>CM028138.1:410850000-412100000 GCA_016271365.2 Neoceratodus forsteri
TGTCACAGGATACCCATCCTCACTAATGACCTGTATGAGGGCAGTATTACCTCTTCTCGCCTGCTGCTGATCCCTCTGGCAATGCAGCCCAACATTTTATTTGCCTTTGCTGCTGCTGCTTTCCTACATTGCATGGAATGCTTCAGGTCACTAGTGATCATCACCTCAGGACCTTCTCCTCCTCTGATGTAGTTACCTGGACCTCTCCTAGGCTGTACTCAGTCCTCAGGTTCTTGGCTCCAATGTGCATAACTTTGCATTTCTTTGCACTGATGCCAAGTTGCCAAATCCTGGACCACCTCTCTAGCTTTTCCAGATCCTCCTTTAGGTGTTGTATCCCTTCTGCTGTGTCCACCCTCTCACAGAACTTGGTGTCATCCATGAATAGGCAAATAAATGTTTTTCTTAATGCCATGCCCAGTATCATTGAAAACACACTGAACAGCATCGTCCAAGCACCAAGCCCTGTAGACCCAATTGGTGACCTTCCTGGTGCTGAATAAGCTCACCTCCCACCACCACACTCTGACTTCTGCCCTCAGCCAGTTTTTCTCCCACCTGATCAACTGCTTGCTAATCTCTAGGTCCACCAACTTCCTGATCAACCTCTTGTGGGGTACAGAGTGAAAGGTTTGTTGAAGTCCATGTAAAGGATGTCCACCACTTGACCCCTACCATTTTAGTGGCAGGACAATTTTAACTGTTATGAAAATAAGATGGCTGAGACCATTGAGCAACAATTGTAAAGGCACTGTAACAAGTAATGCTCAAACAAACAGAAAGAACAGATTCTTGTTTGACTCTTTTATCAGGTTGTGGAAGGGAAGGGAAGGTAGGGATTAGGAATTGTTACATAGTAAGGGATCCCTTTGGAAGAAACAACATTACTATGGTAAATCATTTTTCTTCAAACCCTAGGAATCCTTCACATACGCTTAATGACTGCACACTCCATAGCAATACCTTGGGAGGCCAGGTAGAGATCTTACTTAGGAAAAGGTTCTGCAAGACAGCAGTGCCAAAGTTGGCATCCCTTCTGGACTGTATGTCCAGATAGTAGTGTTTTGTGAAAGTGTGTACTGTTTTCTAGGCACTGTATATGCTTTACAAATTTCCTGCAGAGAAACAGTTCTTAATGCTGCCACAGAGGCAGAGGAGACCTTGTGGGTGCAACCTATGGTCAGTCTGGTAGCAGCTTGCCAGCTTTATCATAACAGAAGTGGATGCAGGAAACTATCAAATGAGAAAAGTTTCTCTTGGATGCTGGTTTCCTTTCACACTTCACCGTAGGTGACAAATAATGGAGTGTTAGTGGACGTTACATCCTTTTTGAGGTCTAAGTAATAGCTCAGAAGTCTTCTAACATCCAGTCTGTGTAGCTTCTGTTCTCTTGAGCTGGATTTTGCTGTAAAGAAAACTGGAAGTGTACAGTAATTGACTGATTTAGATTTATTTATTTAGTTTGTGTTGACCAGGTAGGTGCACTAGACAGCACGGCTGCCTATTTTCAGGTACGACCTGGGAGATTACAACAGAGGGTATGTACACAATAGTAACTACAAAGAAACATCTGGTGAACAAGTAGAGATCAGTCACAGTACAGTTATTCAAAAGTTTCAGCAATGACAGTACATTTGCAGGAAACAATATGTAGCAACAAAACAGGAATACAAGTGCACGAGACTAACAGTCATCAAGTCAACATCCAGAGAGTAGGGCTAGTGGGGAATAGCAAGATTTCCCAGTCAGATTTGAGAGTAGTAGAGGTTGGTGCCAGTAGGCAACTAGGAGGAACCAGCAAAGGAGTGGGTGGACAGAGTACAGGAGCAGGTTTCAGAGTTTAGGAGGGCCTCACCAAGGTCCTGTTTGAAGCGATGTGGAGAAGGGAAGTTGCTTAGATTCAGTGGAAGGAATTCCATAGTTTAGGGGCACAGACAGAGAAAGCATTCTTACCCATTTCGGTTTTACATCTCGGTTGGACAAGTAGGGATTTGTTGGCTGACTTAGTGGATAGGCAGAGTTTGCAGGTCTGAGCAGCAAAGCCAATTTGTCTCAGGTATCTGGGAGGAGATTATATTATTTATAAAACAGGATGAAGTAAACTGACAGAAGGCTGAGAGGGTAAGCCATCCCAGGCTGGGGTATAGTGTGCATCGGTGAGTAAGTTTAGGTAGAGACAGAGCAAACGGTATATGCTGTTGTAGAAAACATCCCACTTTCAGAGGAGCCTCCAGTTGTTGCCGAAAGGCTATTAACCCATATGCCAATTTGGGACTCAATATCCTGTGCAATGGCCAACCTCTCACAGATCTTAGGCAATGTCTGTCCATATATGCCAGACCCAGCTGAATATTAACTGATTTGATGATTTTAGCTAGGTGCAGGTCAAATTCTAGGGCAGGATCAAGGGAATACCAGGTCATAATATCATGCTGCAATAGCGTATGGCATTATGGTGAACCTGGACTTATCCGCTCCTCGAGTTGGACCTCCCATGAGTTGGGAATCTTTGGGGGGCTGGTGGGTGCAGCCCCTGTAACGGGGCTGGGGGCAGGAGCTCCCTCAAATCAAAGGCATATGCCTCATTGACATAACTGTGGCAGCGTGATTGTGTTAAGCGGCATTATGTCTTATGACATAATGACCCCGCAAGCTAGATCAAGGGTTACTCCTAGGTATTCAAAGGAGGTAACTGTGTTGAGGGACAACCATCTAGTGCTCTGATACATAGGGTTAGATGCAGGACCAAATTTTTAACCCGAGCCAAAGAACATAGTCACAGTTTTATTTTTATTCAGGAAAAGCCTGTTTTGCAAGAGCCAGAGCTGAAAGGTACTGAAGTTATGATTGAGATTCTGGTTGATGACTGAGAAGTTTGAAGAGGAAGAGTAAAGAACCAGATTTTCTGCATATAACAGAGCTGAGCAAGGACCAGTAAGTGGTGGGAGATCGTTTATGAAAACCATAAACAGAGAGGGCCAAGAATCGAAGCTTGGGGCACTCTGATCCAGGTAGGTGCAAGAGGACTTAGCACCTCTGATCTGGACAAATTGTTGATGTTCCATAAGATAATTTTGGTACCAGGCAGCAACAGAGGCGAGAATCCAAGAGACGACAACTCAGATAGGAGCAGTGGGTGATCAACTAAATAGAACGCTTTTGTAAGATCAACAAAAGTAGCTCCAGTGAGGGAGCCATTGTCCATCGTGAGTCTGACATCGTATGTAAACTGTATGAGAGCAGTAGATGTACTGGGCCCATGTCGGAAACCATGCTGATTCGGGATGAGAAGTTTGGAAGAGCGGAGGTGTTCCCAGATCTGGGTAGCTACGATTTTCTCCAGGATTTTAGAGAGGGTGGAGAGGATGGCAATAGTGTGGCAGTTATCCAGGTTAGTGGTGTCTCCCTTTGTAAACAGGGACAACTCGAGCAGTCTTCCTGAGGGAAGGGACATGTCCTGTGAGTAGGGACAGGTTGAAGAGTCCAGTCACTGGAAAGTCTATAGAACGGGCAATGATTTTAGGAATTCCGGTAGGAGTCCATCCAGCAGGAGAGATGGACTTACGTAAGCATAGGATTTCAGTCTCAGAGACTGGGCGAAGGTCGAAAGGTGGGTTGGAAGGTTTAGAGTTAACCTGCAGAGACTTGGGTAACAGCCCTGGAGGTGCAGTACAGGAGGAGAGGCCAGTGAATCTGAGTTTAGAGCATTGGCAATAGTGAGCGGGTTATTGCAGCTACAACCATCCATGATCATATCAGAGATGGCATTGTACTTGTTTTTCCTCAGAATGGTGTTAACTTGACTCCAAAACCCTCAGTGACAGAGGCACTAAGAAGTTGTCGGTGGTAATTGCTCTTAGCAGCTCTGATGGAAACCTTACAT
The DNA here is from genome assembly GCA_016271365.2 of Neoceratodus forsteri. Lineage (NCBI taxonomy): Eukaryota > Metazoa > Chordata > Ceratodontiformes > Ceratodontidae > Neoceratodus > Neoceratodus forsteri. Next base: position 410,853,884 of record CM028138.1, read on the forward strand.
AGGTTTTGGAGTTTTCTGTACTCAGTCCAGGCCGATGGGGACTGGGTTAGTTAGCTTTCTCCAGGCTTTATCCTCTGTTTGAGAGAGGCCAGGAGTGATGTATTTAACCAGCGGGTAGCAGACCCCAGATACGGTGCCTTTTTTCTGGGACATATTTGTCTTGAAGGTTCAAAAGCATGGTAAGGAGGTATTAAGCAGCCCATTCTGCATTGCAGGTATTGTATGGAGGTACCCAGTCCATGTTCTGTAGCTCCAAGATTAGGGCTCACTTATCCATTTTTGAGAAACCTGAAAAGCATTTATCTGGGAGGGATTTTGGGGCCCTTGCTTTCCAAACACAATAGATCGGGAACGGTCACTGACTGAGTTCTGGTAAACTCCAACAGCACTGATCGTTCAGGTCTGTTGAGACAACCCAGTCTCAAGAGACTGGAGACTACTGCTACTTGACCGCCTGGTCAGAAGGGTGACTAACTGAGGTAGGTGTAAGCTGCTGAGCTCATGCATAGAGATTAGAGTTTTCCCCAGCCAATCCAGGTTGAGGTCCCCATTACAATGAACTCCTGTCTACTCTTTAACAAGGAAAGAAGTCTATTGCCTTAGTCAGGCCTGCTAACTCATTTACTCACAGGAGTTCTTTAAGAGTTCCACCACTTGTGTTCTGTATGCTCTTAACACTACTTCCTGGGCCTTTCTAAGCAAACTCAAGCCATGATCAGCACGCCACAAACAAATGTGACTACCTCAAGAAACGTAAGTGCTACACACAAAGTATGAGCGGCTGTTGTTCAGCACAAAATGATCTTTCCAATGTTGCTATAGCAATTAATTATAAGCAATTTATTTTTTTCTATACTAGTCAAAATAGCAAAAAGTGTTTTTGTAATAAAAAGGCAAAGTAAACCATTTTGGGTAGGGAAAGAAAAATTACTCACCTTAGTAATTGTATTTCTTCTAATGGAATCTTGCTGTATTCTGACAATCTGCAGTTAGCTCCAGCCTTTGAACTGCCCCGGTGTAGAGGTTAATTTTCTATGCAGTGCATAGAACGTTGAGCTTGGAGCTCGGTTGAGGTCTCTGTCTGCAGCACTTTGAAACCCAACCATCCGATTCTTCGAGCAAACACTCACTGACTAACTATATGGAAATTGTACATTTTTAACTAGCCAACTGGCAACAGAAAGTTCTGGATCCCCAAAGGAAGACTCAAGTCAGGAAACCCAAAACCAAAACTATCCAAAAATAAAAGATGATAATACAAAGCACCCAGATAAAGTGGAGGGTGCTTAAAGCACCCTGGGGTGCACACTACACCTGCCCACCCACTTTCCAAAAACAGGTTCTGAGAGGGAGGCAGGGAGGGTGGTCAGACTACAGCAAGTCTCCATTAGAAGAAACACAGTTACTAAGGTGAGTAATTTTTCTTCAAACAACATTAAGTCTTGCTGTATTTTGACAATCTGCAAACTACTAGCAGTACCTCCATGGAGGAGGGACAGAACCTACTTTGGGAACAGGCTCTGAAGTACTGCTGTGCTAAACTGAGCATCACTCCTAGCCTGGATATCCAGAGAGTAATGTTTGGTAAAGGTATGGACTGTTTTCCAGGTGGCTGCTTGGCAAATTTCTAACAGAGGATATCCCTGGCAGCAGCCAGGGAAGCAGCTGTACCTCTTGTGGAATGAGCCCTCAGGCCTGAGGGTGGAATTTTTCCCAGTTTCTCACAGCAGAATTGTATACAAGAAACAATCCACCTGGCAATAGTTCTCTTGGTGGCAGGTTTGTCCTTTCCAGTTCCCCATAAGTGAGGAACAACTGGAGGAATCAAATCTGTGATCCTCTGTACGCTCTATATAGTAGCTAAGCTCTTTTAACATCTAAACTGTGTAACCTCCTCTCCTGAGGAAGAAAGATCAGTGAAGAAAACAGGGAGAGACATAGACTGATTCAAAGGAAGTCTGAAACCACTTTGGGCAGGAACTGCCTATTGGTTCTAAGGACCACTTTATGAAAGAAGATAAAATCAGGTTCCACTGACAGGGCTAGAGACAATGGCTACCAAAAACACAGTTTTCCAAGTCAAGTACTTAAGCTCTGCTGAGGACATAGGCTCAAATGGGGGTTGCATAGTTGAGCAATGCAAACATTAAGTCCCAGGCAGGGCAGGATCCCTAGAGGGAGGATTGGTATGAAGCGATACCTTGAAACATTTACAGAATACAAGGTGAGATGACAGTGAGGAAGGCTTCCCACTGACTGAAAAGCAGAAACAACTGACAAGTGTACCTTGAGAGTAGCTGGTCTGAGGCCTAGGCCATTAAGATGGACCATATAATCCAGAACTGTAGGCAATTCAGCAGTGTCTGAGATATATGCTTCTTGGAACACCAAATTCTGAATCTTTTCCATTTGGAGTCATAAGTCTTTCTGGTGGCAGGCTTTGAGAGGCTTTGAGAATATCCAGAACCCCTTGGGACAGATGCAAATCTGCATACTCTAGCTCTTCAAGAGCCATGCCTTGAGATTGAGAGACCAAAGATTGGGGTACCAAATCCTCCCCTGAGAGGAGGTTAACAGGTTGTAATTCCTGGAAGAGACAGGGGAAGATGGACTGCTAGGGACAGTAAGAGGGGGACCAGGGCTGCCTGGCCCAATCTGGAGCAATCAGAATCACTTTGCAGGGTTGTGACTTACCCAACCATAACCTTGAACAGCAGAGGAAAGGGAGGAAGGCACAGAGAAATTTCCTTCCCAGTTCAACATCGGAGCATCCCGAGGACTGAGTCCAAGACTAGGGGTCTGCAACAAAACAGAGGAAGTTGGTGATTGTCTGGGACTGCAAAGAGATCTCTCTGGAGTGCCCCACCTTGAAAAATCACTTTCAACACCACAAGGTCCAGGGACCATTCGTGATGACCCTGGGAGACCCTGCTCAGTGCATCTGCTAGCACATTGTCCTTCCCTGAAGGTGGACTGCTATCAGAGAGGTCTGCAGAGAATAAGCCAGGGACCACAATTTCATGGCTTCCATGCACAAGGCTGTGGACCGAGTGCCTCCCTGCTTGTTGATGTACCACATGGTGGTGGTATTGTCTGTTCTGACCTGAACCAACTTGTTCTGCACGAACTGAGAGAAAGCTTGCAGGGCCAGAAAACTGCCCTGAGTTCCAGGAGATTGATATGAAGAAGGGATTCCTGAGGGGACCACAGTCCCTGGGCTGTGAGAGCCCCCAGATGGGCTCCCCACTCCCAAAAGGAAGCATCCATGGTAGGGACCACCAATGAGACTGGAGTGACAAATGGGACCCCTTGCCTTAAATTGTCCTGATCTTGCCACCACTGAAGAGCTTGGATCAGTGTCCGAGTCACTGAATCAGTTTGGTAAGAGGATCCTCCTTTGGGACCAAAAGGCCCTCAGATGGAACTGAATGTCCTCATCTGAAATCTTGCCCCTTGGACCACAGCTGTAGAAGCTGCCATGTGGCCCAAGAGCTGAAGGAAGTGCCTTGCTGGTCGGGACACCTGAAGGCTGAAGGAAGAAGCCAGTTCTATAAGAACTCTTGCCCTTTCCAGGGAAGAAAGGCTCTTGCTTTGACAGTATCTAGCTCTGCCCTATAAAGGTAAGAAGCTGCACTGGTTCGAGAACTGACTTGGGAAGGTTGAGAAGAAATCCCAGGAAGTGAGCACTTGCAGGTCTGACTTGACTTGGTCTGGAGACTAACACACTATGAGCCAGTCATCCAGATATGGAAAAATGGAAATCTTTGCCTTCTTAGAAAGGCGACTACTACTGCCAGGCACTTTGTGAAAACCCTTGGTGCTGATGTTAGACCAAAGAGCATTGCTTTGAACTGATAATGGCCAGAGGGCAACTTGAACCTGAAGTACTTTCTGTGGGAGCACCTGATGGGGATGTGAAAGTAGGCATCTTTGAGGTCCAGGGAGGCTAGCCAGTCCCCTGGCATTAGGGAGGGAAGAATTATTCCCAGAGTCACCATCTTGAACCTTGGTTTTAAAAGATGTTTGTTCAGGTATCTTAGATTTAGGATGGATTGCCACTCCCTGTCTTTTTGGGGTAAGGAAGTACCTGGGTACAGACCTTTGCCCTGGTGTAGGGTAGGAACTCTCTCTATGGCTCTTAAGGCCAGAAGAGATGAAATCTCTGCCTCAAGGAAAAGGATTTCGAGAGACTTGCAGGTGGAAAAGATCTGGCTCTCATTTTGGCACAATGCTCGGATGTCAGGTTCAGACAGCCTGACCCAGTCGCTCTTGGAAATGGGCCTCCAGGATAGGGTGTCAGCATCAATATGATTCAGGCCCGGTCTGTATTCAACAACATAATCATATGCTGACAATGTAGAAAGCCACCAGTGCCCAGTGGCATCTAACTTAGCTGAAGTCTGTACATAGGTTAACGGGTTATTATCAGTCCTCACCAATCTTTTCTTCCATAGAGGTAATCATGAAACTGGTCAACAATGGGCCATTTTAACGCAAGGAACTCCAACTTGTGCACAGGGTAGTTTCGCTCTGATGGGGTCAAGCTCCTACTGGCAAATGCCACTGGTCTCAAACCATCCTCGTGGTCTTTATACAGTACAGCTCCTAGACCCTGCAGACTGGCATCAGTATGCAGCACATAGGGTTTGTGGGATCAGCATAAACGAGGATGGGGGCATGGGTGAGCTGGTATATGACTTCGTGGAAAGCTGCTTCACAGTCAGGTGTCCAAAGGGACCCGAAAAGTTCACCTAGGTGGAAATATGCTTTGTCTGGTTCTTTGATGGTCTTTTATGTTGGCGCACTTGTGCAGCCAACATCTTGCAGCAGTGCAGCTCTGGAGGCACGGTTGCTTTTGAGCGAATGCTGGGCACGACCAGCAGGTGCTGCCCCTCATTCCCCAATCACGCCTGCATGTTGGCGCCACACCGCATACATAATGTAGCAGCACATCTAAGAAAAGGTCCGCCGTAATCCAAGCAAAGCTCGTCAGATGCAGCGTACCTCCCTGGAGCGTGTTTGCCTACATTATGAGCATGGCGGCACAGTGGCCGCCTAAACTGCCTGCGTTTTGGGGTGCCCAATCCTCTGTCAGTTAACCCTACTCCTTCAGATCTGCCGACGGGGAGTCCACTCCCGTCGGCATAAATCACCTCCCCATTTGTTATATGCCAAGGGGTGGCCAATCCCTTCAGCTCTAACCCCTTATTTGTGTGCCGATAGGAGCCCACTCCGTCGGGTATAAAGAACCCCATTGTTAAATGCAGAGGGTGCAGAAGCCAAGTATCGATACATATGCTGATAACTAAATATAGTGCCAATATCCTGCATCTTACAACAGTGCCCATAGGTTGTAATAGAAGCAGTGGAGGCGGACTCGCTACGATGATGTCATCAGCGTGGGCACGTCGCATCGCCATTTTGTGAGCCAAGTAGCGGCTTAGTAGCGGGGCTAAATGGAGCTTTGTTTACATTTCAGCCAAAGTTTTAAACTTGACGAAAGTATGTAAATCTACAAAATAAAGGTAAACTCTAAAATATTGTAAATCAGCATGCCATATGCTATAAATTCACGGGAGCATTTGAGTTTTGACCGATGTGTTAAATTGCTTATTTATTTGTCCTTTAAAATGTAAGAAATGTAGTAGTAGTAAAACAACTTCATTTATACAAGCAATTTTTTACTATATCGCCAAGAAAGCCCTGTTTTCATGGCAATTCTGTTAGTTACATACTTAGGTTTCAAATTTCAGCACAGGGAATAAGTAAAATACATATATAATTTGAATTAAATAACTTACAATAATATAAATGACAACATAGTATGGATATACAGGTTGCTCATCTGTAACCGAGTTCTAGGAATGGTATATGTTGTTCATCCACACTGTCTGGCAGGTTCCTTGCAGCTTTAAATCTTGCCGGAAGGTCTTCAAGCTGGCTCCTCCCACCCACCCAGGTGGTAAAACTCTCGGCCCCCTATGACGCCAGATCTAGCCTGCTGGAAGCCAGGCCAGCGTCAAGCCGAGGTTTGAGAAATGTAGGATGAACAACATATACCATTCCTAGAACTCCTGTTACAGGTGAGTAACCTGTATTTCTAGGGACATGGATATGTTGTTCATCCACACTGTCTGCAGACTCCTAGCAGTTCTCCGGAGGAGGGAGGCAAGGTGCACACCCCTCTACTTGGGAAATAAAGACTGAGAACTGAGGCCCCAAACCAGCATCCCGGCGTGACTCAAGGTCGATGTGGTAGTGGGTGATAAAGGTGTGTGCTGACTTCCAGGTAGCAGCCCTGCAGATTCCCTGGATAGGGACATCCCTGGAAGCAGCCACCGATGCAGCGGTATGACGGGTAGAATGAGCTCTTATCCTCTGGGAGGCTCCATGCCCACCAACCTATAGCAGAGATCTATGCAGGAGGTGACCACCTGCCTATCGCCTGCTTGGCTGCAGGTCTGCCAGGTGCGGCTTCAGCGTGGTGACAAACAGCTGGCGAACCTCTCCCTGAACTTCAGCTGTCCGCTCCTTGTAGTAAGCAAGCACTCTTCTAGGGTCCAAAGTATGGAGCCCATTCGGCCTCCGGTGTGATTGGGTAGAACACCTGCAGAGTCAACACCTGGTTAAGGTGAAACTCGACACCACCTTCGAAGGAACTTGGGTGGGGCGCAGGGAACCTTGTCCCTGTGGAAGACCAGATAAGGAGACTCGATGGAAAGCATCTGGAGCTCTCCCATCCTTCTGGCTGACTTGATAGCCACCAAGAAGGTGGTCTTCCCCACAACAGGTGAGAGATGTCACACCTGTACATCAGTTTGAATGGCTTGCCCATGAGCTTAGCCAATACCAGCAGTAGATCCCACAGAGGTGGAGGTTCTGCACCAGAGGGGATATGTGATCAAGGCCTTTGAAAAAGCACCCAACTACCTTCTCCTGCACCACCGACTGCTTCCCGCCCGCACCCTGTAAGCAGAGATGGCTGCCAGGTGCACCTTAAGCATCGTCGACCAAAGCCCTTGCTGAGAAAGGGACCACAGTAGTCCAGAATGCTTGCCAAGGAATAGAAGGAAGGGTCCAGGCCCTTGCCCTGACACCAAATGGAGAATCTCTTCCATTTGAAGGCGCAGCATTTTCTGGTCGACTCTACGGGACGCCCAACGACGCTTGAGAACCCTCGCTGAAAGACCCAAGGCCTGGAACTGTAGCCGCCAGGAACCAGGCGTAGGTGCGAAGATTGAAGGTCCGGATGGAATACCTTCCCTGATTGACTGAGATCAGGTCCGGCAGGCTGGAAGCCGCCTCGGGAGCCTAGAGCTGAGACTGAGGAGATCTGGATACCAGAACTAGCGGGCCAGTCTGGGGCTACCAGAATCACCTGCGTCTTGTCCTTCCTCACCTTGAAAAGCACCTTGTGGATCAAGGGAAATAGGGGAAAGGCGAAGAGGCCTCGGGTCATGGTCTTGAGAAAGCATCCTCCTGCAGCAAGCCCTGCTGAGGGGGGTATGAAACAGTCTCAGCTTTGCATTCTCCTGGAGGCAAACAGGTCCACCTGAGGCGTGCCCCAGTGGCAGAACAGATCTTGTACTACCTCCGCAAGGGAGACCACTCGTGGGACGCAGCCCTATCTGGCTTAGGGCATCGGCCAGGGTGTTGGAGGCTCCTGCCACATGAATGGCGAGGAGATCCACCTCCGGGCTGCGCATAAGTGACCAAATGCAGAGAGCTTCCTGCACAGAGGCATGGAGCGCAGCCCGCCCTGGCGGTTTAGGTAGTACATGGTCGTGGTATTGTCTGTCTGACCTGAACCACTTGACCTCAAGAAACAAAGCTAAGGCGGTGAGTGCTAGACAACCACTCAAGCTCCAGCAGGTTGATGTGGCATCGACTCCGAGGGGACCAGAGGCCATGCGCTCTGTGCTCCCCAGATGGGCACCCCAACCCATCAGAGAGGCATCAGTCGATAGAGAGACCGCCGCTCGGGCGGACAAACGGGATGCCTTCCTGCAGATGTGCTGGAACGGTCCACCACTGGAGAGTATTCCACATCCCTGGGTCACTGTCAACAGCTGATCCAGAGATCAAAATGCCGCGCACCATCTGCTGGCTAGTCCCCACTGAAGGGATGACAGTACCAGCGGGCCCAACGGACCACGCTGGTGCAGGCCGCCATGAGGCCCAGGAGGCGAGAAGTCCCGGCAGGGGCGATTGCCCAACCTGAAATGATTGGGCAAAGGAGGAAGAACCTGGCCCTGTCCACCGGGAGCCATGCTCTGGCTCGTAGACAGTCGAGCTCTGCCCCGATGAATTGAATCACCTGCTTTGGCACGAGTTACAACCGCCTCGCTGATGAGGAGGCCAACCTGAGAGCAAACCTGGAGGGCAAGATCTCTGGACCGCCCACCTCTGCTCTGGAGGGGGCTGCAATCAGCCAGTCATCCAGGTAGGGTACACCTGGACCCTCCGGGCGCTGCAGGAATGCTGTCACCACTGCCAAGCATTTGGTGAAGACCCTGGGAGCTAGGGAAAGGCCGAAGGGCATGGCCCGGAACTCATAGAGGGATCCCTCCGCCCTGAAGTGGAGGAATCTCTGGTGGGACGGACGGATTGGGACGTGAAAGAACATGTCCTGAAGGTCCAGAGAACAGAACCACATGCCCTGTTCCACGGATGGGATAATCTGAGCCAGAGTGACCATCCTGAAGGTCCGAGACCTTAGGAACCTGTTCAAGTCATGCAGGTTGAGAATGGGCGCCAGCCCCCGTCTGTTTGGGACCAAGAAGTACCTGGACACAAACCCGGGTCTGGAGGAGGATCCGCCACCTTCCTGATCACCCTTTTCGAGGAGCAGGGCAATATTGGCTCGGTGAGCCGACAAAGAGGCTGCAGACCCCTTAGCCCCTGAGGGGCGATGGCTCGGAAGGGTAGGGCCTGCTCGAATTCCAGGCGCAGGCCCTTTCCTACCACCTCCAACACCCAACAGTCCATGGTGATAACAGACCAAGTGGAAAGGAAGTGGCGGAGCTGCCCCCATGGGTGGAACCCAGGGGAGTGACGAGGCTGGGGCACCCTCAACCCATCTCTGGACAGGCTTAGAGGAGAGACGGCGAGGGACCTCCTGGGCCTTTACCTCCCTGCTTCATATTGGAGGAAGCCGCAGGCTGGGTTTGGGATGCCAAGCTTGAAGCTTGCTGGCCCTGGTGCTGGTGCTGTTGGGCCGGACGTGTCGCAGATGCAGAAGGACAAAGGATTCTGTGCTGCTGCTGTTGGCAGCCTTTGTCCTTCTGGGTGGAGGTGACCAAGTCCAGAGTGGCACTGGACTTTTCGATCCGCTGGAGGTGACCTTCCACCCAGGGCGAGAGGTCGGTCCCCAGGAAGGGACATCCACCAGTTTGTGCTGGGTATCCGCCGTGAAGGTGGATATCCTCAGCCATGCTCTGCTGCACATGGCCACCACGGCTGCAACCAATCTGGCACAGGAGTCTCCAATGTCCAGAGCCGTTTGGAGCTGCTGTTTAGCCACCGCCCTACCCTGGCCCGTACCTGCCAGACTGTGGTCTGCAGGTCAGTCAGGAGATGAGGATCACCTCATCCAGGAGCCCATGAGGGCATGGGAGAAGTGTGCCATCTGCACGGCTGAGCTGGCCTGGCGGAGGCCAAGGGAGGATGCAGCGTGACACCTTGCGCCCGGCATAGTCCAGCTTTTTGGACTCCTTGTCGGGGGCTTGTCCACATCCCTAGCGTTCCCGGAATGCCGGAAAACGCTTAACGGTGATCAATCCCTCAGCAGAGGGGTGTTCCAAAACCAGGCAAAGAGCCGGTAGGGACCGCATACTTCCTGACCATCCTGGCCAAGGCGAGGACAGGAAGCAGGCCACTGCCAGAGCTCCAAGGCTAAGCCAAAATGGCTTCAGCCACAGAAAGGCCTCCGTGGGTGAATCCCTCGGTCCAGTATCTCCGTCAGGAATACTTGGCCCGCTTGGATATGGGCTCGAGCTGCATCCCAGTGGACTCCAAGATGAGCCAAAGCAAACCCATGAAGGACGATGGGCTTTTGTCCATCGACTGGCCCTCGGAGGACTCCAGGTCAATGGGCCTGGAGAACAGGGAGGAGTCACGCCGGACTCCGAGGAGTCCGCAAAGAGCTGCCTGGGGCCTGAGCCACCTCCATCTGCTCAGGACGGTCAGGAGTGAGGTGACCCGACAACCTGTGGGACAGGCCCTGATCCGACCGAGAGTCCTTGGTGGCGCCGATTTCAGTTGTGGTGCGGAGGTTCCACCACAATCGTGGGGCAGCTGGTTTCGACCGAACAACCGGCCCAGGCTTGGGCACCTCAGCTACAGCGAGGGGTTGTTTGACGCTCGGGTAACAGCCACTTGATGGCAGGGAGCGGCGATGGCGTTGGCTTATTCCTGGACAAGTAACTGCTGCTGCACAGGTCCTCGTAGCATAAACACAACTTAGCTGAAGCCTCTCCTCTTAAGAGGAGGAAGACGAGGACGAGCAGTGGCGCTCACATTTCAGTGCCGAGACCGAGATGTCAGCGGGATCGGCTGGACCAAGACAATGTCCGAGACCGAGATCCTCGGTGTTTCGAGGACAGGTCTGGGAAGGGCAGGGACACCCGCTCTTCCCTCAGATTGGAAGCCTTAACGGGGACTGTGGCACCGGAGGCGCAGGTAGGTCCTCGGTCTCCCACCAGGGAACCGTGAAGAAGGGTTGTCGGCTTCACCAGTCGACAGCTCTGTCCGATGGGTCAAGAAAATCTGAACCACGTGCCAACGGGTGTCTCGGCCGCTGACCTGACGGAGACACCATGAAGCCAGAGGCTCTTAGCCACAACCTCGACCAAGTCGAAAGTGTCAGCTGTCCCAGGAAGAGGACTCTCCCACTCCTCCTAACGCCGACGGTGGGACTATTTTGAGTCCTTCTTTGGACCGAGAGGAATGTCCTAATGGCCCTCTCCTTCGGTGGAAAGGATTGGCAAAGCTCCTTGAAAGAAGCTGAATATGAGGTACCCAGAGAGGGGATAAATGCTGCGACGAGGAAGAGGATGATGCGGCCCAGCCGCCTCCCTTCCCGAGGGCGATCATCTGCTCAAGTTGCTCAGCCGAGCCAGCCACCACGATAACCGCCCAATGGGCCTCCTTCTACTTCACCGCGGTAGCGCTTCCGGGCGCCCAAGCTGTAACCGGGCAGTGGCGGTCTTCAGGGCGCTGGCAGCAACGGCATAACTTGCAGGCCTGCGGGTCATGTTGTCTGGCCGAGGCAGTAGGCGCACGTGGAGTGCGGGTCTGTCCTGGACATTTTCGCCCATAAGGGCGCACCGCCAAATCTGGGAGTCGATTTGTCCATCACAGCCGCAAGGGAGAAACTGGACCAAGTCTTGAAAATTTTAAAATAAGTTTCAGCGAATCAAGAATTAGGATCCAGTCTACACGCAGAGCGTTAAGGAGGGAACCTGAGCTTCAAGCGGTAAAGAAGATTCACGCCATGGGGCAGAGCCGATAGTTTTACCACCTAGGTGGGTGGGAGGAGCCAGCTTGAAGACCTTCCGCAAGATTTAAAGCGGCAAGGAACCTGCCAGACAGTGTGGATGAACAACATATCCATGTCCCTAGAAATTAACATTATTATAACCTCATGCCTCTTGATAACACCAACAAACATGCAATTTTGGTTTAATAAGTTGTTTAAATAGGTCAATAGACACAATTAGTGCAGTCTCTTCATTCTTAGCTGGATGGGAATCGTTCCACACCAAAGTGAGAACCTTTTCCATTTTCCAGTTGCAAGTTGTCCTTGTGGATGGCTTTCCAGCCTCTAAGGTCCTCTATAACTTGGGTAGAGAGAGTCACCTCTGAAAAATGCCATCATTTCAGGCACCATACCTTTAGGTGAAAGGATTCATAGTTTGGATGGTTCATCTGGCCTCTGTCAGGAAGTCTTGAAATAGAGGCAAAGTGTGAGTCTTCTTGACACCTGGAGTAACAACAAATACCATGGCTCTCTGGGGCAGTTTGATGCTACTAGAATCATGGTTACTCATTCTACTCTGGCTTTCAGAAGCACTTTCTGTACCAAAGGAAAGGGTGGGAAAGCACAGAGGAACCTGCTTCCCAGTACATGCTGGGAGCATCTTATGGAACTGTTCTCAGACATGGGGTTCTGCAGTAAAACAGTTGTAGCTTCTTGTTCTCCCAGGATGTATAATGATCCACCTCTGAACGTCCATGAAAGCCTCCCAAGTGGGCTTACCTGTTGTGGAGCCTCCTCAGCTCCTGACTCCCTGCAGTGCCGGCATCCTTGGTGGCTGTGGTGGGAGTCGCACCCTGCAGCTCTAGTTGGTGCTGTTTGTGGTTTCCGCCCATCAGTCCTGGTGTCTCTGCCTGTTCAGGGCTGGGCTAGGTGCCACGATGTGGTCTGCACTGCTAGGTGCAGGATGTATGGTCCTGGCTCCGGTTTTCTGGTCGCTGGGCTCGGATGCATGATTAGATGTAAATAAATAAATATTCTGAGTTAAGATGGTGGTTCTGTATGCTATGCACATGTGCAGCCTGGAGTTGGAAATTTAGAAGAGCAGCAGCCCTTTAATCACAGGTAGTTTCGGTCCCGGCTGGCACTGCAGGGCACAGTGCTCCAAATATAAATCAGGACTACAAGTCCCGGTGGGGCACCAGAGTGGTTATTACATTAGGTGCCAGGGAGTCGGACCCTAATTGGACCAACAGCTTAGGCACCAAACATGTGAGAGGGTATAAAAGGAGGTGACATGTGGAAAGGGGAGAGTTGTGGGGGAGAGAGCCAAGGAGCTGTTGGTGAATCAATGGTCCTGGACACATCACAGTCACATGGGACAGGAGACATTGTAAGAACAAGAAAGCCATTAGAAATGCTAATGTGGAGATCCCCAGGGGCCATAAAACCAGCAAGCAAATTTAGAAAACAACTCTTTTGTCAAATAAAGGAAGGCCTTACTAGGAATACACTACAAATCCAAACACTCTGCACAACATAATGTTTTGCAAATTTTGACTTTAGTGCTCCTTTAAATGGGATCCTCTGTTTTTGCAACTTTTCTGTTTGCCTCTTATGTTTGAAGAAACTGTTTTGTTGCTGCTAAACGAGTTGCCGCCACAGCCATTGTCTCCAGTGTAGTCCAGGGTGGCATCCAGACCGCAGGGACCAGCTCACCACCGAGGAAGATGTCGAGAGGCCTGCCTGGTGAAGACTGTCTACAAAGGCCATCTGGTGAAGTGGGCAAGGCCAGGCAGGTGAAGAGTCAGCGTCTTTTGTCCTTCTGTGTACCATCTTAGTGCCCCAAGGGTCCAGGGCACCCGATGGAGTCCTTCTATCACCAATATCACCGTAGAGAATCCGTTACTGTTTTTCCTGTCTTATTTATGGAGTGTATTTTTTGACTGTACAGCGCTAGCCCCCAATGAACTTTACCATCTTCAATACACCTTGACAGGGAAGTGAGGGGTGTTTCCATCCCATTCTTCTGAAAATGGACCATAGCACATTTAGTTTGAGGGACTGCTCATGTGGTACATGACTCTGCCAGGACATTGTCCTTCCCTGCCGCAGGAACAGCAGAGATATTTTTTTTTTTTTTTGTTTAACCAGGAGTAGCACACTAGCTGAAAGCTTTTTACAGGAGCCGACCTGGGAGCACAGGAAGTTAAGTGACTTGCTAGGGTCTCACAGTATGCAAGTGGAAGCTGTGGATTCAAACCCAGGTCTGGTCTGCTGGATGTCACCCAATTTGCAGCTCAAACCCTTAAACCACTGCGCCATACTGCCACCCTGCCTCCGATAGTCCAGATTCCAAAGTTTCAGTGCTTCCTTGCACAATTTTGAGGCTCTTGCACTAAATATATATATATATAGATACACACATATATATATATATATATATATATATACTGTATATTAACACCACCGCTTGATTAACAAGGGTCTCCTACCATGGATTTCACTCAGCAGCGATCACTGTTTAAACCTTAGGGATGTCCTCATGGCCACCCGCTGCAGTGTCAGACTGGGGCTAGAACAGCAAGAGCAGTGACTGAACATTTATTTTAATCTTCCACTGCCACACTGTTGTCTTCAAATGTGGTGGAGCGAAAGCCTAATTACATAATAAGCTCCCAGAAGCCTTCTGGATTTAAAAGATACTTGGATTGCAAAGTCAACATTGTTGATTCTGCTATGGGGATATTGTTGTCCCACTACTGAAAAGCACTAGATGGTGATTAGACAAAGGCAATGGACTAAGTTCTTCATTTTTGCCTGCCCTCTAGTACAACAGACAAGATCCAAAATATGACTCCTAATGTGAATAGCTGCGTCACCAGCTGTTCAAAGCCTAAACATGTAATATCCTGAGGAGAAGAAATGCAAAAGAATAAACAGTTTTTCCATCCAGGCCCTGAACTTCAAAGAACTACAGTCCTCAAGGACACCAACAATATCTGCTAATTTGCTTGGATAACTCAATAAATTTCCCTGAATATCATTGTGACCAATAAATCAAACTAACATTATAGCTTGAGCCAGCTTCTAACAAAAGTGCAAGGTGTAGTCTGTGTAGTTCTCCATATGGTGCATTTTAATCTGACATAAAAAAATTCAATCCCTCGATCTTCCTACCCAGCCCTGGACAGAAAAAAACGTAGACAGATGGTTACTTCTAAATTGGGAACAGACTAGTCAACCAACCTGATCTCAGTTATGAATGCCATGTCTACACCCTCCACAACAATCATACACACATCTCTTCAGACTTATTGACACTGGACCTGGCATTCAAAGGCCATGACCTCAGCTGTGAACTAGCTCACCTCCTAATTCTGTCTCCAAATCCCGACAGATAATAGTTCATCTCTAATTCTGTCTCCAAATTCTGACAGATAATCCTCTTCACAGAAAGCATGCATGCAAAACAGGGTTGCAAAGAAATGGGTCTTCTGAATCCCTCCTACCAGTCATCACACAAAAAACCTGCGTGATAGGAAGGAGAACCACATGGGTTGCACCACTACCAAGTCTCCAGGGTAAAGCCCAGCTCTGCTTAAAGTGCCCTGTGTGGGACAACAATAGTAGGGTTAAAAAAAGTGGAATGTAAATAAAGGAGTTATTAGATGGGAAGTAGAAGGCAGAAGGGGAAGTGGGAAGGAGGACACAAAGCAGAGCGCCTCAGAATAGGGAGTCTTGGGACAGTCTGAATGGATTGTTCAGATCTTTTTCTGTCTGTCACCTTTTTACCATTTTATAAACAGGTTATCCCCAGCCACCTTGCTGGCAATGAAATTCCAAACCCTGCATATATCTAGGAAATACAGGGGTATCTAACAACCATATGGGGAGTTAATGTGGAGCCATGCAAAGGTCACCACACAGGACAACTTACAGATGTCAACTGGTTCTCAGTCACGGAAATAAATAAGGTAAGACTGACATCTCCTAGACAATGTGTGGGCAGGTTTATCACATTACAACCAAATAGGTGCAGAAAGAGCTTGCACTCAATACCAAAGCAAACAAAAGAACCACTTTGTGTTAGTAACAGGCTGTGGGAGTGCAGTATGTGTGCCCAGAACTTTTATCTGTTTGTAAGTAAATCAAAAGTTTTTTTTATCTGACTTCTTTGAGTGTTGTACTTTTGTTTGCTTTGGTATTGAGTGTGAGTCTTTCTATACCTAGTTGACTGTTTTGGCTTACGCCTTTAGCACCCGAGGTGACCCTTCTTTGCTTGTCACAACAGAACTACCAAAGAAACCCCAATGTTTTCTCACTTTTCAGCACATCCCCGACTGAAAATTGTGTCTGTCCTATCTAAGACAAAGTACCTTCAGCAAATGGACCTACATCACATTTGCACAGCTGGCTGTTGTTACAATCCACCATTCATTCAAAATGGCTCCTGCAGAAATGATGAGAAGCTTGCTTGAAGGAAACGGACCCAAGGAAACTCTCCTTTCTCTGCACCGCATGGTCTGTGGCACTTGGGACAAAACCCTTAGAGTACCACACCTGGAAAATAGTCCCAAGATCAGTCATCAGTTAGAGTAAGGCCACGGCCATCATGTAAAAGAAGTACCAAAGTTAACAGTCTTATCACTAGAGATGTACCAAGTTGAGAAAACTTCAATTTGCCAGAACCTTGCAAAGTTAGGCAAAGTGCCGACTTATAACGTTTTTGCCAGGCAAAGTGTCACATTTTTCCAAAAAGTGACCAAACTTCACTTGTGAAGTTGTCTCATCACAGAAAAAGTGCCATTTCACCTGAAAAATGTTGCAAAGTCTATAAAATCAAGCTGGTGATGCCAATAGGAACTTCATGAAACTGAAGTTTCACAACTTTGCAGCAAGTTCATCAATGAAGTTTAACTTCACTGCATTTCTGCTTATCATCCATAGCTGGAATGATGACCACCACCCAGTTACCACAAATGAGTCCCCGACCTACCAGTCTACCAGTTCCTCAAATTACATGGGATGACTTTTTGGGGGGATTGTGTCCTAGTCCCCACCTCCCTCCCTTCTCTGGGGGTTCTCATAATTTACTCTGGATGGGTTAAAACGTAATAATGGGAGTGCAGTGATACAACTCACAGCCCAAGGGGTGAAGCTGTAATACAACCCCTAAACAGAAGATTGATGGTAATGCTTAGAGGTGTTGTAGAGTTTTACCATGCCAACATAGTTCTGGCAAAGTTGTGAAATTGGCCTTAGTGAAACACCTCATTGTTCCCACTTTGCCATTTCAAGCAAGTTTTCCTGGTGAGGTGGCACTTTTCCAGGTGAAATAAGGCAAAGTCATGATGATGTTGCTGCTTAGCAAGCAATCTTGATAAAAGACACTTTTCTGTGAAAATTTCACAAAGTCGGCACTTTGCTCTTGTGAAATTGCCAAACATTGCAAATTAATCTCCCACAGTGTAATAATACAGATCCCCAAACCAAAGATTAATGGAAATGCAGTAATACAGCCCTCAGTCAAAGGATGAAGGTGGTCCAGCAAATAAAACCTAAAGCTTAGAGTTGGCAGAGTAATGCAAATTTCAAGCCAATGGCTGATGGTTTTCTCTTGGGCAACTAACAAAATCATTGAAAGAAACTAAACGAGAAACAGCAGCCAGTAAGCTTTAGCTGAGATACCTGTTTGAAAAGTCTGGGGTCCCTGATGATTGCTAATCCAGGATAGTCGAGCATACGCAGTTTGACAGGACTGCACTGCCTCTGACAGTAGAAAGGCCCAAAACAGCAGCAGCCGTGGCTCCAGAAGGTAATGGAAGAATACCAGGTCTGAACATGATTTGTGACGGATTATCAGCAGGCAACAAGGTGGTTAAAAGGCTTGGGAAAGGGAATTTTGCACTGATGGTGGGACTGACTTCAGGGTCTGGCATGTCTAAAGCACCCTGGCTGACAGCATTATTTATTGGAGAAGGTGGGAAGTTCAGTGCAGCACTGTCACCCAATGAAGCATAGTCTGTAGAGGGTGGGAGACCTACAGCTGAAGTGTCTGTTATGGCTGGCAGAAGTAAGACAGGGTTTAAGGCAGGCGTGGCAGACCTTTAGCAGGGTTGATGTTAGGAGGTGGCCTGCTCTCTGAAGGGGTGACAGTAGGAGGCATCAGCATCTGCACAGAGTTGACAGTATGATGTGCATACTCCTGCAGGGTTGACAGTATGACGTGGCAGGCTCTCTGCATGACTGACAACAGGATGTGGCAGCTTCCTGAGGACTGAAAGTATGAGGCAGGTGCCCTGCTGGGTGGACAGTAGGATGTGGCAGGCTCCCTAAAGGGTTGACAGTAGGATGTGGCAGGCTCACTGCGGGGTTGACAGCAGAGGGTGTCAAGCTCTCTATAGGGTCAACAGCAGGGGTGATGATAGGTGGTGGTAGGTTTCCCATAGGGCTGACTTTAGAAGGTGGTAGGCTGGTAGCAGGATTGAAGTTATGGGATAACAGATTTGCTGCAGGGTTGATGTCAGAAGGTGCTGCACTCTCAGAGGAGTTATAGCAGGATGAAGCAGTTCCCCCACCTCATAAAAGTTAGGAGGAGGCAGACCTCGCGAGCAGGACTGGTATTAGGGGTGGCAGACTCTCAGCAGGGTTCATGTTAGTGTGTGAGCAGGCTTTCAACAGGGTTAATGTTGAGGTGGCTGCCATTCTGCAGGGTTGATATTAGGGGTGGCAGGCTCTCAGCAGGGTTGATGTTAGGCGGTAGAAGGTTCTCAGCAGGATTGATGTCAGTGGGTGGAAGGTACTCAGCAGAGTAGATGTCAGGTGGTGACAGACTCTCAGCAGAGTTCATGTTAGTGGGTGGAAGGTTCTCAGCAGGGGTGATGTTAAGAGGTGGAAGGTTCTCCAGCGGGATTGATGTTAGGGGTGGAAGGTTCTCAGCAGGGTAGATGTTAAGAGGTGGAAGGTTCTCAGCAGGATTGATGTCAGGGGTGGAAGGTTCTCAGCAGAGTAGATATCAGGTGGTGACAGACTCTCAGCAGAGTTCAGGTTAGGTGGAAGGTTCTCAGCAGGGGTGATGTTAAGAGGTGGAAGGTTCTCAGCAGGATTGATGTTAGGGGTGGAAGGTTCTCAGCAGAGTAGATGTCAGGTGGTGACAGACTCTCAGCAGTGTTCATGTTAGGGGTGGAATGTTCTCAGCAGGGGTGATGTTAGGAGGTGGAAGGTTCTCTGCAGGGTATGTATTGGGGATGGAAGGCTCCCTACAAGTTGATGTTAGGTGGTGGCAAGCTCTCAGCCAGAGTTCATGTCATGAGGTATCAGTCTCGGCATGGTTGATGTTAGGGGTGGCAGGGTCTCAGCAGGGTTGATGTTAGGGGATGAAGGCTCTCAGATGGATTATCTGCAGAGAATAGCAGACTTGAGGCCGACCTGTCAGTATGGGATGGCCAACGACACAGTACTGGATTTTGTAGGTGGAAGAAGTACAACAGGATTGATCACAGTAGGTGAACCTGCTAAAATGTTATATATTTTCCAGTAGTTGCTGCTTTATTCTTCATCCATCCAAGAAACTGGGAAACTCGAGAAGACAGCGGCCCACTGCAGTCCCTTGAGATTTGGCTCATGACTCCTGTCTGAATCCACCTTGGTGGCCTGTCTTACAGAGATCAGAGGGCTCCCATACTGTGTCTGTAGGGAAACAAACAAAGTAAAATTAGTAGCTGAGCTACCATTACTATTTTGTGAGAGCAATATATGAGGCAAAGGTCTGCCTACCCAGTTGAAATTTGTGCAAGTGTGTGAAAATCCTTCAAGTATTCTTCCTGGATACAATATCACTTTGATATTTGTTATCTAGTGGGGGGTCTGATTTTTTGAATTATTCTTTTAGCTTGTTTTTCCTGCTCCTGTCCCAACAATTGGGGCCACTGCGCAGTCATCTGACTTTTAGCAGGAAGGAATGCCAGTGCTGCTCTTTGGTTAGCCAGTAGGGTGGGCTAATATGTGGAGCTGGTGACCTCCTCTCCAAGAGCTCAGTACCTTAACTTCATGATGCCCCAGTCCCTAGCTGGCCCCATTCTGAAACGCCAAGAGCAGCCCAGACACCCAAGTCTACCTGCCACACTGAGTTGGCTAGGTTATTCTGTTTTTGAACAACATAAAGACATCCAACAACATGAGTAAACAAAAGTGGTTTCATAGCTGCAGGCACCAGAACTCTGTAGCAGCAGGGAGACACAGGTTCAGGAAGAAACAATAGGTCTCTCTCTCTCTCTCTCTCTCTCTCTCTCCTCTCTTCCTCTCTCTCTCCCCCCACCCTTGATCCTGGTGACATTGCTAAAGAATGCTTTCTGTGCCCAGCTCACAAGCAGGACTTGCTATCAGTCTCGATGAGGCACTTGCCTGCTCCCCAACAACCCTGATGCATCTCTATGAATATCTACCACCAAGTTTGTGTCCAAAAGAAACAATTACTTACTATAGCTTATTTCTTCCCAGTGATGCTCAGATATTCATAACTTTATGCAGTAAGCCTGGAGGGTTAAACTGCCTGAGAGATGGAACACATGCAAATCAGTAGAATTCTTTGCACATGAGCATCTTTCAAATACTACCTCTACCAAGCTCTTCAGATTTGTGAGAAGTCTGGAAGTCAGGCATTAGGAAAACAAATGTAACTAATATTCTATAAAAGAGGTGTTTCTAATTAAAGCATAAAATTTAGAGTAAACCTCAAAGGGAGGATAACCTTAACAAAACCACATCAATAAAACTCTAAAAGGAGAACATTGAAAACTCCAGTTTAAAAATGATTAAAACAGAAATGCAACAAAATAATATGGCTTGGTGGCACCAGCATGCGGAGTGCAGAGGCTGAAGTTCTGAAGGGGAGGAAGGGAAGGAAGTTATGAATATCTGAGCATCGCTGAGAAGAAATAAGATTACTATGGCAAGTATTTTTTCTTCTAACCCCAGTAATGTTCAGGCTATTCATAACTTTATGCAGACTACCAGGCAGTACCACTGGAGGTGGGCACAGAACTTATTTTGGAAACAGACTCTGCAGGACTGCTGTGCCAAACCTAGCATCACCCCTGGAAAAATATCCAGGTTATAGTGTTTTGTAAAGGTGCGTATAGTTTTCCAGGTAGCTGCTTTGCAAATGTCCAAGGAACCTCCCAGCAGCTGCAAGGGTAGCAGTTGTTTCTCTTGTAGAATGCGCCCTCAATCCAGTTAGGGCTCTTTACCTGCCTTAGTGTAGCAGAACTGAATACATTGGACTATCCACTGAGAAATTGATCTTTTGAGGCTGGTTTATGCTTTCCTACATCCCCATATGTATGGAAAAGTTGTTTCCATTTTCCTATGGTCTTTAGTGGCTGTCATGTAATAGCTGATAGCCCTTTTCACATCCAGACTGTGTGATCTTCTTTCACCAGAACTGTTAAGGTCTGTGAAAAGACAGGTAGAGTGATTGATTGGTTCAGATGAAAGTCTGAAACCACTTTTGGGAGAAACCATCTGTTAGTTCTGAGAACTACCTTATCTCTGTGAAATGAGATATAGTCTTGGTCAATGCAGAGAGCCTGGAGCTTGCTAATTCTCCTGCAGAAGTAATAGCCACTAGGAAGACTGTTTTCCAAGTAAGGTATTTCAAGTGGGCAGTAGCCATGGGCTCAAAGGGAGAGCCCATGAGCTTGGCTATACACACATTCAAATCCCAAGCAGGCACTGATGCCCTGTGAGGTGGGTGTAAATGCATCAGTCCTTTAAAAAATCTTTGAAAAGTTTATCAGATGCTACTGACACCTTGGTGCCCACAGAAAGGTAGGCAGATACCAATGCTAAATGAACCTTAAGGAACTGGGTTGCAAACCTTGTGAATGCAAATGGGTGAGATAGTCCAGGACAACTAAAACTCTAGCTTTTTGTGGTATAAGGTTCATGCTGGAACACGGAGACAGAATATCTTCCATTTGGAAGAATAAGTTTTCTTTGTGGAGGATTTTCTATAACCCTTTAACATACTTAGGACAGCGCCTGACAGATTTAAATCTGGATGGATGGGCCTTATGTCCTTATCTGCCGTCAACTTCTATGTTTCTATATGTTTCTAAATCTGAATACTCTAATTCCTCAAGAGCCATGCTTTGAGATGAAGGGACTTGAAATTGGTACAACAATGTTCCCTGATTGGAAGTCAGGAGATTGTGTCTGAGGGTAATTGTATCAGTTTGCTGACAGACATAGAGAGCAGAAGAGAGTACCATGACTGCCTGGGCCAATCCGAGCTATCAAGATCAGAGATGCTGAGAGGGATTTTAGCTTCAGTAACACCCTGAAAACCAGAGGGAAAGGGGAAAAGCATACTGATGCCTGCCTGTCCAATCCAAAACCAGGGCATCCAGAGGAACTATGCCCTGTGCTGGTGACCTGCAGCAGTACTGAGGTAGCTGGTGGTTCTGGTGGGATGCGAACAAGTCTATCTGTGGAGTGCCCCACCTTTGAAAATAACCTGTACCACCTGCTTGTTTAGAATCCATTCGTGATGGTCCTGATTGATGCGACTCAGTGCATCTGCTAAAGTATTGTCCTTTCCTGGCAAGTGAATTGCCTGTAAAGAGACCTTCAGAGAATATGCCAGTGTCCAAATCTTCATGGACTCTGTGCAAAGGAGGCCTGACCTGGTGCCTACTTGCTTGTTTATGTAATACATTGTGGTGGTATTGTCTGTTCTGATCTGAACCACCCTGCCCATTATCAGTGAAAAGCCTTTAGGGCTAGTAACACTGCCCTTAGCTCCAGTAAGTTTATGTGCTGAAGGACTTGCTGCTGACCAGATTCCCTGAGTCGGTGCTTTCTTAAGTGGGCTCCTCAACCCAATAGGGATGCATCTGTTGTGGAGTACCAAAGAGGGTTTTCTCTGGAAAGGCACTCCTGCCTATATTTGATTCCTGTTTCCACCACAAGAGAGCCCTTAAAAGAGGCCTTATCACTGGTATAAGCTTTGAAAAGGGATCTTTTTCTGATTCCAGTGAGCCCTGAGGTGAAACTGGATGTCTCGCATGTGGAATCTGGATCCTGGACTGTGCCCATGGATGCAGCCATATGACCTAGTAGCTGCAGAAACTGTCTTGCAGTTCTTGAGCTGTTCAGGACAAAGGAGTTTGCTATTAACTGAAGACTTTGCACCCTGTCTAAGGGTAAAAAGGCTCTGCCCTTAAGTGTGTTGATTTCTGCCCCTATAAACTGTAAAGTTTGAGCAGGGGTTAGGACTGATTTCTTTTGGTTTATTAAGAAACCCAGAGACTCTAAGAGGTCTTAGGTGATTTTAGGGAGTTCTTACTTGGTCCGTGTGTTTCTCACCACCAGCCAATCGTCTAGGTAAGGGAAAACAGTCACCCCTGTCTTCATACATATGCCACTACAGTAGCAAGGCACTTTGTGAATACCTTTGGTGCTGATGAGAGACCGAAAGGAAGAGTTGAAAATTGACAGTGGCCTGATGGGAGCCTGAATCTGAGATACTTCTGTAAGATTCCTTTATGGGATGTGGAAATAGGCTCTTTCAAGTCCAGTGATGCCAGCCAGTCCCCTTTTTGGATTGTTGGCAATATTCAAGCCAAAGTTACCATTTTGAACTTTGTTTTTTCAGATGCTTGTTTAAAGCTCTGAGATCCAGTATTGGCCACCACTCCCCACTTTTCTTTGTTGATAGGAAGTATCTGGAGTAAAAAGCCCTTCCTCTCAGGATGGTAGGGACTAGTTCCACTGCTCTGAGATGTAACAACTTTTGAACCTCTGCTTCCAGCAATGCCTCTCTGCTAGAGGAGGTGAGCAGTAAACCCTGGTTTTCTGTGGAGGAAAAGGTTTGAAGTCCAGAGATAGACCCTGACCAACTACCTCCAGCACCACTTGTCTGTGGTGATGCTTAGCCAAGCCTGGAAGAAATGGGAGAGTCAGTCTATGACAGGGAGGGAGGAGGTGGCCTGATCCACAGGGTTTTGCTTTGGTTGGGCTGAGGTTGGGTTTGAGAACCCTCCCAAAGCCCTTCCACCCCTACCCCTACTCCTAAAGTATCCCTGCTGTAGATACTGCTGGTACTGGGGCATGGCTACTGGCTGCAAAAGGGTCTGGTCATAAAGACCTTCCTCTGCCCCCACCTTCCATAGGGCTTAGTGGATGGTGAAACACGCTCTTTAGCAGAGTTGCTTCTATAGGTGGCCTTACATACATCCACTTTTTCATGTATGCAACCGTGGATTCCCAAAAGAGAGTTTCCTCTAAAGGAAAATCCAGGGCCTTGGATTGAGTATCCTGAGAAAGGTTTGTGGCCCTGAGCCAAGCAAACCTCCTCTGTGCCACAGTGTTAGCCATCCATCTGGCTGTAGTGTCATTAGAATCAGCAGCCATCTGGAACTGGTACTTAGCCGCCTCAACCCAAACCTGGCAGTTTCAGCCAGGTCTTCAGACAAGGGTGAGGGCTTTCATGGACATGTCCAGTACCGACTGCCACAGGGATTTTTGTTACTGGGCAGCATAAGCTTGAAAAGTAGCTTGTCTCATAGCCAAAGAAGCTGATAAATAGCCTTTTTGGTCATGCTATCCATTTTTCTGGAGTCCTTGTCTGGAGGGTGGGAGGACGGGACGCTGGTTTTATCGCAGGCTGCCTGCTGTATAACCCTTGATGGTCAGGATGGGAGAAAAGAAAATCAGCTCCCGTCCTGTCTAACTGATACTGTTTATCTATTCTCCTATCAATAGGAGGAACAGAATTAGGGTTTGCAGAAGCTTCAGGGTGTCCTTTTGAAAATGTAAACTGGCAGGAGGAGGGCTTTTGTGGGTGTCAAACCCATCATATTTAAGTATTCAACTTCCTCCTCATCTTCAATCTGCTCTGTAGTAGCAATATCCAGAGCATCTGCCATTCTCCTTATGAATGTAAAATGAGAGTAATCCTCTGACACCCTGGGAGGAGAACCAAAATCTTCCTCAGGAGATACCTCTGTGGAATTGGTTCATCATCCTGAAAAGGATCATCTTCCTCTTCATAATATTGCTCCTCCTGTAAAGAGGGCAACACCCCACTGCTGGCCTGGGGACCCTGGATAGGGGCAGGCTGCTGGCAACAATGCTTTGCAATGCCTGAATAATTTTAAAAGCCTGGGCTATCTCTTGAGCCGAGGACATAGCAGGCATCTGAGCAGAAGTCCCTGGTTTAGCAGGGAGGATTCTGCATGCTTGGTTTCTTGAGTTTCTTTGAGAGAACTGGAGAGTCAGCCGGTTCTTTCCTCTTTTGCCTCTTTTTCACCACGTTATCGGGGCAGGGGTAAGCAAACTTGTGGGTTCAGCCACAGTAGATTGGGGTGTCAGCTGGTCAGAGCCGGAGGGACCCCCTAGAAATTTTTTGTTTAGTCTTTCAAGGTGTTTTCCACGTTTTTTCCGGAAAGTTTTACAAACCTCACAATCTTGATCCAGATGTTCGAATCCCAGACAAGCCACACATAAAGTGTGCTTGTTTGTTTTTGCAAATACATCTCCACATTTTAAACAATTTTTGAAACCGGTTCTCCGGTTCTCTTTTTGTTTCTCTGACATGGTAATGTCTAAAAGCGAGAAGAAACACTAACCGCTAAGTAAAGATAAAATGCGGTTATTTAAAAGTTAAACTTTTTTTGCAATCAGTTCTGGAACTGATAGGAACCGGAGGAACCGAACCCAGGAGATGACAGGTGAACGGATCAGCGGTTCTATAACCGATAAAAGCGTTACAAAACAATAAAATACACTAAAACAAAACTAATAATAGTCAAAATACAGGCTCTTCAATCAGAGAACCCTGATAACAAAAATTCAACCGGTTCCCTACGGCTATGCCGAATCGCGAGGAACCGGAAAATAAATGTAATTTAAGCAATAAACAAGATTTACACTAACAATTAGTAGAGGTAATAACAGAAATATAAAATACTTAAGTTTTTTAAGGTTTTGAATCTTCTTCACACGAAAGAGTAAGACAACCACTCCAAGCAACCAGACTTTCGCGGAGAGAAAAATCTGAAGAGGTTAGAACACTACAGTTGGTAGAGGTAGTATATGAAAGATGCTCACGCAAAGAATTCTACTAGTTTGCACGTGTTCCATCTCTCCGGCAGTCCAACCCTCCAGGCTTACTGTATAAAGTTATGAATATCCTGAGCATTACTGGGGTTAGAACAGGTTTTAAATTCTGTTGTTTCTATTTAATTGAAACTTATTCTGAACAAATGTACGATTCCATAACTACTAAGTACATGCATGGAAATTAATTTGCTGAGATAACACAGGCACAGTCCCTATGGTCAGATGAAACTGCTTTTTAGTTTTTCATACTGTATGTAGTTTCTGGGTTTTTGCAGGTTTCCTCCCGGCCCCTACTCCCAGGCATCCCCAACATAGCGCATGTGTTTGGAGGCACATACATGCATGCCATTCTGGATGCCTCTCCTTCCAGCTCGTACCTATTGACCGCCTGCACTGGGAAAGAACCCTATTCAGTGATGGCGGACCTGCACCTGTGGTCACCAAGGTGGTGGTATAGTAGTGAGGACAGCAGCCCACCCTCCCCAGAGAAAGAGAGTGGTCCTCTGGTGCTTTGATCCTTCCCCCTCGATAGGCCCTCCAGCAACCTATGCTCACTACCGAACCTGGGTTGTTGGCATCGCAAGTGGTAGCTCTACTGCTGTACAGCGGGCCCAATTTTATTTTTATACTAGAAAGAATGTGAGCAAAATGCCCATTTTCACAAACATCCAGTGGTACAGAAATTGATGATACAGAGAAACAGGCAAAACTATATTTGCAAAATTTTACAGCATTTACAATAGAAACAGTATATATGACAGGATCATCTAGATTAGAAAACAAAATACAGAGCACACAACAATAGAGCCAATATACAGATACATATAAACTCTAAGGTAACTCAAGGGTAGGTGGACATTCAAGGGGTTACCTACTGGGCAGACACAGGTGGTGGACTGGAGGAGGTGGTCCTGAGGGAGGAGGTGAATGAGCCAATTGATCTAAAGGCCTGAAGTTCAGGAGGCAGTTTATTTAGCTGGGCCAGGAGCTAGCACCAGCTGCAGGGTCTGTTATGTGTGAGGCAGGCCACTGACTGGCTGTGCTCACATCACAGGAGGAGGCTGGGATCAAAAAGAGGCAGTAAAACAACATCCACGTAAATGATGACTGTGACCTTTGGGACTACCCTTGGTCCTAGTGCCTGCCGCACTGGATCCCATAGTGGACTGCCTAGATGCCCTCCCCCCAGAGTCCCTGCTATGAAGGGCAAGCCGCAGGAGTAACCGGTGGTTTACTTGGGTCTGGGGAGTCGGAGGACACATGTTAGAACAGAGTTTATCCCTAGAATCAGGGTATATCCCTGGAATGGCGTGACTAGCTGTGGATAAAACCTATACAGAAAAAATATAACCAGTGCTGCTTGTTCCTAATTTAACTGATACATTACTGAACAGATGGAGCCACTGGGGTCGTTGCTTATGCACAGATCATCCCTGGTTCATGTCAGACAAGCATGCACGAGAGTTTAAGTACATGACTGGGAACTCCTGGAAATGCTTCCTCTTGTGCTGAGGATCTGTGAGGAAAGGAAAATTAAAATCCATATTAGTAAAAAAAAATAAATATCAGAAGAGCCTTCCCAGTGACAAAGTGTCAGCAAATCACATGGCCACCTGAGAGACTGATGAGCTTGAATTTCATGATGAGGATGACTAGAGACAATTTTTATTAATTTATTTTACCAGAAAAAGGCTCCACTGGGCAGTTCATTTACAAGGAAGTCCTGGTTAGGACAGCAAAGAAAACAAGTTCAAAATGAACATCTGAGGTACGTAGAGGATACATGATAATATAATAATATGAAATGTACAACAACAGCCTGAGGTTACATAACAGAAACTGTAGGCAAGGAAAGTTTATATAAGATGCACGTGGAATAATATGGATACACAGAAAGTAAATATAATAACATATACGTGGTATGCAGTGCAGAAGCATACAGTAGCATGGTGGAAAAGGGTAGGTACATAAGATACAGAGGATCAAGGTTTACACGTACAAAATTTGTACAATGGGCATCAAAGAGGGTTTGAATGCCTTATGACTGGCCAACGGTTTCAGCTTAAGGGTGATTTGCAATTTGTTCCACAATGTGGCAACAGAACAGCTGAGTGCAATTTTACTAAACTGTGAGAGGTACCTGGGCACCTCAAGGAGAATGGTATTTCTCTTCAAGGCATTGGAAAGTACTGTCATGTAAGAACTTACCATAACAGTAGATCTTTGAGAGGAGCTCTGCAGCAGGTTAGACTGTTAGGACTAAAGCTGGCAGGCACCAGGACCCCACGGAAACGTCTCACCTAGCAGTATACAGCGGGGACCACCCCTGATGTTGGCCTGCCCCCGACGTCTTCCTGTGGTATAAAAGGGCTTGTCCTCTCAAGACCACCTCAGTTCTCCTGCTGGAAATCAGCTAGCACAGTGATACATGAACTGAGGTGTTCCTCTGAAACCAAAGAAAGGATAGCAGTGATGGAGAAATAGTCACCAGGGGATGAGGGGACAGAAAGCAGCACCTGCTGCAAGAGCTCCTTTGAAGATCTACTGTTATGGTCAGAGGCCCCTAGAATTCTGCAGCCACAGAATTTTGTGCAGAACTTGCAATCTATAGCAGAACTTCATGTGCCGCAGAATTCACTCTTCTTGTTGATTTTTATTAATATTTCTGTATTTCCATAGAATCTGGTTCCCTTCTCTCTTTTATATCCTAAACCCCATATACTCAGAATGTGATGTTATCATTGCTATAACATCATACATTAGCTAATGAAATGGCTGCAATCTGCAACAGAAATGAACAGTCACTTATCTATCACAGCTCCACTGCCAGAGAGCGTGGCACAGACATCAGGCATGGTGATATTTGCTTAACCTACACTACAGCCTAATACAATTTTCAGTCTTACATTATTGCACTAGGCCCAACTTAAACAAAACCTTGTCAATAGCACAGACCTGTTAAGTCCATACCTCACTTTGTACAAACCTATTTGTGCCTTTAAGGTATAGAGATGCCATCTGAAATGAATAACTGGCAAAATGAATTTAACTGTAATTTTAAGAAAATAAAGTAATTATGCCCAGAAAAGTGGAATATAATAATGTGTAGACGTGTTGAAAGAATTGACCTGTTAAATAAATAATTGCACTATACGCATTTTTGCCAGGGTTATTGATTACATATTGTCATTGGTTGATAGAATCACCTAAAAGTTATGGAGGAATGTTGTGTGCAGGGACAGCTGTTGGGCCAGAGGTAGCATGCTGTGTTTCCGTGCTGCAACTCAGGTTCTGAGATTAGCTCTGGGAGCTGGCTGGGCAGCACGAGGATTGGTGAACACATCATTGCTCGGAGCCTGGGAAGGTATGGTGCAGTGTTCTGTCACATGATGGACACATTGTGCTGGTCTGAGAGCTCTATCTCGCAATCAGTTCACATGCATGTCGTGGTCTGATGGTGTTATGCAGTGTGTCATGGAAAGCGGGTTGACATCAAAATGAGTTTTGCAATAACTCCTCTGTTCCATTTCCAATGGTACCTGTATGAATGAGGATGCAAGTTCATGGAAATTATAAATATATATATATATATATATATACACACACACACACACACATATACAGTATCTCTGTCTCTCTCACCACACACACACGTATGTATGTTACAGATTGCATATAAATATATAAGTGATACAGTGGACCTCAAGGTGTGTAGAAAGCATATACAAATATAGAAATACCTTATTTATCACATAAGATCCCTTCTGCATATGTCATTTATTTAACAGGCTAGGATCTTAAGGGAGAGACATTTATTTTGCTTTTTAGGCATAAAATTATTTTTATAAATCTGTTATTTTCTGAACTAGTGTTACTGTGCTTTCCACCATCCTGATTGCTATAAAACTGCCATGAAAGTGAAGTCAGGATGACAAGCTGACACTGTGATGTGGTAGTTTGTTAGTGCGCAGAACTTCCGAGAAATTACAAACCATCACGCAGGAAGTTCTTGCGGCAATGGTAGTCTTGGCTGCAGAACTTGGTCCCACTGTGCCGTAGAAAAGTAGGGGCCCTGGTTGTTGGTAAGTTCTTGCAATTGTACTATCTCGCTTTTGCAGCAGATTACACCATTAGGACTGAGTCCTAAGTAGTGAAAGGACTGACCCGGTCAGCTGGGAGGAGGTAGAAGTCAGTATAAGGTTCTCACAAGAGCAGACCCTGAAGGACAGCAAGTCCAAAACCTGCTCTGTGCCTAGACACAATGTCCAGACTGTAATGCTGATGAAAGTGTGAATAGGACTCAAGTGGCCACTGCACAAATGTCAGCAATGGACACAGTTTGGAAAGAGGCAAATGAAGCAGCCACGCCTCTGGTAGAATGGGCTTTACCGAGCCCGGCAAAGGCTTGTCGAGATTGCTTAACAATAAACAATGCAGTTAACCAACCATTTGGATAAACATTGCTTAGAAACAGAGGCCCTTCTTTCTCAGGGCTAATGAAACAAACAAATGAGCAGATTTCCTGATGGCTTGGTGTGATCCAAATAAAAGAGAAGCACCAAGTGGATATCCTGTCCTTACTGCAGTTTACTACCACCCTATCTACCTCCATCCCAGCTACCTACGAAGCCCTTGTCACCCGATTACCCTTCCTTTCTCAGTTCCAATCCTTGTGGCTGGCATCTACTGCTGCCCAGGCATTCAACCCTTGGTCATGACTGAACTTTAGCCAATATCACCTCCTCTTGCAATCTGGTGAACTTTTCATAATGGGTGAAGTGAATCTAAATTGGTTGTCTCCCAAGTTAAACAAGCTAGGCAATGACGCACTGCTCTAAACCTCACTCAACTTATACCTGAACCCACGCCCTGATCCCCAAACACAAAACCACACCCTGCTTGACTGGGCACTCACAACCCACCCACACTGCGTCATTAAATCTGGTCTCCTCCCCAATGCCCTTAGTGACCACAACCCCATTTTCATTGTATGTAAGGTTCATCGCCCAAACCTCCCCAAAATCATACAGCTCCGGTCCTTTAAATCCTCAGAACTTACCCTAATCAGCTCTGCACTCGCTCCACTGACTGAGTCCCTCTCCACTGCCATTTCTGTCTACTCAAGCACTTGACTATTTTAAGGATATATTCATTGCCACCTGGAATGCCTTTGCTCCTTTCAGAAAGACCAGAGTCTGTGGGCTTCACCTCCCAGGATCACCCCGAAACTACTGGCCTACTTCAGGGAGCGTGACCAGGCCTGGAGAAAACACAGATCTACTGAACATCCAAACGACTATGCCAAGTACAGAACGCTGCGTAATTCATGTACTAAAGCTACTACACTGGCTAAGTCTGATTATTTCAACCTCATTCCTGACTAACATTAACTCTCCCATCTAAATTCTGGAGAGTAGTTCATGCCCTATTCTCTCACCCCTCACCCCCCCCCCTCCAATTCTCAAAATAAATAACTCCCTAGTTTCCGCCCTGGCTCCGTGGCCAATGAATTTAATGCCTACTACACCTCATGCGCCCACGCCCTTCTAAATTCCTCTTCCCATTGCCACCTACTAACTTCAGCCCTCGCCTCAGCCAGTGCCTACCCTCCCCATTTTTCTTTCTACTATTCCTCCAAGATCTTAATGCTCTCCTATCCTCAACCCATCTAAAGGCTCCTCACCAGATGAGCTTGATCCTAAACTTCTACCTTCTGCTCCCTGCAACTGCTTATCCTACCTCCCTAATCCTGTAGCACTGTGTTTCGCTTGTGTTTCACTTATCGATATTTGATAAGCACATATCGTTCTGACTGTAGACGTATCCAACAGCAGCAGCAGCTATCATTTTCGCGATGTTAACATTATTGGTAGTTCCCGCATTTTAATGCCGAGCTGTTCCGTGCAGAGTAAGGCGCATTCACTCAGGGACTGGTCGTCCTGACCAGCACACTGGCGCAAAACACTGAACGAAGGGTAATCTAAATTATCGCATTGTAAATCAGCGGTATTGTTACTGCGTTTTGATGTTGGTGCTCAAGGTCTTCGCCGCAGTAGTGGCTTGAAAGATCCCGTGACATGCGCAGATAGTGTCGACCGTCGATGCGCCGGATTTGGGGCACCAGCTTTGAAAGTATTTTGTGCTAGAACGAGTCCTCGGTTTTTAATTGCAAACACATCAAACAATTTAGATTACCCTTCTTGTGGATTTAATGTTTTTGGCATTCCAATGTTAAATGTGCTGGTCGGGACCACATCCACGGTAGATGCGCCGTTTCTCTGCACACAGAACAGCTTCCGGGGTGGAAGTTTAAAGTCGGGACGCCAGTAATGAAAATGTTTAAATCATGAAATTGGTAAACTGCTTACTTTTGCTTTTATTTGATGCATTCTACAGTCACAGACTTACAATTATGTGCTTGTAGAATATCAGATGGAAATTGAGCACAAATCGAGGGGCAAAGCTGACAGAGCACCTTAACCTGTCCTTTATTTCTGCCCAAGTACTCCTCATCCTGAAAACGCGTAGAATTCTCACAAATGGGAGTTCCAAAATGTCTTCCTTGAGCTTGCCTAAATGCTCACTGCCAGGCTGGTGTCCTGGTTTTAGCAGTTTAAATGTGATTACCAGAGCTTGTATAGCCTCTGTGTACTGTTTCTTTAAGAGCTGCCTGATTGTAGCTCTTGTAATCTGAGAGGGAGCTCTGTTGAAAGATGCAACTATTTGCTGAAAATCATTTAGAGTGATAATGATAGTGTAGTTTGTCTAATCTGCTTTCTTTGTAGCAAGGACTGTTTTGTTTGTCTCCACTGTCTTGGTCCTGACTGCAAATTGACTAAACAGTACTGGTGGGACCTAAAATGTAGCCAGACTACAGGAGCTGTCTGAAGTCAAAACTGTAGGAATTGTAGTTTTGAACTTTTGCACCTTTTGCAACTGAAGGGGAGCTCTTGCCTTGACTGACAGCCAAATCAGCCAACCAAACCTTTTGGACCTTGGGAAGTCCCAGGCTGCTTGCAGTTTTCAGTTAGATCTAAGCTGGAAACTGAAGAGCAAGGAGCTGAAGTGATTCTGAGCAGCAATCCTGAGTGGATTCGCATGGGAGAATTGTGAAAAGGCTGAGTTTTTGGCCCGCATGTCTGTCTGTTTGCTCCTGAGAGGGAGAGAAGAGAATTGTTTTGGACTAAATCCAAGTTTGTGTGACCACAGTAAGCTACTGAAGTGGGCCAGGCTCAGCCTGAAGAAGACTGAAGATTTTTGCTGAATGTGATCGGCCTATCAGGAGTTCCAGCTACTCCTAAGTTCCCGTGTGTGCAGAGACTTTATGATTGTGAATGGGGAGCGCTTTGCCTGGTACAATAGAATTCTTACATGTAAATGTGCTATGAGCTGCTAGTGGTTGTGAGTTAGATCCCCACTGTGTGAACTGTTTTCTGCTTGCTGGAAGCTGTATCCAGCCCAAAACAGACTGCATCTGAATTTGTCTCCATGCGGTCTGGGCCTTGCCACACTGGCCCAGCCAGACTACCCACTGCACAGAGAAGCCATCGACAAGAGACCTGCCTGGGGATGAGCCCCTGCTCCATGCTTGAACAGGAATGATGCCTCTGCGACTCATGTGGGCCTGCTTCTCCTGGCATTCCAGATCAACCACCTGCAGTCTCTTTTCGTCCAGCCTGTGTCCAGTCTTGGGTATCGTGAGTAAATACCAGGGTAGCTTCCTGCAACAACAGCTTAATCTGAGTGTGTCATCTGATTGTCTTGTTGTTTTGTTTCCTTTACAAACTGAGCCCTCTGGCTCGGATTACAAATATTGTGTACTGTGCATGTTGTGTTTTCCATCAAAGGGCCCCAACCAGCTGTGACGCTGCCAACCCCAGGCATCAGTCCTGGCTAGCCCATCTCTTCTCCACCTGGGTATCCAGAGGTGTGGCTGTGTGGGGACTCAAAGTGCATGCATAACTGCTTGATTGATATAACCTTTAAGCTAATTAACCTGATTTTGCCCTCCTTTGTTCAAGTACCCTGAATAAATCAGATCTAACTTTTTCCTCATGCAGTCTGACTGTGGTTCCTGTTTGTGCTCAAAGTACTGTACTGTTGCTATTTGCTGTGCATAGCCTTGTTTTACAGGGGTCCCCAGAGTCGAGCCAGAGGAACCAACCCTGTGGTAAGTGGAAACAGTGTGGGTACTTGTGTGGTGTACCGGGCATTGTGAAAGTGATTATTGTACAGTGTTCAGGCCACTAGAGGGAAAAGAAGGGTTACAGTGCCTCGGAGGGCTGTGCCCAGGTTAGCTTGACCACTACTAACCCTGACCTCCGGGTGGAGGTACCCATTTCAGAACTCAAGCCCCTTAACCTGCTACTAGCCAAGCAGGCAGGGTAGTAGCCCTTGGGACCTAGGGGTTACACACACTGTAGTCCTTCCTCTCCCCAAGGGTGGTGACATCATCCACTCCTGGCAACTACTGTCCCATTTCCCTCCTTCCTACCCTTGCCAAACTTCAAGAACATTAAGTTCTCTCTCAACTATCATCCTTCCTCTCTGATTCCTCCTTCTTCACCCTCCCAATCTGGTTTTGGAAGAACCACTCAACAACCACCTCCCTCCTGAGGCTTACTGACTCCATCCTTCGGGATGGATGATGGCCTGATCACCCAGCCCTCTTTGTCAACCAGCCAAAACTTTCAACACTGTTTCCCATCCCCTGCTTCTTGATTCATTCTCAACTGGCCTTGCTCTATCAGCCACCAACTGGTTTAAATCCCACCTCATTGGCAGGACTCAACTGGTGAGAATCCTTGATTCCATCTCCTCCACTCCCCATCAACACTGGTGTCCCTCAGGGCTCAGTGTTTGGTCCTCTACTTCTCCATTTTCCTCAATGATCTTCCCACAGCCTGCTCATCCTCTTCTATCCAATATGCGTTGATGCATGCTGTTTTGTACAGTTCTGGCAAAACCCTACTGCTGTGCAAACCGCTTCACAGCATGACTTCAACCAAGTTCAGCTCTGGTTTGCTTCTCACCAGCTTTTTCTAAACGCCAAGAAGACAGTCTCAATGACATTTGGCACCAGGCAGAGACTCTAGGCCCTGACCCTACCCACCTTCCACACCCTTGATGGGACTATCTTGGAGGACACCTCCTCATTTAGATATCTAGGGATTTGGCTGGACCAGCATCTCAACTTCTCTGTGCATATTGATGCTATCTTGAAGAAACTGCTCCCTAAGCTTGGTACTCGTACAGGAATTGTAGCTGCATCCTGCTGACTGCAAGGCACAAAACTGTCCAGAATATGATACTCCCATCTTTGACTACTGTGACGTAGTCTATGGTGCTGCTCCCAAATCTTCACTGACCAAGTTGGACACTCTCTTTAACTCCTTCTGCTGCTTTGCTATCGACTCCTCTTCCCGCCCCCACCACTGTGAACTCTATTGCTCTTTAACGTTCCTTCCACTATCTCACAGGCCATCTCTCACTGTGCCAAACTAACCTCCGATTCTGGTTCAGGGGCCCTCCTATCTCTCATCCTCTATCTCCACTCCATCTCCTCCACCCACTCTCTCAGATCAAATGATGCCCGCACCTTGACGGTCCCTGCAGCTCCACCTCATCGATCAGCCTACTTTTCGCCTCGTTTCCCTAAAATCTGGAATTCCCTCCCCGAAATATGACACTCCTCCTCCAACTACTCCCTTACATCTGCCCTACACAATTACCTTTCCTCAGCTGTTCTTGCTTTAATCCACCTTAATACATATCCCCAGTTTCATGCTCCTACCATGACCCCCGGCAGGGTTCTCAACATTCTGAAGGGGAAATCAGGAAATGGCTATCCCTTCTCCTCTTATTCAGTCTTGCCTCTCCCTCTCTTCTCCACCTGCCCTTCTGGGTCACCAGTGTGCACAACCTAACTCCATCCTTTTACTCCAACAGCACTTATGTACTACCTCGAGCCTGCTCCTGGTACACTCATGCACTATAAATGGTTCTATCGCATTATTACGGTTTTGTACATTTATATGGTCTTTTGTATGATTTTGGACAAGTATTGTAACTTACCCAATGTTCCACTACTGTTTATTGTACAATACCTTGTGTTCCAAACTGTTGCATGATCTTACAATGTTGTATTGTTTGTACTACCCACATACTATTGTAACTGATCATCCTTCACAACCCTATGTAACTCCTCCCCAGGTAGCACTGTGAGACGAGCAACTTGTTGTTCAGTGCCCTCCTGGTGAAACATTTCAAAAATAAAAGTAAATAAATACATCCAGAGTATGTAGTAAGGCCTCCTGACTGCAGTACTCTGGGTAATACACAGGCAGATGGTGCCCTGATTCAGAGTAAACCAGACACCACCTTAGGAAGAAACTTAGGATTGGTTCTCAGGATACCCTGTCCTTGTGGAAAACTAAATAAGGCTCTCTACACATCAGAGCCTGAAGCTCAGAAATCCTTCTGAATAGAAGTAATAGCAACTAAAAACGCTTCCATGACAGAAATCGAGCTCGAAGCTTGCAGCAGGCCCAAAGGGAGGCAAAGTAAGCTTCTAGAACAAACAAAATGTCCCAAGGAGGGACAGAGTCCCTGATAGGAGGTTTCAGATGTAATATGCCCCACAAGAAGGTGCAGAAAAGGCCAAGTTGGACAAGAGTCTTGCCTTCGATACGTACATGGTATGCAGAGATGGCTGATAAGTGCACCTTAATTGACAAGTAACCCAAGCCTGAGACCAAAAGGAAAGGAGATACTCTAGAATGAGATTCTCCGGACAGGTAAAGGATCCAGGTGATGAGTGGTGGCCTATATGCAGAACCACTTCCACTTCACCCCATAAGTGGATCTAGTGGAGGGTTTCCTGTTGCCACTAGGGCATTTGTCACCTGGGGAGAAACTCCAAATCGGACAACTGCTAAGTTTGCAGGAGTCATGCATGAAGGTGCAGTGACTTGAGGTCTGGATGGACAGGTTCCTCCTTCTGGGAGACCAGGTCAGAGCACAGAGGTGGGGGAATCGGAAGCTCCACTGCTAGTTGTTGGAGAAGTGGAAAACAAATCTGGCATGGCCAGTAAGGTATCAGGATCATCTCTGCCCCTTATGACTGCAACGTGAACAGAACCCTCTGCAGCAATAGAAAGGAAGGAAAGCATAGAGAAACCTCCTGTCCAAGACAGGGACAATGCATCTTGCCAGAAAACACCAGGCCTTGGATCTAGAGAGCAGAAACTGGGCAGATCTGTATTGATGGGACATGAATAGGTCCAGCTCTGGGTGGCCCCACCTGTCAAAGAGGTCTTCGACTACTGAGGGAAGAAGTTCCCACTCATGTGCCTTGGACCAGGAACAGATTAGGCTGTCAGCCGAGGTGTTTGAATACCTGGAACATGCACAGCAGTCAGGTCCAGGTGATGCCCTATGGTCCAATACCAAACTTTCATGGCCTCCCTGCAGAGGGGTATGAATTGTTCTCCCATGCTTGTTTATGTAAAAGACCACTGACATTTTGTCTGTCTGGATCAAGAGAGATCTCGGGAGCAGATTCGCCTGAAAGGCCTGCACAGCATACAGGATCGCCTGCATCTCCAAAACATTGATATGGAAATGCTGCTCCAATAGGGACCACATCCCTTGAGTCTGACGGTCTGCCAGATGGGCACCCCAGCCCTGGCCTGATGCGCCTGTGGTCAGGATCTGTCAAGGTCATGCCACTCTGAAGCAGACCCCTTGGAAAGATTGGGGTTCAGCCACCACGCCATGGTCTGTCACATGGAGCAGGACTACTAACAACGGGAGGTCCAAGTCATCTGTATACTGATTCCATTGAACCTGAAGGTTCCACTGGGCTACCCGCATATGCAGGTGAGTCAGAGGAACTGTTGCAATGGCCGCCCATGTGTCGCAGTAGTCTAAGAAAGATTATGGCTGGTACTTGGTGAGACGATGAGACCAATTGAGCCGGTGCCTGAAGGCATTCTGCCCTGTCTGGGAAGAAAGACTTTGCCTTGGACAATGTCCAAGATTGCCCTAATGTATTGAAGTCGTTGACTTGGCCAAGGAGAGGATTTGGGGAGACTGAGAGTCACCCCAGATCCCAAAACAGAG
The DNA here is from genome assembly GCA_016271365.2 of Neoceratodus forsteri. NCBI lineage: Eukaryota > Metazoa > Chordata > Ceratodontiformes > Ceratodontidae > Neoceratodus > Neoceratodus forsteri. Next base: position 410,891,610 of record CM028138.1, read on the forward strand.
TGAACATGGCCTACAGGGTTCTGAGCAACTGCTGCTTCATGGGAGCTTGTAGCCAGTCATCTAGGTAAGGAAAGACATAATGGCCTTCCTTCCTTAGGGGCCGCTGACACTACTGTGAGGCATTTCATAAAGACTCATGGGGCTGAGGACAGGTCAAATGGCAGAGTCAGAAACTGGTAGTGGTTTCATTGAAAGCGAAGCGAAGGAACCACCTGTGGGTGGAAACACAAAATGTGCAGATAAGCATCCTGCATGTCCAAAGAACAGAGCCAATCCCCCAATGAAGTAAGGGAAAAGGCGGAGAGTGACCATCCTGAACCTTTTATATTCTGTGAACTGGTTCAGGTGGCTGAGGCCCAGGATGGGATGTAGATCTCCTGTTCTCTTTGGGACCAAGAAGAAATGAGAGTAGAACCCCTTCCCATGCTGTGCTGGTGGAACAGGTTCTATGGCCTGTTTCTCAAGAGCCCTTGGATCTCTTTTTGAATGAGGGCAGATGGGCCTGAGGGTAATGGGAGGAGACTGGAGGATTGTCTGGGGAATCTCCAAAACTCTAGGGTATGCCCTGTTCCACTAACTACAGTACCCACTGATCCAAGGTTATTCTGCGCCAACCCTCCCATAAAGGAGAAGCAACCTCTATCACCTCCCCCAGGGATTTGGCTGGGGAGGGGGTCGGTAGGAGCCAGAGGAGCCAGGGACAGGCAACATGGCCTGTGAGGTTCTGGGAGCCTGGGGCAGAACCTCCTGTGACTTGAGAAGTATTCTTTCTCTTAAAGGCACCTCTGGGCTGTTGCCTCTGGGTCGCTGCTTGGGGTACGATGAAAGGACTGCCTTAGAGAGGATTTAGGCTGGGATTGGTACAATGTATGAACCAAACGCATAGCCTTGCCCGGCTCTTGGAGGCGAGTGATTATGTTTTGAGAATCCTCGCCAAACAAAACGGGACCTCTGAAAGGGGCATCCAAAATCTTTGACTGGACATCCGGGGCAAAACTGGAGGCTCTAAGCCAGGAGTAAGCACTGAAGGCAAACCCCGTAGCCACAGCCCACCTGCGGAGTCTATAGAATCATAAGAGGCTCTGAGAACGTGAGTCCTGACATCTGATCCTGACTTTAAAAGGTGTGACAGTTTAGCCTTTCCAGGAATTTCAGGCTGAGCTTATGACACCTTAAAGACTTTCTCCCACAGGGCATTCTGATATTGAACCATTTGAGTGAGAAAATTTAGGGAACTGACAGTACAGATGGTTGAGGAATAGACCTTTTAGCAACATGGTTTATCTGCCAAGAGTCCTGTTGGGAGGTTGAGTGATAAGATGCCGAGGGCACTTATATGTCACAAGTCATGTTAATAACTAACTGAGTCAGCCTCTGGGTGCTCTGGCATAAAAGGGTTCATCCTAGTGGCACTGTACAGGTGATCAGTCTTCTTAGACATTGCTGGTTTAGTAGATGGGCATTTCCAACATGGCCTTATTGACGTCCTTAAAGGAGTCAATAAGGGATGGGCGACTTAAGGCAAGGACCTTATTACGGAGGAAAGTGGCTAGCTGACGCCACTTAGGATACACTTCTCCATGTCCCAACCCATAAGAGCCTGGATGTGTCTCATCACATCCATGAATGTCGGGTTATGTGGAGGAGACCACTGGACGTCCATGGGCTTCTCTGGTTTGGATGGTAGATCAGAGTCTCCAGATTCATCATAAGATGAAGAGGAGAATAACTCCCAGATTCACCAGAGTCCGTGAAGGAGGGGTGACCAATGACGCCGTTGTCGGTGGGTCTTCAGACGACCGTGCCATCTCCATCTGGTGGCAGACTGAGCTCCTTAGGAGGAGGCGCTGGGGCCTTCCTAGGAGGAGCCAGCTCTTTAGGTGGATTGGAAGGAGGGTCCTTAGGAGATGGAGTTGGTGCCTCCTTATCCTTGAAATATGCCCACTAGGCTGCAAAAGGGCATTAAGGTCGGCGGGCGGGTTCTGAGGCAGAACCAGGGAAACAGGCATCAGTGGAGCAGGCATAGAAGGCCCCGTGTCGCTCTTTGGTGGTAGTAACCCTGGCACCAGAACCACTGACGCTGAGTTATCGGGCATCAGTCCCATAGGTAAGGAACCATCTGGCATCTGTCTGACCAGAGTGGAAAGACTGGGTGTCGGTCCTCGGGCATTGGCTCAGGAGTGACAGGGCCAGCCATCACCTGTGGAGGGTTAAGGGATGGTGACTGAGGCATCACTGGGTCCCGCTGGGTGGCTGGCATCAACGGGACAGGAGAGGGCTGACGCCAGTCTGGTGAAGCAGCCAGCTAGAATGGGAAGCCTGCTTTGGGGAGCTGGCTTCCGAGTGGGCAGAGGCGTCACTCTTGCGGGAGGTGAACTCATGCTCCTGGCATCGCTTGGAGGTGTTTCCATGATGTAGACTCCGACTTAGCAGATGCCTTGACCATGAGAGCGATGGGCAAAGACCTGCCACCCAAGGAGGACCCGGTCGAGCTATCTGGCCGAGGACCTGCTTGCTGAATGGGCCTGCACTTCAGGGGCTGAGAGGCTGTTCACAAAGCCATGAGCCCCAAGGAACCACTATCCAAACAGTAAAGAGACTGGGTGGTTTGACCACCTGGAGCCTGGAGGGAGAGAGGGTTGCCGAGGTAGAAAGGTCCGACCTCCCACAAGAGGAAGACACATTGTCGGTGACTACCTGCATGGGGACCTGGAGGGAAGCTGACTGGGTTTGTCCCTATTCATCTCCCGGTGTTTGTGCTTTTCTGAAGACTTTTCTCCTGGCTGATGAAGAAGTGAAGCCCTAGAGGCAGGGGAAAGGAGGTACTCTGGTGAAGCTCCTGCTCCATCACTGAAAGTTTTACTGCAGCAGAAAGGCTTCCAGAGTCTTCTGGTGGTGAAACCGGGCGTGCTGGTTAAAAATCCTGGCAGTGCTGGCAGGCCTCAGTGTCATGATCCAGGCCTAGGCAAAGCAGGCAGGACAAATGGCCATCCTTGTTGGGAAGTTGCTTTCACAAGCACACTCTGCTCGCCAACGCTCAACAGAGGAAGAAGGAGAAGAAGTCATGCACAAAATACAGGATTTTATGGAGAAAAATAGAAAATAATAAAGCATGGGTAATCGCGAAGAAAATGGTGGCCAACTAAGCAGAAGGTGTCTGTGAAGGTCCAAGTAGAGCAGGTCGATGGCGGAAAGAAAAAATTCTCCTTAGTAATGTTGTTTCTTCTAATGGAGTCTTGCTGTATTCTGACTATTGCAGTTAGGTCCTGCCTTTCAACTGCGGAGAACAAAGAGTTATTTCCATGGCCAGCATGGGCGTTCAGCCTGTTTCGGTTAAAGCCCCTGTCTGCTGTTGTTTAACTCCAACCGTCAGATCTTTACGGCAATACTCACTAGAAGTTCTGTGTGAAATTGTAAACTCACACCAGCCAACTGGCAACTAAATGTATTAAAAAGGTTTTTTGGTTTCAAAGCAAAGACTCAAATCAGGAACCCAAAAAAACACAACACACACCCAAAATAAAGGAGGGTGAAAATGGGCACCTCTAGGGTGCCAACACTCGCCTGCCCACCCACATCCCAGAAAACAGGTTCTGAGAGGGGAGGCGGAGATTCAGAATACAGCAAGACTCCATTAGAAGTAACAACATTACTAAGGTGAGTAATTTTTCTTCAAACAACATGAAGTCTTGCTGTATTCTGACTATTATGAGACTACCAAGCAGTACCTCCATGGAGGAGGGACAGAACCTACTTTGGGTATAGGCTCTGAAGTACTGTTGTGTAAACCGAGCATCACCCTAGCCTGGATATCCAGAGAGTAATGCTTGGTGAATGTATAGACTGTTTTCCAGGTGGCTGCTTGACAAATTTCTAAGATAGGAATATCCTGGCAGCCAGGGAAGCAGCTGTACCTCTAGTAGAGTGAGCCCTCAGGCCTGAGGGTGGGGTTCTACCCAGTTTTTCATAGCAGAATTGTATACAAGAGACAATCCACCTGGCAATAGATCTTTCAGTGGCAGGTTTGCCCTCACCGACCTCTCCATATGTGAGGAACAACTGGAAGGACTCAAACCTGTAACCTTGGTGCGCCTATGTAGCAGCTGAGGCCCTTTTAACGTCCAAGCTGTGCAGCCTCCTCTCTCCAGAGGAGGAATGGTCAGTGAAGAAAACAGGGAGAGACATAGACTGATTAAGGTGGAAATCTGAGACCACCTTAGGCAAAACTTCCTGTTAGTTCTTAGGACCACTTTATCTCTATGGAAAGAGATGAAATCAGGCTCCACTGACAGGGCTTGCAATTCACTGATACGCCTGGCAGAGGTAATGGCTACCAAAACACAGTTTTCCAAGTCAAGTACTTAAGCTCTGCAAAGGACAAAGGCTCAAAGGGTAATTGCATAAGCTAAGCAATGCAAACATTAAGGTCCCAAGCAGGAGCAGGATCCCTAAAGGGGGATTGGTGTGCAGCAATCCCTTGAAGAACTTACAAAACACAGGATGGGCTGACAGAGGAGAGGACTGCCTACTGACAAGAAGGCAGAAACAGCTGCCAGATGCACTTTAGTGTAGCTGGCCTAAGTCCTAAGCCATTAAGATGAACCATATAGTCCAGGACTGTAGGCAACCCAGCAGATTCTGGAGAAATATGCTTATTAGAGCACCAAATAAAGAACCTTTTCCATTTGGAGTTGTAAGTCTTTTCGTGGAAGGCTTTGAGAAGCCTTAAGGATATCCAGAACCCCTTGAGAAAGGTGTAGATCAGCAAACTCTAGCTCTTCAAGAGCCATGACTTGAGATTGAGAGATTTGAGGTTCGGATACCAAATCCTCCCTGAGAGGATGTCTACAGGTTGTAATTCCTGGAAGAGACAGGGAAGGTGTACTGCTAAGGCCAGGAACAGCGGGTACCAGGGCTGTCTGGCCCAGTCTGAAGCAATCAGAATCACTTTGCATGGTTGAGACCTGATCTTGACTAACACTTTGAACAGGAGAGGAAGGGGAAAAGCATACAGGAATTTCCTTCCCAATTCAGAATCAGAGCATCCAGTGGGACTGAGCCCAAGACTGGGGTCTGCAACAAAAGAGAGGAAGTTGGTGATTGTCTGGGGCTGCAAAGATCTATCTGTGGAGTGCCTCATCTCGAGAAAATCACTTCCAAACTAGGGATCTAGGGTCCATTCGTGATGGCCCTGGGATATCCTGCTGAGAGCATCTGCTAGGGACATTGTCCTTCCTGGGAGGTGAACTGCTATCAGAGAGGTTTGCAGGGAATAGGCCAGAGACACAACTTCATTGCTTCTGTGCACAAGGCCGCAGACTGAATGCCTTGCTTGTTGATGTACCATTGTGTGGTATTGTCTGTTCTGATCTGGACCACCTTGTTCTGTACAGATTTGGAAAAGGCTTGCAGTGCCAGAAACACTGCTCTGAGTTCCAAGAGCTTGATGAAGCAGAGATTCTTGAGGTGACCACTGCCCTTGGGTGGTAAGATCCCCAAGTGGGCTCCCCAGCCCAGCAGGAGGCATCTATGGTGAGTATCACTGAATGAGACTGAGTGACAAAGGAACTCCTGTCTCAAATTGTCCTGATCCTGCCACCATTGCAAAGTCTGGATCAGAGTTCGAGTCACTGGGACTAGTTTGGTAAGGTAATTCTTCTTTGAGACCAGAAGGCTCTTAAGTGGAACTGAATGTCCCTCATCTGGAATCTTGTCCCTGGACCACTGCTATAGAGGCTGCCATGTGGCCCAGGAGCTGCAGGAAATGCCTTGCTGGTCGAGACACCTGAAGGGTGAATGAAGAGGCCAGTTCTATAAGGGTCCTTGCCCTGTCCAGGGAAGGAAGACTTTGCTCTTATTGTATCCAGCTCTGCCCCTATAAAGGTGAGGAGCTGTACTGGCTTGAGAACTGACTTTGGAAGGTTGAGGAAGAATCTAAGGAAGTGAGCACTTGCTGAGTTATTTGCAGATGTGACTTGACTTGGTCTGAGACTGACCCACTATGAGCCAGTCGTTCAAGTATGGACAGATGGAGATCTTTTTTCTCCCTAGGAAAGCAACCACTACTGCCAGGCACTTTGTGAACACCCTTGGGGCTGATGTTAGGCCAAAGGGCATTGCTCTGAATTGATAGTGGCCTGAGGGCAACTTGAACCTGAGGTACTTTCTGTGGGAGCACCTGATGGGAATGTGAAAATAGGCATCTTTGAGGTCCAGGAGGCTAGCCAATCCCTGGCCTTAGAGAGGCAGAATTATTCCCAGTCACCATTTTGAATTTTGGTTTTAAAAGGTGCTTGTTCAGATATCTTAGATCCAGGATGGGTCGCCATTCTCCTGTTTTTGGGGGTTAGGAAGTACCTGGAGTACAATCATTTGCCCTGTGTAGGGTAGGAACCCTTTCTATGGCTCTGAGAGCCAGGAGGTAAGAAACCTCTGCCTCTAGGGCAAGGGTCTCTGATGGATGTGCAGGTGGAAAGGATCTGGTTCTCATCTTGGGAAATTTTTGAAGCTGAGAACCAGTCCCTGGCTTACTACTTCCAGGACCAACTTGTCTGATGTCAGAGACTTCCAGTCCTGGACAAAGTAAGCCAGCCTGCCCCCTACAGGTATTGGAGAATCAGCCCAGGCAGACCCATCCGGTGTCTGCTTGGCAGGGGCTTAGGCTGAGGGGTGGAAGCAGGCCTGCTCATTCCCCTGCCTGCCTCTCCTCTGAAGAACCCCCTCTGAGCATAGGAAGAAGAGGAGGCCTGGGCTTGGTAAAAGGCCTTTGAAAGGGTCTGCCCCTGCCCCTGAAATGCTGTCTCTGAGGAGTGGCTTGCCTTTCTTTGGCCTGAGCACTCCTGTAGGTGGTCCTGTACTCATCCATCTTTTTCATGTAGTTCTCTGTCTGCTCCCCAAACAGAGAATTACCAATGACAGGGAAATCCATGGCCTAGCCTGGGTATCCTGTGATAGGCTAGTACATCTAAGCCAAGCCATCCTCTGAAGGGCCACAGATGTAGCCATGACTCTAGATGAAACATCATTGGAGTCCACAGCAGCATGAAATTGCACCGTGGATGCCTCAATCCTATCCATAGCCACCTGCTTCAGCTCCTTGGCAAGCTGGTCAGGGGCCTGTTTAGCCAGAGCCAGCACAGTGTCCCACCTGGACTTCTGGTATCTAGCTGTGTAGGCCATATAGTTAGCCTGCCTGAGTCCCAAAGATGCTGCCTTGTACTGCTTCTTTGCCATGGCATCAATCCTCCTGGAGTCCTTATCTGGGGGTATGATCCAAGGGAATATTTGCCTTATCACAGGCAGCAGCCTGCACTACCCCAACATGGCTGCATTGTTGGGAAAGGAACTCCGTGTCCGAGCCTGAAAGGGTATACCTCTTGTCCATTCTTCTGTCACAGGAGGTATGGAATTAGGAGTCTTTAGAATTTTAAATGTCTGTTTCCCAAAGATTTATGGAGGGAATAGACAATCTCCTGGACTCTGAGAAGCCATCATCGCAACAAAATCAGGCTCCTCCTGATCCTCTACTGCTTCTTCCATTGGAAGCTGGAGGTTTCAGCCACTTTCTTGTAAAACATAAAGTGGGAAGGGGACTCAGAAAGCCTAGGAGGAGAAACACCTGAAGGTCTGTCTGGGGAGATGTCCAGGTCAATAGGCACATCCAGACTTTCATAATCACCATCATCATCATTATCCTCATACTCTCCTCCTCCTCCTCCAGTTCATAAAATTCTTCTAAAGTATAATCTGGAACCGGGGAACCGACGAAACGAGCTCCTGCCAGATGGTGCGGTTCGGCGGAACAGTTAGTGATTGAACTATCCTTATCGCTTTGGTTATTTCATCAGCGGTCGGAGAAAGAATTTGTGGATCCGAACCGATGATTTTTCTCTTCTCTTTCTTTAACCGAACCGACTCCTCAGAATCGGCTCTCCTTTTGCCGAAGAAGTTCGCCCAGGTCAGAGGCACTCCTTCTGGTTCAGTCGGAACCGAACCGGGCTAGGCCATCCGGGTCAGCGGACTTCTCGGCTCCCTTTCCTCAGTCTACCTACTCTCTTATCCAGGGTAGCTTTGGGAAAACTTTACAAATTTGGCAGTTTGAATCGAGGTGGTCAAACCCCAGACAATAAATACAGGTGGTGTGGGATCAGCCTTAGCAAAGGCTCCCCCACACACTACAGTGTTGAAACCCAGTGGGCCCAGTTTTTCTTGGGTTTCTCAGACATGGCCTATCCTATCCAAAGCGTACCCTTTTTCGGCAATCCGCCACCAGATGGGTTCCTGACCGTGTTACGGGTCTTGGAAAAACGTAATTAAATCTGGTTTTTTAGAACCGATATGGACCGTTACCACACTCTAATAAATTCAAAAACTTTTTAAGATCAATTTGATCGGTTCAAACCGAACCGATCCAATATTTACAAGTTCCACACAGAAACTAAATGCAAAACCTATCTAGTACTCACGGTACCACAGACAGAGACTTAAACCGACAGGTTCAGTAGCAGAAATTTGGTAGAAACCGAGAGAAAAAAGACACTTTAACCAACTTTTTGAACTGAGCAAAGGAGAAATCTCCGAGCAACTGTTCAGTGAGGCGGAGTAAAGAATCTGACGGTTGGAGTTTAAACAACAGCAGACAGGGCTTCAACCGAGCTCACGCTGAACGCTCCATGCTGGCCATGGAAAGTTAACTCTTTGTTCTCTGGGACAGTTGAAAGGCAGGACCTAACTACAATAGTCAGAATACAGCAAGACTTCATGTTGTTTGAAAGAACTGAGGCAGTGCTGGGGACCACCCCTTTATACCACAGGTAGACATCAAGGGCGGACCAATGTCAGGGAGTGGTCCCCACTGTATACTACTAGCTAGAAGTTTTCTGTGGGGTCCTGGCATCTGCTGGCTTCAGTCCTAATGGTACTCTGCTGCAAGAGCCCCTAGAAGTGAGATCTGCATTTCTGTGAACAGTACTATGATATAGGGTGGCAGACCTTCTTTGTAGTGCCTTATAAGTCCATATATAAAGATTTTCTTAGCTGCCTTACATAGAAACATAGAGGTTGACGGCAGATAAGGACCGCAAGGCCCATCCAGTCTGCCCATTTTTCTACCTTATGAATGTGCCACACACCTTTACACTGTCAATGACCTATCTATCCATATTCGTCTGTATTGCTCCTTATGCCTATCCCATGCCTGTTTGAAGCCCTACACTGTATTCATAGCCACCACTTCCTGAGGTAGGCTGTTCCATGCATCCACCACTATTTCTGTGAAAATAACTTCCTCACATTCCCCTTAATCAGCCTCCCTCTATTCTCATGCTGTGTCCTCTTGTCCTGCTATTTTTCTTATATTTAAACATGTTAGACTCTTTCACATTGTTAATGCCCTTAAGGTGTTTGAATGTTTCGATCATATCACCTCTCTCCCTCCTTTGCTCAAGGGTATACATATTGAGCTCTGTTAACCTGTCCTCGTATGTCTTCTGATGAAGTCCTACACCATTTTGGTTGCCCTTCTCTGGACTGCTTCAATTTGGTTAATGTCCTTGTGAAGGTGTGGCCTCCAGTACTGCACACAGTACTCCAAATGAGAACTAACCAGTGTGTCTTGTAAAGAGGAGTATTACCTCCCTCTTAAGACTTTGTGATACCCTACTAATACACCTAACATCCCCTAGCCTTACGTACTGCTTTAGAGGTCTGCTTGGATGATTTCAGGTCATCGGTGATGATGATGCCCAAGTCTCTTTCTTCCTTTGTGACTGCCAGCAACTCCCTCCCAGCCTATAGGTGGCTTGGTTTCTTCTTCCTATGTGCATGATCTTGCACTTCTTTGCATTAAATACCAGTTGCCACTCTTCCGACCATTTTGCTAGTTTATCCAGATTTCTTCTCATTCTGCCCACCCCATCTGGATCATCTACTCTGTTGCAGATCTTGGTGTCATCTGCAAACAGACAAGCCTTACCCTCTAGTCCATCTGCAATGTCACTAATGAAGATATTGAAGAGGACTGGCCCCAGGACTGATCCCTGAGGTACCCCACTTGTGACTTGCATCTCTTCTGACTGTATACCATTTACCACCACTCTCTGTTTTCTGTCCGTCAACCAGTTTGCCACCCAGTTGACCAACTTCTGACCCACCCGAGCCTACCCAGCTTATTTATCAATCTTCTATGTGGAACAGTGTCGAAAGCTTTACTGAAGTCAAGGTAGGCGACATCAACTGCTCCCCTTGGTCCACCACTCTGGTTACCAAGTCAAAGAAATCTATGAGATTATTTTGACAGGATCTTCCTTTGTAAACCCATGCTGTCTTGGATCCTGTGCCCTATGGATTCCAGGTGTTGCACTATCCTTTCCTTAGTGCAACAGCTGTTGTCGGGGGCAGCCAGCAAAAGTGTACAGAGAGCAGTTGGGGGGTCCTAGTGGTTAGGTTTGTTATAAATCTGAGTGCCTTGTCATAAAGCACATCCACATACTGGCGAAGGTCCTCGGTAAGACCAAATAAGGAGAGAGATATGATGCAGTAGGGCAGTTATCAAAAGTCATTTCTGCTGAGGAAAATGAGTGTCTATTTCCCAATATACAGCAGTTTGTACCTCATTAAGCACCTTGTCACCAACCATGGTTTGCCTGAGCAATGAGGGTGCAGTAACTCCTTCCAGTGATTTTACCATGTTCAGAATTTGCTTCAGTTTATTTCTTTTTCAAGAGGGTAGGATAATAGTTAGCTCTAGTGTTTATAATAAATTTGATGCAGGAATTTCATTTTCGTCTGAAAATAGCCCAGTCTACAGCAACTTTTGTGCTTCTCATTTTAAACCAGTGAAAAGTCATTATGTGTTAATGCTTCCTTCAGTTCCCTATTGAACCTTGGGCAGTTTACTTTTGTGTTTGCTTGTGCACTTGCAGAAACAACAGGACAATACTGCATTTCAGAGGTGTGTCGGGGCAGAGTCCAATGCAGAGCACTGCACAGTGGGCGACCTGACACACCAATGAGCTATGAAACCAGTGTGACACCATTGAATTTCACAGCGAAGTTGGTTACTTGAGAAATGAACCGCACTCAATGAGAGAGTGCACTTCATTCCTCTAATTTGCATAGTGGCCATTACAACCAAAATCCTTCCCTCTGCTGCTGTCGTCCCGCTCCCTCATTCCCCGCTGACCCTCTGGCTGCAAATAAATCTCTCCCGCTTTCTCCCATACCAAAAAGCCATCAGTGTGAGTACAATAAAACCCGGATTAACCGAACCCTTTTACCTAAACTTTCAGTTAACCGAGTCTGCCATATGTCACCATCTTTTCATTAGTCTCTCCCACACACAGACACTTGTAACTTTAATTGCACGCTGGGTCTAATTCATGGCTAATTAAAACACACGGCGGTAAGCGGTAGCAGTAATTGCAAAGTGTTAGCAGCTGTTAGCAAGTCTTTCAAGTCTTAACAACGGTATTTAACAACTGCTAACAGCTACATTCACATTCCTTTCTGTTCTGATATTTAAGGGTCAGCTACAAACATGTTTATTGGCCAATGAAGCACATCTACACTGATCAGCTTGTTCTCATCTGTATTTATAAAGTCGTAGTCTCTGCATCCTCTCTCCAAATTGAAACACTGCTTGTTTTCAACAAAACATATTTAAAAACACTATGCTCACTGTCTCGTTCATATTAAATCACGTTAAGCTCGTATTGTAAAAAAAAATAAAGTTCAATCTCATAAAATGCATGAGTTTGACTGATCTCGTGCCACTTTGATTTGTCGGTGCAGCGGCTGCGCTAAGAGTGGGGCTAAGAGCATGTCACGTATCTTGGGGATAATATCAAACAAACATTAACAAATATGCCTATACAACTGTAATATCGCCCTGATTTTGTACAGTATATTTGGTATTTGTATATGTTTTATTTTATTCCTAATTCAGGCGTGCTGCTCTTAGCATGCTGCTCATAGTGTGGCTGTCAATCTTAGGGCATGTTACCGCTTTACATGGCTCATGTGAGCTCAGTTAAATGCATTCATTTTCTGTAACCAGACATTTGTTCTTCTCAGTATTAGCTAAACATTATTTAATATGATAGATAATGAGAACAGGCTTTTTAATTATGTCCAGCCATCTTTGTTTTGTCATCTCGAGACAGAGGCTTTGTGTAGTTGTCAAGATAATTAACAGTACGTGTAATTTATTTGAAATAGTTTTTTCAACTTTATTTGTTCACATTTTTATGACTGTTTAGTTGCCGTTGTATTTTCTACTCAGTTTTAGTTTAAATAGAAGTGGTACTGTATAATTTAAAATCGTCTTTGTATCATGGTTGCTAACCTTCTTTCAGTACACTGTATAGTATTGTATATTACTGTGTTGTCATCCTTTTTAAAAATAATATCCCTCACATTTATTTAACTAATGAAATCCTTCATGCAGTACAGTATTTTATACATTATGAAACTGTATTTATAAAACTGTACAGTACTGTAGTTTACTGAGCAGGGGACACTATTGGCTTCTTATTTAATGTTTACTCTTTGCATCAAAACTTACCTGTAGCCTTCTGTAATCCTATGCAATTGTAATATTGTCCCTAATTTTGTACAGTATTCTTGCTATTTGTAAATTTAATTTTATATTATTGCCTAATTCAGGCATGCTGCTCTTAGCATGGCTGCTCAATGTTCGCACTTTACAACAACATGAATCCTGGATACAGTTAAACTCATTTATTTTCCATGTTCAGTCCTTTTGTTCTCAATATGAGCTAAATGTTCTTTATTGTAGTAGACATTAAGAACAGTGGCTGAGATATTCAAAGGGCCTGGTGCAACAGGTTGCCGGTGCAACCCAATCTTGCGCCCAGAGAGATATTGAGAAAGCTGCCTGACGTGCAAACCTGATACACCAGGGCACAATGTAATAGTATGCAGCGCAGAAGCAGGAGGCATGCCCATACATATGCAGAACATCCCGATATTCAGCCCAGGATGTGCGGCACATATGCTGGTGCAACCTTGCAGTGCGCCGCGATAGGAAGGCTCGAAGTTGAGCCCGTGAGGAGTGGGAACAAATCCCAGCTACCCACAGGCGGGCTGCTGTATTGCAGGGCACAACACAGCAGCCGCCAGCCATGAATGACAACCCACCCACCCAGAACATCGTTCTCAAGCATACACATCACCCTGGTAATCTGGTGGTACCCCTTCCTCCCGAATCCCCAATACCCCAAGTAATGTAAAGACATATGTCCTGGTGGTCAAGTGGTCCCCCCTCCCTCCGACACGATTTCCGATATATGTATCAGAAGGCCGTCCCGGTGGTCTAGTGGTCCCCTCACCCGTCACAGCGATCGCGGTACACTGCTGTAAGAAATATCCTGGCGATCAGTAGCATCCCCACCACTTCCACCCATAGAACCCCTTGCCCACCTGCTCCCGTCAGTAGCAGACGCAGAAACCTGCTCTCACATGCTAGCCTGGCCGATTGACAGGCATAGGGCTTATGCTTCATTGGTCCCTGTTGACCAATGGCAGACACAGATAGATGTCCCCAATAGTCAATGAAGTCTCATATTTGGGATTGTTCGATGTATGCCCTGTGTTTCCTTGGTTCAGATTTGGGACCCAGTGGGCTTACAGCCCATCACCTGTCAGTCAGCGGGCAACCAGGCAGTATGCGGGTGGTTGGCCACCCACCGCTGACCAGGGGAGCGAGGTGCAGTCTTTGTTGTTGAGGGGTGGGGGTGCCAATGGATCACCAGGGATATTTCTATGGCGAATGTACCATGACTGCAGGACGGGCAGGAGAGCCCACTAGACCACCGGCACAGTTTTCTATACATATTTCAGGACTCAGGAGTTGAGAGGGAGGAGAGGGACCACTAGACCACCAGGGATGGTATGTTGTCACGTTCTCAGGGATCCTGGGACTGGGGGGACCACTAGACTGCCAGGGATTGTTGGTCCTACATTCACCCGATCACGGCTATGGGTGGGGATGCCCCGATCCCACTGCACACGTCATGCTGTGCAGGGTACCAGGCGCAAGTTGCTGGGCTGCCCTGTGCTAAGGCATGCAAATGGGGCTATAATGACATGCAAATGGCCCCATTTGCGCCTTTGCATATATTATGGCCTCATTTGTATGCCCCTAGCTGAATATAACGGGTGATGCGCCTAGCGCAACTGCACTTGCGCTTGGCACATCCCCATGCTCCCTATTCAGGAGCTTGCGCCTGGCACAGTGCCACTGTGCCATGTGCACTATGTGTGCCAACCTTGCCATATTTAATGGTGCTGCGCCATGGCGCATCACCGTTGAATATCACCTGGTCCTGGTCCTGGCCCGGCACAGCCTGGTTGTGCTGCACCCAGGGTTTGCACCACTGCCCAGCGCAGTCTGAATAGCTGGGCCAGTATGTTTTTTTAAATATATTTCTTGTTTAAAATTGAGGTTGTAACCCAGTTAAATTTATGCTTATCATTTCAAGCATTGACACTTGACATGTGCATCAGCATCACGCATGCCCAGAGTTACAGCTTTAAACTTCAAACATGAGTTTAACTGGGTTATTTTGCTCAGTTCTCAACAAGACATGTATCGAAAAGCTATGCTCCTGTCCCCTTTCTTAAATCATGTTTAGCTTCTATCGCAAAAAAAAAATTATACTCATGGAATGCATGAGTTTGCCTGATCTCTGGTTCCACTTCTAGCACTGACACTGAGCACCCGCATCAGCATTGTCCCTACACAGAGTTACAGCTTTAAACTTCAAACATGAATTTAACTGACTTGCATTGCTTAGTTTTCAACAAGACATATATCAAAACACTATGCTCACTGTCTCTTTCCTTAAATCATGTTTAGGCCATATTGTGAAAAAGTCTAAACTCATAGAATGCATGAGTTTGACTGATCTCCGTAGCACTTTGATTTGTCGGTGCAGCGGCTGTGTTAAGAGCAGGGCTAAGAGCATATCACGTGACTCTCGATAACATCAAACATTAACAAATATGCCTATACAACTGTAATATTGTCCCTGATTTTGTACAGTATATTTGGTATTTGTAAAATGTTTTATTTTATTCCCTAATTCAGGCATGCTGCTCTTAGCATGCTGCTCATAAGCGTGGCCGCCGATGTTAGGGCATGTTTCCGCTTTACATGGCTCATGAGCTCAGTTAAACACATTCATTTTCCGTGATCAGACATTTGTTCTCAATATTAGCTAAACATTGTTTAATATTATAGACAATGAGAACAAGCTTTGTCTGGCCATCTCTGTTTTGACATCTCGAGACAGAGGTTTTGTGTGCAGAAGATAATTAACAGTATGTGTAATTTATTTGAAATAGTTTTTTAACTTTATTTGTTCATATTTTTCATGACTGATTAGTTGCATTTTGTATTTTCTAC
The DNA here is from genome assembly GCA_016271365.2 of Neoceratodus forsteri. Lineage (NCBI taxonomy): Eukaryota > Metazoa > Chordata > Ceratodontiformes > Ceratodontidae > Neoceratodus > Neoceratodus forsteri. Next base: position 410,907,037 of record CM028138.1, read on the forward strand.
TCATTTTGGTTTAAATGCAAGTAGTACTGTATAATTTAAAACAAGCATTTGTCAATGCCGAATGTTTGCTTGCTGGCATTGGCAGTGGTAGTGTAGAAGTTACAGAGCTGCGTAATAGGAATGGCAGTGAAGTATTGAACTGAAGCCAACCCACCACCACCCTGCAGAGAGTGACAGGCATTGGGGTGTATGTTTGGGTTGTCAGGCATAATGGCCACGCCATTTCACCACACCCTACCCTGCAGACACAGACAAGTGTCACGGTGTTCCTTAGGGTCTTTAGGCGCTTATCGCACCCATTTCATTAGAAATATGGTGAGATGGGTGCGATATAGGAGAATGGGGTGAAGTTTGGGGCCGAAGAGTCCAAGGCATACCGATGCCTCTCACTGACTGCAGGGTGTGGAATGGTATGAGCATCACAGGCAAGAATCCCAAGTCACACCCTGATGCCTCATTCTCTACAGGGTTGGGCGTTATGGTTGGAAACCCTAATACCTCAGGCATTCATTGGTATTTTCACTCCAAATTTTCAACATGTTTTTTTTGACCCCACCTCATGAACAGGGGAATATCAGTTTGTTAGCGAAGCTGCTTATGCACAGTGACTACGGCATTTAGCACCACAGGTGCAAAACATTCCGAACAGGATGTAAAAATGACAGCTGTACTGTTCATGGGGAGGTGTAAAAAATGGCAATGTTGCAAATCTGTAGTAAAAATATTTAAAAATGGTGAAGTCACGGCGTGCATAGAGCTGTGCAGCACCCGTAATATAATTAGGTTGGGGATTTTTACAGCAGATTGTCAACTCAGGCATTTTGGTGCCTCCGATCATGAACAGTGTCACTGTGATTTTCTTTATCTGTGCCGAACAATGATTTCCCCACAGCGACTTAACAAGATCTCTGCGCTGAAAGTGTGGAAAACACACTTCAGCCATGTTGTGAAAAATGACAGCTGTACTGTTCATAAGGAAGTGTGGAAAATGCCACTGGTGAAAATCTGACTGAAAATATGACAAAGTCATGAACTAACGAGGTGCGTGGAAACTGCGCAATGCTCACTTATAACACAGTCATTTATGGACTTCTGTCACCAAATTTTCAACACAGCCATTTTAAGACCTCTGCTCATGAACAGTGTAACTGTGATTTTCTTAATCTGTCCTAAACATTGCTTTCGCACCAACAGCACCATTGTGCTTCTGTCTTGAAAACACATTTCAGGCGACGTATGAAAAATTGCAGCTGTACTGTTCATAAGGAAGTGTAATAAAATGGCAATGTTGAAAATCTGAGTGAAAATATTAAATTTGCAAACTTACGAGCATGCATAGGAACTGTGCAGCGACGCCGTAAAACAGTCATTTTAGGAATTTTTCTCCAAATTTTCAACATAGCCATTTTAAAACCTCTGTTCATGAACAGTGTCACTGTGATTTTCTTAATTTGTCCCGTTACATTGATTTAGCACACCGACTGTGCAATTGTGCGCTACATGGGGGAAACACGTTTTGGGTGAGATGTAAAATGACAGCTGTACTACTCATAAGAAGTGTGGTAAAATGGCAATGTTGAAAATCTGGGGTGAAAATATTGAAAATTCACGAACTTACTGCGTGCGTGGGAACTGTACAACACAGCTCGTAAAACAGTCATTTTGGAAATTTTTTCACCAAATTTTCAATATAGCATTTTAATTCCTTTGCTCATGAACAGTGTCACTGTGATTTTCTTAATTTATCCAGTACATTGATTCTACCTCGACTGCGCCATTGTATGCTTCATGAAGTGAGCACTTTTTGGGGTGAGATGTGAAAAATGACGGCTGTAATACTCATAGAAGGTGTGCCAAATGGCAATGTTGGAAATCTGGGTGAAAATATTGAAAATTCAGAACTTACTGAGCATGCATAGGAACTGTACAATGCCGCTCGTAAAACAGTCATTTTTGGAATTTTTCACAAATTTTCAACAGTAATGTTACAACACCTCAGCTCATGAACAGTGCCACTGTGATTTTCTTATTTTGTCCGTACATTGATCCTAGCGCACCGACTCGCCATTGTGCGCTACATGAAGTGCTGCGTTTTGGGTGAGTTGTGAAAATGGCGGCTGTACTAATCATAAGAAGGTGTGATAAAATGGCAATGTTGAAAATCTTGAGTGAAAATATTGAAAATTAGCGACCTTCTGACGGCGTGGGAACTGTACAGCGCCACGCTCGTAAAACGGTCATTTTAGGAATTTTTCACCAAATTTTCAACATAGGCATTTAAAGACCTCTGCTCATGAACAGTGTCACTGTGATTTTCTTATTTGTCCCGTTCATTGATTTACGCTTTGTCGACTGCGCCATTGAGCTATGCTTCATGGGCAGAAACACATTTTAGGTGAGATGTAAAATGAGCCCAGCTGTACTATAGAAGATGTGGTAAAATATGGCAATGTTGAAATCTGGGGTAGAAAATATTGAAAATTTGCAGAACTTATGAGCCTGCGTAGGAACTGCATAGCGCTACGCTCGTAAAACAGTCATTTTTGAATTTTGCACAAATTTTCAACATGGGGTTTTGGGACCCCTTCTCATGAATGATGTCACTGTCATGGCGTTGTTCCGGGCCCGAAGGTGATTTCAGCGCAGTGACCACGGAAATCACCGCCGAACGAATAACGCCATGACAGTGACATCATTCATGAGAAGGGGTCCCCAAAACCCCATGTTGAAATTTGGTGCAAAATTCAAAATGCCTGAGATATGCAACAAGTTGAACCCCTATCTAGCCCATTATACAGCTTACGGCATTTCCTCAGTTCGCGGTCGGCTTTGAAGAATTGCAAGCGTGTTCCCGGTCCACGAAGATCGTCGCGCGAGGTGCGGAGGTAAGTATGGGGTGGGGGTGTGAGGGAGGCAAGTGCGCAGTGGGTGGGTGCGGGAGAGGCCAGGAGACTTCGTGGGACCGTTTTCTTTACAGGTAAAAAAAAAAGAATGCCAGCAGGCGTTTGCCACGCTGGGGTGGGCCCCAGCATGGCACAGGGCAGTTGGGGGTTGTTCAACCCGGCGAAGTTGGGCACCCCGTCGGCCAAATATGGATTGCCACGCTGGGTGGGCTCCCAGCGTGGCACTTATCTGAGGGGGTGAGGACAGTGGAGCCGGCGAGTTGGGCACCCCGTCGGCTATCATTTTCCTGCCACGCTGGGGTGGGCACCCAGCATGGCATTTCAAGACTTTGGGGGAGGTGGGGGATGCAGCACAGCCGACAGGGATTGGGCCCCCTCGGCTATTCAGTGTGCGTGCGGGCGCGCACGCCTGCGTGGCGTCTGTGTGTGTGTGTTGGGGGGGCTGCGAATGAGCAAGCGATATCTTATCGCTGCTCACTCAGCGATAGCTCCCCCTTTGAACTGTATGCCACTGCATTTGGGAGCTTGTCATAGACAGCTCCAGAATGCATTAGCTTAGGGACGCGCCTGCCAAGACACTGACTGAATTGGAGGAGGAGTGACACACCTCAAAATCTCCGATGATGGCATTATGTTTCTTGCACATGCGTGCAAGCAAACATAAAATGTGTCTAACCTTCTTTCAGTACACTGTATAGTACTGTACATTACTATGTTGTCATCCCTTTTAAAAAGAAATCCATCACATTTAAGTAATGAAATCCTTCATGCAGTAGTCTTTTATACATTATGAAACTATATTTATAAAACTGTACAGTACTGTAATGTGCTGAGTAAGGGCACTGTCAGCTTCTTATTTAATGTTCACTCTCTGCATCAATAATGTCCTGTAGCCTTCAGAATGCTATACAATTGTAATATTGTCCTAATTTTGTACACTGTTGCTATTTGTAAGTGTATTTTTGTGTTTTGCTTCTGCAGTTGTGCAAGAAACACCTTGAGACAATGCTGCATTTCAGAGGTGTGTCAGGGACGAGTCCAATGCAGCACTGCACAGTGGCACAACCCTGACTCACCAATGAGCGGTGAAACCAGTGTGACAGCCGTTGAATTTCACAGCGGTAGCTGGCCTCCACTTGAGAGAAATTAGCTGCACCAGTAAGGCGTGCATCATTCCTCTCATTTGCACATGGCCATTACAACCCAAATCCCTCCTCTGCTGCTGTCATCCCACTCCCTCATTCCCCAGCTGGCCCTCCGGCTGCAAATAAATTCCTCCGCTTTCTCCCTCTGCTGCTGTCCTCCCATTCCCTCATTCCCCGGCTGCAAATAAATTCCTCCCGCCTCCGCCCTCTGCTGCTGTCCTCCCGCTCCCTCATTCCCGGCTGAAAATAAATCCCTCCACTTCCTCCCTCTGCTGCTGTCCTCGCTGCGCCCTCATTCCCGGCTGAAAATAAGCGTTCATGATTTTGCTACCGCCCTCTGAACAGCATGAAGAAAAGTCGGTGAGAGAGAAGGGTTTGCAGGTACACCAAGTGCTGCACTGAGAGCTTGCAGGAGGAAAAAGCAAGACTGTTTGATCGTGGTGGTGGGTGACTGCAGAAGAGGAGAACAGAAGGAGCTGCTTGCAAAGTCCACAGCATACAGACATAGGAGTTGCGGCAGAGTCCCCTTTGATCCAGGAGGGAACCGCCACAGAGGTCGCTGCCAGTCAAGGCTGCTATTACTCAAGACCCTGCTCCAATCTGATGGATCTTTCTAGCAGTGAAGTCTAAGGGCCCTCACTCTGAGCACATAGATGCAACTGGCCTTGTTGCTGGGCCATGATCACCTGCTGTGGTTACCCTCGAGCATACAGCCCAGTTGCTGACAACAGTCAGGTGGCCAGCAGATTGTTGCGGCTGAGTCCCTGCTTCCCAGTGCGGGCTCGCTCTGCGAGCAGCCAAGAGTGATGGTGGATTGATCGCAGCAGGCTAGAGGTCATGCTCTCTGGGGCTCGGTGCTACCCTGCTCCCATCACGAGGCACCGGATAGCCGTTGTGGAATCACCCTGGATCAGAGCGAGAACATGGGCACTGAGCTGGAGAAGATACGATTAGAAACCTGACCATGGCACCAAACTGCTGTCACCTCCCTGCACCATGACAGAGGCATCCTCCGACCCTCACTCCAACCTTGCCGTGAGGGAGGCAGGCTCTCCTGCTCTGACCTGGCAAACTCCTCCATGGCTTTCTTGATGAAAAGAAGTTTAAATTCCAGACCACTTTCACCCTGGAGGAGACTGCTGTCCCTTCATCAGTGCAGTGCTGTTCTGTAACAGCTGGCTGCTGGACAGTTGCAGACTTCACAGACCTGTCATCCAGGTAAGGACTCTTCCCCCCTTCCAGTCTGTGTATTGCTTCCTTTTACCACCCTTCTCCCCATGCATTCCCTCCTGTACCCTCTTTACCCCACACAGTTAATACTGCCACTGCATTAACCTGTAATAAACCAAAAGCGGTCTCTTATCATTCTACAGCACCAGCAAGCACTCAGTATATAGCGGGTCACGCTATCGGCAGGCTGCCCAGCACTCAACTTGCTCCTCTGCTGCCACCACAAAGAACCCCCATCACTGCCCACAGCATAACTAGGGCTCAGGGAAGCCCCTCTTAGTCCCAGAAAGGGTTTAAAATTTATTTTAACATAAATGCTGGCCTCAGAACATTGGGTTAGCCCACTGGGCCACCAGGGCTATCTTTATGTTACACTCCCCCTTACAGGGCATTGTCAAGACCCACTGACCACCAATAGTACTTTTATTTCTACAGAAGGGCTACTAGCCTCCAGTAGCCCACTTGGGCTACTAAATAAATTACTGGCCACTCCACCACCACTAGGGGCAAAGGGTCCCAGCTGAACCCCTCTTTCCCTAACCTCACTCCTTTCTCTCCTTCTGCTTTCTTACCACTTTTTATCTAATTAAACTATTTCTCTTCTAGTTTTGCAGGTCTGACTGAACGAGGGCTTCTACCTTAATCAGATAAGTATTAGCTTTATTTCTATCCTGCTGCTCCCTAACAGCTGTGGATCCTTTGTAACCCTTTTATGTTTTATTTACAGGCACCTTGGCATCACCGCTTTGGACATCTACCCAGGCACCTCTGGCAGGTAAGTCCCTTTATTTAATCTTACTTTGGGTGGGTTGACTGCAATGGGTATCCGTGTCCATTACAGCCACCTCTGTTGCTGTTTCGCTGTCCTGGTAACCACTTTCTGCTTGTGGCCGTGAGGACTTCAGGAAGGCTTGGCAGAGCAGTAAGTTCATGATCCTTCTACTTCTGTAATTGTTTGAGACATGCAAAGCTGCAATTGTATTTCTACTAATTGTATAGCATTTATTGTATTTTCTGTCTATTCCTTTAACTTGACTGCATGTTGCTGTACAGACGTGGGGTGGGATATTCAGAAATCGACACAAGCAAGCGCAAGAGCGGAAGCGCAGGTACACTGCACAGGTGCATAGCCAACAATGATATTCAAAGGCCATCACTAAGGCAAGTGACAGCGCAAGACGGCTGAATATCGTAGGGATGCGCCATGAGCAACTAGGGCTGCGCCAGGAAGCAAGGCAGCAGGTGCCATTGTGCAACTAGGGTTGCGCAATGGAGCAAGGCAGGAAGCGCAGGAGCATAGCATGGGCAGGGCAAGGGACAGAGGCGCATGGGCCATGGCACATGGCCCTGGCACAATGTGGAGCAGGCCACAAGAGCATGGCACACTGCCACCATGGGGCAGGGGATGACCGGAGGTGGCAAGGCAGGCGTGTGGCAGCATGTCCTGACCATGCATCCCACTGCAGCGTATGGAGGTGGCGTGACACCCATGGCCACCAGCAGGCAGCCATGGGCAACACCCACAGGATGGCATGGGACATGGCATCGGGACCAAAGCAGACAACACACAAGCCAACAGCACACACCACACTGGCCACACAGCCCAGCAGGAACATCGCGCCACAGGGCACACACACACAGGCCACTGTGTGCAGACCACCTGCACAAACCCCAGGCAACTGCAACGCACTCCACAGCCACCATGCACACCACTGCAGCGTGGCACTAATACCATCTGCAAAGCAGACACGGACATGGATGGCTACCAAAATATAACTGTATTTAAACAACAAGCAACGAATCCAAACTATGTACAGTTGAACAGGGGTAGGGGCAAGGAGCGAGGAGGATACATTCAGGAACACAGGCTCAGGAAGGGGGTGGGGAGACAGGGGACATGGTAGGCTTGGTACAATGGAGGAATGGGAGGGGTGTCAGTGGAAGGGAGGGTGAAGCAGGCCACGGACCCCTCAAAAGGTCCTCCGACTATCAAGCGCCCTCTGCGTTTCCTCCTCTGTGGCAGAACATGGCCTGGTGAACAATCGTGCCACCGCAAGGGGTAGCCGTGGCAACCTGCAGGATCGCTTCAGCAGCCTTGTAAGGGCATCTACCGGTTGGGCTCCTAGGACAAAGGAGGGACATGGATGAGTGTCGCCCACCCACTGTAGCCCACCCACTGTGTGCAGCGGACAGCATTGGCATGCATCCTGTAGGGGCACACAGCCAACCACAGTGTGTGTGCCCTCACAAGCCCATCCCGACCATCCACAGCCATGCACAGCACTGCACACCACCACCAACCATGCGCAGCATGCCACAGCCATGACAATAGCCGAATGGCCATTGCGTGGGGCTGACAGTGGCCTGGCTGGGACTCGGATGCACCCACAGCCCACCATAGCGGCCAAACACACGTGCCATGGGCGCAGCATGGTACAATGGACCACGCCAGCGAGGCACGGAATGTAATGGCCATGTGCATGGGGGCTGTGGCCCACCTACCCACACAACAATATACACCACCAAGGTGCTTCCTGCAAGCTGTGGCCCGACTGGCGTCTGACCACCTGGCTGGCCGGAAACCCTCCGTTACACACCACCACTGGCCTGCTGCTGTCCGCAGTGGCACCCGCCATCTGGGCTCTTTGCCAATCTTCAGGGCCTAGTAGGAGACAGTGTGAGACAGACATCAGCACCAGACAGCAACACGGGCCCCCAAGCACAATAAACCCCATGACCCCGTGTAGTGGCGGTGCCAGGCCACGGCACACCAGCGGTGTGCTGCCATGTCCGGCGGCATTCCAGCCACTGCCCCACCCTCAGCAGCATGGTGTGACACCCGCTGGTAACCCGCTACACGACATGGCATGGGCGGGAAGATATGCACTCACCTGGCCGTGGCACAGCGCCCCTCGGACGCGTGCCTGCAGTGGCCTGAGCCAGTCCAGATCCCTCCTCCTTAGGTCACCGTCCCTGGCGGCACTGCCCCCGCTACAGTGCGACCCTGTTCCCTCCTCTAGCTCCTCAGCCACCCCTGCCACACCTCAGTGCACGGCTGGTCCAGGGTACCTGCCCAGAGGGCACCACACGTGGCTCCACCAATGCCACCAAGTTTACAAGCTCCATCTGTGTCCAGTTGGGCACTCTAGGTGTGCTCCTGCATGGCATGGCTCAATCGGGAACCGCAGCAGCATAATGGTGCGGAGTGCACGAGATGCCGTGCGAATGATGCGCGATACGCCTGGTGATGCACTGGCATCCCTATCGCGACATCGGTAGGGTATGCGCGATCACGCATGGGGCAACCTGACACATGCTGCAGTCACCTGGAATTCAAGGGCACATGTAAGGGGTCAAGGGTGACACGAGCACCGTGCAGCAGCACAACAGGGCATGGATAGCATAGTGCGCTATAGGGTCCAGTGTGCCCCATGTGCCATGTGCCAATGGCGCACGTTCCGACTGGGTGTACGGTGCATGTGCAGCACATGCCCAATAGCAGCTGAGCACTGTGCGCATGTGCGCATCATGTAGTGGAAGCACCACCGGCGTACCACGACGCCAGTGCATACAGCTGTACCATGCGGATCATGACGCCTACCATATGCGCGCATGACATGCGCATGAGCAACTCCACTGGCGCAATGCGCAATTCTGCGATATTCAGCAGGCATATGCAGATGAGCTGATCAGCATATCGGTGGTGCATTGGAGGCATTTGCATCCCATTACAGTTGCTCATTCCTTCATTTGCATGTGATGCGCTATAAAGGCGCCATGTGGTGGCACAGGCACCAGACCGGTGTTGCAACCTTCACAGGTAGGACGCCAGGCACTGGGCATGTTGGGACGGGGGCCCTCGTGGTGGCAACCAGCACTGACCACATGTCCTCACCAACAGGAACAGCATGTCGGGCAAGAGGAAGTTGAGGAGCAGGGGCCTGCAGAGCGCGGGCCCAATTTCACAAGGGCAGAGTCGATGCCATATGATGCCTACCTGGACCAGGAGCCCTCCTGAGTGGCTCCACAGGCACCCAGCAAGCCAGGGCGAAGCATGGGCGGGGTGTAGACAGGGCTGTGAACCTGCAGGGTGTCCATCAGAGGTCAGTGCAGGAATGCAAGGAGAAGGTGGGCATGGACCGCAGGCGGATCAAGGAGAAGGTGGCAGCCATCCTGGCCACACATGCTGCCATGGGCGGTGGACAGCCTGAGGTGCCACAGCTGACACTGCAGGAGGAGCTTGTGGTGGCGACAATGCGGCACAGCGCCGTTGAGGGCATTCCTGTCGATGGATTCCAGATGGGGTAGCCCTTCACTGCATGGCAGGTACAATGGTGCAAGGGATGTGGGTAAGGGTGCATTGGGGCAGGGGCGGCGCGTGGTGGCACTGATGATGTGTATGTTCCCTTTCAGATCCGGCGCCTGCTTACGGATGCAGGGGTGGTGGTGCCCACCCTGGGTGATGTCGGGACCTGGAAGAGCACCCATCCACCTCCACTGGGGTCCGTGACCCAGACCCTGCTGGACCCACCACATGTCACACGGATGCCTGTGGCGTGGACGTGGATGAGGCCAGGCAGTGTTTCAGCGGGATGCCAGCCATGGTGTCCAGTATGCTGAGACAGTGATGGGCGGGGTCCGCATCCGATAGCGACATGGCTGCTACCTAGGACAGTGGTGATGCTGTACAGGGAGGCACCCCTACCACGCACAGGACACGGCAGGCCGATGGTGCACAGGTGGCAGTGGTAGACCCACAAGCCGCACCGCCCGGTGTTGCGGTGGCCACCGCATCGCAGCGCAGTCAAGCTTGTCTGGCAGTGGGGTGCAGCCTCCCGGTGACATCATGCAGCTGAGCGGCCAGAGGGCAGCAGCGGCAGCAGGACAGTGTTGAGGGTGGACCAGGTGCATTGTCTGCCGCCAGTGCACCGCAGACAGGACAGGCCATGAGGGCCCCGCTGTGCAGCCCCCCTGCCCGCGCTGGGCTGTGCCGTGGGCCGCACAACCCCCGCAGATTGGCACGATGCCCAAGCCCCCATGGTGCCGACCCACTTGACAAGCACACCAGTCTGCTCAGGGCATCCGTGGAGCAACAGATGCAGGTCTGGCAGGGGTGCATGCACTGCACTGAGCTCGCGCCAGTCTACATGGAGGCGGACTGCGACTTTCAGCAGCTCCTGGCCAAGGCCACATGCATGCGGAGGACACGACCACAGGCCCTCGATAGGCTCACTGCTGCAGTCACGGCCAGCCTGGCACCACTGGCTACCCTGGTGCAGGGCCATCCGCGGCAGTCACCACAGAGTGCATTCTCCACCCCCGGTCCTGGGCTGCTAGCAACCCCAGCATTGTCGTCGCTGGGATCAGCTGTGGGCATCCCAGGCACGCCTGGAGCAGGCCTGTTTTCGGGGGCCTGCAGGCGCCTGCGAGGACGGTTGCATTCTCGCAGCAACACACCTGGGGTATGTCTGTGACACCGCCTGTGGCCGCCGGCGAGCCTGCATCTGCTGGCGGCCTGGGCGGGGCCGTCCCACGGTCCGTGGTGGCCGTGCACCCGCGCGGGAGATATGATCCGCTGCCCTCCTGTCCACTGCCTGCCACAGCCCTGTATGCTCGGAGTGTGGTATGTGCATGTATACCTGGGCCATGACATCCGAGGCCGCACATCATGCCGCCTTGTGCACACCCTCCCGCCGCTGGCCACCGTGGCATGTGCATGATGATGCCATCACAACACTGGCCACCACAGTGCACCAGTGTTCAGCGTCTGACACACACGCCCATTGGCGCCCTCGGGGTGTGTGTGTGCCCATGTGACTGTGCCTGTGCGGGTGTGGGTGTGTGGGGCTGTGTGGGTGGGGTCCACTGTTGTGTCAGGGTGCTTCCATGGTGACCTGTCCCATGTCCGCTGTCACCCCTCCAGCCATGTCTGTTGTGGACCCTGCCAGCCATGCCTGTTTACCGTACCCGGTCCCTGGGATCTGTGTGTGGACCTGTTCACCTGCCATGTACCATATTGCTCCTCTACAATGGTGTCCCTGTGCCGCTGGGCCATCCTGCAGCCAGGGGTTCCCATGGTCCGGGGGTATGCCCACCACCGCTGGCCCAGCGTCCGCATTGTCCCACTGCTGTTCCCCTCTTTGACCTCGACAGCTATCACGGTCAGTGGCCATGTTGTGCAGCACACAGCAGGCCAGGAATAGGCCACAGACCTTCGAGGGCTGTACTGTAGGGCACTACCAGACCTGTGCAGGCAACAGAAACGTGCCTTCAGCAGTCCAAACACACGCTTGATGATGTTCCATGTGCTGCATGTGCCTCGTTGTATCTTTCCTGCGCTGGGGTCGGCGGGCCAGTATGGGGTGAGCAGTCAGGGCCTGAGTGGGTATCCGCTGTCACCTGTGGGGAACATGTTGGGTTAGCATGTTGATCAGTGTGGCTGCCCCCTCCCACACAGCTGAACCCTCTACACCCATGCATAGCATCACCCCCACGTCCTGCCCTGTTGCCAGGGGCTGCCCTCCTGCTGCATACTCACCTACTAGGTGGCGTGGGATGTCTCCCTCTCAAACCTGCAGCACAGTGCAGATTGGTGCCAGATAGGCATAGGTATGTGCCCCAGGGTGTGTGGCACAGACACTGATTATGCGCCCTTGGCATCACACACCACCTGGCAGTTGACACTGGGGTAGCCCTTCCTGTTGATGTAGACCACCCCTCCAGCCCGGTGGTGTTGGGATGCCTCGTGGGTGCAGTCATTGGCCCCTAACTGCGCCAGGCATACATGCAACCCTGTGGAGCTCCTGCATGTTTTTGCTGTCCGCCTGTGTGCTGGGGAAGTAGATGAATTCTGCAGCATATGGCAGCAGTGCGTTGAGGTGTGTGAGGAGCCGTGGCCGCGGCCGACTGGGTGCCTGTGGTGTCCCCATTGGTCTCTGGAAGGTGCCCGTGTGAGCAGGCACATCACAGCCGTGACCTTGATCTCCACTGACAGGGCGTGGCTCTGTCTTTTTTTTTTATTTATTTAATATATTTTATTGATTAATTGTTCATAACAGTATACAAGATCCATGACATTGAGACATACCATTATTCGAAACTCCTAGTATATCGATAATGACAGAACACAAAACTGTACACACCCATCAATCAAAGGCTGTTAAGACTCAATATAATAAGATTAACTTTCCCTCCCAATCCCCTCCTCCCTACGCTGTGGTGCATATTAATTCTTATTTATATGGCTAAGCTAACCACTTAAATGAAGAAGCATTACATGTTGAGTCGGCATCTTAATAATTGAGACTATCTAAGAAAGCTAGGAACCACTTATCCTAGTCGTATCATATGGTTATTACCAGACTAGACACAGAAAGTTGACCAGATGAGAAACCAGAAAATAACAATGGCATAAATAGATTCGGCATAAATGCAAGAGAAAGAGAAAAGAAGCATGGAGGAGACCGCGAGCCCATTATATAACCAAATATCATTTGAGATACAGGGATATAGCTTGCCCCATTTTTAGTGAAGGAAGGTAACACGATTCACCTGAGCTATTAGGTTCTCCACACGGAGCGCAAAGGTGATCTCATGTAACCATTCCATATAAGTTAACACAGATTGATCTTTCCAATGTCTAAGTACTAGTTTTTAACCGCCATTGATATTAGTGCCAGTGATATCTCCTTTCCTTCACTTGAATTTCAGAATAATCACCCAGAATATAGATTTTAGGGGAGAAGAGGCCTTGTAACCCCAATAGCGGATCAAGGAGATTTCTATCTGTTTCCAAAGAGGGATACTGATACATGACCAGAAAATGTATATCACAGAACCTCTTCTTTATTACACCTGGAACATATTGTTGAAGCTATCGTTTCATCTGAGCCAGTTTGACCGGAGTATAATAAAGATTATTTAATATACAATATTGTGTAATCCTGTACCTGTCTTGAGTATGATAGACATGTAGGTCTTTCCATATACTCTGCCAATTAATGTCTCTGTCCGGTATAAGTTTTGCCAGATATTGGGGCCGCACTTGATGGGGCCACTGGAAGCGGTGTAATAAATTATACAACCTGGAAATACCATGCGGTTTGTTAATAATTATAGAGATTTGCTGGAAAAAGTCAGTAAGATAGGAGACTTTAACGTTGTTCCCAAATCGTTTGCACAGAAGATGCTTCAGCTGAAAAGCCTTAAAGGCCATTGCTGTTGACCATTTAAATTTTCCTAGGATCTCACCTATATCCAAAATACGATTTGGTGAATAAAAGTCCCTCACACTACATCCAGAAAGAGATGGTAACCAATTTCCAGTTATCATGGAGTTATCTATCCGAAGGTTAGGGGTTAAACAAATAGGTTGAGAGAAATCCAGAGTTGGGAGATCTTAAAATACTTAAACAGCTGGGAAACCACCCTGAGGAAATCCCAAGAGGTAAAGAGTGAAGTGTTGTAGGAATATTTTGCTAGGCATGTAAAAATAACTTTTGGTCAATATTATGACTACTCATGAGGTCTTGTTCAGCCTGTAACCATAATGGTTTATACCCTTGATAAGCTGGGGAGTCCGGTGAAGATAACCATTTCCCATTTGTTCAAGTGTGAGGCCCAATAATAGTAAAAAGAAATTGGGGAGTGAAGCCCTCAAAATCTTTTGCTGGGATAATTTGTTATAGGATTTTCTAACGGATTTGTTATTCCAAATAAAGGAGTTTATTCCAGAGTGGATACTCTGGAAATAAGACATTGTATCCATATATTTAACATATTTAGGGGTAGAAAATCCTGGGCAACACATTCATTTTAATGATATTTATTCTACCCACAACGATAATGGAAGCTTTGACCACCTAGCCAGATCTTGTTGGATATCCCTCCACAGATCTTCTAAATTCAGTTTCGCGACAGGATGAACTAAGCGCAATATGAATCCTAAATATTTGATAGAACGTAGTCCATTTCATCCCAAAATTAGCAAAACTTGAACTGTGAGGAGATGGTTGAGAGGAAAATTTCAGTTTTATTAATATTGAGTTTATAATTAGAATACTTACTAAAGTCCTCCATTATATCAATGCTGCTTTTAATGAGAGGGTTGGGTTTGACAGGTGTAAAAGCAGATCATCAGCAAAACTGAGATTTCGCAATACTATTAAGCACGAATGCCTAATATAAGTGGGATGAATTTAAACGCTAAGAAGGGCTCAAGGTATAAGTTGAATAAAAAGGTGAAAGGGCAACCTTGTCGCGTGCCTGATGTAAGAGGAAAAGGGTCCGATAATATCCCATTGCAGTACAATCTAGCTCCAGGCGGGCATACAATGCCTGCACCCATGTTATAAACAGAGGGGAAAACCCATAGCTTGCAGTGTGGCCCAAAGAAAAGTCCAGTCTACCCTATCGAACGCCTTTTCTGTGTCCAGGATACTAAGATCATTGGGTGAGGGATGACTTAGCTACATTAATGAGATATTGTAGTTTACGATGGTGATCGGTTGGGGATCTATTGGCAATAAAGCCAATCTGTTCCGAGCTAATTAAGGGGTCATACCTGCTCAATTCTCTTGGCCAGAATTTTGGCTAAAATCTTAATGTCGTGTTTAGTAATGAAATAGGGCGGTAGCTCAAGGGAGGTGTGCAGTTTACCTGGTTTGAGAAGAAGGATAATAAGGGCCTCTAAAAGCGTGGATCCTGCATATTTCCAGCAAGCAGATATTGATACAGGCGAAGTAGGCGGGTGCTAGGTCTTTAGCAAATTGTTTATAAAAATTCGGAGAAAGGCCATCCGGCCGGGGGCCTTATCTGGGGTCAGGTTATTAATTGCCATCAGTATCTCCTGAGAAATGGGAGAGATCAACAGTAGTTGTTGATCTTGTTTAATCGAGGGCAAAGAAATGGTTGCTAAATAGCTAAGCATCTCATCTAGAGAAGGGAGGGTAGCTTTATTATAAAGTGAGAAGAAAAAAACCTGAGTACGAGACTACTTCCCTAGGTCTAGTTTGATCTCCCGTTGGAATCTTCAATTGAGTTAATTAACCTGGATGATTCCAATTTCCTTAACCTCAAAGCTAACAGGTGACTAGCTTTTTCCCACACTCACGTATCTTGCCGGGTTCTCAGAATAGCGAACTCTGCTTTTTCCTGAAGTAAGAGAGAGTATTGATTTCTTAGAGACAATAGAGCTTCTAAAGTGTCCGAAAGTGGAGGCAGCAGAGAGAGATTGCTCTAGTGTTTTAATTTGAGCAAGGAGTGCTGAGACTTTAGCCTCATTCTTTTCTTACATGTAGAGGCCAGCGAAAAATTCGCCTCTCAGGCAGCCCTTCAATGCACACCATTGCGTGATCAGCTCGTGCCACTGAACCATGGTTGCAAACAAAAGAAGGACTGAATCATATTCGATATTCTAGTAACATAATCCTCCTTGAGGAGCTGGTTGTTCAGCCTCCAGAGAGGGTTTCTACTAAAATTAGCATCAAGCATTGTAACCACCCAGGCTGGTGCATGATCTGATATGACTATAGATTCTATTCCTGAATCACTCATACCCTGCAAGAGAATGTTACTAAATAGGATATAGTCGAGTCTAGACCACGTAGTATGAACTGTGGATTGAAAGGTAAAGCCACGAACTACTGGATTTTGTAACGCCATGGATCACACAGACCAAGTGAATCCATAAAGTCTGAGAGTGCCTTTTGGCGGCAGAGAAGGGTTTAAATAGGGGTTAGATCTATCCAGATCCTGTGTAGGAGGCAGGTTCCAATCCCCAGTATTATTGGTAGGGATAAAATGCTTGTATCTTATCTAGTAAGGTTGTAAAGAAGACTGGGCCTCCCCAACAGGGCCATAAATGCTGCCTAGTACTACCTCAGTATGATCCAAAATACCATTTACTAATATATATCTACCTGTTGGGTCTGCTATAATATTCTTAGGTTGGAAAGCTACCGAGCGATTGTGTGAATCGCTGTACCCCGGCCTTAGGTGATCCGCCCGAGGCAAATACTTGCCCAATACCTCTTCTCCGTGGGTTGACAGCCTCGTTCGGAAGCAGGTGAGTCTCCTGAATAAAGGAGACCCTTGCTTGCAAATAATTTAAATGTTTTAATATTTGTAGTTTCTTTATGGGATTGCGGGCTCCTCTTACATTCCATGTAACAAACTTAATAAGATTAGATGCCATTACTATAAACCTCCTATTACTTCTAGTCTGGTAATTTTGGAATATGCACCATAGCCTCCCGTAATTACAACTCTTCCTAAAAGATTATTAAAATAGATTCCAAGTTTAAAGTTGAGCAGTATAACATAATGAAAATGAAAATAACGCCTGACCCCATAACGTCCTTCAACAATTATAATTGTGATCTCCTCTATTATTAGTTGCGGGTATTTACCCCACCCCTTTAATTTTAACCCACAAAAAACTATGTACAATCAACCTACCAACCCTAAATCCCTGAAAAGAAAGCTACCAATATTTGGTCCTACTACTTCTTCCTTAAACACCTAGCATATTCCCCCATAGAAAGAATTGAAAATATCCTGAAAATTAAATTGAGCTAAGGTTAGCCCAATGTTGCTTCATCTTGAGATCTCTCCCATAATACATGTTGCATGATTGTATAGCAATTCTTATCATAAACAAAATACTGTTACTTCCTATGAGGTAGCTGGAAAATCCCTATTTTCCAGTACGTGCGATCAGGCATGGTCAGCTCCTTCAAACCCCACACACCCCCATGATCAGCCATGCAGTCCATTCTGAAACCTAGAAGAAAAAAAAAAGGGGGAGGGGAAGGGGAGGAGGAAGAGGGGAGAGGGGAAAAGTGGGAAAGGGGAAAATGGGGATTTAAAATAGTTCTCTCTTTATTATTCGTTTTATTATACACCACGATCATCCCTCCTTCCTTGACTTTGGTTTATTATATCCTTCCAGTCAATGCAGCTTTTTAACAGTCCATAGATCTGTTGTAAGATTTTAGCTCCACGAGGCTCTTTTTGCCATAAGACCAAATTAAACTGGCATAAATGCAGCTGGATATCAGAATGGGCCTTTTTGTTCTGCAGTTGATGATTCCCAGGGGCTGAATTTGTAGAGGACGGTAGCCCTGGTTGCCCTACTCATGGGACCCCAGGAAGCGCAGACTGGCCATCAGTGGTCCCGACCAGAATTCCACCCTGGCCCCATCAGCATCGAAATCCACTTGGCCAGCAGCTCACGGGGTCCATATCTATCCGATGATAGCCGGATATACCTCAAAACCAGCGCGAAACAAGGTATCTCCTCTAGTGATAAGTAAGGAAAGTCTGTATATTCAGTAATGCAAAAGCTAGTCGTCAGCTCCCACCAGCAAACCCACCCTTCACGATTCAAAGAACGCGTGCAGTTGCAAGGTCCATTAACACTTTTAGTTACTTGCCTCAGGTAGCTTTAAACAGGAGGGTAAAATCCGAGCCAGATCTTCCTGAGCCTGAGAGACTGCTTCGTATGTGTGCCATTTTCCGTCCAATGAGACCTGCAGAGCAGGGTGAGGCCATCCTGAATTTAATGCCTGCAGCTATCAGCTTGGAACTACAGGGTGAAAAGTGGCTCTTCGTTGGCGAGTTTCTGGCGGAGGTCCTGGGTTATCGTGCTTCTTCCCTCCCAGGAGATGGTGCATCTCCTCTACTTTTGATAAAATATGCTGGCGTTCCAGGTAGTTGAGCATCCTAATAATTATGGGTCTGGGGGAGCGAGGATTGGTCTTGGTCTTAGTGATCTATGAGCCCTTTCGATGATATATGTAGGATTATGTGGAGAAGGGCCCACGACCTTAGTGAGCAGAGCCTGGATAAATACAATGCAGGAGGGCCCTCTTCTCCTTCTGGCAGGCCATGAATTAAAACATTATTCCACCTACAGCGGCCTTCTAGGTCTTCTGTTTTTGTTGTAGTTTAGTTATTTGCTGCTTCAGTTTAATCATATCAGGGTCCGTTTTGTCTCGCCAGGACTCCAGTGAAATGGTGCGGGCTTCAGTATCTGAGACCCGTTGTCTTATGGTGGATACCTCCCCACGGAGGTTCTTTAATTCCAGGGTTAGCTCGCTAGTGCCTCCTTGAATGGGTGCATCTCCTCCAGAAACCGCTCTTCTGACAGAGGAATGAAGCGAGAGGGCCATTAATTGCTTGGCTGAGAGGGCTGGGCCTGTTGCTTGGCCTTCTTTGCCTGCTTCTCTGGGGAGACTGGCGAGCAGCTTGGGCATAGTCGCCTTCATCTCGAATCCATTTCCTGGCGTTTACATCATGCCGCTGAACCACTTCGGTGCTTCCCCGTCAATTAATATGCGGATGGGAGGAAGGAATCGCGAACTGTGCTCTTAATTGTTTTAAAATAGTAGAAATAACGGACGTGGGGTAGGAGCCTGAAGAGCTCTCCGCTATCCTGCCAGACGCATCACGTGATCTCCGCGTGGCTCTGTCTTGTGGGTGCCTGCATCTCATCACTGCACAGCTCACAGGGCTGTCTCAGAAATGCCCAGTTCAGGCAGTACCGGCCCACGATCACAGTGTCACTGTACTGTTCGAAGGTGGTGCGGGCGCGGTATCACCTGTTCGGGCATACTGCGCGGGCCTTCCACGGCTGCCACTCAGCACGCCTGCCTCCTCACACCCCTCATTACCGCCTCCATCTGGAATACTGCACTGGCCATGGCCCAGCCTGTCTGACACCCCCGCAGCTGTCTCTGGCTTCCCAGCTTTATGCTGTTGTTGGCCCCTGCACTGGGTGCAGTTCTGTGTTGGGATCCACACGCATGGTCTGGCCTGCCCACGGGCTCAGTCTGGGTCACACATTCTGTCCCACTGCCCATTGCACCTCCTGCCTCTGTGACTGTCCTGCACCCCTGCTGCTGTCCTGCCTGGCCAATGGCCCTCACCCTGTCACTGTCTCACACTGTCTCTGTCCCTCACTCTGTCTCTCTCTCTCTCTCTCTCTCCTCTCACCCCTGCTCCCCTGGGTGCAAGCCACCATCCTGCTTGCTCCATCCTTTTATAGGCTTAACTTTGCTCCGTGGATGTCCCTGTTGCTCGCGCTTGCACCATCGGCCTGCTGTTGAATATCGCACTGCGCTGTTTATTCATGGCTCGCCCCCTGCACTTACTTGCATTCATTAGGAATTCGGCGCATTGGTGCACTGCGATTGCGCCAGCGCATTGTCACCTATGAATATACGCTCTTTGGCGATATCTGCTGTTGCTCTAGTGCATCTCACTTGCGCTTTGCGCAACCGCTGAATATCCCACCGTGGAACCTTTGTAAAGAGCATTTGCTCAAAGGTGTTTTCAAACTACTGAGATAATAAAATAAATAAATAAATAACAGGCGATGTAACCATGCCCACACATTCCATACTTACATTCAAGTGTTCTACTCAGGTAGATGTCCATGGAATCTTAAATACAGATTGCGTGTGTTATGACCCCAAATTTTCAGCATAGCCATTTCTTCACAGCACCTCATGAATATGACAGTTGTCATTTTCAAATGTGTTCTTGCAGCATCCTGAAAGTGATTTTGCAGGCAACGACACTAAACCATCTTTTGGGCAGGAGCTGAACATTTTTCTCCACCATTGCTCATAGGCGGGTCATAAAAGGCTACGTTGAACATGTGGCAAAAAAAAAAAAAGTTATCAGTCTATGTTGCATTTGCTAACACAGGCTCATAACTTTAATATACCCCTGACACATACGCTATGCAAGCAAACATTTGGCATTGACAAATGCTTGTTTAACCCTGTGCTTGACCAGTGGAGAGTGTCTGTTTATAACTCCATGAGTAAGTTATTAAATATCTCAATTGCCATGTGTAACATTAGGTCAAGATAGAAATGTTGCCAGTTAACAGCTGCCAGATCTTTTACCTAATATAATTTACAGACATGGGTAAAAATGTCTTTTAGCAAAATTTCCGTTGAGATCCAGATTTTTTATTCCCTGACACAAGCAACGGAATTGTAATCCTAATGTCATTGTCAAAAACAGCAGAGTGAGTGATTTCCTGAGGTCTGTTTGTTAGGATAACGTCAAGGATAATGGATTTGACAGGAGTTTTAGCTTTGGCCTCATGGGTTCAGCTACAAGTTGAGTGAGTCCCAGATCATCATAAATCTTTTCAGTTCTCCTTATTTATTGGACAGCCAATCCAGATTTATGTCCTCAAGTACGATGGTTTCACTGGAGTAGGAACTCACAACTCTTGATAGGTATTGCAGGAGTTCAGCCCCACTCTTACGGTGTCTATAACATCCAGTCACATCATTGCAGGAAAGCTTGATTTTAGTTGTGACACACTCAAAATTCACTAGGGAGGGAGGGAGCTGATTAAGGCAGAAGAAAACCTCTTCTGGGTCTGCCCAAGTGACATAGGTTAAAATGCAGTACAGAAATATTTTAGAAGTATACAAAGCAATTGAGCCAAGTTTCCATAAGAGGAGGATATCTGGGCTGGCATGGGCTACCAGCTGTTTATGTCATCCATTTCTTTATCAGGCTACAAATGTTTATAGTTATGAATTTCAGATCTTTTAAGTTTGCAAATTCTGTAGCAGTGAAATCAAGTGAGGGCAGGCCAGGTTAAATCCAACATTGTCGTAGCAAATAAAAGGATAATTATCACTTTTACTAATGTAAAATTTGTTATGAATTTTCTTTACAATAATTCAAGTTATTTGTAGGGTAGGTAGTGGTACAGATGGTACCATAGTGTGCTCTCTGTAGACACGGGCAATTGTCAGGGCAAGGGCACTAAAAAGATGGGCTTGCAGCAGTTACATGCAAAGTCAGCAGAGAGGTGTTTAGGCTGCAAAGCAAAGTCAGACAAGTAGTTAAGGAGGAAGGTTGGATGTGTACTGTAAGGCTGACCGCTACACAAGTAGCTGAGCAAAGCCAAGAGAATTTGACAAAGTTTGGATTCTATTATTACCATTCTAATCTCCGAGGCAACGTCTCTGGCTGGAGATGATGCCACCAGACCCACCTATGAGAAATTCACTGTGAAACATAAGGTACAGTGGATAAATTCTGTGAGATATGGATTCCTTTCCTTAAAGAGCACCTTCTATAATTCTGTTCCCCAGACCCCAGTGACAGACCTATCCCATGATAGCTATAGGGGCATATTGTTATATTTTTATTTGATAGTCCTGTAAGTAGGGAAGGATCCAAAATTGGTGACAAGAACCTGCTACACCACCCCTTCCCTCCTGGTATGAACGCTCCACCCCAAAGAAAGTAACAGCTGCATCTTTTACATGCTATTTTTTTTTAGTTTTTGTTGACCGGGTAAGTGCACTAGACAAATCCTGCCTATTTTCAGGCACGACCGGGGAGGGGATACAGATGAATGCCAACTGACCTTGAACCAGATTAAGCTTTTTAGTATGGTAGCAGTATTTTGTAAGAGAAGTCAGTATCATGAAAGTCAGAGCCACCACTTACTAACAAGGGCCTTATTAGTCAAGTGGTGGCTCTGACTTGAATCAAACAGACTACTAACGTACTAAAATAGTATGTTAAAGACACGGCTATTACTTTCTATGAAGCATGTCCCTGCACCTCCAAACGGTGACATGATAAAATGTGAAGTGCGACAGAGGAGCACTCATACCAGGAAGGGAAGGGATGGTGAGCAGGACTCTTTGGCACCGATTTACAATGCCTTCCCTTCCTGCAAATAAAATTTACAATTCCTTCCCTCCTGCAAATAAAATATAAGAATATGCCAGCTTAGCTTTCATGTGGTAAGTCTGCCACTTAGAGTGATGTGGGGCAAGTTTCTGAAGTCCACAATAGGTGCCCTTTATGTCATCTCTGTCCAAGATTCTAGATTGCTATATACATCTGCTTGTGAAGTTAAATCCTAACCAGCCAAGAGTGGTTCTCAGTAATAATGTAACCTTCTGATAACACTCTCTTTTCCTGCAGCACTCTCATTATGCTTTAACTATTATGTGTGGTTCATAGCTCAGTGCATATGTAACAAATATTGGAATGATGCAGATGGTTGTTGGATACAGAGGCCAGCATAGAATGATTTGTGCTTAGGTACTTGGATGCTTGAATTGAGTTGTTTGATGATATTTGATGTTTTGGCTTTTCTCTGTATCCCACCTGTAGGAAGGAGGCTTGGTTTAGATTATGGAGCCCCGGTGGGATAAGAGTGCCGAGAAGGAGGAGGTGTCGGGGAGGATGGAATGTGAGTGTGACTCGCTCTAAGCAGAGCGGGAGTTAGCTGTTCTCATTAAGTAGGCAGTGGGGAGGAGCTCTTCCCCACATAATCCCGGAATCCCTTCAATTATGTGTGGCTCATAGCTCAGTGCTTATGTAAAATATTGGAATGATGTAGATGGTTGTTGGATACAGAGGCCAGCATAGAATGATTGTGCTTAAGTACTTGGATGCTTGAATTGAGTCGTTTGATAATATTTTATGGTTTTGGCCTTTCTCTGTATCCCACCTGTAGGAAGGAGGCTTGGTTTAGAATTATGGAGCCCCAAAAAAGAAATATCAACAATTGTTCAGTAGCTGAATGCTGAAGAAGTCGTGCATAACAACTTAATGATAAGAATAGATGATCACCTCCTCCAACTCCGAAGAGTGTGACCAGTAGCACTCAGAGAGGAAAACCCCTTCAGGGGTAACCTCTGAGGACCCATGGCTACTGACCTGCCCGACCTTCTGGGCATGCTAAAGGAGAGAGATCCTAATTAAAATAAATTAATCAGCTAAATCTGAATTCAAATTTGTAGAATTCAATCCAGATGAATGGAGCTTAAGCAAGAACTGAATTGTAAATGTCCAGTGAAGTAATTTCCTCCTAATAAACTCTGAGTCAGAATCCATGTACAATTCGGAATGTTGGAGAGTGGATATCTTGAAGGACCATCTTCCGTACTTCAGTTGATAGAGGGCATAATCCATGAATTGTAAGATAGTGGAGATGAAGTTGATGACTGATGAACTTAATACAGGAGACCTGAAAGATGGCTGAATCCAAGCTTTGACGTCAATCAGGCAGGACGAATAGAAGTAATACAACTTCCAGTTTTCTAATAATAGAGGGCTTGTATAGCACGAGGAATGAGAGAAGGTTTGAAGTTAGGTTATCGAGTGACGAATCCAGTTCTGATAAGTAAGTATAGTCTTTAGGAATTTGATATGAAAGCAACGGCTGTAGAGCTGAGCTGGAATAATGGCAGGCTGTATAATCGAAGACACTGGTGCAAGGCTATGAGCATCCAAGTAGTATAATATGGTGAGCCCAAAAGTAAGTAAGACAGGTGGACTGCTAATCTGAAGTGAGAGGTAGTTAGAGCAGGAGTGCACCAATGTAGGCAGAGAGAAGAGATGGGCGTGGCAACCAGCCCTGAAGAAAGTGTAGCTGAAGCGATAGCTGGTGAGGCAGGAGAGAGGCGGCTGATTCCAGGTAAGGGACGAGTCAGACCCATGGAAGTCTGCTGGTAGAATAGAACATGGCAGGTAGTCCCCGACAAAAAGCGCAGCTTGTTCAGCAGCTGGAGAGGTAAGTAGAGGGCACTAGCTCCAGGTAACAGGAAATGGCAGCCAGACCGACGGAGGTCAGCCAGCAGGAATAGTGCGTGGTAAACAGCTCCAGGAGACGATTGAGTCAGTTTAGAGCAGAATAGTACTGCATTTGTAAGGCAGATGTACAGCACGAACGGTGCTGAGGACTGACGGATCCATTAGATCAAGGATGGCAGGGATCGCCTTGAAGAGACCGTGGCATAGAGATGGCAACTTGATGAGGAACAGCAGTCGAAACTGTAGGTATGCAATGTTTGAGACATCAATGACATGACGAGACCAACAGTCAAGCACAAGAGTCCTGGATGGAGATAACTGAAGCGCCGAGTCAAATGGAGTAGCGATGTCACAGATCCAAAGGCAGGAGAGCACAATCAGGATAAGGTCTTTATGGAGGCGCAACTAAGTGTCCTGAAAGGTTGAAGCAGCAGCAGCAATTCCACATGGCTGAAGCATCCAAGAATAAAGGAGGAACGAAGAACGGCTGAGTGCTACGAATCCATAAGAAAGGAGCTTCTGGCTGGCTGACATAGCACCAGGTAGGCGCATAGCAGAATGAGCGAATCTCTGAGGCCCCGAGCTGGTGAGGCAGAAATAGAAACCCCCACCCCAATGGGCCAAGGCAGGTCGTAGAAGCAAACGATTAGTAGGTAAACCTCCCAAACCGATGGGCGAAGGCAGGCTCGAAAAGCAGGCAAGTAGTGAAACCTCCCAGCCCGAAGGGTGAAGGCAGGTCGTAAAGCTGAGAATCTCCAAACCTGAGGCCGAGCGGGCAGGCGGTGAGTAAGATAAACCTCCCAGCCTGAAGGGCTTAAGGCAGGCCGGAAAGCTGTGAATCACCAGGCCCGAGCTGCGCAAGCAGACAAGAGTAAGTAGATAAACCTCCAGCCCGATGGGCAAGGCAGGTCGTAGAAGCAGACAAATGTGGTGCAGTAGTATATAGAACGAAGGACCTCTAGCTTCATAGGGGCACAGGACTGAGAGAGGCAGCAAGCATGCAGGAACTGAAGGTATGGGATGTAGGAGGAATTGTTCAATCAGGGAAACATTAAGAAAGTACAGCAGGGAATACTGGCCGGGCAGCAGTATGATCTCCGGAAATTGAATAAACATGGGAAGGAACATCCATTGCAGCAAAGGCAGGCGTAATCAATGAGCATCTCGATAGGAAGTATCCAGGGATATAGAGGCTAATCCAAATGAGGTAAGGACATGCGGCTGGACCATGTCAATTAGCTGATCGGAGGTAGAAGGCAGGAGTGAGGATGATGTGTCATACAATCAATAAGCGCATAGGAAACAGTAGCTAAGTCCCACGAGGCTAGCATGCAGCTGGACTCCAAGTCAGCTGTAAAGTAATAGAGTGACAGATAGCCCCACTAGCAAGTGCAACTGACCACATGAAAGAACGCAGTAAATATTGGCAGCTAAGCCCAAAAGGGTAGCTGAAAGCAGCCAGCTGACCTATAAGTCGGGCCGATCAGGGAGAGAAAGAAATAAACGAGCAGTAACATGGTAAGCATCCAGGGACATGAAGCAAAGTCTGAGACACAATGCAAGGAAGTTAACATTAAGCACCAGTGGAGGTGAAAGCTGCAGCATCCTGGTCTCGAATAGCATGGCAGAAAACAAGACAGCCTGATGTGTCCAATATCGATGTAGAAGCAGGGATGATGGCCAGCAGGAAGGATCTGTAACAGGCGCGGAAGGAATGATGAGGCACATAACCAAGGCGTAAGGCATAAGTCAGAGGTCGAGGCAATGAGGAATGCCTTGCCTGTAAGTTCCCAGCGGTTGTAAACAGGAGTAATAAATATAAGTCAAGTACTGCATTGTACATGCCCAAGAAATCCTGGTAGCCGCCATATGACATCCGAATAGAAAGATGCAGCTGATCGCAAGTAGAAGTCTTGCGAATGAGGAATAGCACCGTGATGCATAGGTGGAATGCAGAGCAATGACCCTGAGCAAGTCAATGAACTACACCGCCTGGAAGTGCTCCAAATCGCTTCTCGGATCCGACCGAGACAAATACAGGCAGGCAACATGCAGAGAGGTAGGCAGGTTGCCCAACAATAACGCAGCAGCATGCGAGTGCCGGAGGCTAGCGAATAGGATCGCTGAATGCTGAACAGCATGGAGGAGAGCAACATGGCGTGGAGGCCAGCAGACTGTGAAGACCCATGGAGCAAGCAGAGGCATACTGCAGCAATCGGGCGCTGCAGACTGCAGAGCAAGCGGCAGCAGGCGGCAAACTAAGCGGCACCGGGAAGGCAGCTGCTCGAAGGAATAGGACAGCAGCAGTAAACAGGAGCGCGAAGCATAGTAACAGGGAGAGCGTAAGAATAGAGGGGAGAGCGGGAGGCTACAGGAGACGGAGTGCAACATGGTAAGGAGAACAGCCACAGGACACCCCAAAAGAAAGACAAGGTATGAAAGAAACAGAACAACAGGAGGACAAAAGGAGGGGAGAATAAACAACAAACATGCAGGACAGGAGGAATGGAGCGGGGGGCAACAAGCAAAACAGGCAGGAAGGCAGCCACAAACCCACACAGCACGCCCAGTGCACAGCTAAAACAAGCAAGCGGGGAGTTAGCTGTTCTCATTAAGTAGGCAGTGGAGGAGGAGCTCTTCCCCCACATAATCCCGGGAATCCTTCAATTATGATATAGATACTTGATTTTACTGTATATAGTTTTTCTTAGTATGTATACAGTTTCTGTTTTATGAAACATTCTTGTTTACCTTTTATTGTCTAGATTTATTAAATATTTGTAAATCCTTAAAAATCAATAAAAGTTTGAATTACAAAAAGTTTTTGTGTGGCATCACTATTGGCCTCATGTTAGAATCATGCATTAAAAGGCACACATGGCTGGCAGATCCACAAAAGAAGTTTGAGAGGCATGCGAGGGCTTCAGTATTTAACCACAAAACATATGGTAAAATTCCAAAATAAATGGAGAGGAAGGATTTGACTTCCAAATGGGGCAAAAAGAAAAATAAATGTTTTATTTTAGGTGACAAAGTAAAAACCGTAATTGTTATTTTATTTATGCATCCTGCATATCCAGGGCACACAGCCATAGGTATGTGCACCAAGTTGTAAGTCCCAAGCTGCAAAGGTGGCGAGTTATAGGCACCCAAACATTTTGCCAAAATTTAGATTTTATTTTAGTATAATTTATTCATTGAAATGTTATACAATTTTACAGGTAGGTATACAGGTTATCACTACATTCATATATGTACGTAGTTTCAGATGTCTAGCTTCAAATGGGACTGCATTTTAGCCTGCCAAACATGTTGTCAACATTTACATTTCAGTTATGTCCCTCTAATTTTAAAACAACATATCCAAATTTAACCATATTTGAAACATTTAAACTATTATAACACATTGTCATTTCTGACTTAGTTTAAATTTACAGCTTTAAATTGGACTATATTAAAAGTAGTCAAACTTTCACAAAATGTTTTAATTAAATTTTGCAAGAATGTAAACTACAACTGTATAACCCCTGAAACTTTAAAACTAGAGAATGCAATGCCATTAGATCTGGCAGATTTATAGACCTTAAAAGAGGACTCGTGTCAGTTCTATGAATTGATTGCTATGAAACATTGCAAAATAACATATGTACTTGAAGTCTAATGCCACGAATCTTTGTGAAAATTGTGGAATTTCATGGAAATTCAATAAAACTGGAATTTGCTAATTTCACTCAGCCTTATCTAGGAGATTCAAATTAAAGGATAGGGTATGAGAGGCAGGTAGTGTGAGGAGTCACCAGTTGCAGGAGTCAGATGCATAGTTCCCCAAGAAGACAGCTGAGCTGGGTAGCACACCAATGGTAGACCCCACCCCAGTAGGAGCAAAGAAGCATGGGGTGTCAACAATTCCAAACTGAATGCAGGATATATAAGGATCACACTCAGTCAAGTGATGAGCCAGGGAGTCTGATGTATGTGCAAGTCTGGGACTGAGAGGTACTCAGAAAGACGTAGAAGGGGGATACAATGTCTGAGGCACAAGGAAAGAACATTTCTGGCAATTCCAACAGGACAGGTTTACAGGAAAAGAGTAGGTAACTCTCGTTTTAAGGGATTTTGTCATTGTAAAGAACAAAGAGGATATCAGTGGGATCATTAGTTCTACTGAGTCAATCTGGCTATGCTAAGAGAAGCAGGGAGGGGCTGCAAAACAATCCCACAGAGAGGAACAGCAGGACTATAAAAGCTCAGCCCAGCTTATCAAATGAAGCAGTGATACATACATTGTAAATGTTGAATTCTACAGAAAGAATTCTAGATGCTTCTATATGCTACCATAAACATTTGAGACAATGTTACCAATATTTTTTTTCCACCGTAATTTAAAACCATTTTGGTGACAAACTCTCTGTGGACCTGTAGGAGAGACACTTTATTTCAGTACAAGCACCACATTTAGCACAGAGCTTGGCAAGGATGGTGTCGATGTGGACAGAGAAATCTAGCTTGGTGTCAAGCCATATGCCAAAGTACTTGAAGGATGGAACCATTTCAAGTAGGAAGCCGTCCAAGGTGGAAAACTGGGAACAGCTGAGAGCTTGGCAGATTTTGGCTGGTGCCAAAGGTCATGGATACTTTTTTTTAGCATTGACCCATTGCTGGTTCAACTGAAACCACTGTAGAATGTTGTAGAAGCTGAGCTGTGCAGACCTTCCAACTCCGTGGCAGAGGGGCCAGAAGTGTAGATGACTGCATACATGTGTATATGAGAGTCAGCACAGGCAGAGGGGAGGTCATTGAGGAGAATGGAGAAGAGTACGGGCCTAAAATACAGCCCTATGGGACTCCAACCATGATGGGAAGAGGAAGTGACAGGGTGCTCCATACATGCACTGACTGAAGACGTCCCATGAGATAAGAATGGAACCAATCGACAGCCGGAACAGAGAGGCCAGCAAGACTCAGCTTATTCATTAGAAAAGGATGAGACACCGAGTCAAGGCCTTAGCCAGATCGATGAAGATGGCTGCTGTGATGTGGCCTAATCCATCCCCGAGAGGATATAACCATCAGTTACACATAGCAGAAAGGAGACTGTGGAGTGAGCTTTCCTGAAATGAGACTGGAAAGGGAGAGGAAGTTGGAAGAGGAGAGAAGTCAGAGAGTCTGTGGTAGACAAGCTTCTCCTGCAGCTTGGCAAGAGAGGGAAGAGGAAATTGGCCAATAGTTACTGGAGGAAGAAGGGTCCCCTTCGGTAGAGGTATAACTCTGGCCAACTTCCAGGACTGTGGGATTTTACTGAGGGAAAAGGAGAGATTGAAAAGGTGAGTCAGAGGAGAGGCAATGGCAGGCACATATAGGTGTATATATACAACACAATTTCACAAGGTGCAGTATGCTTGTAATAGTTGGAAAAGCATGTAGCAAAAAGAGGGCTACCAGAAACAAGAATTGGCTAAGATGAGACCCTTTGGTCAAAGCACCGGGCACTTGACTGCAGAAGGAGCAGACATCTGTTACCTGATTTGCACTGCAGATATGGCAAAGTGACTGTCAATAAAACTTTCTGCAGCTACCTAGATGTCCTGGACACATATTTTGGTATAACCATATACTCTCTAGTGCAGCACTTCCTTGCTCAGCTTGGCTAAATAGCCATGACCTATACTCTGGGGACATAGAGGTTAGGGACAGAAACAATAACTGGCTGTTTGACTGGGCTTTAACCAAAACCCTGAGCCTATCTAATGTGTGGCAGTAGGTCCTGTAAATACAATCAAATCATTTTATTAACATTGATTATATATCAGCAAGCTGTAGGTTTTTTTATACCTGTAGATGCTTCCCCAAACCCAGCAGTTCTTCACTCCGCCTGTCCTGGATGCCTTCCTCACCGAGGCAGAGTGGCTGAATGCCATGCTCAAACTGGATTGGCTGCTTAAGAAGGATCAACCCAATGTCAGATATGACCACATTGGTGGCTGCATCTATACGGAACTGCTCATGGAGGAACAGTCGGTCCATGGCCCACCTTTCAGCTCCCATCTCCACATGAATTTGGTCTGGGTTCCTTATGGGAAATCACATAAACACAAAAAATGCAAACCTAATTTAAAAGCTTCATAACATAAAACAGAGGTCATGCAGACAAAGTATTCTTTTCTGTTTTCTGTCTACATTTATTTATTTCAAATTTGGTGACTGGAATAGACATGCCGAGCTCATTTCTAGGTTCGACCAGTGTGAGTGGTATAAGAGACAGCACTACAGCAATTACAAATACAGAGACAACAGGTGCGTGCACAAGAAGAAAAAAATTACTTACCACAGTAATATTGTTTCTTACAAGGGATTTCCTAGTAGGATTACACACTACTGCAGTCAGTGCAGAGCTGCTGACTACCCCGAACTTGGAGTTTTGGAATGTATGCAAATTAGAAGAACTTGGAATACTACATTCAAAAACTGCTGCCTCTTTCTACCAAACAGCCAGATTCAATTTTGTAGATGAAACAGTAGGCTAATCACTAAATTGATAATTAAAAACTCTATTAATACTAATGTCCTACACACCTTGATGGTGAGGACAGAAACCAAACAGGGCAAGGAAGTCACGAAAAAGAGAGCTAGTGGTCCTAGCCATTCTAGTGTGTATTAATTATTATAAAAAATTAAGCCAATGATTAAAGGCAACATTAGACAACTCCCATGAAGATACTGCTGAACCTATTCAGGTAATGTAAGGGAGGTAGGGATAGGAGGACTAATCCTACTAAGAGATCCCTTGTAAGAAACAATATTAAGTAAATATTTTTCTTCAAGACCCAGGAATCTCCTAGTAGTATTATACACTATTGTAGACTACCAAGCAGTGCCTTAGGAGGAGGGTACAGAACCTATTTAGGAAAAGGTTCTGCAATACTGAAGTGCCAAACCTTGCATCAGTCCTGGACTGGATGTCCGGGCAGAACTGCTTTGTGAAGGTGCGGACTGTACTGCAGGTAGCTGCTTTAGAGATTTCCAGCAAGGATGTCCCTGCAGCTGCCACAGAGGCAGCAGTTCCACGAGTGGAATGTGCCCTGAGGCCCTGTGGTGGCTGTTTGTCAGGCTTATTGTAGCAGAACTGGATGCAGGCTACTATCCAACATGCAAGTGACCTCTTTGAGGCAGGCCTGCCTTTCACACTTCACCATAGTTGATACACAGTTGTGAGTGGGAATCGAATCCCTGAGGTCCTTAGTATGTGTAATGTAACAGCTGAGGATCTTTTACTCCAGCTATGAAACTTTTTCACCTGAACTGGATTTGGCTGTGAAAAATACTGGCAGTGTGATGGACTGATTCAACTGTAACACAGTTACCACCTTTGAAAGGAATTTCCTGTTAGTTGTAAGCACTACTTTGTCCCTATGGAAGATAATGTAATTGGGGTCAGTGCAAAGAGCTTGGAGCTCACACATTCTTCTTGCTGAAGTAACTGCCACCAAGAAAACAGTTCTCCATGTCACATATTTTAGGTCAGCTGTAGCCACTGGCTCAAAAGAAGGTTCCATGAGTTTGGCTATGCACAAATTCTGGTCCCAAGGAGGGACTGGTTCCCTAACAGGAGGGATCACATGTGCCAATCCCTTTGAAAACATATTTAAAATAGTATGTGAAGCTATTGTTCTCAGAGCACCTGCAGACAAATAAGCAGATACTGCTGCTAAGTGACCCTTAAAGGTTGCAGGCCTGAGGCCTGGAGACTGCAAGTGCACCAGGTAATCAAGTAATGTGGGCAGACCTACCCTGAGGGGTTGATTTTCTTAGGCTTGCACCAGATGGTAAATCTTTTCCATTTTGAGGCACAAGTTTTTCTTGTAGAGGTTTGCTGAGATACTTTTAGTACTTTAATAACCTCTTCTTATAAGTTAAACTCAGAAAATTCCAACTCCTCAAGAACCAAACCTTTAGGTAAAGGCTCTCAAGGTTCAGGAAAAACTATCTGACCCTGGACAGCTGTTTGAAGATTGAACCTGTGGGGCAGATGAATGGACTGCGTGGTGGACAGACTGAGTAACAAAGGGTACCAAGACTGTCTGGCCCAGTCTGCAAACCAGTATCATGGTTGCAGGCTGACTCTTCAGTCTGAAAGAACTCTTGACACCAGGAGGAAAGGCATAGAGGAATTTCTCCATCCAATCCAGGACTAGCGCATCCATGGGCACTATGCCTAAGGACAGTGGCCTGCAGCAACACAGTGGAAGCTGATGATTGTCTTTTGAGGCAAACATCTATTTCTGGGGTGCCCCACCACCTAGAAATTGTATCCAACACTTGTCTGTTCAGAGCCCATTCGGGATGGTCCTGTTTGATTCTGCTGAGTGAATCTGTCAGTTATTGTCCTTCCCTGGAAGGTGGTTAGCAAATCGATGCACCTCAGGGAATAAGCTAGGGACCAAATCTTCATGGCCTCTGTGCACAGTCTTGAATATCTGGTACCCCCTGCTTGATGATGTACCACATGGTGGCTGTGTTGTCTGTACTGACTTGGAATGACTGACCCTCAATTGGTGGCAAAGGCCTTTTAGTGCAAGGAAGACTGCTCTTAACTCCGAAAGGTTGATGTGCAGTTTGGACATCTGGGGTGACCAAATTCCACTGATGTTGAGGCCACCTGTTGCCCCCCACCCTAGGAGGGAGGGAGGCATCTGTTAAAAGCCACATGTATGGTGTTGTTGCTGAAAAGGACACCCTGTCAAGGTTCTCCCTTTCTTTCCTCCATTGCAGAGCCAGTAACAGGGTTCCTGTAACTGGCACCAAGGTTGAGATGGAGTCCTACTTTGGGACTAGTGTGATCTGAGGTGATACTGGATATCCCTCATTTGAAACCTGGAGCCTTACGCTACTGCTGTAGTTGAGGTCATGTGTCCTAGCAATGCTAGGAACTGTCTTCAGTTGTGGGATGACCTAAAGCAAAGGAGTTTGCTAGGGCAGTAGATTTGACACCCTCTCATATGGAAGAAAAGCTTTCCCTTGGAAAGTGTCCAGTTCTGCTCAATGAATTCCAGTGACTGGACTGGCTCCATCTGAGATTTTTGAGCATTGATAAGAAAACCTAGTGACTCCAGGGAACTTTGGATCACCTTGATGGAATCCTTACCTGCGGTATGTCTTCCCTATGAGTAGCCAGTCATCCAGGTAAGGAAATACACTGATTCCCTGCCTTCTGAGGTAAGCTACCACCACTGACAAACACTTTGTGAATATCCATGGGGCAGAAATGAGGCCGAAGGGAGTGCTGAGAACCTTTAATGACCTGAAGGGAGAGAGAGACTTAAGTACTTTCTGTGACAAGGTTTGACTGGAATGTGACAGTAACTACTGCCAATGTTACCATTTTGAACCTGGGCTTTGCCATGTGTCGGTTTAGGTATCTGAGATACAAGATTGGATGCCAGTCCCTGTTTTCTTTTTGGTCAGAAAGTATCTTGAGTACAATCCCTTACCCTTTGGGCAAGGGGTTGGCTTATTACCTTGGTTTGCAAAAGCTTTTTACTTTCAACTCCAGCAGAATGATCTCTGATGGAGTTGAAGACGAAAACCCCTGGAGTTTTGGAAATTGTTTGAACTGCCTGATTCACAACCTCCATCACCCAGTTGTCTGCAGTGGATCAAGATAATGTGAACTAAACCACGCATACAATACCACGCATGGAATATGGCGCATAGCTATTCAGCGACAGGGGTTTCTGTGGCGTCTGATGAAACCACTCCGCTGTTGCTGTATGCTTACATAGTGGAACGTCAAGGATGTTGCTGGGGTGGTGCCTGGCTGAGCCACTCCTGCAGTGGAGTGGCTAGAGCACCTGTCTCCAGCGGCGTGGGGGCCTGGGGCTGTGGTTCACTTCTCCCCAGGTCCCACTTTAGTCTGGCAGCTTTCTTTACATTTAAAACAAGTTTTCCCCCTTCAGGGATTCCCTTTTCCCTGAAGTCCATGACCCCAGAGTTGATTATTTTACATCCAGGGGTGCAAGGGGTGGAGCCAGGAAGATCCTGCAGTGTGCGCTGTATTTGTAGAGGTTGGCATATTGTGGTGATGGTATTTTGCCGCATGCTATTTTTGCTGTGTATTGTTGCAGTGCACGTTTTTCTATGACTTTATGACACCATGCTGTTGTCTGTTGTAATGTTTTCCCAGTGTTTGAAATAGTGAGACAACCTGCCCCTACTTTGGGGGGCAGCTTGACCAGTGTAGTCAGGATTCTGTCCAGATTGTGGTCTGGGAGCTGGAGCTGGTCTGGCACACCTAGAGATCTTCTGCCCCTGCAATACCCTGTACCTGTGTGTATGTGTGTTCTACAGGCATAGGGTATGGGATGTAAGGTCTGGGGTAGTAACCCCTACCCCTACTTCACCTTCCTGTGGATCTATAAGAGTGGAGGCCCTCTCTGTTGAGGAGTTACTCCTATAGATGGTTTTGTATTCCTCAGTTTTGTCATTCGCATCCACTGTCCTGAAACTTTATCAATTAAATCAGCCCTTAATTTTGACTGTTTTGCTTTTATTTGAGCTCACTTTGTTTTCTGTTGCTTGCTATTAATGTATTTGTCTTCCTGATGAGGAACGTTTGTAAATGAGTCCCTGACTCAAAGGGTTGTAATTCTGATTACTTCTCAAAATAAAAATAAAATAAAGCCATCATGGACTCCATAGGGCTTTCTGTTACTGTGAAGCATAAGCCATGTAGGCTAGAAACAGCTGCTTGAAGGCTATTCGTGCAGCTAAAATCAATATTATAAGGAAGTGCTCTCTTGGACCTGGAATGATGACAGAAAATTTTGGACTAACCTTAAAGAAGTCACTGGAAGAGACCTCAGCTCTGCCCCTACCATGCTTAACATTGATGGTGTACCCTCACTCGACCCCAAACTTATTGCTAACACTTTTAATAATGCCTTCACGGACCTGAGTGGTGTCCTGCCACCGCTACTTCTCTCACTCCCTCACAAGTGACTACTCTGGGAAAGAGACTCTGCACCCTTCTCATCCTCCTTTCTACTGCAAAACCCTCTCAGCCCATGAAGCCAGAAATTACCTACTCACGATATTAGGGAAATCAAGATTTAGTGGTGACACCCTGATCTTAAGTTTATAGTCCTTACACTGGATGAAATTCTGTCACCTCTAACACATATTATTAACATGTCACTTAGATACTCTCAATTTCCTCAGAAATGGAAATCTGCCACTGTGATACCAGTTCATAAGCCTGGGGATCTCACAATTACTGGAACAACAGGCCTATCTCTATCCTGCCCCCACTCTAAAGCTCTTGAGGTATAGTGGCTGACCAACTGATCTAATACTTAGAAAAATATCAGCTACTATGCCCAAAACAACACGGGTTCAGAAATGGTCATAGTACCACTACTGCCCTTCTGGAGTTCACAGGCTTTATTCACCATTCCTTAGATCAAGGACACCTGGTCAGTGCTGCTTTCATTGATTTAACGAAAGCTTTCAACACAGTGAATCATACACTCCTGGTCGAACAGCTTACCACCATTGGCCTAACTCCGTGACAGTGTAGCCTGGTTTGAAAGTTACCTACACAACTGTACACAGCAGGTGAAGATTGGTAACACCCTCTCGGATAGCAGACCTGTCCTATCTGAGTTCCTCAAGGGTCCATCTTGGACCTCTTTTATTTAGCATTTTCAACAACCTTCCTTATTCCTGTCAGGGTCACATCCTTTTATATGCTGACGATGCTGTCCTGTTTACCAGTGATCCAGACACTAAGGTTCTTGAATCTAGACTACAGAGTAATTTCATAGCTGTAGAAAGATGGTTCCATAAGCACAAGTTAGTTATGAATTACAACAAGACTAAAACTATGCTGTTCTCCAGCTCCCAAAATAGGCACAGAACTTACCCTCTTTCTATCACCAGCGAAGGGCTCTCCCCTTGAGCTAGTTCAGCTCTTTAAATATCTAGGGGATTACCACTGACAGTACGATGACCTATGCCTATCACATTGATAACATTGCTAAGGCTGTTAACACCCGCATTGGGCTACTTTATAGGTATAAGCAATGTTTGGCTCCAGAGCTCTTAACCTGGCCATTCAAAGCTCTCGTTTCACTTATTGATTATGACTTACCAATCTATGGATCAGCTACTGAAACAACTCTTCACCGCATCATAATTGCACTCAACAAAGCATGCCAGCTCCTTGCTGCAGCCCGACTGTCCCATACCTGCGACATATGTCGCTCAGGCTCACTGGCTCCAATTCAAGGTAGACTCATGTACCAAACATGTTTGCTGTCCCAAAAAGTAAGCTTAGGCAAAAATGCCCCAGAATTACAAAAGCTTATTACCCCACTATCAACGTTGTTTCACCATAAGCTC
Organism: Neoceratodus forsteri; assembly: GCA_016271365.2. Lineage (NCBI taxonomy): Eukaryota > Metazoa > Chordata > Ceratodontiformes > Ceratodontidae > Neoceratodus > Neoceratodus forsteri. The sequence goes on from CM028138.1 coordinate 410,943,305, forward strand.
TACTAGCCAGATTTTTAATATACCCTGCTGTTGCACTTCTCTGGGACAAGGTCCTTTACCTACCGTGCCCGCTATGGATGAACTTCACTGCACCATGACATCACTTCAGCATCCACCTTGGGCTCCTTTAAGGTTAAACTTAAGCAACAGCTAGTTGCTGATGCCAGTTGTGACTGCTTCCAATAACCTTCCTTCTTGTGACCAGCACTTATTCTAACCTTATGCTATCCTGACCTTATGCATAACTGTTCTCAACATGTAAATAACTGTTCTAAGCTGCTAATCATTCTCCTACCATTTCCTCTTGATCCCTTCCACTCTTTCCCCTCACCCCTCTATGGCTTTCCACCTATCCCCGTTCTATCTCCTGAGCTCCCTTGCTCACTTTAAAATGCTTTGTCCCATATCTTCTCACCTCTGACGAGGCCCCTGAGCTGATGCCATCCCTTACCTTGTTGATTAATAGATATTAGGCTAAGTCTGTTTCATTTTCCTGAAAAGAGTCATTTCATAAGACCCCATCCCTCTAATATGACCCTTTGAATTCCAGGTTTTAATCAAATATGCACCATGGCATACACTGTACAATGCCACATGTATTGGAACTTCTCTAGTTATACACTCTTGTAATGTCTTGTATAATTCCTTGTTTTGTTTGTTCTCCATCTCATACTTTCCAAATATGTATTGTCGTCTGATGTGGAACCTATGAAATGAGCTTGTTCTCAAAGGTGTTATCCGAAATTTCAATAAATAAAAACATGTAGGCTGTCTGTCTGAAGAGAAGGAAGATCCCAAATAACCTTTCTTCCCCATTGTGTAAATTTTTCTGGAATCTTTAGGTGAGATGTCAGAGGAAGGTTTCTGTTATCACAAGCTACAGCCTGTATAATAACTTCACGATCTGGATGGGTGTACAGATAATCAGCAGAAGCCTTATCCAGTTGGTACAGTATTTCTTTTTCACCTTCTTGTTCACTCTGGGGACAGAGGAAGGTGTCTGTATTATTTAAAAATAGCCTTCCTTAGGGTATAGTTAGGAAGGACCACCTCTCTTGTGGGAGTGAGACCCATCATATCCCAAAAATCTGCCTCTTCCTCGTCATCCATGGATTCCTGTGAGGGAGGACCAGGGTAGACATTTGCATGACAAAGAGAAGTGGGATGAAAATGTTCAGCTCCCTCGGCCGTCCCTGTAACTTTTGAGAATTTTGGCCCACCTCCCATTCCACCTCATGAGTCGTACACCTCCTGCCCGCCCTCCACCTTGACAGGGCTTCAATTGGTGGACACTTCAGGCTGACAGGGACCTTCTGATTGAGAACTCTCCTGGCTGATCCTCATAGCTCTAGCCTCTTTGATCCATGCAGTACGGTCTTCCTTTGCTATTATGAAATCTACATTACTCCTCTACTGCCACCTAGTTGGCCTGTCTCTCATTATCCTTCATTGTAGCTTTGACCTCAAGCAAACTCCTACACCAGACTATTACTGGTGTCATATAGCTCTCCCCTTCACCAAACCTGGCATGCAACTACATGCATGTCCACACAACCACCGGATCACTTTCCCCACTGGCACCTGCACTTTTCATTACAGCATTCCACCTTTTTCAAAGCCTGGATACTCCTCATTGCATCCTTGGGATAGCTTAAGCCCCAATTCACAGAATCCCCATCACTCCCGCCCGCGCACCCACAAGAAGGGTAGGCTGAACTGCTGAAATCATTATTAAACGCTATCATAAAGATCTAATTGATCCTTGTACTCTGCTTGAGTAACGACAAACTTAACCTTGGTCCATCTCTCTATTCCAGCCCCCTCAGCTATGGTAAATCTAAAGGGGCGAGACTTCTCCATGTTAATGTCTGCAGTCTTACAAGAAAATTGGATCTGGTTTAAACCTAGTTGAACCTCTCCTCCCCAGATATACTTGTTGTTACTGAGACCTGGCTTAAACCTTCCACCCAGGATATAGAAATAAATTTCCCTTCCTACACGGTCTTCAGAATGGATAGGCAGACCAGAGGGGAGAGCAGCCATCTACCTTCAGGATAAATACACTGCCTCTATTATTAACTCTACCTCTGAGCCAAAGGAATTTGAGAGCCTTTCTATCAGGATACAGCTCTCTACTACTCAAACAATTAATGTAATAGGGTGCTACAGATCACCATCAGCTGGCCTTAAGATAATAAATCATCTGTCCTCTCTACCTGATACCTCCTCTTCAGAGATTTTAGTCATGGATGACCTAAACCTAGACTGGCTCTCCACCTGTTCAAAATCACTCAAGGACCTGTCACGATGCCTTAGGGCTACACCAACTTATTACAGAACCCACTTGCACAAACACAAAAATCCAGCCAACAGTACACTGTTTGATATCATATTAGTAAGCAAACTGCAGCTGTTCTCCATGTAGGTGTCTTCTTTAGTGACATCAGTGACCACTGCACCATGCATGTGTGAGATCTCTACAAAACCTATCTCAACCTCCAGATACATATTCAAAAGGTGCCACTGGAATTTTGACATCTCTGCCTTTCTTTCTGATCTTCAGTATACCGATTAGCGAGACTTCTATCTCGCCCCTCTGTCAATGAAGCCTATGAGGTACTCCATAATATTCTCTGGACACTATCAACAGACATGCCCCTGTGAAATTAGAACCAAAAAACCTCCTGTCCTTGGTTTCCCAGCCAGCCTCAAATCCACCCTTCTTCACAGAGATACCCTGTGGAAAACAGCACAGAAGACTAAACTTCCTACTGACTGGACCACTTTCAGAGCAGCTAGGAATCAGTGTAAAAGGCTCATGAGAGATGCAAGGCCAGTTACTACAACAACAAACTTTACTTTCCACTCATCGCCCCTCTGCACTCTGGAAGACCATTAACATGACATCCTGAATTTATTAAATAACCATTTTACTATAGCAGGCCTGGCCTTTGACTCCTCCCCTGCAAACAACCTCTGAAACCAGCAATGTGGGCAGGGCACAACCCTCCCATCCCTTCTGCAGCTGTACCTCCCTTCTCCTTTAGGCCGATCACTCTGAAACAGGTAGAAGACTTGCTTACTAAATAAGATATCAGAAAAAGTGCTGGTGCCAACCACATAGACTCATACTTCCTGAAAATTAGCTACCATATCCTAGCCATCTCCATAAGCCACATCTTCAATCTTTCCCTTCACAAAGTACCCTCCCAGTGGTCTAGAAAACCGCCATGTCATCCCCTGTTCAAATCAGGGATCCTGCCAACCTGAATAACTACAGGCAGATTTCTCTGCTCCTACCTTCTCTAAAATGCTAGAAAAGTTGGTAAATCATCAGATTAGAGACCATCTAGAGGACCATAACCTACTTACCCCTATTCAGTCAGGTTTCAGACCTCAACACAGTATGATCACTTCTCTTGCAAAGTCACTAACGACTGGTTGAATGCTTTGGAAAACAAGCTCTATGTGGGTGCCCTGTTTCTGGATCTAAGCAAGGTATTCAACACTGTGGATCATGCTCTCCTCCTGGACATCCTCTGCAACATTGGTCTTGACCTTGCCTCTATTAAATGGTTTGATTGTTACCTTATTGGCCATTCACAACGGATCAAAGCTGAGAGATTTCTCCCCACCAAAACCTTACTCATTGGTGTCCCACAAGGCTCCATCCTGGGCCCCTTCTCTTCGCAATGTACATCAACAACATCCATGCCAGTATCCTATCAGCAAATATCCATCTATTTGCTGATGACACCATCCTTATACCTCCAGTCCTTCCGCCAACCAAACATGCTCCGACCTTCAGCTTGAGTTGCACCTGTTGCACCTAAAACTACTAAGCAGCAGTCTTTAATCTATCAGTAGAATTTTAACAATAGAAAAGTTGAAAGTACTGCATAAGGGATTAACTTTTGACCCCATGAAAAAATAGATGACTTTGAAATAAAATTAGACCTCAATAGATTTTTCAGAAAATTGAGATTAAGATATTTTTGATAACCAATTAGAGGAACCAGTTAATAAAGAACAACAACAAAAGAGGAAGAATTGGGACACAAAATTACAATTAAAATCCAAGTTTCTCCCCTGGATCAATTACCTCACATCATTGAAACATACATTTGTATGGTTAGTAAAGATGTAGAAAGTTTGATCAAAAGAAAAAACAGTGATAGAAGAACCCGATTTAATTTAACATCAAAAGAATTTGCTGCATTAAGAAATCTTGAAATGATTCTAATATAGTGATAAAAGCTGATAAGGGGAGGAACTGTGATTGAAAATTATGTGACGTATAAAACTAAGTGTTTACAACTTTTAAGTGTTAAGGATAACTATTTAAAGTTAATAGAAGATCCAACACAAAGATTGATAATCTGATAGAAGTAGTACTCAAAGAGCAGTTGACAATAATTGGATAGATGAAAGGAATATAAAGCTTTGAAAAAAGATTTCCGACCATCCTATTTTCTACCCTCCAAAGATACATAAAGACCCTCTCTTCCCACCAGGTAGACCAATAGTGGCAGGAATAGGTTCAATTTTAGAACCCCTTTCAGTATTTGTAGACTTCCATATTAAGGATTTAGTGGAACAAACACAATCATATCTAAAGGATTCAACACATTTGATACATTTATTGGAAGATCTGACTAACAGTCACAAGTTGGTAGGAATATCATTTTACCTTGTAAGTTTTGATGTTAAAGACCTTTATACTTCGATTCCACATTTGAAAGTTTGTGAAGTGTTGAAAGATACCTTAATAAGACATAGAAACAAAACCTCCTAATGATTTTCTATTGCAATTGGCTCACTTAGTTTTGATACAGAATTACTTTAGATTCAAAAACATTTTATGTTCAAGTCAAGGGTTCTCTATGGGATCAAGTATGGCACCTTCTTATGCCAACTTGCTCATGAGTTGGTTTGAAACAGAATTAATTTTCGAAAATAATCCTTTTTAGTAATATATTGATTTGGAAACACTTTATTGATGACATATTTGTTATTTGGACAGGAACAGAAAAATAACTTTTGATTTTCATGTAAATATTAATAAATGTACCGATTTTTGAAATTTACGATGAACTATAATAAGGAGGAGATTTATTTTCTGGATCTGGTAATTTTCACTAAAATGAGAAATTATATACTAAAATCTTTGAGGTCTACAGACAGAAATACCATTTTACACGAATAGCTTTCATCCCAAAAACTAATAGATTCGATTCCTTATAGCCAGTTCATAAGAGTCAAAAGGAATTGTACAGACAAGGAGAATCTACTAATAATATGGTACAGAGATTTGTAGGAAGGGGTTACAGTGGTGAAGTGTTACAGAAAGTGAAAATGAAGGTTCAACTAAAAGATAGAAAAGACTTGTTAACAAAAAGTTCGACAGGTGATGATCCATTAGATAAAAAATTATTTGTTCTCTGAAATATAGTGATATTTTTTATGGTATTAAAAATCAGTAAATAGAAATTGGAAATCTTGAAATCAACAACCATAGGCAATAAAGTCTTCAATAAAGGGTACAGGTAGTAGCAAAGAGAGTTAAGTCATTATCGAATAGAATAGTACATACAGACCATAAAATACCTGAAACTAAGAAGTTTGTTTTGTTTACAAGTGAGGATTTGAGAGGAAACTTCAGTTGTGGAAGATGTGTTCATTGTCACAATACTTACAAAATAAAAACTATTAGAAATAGTAATAGGGGTGAGGACTTCAAGATAAAGTACTTTATTAATTGTCAGACAGAAGGTGTTATATACGGAATTAAGTGTCCATGTGACTTAATATATGTAGGAAAAACAAAAGGACTTTAAAACAAAGAGTAGGGAACAGATATATATCGATATATACAGGGATATATATCTGAATAAAAGATCTTACTTCTCAATAGCATGACATTTTTAGAAAGAGGACATTCCATTGCCACTTTAAGATTTTTGGTATTGAGAAAGTACATAAGAATAATAGAGGGGAAATTATAATACAAAATTATTATTAAGTGAGCGAGGTTTATTAATTATTTTCAAACTACTAACTCAAAATTTGGCTAAATGAAATGATAGACTGGCAACCTATTTTATGAAGTTAAAAGTATGTGTACATATGAAGAAATGGGTAATCTTTCTATAGGCCTAAACAGGAACTAGTATAGGACTCTTGTTAATTAAAGTGGCTGTAAGGGGAGTTGAACATGAAGTGAAAAAAGTTAAGTTTGGATATTTTGATCCAATAACTTTATGAATATGATACAATTTTTCAAGGTAATTTTAAAATGCCATGTAAAAATTACTCATGATAATAGTTGTGACCACTATGAACATACTATTGTTACATAAAATAGTAACGAACTTTAGAGTCATCATAGAAAGTTTTGTTTAGGAAGTAAGGGATTAATGTGGAGATTGAAATATCTGAAATTAGTGGTTAATATATAAGTATCTGAAATTAGTGGTTAATATATAAGTATTAAAATTGTTTCCCTCATTACGAGTTGAGTCCATAAGACGATCTATCCCTTTTAAATATACACTTCTTAAAGACATATATTCCTCTATTTGGACTGGCCTAGCTATGTCTTTAGTTGAATTTTGTAATTTCCTGTCCATTAATCATTATTGGTTGAAATATGAGTATATTAGCAATGAAATGCAATGGTTTTACCTCCTAAATTTTGGCTAACCCTTCATTTCCTAGCCAAATGAGATTGTAAATATTAAATTATGTATAATGATTTAAGCATTTGTCAAGTCTATATGTGGATCCCCGTTCTCTAAATAGTGCGACTAGTGATATTTGTTTAGATCAGAAGTTTGATTTGAGCTAGTAGTATTTTATTATATTGCCTTATAATGTGAAAATCAAGGTAGCCCTGACACCAGAAATAAGGTACTCGGTGCCGTGCAGAGGCAGATCCAGCACACAGGTAAGCACGTCAGTGCTTATGTCAACGTTTAGCATTGGTTGCTGGATTCAGGGACATTGCTCCTTTTCCTTTAAAAGCTAGGTATTCTTTTCTCGCACTTTTACTCCGCTGACATCAGATGCCACTAGTGGTTACCTGGAAGCGTTAGATGTAAGTTTGCTTCACATCTTAAAAATACATTTGTTTGAACTATAAGAAAAATTACTCACCTTAGTAATGTTGTTTCTTCTATTGAGTCTTGCTATATTATGACATATGCAGTAAGTCCCAACCTTGAACTGCTCAGGAGGTGAAGGTTAACTTTCCATGCCAGGCATGGGCAGCTGAGCTACGAGCTCGGTTGAAACTCTGTTTGTAGTTCTTCAAACTCAAACCGTCAGATCGTTATGAGCTAAACTCACCTGGTCCTGTGTGGAAGATGTAAACCTACACTAGCCAACTGGCTACTAAATGTAAGAACACATTTTTTGGTCCCAAAACAAAGACTCAAGTCAGGAGCCCAAAATGAAAAACACAACACCGTCACCCCAAAAGGAGGGTGAAAAACAACAAAGGTCCGGCACCTACTAGGTATCTTTGCTACGTCACCCACATCCCAAAAACAGAGGTTCTGAGAGGGGCTGGCAGGGGAGGTCATAATATAGCAAGACTCCAATGGAAGAAACAACATTACTAAGGTGGTAGTTTTTTCTTCCAAACAACATGAAGTCTTGCTATATATTATGACATATCTGAACTACTAAAGCAGTACCTCCATGGAGGGACAGAACCTACTTGGGAAATAGGCTCTGAAGCACAGCTGTGCTAAACACGAGCATCACTCCTAGCCTGGATATCAGGGGTAATGCTTGGTAAAAGTGAACTATTTTCCGGTAGCTGATTGACATATCTCTAGAATAGGGATGTCCCTGGCAGCAGCCAGGGAAGCAGCTGCCTCCTGGTAGAGTGAGCCCTCAGGCCTGAGGTGGAACCTTACCCAGTTTTTCATAACAAAATTGGATACAAGAGGCAATCCACCTGGCAATGGATCTTTTAGTGGCAGTTTTCCCTTTACCAACCTCGCCATAAGTGAGGAACAGTTGGAGAGAGTCAAACCTGTGACCCTTAGTACGCTCTATGTAGTAGATAAGGGCTCTTTTGACATCTAAACTGTGCAGCCTCCTCTCGCCAGAGGAGGAATGGTCAGTGAAGCACACAGGAAGAGACATAGATTGATTAAGGTGGAAATCTGAAACCACCTTAGGCAAGAACTTCCTGTTTAGTCCTGAGGACCACCTTATCTCTAGGAGATAAATCAGGCTCCACTTATGCATCTGGCAGAAGTGATGGCTACCAAACACAGTTTTCCAAGTCAAGCAGTAAGCTCTGCTGAAGACAAAGGCTCAAAGGGGTTGCATAAGCTAAGCAATGCAAACATTAAGGTCCCAAAGCAGGGCCAGGGTCCCTGAATGGAGGTTGGTGTGAAGCAATCCTTGAAAAACTTGGAGAATACAGGGTGAGCTGAAAGGGAAGGGCTTACCTGCTGAAATAAAAGCAGACACAGTTGCCAGATGCACTTTTAGGGTAGCTGGTCTCAGCTAAGGTATTTAAATGGACCATGTAATCCAGGGCTGTGGGTAAATCAGCAGATTCTGGGAAATATGCTTCCAGAGCACCATATGGAAAATCTCTTCCATTTGGAATTAAAACTAGCCCTGGTAGAAGGTTTTCTAGAAGCCTTCAGGATATCCATTACACCTTGGGAGGGTGTAAACCAGCAAACTCTAACTCTTCAAGAGCCAGGCCTTGAGATTGAGAGATTTGAGGTTGGTACCAAACCCTCCTCTGAGCACAGGTTAACAGGTTGTGATTCCTGGGAAGACAGAGGGGAAGATGGACTACTAAGGACAGTAGAAGTGGATACCAGGGTTGTCTGGGCCAATCTGGAGCAATCAGGATCATCTTGCAGGGTTGAGATCTGATTTTGACTACACTTTGAACAGAAGAGGAAAGGGAAAGCATAGAGAAACTTCCCTTCCCAAATGAGAACCAAGGCATCCAGAGGGACTGAGCCCAACACTGGGGCCTGCAGCAAAAGAAGTTGGTGATTGTCTGGGGCTGCAAAAGATCTATCTGCGGGGTGCCCCATCTGGCAAATACCACCTCCAGGACCAGGATCAGTGACCATTCGTGATGGCCCTGGGAAATCCTGCTGAGAGCATCTGCTAGGACATTGTCCTTGCCTGGGAGGTGAACTGCCGTAAGGGAGGTGTTCAGGGAATAAGCCAGAGACCACAACTTCATTTCTTGAGTGCATAAGGCCGTAGACCAAGTGCCCTTAGCATTGATGTACCACATTGTGGTGGTGGTGTTGTCTGTTCTGACCTGTACAACTTTGTTCTGAACAGATTTGGAAAAAGCCTGAAGTGCTAGAAAAACTGCTCTGAGTTCCAACAGATTGATGTGGAGCAGAGACTCCTGAGGGACCACAACCCCTGGGTGGTGAGGTGCCCACGTGAGCTCCCAACCCCAATAGGGATGCATCTGTAGTAAGGATTAAGGAGTGAGACTGGTGACAAAGGAACCCCTTGTCTGAGATTGCTCTGATCCTGCCACCACTGTAGGGCCTGGATCAGGGTTGAGTCACTGGGATCAATTTGGTTAGAGGATATTTCCTTTGAGACAAAAGGCTCTCAAGTGGAACTGAATGTCAATCATCTGAAATCTGACTCCCTGCACTACTGCTGTAGAAGCAGCCATGTGCCCCAGGAGCTGTAGAAAATGTCTTGCTGGTCAAGACACCTGCAGGAGTGAATGAGGAGGCCAGGGATACCAGGGCTCTTGCCTGTCAGAGGAAGGAAGGCTTGGGCTTTCTTTGTGTTCAGTTCTGTGCCTATGAAGGTGAGGAGCTGGACAGGCTCTAGAACTGACTTTGAGAGATTCAGAGGAAACCTAGAGGTGAGCAGTTGCTGGAGTTATCTGTAGGTGTAACTTGACTTGTTCTGGGGACCGACCTACTATGAGCCAGTCGTCCAGGTAAGGAAGATAGCAATTCTTTGCCTTCTTAGAGAAGCAACTGCTACTGCCAGGCATTTGTGAATATCCTTGGAGCAGAGGTGAGGCCAAGGGCATGGCTCGAACTGGTAATGGCCTGAGGGCAGCTCAAACCTGAAGTACTTTCAATGGGAGCTTCTGATGAGAATGCCGATGAGGCATCCTTGAGGTCCAGGGGCTAGCCAGTCCCTGGCCTTAGAAAGGGTAGAATAATTCCCAAGTCACCATTTGAATTTTGGTTTTAAAGGTGCTTGGTTTAAGTATCTGAGATCAGGATGGGCAGCCATTCTCCTGTCTTTTTTGGGGTAAGGAAGTACCTGGGTACAACCCTTTGCCCTGGTGTAGGGGTGGAACCCTTTCCACAGCTCTGAGAGCCAGGAGGAAGAGACCTCTGCCTCTAGGGGCAAGTGTCTCTGGTGGATTTGCAGGTGGAAAGGATCTGGTTCTCATCTTTGGAAACTTTTGAAGCTGAGAACCAGTCCCTGACACTACTTCCAGGACCTACTTGTCTGATGTCAGAGACTCCCAGTCCTGGACAAAGTAAGCCAGCCTGCCACAGGAAGTTGAGGTGGCCCTGGCAACCCCATCAGGGTGCCTGCTTGGCAGGGGCTTTGGGCTGAGGGGTGGAAACAGGCCTGCTGGCACCCATTCTGCCCCTCCCTCTAAAAGAACCCCTCTGGGCATAAGCCGAAGAGGCCTGGGCTTGGTAAAAGGCCTATGAAAGGCCTCCCCTGCCCTGGGATGCTGCCTTTGAGGAGTGGCCTGCCTTTCCTTGGCCTGTGCACTCCTATGGGTGGTCCTATACTCATCCATTTTCTTCATGTAATTCTCTGTCTGCTCCCAAACGAGAATTACCCACAACAGGAAATCCATGGCCTCAGTCTGGGAATCCTGTGACAGGCTAGTACATCTGAGCCAAGCCATTCTGCGAAGTGCCACAGATGTAGCCATGACTCTTGATGACACATCAATAGAGTCCACTGCAGCATGAAATTGTACCTTGGATGCCTCAATACCATCGGCAGCCACCTGCTCCAGCTTCTTGGCTAGCTGGTCCAGGAACCTGTTTTGCTAGAGCCATAACAATATCCCATCTGGATTTCTGATATCTAGCAACATAAGCCATATAATTTGCCTGTCTGAGTCCCAAGGATGCTGCCATGTATTGTTTCTTAGCCATGGCATCAATCTTCCTGGAGTCCTTGTCTGGGGGTGAGAGGCCAAGGGAATATTTGCCTTGTCACAGGCTGCAGCCTGCACTACCCAACATGGCTGCATTGTTGTGAAAGGAACTCCGTATCAGAGCCTGACAATGTGTACCTCTTGTCCATTCTCTTATCCACAGGAGGTATAGTGTGAGGAGTTTTAGAATTTTAAAGTCTGTTTCCCAAAGATTTATGCAAGGGAATAGACAGTCTCCTAGACTCTGGGATAGCCATCATTTCCACATAGTCAGGCTCCTCTTGATCATCCACAGCTTCCTCCATAGGGAGCTGGAGGTTTCAACCACTTTTTATAAAAGATAAAATGAGAAGCGGACTCAGAAAGCCTAGGAGGAGACACTCCTGAAGGTCTGTCTGGGGAGACGTCGGGTCAATGGGCACATCAGACTTTCAAATCCACATTCACTCTCCTCCATACTCCTCTTCCCCTCCTCCGGTTCATAATATTCCTCTAAATCATAGCCACAGACAGGCAGGCAAGACGGTTGGGTTTAAATTGATCGAAAACCAGAAAACAATACTTTAACCGACAAAATGAACCGAGCAGAAGGAGAAATCTCCGGGCGACTGTTCAGTGAGTGAGATAAAAATCTGGCGGTTTGAGTTTGAAGAACAACAGACAGAGTTTCAACCGAGCTCGAGCTCAGCATTCCATGCCTGGCATGGAAAGTTAACTCTTTCAACTCGGAGCAGTTCGAAGGTTGGGACTCACTGCATATGTCATAATATAGCAAGACTTCATGTTGTTTGAAAGGAATGTTTGTCACAGTAGGATACTGACAAAGGTTTTCTATCTTTATTGTTAAGCAATCCTTTCTCAAAGTAAAATGAAATAGTTCGGCACAAGGAAAGAGTGGACAAGTTAAAAACAGGTTACGCTATGTTTGTTGCTTTTGATTTAGACCACTTGCTGTTTCTTTAAAGTTAGATCTTATGGCAAGCTAAAAGGCTAAAAGTGAGCGGTAAATGTAGAATCATTCAGATTTAGCAAAAGTTGTTGCATGATAATCGCGTTTGCAGTCTGTAAAAGTGAAAATTATTTAAACATAAATCGAAGAAGGGTTCCTTCTTTATAAACATTGCTAGAGTTAAAATTTTTAATGGATATTTGAGCGTGGTTTACCTATATTGAAATAATGGTAGTAATAATTATGTCTGATAGTTACAGTTTGATATTCATAATGTCTGATTTTTGTCACCAGTGGCTGTAAGAGAGTCAAATCTAAAACCTTATGAGTTTGTATAAGAAGATAGAGATGTATGAAATTAAATTTTGAAATGTAAGAAATTTTTATATTTGATTTAACATTCATTTTAAGTTTTCTGAAGTTAATATGGAGAAATTAACGTATGTAAAAGATTTATTAATATATATTTTTTATGTGCTATTATCCTTCAGAATTTGACCAGTTTCCTGATGAAGGGTATATTCCGAGCGCTAATGTTGATCTGGAAGATACAAGAATAAAACATTCAAACAAAATTCTTGATCCTTTACATTTTTACTTGGGAGAGTGGGTCTTCCTTTTTCCAGTATTGCCTTTCTTTTGACCTAAAACTACTAATAAATGTGAATAAAACTAAGGCAATGCTTTTTCACCCTTCACCAGACCACCACACCCAAACAAGTGGCAAACACCAATTACCACCCTTTTCCAGGAACCCTAGAATCTATACCAGATTCAAATATCTGGGGATGTGGATCACCACACAAATAGACCTTTACCGATCACATTGATGTACTGTCCAAAAGCTCAAGCAGAGACTTGGGTATTCTTCCGCATCAAGCACTTGATAACGTTGAGGCGAGGACTAGAATCGTACAGTCAACCTTCCTCCCTCCCTCTTCTTAACTATGGGATATTCTCTATAGTCAAGGGACTAACACAGCCCTGAAAAAGCTTGATATTCTATTCCATCGCACTCTAAGATGCATCACTGGAGCACCCTACTCTACTCATCATTGTTTCATATATGCCTAATTGCTGGTCCTCCCTCAGCCTCAGACATTACAAAATGCAGCAATTTGGGCATACCAGGCGATATATTAAGAAACTGCCCTATATATTTCTAACTGCCTCCTTATGCTCTCTGGCCCCTATGTGCTAAGAAGCTCCTCCTACATCTCCCTAGCTATCCCGAAAGTTAGAACTCGGTTGACAAGCTATCCGTGAAGCAATTCTCTTCCTTCTTTGTGGAACAAACTACAAAAACTCTCCAAATATCCAATCCGCTCAAACTGACCACTTTCAAAACCTTGGTTGCCAGGACCGTCATGGAAACTTACAACTGTGTAACCTAATATGATATTGACAACCTCCTTTCCCTTCAACCCTTTCTACTCCCATTTCCTCTATAACTCTCTCCTCTCAGATTCATTCTGTCATCTCTTCCCATGTTGTGCTTCTTAGATTCATAACCCTACCCTAAGTATTTGCTGTAATCACCTTACTTTCTTTATTACAGCATGGTCTTACCTGCTACCCTGCAGATGACTTGTAATACCATGTTGCCTAATTGCATTGTTTTGTTCTTGAATGTATCTACCTCCTCATAAACTATACTAGGTACTACCCCAAATGTATACTGTCTTATGCTATATGAACTGACTGGCATACTTTTGCCTTTATGCTATGTTATTCTATACTTAAAACACTTTGCATCTTATGACGTTGTATACATTATTTTCTATGTTGCACTGCTGTGAACATTGTAACAATACCCAGGTCCATCTTGAAAATAAGTTCTTCTCAATGATGTTTAGCCTGGCTCAATAAAGATTGATTGATTGACATCGGGAAACCAAACTCCTGATCTGGGGATACCTCTGGTTCCATGGGTTCCCCTAGATCCAGTTGTCACAAGCCAAGCCCCATAGGCATGGCAGGACCTCCTGTTTTCATGGATATCCCCTTTTATGGAACTTGTGAGCAGTTGTAGGGTTCAGGAAGCATTATCAACCTTCTTTTTCTCAATGGAAAGGTGGAAAATGTAGTCTTGAGTCCTCCTGACTCTGGTACTATGTTCTCAGTTTAGAATCCCACCATGGCCACTGGCGGCCTCTTGCCTATTTGTTTTTAGGATAGCCGAGCAGTCCCAATCTTCATTAACAAGGCCTACAGTCCTTACAAAACCCTTTGTTTAAAAGCGTTAGATCACACAACCAGACCCAGGCAGGTTGATAAAAATTATAAAAGTTTACTTAAATAAAACAACACTGTAAAGTCTACAATTTGAAGATTTTGAAATGCAGACAAATGTAAAATAACTATTGGATGGTTATACAAAGAACACTATACACTGTCATTTCTAAAACTATATCTTGTTCTGAGGTTTAGAGTTCAGAAAATATCAAGTGTCCTTTTGAGCGGAATAGAAACATGAAACATAGAATTTGAGAGCAGATAAGGACTGCTTGGCCCACCTAGTCTGCCCCATTTTCCTACTTAACAGACAAGCTGCAGATTCTAGTTAATCAACAGCTTACTTCCTCCTACTCCCCCACTAGGACTGCCTTATGTCTGTCCCATGCATTCTTAATTCCCCACTGTACTTGACTCCACGACCTCCTCAGGAGGCTGTTCCATGCATCCACAACCCTCTCCGTGAAAAATACTTCCTCACATTACCTCTGAGCTGTTCCCTCTATCTTCAAATTGTGTCCCTTGTTCTTGCATCTCTTTTCTGAAAGATGCTACCCTCTTGGACTTTGTTGATTCCTTAAGGTACTTGAAAGTTTCTCTCATGTCCCTCTCTCCTTCTTTCCTCGAAGGGTATACATATTAAGCTCCTTTAGTCTTTCTTAGTATATCTTACGTATCTCTCTCTTGTTGATGAAAGTTCATTAAGCAACAGATTTGTAGCAAGTCTATGATCAAGGTCAGTTCTCTGAAGATCCTTTTGGAGACTCCAAGTGTTTTTTTTTGTGAGAAGGTCGTTGTTTCCAAAATTCTGACTTAAAATCAGAATTTCTGTTCAGTATGTGAAAAGTCCAGTTTCACAAAAGTCAGGTCTGGTTCAGAGGTTTCCTATATATATACTTTATAAGTATATACCAGCTTAGTAAGTTCTTCTTAGCTCTGAGATTCTCCAGGAATAGTTTCTCAGGCTTCAAACTCCAAGCTAAAAGTGCACTAATTTTCAAAATAGTCTCTTAAGTTAAAAGTCTTAGTGATGTTATTTTTCAGGCCACACCACACCCTTTGGTAGGGGTGCAAACGTTACACTGTTCTACAGGTGTCACTGTGGTTCCATTTCTAACACCCCTAACATATGGTTTATGCATACCCTTTACTGGCTTAGGCTGACCTCCCACTAAGGTCCTTCTGCTTGTTGCTGACCTCTGACCTCCCACTGAGGCCTTTTGCCTGTGGAATGCAGTGAAAAACAGACAAGGGGAGTAAAGAGTATTTTACTACCATTTTGCATGATTTACTCCACTTTCTGATTTTAGGAATCTGTTTCTCACCCTACACATTTACAGTATGTTGGTACACTTGCTCACAATTGGCAGCACCACACACTACTACCAGCTATGCATCCACACACTGACAGGCTGGGGACAAGAAACAGCATCAGCATTAGTTGTGTGCAGTGCAGGAGACTATTTCAGGAGTGGCTCAGTGGCTGGCCAGAAGGTAGCTGCAGCATGGAAGAAAATATTAAAATAGGGGTGCAGCATTATATGGCAGTAAGCAGGGAAGTATGTTAAGACACCACAGCATATGACCCAGTGAGTTTGAGACTTGGTTTAGAGGTTGGGGGTTAGACAGGTTGTCTGCCTTTGACTTGCTGTGCCGTAATGCTGTACCACTGATAAAGACACTTTTTAAATACAACTTGTTATATTGTTTATATTCATAAATAAATTAGAATACAATATTTACTGTTAGGGTGTCATTTTCTAAAAGCATACTCCTATCCGACCCGATGAAAATCTGGACCCGATTGGGTAGTAGAGAATGAGTATCTGGATCCAATATCTGGGCAATTTAGGTATCTGTTCATCCCTAATGAACAGTATTACTACCATTTAGGTGAAAATACTACCAGGAGGAAGAAGCTAGCAATAAATACTTCCAGTACAAAATATTATCTGGACCACTGGTGGAATGTCTAAGTTTCCAGTTTGATCCAAGAAATATGACCCTTGGGATACATAAACCTGTCTGGTCCCTATCTAGATGAATGCTAGGCCCAAACTGGTTTAACAGTAATTCTTTTATGTGTTCAACTTCCCTTGGCCTTTTAAAGGACAGTATCTTAACTCTGGAGAGTCTCACAACCCAGGAAATAGGAACATTAAATAAAGTGGTAATAGAGGTATCTTGCCACACTGGTTTCCACCTCCTCCTCCTCCACAATGTAAACTTCAATCCCCTTGGTCACTGGGGACCGGTGGGTGGGATTTGAACGGTGAACCCAGGATGGAGCTTGAGTCTGTATAAGGCCTGAATGGGCTTTAGCAATTTTCTCCACAGAGGATTTTTTTTTTACCGTCGCAGTTGGGAGCTCCTTTGCTTTTTCAGCAGCAGGGTACAATGACACTTTTCTCTTTAGATTTCTTTTGGCAGGCACAGTCTCAGGTGCCTGCTCACTTATTCTTTGTGTTTGTATACTGACCCCTTTTCAGGAATTTTGGGGTCTGAGATGTCTTTAGAGGTCACTCCTTTGTCTTTGTGGGAGGAGGAAGGACCTCTTCACTGTGCTTTGGTGACACTGAGGTGGGAGCAGAAGCCCCCAATCTGTTGCTCTCTTTTAATAGTTTTATACAAAAGTACTCCAAACTTCACAATTAGAAAAATATAGCTGGGACCCCAGCAATCTATCACACAATCATGGTGGTCAGTTTTAGGAAAGATATGAAAGCACTTTATATTTTTTAAAACCTGTGGGTCCCATCCTCTTTTTGATCTGTTTGACATACCAAACTGTCAGCAGACTCTTAAAAAATGTCACCGAGTTAAAATTTAGAGTAAACATGGTCCGTTCCTTACATATAAAAGGCATCGCAATTTAAACAACTTATTTTTATTTAAAACTGATCGTTCCTAGAGAGAAAAGGGAACCGATAGCTACTCTACAAAATAAGTAATCAACAGTGTATATTTTCACAAACACGATTGGTTCCTAGTAGCAAATGGGAACTGATTGCAATTTAAACTAAACAGTTTTAAATGACTAAGTATAATCATTTGTTAAAACTCAGTAATTAGCAGTCAGAACTGCAAATTACCTACTTTTAGACTAAGCAAATCAGTTTTAAATGACTAAAATCATATTTGTTTAAAACTAAATACTGCTAAAAATGAGTTAAATTACCCAATATAAGCTTAACTTAGGTAACTAAAGAACAAGTGAAAGGCTTAAATACTGTCCTGAATTTACCAGGATGCAGCCATCTAACACTGAGGTAATCATGCTTGGTGATTTCAACATAAACTGGCTTGCTCCTGATCCTGGAGGTCTAAAGGATGCCATCTCATCTGTTCACCTCACACAGCTGGTTGACTCCCTTACCAGACACACTACTAGAACTGGAACCAGCTCTCTACTCGACTGGGTACTCACCAGCCACCCAGCCCATACCTCCGATATCTCCATCCTACCAGATTCCATCAGTGATCACTCTCCTATCACCTGTGTTTGGTCCAACAAATTCAGCAAACCTCCACCATCACTCATCACCTGCAGATCCCTCCCCCATGGGAACCTCTCCCCTTAAATCCTATCTCATAAACCAGGACTGGACACCTATCTTCGAAGCAAATGATGTTAATATAGCCTTGGATCACTTCATCTCCATTTTCAACAAAGCCTGTGACATCTATGCCCCCATCTTAAAGCATAAGGTCAAGTCCCTCTGCAATCCTTGGTTGACCGCCGACCTAATAGCACAGCTTAAAGCAAGGGACTGCCTCTGGCTCCTGAGCCATGACTCTGGCTCACAATCTGCAATCCAGAACTACAAGCGTGCACAAATAACTGCACTAAGGCCATTAAACTACACAAATGCACCTACTACAGGAAACCTCCACAAACACATGGGAGTAGCAGGAGAGCTTTCTGGCGCCAACATCAAGGAAGTGACCGGTACACAGCCAAAAGCATCCCCAATATGCTCTGAGTTGATGGAACTATTACCTGACCCCTCAACTATTGCCAATACCTTTAATACTGCTTTACTGATCTCAGCTCCGTTCTCCCCGACTTCTTCTCTGACACTGACCCACCTGCAGTCCTTACAAGCACCCTCCTCCCTACCAACCACCCCCTTCTTTTTAAATCAGTCAGGCAGCAGGAAGCTCGTAAGTACATTGGCAAAGCCATTGCCAACACAAGGTATAGTGGGACTCACTGGATTTAAAACTACTATCCCTAACACTCAACGAAGTTATCAGTCCTCTCACAAGATCCTTAACCTATCCCTCTGCCTTGGCCAGTCCCTGACTTATGGAAATCCACCATCGTCATTCCAGTTCACAAGAATGGTGATAAAACTCACTGTGGAAATTACCGGCCAATCTCCATACTACCTCCCTCTAAAGCACGACGTATATCATTGCTGACCAACTCACTGTCTACCTAGACAACCACAAATATCTTATGTCATCAACAACTTGGCTTCAGGAAAGCGCATAGCACCACATCTGCCCTCTTGGAATTTAACTCAGCCATCCACAACTCCCTAGACTATGGCCATCTTACTGGTGCAGTCTTTATCAAGTTAACAAAGGCTTTTGATACAGTCCACCACGACCTGCTGCATAACCAGCTCTTAACTATGGGACTGTCCCCTGACTCTACAGCATGGCTCCAAAGCTACTTGTTAAACAGATCCAGGCGTGTAAAGTTTGCAGGTACTCTCTCCAACGCTCTGCTAGTCCGCTCTGGTGTTCCCCAGGAAACCATTCTGGGACTGCTTCTTTTTCCCTTTTCCGAATAACCTCCGAATTCCTGCCCTGAACAAATTATTCTCTATGCAGATGATTCCGTAATTCTCACTTCCCGAAGACCAGCACTACCTTAAAATAATCTCCAACTTGGATTCTCATCAGTGGAAAAATAGTTCACAGCACAAAGTCTTATCCTTAACTACAAAAAACCAAGACTATGCTTTTCCACAACTCCCACAAGAAGCAAAGACCACCCCTCTGATTATCTCAAACAAACAGGACTACCCTTGAACAGGTCCCAACGTTCATACTTAGGGATTACCCTTGATTATAACCTATCTCACGCATAACACACATAGACAATGTTGCCAAAGCCACCAACATTCTACTTGGCCTTCTCTACAGGAACAGGTCCAACCTAACTCCGCTGCCTTGAACACTGCAGTTCATAGCTCTATCCTCTCCATCATAGACTATGGCCTTATAGTTTATGGTTTGGCAACTCCTACAGCTCTCAAGCGTATCTCCACCTTACTCAACAAAACCTGTCGTTTGATCACTGGCTCTCACCGCCTAACCACACTTGTGACCTCTATGCTCAGCGGGTTGGCTACAACTACCAAATTGCATAAAACATTTAACCTGCACCATGGCTAAGAAGATCACCATGGGCCTGGCTCCCCTGGTGTTCTATCTCTACTCCGCCCTAGCAGTAACTCACACTGCACAAGAAGTCTGGAGTTTCATCACCTGCAAGTTCAGCACCGCAAAACATCCTTG
Organism: Neoceratodus forsteri; assembly: GCA_016271365.2. Taxonomy (NCBI): domain Eukaryota; kingdom Metazoa; phylum Chordata; order Ceratodontiformes; family Ceratodontidae; genus Neoceratodus; species Neoceratodus forsteri. The sequence continues at coordinate 410,963,182 of CM028138.1, forward strand.
GGCCAATGCTCTTTCACTTACAGGGCCCAAACTGGTGGGATAGCCCTTGTCCTTGGATCTCCATGACCACCAAGCTAGGTCCATTCAAAGCTAAGCTCCAATCCCACCTCTCCGCCTCTAACACCTGTGGCTGTCATTTCTAACCTGGTCCCTCTACACATTCATACAGTCCTCTGAGGTGTTCCCTCCTTTACCACTCTCCTCCTGTCCACTCCCTCTCCTTCCCTTTCCCAACCCACCTTCTCCACCACCCCTCTCCCTGTACTTCTTCTCCTGTGGACAACTGCCACTGGCATGCTCTATTAATATAAATATTACTATGCAGCAGTATGTTAATCTAACTTTCTGCACCGCCTGTCTTTGCCTTATTGTACATTGCCTATGCTCCACTGTTTGTACTAATGCAGGGATTATTTAACTCTAAAATTGATTAGCGTTTTGCTCATAAAAGTGTAAATCTTTGTGAAAACGCATAGCTCTTGCCTCACTGTGTTTAACAAACACAGCACTTCTAGAAATGTATATAAATACTTTCTGTATAGTTAGTATAGCCCCAAAAACAAGCATTTGTCAATGCGAATGTTTGCTTGCTGGCATTGAGCAGTGGTAATGTAGAAGTTACAGAGCTCGTAATAGGAATGGCAGAGAAGTACTGAACTGAAATAACCCACCACCACCTACAGAAAGTGCCAGGCATTGGGGTGTGCATTTGGTCATCAGCATAACGCCCTCACCATTTCACCACACCCACCCTGCAGACACTGACAAGTGTCAGGTGTTCCTTAGGGTCTTTGGCCTTATACGCATCCCATTTCATTAGGAAATGCGGGTGAGATGGGTGCGATATAGGAGAATGGGGTGAACTTTGGGGCTGAAGAGTCCAAGGCATACCTCGATGCCTCTCACTGGCTGCAGGGTGTGGAATGGTATAGGCATTACAGGCAGAATCCCAAGTCACCCCTGATGCCTGTCATTCTCTACAGGGTTGGCGTTATGGTTGGAAACCCTAATACCTCAGGCATTAGTTGGTATTTTACTCCAAATTTTCAACATGTTTTTTGTGACCCCACCTCATGAACAGGGAATATCAGTTTATTAGCAGCTGCTTATGCACAGCGAGTCGGCATTTAGCACTCACAGATGCAAAAACATTCTGAACAGGATGTAAAAAGACAACAGCTGTACTGTTCATGGGGAAGTGTAAAAATGGCAATGTTGCAAATCTGCAGTAAAAATATTTAAAAAATGGTGAAGTCATGAGCGTACATAGAAACTTACAACGCACACCGTAATATAATTAGGTTGGGGATATTTTACAGCAGATTGTCAACTCAGGTATTTTGGTGCCTCCGATCATGAACAGTGTCACTGTGATTTTCTTTATCTGTGCGAACAATGATTTCCCACAGCGACTCATGCATCTCAAGCGCTGAAATGTGGCACACTTCAGCCATGTTGTGAAAATGACAGCTGTACTGTTCATAAGGAAGTGTGAAAAAATGCCACTGGTGAAAATCTGGACTGAAAATATTACAAAGTCATGAACTTACGAGGTGCGTGGAAACTGTGCATTGCTCACTCGTAACACAGTCATTTTATGGACTTTTGTCCCAAATTTTCAACATAGCCATTTAAGACCTCTGCTCATGAACAGTGTAACTGTGATTTTCTTAATCTGTCCTAAACATTGCTTTACCTTTAACAGCACCATTATGCGCTACATGAATGAAAACACATTTTAGACATATGAAAAATGGCAGCTGTACTGTTCATAGGAAGTGTAATAAAATGGCAATGTTGAAAATCTGGAGGAAAATATTAAATTTGCAAACTTACGAGCATGCATAGGAACTGTGCACACGACGCTCAGTAAAGAGTCATTTTAGAATTTTTCACCAAATTTTCAACATAGCCATTTAAGACCTCTGCTCATGAACAGTGTCACTGTGATGTTCTTAATGTGTCCATACATTGATTTTGCACATACTGCGCCATTGTGCACTACATGGGTGGAAACACATTTTGGGCAAGATGTGAAAATGACAGCTATACTGCTCATAAGGAAGTGTGGTAAAATGTCAATGTTGAAAATCTGGAGTGAAAATATTGAAAATTCGCGAACTTACGAGTGTGCGTAGGAACTGTGCAATGCACCCTCGTAAAACAGTCATTTTTAGGAATTTTTTCACCAAATTTTCAACATAGCCATTTTAAGACCTTTGCTCATGAACAGTGTCACTGTGATTTTCTTAATTGTCCCATACATTGATTTACACACCGACTGTGCCATTGTCTGCCATATGGGCGGAAACACGTTTTGGGTGAGATGAAAAAATGACAGCTATACTGCTCATAAGAAGGTGTGGTAAAATGGCAATGTTGGAAATCTGGAGTGAAAATATTGAAATTCATGAACTTATTTAGGCATAGGAGCTGTGTACAGCGCCAGTAAAACAGTCATTTTAGAATTTTTCACCAAATTTTCAACATAGCCATTTTAACACCTGAGCTCATGAACAGTGTCACTGTGATTTTCTTAATTTGTCCTGTACATTGATCTCGCACACCGACTAGCGCCATTTGTGTGCTACATGGGCAGAAACACGCTTTGGGTGACATGTGAAAATGACAGCTGTACTGCTCATAAGAAGGTGTGATAAAATGGCAATGTTGGAAATCTGGAGTGAAATATTGAAAATTCGCGACCTTACAGGTGTGCGTAGGGAACTGCTCAATGCACCCTCGATAAAACAGTCATTTTAGGAATTTTTCACCAAATTTTCAACATAGCCATTTTAAGACCTCTGCTCATGAACAGTGTCACTGATTTTCTTAATTTGTCCCTTACATTGATTTCATTCACCGACTGCGCCATTTCTACGCTACATGGTGAAAACACATTTTAGGTGAGAGGTGAAAAATGACAGCTGTACTACTCATAAGAAGGTGTGGTAAAATGGCAATGTTGAAAATCTGGGTGAAAATATTGAAATTTCATGAACTTACGAGCCTGCGTAGGAACTGCATAGCACCCTCGTAAAAAGTCATTTTGGAATTTTGGCGCAAATTTTCAACATGGGCTTTAGGACCCTTCTCATGATGATGTCACTGTCATGGTGGTATTCGGGCCTGAAGGTTGATTTTGCAGTCACTACTGCGAAATCACCCTTGAGACAGTAACTCTATCCATGACAAACATATCATGAGAAGGGTCCCTAAAACCATGTTGAAAATTGGTGCAAAATTCCCAAAATGCCGAGATATGCAATAAAGTTGAAACCCCTATGTAACCCATTATACAGCTTACGGCATTTCCTCAGTTCGCGATCGGCTTTGAAGAGTGCAGATGTGTTCCCAGTCCACTGAAGATGCGTGCCGGAGTCCGGAGGTAAGTATGGGGTGAGGGGTGTGGGGAGGCTGGAGTGCGCAGTGGGTGGGTGTGGGTTGTGGGAGGGGTTGGGAGCGCGCCAGGACAGTTTTTATTTACAGGTTTAAAAACATAAAAAGATGTCGTGGGGCGTTTGCCAGCGGCTAGGGTGAGGCTCCCAGCATGGCACAAGGACTTTAGGCACCCCACGTCGGCCAAGGACTACAGTGCTTGCGCTGGGGTGGGCTCCAGCGTGGCACCTACAACTGGGGGTGGGGGCCGAGCTCAGCCCGACAGGGATTGGGCACCCGTCGGCTATACAATGCGGGCGCGCATGTCTGTCTGTGCGTGTGGGGGGATCTGCGCGTGAGCAGCCGATATCTTATCGGTGCTCACTCAACGTAACTCCCCTTTCAACTGTATGCCACTGCATTTTGGAGCGTGTCACAGACAGCTCCAAAATACGGTGCTTCAGAACCGCGCCTACCAGCCACTGACTGAATTGGAGGAGGTGACACCTCCGAAATCTCCAGTGAAGGCACTATGTTTCTTGCACATGCGTGCAAGCAAACATAAAAACTGCTAATCAATTATTTAAAACCCTGTAATGTATTGTCCTGGCTCTGACATGGAACCTTTGTAAAAGAGCGCTTTGGCTCAAAGGTACTTGTATTCAATCTCTCCAATCTTGGCTCCTCGCTAACCAGCAAATCCTTAATATAAGTAAAACTCAGGCTATGCTGTTGGCTCATCCAAAAAGCATGGATAGCGTTAAGGTGTACTCCATGCTCTGCGCACAGCCAGTGATTACAGGAGCACACTTTCTTTTGTAAAATATTCAGTTATCTGTGCTCCTCCTGCTTTTTGGAGCACAGTTAATAAAGGCGGAGATCCTGGCAGCAGGATGATGGTGTGGTGGTGGGGAGGCCAGCAGGGGCACTGGGATACAAATCAGGCTTTTTATTACTGGGTGGAGTTCAAAGTTAGATCAGCAAGCGACTGGGTTAGCGGGCAGCTGCTATGTTAACTGGTGGGCTGACAGGATCAAGTGTGTGGGTAGCCAGCAAGTTAGTGTGCACTTGACATGCTGGCAAGGAACAAGCATACTGGCACAAGTTAATGGGTGAGTTGGTAGGCAGGTAGGGAAAGAGCATGAGTGCAGCTAGCAGACTAATTTGCATATGTGCAGGCAGGGAGGGACTGAGCATGCGTGGATTAGAGCGAGTTTATGGGTGGTGGCAAACAATAGTGGGAAAGAATAACAGGGAGGGAGACTGAGTGTATTGACCACAGGTGGATTAAAAGTAGGTGAACAAGCAAAGAAAAAAGATAATATATTTAAAGTCCACAGACAAAAGAAAGGAAAAAAAAAAGTTGACACAGAAACAGAGGAATTGTGGCCAGAGGAAGATGAAAGAATGAGAGCAAAGGTGAGGCAGAAAGACCAGAGTAAGAAGCAAAACAGGAAGGAAAGAACAAAGATCTCAGAGGGATAAAAATGAAAATTAAAGACAAATCACAGAAACAGGTAAGCCAGAAGAAGCAGCAAGACAGAAGACCAACAATCATAGGGTGTCCTGCATATGAGAGAAGCCGATAGGTATTTCCATGTGTGTGTGTGTGTGTGTGTGTGTGTGTGTGTGTGTGTGTGTGTGTTTGTGTGTGTGTGTGTGTGTTTAGAAAGTTGCCTAATTTCAACAGGTTGTCTTTGAATATTGAAAAAAAAAAAAATACTGCCTTTTGTTTTATACTTTGAACTGTAGGCCACCAAAAGTTTGAATGATCTGTAACTGATGTAATGTATGCTTTTGTTGGAAATTGTTATATAGGTGAATATGAAAGACTGGTTCAGGATATGGAAGATGCATTGCTTGGTTAACATCTCTGTGTACAACACAAATCTCTGGATACAATTTTCCTGGACACAGTTCTCAATTTACCTTAAAGAACAACACCAACACACGTTTGGGCAGGCAGCTTGTACTAAGTAGCTGTCTGCCCGAGGGCTTTTCTAGACCAAAATGAACATTTTTAGTTAAGTAATTAATAACTTATAATTGAAAGCTTGACTCGTAACTTACAAATCAGAGCCAGTCGCACCAGTGCTGCAGCCCGACCCTAAAAATAGCACTTGATGACATACTCAGGAATGGGGCTGCAGGCACCTATATGAATAACACTGAGATAGAGGGAGGGGGACGTCTAAATATACATACAGTACTTTGTCTGCAGTTTTACATGTATGGGGCTAGAGTATATATATATATTGACCCCACACATGTAAACTGCAGACAAAGCACTGTATGTGATATTTAGATGTCCCCCTCCTGATCTCAATCTTATACATATAGCATGCATGCAGCCCTGTTCACAGTATACGCCATCAAAGTGCTGTTTCTGCTGCAGCACTCGGTGACAGCTGCCTCCATACTTGACGTTATGAGCCGAGCTTCTAAATGTAAGTTATTATTTTATTAATAACTAAAATTTTCATTTTGGTCTACAAAAGCTCCTCTAGCAGGCAGCTACTCAGTATGAGTTGCCTGCCTAGGCCTGAAGATGTCAATTGCTCTTTAAAATACAAGAATACTTGTAGACTTAGTAGTCTTGCTGGGGTCTCTACTGAATGCAGTTGGTCAGCACATGGGATGAAGTGGTGCAGGGCTCCAAGATCTAAACATATCCCTGTAGTTTACAGGCAAATGTAAAGTAGCAGTCAACAGGAAACTGTTCCAGATCTACACATGTATTGTTTACATGGGAAAACAAAGCAATTCAGGAACAATTATGCCACAGTTATAGGGAGGCGAAATGTTAAACTGATATGGGAGCCCAGGTGGTGCGGTCGGACAGGTGGCTCTGGACTATGAGCCAGAGGTGGGTGAAGAAATCAGTGGTGTGTGTGTCTGCCCATCTGTCTGCAGGTGACCATGGTGCTTGGAGATTCAATGAGTAGTAGTGATTGGGTGGGTGCATTTAACACTTGATGGCATCAGTAATGCACACTAAGGTGTCACACTGCCATGTGCTTAGACCTCAATAACACATAGGCAATGGGCAACAAAATGATTATTGCACATAAATTACTCAGAACCTTTATTACAAGCAAGAACTTGTTAATGAACTAGTAAATTAAAAAGGAGATGGGTAGGAGCACAGCCAATGTTTAAAAGGAGCACATATTTTAAGATACAATTTAGAGTTTCTGTGTTCCTCAATTTGGGAAGAGCACACCATGCTAAATCCTTAACACCACCCCTGCAAAAAGTTCACTCAGAATACTCTAAACTCCTTGTCTGCAGTCAGGAGGGGACGCTGGTTACAAATACTGTTACCTTCAAATATCTTGGGGTCACACTTGACCCTGCCCTCGAATTTTCCTTGCATATCAACGAGGTCTGCGGGCCATTAATACCAGAATTGGGCGCAGCCTATGGTCTGACACTCTCTCATCCCCTCTGCTGGGCTAGCATTGCAAGGCGTGCTACTCCATAACTTATTTATGCCCTCCCTGTTCTGTTCAATATCAATACTAGTGTACTCAGCAAATGGGACACTTACTACAACAATATATGTAGGTTCGCCTTATCTGCCCCCGACTGACTCATCACTGCGGCTCTACTCTGGCCTACACTGGCTATCTCCCAAGACATTGTTCTTACTCTCTCTAGGTTGCTTTATCGACTCACTCACTAGACCCTTAGCCCGTCCTCCCTGAGAGATCTGCTTACCTATATCACATGGATCCGCTCGCTCAGGTCCTCATCTGTCCCCATGCTATCAGTCCCGCCGTATGCTACTAGAATGGGTGAACAAGCCTTTGCTCATTTTGCCCTAATTTCTGGAACTGACTTCCCACCCAGGTTAAACTCTCCCCTCCCACCACTCCTTTAAGAGGTCACTTCTATGCACTTGGAACCTGTAACTGCAACTAACTGTGTGTCTCTCCCTCTTTCTCCTGTTTTGAGGACGTCCAATGTTACCTATTTTGTTGCAACTAGCTTTGTTTGTTATAACATATTGTGTACTGTTTAGCTTTTTATATCTTATTTCATCTAGTTGTTACAGCATATTGTGTACTGTGTGCTTATATCCTATGGGCTCCTCCCATACTGTTGTGACTGTATTATTTTATTGTCTTGTTGCTGATGTCATCACTGTATTATTTTGTTGTACTCTCCGGGTCGCAGTCTGAAAATAGGCAGGACTGTTGCCTAGTGCACTTACCCGGTTACCAAAAGCTAATAAATAAAATAAATAAATAATCTTAGAATAAATAAATAAAAAGAGGCAGAGTATGAATAAAATATTGAAAAATACCACTTTTTCAACAAAATAAACAGTCTTGCAGAAGTTGCTGAGCAGTCTTGAGGAAAGTCATGCTGTGTACATGGAAAAATTGAATCTGCTGTTAGGAGAAAAGTCAGCAGTATTTGAATGTAGCTTTCCAAATTCTTCTAACTTGCAAACAGTACATTCCAAAACTCAAAGTTCCTGTGGTAGTCAGCAGCTCTGCACGGACTGCAATAGTGTCTCATACTATAGAACATACACTGTACAAGTAATATACTTCTAGAAAAAATGCAAAAGTGTGCAAAATACGTAGTTACAGGGTACCAAGGATAAGAGCTTGGGAGTGCATAGCTTATGAAAGGCAAGATGCTTGTAAAAAGTCTTGTGGGGAGGAAGTTAAAAATACAGACTTACAGAGAACACTGAATAAGTTATACAATGGGGTATATCAGAAATGGGTAAGAAGGGAGGGGTGAGGAGGACAGGGGTGGTAATGCTGAAAAGAAGAGGTAGATGGCCATAGTATGTAAAGATGATAGAAAATAATTTTTGTAGTTAATTGCCCTCCCATTTTCCTTTCCATGCCAGTTATATATTCTGATATGCTTTGACCAATTTTGATAAATAATTTAGCTGAGGTGTCCTCAGAGCTACACAGAGTTTAACCCACCTTGACAGCTTCTGCTTTTTTCTTTGTGTTTCTAAGGCATTCCTTAACATCAGTGACACCATTCCATCCAACCGTCTAGCAGAAATGGTCAAAATAGTACAAGAATCGTTCAAAATCTGAATAAAAACATGCAAATTGGCCTATAGGTAGATTTGTGTATACTCTTTCATATAGGAGCAGAAGACAAGTGATCCATCATGTTCAGGGGTTGCAAAAGGTTTTTATTTAAGTATACCCCAGCTGCAGCCATTAGTGCCAAAGGCATGTCTGACCAACAGATAGATTTATATATCATTTAATCTTCATGTGAGAGATTTGATATCAAAGGCATCAATGGTAGGAATCTCAGGACTTTTGCAATTATCTTGTTTAGTAATTTTTTTTTTTTTTTTAATCTTAGATAACACCAGTGAGAAAATGCTCGTTAATTAGTTCCACATCAGTTAACAAGTACAGAGTGATTCATAAACATTCAGAAACAGAGTGATTCAGTGACAAATATACAGTACAGTTTAATAATACAGTTAAAGTACAAGGTTAGAGCTATACTGAGGCATTGTACAATGTATTCCCGTGTCCAGAAGAGACATAAAGCATTAGGAGTGAACACTGAGGGAGGAGATGGGGAAGAGGATGGAAGAGGTAATGGTAAAAGAAAGGGGTAGGTGGGGTAGGAGGTGGGAGGTAGGTAAGAGAGGTGAGGTGGGGTGTGGCAGTGCCATGGGGAAAGGACGGGGGTCAGTGATGCAAGGCTGGGGCTACCCAGAGGAACAGTGACAGGGTTAACAAGTGCTAGTGGTAAGAACAGTCTATGCAAATGGGATTACTGACTTGAGGTGGGACTTAGTGGAGCAGGCACTGGTACCTGTGGCGAGAAGGAGTTGACATAGTTTGTGTTTAAGAGTCAGTCATTGCTGCATCAAAGATGTCATGAGGTAGAGCAATTCGTCAGGGGGCCTGGTAAGAGAATCCCCACTGAGCCAGGTGATGTGCTGTGGCACATGGAATACCTAATTGGCATTTCTGTGTTTTTGTTGCTTGAGGAAGGTGCAGTGGTTCCATACTCCTGGTGGTAGAAGGTTTAGGGAGACTTTTTAGCAGCAGGCAAGTTTGGTATCTGATTCTTCCACTTAGTTATAGCCAGCCAGCCATTGTATAGAGATCACAGGTGTGTGTGAGTCTAGCAGCACCTGTGTGGAGATGGCAGGCTTTATTTAGGCAGTTGAGATGCAGTGGAGGGCTGTGTCTGTTGCAGATCCATAGATCACCAGACCATAGTCAATGAGTGAGATGACTGAGCTGTTGATGGCAGTGTTCAGGGCTTCATATAAGACAGTACCTGATTCTTGCATTTATGGTCCTCACTGTAATATCAATGTGCTTGCATATGAAAGGGTGGAATTGATTGTGATGCATAGGTGTCTGAAATGCCGAATAAGCTCAAGAGTGGCACCTCTATCATTCATGATTGCAAGGGAAGGTTCTGTGTTTGCTTTGGGGAGTAGAGAACATCATGGTCTTGGGCATTGTATAATTCAAGATCAGTCTATGGTCCTTAAACCACTGTTCCGTGGTTCCAAAGCCACTTGCAGATTACCTGTAGATGTTCAGGGTGTTGGCTGCTGGTGAATATGACCGCATCATCTGTGTAAAGGAGCATTTGATACAAGCTAGAGGCGGGAGGTTATTTAAGAATAAGCTGAACAGCAGTGGTCCCAATATGGATCCTTGTGGTACACCAGATCTGACAGGTCTGCTGTCAGAGATCACGTCCCATCCTAACCTGTTGGTAGCGGTTGCTGAGGTAGCTAGTGAACCACCCAAAGTTTCGAAAGAGACCTGATGTTAGTTGTTTGAGAATGAGCCCATAATGCACTGTATCAAATGCCTTTGATAGGTCAATGAATGTAGCTCCTACCAAGAAGCCTTGGTCTAATGTGTAGTGGATGTAGCCCATAAATTCTAGCAAGGTTGTGATGGTGCTTTGGCCACCCCTGAACCGTGCTGTTCAGGACACAGTAGTTGATGGTGGTTGAGGTACTCCACAAGTTGATCTGCCACGATCCACTCTAGGGCCTTGGACTGGGGAGAGAGTATCAAAACTGGTCTGTAGTTATTGTGCAGTGTCCAGACCCCACTTTTGTGCACTGGGGTAATTGTCACAGATTTCCAGCATTGAGGGAATTGGAGTGACAGTGCAGAGATTTATAATTTGAGTCAGCAGGCCTAGAACTTCCTCAAGTGCCAGGCTAACAAATTTTAGGTCTAGGAGTCCCTGCTGCATCTTGACTTCCTAATACCTTTTCCAGGTATTTTCTGCCATCAACTTCAGAGACTTCTTTGAAGTGAAATGGTGGTTGGTCATGGGAGTCGTCGTTTCCCCATGGGTCTTTTGTGGTGAGGAGTTGAAGAAGTTAATAGGAAGCACGCTGCTTAGGTTTGTGAAGGCATGGTTCAGGGAGTTGGCAATGAGAAGAGGGTCTAAGGACAGCACCCCATCGATTGTAAGCACAGTTGGAGCGGTTTGGGGTCCTTCCAGTAATGTCATTGAGGTTGTCCCAGAAGGACTTGCTGCTATTCCACAAACTGGTGAGGCTTCTTTGTAGTAGGAGCTTTTACACAACAGATGGCTTTCGTGCAGTCATTTGTGCTTTTTGTACCACTGGATGTTTGCTGGTGAGCTATGTGCTCATGCCACTTGCCAGAGATGATGTCTTGTGGAGAGTTGCTCTAGCAGATCTGGAGTAATCCAGGGGTTGTAGTGTCCTTTGACCAAGCTTGTATTTTTGGTGCATGCTTGCCACAGATGGCACTGAATTTGGATATGAAGAGGTCAAGAGCTACATCCATGTCCTTGACTTCATACAGGTCAGTCCAATCTTGGTACTGGAGGTCAGTTTTGAGTTGTTGTAGATGGCCTTTTAGGAGGACATGGTTTGTTATATTTCTGACAGGAAGTTTGCTGTAGTTGTTATTCTAGGTGCATGTGACAGGGGCAGTCACTCAGAGAGTCGGGAGAACAGTAATATTGTTGATATGTGCAGGATGGTTAGTAGTACCCAATCCAGCAGGGTGCTGGTGCTGGTTTTGTAACTGACTCTTGCTGGAGATTCTACCATTTGGGAGAAGTGGATGACAGGCAGGGTGTCCTTGATACTGGCAGATGCTGGGAAGAGCCAGTTGATGTTGAAGTCACCTCAAGTATGATTTCTGTGTTGAGGTTGAGGTACTGATATAGTTCATAAGGTTGCTGGTGCCAGTAGTGGTCAGTTTAGGTGGGATGTAGGTGAAGAACAGGGTGAGCACTCTATTGCGTGCCCCCTTAGGATCAGTTTGACGGCAAGTGCTTGTAGACTGTCACTCATGCTAGGGCAGGCCATGCCCTGCAGATAGACTTTGGTGTATATGACACAACCATCACCTCTTTTGAGAGATGGTCCTGCCTAAACAGGTTATAGCCAGGTTGTCGCGATGGCCGTATCCGGTATCTTTGGATAAAGCCAGGATTCCACAATGGATAGTACATCTGGGTTATGCCAAGATACCCACACCTTCAGGTTGTCCATCTTGGGAAGAATGCTACAAATGTTTATTGAGGCCAACGTGAGCCCAGCTGTTTTTGTGGCTGTGCACTTGAACCTTGGGAGGACCCAGGCTCAGGTGTATATTGCTCGACAGTAGCAGTAGGAGAAGAAGCAGTCAAGAGAGATGGTCCAGAAGGAGATTAATAGCTCGGGACCAAATCCTCTTGTTTGGAGGCCTTGATTGTGTGGTTCCAAAGTGAGTAACATATCCATGGAGCAAAGGAACTGTAGGAGGATCAATGGCTTGGAGTATCGCTCCCAGGCGTGAAGGTCTTTGCTGGCTGTAACTGGTCTCTATTTGGTAGGATGAGGTCTCAGATCCATAGGCATTTAGCACTACCCTAGGTTGGTAGTAATGACCACTTTGGTTGGTTGCAGTACATGGGTGCCCCAGGAGCAAATATGATAGAGTAGGATGACACCCTGTACAATCCTGATGGCTGGAGGAGGCATTGTCGGGTATTCTGCTTGGCAAGGTATTGTGAATTGGTAGGGGTAAGACAGCGTGTTACTACATGGGTTAAAAGAGGTTAGTTTCAGAGCCTATGGGTCTAGGCAGACTTTTCAAGAAGAGGCAGGGTGTCTGTGTATGGATACAGTTATCAGAACAGTAGTTGAGGTAGTTACGCCCTTGTGGTGGCATATAGAATGCAGATGGGAGATCGGACACTTAGTAGATTACAGGGAAAACATGTGACCCCTGAACACTATATAACAAGGTGTCACTGGCCCAATAGTGCTAAGGGCTGGATGCCACACCTCGAACCACACCAGTGACCCGGTTCGGAATGAGCCTGGTCGGCAGGGGAGGAAGAAAACGAGCATCTGATGGACTGCTCTCTTCTCGGGGAGGGTTCAGGAGAAGTCCCAACTATGAGCGAACCTGCCTGACCTTAAACTTCTACCAAACGCAAAAAAACAAAGCCATGTTCTTCCCTCTAGTCTCCCACTGAAAATAAAAATAATGCCTCTGGCAGGGCTCTCCACATATGCACTCTCCTGGGTGAATCTTTGGAGTTTGTGGAGAAATTTATGTAACTCCTGGGTGGCGCTATCCCAAGGACTACTACCCCTGCCTGCTTGGCTGGTAGCAGGTTAAGGGGCCTGAGTTCTGAGCAGGTGCCTCCACCTGGAGGTCAGGGTTAGTAGTGCTCAAGCTAACCTGGGCAACAGCCCTCGGACAATTAACCCCTCCTTCCTTACTAGTGGCCGGAACAATACACAATAATCACTTTCACAATACCCTTGATACACCACACAAGTACCCACACTGTTTGCACTTACCATCAGGGCTTTCCTCTGGCCTGGCCCTGGGGTCCCCTGTAAAACAAGGTTATGCACAGCAAATAACAGCAGTACAGTACACTTGCACAAACTGGAACCACAGTCAGGTAAATGCAAAAAGAGTTAGATCTGATTTATTTAAGGGACTTGAATAAGGAGGGTAATCAGGTTAATTTGCTTAAAGGTTCTATCAATCAAACAGTTATGCAAGCACTTCAGGTCCATAAACAGTCACACACTCTGGGTACCCAGATGGAGAATGGTAGGCTAGCCAAGAACGTTGCAGCCTGTTAGGGCCCTGTGATGGAAGAAAACAACATACACAACACATATTATTTGTAATCCGGGCCGGAGGCCTCGGTTTGTGAAAAGAACAACAAGACAATCAGATGACACACTTTTAGATTAGGCTGTTGTTGCAGGAGCTACCCTGATGATTACTCACGATGCCCAAGACTGGACACAGGCTGGACGAAAATAGCGAGACAAGCAGGTGGTTAATCTGAAGTGCCAGGAGTAGCAGGGGCCCACATGAATCGCGAAGCATTCTCTGTTCTAGCGTGAACAGGGGCTGATCCCCAGGCAGATCTCTCTGCTCGATGGCTTTCTCTGTGCAGCGGGTAGCAGGGCTGGGCCAGTGTGGCAAGGCCCGGCCAAATGGAGACAAATTTGGATACAGGCCGTTTGGTCTCAATACAGCTGGCAGCAAGCATAACACAGTTCATACAGTGCGGAACCAAGCACAACCCACTAACAACTCACAGCACATTTACGTGTAAGGAAATTCTACTGTACCAGGCAAATCGCTCTCCGTCACGATCTAGAGTCTCTGCACAAACTGGGGATTCAAAAGCAGCTGGAAATCCTGACAGGCCGATCACATTCAACAAAATCTTTGGTCTTCTTCAGGCATGAGCCTGGTAAAAAATCAGTGGCTTACTTCGCTCTCACAAACTTGGATTTAGTCCAAAATTACAGGTTACTCACCTGTAACAGGAGTTCTAGGAATGGTATATGTTGTTCATCCACACTGTCTGGCAGGTTCCTTGCCACTTTAAATCTTGCCGGAAGGTCTTCAAGCTGGCTCCTTCCACCCACCCAGGTGGTAAAACTCACTCCGCCCCATGACACAGATCTAGCCACAAACCAGGTTGTGCGTCAAAGCGGGAGGCCGGGTGGGTCGTGTGGATGAACAACATATACCATTCCTAGAACTCCTGTTACAGGTGAGTAACCTGTATTTCTAGGACATGGATATGTTGTTCATCCACACTGTCTGGCAGACTCCTAGCAGTTCTCCGGGAGGAGGAGGCAAGGCACACACCCCTACTTAGGAATAGTGACTGGAGAACGGGGCCCCAAAACCAGCATCCGGCGTGACTCAAGGTCGATGTGGTAATGGATAATGGGTAATGAAGGTTTGTGCTGACTTCCAGGCAGCAGCTCTGCAGATTTCCTGGATAGGGACATCCCTGGAAGCAGCCACCGATGCAGCGGTATCCTCTGGGAGGCTCCATACCGCCAACCTATAGCAGAGATCTATGCAGGAGGTGACCCACCTGCCTACAGCCTGCTTGGCTGCAGGTCTTCCAGGTGCAGCTTCAGCGTAGGTGACAAACAGCTGGCGAACCTCTCCCTGAACTTCAGCCGTCCGCTCCTTGTAATAAGGAGGCTCTTCTAGGGTTCAAAGTATGGAGCCTATATTTGGCCTCCGAGGTGTGATTGGGTAGAACACCGCAGAGTCAACACCTGGTTAAGGTGAAACTCTGACACCACCTTCAGAAGGAATTTTGGGTGGGGGCGAGAACAACCTTGTCCCTGTGGAAGACCAGATAAGGAGACTCAATGGAAAGTGCCTGGAGCTCTCCCATCCTTCTGGCTGACGTGATAGCCACCAAGAAGGTGGTCTTCCACGACAGGTGAGATGTCACACCTGTGCATCGGTTCAAATGGCTTGCCCATGAGCTTAGCCAATACCAGCAGTAGATCCCACAGAGGTGGAGGTTCTCGCACTGGAGGAGATATGTGATCAAGGCCTTTGAAAAAGCACCGACCACCTTCTCCTGCCACCGACTGCTTCCAGACCACGCCTGATAAGCAGAGATGGCTGCCAGGTGCACCTTAAGGGTCGCTGGACCGAAGCCCTTGCTGAGAAAGGGACCACAGGTAGTACAGAATGCTTCCAAGGAGCAGGAGGAAGGGTCCAGGCCCTTGCCCTGACACCAAATGGAGAATCTCTTCCATTTAAAGGCGTACCATTTCGATTCGACTCCTTACGGGAAACCTCAACAACGTTGAGGACCTAGTCGAAAAGACCCAAGGCCTGGAACTCTAGCCACTCAGGAACCAGGCCGTCAGGTGCAGGGATTGAAGGTCCGAATGGAATACCTTCCCTGACTGACTGAGATCAGGTCCAGGAGGGCTGGGAGCCGCCTCAGGAGTCTGGAGCTTAGACTGAGGAGATCTGGATACCAGAACTGGTGTGGCCAATCTGGGGCTACCAGAATCACCTGCGCCTTGTCCCTCCTCACCTTGAGAAGCACCTTGTGGATCAAGGAAATGGGGAAAGGTGTAGAAGATCCCCGGGTCCACGGCCTCGAAAAGGCATCCCCTGCAGTGAGCCCTGCTGAGGGGCGGGCATGAAACAGTCTCAGCTTTGCATTCTCCCTGGAGGCAAACAGGTCCACCGGAGGCATGCCCCAGTGGGAGAACAGATCTTGTACTACCTCCGGCAGGAGAGAAAACTCGTGGGACGCAGCTCCTATCCGGCTTAGGGCATTGGCCAGAATGTTGGAGGCTCCTGTCACATGGATGGCAAGAGATCCGCCTCAAGCTGCTACGAGGGACCAAATGCAGAGCTTCCCTACACAGAGGCATGGAGCACGTCCTACCCTGGCGGTTTAGGTAGTACATGGTCATGGTATTGTCCGTCTGGACCTGGACCACTTGACCCCGTACAAATGGAGCAAAGGTGGTGAGGGCTAGACAAACCGAAAGCTCCAGCAGGTTGATGTGGCATCGGGACTCCCAAGGGGACCAGAGGCCATGCACTCTGTGCTCCCCAGATGGGCACCCTAACCCATCAGAGAAGCATTGGTCGATAGAGAAACCGTCAGCTCAGGACGGACAAACGGGATGCCCTCCTGCAGATGAGCTGGAACGATAAACCACTGGAGAGCGTTCCACATCTCCTGGGTCATTGTCACTGGCTGATCCAAAGGACCGGGCGCTGTGACCATTGGCTAGCCAGACCCCATTGTAGGGGACGCATGTGCTAACAGGCCCATCGGACCACGCTGGTGCAGGCCGCCATGAGGTCCAGGAGGCACAGGAAGTCCCAGGCAGGGTGCAATTGCACAACCTGAAATGACTGGGCAAAGGAGGAAAGAGCCTCGGCTGTCCGCCAGAGCCAGTGCTCTGGCTCGCAGAGAGTCGAGCTCTGCCCCATTGAATTGGATCACCTGCTTTGGCACGAGTTCTGACTTGGCCTTGTTGAAGGAGGCCAACTTGAGAGCAAACCTGGAGGGCCAGATCCCTGGACCGCTCCACCTCCATTCTGGAGGAGGCCGCAATCAGCCAGTCGTCCAGGTAGGGGTACACCCGGACCCTTCAGCTCAGGAATGCTGTCACCACTGCCATGCATTTGGTGAAGACCCTGGGAGCTAGAGAAAGGCAGAGGGCATGGCCTGAACTCATAGAGGGACCCTCTGCTCTGAAGTGGAGGAATCGCTGGTGGGATGGACAGATTGGGACGTGAAAGAACACGTCCTGGAGGTCCAGAACAGAACCACATGCCTCATTCCAGGGATGGAATGATCTGAGCCAGAGTGACCAGCCTGAAGGTTCGAGACCTTAGGAACCTGTTCAGGTCATGCAGGTCTAGAATGGGGCACCAGCCCCTGTCCGCTTCGGGACCAGGAAGTACCTGGACACAAACCCTGGGTCTGGTGGAGGATCCGCCACCTTCCTGATCACCTCCTTTTCGAGGAGCAGGGCAATGTCAGCTCCATCGAGCCAACAGCGAGGCTGCAGACCCAGTAGCCCCTATGGGCGGCGGCTCGAAGTGCGGGCCTGCTCGAACTCCAGAGGCAGACCCTTCCCTACCATCTTCAACACCCAGCGTCCGTGGTGATAGTGGACCAGGCGGAAAGAAAGTGGTGGAGCCATCCCCACGGGGAACCCGGGGAGCGACGAGGTTGGGCGACACCCCCAACCCATCACTGGGCAGGCTTGGAGGAAGGACCGCTAAGGGACCTCCTGGGCCTTTTCCTCCCTGCTTCCTGTTGGAGGAAGCTGCAGGCTTAGCTTTGGGGTGCCAAGTGCAAGCCTGCTGGCCCTGATGCTGGTGTTGCTGGGCCTGGCGTGCCACAGGGCAGAAGGTTGAAAGGACTTATATTGCTAACGACGGCCCTTGTCCTTCTGAGTGGACGTGACCGAGTCCAAGGTGGCGTTGAATTTTCGATCCTCTGAGGTGGCCTTCCACTCCAGGGCCGAACAGGTCGGTCCCAAGAAGGGGACATCCGCCAATTTGTGCTGGGTATCCGCTGTAAAGGTGGATATCCTCAGCCAGGCTCTGGCGGGCGATGGCCACCGCGCCGCCACGGACCGGGCACAGGAGTCTCCGATATCTAGAGCCATTTGGAGATGCTGTTTCACCACTGCCCTTCCTGATCCGCACCTGCTTGACTGTAGTCTGCAGGTCAGCGAGAGATGAGGATCACTCATCTAGGAGCCCATGAGGGCGTGGGAGAAGTGCCATCAGTACGGATGAGCTGGCCTGACAGAGGCCGAGGAGGACGATGCGTGATACCTTGTGCCCGGCACAGTCCAGCTTTTTGGACTCCTTGTCGGGGACTTATCCACATCCCTAGTGTTCCCAGAGCGCCGGAAAGCACTATCGGTGACCAACCCTCCGCAGAGGGGTGTTCAAAACCGGACAAAGAGCCAGTAGGAACTCTGATACTTCCTGGCCATCCTGGCACAGGACAGGAAGCTGGCCACTGCCAAAGCTCCAAAGCTGGGCCAACAATGGCTTCAGCCACGGAAAGGCCTCTGTGGGAGAATCCCTCGGTCCAGTATCTCCGTGAGGATACTTGACCCCACTTGTCTAGGGCTCGAGCTGCATCCGGTGGACTCCGAGATGAGCCAAAGCAGACCCATGAACGATGATGGGCTCTCGTCCATCGACTGCCCCCCGGAGGACTCCAGGTCAAGGGGCCTGGAAAACAGGGAGGAGTCGCCGCCAGACTCCGAGGAGTTTGCAAAGAGCTGCCTGGGGCCTGAGCCATCCTCCACCTGCCGAGGACGGTCAGGAGTGAGGGTGACCGACAACCGTGGGGCACTCTGACCCGACCAAGAATCCTTGGTCAGAGCCCCGATTTCGGTTGTGGAGATGGAGGTTCCACCACAGTCGGTGGGTAGCTGGTTTCGGCCGAACAACCGGCCCAGGCTTGGGCACCTCGACCACCATGAGGGGTTGTTTCAGCCTTCGGTGACAGCCAGTTAATGGCCAGGAAGGTGACGACATCGGCTTGTTCCCGGACAAAAAGGAGCTGCTGCCACATTAAGTCCCTGTAGCGCTCGACGCACTTGTGCCGGGCTCTCCTCTTCCAAGGAGGAAGATGAGGACAAGAGGCGCCGCCGCTCTTGGTGCCGAGACCGAGACCGCCGTGTCGGTGGGATTGGCTGGACTGAGATGAGGTCCAGACCGAGACCAAGAACCTCGGTGTTTCCGAGGGGTCTGGGAGGGGCGGGGAACACCCGCTCCTCCCTCGGCTCGGGAGCCATGACCGGGGACTCCGGCACAGGCAAGTCTCGGTTTCCACCGGGGAATCGGTGATGAAGGTTGTCGGCTTCACCAGTCGAGCAGCCAGATCCGGCCGACGGGTCGAGAAGAATCTCGACCGTGTCGACAGGTGTCTCAGCCGCTGACCTGACGGGGACACCGTAAAGCCAGCAACCTTAACGCAACCTCGACGGCGAAATCGAGTGTCGATTGTCCAGGGAAGGGGACCTCTCCGCTCCCCATGAGCACGATCAGCAACTGGGACTTACCCTTCGAGTCCTTCTTTTGACCGAGAAGAATGTCTTGATGGCCCTTCACCCTTCGTGGAGAGGGATTGGCAAAGCTCCTAGAAGAAGCTGTGTAGGAGGATCCCAAAGAGGCGGGATAAATGCGCGACCGAGGAAGATGAGGATGTGGCCTGGGCTGCCTCTCCTCGGAAGGCGATCATCTGCTCAAGTTGCTCAGCTAAGCCAGCCACCATGAGACACCGCCCCATGGGCCTCCTTGACTTCACCGGCGGATAACGTTTCTGCGCCCAACTTGTAGCCGGCAGCGTGGTCTTCAAGGACGTTGGCCAAGAAAGACCTGCACAACTGCAGGCCTGTGAGTCTGGTCAAGCCCGAGGCAGTAGATGCACGTGGAGTCAGATCTGTCCTGGACATCTTCTGCCCGCATGGGCACCACCAAAACTAGGAGTCGATTTGTCCATCGGCCATAAAGGAAGAATTTGACAAAGTCTTGAAAACTTAAAATTATTTTCAGGTGAACCGAAAGTTAGGATCCAGTCTATCACAGGCGTTAAGGAGGGAACCTGAGCTTCCAGCGGTAAGAAGATCTGGCGTCAGGGGCGGAGCCGAGTTTTACCACCCGGTGGTGGAGGAGCCAGCTGAAGACCTTCCAGCAAGATTTAAAGCGGCAAGGAACCTGCCAGACAGTGTGGATGAACAACATATCCATGTCCCTAGAATAATTTTTCTCTCCTTTGAAGGACGGTGAGGCAGACATGCAGGCCACAACTCAGACCTTTCCACAGTTCTCCCATGCGAAACTATTCAGGCGGCTGCTTGACTTTCTCAAGCTGTTGCCTCTTCAGCTCCCAACTTAGATCTGACTCAACTGCCAGCAAGCCTGGGACTTTCCCAGAATCCAAAAGAGTTCGGTTGGCTGATCAGTCTCTCAGTCACAACAAAGGCTCCCCTTCAGGTGCAAAAGGTGCCAAAACCCAAAACTACAATTCCTATAGATTCTGACTCCAGACAGCTCCTGTAGTCCGGCTCCATTTTAGGTCCCACCAGTACTGATTGGTCCAATTGGCAGTCCGGAGGCAAGATAGTGAGATAAACAAAACAGTCATTGCTGCAAAGAAGGCAGGTTAGACAAACTACATTATCATTATCACTCTAAATGATTTTCAGCAAATAGTTACATCTTTCAACAGAGCTCCCTCTCAGATTACTTATGACTGCAATCCATGCAGCTCTTAAAGAGACAGTGCACAGAGGCTATACAGGCACTCTCTGGCAACCACATTTAAACTACCAAAGCATGGACACCAGCCTAGCAGTGAGCATTTAGGCAAGCTCAAGGAAGACTTTCGAGACCCCCTTTTGTAGGGAGGTTACACCTTCTCTGCCTGGAGAAAACTTGGCATCCGCATCAAGTCTGTGCCATCATGCATCAGTTAACATAAACTTTTACTTTACTATACATATTCACTACATTTCCCAATACTTTGTCCATTCTGATAATACATTAGGCATATTTTACACAAGTCAGTTGAACATTACTATACTAAATCAGGTAATAACTTGTACCTTGAACAATGCAAGAGGGCCCTTCTCTATCAGCTAAATTGGGGCTTGATGAGACAGGGGCACCATGGTGAGAAGGGCAAGCAAGTAACCTGGAATGGGCCATCAAGTTCAATCTGGGCAGTGAGCTTGGTGAAACATAAACACCTTTGTGAACTACATGGAGATGCAAGTCCACAGGCCTCCCGGAGAATCATAGCTGAACGCAATACCCTTGACAGCTCAGCCAGTCTTTCTGGGGGGGCAATCACAGTGTCTGTACTTTCAGCAACAGTCTTGGGGCTTTCATTACTTGTGAGGGTGCCTCTGCCTGGATGGGAACGTCCAAACTTGGGGCACTGTCAGCTCCTTGCTCTGCAGGCTCTGTTTCTATAACACTTGACTCATTTGCGAAGACTCAGGCACAATCAAACTTTGAGGCACTGAAGGGGTCGTCAACACTCTCATGGTGTTCTTCAAATTCTGGCATGTCACCAGAAAGACTCAAACTAACAGCCCTCCTTCAGGCAAATCATACAGTTCCACAATACCGAGACACAGCATCTTCAGACGTGATACTTTGTACTTCACTTTCTGGTAGCATTGGCTCCAAGGACAAAGCTGGGGGTAAGGCAGTCCAGAAGGCCCAACTTCATCCCCACAATTAGTCATCGGGTACCTCGAAACAGCTGACTCAGTTCTTAAGAGGGTAATAGGCATGTCACATTCACTTCATCTGAGGTGGACAGACAGTCATTATCATTCTACCTGCTGTGGGGAAACCCTGAACTTTAACCACTGGAGTAGGTCGACTCTGTCTCTTTCTTGCAGCAGCATGAGTCCACTGGGCCAGTGAAATCAATCTCTGATTGTTCAGCCTCAGTTATGAACTTGGCCAATAGGTAGCAAGTAGTTACGGTGCATGGTCTTGACAGCTTGGAGTTGCTCTCTGGGCACACCTTGCACACAGGTAAATCATCCAACTTTCCAACTACTACATGGGAAAGATGGTGCCACCCGATCAACAATTTTGTGTTTACCATGCAGTCCCAAATTCGTAACTAACACCACAGTCTCCAGGTCGAGCTCTTGAGCCTTTACTTTTTATCATGCCTCTCGTTGTTGGTTAGATTTCTCTTGGTTCTCTTGGTTCAGACCCGGTCTGTATTCGACAGCATAATCATAGGTTGATAATGCAAAAAGCCACTGGTGCCCAGTGGTCTAGACTCAACTGAAGTCTGTACATAGGTCAACAGGTTATTGTCAATCTTCACCAATATCTTTGCCCCATAGAGGTATTCATGAAACTGGTCAATGATGGCCCATTTTAGGGCAAGGAACTCCAACTTATGCACAGGGTAGTTTTGTTCAGAGGGGTCAAGCTCATACTGGTGAAAGCTATTGGTTTCAGGCCATCCTCATGGTCTTGATACGGCACTGCTCCTAGACCCTGCAGACTAGCATCTGTATGCAGCACATATGGTTTGGTGGGGGTCAGCATAGGTGAGGATGGGGCGTGGGTGAGCTGGTATATGATCTCATGGAGGGCTGCTTCACAGTCGGGTATCCAGTGGGGCCAAGAGTTCACCTGGGTGGAAGTATACTTTTTCTGGTTCTTTAACGGACCCTTTTTGTATTTATGATTGGTAGGAGGGTAACCCTGGGTAAGGTTCAAGAATGGGCAAATCACCTTGGAATAGCCTTTTATGAACCTACGGTAGAATACAGAACCCCAGGAAACATTGTAGTTATTTCCAGATTATGGGGCTGGGTAAAGTAGTTAGTGCTTCAGCCTTACTGGGATCAGTCTTTATCCTTTTGTAGATACTATGTGCCCCACATACTTCACGGAGGTTTGGAAAAACTGATACTTGTCAATGGACAGCTTGAGGCTGAACTTTTCAGTCGGTCTAGGTCTTTAAACAGTTGGTTCTCGTGCTCCTCTAAGGTACTCCCAAACACAATGACATCATCCACGTACACCAGGCATTCCAGCAAATTCATATCTCCCACAGCACGCTCCATCAGTAGTTGAAAGGTGGCCAGGGCCAGATATCCCCTGTGGCATCCTAAGAAACTCGTGGAACCCTAATGGTCAGATGAAGGCTGTTTTTCACGGTCTTCTGGGGCCATCAGGATCTGGTAGTATCCGTTGCAAAGATCCAACACTGAAAACCATTTGCACCCATTCAAGCAGTCCAGGGCATCTTGCATACGAGGCATAGTGTATTGGTCTGGATGGTCCACCGTTCAGGGTTCGATAATCAACACACATCCTCACAGACCCATTCTTCTTATGCACAACCACAATGGGAGAGGCGTGGGGCTCTTGGATTCTTTTATCATGCCAGCAGTGAGCATTTCCTGCAGGTGTCTTCTCACATCATCTATGTCTGCTGGGGCTAAGCATGGGACTCTCTTGAAATGGCCATTCATCATGCAGGCATATGTGATGCTCCCACCCTGGACACATCCCACATCCCAGTCCTTCAGCAAAAACATTTGGTCTCTCTGGGCAAGTCTCTTGCTAATTCTAGCCTTCCATTCAGCTGGCAATGGGAGTCATCAAAGTCAAACAAGTCTGGGGTCACTCTCTCCTTCTCACCAGGGTGCTTGTTGCTGGGCAATACTGCAGTGTCTGCACAGTGTACCGTAGGTATGGTTCACCCTCTGTTCCCTGATCCCTGATTTGACAGATTGTGAATCTGGACCATCACTCGTCGTGCATAGGCATGGGCATGAGCAGGCAAGATGCTGGCTTGACCAATAATCCTTCTGGCAATTTTCCATCGCCTGGCGATCCAACATCAGTATTTTGTTCTGACATCTTCCGGGTGGACCTCCCTTGAATGGTACATTGGGCATTAGGGACCAGTACCATTGACTCGGGATCCTTCTTCCACGATCCCACCCAGTTCATCCATGTCTACTTCCTCAGGTTTCTGTTGCAAATCCGCAGCCCTCTTGATCAGAGCTGGAATTAGGGCCCTCCGATCACGTCACCCTTGTTTCTCGTGACAGAGTTGCGCCAGTCTCCCAAACATATGGGTGTTTGTTCCAATTAACAGGGGGACCCCATCATACAGTCTGCTGGGGAGACACACTAGGCCAATGTCTCTACTCGCTCCTCTACACCAGTTACAGTTGCAGGTAAAGACAACCAGAGGTGGACATAGCCTAGGTAGGATAAGACTTGTCGCTCAGGCCCACACATGTAGGCCTTCCAGGGATTGCAAGGCACATCAGATAAGTGTTTGTCATACCAGTCCTGGAATACAATGGTCACTTGCGACCCACTGTCAAGCACAGCCAGTATGAATACCATTCCACAGTCATCGTAGTCTCCATTGAAGGGCCAACTATTTTGGACCAGTCTGGAGAGGCAGTAGCAGAGAGCCTGGACAGACAATTTAGCCACAAAGAAATTTGAGTTAGGGTTTCTCGAACCTCACTGCGGTCATTTCGGGCACCCTTGGCCATTGATTTGCTTTTAAGTAGCTCCTTTGAGTCTGTTTACTACTCTTTCTAAGTCCTTCTGAAACCAGCATTCTCTTTCATATGGCCATCCTTTCCACAGTTGTGACAAATGACAGACTCCTGGGAGAGAAAATCGTATGAGGAACTGAAGCAGTAGTAGAGATTGGGGTCTAGTATCTGTTTGCAGCGGTGAGAGTGGTGTGAACTGTCTTAACAGTTCCTTTACAGTGGCAGTCAATCCGCGTGATCTCAGCCTTGAGTCACCATCGGTACCAGATGCCTGAGGTGCACCCCCACCCCATGGCAGTCACATCCTGAAAGGGACCAGAATTTTGTTCCATGGGAAACCTTGCAGAAACACCCATCTTCAACTCTCACACTTCCTTTACTAGCTTGTCCTTCCAATGTTGGGCCCAGGGTGGGAAGTCCTTTCCATTCTCAGAGTTCTCGTTAAGTGCTGACTTTTGCCCCTGAGCTTCTTGGCTGATCACTCTCGGTCTGTCTTTTGGCAACAGATATGGTGCAATTTATGAGAATTCGCCTCTGCTCCTTCCCCCCAATTTCTTTCATTAGCTTTCGTCACGAGGAGGCGATTCCGTCGGGTGGCAAGGCACAACTTGAAGCAGTTACAATTCTGAAAAGGAGCAGACTTAACAATCCAGTCCAGCCTAGTTGATCTAATTCATTTGATGGCAAACTACCCTTTCTGAAGCACTCTTGTAGCAGCTTTTCAAGCCGGTACATACACAGACAATGGTTCCTGGGTACTGCTGAGCTTCTCTTCTCCACCACAGATCCTCATCTGAATCGGGCTCCCATACACATTCTCAATGCATCAAGATAGTCCTGTGCAGTTGCTTGAGGTTACTGGCCGTTTGGCATGGATGGTAGCCAGGGCAGGACCTCGGAGGCTCTCACTCAACCTTTAGTTTCTCTGCTTCTGAGCATTGCCATTCAAGTGCTAGAGGGAAACATAGTCTATCCAGGTCTCCCAGTCATCCTCCCCTGGAGTGGGAGGGTGCGAGAAGATTCTCAGCCTTGGTAGGAGTCGTGACTAAAGGCAGGTGTCGGATATGGGGCCAGCATTGGTGCAGGCACAGAAGGTGGGGAAGTGACAGGTGCTGGAGTGTGAGGGGTTTTGGGAAGTAACACCCCAGGTGACAGGAATAGTTTCTTAAAGTCCTCTCGGTTTTCCTTCCTCCAGCAACAACTTAGCAAATTTCTCCTCAAAAGTCTCAGATAAAGGTGGAGCTCATCCTCCTGGGGTCTTTACTGTCTTTGTTATCACTCTCCAGGCAGCTGGAACCACTTCGAGGCAATGGTCTGTGGCACTTTAGAGCTGTCCATGAAGTCACTCACACTCTACCAAGGCTATGAAAGTTTGGTGATCAAATCAGCCTGTCGACCCACCACCACAGGGTTTTATAAACATTCAGCTCTGAGAGTGCTCCTCTACAGTGTCTTTACTAGTACGCGGGGAATATCCAGTATAAGTGGAGCATTTGGGGGTTGATCTCCTGCTCAGTACACCACCCCACCATCTGGTGTACAGTCATTTCTACTGGGGCAGCCATTAATCATTAACAATAATTAATAATTTTGGCCACTAGAAGGCACAAAATCCCAGCGGTGAGCCTCCAAAATGTAACCCTAGGTGGCGCTTATCCCAAGGGATACTACCTTGCCTGCTTGGCTAGTAGCAGGTTAAGGGCCTGAGTTCTAAAATGGGTGCCTCCACCCGGAGGTCAAGGTTGGTAGTGGTCAAGCTACCTGGGCACAGCCCTCCGGACACTGTAACCCCTCTTTCCTTACTAGTGTCCGGAACAATAGACAATAATCCCTTTCACAATACCCTGTAACATACACCACGTAAGTACCCACATTGTTTTCTCTTACCACCAGGGCTTTCTCTGGCCTTCAGCCTCTGGAGCCCCTGTAAAACAAGGTTATACGCAGCAAATAACAGCAGTACAGTACTTTGCACAAACTGGAACCACAGTCAGGGTAAATGCAAAAGAGTTAGATCAGATTTATTAAGGGACTTGAACAAGAGAGAGGTGTAATCAGGTTAATTTGCTTAAGGCTCTATCAAGCAACAGTTATGCATGCATGTCAGGGTCCATAAACAGTCACACACTCTGGGTATCCAGATGGAGGTAGTGAGGCTAGCCAGGAACGTTGCAGCTGGTTAGGCCCTGTGATGAAGAAAACAACATGCACAACACACACTATTGTAATCCGAGCCAGAGGGCTTAGTTCGTGAAAAGAAAACAAAGACAATCAGATGACACACTTTTAGATTAGGCTGTTGTTGCAGAGAGCTACCTGATGATTACTCACGATCCAAAGACTGGACACAGGCTGGACAAAAATTGAGACAGCAGGTAGTTAATCTGGAGTGCTTGGGGCCCACATGAATGGCAGAGGTGTCGTTCCTGTTCAGAGCACAGAGAGGGGCTGATCCTAGGCAGGTCTCTCAATCGATGGCTTTCTCTGTGCAGTGGGTAGTCGGGCTGGGCCAGTGTGGCAAGGCCCTGGCCAAATGGAGACAAATTCGGATACAGTCCATTTTGGGCTGGATACAGCTTCCAGCAAACATAACATAGCTCACACAGTGGGAACCAAATCACGACCCACTAACAACTCATAGCACATTTACTGTACATATGAGAAATTCTACTGTACCAGACCAACCACTCTCCGGTCTCATGATACAAGTCTCTGCACAAACCAGGGATTCAAAGCAGCTGGAAATCTGACAGGCCGATCGCATTCAGCAAAATCTTCTGTCTTCTCGGTATGAGCCTGGTAAAAATCAGTGACTTACTGTTCTCACAAACTTGGATTTAGTCTGAAATAATTCTCTTCCTCCCTCTCAGGGGCAGCAGGCAGACATGCAGGCCACAACTCAGGCCTTTCCACAGTTCTCCCATAAAACTGCTCAGATGGCTGCTTGACTGTCTCAAGCTGTTGCCTCTTCAGCTCCCAACTTAGATCTGACTCAACTGCCAGCAAGCCTGGGACTTTCCTGTCTGTCAGTCACAACAAAGGCTCCCTTCCAGGTGCAAAAGGCGCCAAAGCCCAAAACTACAATTCCTACAGAGTTTGACTCAGACAGCTTCTGTAGTCCGGCTCCATTTTAGATCCAACCTGTACTGATTGGTCCAATTGCAGTGACGGGCCAAGATAGTGAAGATAAACAAAACAGTCCTTGCTGCAAAGAAGGCAGGTTAGACAAACTACATTATCATTATCACTCTAAATGATTTTCAGCAAATAATTAAATCTTTCAACAGAGCTCCCTCTCAGATTACTTATGACTGCAATTCAGGCAGCTCTTAAAGAGACAGTGCACAGAGGCTATACAGGAACTCACTGGCAATCACATTTAAACTGCTAAAAGAGGACACCAGCCTGGCAGTGAGCATTTAGGCAAGCTCAAGAAGACTTGTCAGGAACCCCATTTATAGGGGTTACATTTAAATACTTGGGGTCTGGACAGACTCCAGTTTATCCTTCCTTGTTCACATACAGGAGCTTGCAAAGAAGCTAAGGCAAATCAAGCATTCACTCACTCATGAAGCAGAAAAATTTTAGTTCAAGCCACCTTTATGCAGCTCCTAGAATATGCAGATTTTTGTATGGTCATAGCACCATTGCCTCTCTCTAAGCTTGACACGCTTTACCACAGAGCCCTCAGATTAATCTCGGATGCTTCATCATGACATCACTGCATCCTTTACTCCTCCCCGGTCGGAGCTCCCTTAGTTTCAGGAGGCAGAAAAACGCTGTATTTGGACATACAAAGCCATCACTCAGAAGCTTCCCCAGTACCTGTCAAGTTGTCTACCTATTTGTCCCCCAGCACCTATCCCTCCAAAGTCATACCTTTGTTATCCTAGAGTTAGAACACACTTCAGGAGAGCCACTCTAAGCCATGTCCTCCCTATGCTATGGAACAAGATACAGAAATCCCTTTGGCTCACTAAGCTGTAGCGCTTGAGCTTCAAGACCATGCATGTAAAGACCTTCTATGAGGTTTGCCATTGTTTTAAATGAGGATCTACCACTAGGCTGCCACTGCCTTACCTATGGTACTAATAAAATTAATTGTTTGCTAGACTCATCTGTTATTCTGCTTCTCCTCCTACAGTCCTTTCTCCATATTCTCACTTTCTCCTCCAGCCTCCACTGCCTCCCCCCTCCACCTCCCTTCTCTTAAATCCTTCCCCCTTCCTACCCTGTCCACCACCCTTGCTTTGCTCTCCCTTTTATAGGTCTCAGATGGGCGAGTGAACCAATCAGCCCACTTCACCACTGGCAGCCTATATCCTTTTGCACTAGCCAGCCTCAGCAAGTTCCTGCTTGTCCTTTGGTCCTCTGCATCTGATATTATTTCAACATGCTTCTCTTAACCCTATCTCTGTGTTCTTTGTTCCTCCCCTGTACTGCACCCTACCTATGACACTGACTACCACTTAGCTACCTGTCAGCTACCCACTATTGCGACTCTGGACTTCCTCCTACAATCAATCCTAATGTCCACAGCCCTAGTCGCACCACCCTATGTGCTCACTACTACCACTTTAAACATCACCACCAAATACACCTGCTACAGGCACCCCCACACACACACACTCAGACTCTTCTCCTGGCTACCCCTCCTACTTAACCTCCCCATTCCTACATTCTTAACCCGAAGGAAACATCTTGCCCGCAAATCCTGCCGACTCAAAAGTTGACCTGGCACCCTGTCCTCAGATGCCTCCTCCTCCTCCTCATGTCTGGTAACATACACCCTCACCCCGGACCACCGCACCCGCTACTTCAACACGCCCTCCCGGCGGATCATGCATTGCCTCCCTCAATGTCTGCAGCCTATTAAAAAGTGGGACTCTTTCCAGGACTGGGTCCTGCAACATCAACCCGATGTCATTGCCATGGGTGAAATCTGGCTCTCTCCCATGATTCCAGACTCGTCAACCCTTCCGACTACAACATTCACTGAGCTGACCGTGAGGTGAGCACAGGGGTGGCTGCACCATTACACTAAGGCCACCCTACATGGAGAGCTATACTTCACCCTCAATTGGAACAAGGACCCCAAGTCTTCAGACTAAAACTCTCCTGGGACGATTACAAACCCCTTCTCATCACTGCTGTATACATACCTCCCAGGGATCAGAGGATGGCCTTCCACTCAGTACTGTCCTACCAGGCCTCCCTCCCATCTCATATGGAAAAGATCATGCCTGGGGACTTCAATATTATTTGGCTAGAGTAAAACCGCCTCACCTTTCATCGATACGGCCACTGCCCATGATCTAAGCATAGTAGTCACATCCCCACCCGACTGAACCAGAGCACAGGGTTTTCCTCGCTGCTGGACCTGGTCTTCACCAACCGACCTCACAAAGTCACTAGCACTTCCGTCCTCCCAAATGCCCTTAGTGACCACTCCCCAGTGCTCTGCACCTGGTCCAGCAAAGCACCTAAATCTCCTCCATAATAACACAGCTATGCCAACTTGGCCCTGGCAAGCTGGCCCTCCTTAAAGCGCATCTTGGTAATATGGACTGGTCCTTCGTAATGAATACCCCAGACCCTGACAGAGCCCTTGACCTCTTCATTCATTCTTTCAATACTATATGTGACAAGTTTGCCCCACTCATTAAAAGGAAGGTCAAAAGGAACCCGCACCTTGGATCTCGAACCACCTCCTGGCTCTGATCACGGACTATAGACTCTCTTTGGCAGCTCTCCAATGAGTCCGCCTGTCGACCGACAGACAGAAGTATAGGAAGGTCCAAAATAAATATACGTGGCTTGCAGAGCCAAAGCTGGTTATTTTAAGTCCTCCCTTACCTCCACCTGGGGCTCAGGGCAGCATTTCTGGAACAACATTAAGAATATATGGCAAAGTCCTAGCACTGTTCCCAACCAGATCTTAGTTGATGGGTGTCTTACCACTGATCCTACACATAAGCTACAGCCTTCAATGACACTTTCACAAACCTCAGCCTGGTCCTATCTCCTAATTTCTTTGACCCACCCTCAACTAGCCCCTCCCCCACAGAAGCCCCTTCCATCTACACTGCATTACTCCAAAGTCTGCAGAGCCTTACCTAGAAAAGCCCTCAGCCACTCCCACTATAGCAGTTACTCTTAGACCTGAAACTCCTACAACTCACCTTACAGGAGGTACTCAACCTCCTCAAACATATTTAAATCGCTCTCTGTGTCAGGGTAAATTCCTCCGGTGGAAATCTGCCTCTACTACACTGGTATTTAAAAGCGGGGACCATACCAGCACCACCTGTTGCCCTGTCTCCATCCTCCTCCTCTCTCCAAGGCCCTGAGCGGATATTCTCTGATCAGCTCACCAACCACCCTCAACAAATACAACCTTCTCTGCAAACAGGAACATGGCTTCCACAGGGGCACAGTACCACTACTGCCCTCCTGGAGTTCACTGCCCATATTCACTCCACCTTAGACAGGGCCATATCACTGGTGCTGTCTTCACTGATCTCACTATGGCGTTTGACACCATCAACCACTCTCTCTTACTAACCACACTTTCCAACCGGTTTCTCCCGGGACGCTCTCTGCTGGTTCACTGACTACCTCTCAACCCGATTCCAGCAGGTCAAAATAGGTAACACCTTGTCCAGTAGACTGCCCATTTTCTCTCCGGTGTCCCTCAGGGTCCATCCGGCCACTGCTGTTCAGCCTCTTCCTTAACTCCCTCCCCATGTCCCTGCACAAACAAACTGCAACTTTATGCAGATGATGCTGTCCTATACTCCACCAATTCTGACCCTTTCAACTTCATCCCCCTTCAAACCTCCTTTAATGATGCTGAAAACTGGTTTCTCCTCACAGCGCCTCGTACTGAACTATAACAAGACAAAGTTATGATCTTCTCCCACCACGAACTCCCAGAGAACACTGGCCCCTCTACTATCAACCATTCCCTCTCAAACTAGTGGACTCCTTTAAATACCTGGGCATTACCTTAGACCCAGCGCTAAGCCTCCATCAGCATATACACCTCCTATCCACCACCCTCAACATTTGTCTTGGGATACTGCACCGCTTCAAACACTGTCTCACTCAAGATGCCCTTAGGCTCGCTGTCTCCTCTTCGGTCCTCTCCTACTTGACTATGGCTTACTTTATCTATAGTGCAGCGAGCACCTCAGCCCTATCCAGACTACGACTTGCCCTTAATAAAGCCTGCCACCTTACCTGGGTTGTGACCATCTCACCCACACTTGCTCGCTATACATTAACATCAACTGGCTCAACCTCGAAAATATAATCAGATACCACACCTGCCTCATGGCAAAAGTTACCCTTGGCCCGCCCACCCCCTCTCTCTGACTCTTGCCCTCTAATCCATCACCTGCATTTAAACGCACCTGAAGCCTAATAAGCAGTTCTCACAGTACCCCACTGCCGCATTCTCAATTCCAAAGGTCATTTAGCTACACAGCCCACTCTTGGATGAATGGCCTACCTCTCTTGCTAACGAATAACAATTGGCACCTTCAAAACTCAGCTTAAGGACACCTCCTGTCCTCTAATTACTGAGATTTCCACTGATTACCCTCCATTCCTGACTAAGGCCCTGGCCAGCTTATTCCCTCCCTTGAGTCTCCAGCCTAAGTCTGTCAGTTTTCAGCTGGTTTCTAAGTAGTATTAACGTATTGTTTAAGAACTGTGCTTATTATTCCTAGTATCAAACTGTTAGCCTTTCCCTGCCCTATGTTATTTGTTTACTTTGTGCCCTGGTGAAGGTGAATTGCCATTTAATGTCTGTTTTGTATCTGATTTCTGTGACATGGAACCTCTGTAAAGGAGTCTCTGACTCAAAGGTACTTTTCGGAAACCTCAATAAATAAATAAATAAAATATGCATTACCTTCTCCCTACTCTCCTTATGCCAGCCCTGCCCCTGCTACCCTCCTTCTGCTGTCCAATTTGACCAGAGTCTGAGTTTCTCAAACTTAGCTGGATTAGGTTGTTAACCCCAGCCTTCCCATCTCAACTTCTCCTCCAGCCTCATACTACATTGCTCCGTGGGGTTACTGTCTACTTAAAAGTTTTCTCACTGCTGACTCCAGTGATGTCTGCTGTATCCACAGGGAGCCGACTCATGGGTGCTTGGGTGCTCAACACCTACAAATTTGATACATAAGCACCCTCAATTTTTCAAGGACAGCCTGCAAACAAAGGATTAGTAGGGAAGAATGGTCACAGGGAAAATACTGGCAATGAGCACCGCGAAAGATTCATAAATGTTGGCATTCCTGGCTGTACCTACCATATATTCCTGGTCAGTATGAACCCACACACGTGTTTAAGCAATCTCATTTGTACATGATATGTGTATATATGCCTCTTGCCTTGCTCCAATGGATATGTATATGTATAATTGTTTACTAATTCACCTGTCTATACCTATTCTGTTCAATTGCCTTGTATATACGATATTATGGATATTATGATTATTAAGTTGTAACTGTAAATGCTATCATATGTATTTCGTCCTTGCTACTGGCAAATGTTTTGCCCCAGGTCCATCTTGCAAATGAAGCTTGTCTAATGGTATGTTCCACCTGGCAAAATTAAGATATTGATTAATTAACTTACAGGTTCAGCGCAGTTCTCCTTTAAAATCAATAAATTAGAAACTCACCACTATCCCTGTAACAGAGATAAAAGCTTCCCTAATGAGTACCACCTTGGATTTTTTACGCTGGGTTTGCAAAGGCATTCCATATCTGATTCTGTTTGTTCCGTTTCCTGGTCCTGCAGTACTATAGTGTGACAGGGACCAACAGATAAGCGAGTGGTCTGCAGACTTGGCCTTCAGTTAAAGGGGACAGGGAGTTTTGCTACAGTAGTTGGCAGTTGTTTGTGATGTAGAAATGACAGCAATACACATGCAAATGATCCATATATTTATATATTTTTTAGGTTTGCTTGCATATGCATAGAAACATTCATCACAACTTAGGAGAGAAGCAGGGTTTTTGGAGGTCGCGACACTGTGGGGAATGCCCCAGTGCCTTTTAGAGCTTGGCCCGCTTATCAACGCGGTGGCATGCTGCTGCTGACACTAGTTCAGCCAGCATGCCGCCACCTTGAACGAATCCTTGCTGCAATGAGGGAGTGATCCATCATTGTGAGGCGTGTCCCTTGCCACCCAATGCTCTGACCCAGTTCATTTGCCGACGGGGAGCCCACTCCCCATCAGCATACTGTAACCCTCCGCCATTTGTTGTGTGTGCCAAGGTGTTCAATCCCCCTCAGCATCATGTGCCTCCCAACAGTCTTTCTTGGCCAATGGAGGCCCCAATCCCTGTCAGCTTCAGTCCCCCACCTTCCCAGTTCAATTTGCCGACAGGGGAGCCTACTCCCATCGGCATAATGTCTCCCCTAGTATGTGTCGATGGGGGTGCCCAATCCCCATCAGCTACAGCCCCCTATAAAACACTAGGTGGCACGCTGAGGAGCCCACCCAGCATGCCAAATATCCCTGAAAAAAATGTCCCACAATGCTCTTTTTTTTAACCTGTAAAACAGAAAGCGGTCCCTCATTGGGTTAGGTGGGCCCTCCCCAATCGCGCCCACCCTCTGCACAGCCTGCCTCCACCCCTATACTTAACTCCAGAGCCCAGCGCGATGATCTGCAGTGGATCGGGAACAGAGTCTACCTTTCAAAGCCAACCTCAAACTGAAGAAATGCCGGTAAGCTGTATAATGGCATAAATAGGGTTTTCAACTTTGGTGTATATCTCAGGCATTTTTGGAATTTTGGCACCAAATTTTCAACATGGGTTATTGGGGCCCTCCTCATGAATTCAGCCACTGTCATGGCGTTATTTGGTCCCAAAGGTGATTTCCACGGTCACTATGCGGAATCACCTTTCGGAACTGATTAACGAAACAACAGTGCCACTGTTCATGAGGTAGGCTCTCAAAAACCTATGTTGCAAATTTGGTGGAAAAAATAAAAATGACTGTTTTGATCGTGTATTGCGTAGTTTTCATGCATGCTTGTACCTTGAATTTGTAATATTTTCACTCCAGATTTTCAACATTGGCATTTTACACACCTCTTATGAACAGTACAGCTGTCATTATTCACATCCAGACTGAAATACGTTTTCGCACTTCTGGCGCAGAATAGCTCAGTCACTGTGGGAAATCAGTGTTTGGGACACATTAAGAAAATCACAGTGACACTGTTCATGAGCAGAGGTCCTAAAATGCCTATGTTGAAAAGTCGGTGATGAAAGTCCATAAAGGCTGTTACGAGCATCGTTGCACAGTTTCCACGCATGCTCATGACTTTTAGTAATTTGTATTATTTCACTCCTGATTTTCCAACATTGGCATTTTTCCACACCTCCTTATGAACAGTACAGCTGTCATTTTCACATCCTGGCTGAAATATGTTTTTGCATTCTGGCACAGAATAGTGCGGTCACTGTGGGAAATCATTGTTTGGGACACATTAAGAAAATTATAGTTACACTGTTCATGAGCAGAGGACCTAAAATGCCTATGTTGAAAATCTGGTGACAAAAGTCCATAAAATGACTAGGTTTAGCGTGTATGTTGCGGTTGCCACGTATGCTCAAAATGTCATAATTTGTAATTTTCACTCAGATTTTCAACACTGGCATTTTGCCACCTCCCTTATGAACACTATAGCTGTCATTTTCATATCCTGCCCAAAATATGCATTTGAAAATCTGGTGCACAATGGCGGTCGCTGTGGGAAATTAATGTTTCGGACAGATTAAGAAAATCATTGGGACAGTGTTTATGAGCTAAGGTCACAAAATGCCTATGTTGAAACTTTGGTGAAATAATTCCACTAAATGACTGTGGTACAAGCATGTGTTGCATAGTTTCCACTTCGCTCGGAACTTGAGCATTTTTAACATTTTCACTACAGATTTTCAACATTGCCATCTCCTCCACCTCCCTATGGATGGTATAGCTGTCATTCTTCACATCCTGCCTGATCTGTGTTTTCGCACATCTGGCCAAAATAGCACAGTCACTGTGGGAACTGGAAGTTCAGGACACATTAACAAAATCACACTGCCATGCCACTGTTCATGAGAAGAGGTCCCAAATGCTTTCATGAGGTGGGGTCACAAAAGGCCATGTTGAAAATTTGTAGTGAAAATACCAACACACACCTGGGGCATTAGAGTTTCTAACCATAACGTCCCACCCTGTACAGACTGACAGGTATCAGAGGTGTAACTCTGGATCACGGCTGTAATGCTCATGCCATCCCACCCACCGTGAATCCAATGACAGGCATCAAGGTGTGCCTTGCACCTCTTCAGCCCCAGACTTCACCCCATTCTTCTGTACTGCACCCATTTCAGCGTATGTCCTTATAAATGCGGTGACTGTGAATCAAACACCCCAAGGCACACCTCAACACTTGTCGGTGTCTACAGGATAGGGTGACGTGGGGCCAGCCCATCGGCAGTGGTTGGATTTCCACTTGTGGCGCCAGTGACCGGGTTCAGGAATGGGCCCGATTGTTGGAGGACCGGCCGTGGGGAGAAGGATCGAGTGTCCCCAGAACAGCTCTCCTTCTCCGGGAGAAAGGGCAGGGCAGTGATAAGCGGGCCAGGCGGCACCTTGCAGGGCTGGGTAGCCGCACTCCATCGACACAGGGCATTCAGGGCCCAGGGGCAGGCGCAGGCTGTCATTACACATCCCCATCCTGCTTAAAGGGAGAAAGCAACCTGAACCTGGCCATCTCCATGACGTTCTGCCCCAATGTCTCAATCAGCCTCCGAAGCCAACTCCCCGACCAGTCATATGTATCGCATCCCTATAGGGGTCGGTGCCATGGCCCCACTCTCTGGGGGAGCCAGGGATAACTGGGGAGTGCAGGCACATCCGGAGGTGGAGACAAGGGGTCCGTGATCAGAGCAGACCTCAACAGTGGTAGTAGGGACCAAAAAAAAGGATAGGTGAAGCTGAAATGCGTGAGCATTATGGGCAACGAACCACAGGCACACCCCTGCCTGTCCATCTCTGCAGGGTGGAGGTGAGATTGGCATGAGTTAAATACTTCACTGCCATTCCTATTCTGCATCTGTCTAACTCCTGCACATTCAATGCTAATAACAGCAAGAAAACATTCATTCAGCATTGACAAATGCTTGTTTTATTCAGTGTTTATCCCTCATTCACCTAGCCTGCCCTTTTCTGCTGGCACTCTTCAGCCCTGTCACCAACCTTCTCTGGAGCTTACTTTCACCACCTGAGGGACCAGCTTCTGGTAGGCAACTGCCCTGCAGTTAGCGGTGTGTGGCCTGTGAGGATACGGGGTCATCCTATTTGGCTGTGAGTTTTTCACCAAGTTTTCACCCCTGAGCTGCCAGCTGTGCAATGACACATATGCATACCTCATGTACATATCAGCCTACCCTCCCCAAGTATGCCATCTCACTGGGCTGCCACCTAGCTCCCACTGGGTGACAGGCAAGCAGTAGGACATAGTGCCCCAGGAAGGAGAACTGTCTTCGATGATCAGTCCTCCTTCTCCCATACAACTCCTAGGAAACACGGTCTATTCCTGAACTCGGTCACCAGCAGAGCATGTAGCAGCGCTACTGCTATCCTTCCAGGCAGGTTCAGATGACCTTTATTAACGGCACCCCAATACCCACTGGTTTGGAAAACTGTGTTTTGCATTGTTTCTTTTGTGGATAGCTTTCTATACTATTCTTTTATGAAGCCAAGAACTGGGAGTCCTCACTGCATCTCTACTTGTGTACAGAATGCTAAGCACAAGCTGTCACCCTATTAGAGCAATGCTCAGAGTGTTACCACTAAGCCATGATGAGATAGTCTCAACTTCAAATTTCTGGTACCGTGAACAGAACTGTGAAAAATACAAAGATGCCATTTATTGAGGTACGGTTAAATACAGATCATCTGCGGGGCACATATAATTTTGGAAAATAGGAAAATTACAAACAGCTGGAGAATAGAAACAGTTTCCTGGTCTCTTTAAATGCAGTCTGCAGTTTCTATGGCGATTAGTGCAGCCACTCTGCATCTATTCCTGTCTCATTTAACCTTTTCCCTATCCCTTACTGGAAATCCCAAACTGTGGCTGAGGAGAGGAGAGAATATACAGTGGAGCAAAAGAGTCCAAAAAAACAGCATCTCTAAGTAGGTCAATGAGGTGACAGGTGGCACTCACAGTGACGAGAGACATGTAGCCGTTGTTAGAATCCACCATTCACTAATGATGGATCCCAGCAGATATGCCTTGCTCCTTGAAGGACACCAGCCATGGCAGCTTGTCTCTTCCTCGCTTCTCATCATTTGCTTTTCCCTGATGAACTTTGCAGGAATGTCACAGTCTGAAAGAAAACACACACATTCAATATGTTTACACCTGTTTTGATGTGTAGCTAGGTGGGGATGTATGGCTTCTCACGAAATCTCCTTTTCAAATAGGGTTGCCACCTTTGGATGAGGCAAAAACGGATCCTAAACTCCCTCCTAGCCCTGCCCCTTATCATGACTGATCGTGCATAGCTCCTCCTCTAAATCCATTTATGTTAGTGAAAGACAACACTTAAAACAGCTGTTCAACAAAATGTTAGCACACTGTACTTGTTAAAGTTACTTTCTAGGTTCTTCCTAGTTGTTTATTTATTTATTGACATTGGTTTACCAGATAAACATACAGAGATAAAGAAATCTCATTTACTGATATGATCTGGGGAGACAAGTGAAATACTGTAAACAGCATACAATAGCATACAAATAGTTTGTTTCATGTAATGTGTATGTTATATCTTTTCTCCCCAATTTCTTTTCATGTCCACACTACTATTTCAAAGCCAAAGAAGTGACGTACTTTTTTCTTGAGAAAAATATTTAAAACATTCAAAATGCCTAAATTCTGTTGGAGATGATAAAGTTTACCAGCAAATAAAAGTGGAAGATAACTGGATCTGTTACTGTTACAAAAGATGGTGGCATGCTTTTGCCCAGCTTTGCTGCTATGCCACTTTAAGATGCAGAGTGGAAAACAGTAGGCTAAGTAACTGCTAACAGTCTCAATAGCCATACTTTACACCTCCCAGGTTGACTGCTTTCTCAAACAAAGGGCTATATTGACAGAACCTGTTTGTAACCTGGACATGCAGCTGAAACAATGATATGGCAAAATCTGTTCCAAAAGTATTTGAGCATGCAAAATGGCTCAAAAACCTGACCAGCACTTAGCAAAATCAGAGTACGGATAGGGACCCGAAAACTGGATTACCAGGTAAAACCTGACAGATGGCAACCCTATTTTCAATACAGTGCTCTCTGAATACATCTCTTGTTTTAGATTAAGCACTGGTGGTGCATTTAGGTGGGCTTGGTAGGATTTCAGCCTCAGAGGAGCTTGGTTCCCTTCCACGTGGTGTCAGGCCTGGTATGAGCTGTAAAGGGGAGAGGGTGCCCTAAGAAGCTAGCTTCCTTCCCTGTAACATCTAGTCTGATATGGCCTATGAACTGGGAGAGGTTCCCTCAATGAAGCCAGCTTTTTTCCCATATGGTGTCTAGCCTGGTATGGGCTGGTGAAGGCGGAAGGATGTCCTCACAGTACCCAGCTTCCTTTCCATGTGGTGACTAGCCTGGTAGGGGTTGTGAACAGTGAGGGAAGCCTACTTCTTCCTATATGGTTTCTAGCCTGGTGTGAACTGATGAGAAGGGGTTCCCTCAGAAGAGCCTGCATCCTTTCTGTATGTTGTCTAGCCTGGTATGAGCTGTGAATGAGGAGGGGCTCCCACAGAAGAATTGGCTTCTTTGCTATATGGCGCTCTAGCCTGATGTGGGTTGGTAAGAAGGGGACTCCTGAGAGAAGGCTGCTTCCTTCCCATGTGGTGTCTGGCCTGGTATGGGCTGTGAACAGGAAGGGGTTCCCTCAGAGGAGCCAGAGTTTCTAGTGATCACTGTGAATTTGTGATGTCATACAAACAGCAACATCTCATCCCTGAGGTGCTGCTCTATAGATAGAACTTTAGAATGTTAAAATTTAAACTCCAGAGTGTGACCACGCTCCCCGATATTCTAATTTCACATTTACTGTATTTTACTACCCTAATATTCAAATTTAAAATTTACTGTATTTCGCCACTGAAAAGATCAGCATACCTCTCAATCTGTCAGCATTAAAATGTAGAGCACTGGCCTTCAAAATTCAGAGCAAATAACCAGAATGTGTAGCACTGCCTTATGTTTAAAAATAATTTGTCTACGAATAGCAGGCCCAATATGTTTAGTGTTAATAAACATTTTTAGCAAGTCAGTTTAATGTTTTAATAGTTTATATGTCCAGAAATAGCTCTAACATTACGAGGAACATCAGTAAACCTTCACAGAGCAAGGGTAAATTTGTGTGTAAAATAAATGGTGTTCTGCCAAAATCCATAGTAGGTGACAGAAATCAAGATTAACTATTCAGGAGTCCTGTTCCAGTCCCTGTAGCTAAGTCTTCATAGATTTATTTATTTCGGTTTTGAGTAGCAGGTACGTGCACTAGACAATAATATGGCTATTTTCAGGCATAACCTGGGAAAAGTACAGTTACGTAAGAACTTACCGTAACAGTAGCTCTTCAAGAGAGGCTCTTACAGTAGGTAATTAACTTGAGGACTGTGCCCCTGGCATCTGGACTACATGGAAACTTTAGCTAGCAGTGTCTGATGGGGGACTTCCCACCCAAAGTCACGTGATGGACGCCAGCGTGACACTATATAGTGGGCGGTCCTCACGCCTGCCTTCCAGTTCTCCCACCAGAGACCTCCAAGGAGGCGCGATAGGAGAATGGAAAAGTAGAGGCTCCTGGAGCCCATAAAGAAATGATGGAAAAGAAACATCAAATAAACTCGGGAGAAGGAGGGAGGGAAAAGGTTACCTGCAAGAGCCTCTCTCAAGATCTACTGTTATGGTAAGGTCTTTCGTAACTGTATTATCTTACTTCAAGAGGGCTCTGCAGTAGGTAATCACCTTGAGGACTGAGTCCCAAGCAGTGTGAATCAAGAAAAACTGAAACACGGAAGCAGGAAATCTGCAGAAAGCAGAAAGTTCAGGACAGGAGACCTGGAGGACAGCTAGGCCAAAACCTGCCCTGTGCCTAGAGGTGATATCCAGACTGTAATGCTCTGTGAAAGTGTGGACAGAACTCCAGGTAGCCACAGCACAAATGTCAGCAGCTGACACATTCTTGAATTAAGTAGTAGAGGCAGCCATGCCTCTGTTGGAATCCTCTTCACCTCCCTGGGACAGTTTTCCCATATTTCTGGTAACAGAAAACAATACAGTTTGCCAACCATTTGATACACATTGTTTGGAAACTGCTGCACCTCTCTTTGGTGTGAAAGAAACAAAAGTTGGTCCTACTTCAGAACAGACTTGGTTCTGTTTGTGTAATAACGCAGAATTCTGTGAACATCTAAAGTATGCAGAAGTGCCTCCCCGACTGAAATACTTGGGGTAGTAAACTGGCAGTTGAATCGACTGGTTCAACATAAATTCAGAAACCACCTTCAGCAAAAACTGAGGGTTTATGCAGTAGAGTCACCCTGTCTCTGTGAATAATTAAATAAGGCTCCTTAAACATCAGGACCTGAAGCTCAAAATCCTCCGCAGAAGTGACAGCAACTAAAACCAGCGCTTTCCACAACAAATAGCGCAGATCACTAGAGCCAGTCAGTTCAAAAGTGCGGCAGGGTCAGTTTTCCAAAACAAAATTAAGATCCCAAAGTGGTGCGGGGCTGTGCACTGAGGGTTTTAGGTGGAGAATTCATTTCGGAAGGTTTTGAAACCTCCAGCTGAGCCACAGTTTTACCTTCCACTAGGGTGTGATAAGCTGAAACAGCTGACAAGTGGACCTTTAGGAAGAGTAGCTCAGGCCCAAGTCAAAGAGGTGCAGGAGATACTCCAAGATTTGAGGACAGGGCATGAAAGGAGTCCCAACCCTTCGATGTGGCCCATATGGAGAACGCTTCCATTTCATGGCACATGTGGTCCTCATAGAAGGATTTCTGGTCTCTACCAGTACCTGTGCCACTCTGGAGGAAACTCCAAAAGCGTGAAGCAGCTAAGTCCTGAAGTGCCGTGTGTGAAGGTGAAGGGACTTCAGTCCCGGATGGACCAGCATGCCCTTCTCCTGGGTCAAGCGATTGTGACAGAGGGCAGGAAACCAGGTGTTCCACTGCTAGCTGCTGAAGGTGCGTAAACCCAACTTGGCGAGGACAATATGGGGCGATCAGAACCATGTTTGCACCTTCTGCCTGAAACTTGAACAGCACCCTCTGCAGAACTGGAAGGGAGGAAGGAGTACAAAAACCTCCCTGTCCAGCAAAGAGATAGCGTGTCTCCAAAAAACACCAGGCCCGGAGCGAGCGAGCAAAACTTGGATAGTTTGCAAACAGCTCCAAGTCAAGACAACCCCATAGGTCGAAAATGTGGTCGACCACATACTGCTTGAGCTCCCACTCATGAGCTCTGATTCTGGTGCAGCTGAGACTGTCCGCTAGGACATTTTGCATCCGGAACATGAACTGCTGTGAGAGTAAATTCAATGTAGAACTGCCCAATTCCACACCGTGTCTCCTCCCTGCAGAGGGATAGAGAGAGTGCCTTTGCTTGTTGAGATACCACACGACACACATATGGTCCGACTGGACTAAAAGGGTGCCCTGCGAAGCAGGTGCCAAAGGCTTGAAGTGCCTACAGCACCACTCTCATCTCCAACACATTTGTGTGCAGATAAGATTCTGCCGAGGACCACAGACCCTGAGTCCTTGAAAGGAGAACCTGAGGTAGTGACGATGGGCCTGAAAAATTGGGATATGAAGGTAGGCATCCTGTATATCCAGAGCACACAGCCATTGTCCCTCGCAGGGGCGGCAGCAAACCTAGGAGAGTCAGCATCCCAAACCATTTGTACTCTATATACAGGTTCAGGGCACTGAGGTCCAAATGGGATACAAGTCTCCTGTCTTTTGGAGACCAGGAAAAATGGGAGTAATATCCCTTCCTACCTGGCTGGATGGAACAGGCTCTATTGCTTGTTTCTGTAACAGAGCCTGGATCCTCTCTTAATAGAGGGATGCACGCCTTTGGATAGTGGGATACTATTGGGGCCCTGTTTGGAGGTTTTCCCAAAACTCCAGGGTATGGACCTGTCTGACTAACTGAAGAACCCATAAGTCAGTTGGTATCACTCGTCACCCTGGCAGATGACTGGCAAACCTTTGCCCACTGGCTCCTCAAAGGATTGTGAGATGGGGGCGGACACCAAATCAAGCAAGGAGGGAGGGTTGAGGCGCCACACAGACTCTCTGGGCTTTAGCTGGAGGTAGGGGTGGCTGAAGCTGACTGCACCCGACATTTAGACTGATGCCTGGTCACCTGCTGCTGCTTCGACTATCGTTTGCTTGGCACGAAAGGGCTTCCTGGCCTAAAATTTAGGGCAGTACATAGTGTGGACCCACCCAAGTGCTTTACTCTTGTTCTGAAAACTGGTGATGGTGATGGTAATGTCTTGGGCATCACCACAAAGGACTGAGCCTCTGAAGGAGCATCCTGGATGGCTGCCTGAATATCCTGTGCCAGGCCAGAGACCCTAAGTCAGGAAAATCTCCTGATGCTAACTGCCGTGGCAACCCCCCTGTCAAGAATCTACTGCATCGTAGATGGCCCTTAAAGAATGTCTGCAGGCAACCTTGGTGGACCAAATGGAGTCCACCAGGATGGACTTGGACACAGAGTCAGCTGGCTGAAGAGTGATTTTGGTAGACCAACATATGGGCTACATAGTTCAAAGCGCTGGATGGCCAGTGCAGAGGAGGAGGAAACCTCCCAAACAGGTCCAGTTGCATTGACTCTTGTCAGGAAGGAGGTGCTCATAGCCTCAACTTAGATGACCTATCATGGGCTGCAGCGGTGACTACCGAGTCCACCTTGGGGTGGGCACTGAGAAGATCCTTCCTTCTGGCATCCGATAAGTGTGGTTGGCCTTTTTGCCACTGCTGAACTGAGGAGGACATCATCCATATAGTGGATGCTAGGTCCTTGTGGTTCAAGCCAAGGAAGGTGTAAGGACAGGGGCCGCCTACTGAATGTCTAGATGCCCCACCAGTCGCTGACATTTGGGGTCCTGGGCATCTGATTTCCAGTCATAAACCTCTGCAATTTTCTTGAGGAGTTCAGTAAAGGATGGGTCCTAAGGTGGAGATTTGGCAACTCTTGGGCGAGGCTCTCAAGGGAAGGAGTCTTGAAACCTGAAACATAAGTGGAAGAACCACTGGAGTCAGAATTGGGGTCCATGTCTGAGGACTAAAAGCGTCAGGTGGGAAGGGTCCCAACATCAGGGGTGCTCACCTGTCCGCCCTGATGGAGGCGTCAAGGGCCTGACAATGGATGGGGTCCAATGCCGGAGAAGGCCTAGGAGGCTGAACCACCAGGTCTTGGGGAACCTCCAGGTGGGTGGCGACTATCCAGCTCAGACACAAGCTGTGCTTTTGTCTCTGACCACCATGATTGCAGAATGATCTGAGCATCCACCTAAGGATGGGGAGGCAGAGGGGGCGGAGGCTGGTAAGCCACCGGGTACCCTGCAGGGAACCGGATGCTCAGAAACCCTCGTCAGATAAGATGGCATCAGGTAACCTGAAGGAGAATAAGGGGCACATAACCTGGCATCTGGATTCCTGATGATGGGTAGCCCAGATACGTTGGGAAAGTAGAATCAGGTAACCTGACAGAAGCCCCAATGGCAGAGCCGAAGGGGCCTAAAGAAGGACCTTGAGGGACTTCCGCACCTGACCCCAAAGGACCAGGAAGAACCAGGTCAAACGTCGGCCCAGATGGCGGCAGACGGAGTGGAGTTAGCCCTTCCAGGAAACCCAACGAGGGAGTCCTGGTGCGCCCACTGGAACCACCCAATGTAAGATCTGGAGGTGAGCCAGAAAAAGTGCTGCCTGACGGATGAACCCCTACGCCCGCTCCACCCTTGTCCATGGAAGGCGGAAGCTCCCCAACAGGAGAGCCTGGGATAGATCCGTGGGGTGACCCAACGGAGAAAGCTGTGAAAGGTCCGGCAAGGAAATGCTGGGACCCTCTCCGCCCCCAACTCAAGGTCCATCATGCGGGCGTCAGGTAAACCGACGTTCAACTT
The DNA here is from genome assembly GCA_016271365.2 of Neoceratodus forsteri. NCBI lineage: Eukaryota > Metazoa > Chordata > Ceratodontiformes > Ceratodontidae > Neoceratodus > Neoceratodus forsteri. Next base: position 411,007,680 of record CM028138.1, read on the forward strand.
ATCGACTGGACTGGTAGGGCAGACATCTGAGGATCTGACGCCCGACTAACAACCTTAGCTGGGCAGGTTCAGGGTGCCTAGAGCCCAATGACACAGCTTGGGCGGGTGCTGCTTGGGATCCAACAAGCAACTTATGAGCCCCACCGGCAACTCAGATCCACTGGTGGAAGGGCCTAGGGGCAGAGGCCTCTGAGGTATCCGAGGTGTCCATGGCCACTGTGTCCAATGGAAGTGGGTGGTCAGAGGACTGCCCCTGAGGTGAAGCAGGCTTGATCGTAGCAGCCTACTTCCCAGAGGAGGAAGACCGCTGCTCACCCAAGAAGGCCCCAAGGGGCAGCTGTAGGTGAGAGGGGACCTGTCCTGCTCCGATGTTTCTCATTCTCCTTCTTCTTCTTGTGCCTAGAAGCATCACCCGGGGAAAAGGAAGTGCTGCAGAGTTTTTAGAACTCCTTTTCCATCGTGGCCAAAATGAGCCGTGAGGGCCTGCTGGCAACAATTCTGTGTGGCCTGGTTGATGCTAGAACAGGACTCACAATCCTCAATCTTGTGCTCTGGGCCTAGACAAAGAGGCAGAGAGTATGGGAGTCTTTGTGAGGAAGTTGTATGCCACTAAAGCATACTTATTCTTATGCAAGTCAATGGAAGATGGCGATGACATGCACAAAAACTGAAGAAAACAATATTTTAAAATAAAGAAAATGGATACTCATCCGTGAAAGCAGTTGAACTGCAGCGAGCAATCTCTACGAGGTCCAAGCGTGATCAGGTCGACGGTGGAGAAGAACTGGAAGTGGGCGTGGGGACCACCCACTATATAGTGTCATGCTGACGTCCATCACATGACATCGGGTGGCGGTCCCCAATCAGACACTGCTAGCTAAAGTTTCCGTGTGGTCCTGATGATGCCAGGGGCAGTCCTCAAGGTGATTATCTACTGCAAGAGCCATCTCAATGTAAGATGTACAGTTACAAGCACAATCATGTATACATACTGCAAGGCATAAAGACAAAAGAAATGTTATAGTTTCCTAGCACAATCCATGAGCAGGAGCTAAATAAAACATGAATCTAGGTAACAAGGAGAAATCATACTACACAAAGGGCAGCAATGGATCACCCAAAGCAGGATAGAGGATAGACCAAAAGATAGTGGGTGCAACTAAGTAGTTAACAGATACTAGCATAGGTGTAGTCCTCAGGGAGGCAAGAAACAGGTTTGAGAGCCAGATACTACATAGTGGTATGGCTCCTTTTGAAACAGGCATGAGAGGAAGGCCGGAGGCTACCAGGAGGGAGTTTCAATACTTTGGGGTAAAGTGGAGAAGGCCTGAATCATATGTCTGGGAGAAGTTAGTAGGGACAGATCACCCGAGCGAAGGGGTAGGTCAGGTCAGGAGGTTTCAGCAGAACAGCCAGGAAGGAAGGAACCCCAGTCTTAGGATTTTGTCAGTAAGTACACCCGTGCATAGAGAACATTGGATGGGCAACTATGCACAACCAGTGTGTTCTGCCACAGAGGGGTTCTGATTCCTCTGACCTCGACAGATGACTCGAGAGGTCTGTGGGAACTGTAGTCAAGAGGCAGAAGACACTGGTTATGCATAAAGCTGCTCATCCTGTATTTTTTATATTGTATAGTATTATGTGAAATGTGTGTGCAAGGTTCTTTGCTTTCAGAACAAAACTGACTTGTGCAGTCTCCAGAGGTTTCAGAGCTGTTGCACCACAGAAGGATACACTCACATACCATGACCTTTGAACTGTGGCACAACAGCATTTTGAAAGGATTTATTTCTATACAGATCAGTGCTCTACTATATACTATAAAAGAATGGCTAGCCTTGGGAGCTAGCCAATTTAATGAGAATAGAGCTGACAGTGGTGGGTAAGTCGGTTTGAGGCCAAGGCAAAGCAGCAAATGTTTATTGTAGGCAATGTCCCATTTGTGGAGGTTTGCTTTGACTACTGTTTTGCTATATCTTATTGTATTTTCACTGGTTCCATTCTGTTCTCGAAAACAGGAGAACCGTGGTTTTCACCAGTTTAAGTTTCTGGTTCCAAATCAAACAAAAATAAATTCATTGTAAGATTTATTTGGCTTTGAACTTATTAAGCCCAGAAGAAATTCAGTTGACTAACATGGTGCAACAAATTACTGAATTCTAAAATTATGCATCTGTTGCGTTATTTGATATGAACTAAGGCATGCCAAGAGAAAAAGTATGCATTAAGGAAAGCACAATAAAACTGTCTTGGCTAAGGAGTTTATAACAGGTTTGGTGATATTGCACTACAAATATGTACAGCTAAGTCTTGGAATGTAATATCTACGGAATTAAGGAAAAAGCTCCTTACATGCGTTTCAAAACAGCTTTGAGGAAATCTTTTAAAACAGTATGTAACTGCTACACTTGAGTATTAAGAATTGAATAATTTGTATAACTTTGTGCTGTTATTACATAAATGTTGTTTTGTATTATGTGTATATTGTATGGGGCATTCTTGCTGAAAATAGGATACTTTTCCTAACACTTGTTCCTGTATAAAAATAAAATTTTATCAATAACCGCTGTTGAAATTAGTCTTCATTTTTATGGCTGTGGGTGGAGCCTACAGCCATCTTACTGTCTGTGGCTGGAAAAATGGAGTGTTGTGCAACACATTTTGGAGTTTTCAGTGTATCCTTCCACATCTACAAATCTCTATGCCAATTGAAATAAAATACTCCCCTTCTTTCTGTTTAGAATGTTGGAGACATAACTCCAAGTTGCTTATCAGATGGACATTAGGAAACTGAAACAGCTTGTTAAATATTGGTTGCTTATTAAAAGGAAATTTGTTTATCCTTGAAATGCAACAACTTGCACATTTAAATACTTAGCATGTAAACATTTTCTCACTACTAGCTTCAGCTGGGCAGGTATTCTCTTTCAAGAAGGATACATACCTCATAAATGTCACCCTTTTCAGCAAGGACTCTCCAAAAGAGATTTACACTGTTTTCCTAAGCTCTTAAGATGCTATCTGATAAGCACTGTCTCAGACATATGCCAGGTCTTGTGTGAACTATCCATTCCAGGCTAAATATGTAGCAATCAGCAGGCATTTTTATTATGCTTTTGGAAAAAATATATTGAACTACTGGCACAGCACACACACACACACACACTGTACACACATCCTCATAGCACAACATTCAAAATAAATACTGCACTCTAATATGTTATAAAACAATAAAGAAACTGTTTGTTTATGTCAGTGAACACAGTGCAGTTCAGGTTACAGTAGATTTCCTTTAAATTCTTATATTTTGTATCCTGGATAGTGCATGGGGAGATGATACATCTCAATGTCATAGGGATCTTCATTTGCACATTTTGCACTGTATTTACTCAGGATGTCCCAGATTAGATGCAATATCTTGTTTTCAGTGGGCTCATGATTTTACCAATTTTATAATCTATTTATTCAGGGTAGCCTAGTCCAGATGTAAAATATCGTTTCCAGTGTGTTTGATTTTACTTAATGCAGCATAATATTATGTAGATGTACAGTATAGCCCCACCGAAAATAAGATGCCATGTCTTCTGTGACCTATCCAGGCTAAATACAGTATATAGCAACCAGCAGGCATATTCTAGGAAAACACATTGTAAAATATGTAAAAGGAAGACCACATTGAAACTGCCTCTCAGCAGATCTGTATTGTGCAAATTCATTAGAAATAATGCGTAAAAGCATACCAAAAGGCTTAACAGCCATCTTGGCTCTGACTAGAGACTATTAAATTGGTTGTGCTTTTTTTTCTCAACTACAACCCCTAAAAGGAATTCCTCTGTCCTATAAGCTTGGGAATGACAGGTAGCCTAATCAAAGTACCATTATACAATGGCAGAAAGAATCCTTGGCTGAGATTGGTCAGTGTGGGCTAGACCGTGATGTCATCCCAGTACAACATCACAGATCTAGTCCCAAGCGCAGACTTGACCCAATCACAGGAAAAAAAATCAGTGCCCATCCTATCTATAACCCCAACTGACAGCAACATTTGAGATCAGCTTCTCACTGTTCATTCAAGTCACAGACCCTCCAGCCAAGACCGTATCTGTAACAAACAAAATCCTCCCCCACCCCAAAATATTTCACTGTGATTCACTCAGTACACATTGCAACTCCCTGTCATTTTTCCCTGTCACTTACTGAAACCGACTAGGAAGCCCGCTGCCTTTACAGTCCAGTGCATCTCCTTTTACTCAACAAGGATGAACTGAAAAGTGTTGCCCTGCCTGATCGCATTTTTAACGCAGCCACGAGCAGCTTCACACTATAGAGCATGTGCAGTCACTCGGCTCCCAGTCCACAACTTCGCTCAAGAAGCTTTTCTTTCTTTTTTAAGCCCGACTTGAACAGTGTCTACAACAGAAGAAAGGCAACTCTAATTGGCTTGTCTGTGGCCTGCTGTATACAGCGCGCTGCACAGGTAACTGCCGTGGTAAACTTGCTGCCCGCAAACCTCGCGGTGGAAGCAAACCCCTCGCCTTTTCTGCGGTCCAGGCAGCCTGTTTTCTCTCAGGCAAGTACAGCCACGGAGAGTACGTCCATCTGCTCCGACTCCTGTAACACCGCCTAGGCTACCCATTTCAGCACCACGCTACCTGCAGTTACGCTAACACCTCAGTGCCCTCAGTAAGCAAAGGGCTCATATGTTTAAAGTGAAACTATAGGACACAAAATAAAGAGAAAAAAAACTTAGCAGCCAAATCGAGGGGGGGAGGTTCTTAGAGTTTCTTTACATAGGAAAGGCACAGGAAACAGCAAAGGTTATGCACCTCAGATGGCATCGTTCACAGAGCTCCACCTAATGGCAGAGAGAAAAACTGGACTTTTTTTCCATATGTACACATCACACACAAAAATAAAAATAAAAAATAAATTATATTTTTCTCATTTTTTATTTTATTCTAACGACCATTGTATAACAGCAATAATGCACTCCAGGGTGTGTGCTGTGCTGGGATAACATCACTTCTGGGATGATTAGTCACACTCGGCCTGCTGCCTCGCATGCCTAATCACCCCAGGCGGATGTTATCCCAGCAACACACCCCCAATGTGGCATTATTGCTTAAATAGTACTGAGTAGCACTGGGTATTGATGTGTTATTTTGTTTAGTGTAAGACATATATACAGTACATACTAAATAATGTAAAATGTATATGCAGATGCAACACAACACAGACACATACATGCATGCAAGCACACATATACACCTCACAGAATAAACAAGCATAACCCACACAATACTAGTCTATGAACTTTTTATCTGATATTTCCTGCAATAGGGCCTCTGGAGTCAACATGATCTTTGTAAAACAAACAAAAAAAGTCTCATGAGCTGTGATTAATAAGTCCCCACTACTCCACTAATCCCTCTATTGATTAATTAATCTAAATGGACCAGGACAGTTAGATTTTCCATGTTCTTGGTTCCTGGGGTCACTAACAGTTCCATAGTCTGAAAATCTACTTCAAGCCCTGAAAGTTCTATCACTGCACATCAGTAATGACGTAGTACAGTTACATAAGAACTTACGTGAACAATAGATCTTTAAGAGAGGCTCTTGCAGTAGGTAATAACCTGAGAACTGTAACCCCTGGCATCAGGACCACACTTTAGCTAGCAGTGTCCAACGGGGACCTCCAAAAGGAGCAACAGGAGAACAGAACAGAGGCTGCTGGAGCCAAAACAAGATCATGGAGAAAAAGCAGAAGTGGGGGAAGGAGGGAGGAAAAAGGTTACCTACTGCAAAAGTCTCTCTCGAAGATCTACTGTTATGGTAAGTTCTTAAGTAACTGTACTATCTTGCCTTGAGAGGGCTCTTGCAATAGGTAATAACCTTGGGACTGAGTCTCAAGCAGTGTAAATCAGAAGGAACTGAAACACAGGTGTCAGGAAAGGTCTGCAAAGAAGCAGAGAGAGATTAGGACAGAAGTCCTGGAGGACAGCTAGTCCAAAGCCTGCCCTGCGCCTAGAGGTAATGTTCAGACTGTAATGTTTGATGAAAGTATGGCTGCCTCACAGATGTCAGTGGTGGACACATTCCTGAAACAAGCAGTAGAAGCAGCCATGCTTCTAGTAGAATCCCCTTAACCTCTCCGGAGGGTCTTACCATACAGAACACAATGCAGTTTGCCAACCACTTTGACAAACACTGTTTGGAAACTGTTGCACTCTCTCTCAGATGCAAAAGAAACAAAAAGATGAACCGATTTCTGGACAGACTTTATACGATTAGTGTAATAACGTAAAATTCTGTGAACATACAAAGTATGCAGAATTGCCTCCCACTGATTGGAATACTCAGGGTAACACACTGGTAGTTAAATAGACTGAGTCAATGTGAACTCAGAAACCACTTTTGGTAAAAACTGAGGTGGTACATGAGAGCCACCCAGTCTCTGTGGAAACTCAAATAAGACTCCTTACATATCAGGGCCTGAAGCTCGGAAATTCTACAGCAGAAGTAACAGCAACTAAAAGAGAGCTTTCCAAGACAAATAGCGATATCGAACTACCAAACGGTTCAAAGGAGGCAGGGTAAGTTTCTCTAAAATAAAATTCAGATCTCAAGGAGGTGCGGATTGTGTACCGGGGTTTCAGGTGGACAGCTTTGCCTCCACCAAGGTGTGGTAGGCAGAGACAGCAGAGAGGTGGACATTCAGCGAAGAGTAACTCAGGCCCAGGTCAGAGAGATGATGCAAGTATTCTACGACCGGAGGAACAGGACACGAGAAAGGGTCCCAAACCCTTGAAGTGGCCCAAATGGAGAAATGTTTCCATTTCATAGCATATGCTGTCCTTGTGGAAGGTTTTCTAGCCTCCAAAGGACTGAACCACTCTATGGGAAGCTCTATAGCATAAGTTAACTACGTCAGAAGGTGCGTGGCGTGAAGGTGAAGGACTTCAGCCCTGGATGGACCAGCATGTGCCTTCTCCTGAGTCAGGAGATCGTGGCAGAGGGCAGGGAACCAGAGGCTCCACTGCAAGCTGCTGAAGAAGTGGAAACCATATCTGGCGAGGCCAATACAGGTCAATCAAATCATGTGAGCCCTCTCCACTTGCAGCTTGAGCAGCACCCTCTGCAGAACTGGAAAGGGAGGAAGGCGTACAAAACCTCCTTGCCCAGCAAAGAGCTAGTCGTCTCACAGAAGCACCACGCCTGTAGCAAGAAAGCGAAATCAGGGTAGTTTTGCATTGAATGAGGAGACAAACAGATCCAGGTCTAGACGTACCCATAGGTCAAATATGTCTTTGACCACTGCTTGCTTGAGCTCCCATTCATGGGTACTTACTCTGGTGTGGCTGAGACTGTCTGCTAGGACATTTTGCATGCTTGGAACATGAACCACTGTGAGGTGTACTCAATGCAGAACTGCCCAATTCCACACCACATCACCTCTCTGCGAGCACCCTTGCTTGTTGAGGTACCAGACTACACACATATTGTCTGGACTAATAGAGGCCCTGGCAGAGCAAGTGCTGGAAAGCCTGAAGAGCATACAGTACTGCCCTCATCCCAACATGTTTATGTAAGGAAAGTTCCAACTGAGACCACAGCCCTTGAGTCCTGTGGGTCTCCAGATGAGCCCTCCAGCCCCTCCCTGATACATCTGTAATCAGGGTCTGACGGGAGGGAGGGAACTTGAAAGGACCCCCTGGCAAGGTTGCTGAGACCCTGCCTCCACAGGAGATCCGCTGCATCAAATTAGAGACCACGGTCATGTGGTCCAAGTCATCCGACCTTTGATTCCATTACACCTGAGCGTCCACTGCAAACATGCATGCAGAGCCTGGCCAGAGGAACAGTGGGGATGGCTGTTGTTATGAGGCCAAGAAGCCAGAGGACCGACCTGGCCAAAACCACCTGCTGGAGGTTATCAAGCGAGCCTGCTTCTGTAGAGTTTCTGCCCTGTCCTGAGGGAGGCAAAGCCATACCCTGGGCCATATCTAGCACCTCTCAAATAAACTGGAGATGCTGGAGGAGGCAAGTTGGGACTTGGGGTAGCTGACCATGATCCCCACTTGCGCTAAAGAGGTCCATAGCACGGAAAGGAAAGTTCTAGCTGCTCCCTCAACGGACAGACAGAAGCCAGTCATCAAGGTAGGGAACACATAGTGACCCTGACGCCTCAGGGCCTCCGCCAGTATCACAAGGCACTTAGTAAAACCCGAGGTGCCGAGGACAGGCCAAAGGTGAGGGCTTTTGAACTGATAATACCCCCTGAAAGAAGAACCTGAGGCAGCGGCGATGGGCCTGAAAACGGGATATGCAGATAGGCATCCTGCATGTCCAAGGCACAGAAACCACTGTCCTTTGTGCAGGAGGGCAGCAGACCTGGGAGAGTCAGCATCCGAAACCATGTGTTCTCAATGTGCAGATTTAGAGTGCTGAGGTCCAGAACTGGATGCAGATCTCCGTCTTCTTTGGAACCAGGAAAAGTGGTAGTAGTACCCTTTCCTACCTGGTTTGCCAGAATGGGCTGTATGGCTTTTTTTGCAGAAGAGTCTCGATTTTCTCCTTATGAAGGAGATGTGTGCCTTTGGATAGTAAGATACCCTGGAGGCTTGTTTGGGGGTCTTCCAGAAGTTCCAATGTGTGACCTTGACTCACAAGCTGAAGGACCCACAGATCTGTGGTGACTGCCTCCCACCCCAGTAAGTGACTGGCCAGACCTTTCAGCCCACGGCTCCCCAATGGAAGAGGAGGAGAGGGTGGGCCGTGAGTCAGAGGCAGAGTGAGAGCTGGGAAGAGCTTCCCCTGAGACTCTCTGAGCTTTAGCCATAGGGGTGGCTGCAGCTGAGGGGCCCAATGCTTGGTCTGACGTCTGGCTGTTTGCTGCTGTTTTGTCTGCCACTTGGTCTTGTGATGAAATGGCTGTTTGGCCTTAAATCTGGGGAGGTACATAGTATGGACTGACCGTAAGGCCTGCCCTTGTCCTGAAGATTGGTGATTATGTCCTGGGTGTCGCCCGAAAAGGACAGAACCCGGAAGGGTGCATCCTCAATGGCTCCCTAGACATCAGGTGCCAAGCCTGACACCCTTACCCAGGAATATCTCCTGGGGCAAACAGCCGTAGTGATGCCCCAAGCCAAGGAGTCCACCATCATCGCCATCCTTAGTGAGTGGTGACAGGCTACCTTAGTGGACCTGACAGTGTCCACCAGAATGGTCTTGACTCAGAGTGTGGCATGGCATCAATGACAGGCTCCAGTTGATGAAACAGAGACTTCTGGTATACCAGTATGTGTGCAATGTAATTTTAGGTAGCGTATGGCAGTATGGAGAAAGAACACAATTTCCTCCCAGATTGGTCCAGCTGCCTCGACCCCCCTGTCTGAAGTGGAGGTGCTCATGTGTCTTGGCTTGGTGGACCTGTCATGAGCCACTGTAATCACCACAGAGTCTGCCTTTGGGACACTGAGATGTTCCTTATCCTCTGGTGTCCTGTATGTCCTGTCAGCCTTTTGCCACCACCGGGATGGAGGAAGGCATCATGCAAATGGTATAAGCCAAATCTTCATGAGGCTCTAACCACAGGGCATAAGGACAGGTGCTGTCTCCTGCATGTCCAGGTGCTCAACTAGTCTCTCTACGCTTGGGATCCTGTGTGTCAGTCCTCCACTCGTAGACCTCTGCTATTTTTCAAGAGGTCTGTGAATGAAGGGTCCTCGGAGGCAATTTGGGGACTCCTTGGGCTTGGGCTGCTCTAGGGAGTCTCAAACCCAGAAACTAAGAAGAAGGACCTAGACTTGGATTCCGAACCGAGGACTACGAAGACCTGACGTCGAGACGAAACTCCTGAGATCGAGGAGGGTTACTGTCCATCGTCGTCCAGTCGAGGCACCTTTTGTCAGACCTGATATAGACTGGACGCTGGTCCAGCGAAGAGATGGGCCTGGGAGTCTGATCCGGTAAACCAGGGTGAAAGCTCTTGCAAGTGCCAGCCATCCAGCTCCAAGATGACTCAGACTTGGTTTCCAACCACCAGGACTGGAGGATGGCCCTGAAATCTGCCTGAAGCTGAGGAGGAGGTGGAGGGGCTGATGGACAGGCTGAATCCTCAAGAGAACCCCAGCATCGGGTACCCTGACGAATGGTACCCATGTGTCAGGTAAGCTGGCAGAGAGCAGGCATATACCCCAGTGTCATAAAGCCTGATGTCTGGTAGTCTGACGGAGGTAACCTGGTGTATAATGTGATGCTGGGTAACCAAGCAGAGATAGCCCAATGGAATCCTCGATGGTGGTGCCGTGGGACCAGATTGGGGACCCTGAGGGGCCTGAAACTCAGCCCAGAAAGACCTGGAAGAGTAGGGTCAGGTGTGGGATCAACAGGTGGCAAACCCAGTGTCAGCGCCGATGACCCCATTGAAGGAACCGGTGGGAGGGTCCGGAAGGTTGCCGAGGAGGTCCGAAGCATGAGGTCCAGAGGTGAACCAGTAATAACATCACCTGACAGACAACCTGCGCTCCCCCGCCTCCCACTGTTCTGGGGAGAACCGAGGAAGCTCCACGAAGGAGAGAAGAGGGTATCCTGTGGGAAGACCCAACCGGTAAAGGCTGCATTAAGATCGGCAGCAGGCTGTCATCTGGCTGCATGTCATTGGGTCCTGCGCCGGAACCCAACATGAAACCGTCGTGGTGGTCATTGGAAGGTCCGATGACCAGCTTACTGACCTTAGCTATCGCGGACACGGAGTCTCGATGCCTGACTTATCAGCCTGGGCCAGGCGTTCATTAGGGTCAAGAGCGACTTATCGGCCCCACCTGACTGCTAGACCGCACAGTAGAAATGGGTCTTAGAGTGGCGGAGGCCTCGGACTCGCTGAGGTGCCTCTGCCACCGTGACCGATGGTGGTGGGGAACCAAGGGCTGCTCCTGGGAAGGTGGGGCAGACTTGGAGGAACCAGTGGTCTTCCCAGAAGAAGACTGCCGCTGGAAGCAAAGAGCCGAGGCGGTCGCTGGTGAGAGGGAGACTTGTCCTGGTCCTAGTGCTTCTCTTTGTTCCTCCTCTTCTTATGCTTGTGGGAGTCTGTAGGAGGATGAAGTGCTCTCAGCTTCTGCAGCTCTTTTTCCATCGTGGCCATCTTCTTTTTAAGTAGGTCGGCCTCAAGGGCCTGCTGGTGATGCTTCTATGTGGCCTGGTTGAAGCTCAGGCAGGCCTCACAATCCTTTGTTCTTGTGATCCAGGCCCAAGCAGAAGAGGCAAAGGGAGTGAGAATCCTTGTGCAGGAACTGCACTGTAAGAATCACACTTCTTATGCGACTCGATGGAAGACAGAGAAGACAGGCACAAATTTAAGATTTAAACAATAAAGGAAGAAAGGATACTCATCCGAAAATGGATGTCAAACTGCAACGACAATCTCCGTGAGGTCAACCGTGTATAGGTCAATGGTGGGAAAGAAGTGGAAGGCGGGTGTGCAGACTGCCCACTATATAGTGTCTCTCTCTGATGTTGGTCATGTGGCGTCGACTGGGCGGTCCCCATTGGCGCTGCTAAGCTAAACTTCCATGTCGTCCCTGACACCAGGTGGTGCGGTCCTCACATTACTTACTGCAAGAGCCCTCTCAAAGTAAGAGCTAACAATCCATCTCATGCAACATAAATTGTAATCAGAAAAAAAATCTTTCCTGACAGAAATCAAAGCTAGATCTGTCCTGTGGCAATGACTAGTAGCTCTGTCAGTGCTTGACTGTCCAGATGGTTGGACATAGAGTTTCTAGATGGACAGCTTGAAACCCTACTTCAGGCTCTGCTGGAACACTAACACTGACAATGGCAGTGACAACTAACAATTTCTCTCATACAATATAAATTGTAGTCAGATAAAATGTGCCCTAGCGGAATCAAACCCAGACTTCCCCAAATACTGTCCTGGCAAAAAGACAGGAGCTAAGGGAAACTCAGAAAGGTTAATGAGATTTTTGGTGTCCAGCAAAAAAAATTTACAATTGACATCAGCACAGCTGGCTAGTTAGTGCAATAGTAGCACTACCCCTCATGACACCAGTGACCATGGTTCAAGAGCAGACCTTGGTCTTCAGGGATGACCACGAGGAAAAGGATTTAGTGTTCTAAGAGATACACACCTTCTCCAGGGAGGAGGGCTGTGCACAGCCACCACTATAGCGCTACTTGGGTGGCCACAGGGTGTTATAGGCAAGGCATGCCATTGGGGAGGCGATGGGGCAGACACCATGCAACTGTACACTCAGTGTGCTTGTATGAGGTAGGCATCACAGAGCCAGCATCCTTGTGGAAGAGGAGAAAACAAAGAGGAAAATGTCTCCTGTTGCCAACAATGATGGACCCTGGTAAATCTGGGCTCTGCACCTCTACCACCCATCACCTGACACCAGCCACTGTCTGGGAAAATCCCCCACCCAACCCCACCTGAGGTACTATCTAGATGCAGCATGGAAGCAGGTAGTGTGGTGGAGAAAAGCAGCAGGGCAGGGAGGGTCTCAATGTGCCTTAGGGCTCTACAGAAAGACAGGCATACGGCAGAGAAAGGAAAAAAACAGCTGACAGCAGAACTCAACTACACAAAATTACTCATAAATTCAAATTTAAGAATCTTCTATTTCTTTGGTACTGAAGGCATTTTAATTACAGCAAAGGATGGGAGGTCAGCTGTGTCAGACCAAGACCCCCCACACAAAAAAAATTAGTCTACCTTGCTTGACTCTGGAAATCAGAGGAATTTGAGACTCTCATAACTCTGGACTGGACCCTTCAATATTTTGTTTGGTCTGAAGCAGATTGTTATTATTATGGTTCATACCTATCTATCTATGTTTACAACCAGTGTTTTAAAAGGTTCTTTGATATCCCAAGCATCTGTCACCCAAAAGAGATCAAAGAAGCTTTGTTAAAATATGATAGATTTATTAACTAAGTTATACACTACAAAAGATCTAAGAATTCACTAGGTTTACACAAACATACATTGCATTACAGTTAAGGGACACTGTCAACCTGTTTTTCATCATATTATTTCTAGTAAAAGCCTACATTTTATGATTGCTTACTTTCTTTAAAATTCATTGATGTTGCTGTTTGTTTTGTCTGTCTCCTTGTTTAGTATAAATTAAATGCATGCTAATGTATATTTATAAACAACCTTGTTTTGTTTACAATCCTGGATTTGTTCTTACTGCATACTTCCTGAGCACTTTGACTCTCTCCCTGTGTCTGAAGCTTTTGCATCTTCCAGGATCTGTTACTGAGGTGCTCTGTAAACATGCAACTTTAAGAAAGGTCAAATCTAGGAAGCGGGCACCTGATTGGTTCAGCCCGTCCCTAAAGAAGGCCATGCAGACCAGGGGCTTATTGTCTGGCTCAGGCTGGCTCTCCTTTCGGTAGCCACCCAGGAATGCCTGCATCAAACTGATCAGGATGGAGAAATCTCGTTTCTTTCAGTCCACCTTGAGGAAAACAAAAACTGCTCTGCCAAGTTTTGGCGAATCTTGAGAAAGGTCGAAGGACATGCTCCTGCCATCCAATTCCGGCCAAAATTGTGGTGGGCAATAACTCTACACAGACAGGTCAGAGATCCTTGATCAGCTCAATAACCATTTTGCTACTGCAGGCCTCACGTTTGATGCCTCACCTGTTAGCAAACTGAGTGCTCCCAGTGCCGCCTGTGTAGGTAGTAGCCTACTACTGTCCCCAGTAACAGCCACCCTCCTTTAATTTCCAGCCAGTATCTTAAGCAGGTGGAGGACCTTCTTCTCGCTGGACATCGAAAAGAGTGCTGGTGCAGGCTCTTTGAACCTTTCTTCCTAAAAGCAGGCTATTATCACCTGACAGCACCTATCGCTCATCTATTTAATAGCTCACTTACCCAGGAGGAGCTACCGCTTAGTTGGAAAATTCGCATATTATCCCTTTGTTCAAGTCTGGTGACCCTACATACTTGAATAATTACAGACCAATCTCACTTCTTCCTATACTATTCAAGCTATTAGAAAAACTGTCAACACATAACTGAAGGAGTATTTGGACTATGAAAATATCCTTAACCCAGCCCAGTTGAGGTTTAGACCTAAGCATAGCACCGTGTCGGCTCTTGCCAAAGTGTCTAATGACTGGCTAAAAGCCCTGGATAATAAATAACACATTTACGCACTTTTCTTTAACTTAGCAATGCCTTTAACACGGTCAATCACTCCATCCTGCCTGATACTTTGTGTAGCATTTGCCTAACCCTGCTGCATTAAAAGTGGTTCCACTGCTATCTTACAAACGAAGACAGCAAATTAAAGCACAAAGGGACCTGTCCCCATAAGACCTTGCCCCGAGACATCCCGTAAGGCTCTATTTTGGGCACTATCCTCCTTGCACTTTACAAAACCACATAACACTTGCACACTCACGGAAATGTTCACCTTTTGCAGATGACACAGTCCTATATACAATCAACCCTCCTCTGACCTTGCTCACAAGGAGTTACAGTATGACTTTATCGCCCTCCAACATAACCAGCTGAACCTCAAACTCTTGCTCAATGCCAAAAGACCAAGGCATGATCATCTCACGGATGTCTTCTATACCTTAGGGACACCTGCAAACCTCAGATTACCACCCTCCTTGGTGAATCTTTGGAAATAGTGGATAAATTCAAATACCTGGGTGTCTGGTTGGATAATAAACTTAGTTTCATGGTACATCTAAATGAGTTAACAAAAAGCTAAGGCAGGCGCCTTGGTATATTTTACCATATAAGACACCTACTCACTCACGAAGCCAGAAAGCGGCGTCCAAACAACTTTTCTACCCTTGCTTGACTACGCTGACTTTCTTTACAGTCACTGCCCCAGCATGTGCTTCAGAAGCTTGACACACTCTATCATCGTGCCTTGAGATTCATACTAGACATGCCTCTAGGGACTTTCACTATCTGCTCTACCAGGCAATTGACTGGCTGTCCCTCTCTGTGAGGAGGCAAATAAATGCCCTTATGTGGCTCCTCAGGGTTATCTCTAACAAACTCTCATCCTATATCTGCAACCTGTTGAAACGGTCAAAGGGTGTGTATGGCCTATGGAACTCTTCCCTTGTCTACCTCAAGTTACCTCGGACAAGGACATGACTTGGTACAACTGCTATCAGCTCCTTCCTACCTTCTCTTCAAACAACACTCAAAAAGCCCTTAAACTTTCCTTCCTGCCTAGCCCTTAAACATTCAAGCAAGTTCTCTATCGATGCCTGAAGATGGCGTGTGACTGCTTCAGGTGATCGCTGTATTTGGACAGTATATTCCCTAGCCCTGAATCTACCCTGGCCTTCTTATTCCCCGCTGGCCAGCATTCCTTTGCAGTGAAATCACCCCTTCCTACTGCCTTCCCTCCTCCCTGTGGCATCCCCTCCTAGGGGTCCTCTGACCATGCAGTGTTGTCCCCCCACTCCTCTTATGCATTCTGCCTTCTCTCCTCCCTCTGTCTTCTATCGTCTCCTAATTCACCTAGGTATGTATCTGTCTATGTCGTATTTTGCCTTTTGTTAACTAAGTCTGGCTCCTGATACCTAATGAGTACTTATTTAAACCTAGCTTGTTTTATTGTCCTGTGTTTTATTGAATTACTGTTGAATAACTGTAACTGTGTATGTCCTTTGTGTCAGGACCATCTTGCAAATGAGCCTGCTCAATGATGTAACTGCATGATTAAATAAAGTTTGATTGATTGATTGACTGATTAGAAACACACCCAAATGGTGCAGTCACTCATGAGGCAGTAGCCTCTAAACACCCACTGCATCGTGAGGGGCTAGACTGAGTTGTGGGTCTTCCCAAGTCCAGGAAAGATGCAGTTGGAGCTGATCAAGGAATGTAAACAAACCATTGTTTGTGTGGTAACACCAGTAT
This sequence comes from Neoceratodus forsteri, assembly GCA_016271365.2. Taxonomy (NCBI): domain Eukaryota; kingdom Metazoa; phylum Chordata; order Ceratodontiformes; family Ceratodontidae; genus Neoceratodus; species Neoceratodus forsteri. Next base: position 411,023,614 of record CM028138.1, read on the forward strand.
GGTGGGCAGTCTGTTTTTCACTTTTGAAAGGAAAAAAAAAGAGTCAGAATCAAACTACTAGCTACATCAGCAATCCTTACTGAATGTTGGCAATCATAAAATGTGTTTATTAAACTAGGGACAATTTGAAGCCTAAGGGGTTGACAGTGTCCCTTTAATACACCACGTGATCTTTCAGTAGGTGCCATTAGCTTCAGATTGCAAACAAAACATTTCTTTCACGGTAACACCACGGTTAATCGAAAATTAAGTATTGAAATGTTTGCATGACAGGTTTCAGCCACATAGCTGAGCAACCTGTGCTAATGAGATGGGAGGCCCATGATTATTGCTGTGCATGGGGCTCACTGCAATGTAAATCTCGCCCCACCACATCTTGGTAATGTCCTCAGTATAGGACATTTGCTTGGGTTCAACTGCCTGCTCCTTATCCTTTAGATTAAGATTTTTAGATGTTAGATTTTGTTGTTTGGAGAAAATGTCTTTAGGCAACAAGTGCCTATTTTCAAAGGTAACCCCATCACACAAGTACTGTACATAATATACACACAATATATAGTATAAATTGTACTTTGTTGTTACATATAAAAATTATTACTCATCATCATTTAAAACAACTGCAGATAGTAAGATCTTGAAGATACAGTAGATAGAAAGATAATTTTTGATGTGTCCCACTTACTGCCTATCTAATACATTGAGTATTGATATGAGTTCCATGCCTTCATTGCCCTATATTTAGAAAACTTTTACACATTTGTTCTGTTACTGGGTATTGCTAATTTCAAATTCATAGTTGATCTTATAGTGTACGAGTTTGAACTGAACATTTCAACAGTATTGTATGCAATCTTTGAGTCGCTGTTTGTGCAAAAGTTTCCAATACATAATACAAAAATCTAGGGTAACCACCATTATCATTCATAAAGTCCACAGTGCTGAATATCCTTTCTAGCTGGATGGCGGGAGTAGGGAGAAGCGACTGGATAGGAAGGGTTAGTGAATGGCTGACAGGATGTGGCTATCGTACTACATGGTGAGGCGAGCACCAAGCGATGAGCAGGAAGGGTTTGTGAGGGGTGGTGCCGTGGTCAACACGCCAAGCTGGCTCCGTGGCGTGGTGGGTGCTGGCCTGGGGTGACTGGGATGCAGGGTTCGGTCTGGGCAGAGTATGTTTTGATGCGCCCGGCGAGTAGGTTAATACTTTTTCTTCACTGTTCGCCCCCCCATGCCTCCCCCTGGAGTTGAGAATCTAATAGTAGGAGGTGCGGGGGCACAACCCCACATAAAAGTAAAATTACAATTCCTTGCACCGCTTTCTCTGTTGCCGGGTTGTACATAGCTGAAATTGAATTTTGGTATGTACACTTGCCATAAGGATGATCACCTTTCAGCAATCGCCCTTATGACATAGAATCTGCAAAGCACACTGTCCACTGCTGAGGTATAAATTGGTAGCTCATAATCAATAATGGGCAGGAATAGGCTCAGGGTAACTAAACTTATTATTTTTGTCAAAATTTCTTTTATTTCTATATAACAGGTCCAATGTCAATTTAATTTTCTGAACTACATAATCTATATATTTAGCATAGGACAGCGTGCTATATAGAAAAGACTCCACAAATTTAAGAATTTTGTACCTGCTCCAAATATTTCCTGCCTCAGTCTTAATTACTAGTTGTTCACCGTGTCCAATTCTCCTTGAACTACCAAAATACACTGATTAGGAGGGTTTTTATAGATTTATTTCTAGTTTATTAGTCCCCTGCTGTGATAGGCTGATAGCCTTTTTAATCCATTTACCTTCTTATACTAGTATTTATGCATTATTTTCAATTTATGTTTTATGCTGTTTTTATTATGTTTTGTTATTTTATTTATTTATTGAAATGTTTCACCAGAAGGCACACTGAGCAACAAGTTGCTCATCTCCTAAGTGTGACCTGGGGGAGGAAACAATGGGGAAAGTGAAAAGAGAGACACATACACTCATTAAATACAGGCATACAAGTTTATTTATTTATTCATTACAAATCGGGTTTACAACCTTTGAGTCAGAGACTCATTTACAAAGCACCTCGATCGTGGGGGGTGCAGACATCAAGACAATAATTACAGTGCAGATTAAAACAGAAGATAACATTACAAGTGCAGTAAAAAGAACATTTAACATAGATACACTTAGGTTACATAATGTAGTACTTTGTATGTTACTTAGGTTACATAATGTTACAAAATTTTGAGTTACACTCATGGATATAGTAAGTCCTCAGAGAAGACAGTGGGTTACATCCCTGTTTGGGCGTAGTAGGAAGGGTAGGTCTGGGGAGGAGAGGCTGTCCAGGGGATGTTGTGAGCCAGGGGGCAAGGCCATAAAGTTACATAAGTCCTTAGCAACATTTTCAAGGGCATGTGAATGTACAGGATTGTTACATTAATAATACATACTTGTAACATGGCAAGAAATTTTATAGTAAAATGTAGTGTTAAGATTGGTCAAGCGGCAACACATGACCCGATAGCAAGCAGGTATTAATTCCCATGTAATGCCGCTTGCCATCGTGGCCGCGCCTAGTACATTACTGTCCTCCATTGCTCCCTATAAGTGGCACTGAAAATTGCAGTGCTGTGTGCAGGTTTGTTCTACTACCTGCCCCACAGAAGTCCAGTACTGATGGGATCACTGTGTGTGGTAGAAGGCACACAATGATCGAGCTGAACATTTCTTGCCATGCTAAAAATATTGCAACATCATGGACTAATGCTTGCCTGGACTTCCTGTGTGCACAAAGTCAGGCTGCGGAAATGCAGGACTCAGAGATCACTGTGGTCATTCAGAGGAAGAGACAGAGAAATCGGCAATAATCACTGTCTGTCTCTTCTCCAGTCTAAATCTGCATTTCTGTACCGCAATGCACCGAGCATGAGCCTCGTTACTTTTTCACCCAATAATGCATTCTGGGCACATAGACATATTTGCATACATTGGCATGTACAATCGAGATGTCTCATATGCAAATATTACTACTTTCCCCATAATGCATTACTGAATTAGAAAGAAAACAAAGAAAACGAGTGAACACAGCAGTATATTAAGAGACAGAGAAACTGGTTTTGTAATGGTTTAGTGTTATTGTATTGAAAACATGACATTGAGACCTATAGAAAAACAGCAGTCACAATATAAACAAACATTGAGCACTCAACGTTACGCACACCGTCAGACATGTAATTAGCTTATGTATTAATTTAAAAGTGCAGACTTCAGCAGCACATATTTTATTCAACAATATTGTGACTTGCTATTAATTTATTCCCGACATGTAACTGACTTGTAACATTATTGACCCTGCGCTTTCATTGTTACAAGCACATTAATCCACTCAAAATTGAGCTCTACTAGGGAATTAATGCCTGGCTGGTGGTTGGAGGCACAAGGCTGCCCCCCAAACCAGGCATTAATTCCTAGTAGAGCTCTCTTTATCATGGATTAATGCTTATATACTCAGTACAGTGATTGTTACATTAAGGACATTGACAGAGCAGGAATTAGCATACTCTCTCTAAATACAAACATTCAAGTTACATACTGTAAGTCTATTTTGCAAACATTTGTAAGACGTGTATGTAGAGATTGTTACAATAATGTTGCATATATAGCTCAATACAGTGACTGTTGCATTTGGGTGCATTGATAGAGGGAGAGGAGTAAGTACATAGAGAGGGATGGGGGCAGGGAGGGTAGGGAGGGAGAAACCCTAGTACTTGGAGGGGCCTCTCCAGGATGCTGGGAACCCTGCAAGGGACTGAGAGGACTAGGGATGTGATGTGGGGTGGGGTTGCAGGAAGGACCCAGGGCACTTTGAGGATAGGGGAGTGGGAATGAGTGAGAGTTAACAGGACAGATAGGAGTAGGAAGGGGGTCATTCTGGGAGTTCTGGGGAAGGGAAATGGAAGGAAAATTGGGTGTGTTATAGCCGGAACAGCTGGGTGAGAGGTAATTCTGAAGTGCAGAACTGGTGGAGTTCATTGAGGGTAGGGGAGTGGGAAGGAGTGAGGGATTAGCAAGGACAGATGTGGTGGAAGGTGGGGTGGAATTATGAGTTCTAGAGGAAGGAAAAAGAAAATTATGAGGAATTGTAGAGGAAGGAAATTGAAGTGAATTAGGGTGTGTTGTAACAGGAACAGTTAGGTGAGAGGTAGTTATGAAGTGCAGAATTGATAGAGTAGGAGGACAAGGTGATGAATTTGAGGAGGAAAGGAGAGACTTCAAAGTTTTGGTAGGTGATAGGAATAGCTCATTTGACCAATAAGGGTGGACGGTGAGGGCGACCAATGTCTGATGTCAGCTGATCTATGGGAGTGGGATGAGGCGGGTGGAAATATAAATGAGGAGGAGAGGTGGAAGGAAGTTCACCTAGCCAGTGCTTGGCAGTGAATTTAGTGCAGTGGGAGAAGTCTTTTTGACAGAGAGTGGAAGAAAGGGCTTGATACAGAACACAGTGGTATGTGAGGAGGAACATTGAGTCCAAAGCGACAAGAGTTGAAAGGGTGTCCCATCTAGTCAGGGAGAACTTTGAAGCAGCACTATAGACTACACCATAGTAGTCAAAATGGGGAGGATGATCTTTAGGACAAGTTCTCGCCTAGCCACGGAGGAATGTAGCTGCGGTTCCGGAACAGGGTACCAAGCCTGGGGTGCAGTTTTTTCTGGATGGCATTGATATATCCAGAAGTTAAGGTGTTGGTCAAGTCAGACACCTAGGGTATCTGAAGGAGGAAGTGTCCTCCAGTAAAGTCTCATCTAGGGTGTGGAAAGAGGGCAGGGAGGGAGCCTAGAGAGTCTCTGCCTTGTGCGAAGGTCATGGAGACTGTCTTTTTGGCATTGAGGAATAACTGATGGTTAGTAACCAGAGCTGAACTTTGTCAAAGTCATGCTGCAAGGTGGATGTAACCATGGTTGGGCATGAGCCAGAGGCATACAGGACTGTATCATCGGCATACATATGTATGGTATGTGGAGGGGAGCAAACAGAAGGAGGTCATTTGGGACGATGGAGAATAAAGGAGACCTAGCACAGAGACCTGGGGACTTCAGTGTTGATTGGGAGGGAAGGTGAAATGGCATCACAGATTTTTACAGATTGGGATCATCCAGTGAGGTAAGCTTTGAACCAATTAATGGCTAGGGGAAAGGCCAGCTGATGAGAGGGAATCAAGAAGGAGGAATGGAGACAGTGTCGAAAGCCTTGGCTAAGTCAACAAAGATGGCTGAGGTGATTTGGCCATTGTCCATCCAGTAAGGATAGATTCAGTGAGCTGGAGAAGGGAGGTGGTAGTGGAGTGTTTTTCCTGAATCCAGACTGGAAAGGGGTGAAGAAGGGGAGGTGTCTGATAGAAAAGCGGTAAACTGGGAGAGAACAAGGTCTTCCTGCAGCTTAGCTAGGTAGGGAGAAGAGAGATAGGGTGATAGTTGCCAGGGGATGAAGGGTCACCGCCTTTGGGTAAGAGGAGTACCACTGCAAGTTTCCATGGAGAAGGGACTGAGGCCGTTGTGAATGACAGGTTTAGAATTAGAGTGAGGATAGACAATGGCTGGTTCTGAGAGGGACAGGAGTTTAGGGTCGAGGCCATCTGGGAGGGAGCCTTTAGAGGGGTTAACAGCGAGCAGGGCTTTTAGAGTATTATTTGGGAGATATAGCGAAGGAGAAAGGGATGAGAGGGAGAGTGGAAGGGAGGATACAGATGGGGAAGGGAGGAGAATAGGAAAGTAGGGAGGGACTTTAATAGCTCATTTGCACAGGAGGTGTAATAGAAGTTGAATATGGCAGCAAAGGTAGAACTGATCTTCCACTAAAGCACCATTTATTTTAAGCACGGGGGCTGGGGACAGGATGAAGGAGTAAAGAGGGTGTGGCCACCTTCCAGAACTTGGAGGGAGAATTTATATTTGTGTGGAAGGCAGATTTAAAATATTCAGACTTAAATAGCCTTGTAACCCTGGTACAGGCATTATGGAACTTCCGGAAAACAACTCAAGGTAATTTCGAGCTGAGTTGCTTTGTGGCACTTCCAGCCATGATCCCTGGCTTTATGGCAAGCTAAGAGTTCTGATGTAATCCACGGTAGGCATTTACTGTGGACCCTGGTTTGTTTAAATGGTGCAAAGGTGTTTCAATTTTCCCAAAAAATTCTTTAAAGTATTCAAAGGCTTTGTCAAAAGAGGGATAGAAGCTAAGGGAGACCAGTCAGAGTCGGCAGGTTGTGCAGGAGTGGTTCAAGCTCAGTGGATTTGAAGCAGCATAATTGCAATGTTTTACGGTGACTTAGGCCTGTGTACTTTCTTGACTATGAATACTGGGTTATGATCACTGATCACGTCAGGAAGGATGTCAGAGCTGATGATTCTATGAGGTGGGAGGTAAGGGCACAGTCAAGGAGGAATGGTTTTGTGTCTTATGGTTGGGGGGTGGGTTCAGAGATCAGCTGAGATAGGTTAAGGGCTCCAATTTCATTTTGTGTTTTTGCTGTTTTGGGTGACAACCAATTTAAATTGATGTCACCTAGGATATATAGCTCCCCAGATTGGGAAAGGGTAGTGATAGAAGTTAATAGGTCATTTGTTATAGAGGGCTGGAGGTTTGGGCAACAGTAAATGCCAGCTGTAAAGACAGGAAGAGTGAAAGGTAGGGACACTTGAATGGCAAGGGAGTTGTGGGTAGCTGGGTTGAGGATGAGTATATAATGTAGTAGCAGTTGGAGAGAGAATGTACATAGCCACTCCCACCCCTGCCAGCTCTTTCTTGTCTTAGGATGGAGTAGTCAGGAATGCTGAGTGAACTGTCTGGGAATTAACTCTTTAGCCACGTTCCGTGATTATTAAAATGTCTGGTTTTAGAGTAACTACCAAAGTTTGAGGGAGCTTTATTTTGGGCAGCAAACTGCGGATATTTAGATGAACAATCTTGAAACCCTTTGGTAGTATTGAGGGGCTGAGGAAACAGTGGCAGGTGAGGACATCGAGCAGCAGAGGCACAACTGGGCCAGGGTTGGGGTGGATGTCCCCAGAGGGACAGCAAAGGAGAGCAAGAATTAGGAAGTGCAGCTTGGGGCATCTGGAAGTTGAGGACCGGAAGCCTGGTGAGTTGAGGAGATGGGAGGGGGGTGCAGGAGCAGGAGGTGAAGAACAGCATAGGAAGTAGGCAGTCTTACTAGACAGCAATTTGGAATAGTAGAGAAATAGGACCAGATTTCAAATGGGAGGAGGTAATGGCCAGGATGAAGATGGGGGATTGGGGATAGGAGGATGATGGCGTGGATAGATTATTTGGCTCTGATGGTGGGTTGTGAGCTAGAGGGGTAGTAGGGCAAGAGATGGAGTAGGATTAAGGGAGAGAGGAGGAAGGCATAGCATTTCTCTTGAGGGCAGATATAGAGAGCTAGAAAGGTAAGGTATGAGGTTTATTGTGAATTGTGAGCAGTTTGGAGAGTGATAGAGGGTATGGTAAGGTGTGAGGTGTACTGTAGAGAAACTGTAGAGGTAGTGAAGCCACAGGGCTTAGGGCAGGGTATGTCAACGCTGTAGTTGTAACTGCAAAAGACTTGAAATGGTAACTAGGTTTAGGGAGAGGGTTGAAGAAATTTAGCAGTTCGCGGAAAGTGCAGGTTTTGTTAGCGAGAAACACCGCTGGAGGTTGGAAATAGCAAATAGCAGCGGCATCTAGTGGCAAGCGAGTATAAGCTGCAGGGGAAAAGTGGACTACTAGGTAATGGGGCGGCAGAAGGCAGGCGCAGAAGGACGGGTAGTATAAGCAGAGAGACTGCCAAGGGTGGTGGTAGGGGTGATGGGGTAGCCGACGCATAAGCGGTGGCAGGTTTTAAAATGTGGAGGGCATACAGAGACCTCGGAGACCTTTCACAGCTGAAAGTCATACCTGGTAGCAGCAGATGAATCAGCGGGAGAGGCAGGTTCGGGTGTCCTCCGACCCTCTAGCAGCTAGGAGCTGCACCAAGGCTAAGTAGCGGTGGGTGAATCAGCTGCTTGGTGAGGGCAGGATCAGGTGTCCTCATGACCCTCTAGCAGTGAAGAGCTGCACCAAGGGCTGGTAGCGATGGGTGATCAGCGGCTTGGGAGGGCAGGATCAGGTGCCCTCATGACCCTCTAGCAGCAAGGAGCTGCACCAAGAGCCTGGAAGTGGCGGGTGAATCAGCGGCTTGGGAGGGTAGGATCCAGGTGCCCTCATCACCCTCTAGCATCGAGAAGCTGCACCAAGGAGCTGGTAGCAGTGGGGTGAATCAGCGGCTTGGGGAGGGCAGGATCCAGGTGCCCTCACAACCCACTAGCAGCGATGAGCTGCACCAAGGAGCTGGTAGCGGCGGGTGAATCAGCGGCTTGGGAAGGGCAGGATCCAGGTGCCCTCATGACCCTCTAGCAGCGAGGAGCTACACAAGGAGTCCTCTACTGAAAGGAAAATCAAGCTGAAAAACCTGTAAAGTTTGGTCCAACTGGGATTTAATTCGTCAGTTCCTGGCTTTTGGTGCCAAAATTTAAATGCAGAGAGGTGACACGGAGACCTCGGGGACCTTCACAGCCAAAAGTCATAACATGGTAGCAGCAAGTGAATCAGCGGCTTGGGAGGGCAGGATCCAGGTGCCTCACGACCCTCTAGCAGTGAGGAGCTGCACCAAGGAGCTGTGCAATTTCTATTAGAGGTCCAGAGCCTCCCGGATTGGCGCTGTACAAATAAAATTGTCTTGCCTTGCCTTAAACCAATTCTGGACTCTCATAAAATCATCCAGAGGCATTTTTCTATAGCACAGGCGCTTTTACCTTTTATTGCCAGGACTGCATCAACATATAGGATGACTCTGTACTCCTGGCAAACTGAGGGGTGCTAGTTCAGAACAAGGCTAAGAAGCAGGGGTTTCAATATGGACCTTTGTGGGACACTTATACCAATGGTGCAGATATGAACATAATGTTACCCAATATTACCTTCTACTGTCTATTATTTAACCCTTAGGGTACCGACAGAATTAGAACATTTAAGAATTTTGGACTGTTATAGCAGTCCTTGGCCTGCAAGGGTTAAATTATCTTGAAACCAACTGCCGTTTTGTGATAAACCAAATGTAAACAATTTATCAATATCTTATGATTTACTAAATCAAATGCTTTTAATAAATCAATATAGCCTCTCCAGCCGTCCCCACTGTCCAAGGAATCACTGAAGAAATATGTATATTTGCGGCATGGTGGTGCTGAGGACTGAGGTGTTGGATGCCTTTCCTCGTGCTACCCAGCGACCGGGTTTGGGAATGACCTTGGGTTGTCGGGGTGCCGGCATGTGGGGGAGGAGCAGGATTGAGAAAGCCAGCAGGCTGCTCTCCCTCTCCAGGGGTGCAGGGTGGGTTGTAGTCCCCGTGGTTCCGCTCCCACCAGGTGGAGATCTGGTGGGTAGCGTGGAGTGGAGGGTGGCACCATACAGGTGGGTGGAAGGGCTGAGCTGGTGCCACGGTGTGCATGTGTGCCTCACATGTAAGCACAGCTGTGTACCAGGACCTTGGGTGGGAAGCAGGAAAACCTATAAAACTACCATAAAACCTATATAAAAAAATAAATGTGTATATTCAATAAAGCAGTTGTGGTTGACACTTTTCCTAAAACCATATTGGGTGTAACCCCCTGCAAATGGGGGTTCCCAAAGTCTTCAGGAGCTTGCCTGAATGCTCCAAGCCTGGATGGTGTTCGCGCCTGAGCTGCTTAACTGTGGTTGCAAGTGAGTGCTATTTCAGCCTCCACATACTGTCTCTTTAAGAGCTGTCTGCTTGCAGACTTAGTTTGTATGGGGGACTGTGCATTTAATGCTCGAATCCCACCCAAGCTGCGAGTAATCACTCCAATTTGCAGTCGCTGAAGGGAAGCGGACTATTAGGTAAATGGGGCCGGCAGAAGGCGGGCGCAGTAGGACGGGTAGTATAAAGCAGAGACTGCCAAGGGTGGTGGTAGGGTAGGGGTAGCCACCACATAGCGGTGGCAGGTATAGGAATAGCAAAGGAGCCCATCTGAAAGCTGTAACTGTTTGCCTGTAATCATTTAAAGCATTAGCAAAATTGTAGTTTGTCTAACCTGCCTTTATTGCAGCTGGGACTCTTGTGTGTTACCTCTCCATTTTGGACCTAAACTGCTGTGCTGGGCCAACTTGGTACAGGAGCCTAAATGGAACCTGTGGATGAATCAGAACTTGGACTCTTAATTTGAGCCAGCCACAAGGGGATTGTATGGGCAGTGACTCTGGGAAATGTAGCTTTGACCTTGGTGCCTTTTCTACCAACAGAGGAGTCTTATTGTGGTGACAGCTGAATCAGCCAACAGAATAGTGTGGAGCTAAAGGAAATGCCCTGCACTGTGACTGGAAAGATCAGATCAGTTGTGGCAGTGAAGAGAAGGAGCTGTGTGCTTCTGCGGTGTATAGTTTCGGCATGAGAAGCACATGTGAGGCCCTGAGTTTGGTCTGCTGCCTTTGTGAGTGCGGTTTGGACTGAATCCAAGTTGTGAGGAGAAAGAAGCACTAGAAGTGTGGAAACCAGGCTCACCCTGTAGAAGACTGGAGAAATTGCTGAATCATGCTCGGTCTGTCAGGAACTGAAGCTGCTGTGTGCTCCCAGGTATTTAGCAGTAATTGCGATCGGGATCGAGGGCAGCCTGCCTGGTATAGTACTTTCCTTTACATATTAATGTGCGTAGTGCTTGTGGGGAATCGCTATTTCAAATCCCTGTACAGTGAATTGTGTGCTGAAGCTGGAAGTAAACTAGCTTAATCGGACTACATCCGTTTGCTATCAACTGCAGTGGGTCCAGTCACAAGGACCTTGTCCTCATGCCCTGCTCTTCTGGCAATCCAGAGGAACATTCTCCATCCGATCCTCAGCGTGGCTGTTGTGAGTACAAATGGGTATTCCCCTGCAGCTTGTTTTTCAATCACAAGTGTGTCATCTAATTCTTGTTGTTTCACTGTTTTGTGGACTGAGCCCTCCGGCTCCGGATTACAATTGGGTGTCGTGCATATATTTGCTTCCACAGGGCCTATCCATCTGCCTGCGGCCAACCCAGGCAACAGACCTGAACCCCCAACCTGGGTACCCAGAGTGTGACTTTTCAGACCTTGTATGTGCACAGTACTGTGATTTAATGTCACTAATTAACCTGATTTCCCTCCCGTGTTACTGTCCCTAAATAAATCAGATTTGTTGTTGTTATACTATATACTGTCTGTGGTGGTGGTACTTATGGAAACAGTATTGTGTTTTGCTGTGTATGTTGATTAACCTTACTTTACAGGGGTCCTCAGAGATGTGCTGCTGAATCAGTCTCGAGGGTAAGTGGTATCTATATGAGTGAACAGTGTGTAAGCAGTGGAGTATTGGGGCTGTAACTCCGATTGTACTGTGGAGCACTAGAGGAACCAAAGGGGTCACCCGGTGTTCCAGAGGGCTGTGATCAAGCTAGTCTAACCACTGCAAACCCTGACCTCTGGGTGGAGGCACCCGCCATAGAACCTAGGCCCCTCAACCTGTCAGTAGTCAAGCAGGCAGGGTGTAGCCCTTGGGATAGCGCCACCTGGGGATTACACTGAGTATCTGTTAGGAGATTAAATTCTTCAGTATAACCGACCATTTGGTCATACTATTCTTTCTAGTAACTTGGGCAGTGGGAAGAGTTTAACACAGAGAAAGTTGAGACACAGGAATATCTCTTGGAAGATGGCCACCAGGCTGGGCGTGTTGCCGTCACTCGAGCTTGAACTTCTGTTTGTGTGCTAGTTTTATGATATTTTAATTTATTATCTTAGCCCATTTTAGACTTTACGAACTCTTGGGCTTGTATTGTTTGTAGGACAAATCGTGGGATTAGCGGTTTGGGGCTCTCCGACTTTCCGTTATCACGGACCTGCAGCGGAGTCTTTACAAGGAACTGTTTGGCAGAGTTACGTCGGAGGAATTTTTTTTTTTCGTTTCTGCCTAACCTGAGGTAGTTTTTGGGTTTCCCGACCGGTCTCACTTTAGCGGAGGAACGCGGAGGGGTTTTCTTGCTTCCCCTTCCCTTCAGCTTTAGTTTCTGGACGAGTCCGAGAAAGAGAGTGGGAAGCCTTCCGGCCTGAAAGATCACTTAATTTTATTTTTGGGATTGTTTGTTGGTCTCCTCCTGGACACCGTCTGGAAGGCTTGTGGAGTTCAGTTTGGTCTGGGTCAGGCGGCTTTGGACTTTTCTGTCGGTTGTTTTTGTGATTAATTTAGTGGATTTATTTAGCTGGGATTTAGGGGCCTGAAGAGCCCACTACTACCACATCGCTCTGAATTGTGATGAGGATTGGAATGGAGTTACATAGGATGGGTTTGCCCTCTCTTCCTTTTACTAATATTTAATCTGGCTATCTGACTTGGTCTAGTTTGTGATCAGCTTAGTTTTCAGAGTGCTGAAAGGCCCTGGCTGAGCAAGGTTTAAATCTGGTTGTGTAACTCTGTCTGTTAGTTAAATTCCTGATGGGTGTCCTGACTTGGAGCTTTTGCTACCCTGCAGGGGTTTGGGGTATTTTGGTCAGGAGCTGGCTAGAGTACCCCACCCCTTGAGTCTTGAGGACTGCCACTTTCCTGGTACTCTTCAAGACCCTTTGGTAAGGGTAGTTTGGACTCCTTTGGGGATTACCTATTCGGGAGAATTATGGGCATGAGTTAAACCGATTTTTCTGACCAAAATTCTACAGACTCTCGAATTATTCTTGTGAATCTTCGGACTCTTCCTGCTTTATTCCCATTTGTTCCTGCCTGATATGGACATACTAATTTTATGGACTTTGTATTGGTTTGATTTGCTTTACTTTTGAGTTTTTTCTGATTCCGGCTCTTGGACACGGGGGTGAGAGGTCTTTGTGTCCTTTAGCCTTTTTAGTTTTGTTTTATTTTTTCTTTTGTGAAGCTAGAACAAATTTCATCTTCCCCTAGTTGTGAGAGAACTTGTGTGGAGTTTTGTTCTTGGCCCTTTGCTGTTTATCCTATAAGGGCTAGGCAGTGAGTGCCTTGTCCCTTTCCTCTCCAGTGGTGAGAGCAATCCGGGAGTGTTAACAGGTTAGGTTTAGATTTTCTTTTCTTTTCTTTTAAGTTTATTCTTATGTTGTTGTTTAAATTGATTTTAATTAGTTTGTTGTGGGTTTGGTTTTATTTAAGTTTTAACATGTGTTGGCCTTTAGCTCCACGGTAGTCGCTTCTCATCCTCCTCTCTTGCGCCCTCCGCCCTTTGTCCTCCTCCTCTACTTTTGATACTTACTAGCTGTAGGGCTCTGGGTATTGTCCGTGGGGGGTTGTCGAACAGGGGTGGATGAATGGCTGAGTCCATCATATCGGGTAGTCAGGTCCAGGGGCGCCCTGGGCGAAATGGAATCAGATCAAGGTTCTCCTTGTCTGGTAGCCATACCAAGGCCCCACAGAAATTAGTGGGCAGATAGGCTTGACAACCCCTGAAGTTTGTCCAACTCGGGTGGTGTTATGCAATGCCAGGTCTGTTAGGAATAAGACCGCTATTATTGGCCGATCTTGTTGGTTCGGCTGACCTGGCTTGCATCACGAGACCTGGCTGGATGAAAACTCTGGCCCCACTTTAGAGGCCATGATTCCAGCCGGTATCGCGTGATACACCGCTCGAGATTGGACTGCGGGGGGGGTTGCAGTCTGTTTCAAGACGGAATTGGGTCTCCACGAATGTGGTAGTCGGTGAGACTGGGTCTTTCGAGTGTACAGTCGGGCAGGTGTAGGCATTAGATCGTCCTCATCTACCGTCCACCCGGTGATGAGGCGCTTCTTACAGGAAGTAACAGAACACCTCAATCGCGACGTCGCTTGAGTCGCCCAGGTTGATGGTCATGGGTGACTTCAACGCCTGGTCGACGATGAACTCTCAAATTTGGGTAACGACTTCCTCCAATTGATGTCTTCTATGGCCTCACACAAGTGGTTTCCACTGCAACGCACAAATCTGGACACTCTTTAGATCTAGTCTTCCTTCTAGGGATTAACGCATCCGACATGGGGTGGAACCAGTCGCCTGGTCTGATCACCACATCGTGAGGTTCAATTTTGCACCCCCTAAGAAGACCAGCCCCTGTGGAGATGGTCAGGTACCGCATTACGGAATGTTACTCCACAAGGTCTAGCGGCGGTCCTTGACCTCTCATCCTTCAGTTCGGTGAGCAGTGGTCCAGAGCGCCAGTGTGGCCTATAATAAGGCCGTCCTGGCGGCACTGGATTCCATTGCTCCTGTTCGTGAGTGCCCCAGATCCTTCGCCCCCAGAGCCCCATGGTTTGATGGGACCCTGAGGAGATGCGGAGACAGGGGCGAAGGTTAGAGCATCGCTGACGCAGGTCCACCCTTGATGCCGACCACTCTAGATTGATGGAACATTATGTTAACTATCAATCTGCAATCACCCATAAGAAGGCAGAATTCCTGTCCAGGAGATTGCAGTTGCTCAGAATCGACCGGCTCAGCTGTTCAGACTGTAGACAGACTGTACAACCCAGCCTGCCTGCATGTTCGAAAGCTTTCGCAGAAGTGCGCATAAGCTCATTACTTGCAACTAAAGTGGCCGAGATCAGGAAGAACCTGGGTCCGACAAGCTCTATGGGTGAAGCCTCTGGTCAGCATGAGATGACAGTGCCCCATTTCTCCTGGAGTTCCTTTCGACGACCTGAGTTCGTGGACATTATGAGGATCATCCATTCTATCGCCCCCAGAAGCTGTGGTTAGGACCCTGGTCCGACTCCCTTATTTTGGGTTGTTTGGAGATCATTGGTCGGTCCTGGCGCCAAATAGTCTGGTGCTCCTTGGAATCGGGTGAGTTTCCTGTTCCTTGAAAGAGGCTGTGGTAACTCCTCTCTTGAAAAAAGCTTCCTTGGACCCGGACTCTTATTCTAGCTATCGACCTATCTCTAACCTCCCTTTATTGGGAAGGTTATTGAGAAATCGAATGGAAATCAATGGATGACCATTTAACCATCCATAATGTCAACGAATCCTTCCAGTCGGGCTTCCGTAAGACATAGCACCGAGGACGGCGCTGGTTGGGTGTTAAATGATCTTCTGATGGCGAGGATCAGAAGAGGCGCTCCATTCTCATTCTTCTTGATCTCTCTGCAGCCTTTGACACAGTGGACCACATGGTGCTGTTAGCTCGTCTGGGGCATATTTGTGGAATATCTGGAACCGTTCTGCAATGGTTCACGTCATTCCTTACGGGAGATCACAGAGAGTTGTGTCGAGGGATTTTTCCTCTGACCCAATTCCTCTGTTGTGTGGAGTGCCACAGGGATCCGTGCTGTCGCCCATGTTGTTTGCAGTGTACATGCTGCCCTCGGAGGTATCATTAGACGATATGGGCTGAGGTTTCACTGCTATACGGATGACACCCGGCTCTATCTGTCTTTGCACCGACCAGGATGGAGCTCTCTCGGTGTTTAACAGCTGTCTGAGGGAGATCCAAGACTGGATGGATTCTAGTTGGCTAAAGTTGAATTCGGAGAAAACAGAGGTGCTGGTGGTGGATCCTGGTGGTCGGGTGGTGAGGCCGGATATCGGTGCTCCGTCTGGAATTATTCTTGGTGGAGTACCTTTGCCATCCTCAGAACAGGTGTGTAGCCTTGGATTTATTCTTGACGATAAGCTGACTCTCAAAGCTCAGGTGTCAGCTGTTGTCAAGACTTCCTTTATCATCTCAGGAACATTGCCAGGGTGAAGCATCTTGTTCGTCTGACTCCCTGCCTACTTTGGTTCATGCCTTTGTATCTTCACGCTTAGACTGTTGCAATGCCCTGTACTTTGGGCTTTCTGGGGTTGAAATCATGCGCCTGCAGCTGGTGCAGAAGCTGCAGCCGGTTTTGACTGGGACTAATCGTTTTGTCACATCACTCCCATGCTGCACGAACTGCACTGGCTGCCCTGTGCGGTGGCGGATCACCTTTAAAGTCACTACCTGAAAGACCTCCTGGTGCCTTACTGCCCTGACCGATCTCCGCCGCCGACATGGGGTTGTTAGAGATCCCGAGAGTGAGTCTGAAATCTTCTGGCAGCAGAGCATTTTCATTTGCTGCACCCACTCTTTGGAACTCTCTACCATGTCGTCTGCAGTGCACTCCGTGGAACTCTTTAAAAAGAGCTGAAAACTTACCTGTGGAGCATGGCTTTTAGATAATTAATTATTTATTAACGCTCTGGATTTTATTATCACATATTTTATCTTGTGGTATGATTTTATGTTTATGTTTGTGTATGTAATGTTTGAATTGTTAAATTGTTTCAGCACCTTGATACGTTGAAAGGTGCTATATAAATAAAATTATTATTATTATTATTATTATTATTAAGAGGACGAGATCGGCCTATAATTACTTGTAACCATTGCCTCACCCCTTCATGCAGTGGGACAACCACAACCTGTTTCCAAAGTTCACGTACTACTTGTCTGTGCAGGGAAAGATTAAATGACTTCATAATTGGAAGCATGCATCTCATCTATAACCAATTTCAGCTATTTCATGTCCAAACCATTACTGCCAATTCTAGTTTTGGTATTCATTTTAGGCATCAGACAAGAATCTTTCTTGTTACCTTTTAAAATAAAACTCAATATTTACTTTCATAGTTTTTGGCGGAGTAGTGGCAAGAACATGCTTTTTCTTAATTGGCATTATTTCCAGCACCTGCTCTGAGGCTGTCTTTGTACTTTTGCCATCAACTACATCAGGGCACCCCTTTCAGATGTCCTGTGTTCTTTACTGTACTATTTCAGATGGTTTATTTTATTTATTGAGTAAATCGATTTACAACCTTTGAGTCAAACTCATTTACAAAGGCTCCTCGTCAAAATACAAAACATCAACATAGTACACAACATAATAATAGCAAGTATAAAACAATAATTCAAGGTGGTAAAGGAAAACATAGAATATAAACAGAACAATACAACAGTGGGGTGGGGGTAGCTGAAGCAGGTCCATCTAAGGAAAATATAAGAGACAATTTACAGTTCAGGAGTGTGTAGGTTATGTCCTGTACATTTAATGAGCTATCGGGTTTAGAAGCTGTGTCTTTTTTCTCTGTCCTTTTAGTAGGTACTGCTGTTTTTTTATAATTTTTGGGGCCCTCTGCTCAGCATGGTAGATATACTACCACTGGTCCAGATTTACCAGCCATCACTGGCGCTTGCAGAGGTTTACCTCTTAGTTCCCTGGGATGCAACTTTCTCAGCCCCATGGAGATGACACAGTGGGGACTGAGGTCCCAGCAGAATCATGCTGGTCAATGCTCTTCCCAAATGTATCTCAGCCCCCCGTCTTGGCAGCTGCTTAGGCACCTGTGCACTTACAGGTGATGGTAGCAGTGCAAGAAGTCAGCCCTCCCTCCCCAGAGGAGGAGAGCATCCACAGGGATGCTCGATTCTCCTCCCACCGTCCCCGACAACCCAGGCTTGAGGCAATGGATGCTATGATGTGTGATTTCCATCACCATTGGGAGCTTGGTGACACTGAAGTAGACTTTTGAGCCAAAAGAGCTCCCTTTTGCAGCTTTTCCTTTGTGTTTTGGGCAACCTTTCTTACAAGTTCACAATTTTGCCTGGCCCACTGGCATAGTGCTAGTGCTACCACCTGCGCCGACCACCAGGTTTCAGGAGCAGATCCATGGTTGGCTGAGGGCCAGCAGGGGGAGAAGGCTGAGCATCCATCGGACTGCTCACCTTCTCCAGGAAGAAGGAGATCTGGCACCCAGCATCTACCAATTCCTAGCGAGGGGCTAGGGACAGGTCAGCCTGGGACCAGTACTCAAGCTGGACTGGTGGAGGTGGCAGGCGTCTGAGCGTCAGAGGAGTACCTCCATCCATGTACTGAGGCACTGCACACATTCCTCTGTCAGGGGGATGCCACGGTGGAAACCACACACAGATAAAACCCTGAATGATGAGCAGTATGAAGTCTGGGATCTAGTCGGGACCCAGCAGATCGATGTGCGGTATATCCTAGCTACCCCTGGGAGAACAAAGACAGTTGTTACAAAAAATTTCACAATTCTTAAAATTGTGATCTGGACCTACATGAAATACCTCAAACACAACTTATGACAGTCTGCCTTTGCCAGGAGTTAGAAACAGGATTTATAGTTTTTTTTTATTCTGTAGGCTCAGTTTTCTTTTTGGCTGATCAACCATGCCAATTTGCTGATAGCACCTTAATTTTTTTTATATAAATTTGGTTCTGCTTTCTTTATTTGTAAAAACCACTATTAAAGCATAGTTTAGTCAACCAGTTTGATCACAAAATAGCTGTTGGTTCCCCAGGTGGAACCACATCAATCTGACTTCCCCAGTTCCTTGTAAGTGAGCAGCAACTGGAGAAAAAACACTAATTTAATAAAAAAAAAAAAAAAAAAAGAAAATAAACACCCCAACTAATATACAGCATTAAGTAAACCAATTTATGAGTTAGAACTTTGGAGCGGTCACCTAAATCGAGAACATACAAAACCATATGATCAAGTATGCAGACAATACCAAACTGGGAGGACTATGTAGCACATTAGACCAGATTAAAACAAGTCAGAAAGATTTAGCACTATCTCTGAATGGGCATATAGATGGGGCATGTCCTTCAACATGGACAAATGTTGTGTCCTACACATGGGCAGAAACAACACTATGCACCAACATTTGCTATCTAATACCGTCCTAAACCAAACCACTAGTGAAGAGATCTGGAACTGTCATAGATTCCAAATTCACCTTTAAGAAACAATGCACCTATGCTGTTTCAAGGGCCGATAGACTATTTGGTGCCATTAAATGGAACATCAAAAGTCGTAAACGAAGGTGCTGATGCCATTCTACAGATCTTCGTCAGACTCCATTTGGATTTCTGTAGCCAATTCTGGTGCCCATACAAGAGGCGATATTAATAGAGTAGAGAGGGTCCAGAGGAGAATGACTAAGATAATCTATGAAACTAGGAACAACCTTTACAAAGATAGGCTGACACAGCTAAAATTACATTCACTTGAATGGTGGTGAATCTTATAAACGGTCTGCTAGAGGAGGTGATTGCAAGCAAAACAAAGGATACCTTTAAGAGGCGACTGGATAATTATATAGCAAATGGAGGAAAGCTTCATTATTACACTGGATTGAAGAAAAAAATTACTCACCTTAGTAATGTTGTTTCTTCTCATGGAATCTTGCTATATTCTGACATATGCAGTGAGTCCCAACCTTGAACTGCCCGGAGATGAAAGAGTTAACTTTCCATGCCAGGCATGGAATGCTGAGCCTCGAGCTCGGTTGAGACTCTGTCTGTTGTTCTTCAAACTCAAACCGTCAGATCTTTCTGAGCTAAACTCACTAAGGTCCTGTGTGGAAGCTGTAAACCTACACTAGCCAATTGGCTACTAAACATAAAACACATTTTGGTCCCAAAACAAAGACTTAAGTCAGGAGACCCAAAAATCAAAAACACAACACCAACTCACCCCAAGAAAGAAGGGGTGAAAACAAAAGGTGGGCACCTACTATGTGCCAACACTGCACTGCCCACCCACATCCCAAAAACAGAGGTTCTGAGAGGGGCAGGCGGGGAGGTCAGAATATAGCAAGACTCCATGAGAAGAAACAACATTACTAAGGTGAGTAATTTTTCTTCAAACACCATAACGTCTTGATATATTCTGACATATCTGAACTACCAAGCAGTACCTCCATGGAGGAGGACAGAACCTACTTAGGAAATAGGCTCTGAAGCACAGCTGTGCCAAACCGAGCATCACTCCTGGCCTGGATGTCCAGGAGTAATGCTTGAGTAAGCGTGAACTGTTTTCCAGGTAGCTGCTTGACATATCTCTAGAATAGGGATGTCCCAGGCAGCAGCCAGGGAAGCAGCTGTACCTCTGGTAGAGTGAGCCCTCAGGCCTGAGGGAGGAACCTTACCCAGTTTCTCATAGCAGAATTGGATACAAGAGACAATCCACCTGGCAATGGGTCTTTTAGTGGCAGGTTTCCTTTACCAACCTCACCATAAGTGAGGAATAGTTGGAGGAGTCAAACCTGTGACCCTTAGTGCGCTCTATGTAGTAGCTAAGGGCTCTTTTGACATCAAACTGTGCAGCCTCCTCTGCTCAGAGGAGGAATGGTCAGTGAAGTATACTGGAAGAGACATAGATTGATTAAGGTGGAAATCTGAAACCACCTTAGGCAAGAACTTCCTGTTAGTCCTGAGGACCACCTTATCTCTATGAAAGGAGATAAAATCAGGCTCCACTGACAAAGCTTGTAATTCACTTTCGCCTGGCAAGTGATGGCTACCAAGCATGATCTTCCAAGTCAAGTACTTAAGCTCTGCTGAAGATAAAGGCTCAAAAGGGGTTGCATAAGCTGAGCAATGCAAACATTGAGGTCCCAGGCAGGGGCAGGGTCCCTGAATGGAGGGTTGGTGTGTAGCAATCCCTTGAAAACTTGGAGAATACAGGGTGAGCTGAAAGAAGAGGGCTTACCTGCTGAGATAAAAGCAGACACAGCTGCCAGATGCACTTTCAGTGTAGCTGGTCTGAGCCCCAAGCTATTTAAGTAGACCATATAATCAAGGACTGTGGGCAGATCAGCAGATTTTGGGAAATATGCTTCCCAGAGCACCATATGGAAAATCTTTTCCATTTTGAATTATAAGTAGCCCTGGTGGAAGGTTTTCTAGAAGCCTTCAGGATGTCCATTACACCTTGGGAGAGTGTAAATTAGAAGCTCTAACTCTTCAAGAACCAGGTCTTGAGATTGAGAGATTTGAGATTCGAGTACCAAACCCTCCCTGAGCACAGGTTAACAGGTTGTAATTCCTGGGAAGGCACAGGGAAGATGGACTACTAAGGACAGTAGGAGTGGATACCAGGGCTGTCTGGCCCAGTCTGGGGCAACCAGGATCATCTTGCAGGGTTGAGATCTGATTTCGACTAGCTTTGAACAGGAGAGGAAGGGAAAAGCATAGAAAACTTCTCTTCCCAATTGAGAACTAAGGCATCCAGGGGACTGAGCCCAACACTGAGGGCCTGCAGCAAAAAGGGAAGTTGGTGATTGTCTGGGGCTGCAAAAAGATCTATCTCATGGGGTGCCCGTCTGGAAAATATCACCTCAAGACCAGGGGTCCAGTGACCATTAAGTGATGGCCCTGGGAAATCCTGCTGAGAGCATCTGCTAGGACATTGTCCTTGCCTGGGAAGTGAACTGCCATGAGGAGGTGTTCAGGGAGTAGGCCAGAGACCACAACTTCATTGCTTGATGCGCAAGGCCGTAGAGCGAGTGCCTCCTTGCTTGATGATGTACCACATTGTGGTGGTGTTGTCTGTTCTGACCTGTACAACTTTGTTCTGAACAAATTTGGAAAAAGCTTGAAGTGCTAGAAATACTGCTCTGAGTTCCAACAGATTGATATGGAGCAGAGATTCCTGGGGGACCACAACCCCTGGGTGGTGAGGTAAGCCCATGTGAGCCCCACCCCAAGAGGAGGCATCTGTAGTAAGGATTAAAAGAGTGAGACTGAGTGACAAAGGAACCCTTGTCTCAGATTGTTCTGATCCTGCCACCACTGTGGGCCTGGATCAGGGTTCGAGTTACTGGGATCAATTTGGTTAGAGGGTCTTTCCTTTGAGACAAAGGCTCTCAAAGCGGAACTGAATGTCCCTCATCTGAAATCTTGCTCCCTGCCTACTGCTGTAGAAGCAGCCATGTGCCCCAGGAGCTGTAGAAAATGCCTTGCTGGTGAGAGACACCTGCAGGGTGAATGAGGAGGCCAGAGACCAGTGTCCTTGCCCTGTCCAGGAAGGAAGGCTCTGGCCTTTACAGTGTCTAGCTCTACACCTATGAAGTTGAGGAGCTGGACAGGCTCTAGAACTGACTTTGGAAGATTTAGAAGAGCACAAAAAGTGAGCAGTTGCTGAGTTATCTGTAAGTGTAACTTGGCTTGGTCTGGGGACTGGCCTACTATGAGCCAGTCGTCCAGGTAAGGAAGATGGCAATCTTCTGCCTTCTTAGAAAAGCAACTACTACTGCCAGGCATTTTGTGAATACCCTTGGAGCAAAAGTGAGGCCAAGGGCATTGCTCTGAACTGATAATGGCCTGAGGGCAGCTCGAACCTGAGATACTTTCAATGGGAGCTTCTGGCGAGAATATGGAAGTAGGCATCCTTGAGGTCCAGGGACACTAGCCAGTCCCTTGGCCTTAGAGAGGGTAGAATAATTCCCAGAGTCACCATTTTGAATTTTGGTTTTAAAGGTGCTTGTTTAAGTATCTGAGATCCAGGATGGGCCCATTCTCCTGTCTTTTTGGGGTAGGAAGTACCTGGAATACAACCCTTTGCCCTGGTGTGGGGTGGAACCCTTTCACAGCTCTGAGAGCTAGGAGGAGAGACCTCTGCCTCTAAGGCAAGTGCCTCTGATGGATTTGCAGGTGGAAAGGATCTGGTTCTCATCTTTGGAAACTTTTGAAGCTGAGAACCAGTCCCAGCACACTACTTCAGGACCCATTTGTCTGATGTGGAGACTCCCAGTCCTGGACAAAGTAAGCCAGCCTGCCCCTACAGGTAGCTAAGAATGCCTGGCAACCCCATCAGGGTGCCTGTTTGGCAGGGGCTTTGGGCTGAGGGTGGGCGGGTCTGCTTGTACCCGTCTGCCTCTCCCTCTAAAGAACCCCTCTGGGCATAAGCAGAAGAGGAGGCCTGGGCTTGGTAAAAGGCCTATGAAAAGGCCTGCCCCTGCCCTGGGAAGCTGCCTTTGAGGAGTGGCCTGCCTTTCCTTGGCCTGTGCACTCCTATAGGTGGTCCTATACTCATCCATTTTCTTCATGTAATTCTCTGTTTGCTCCCAGACAGAGAATTACCTAACAAGGAAAATCCATGGCCTTAGTCTGGGTATCCTGTGACAGGCTAGTACATCTGAGCCAAGCCATTCTTGAAGTGCCACAGATGTAGCCATGACTCTAGAAGACACATCATTGGAGTCCACTGCAGCATGGAATTGCACCTTGGATGCCTCAATACCATCAGCAGCCACCTGCTCCAGCTCCTTGGCAAGCTGGCCAGGGACCTGTTTGCTAGGGCCATAACAGTGTCCCATCTGGATTTTGATACCTAGCAGTATAGGCCATATAATTGGCCTGTCTGAGTCCCAAGGATGCTGCCATGTACTGTTTCTTTGCCATGGCATCAATCCTCCTGGAGTCCTTGTCCTTGGGGTGTGAAGCCAAGGAATGTTTGCCTTATCACGGGCTGCAGCCTGCACTACTAACATGGCTGCATTGTTGTGTAAGGAACTCCGTGTCAGAGCCTGACAATGTATACCTCTTGTCCATTCTCTTATCCACAGGAGGTATAGTGTTAGAGTCTTCAAATCTTAAATGTCTGTTTCCCAAAGATTTGTGCAGGGAATAGACAGCCTCCTAGACTCTGGGATATCCATCATTTCCACATAGTCAGGCTCCTCCTGGTCATCCACAGCTTCTTCCATAGGAAGCTGGAGGGTTTCAGCCACTTTTTATAAAACATGAAATGGGAGGGGACTCAGAAAGCCTAGGAGGAGAAACCCCTGAAGGTCTGTCTGGGAAGATGTCCGGGTCAATGGGCACATCAGACTTTCAAATCCACTCACTTTCCTCATACTCCTCTTCCTCCTCCTCCGGTTCATAAACTCCTCTAACTCATACTCTTGAACCGGTGGAACAGCTGAACGAGCACCTGCCTGATGGTGCGGTTCGGTGAGGCTGAGAAAACAACTGGACAATTTTGATCGCTTTGGCTATCTCTTCAGTGGTTGGGAGGAAAGTTTTGGCCCCACCAGCTGATTTTTCTTTTCTAGTTCTTTTAGCGGAACCGATTCCTCAGAATGGCTGTCCTTGCCGAAGAAGTCTCACCCTGGTCAGAGGCACTCCTTCTGGTTCGGTTTGAACTGAACCGGGCTGGCCATCAGTTCAGCGGACTTTTTGGCCTCCCTTTCCTGAGCCTACCAGCTCTCTTTTCTAGGGTAGCTGCAGGAAATTTTTGCAGATCTGGCAGTCTGCATTGAGATGGTCAAACCCCAGACAATAAACACAGGTGGTGTGGGATCAGCCTTGGCAAAGACTTCCCACACACTACAGTGTTGAAACCCAGTGAGTCCGGTTTTCTTTTGGGTTTCTCAGACATAGTGCCAGTCCTAACCAAACTTACCCTTTTATGGCAATCCCCAGGCAAGACCCTCTTATCGGTTCCCAACCGTGTCACGGGTCATGGAAAATACCGTAATAAAATCCGTTTTTAGAACCAATAAGAACAGGTAACCACACTCTAAAAGCACAATTTAAGATTTTAAACAACTTGATCGGTTCAAAGCCGAACCGATAAACCGTTACAAGTTCACACAGAAAAGAATAAAATAAACCTATCTAGTACTCACAAATACCACAGACAGAGACTGAACCGACAGGTTACAGTTTAAATTCGTCGAAACCGAGAAAAGTGGTACTTTAACCGACAAATTGAACCGAGCAGCAGGAGAAATCTCGGAGCGACTGTTCAGTGGTAGAGTAAAGAAATCTGACGGTTTGAGTTTGAAGAACAACAGACAGAGTCTCAACCGAGCTCGAGCTCAGCATTCCATGCCTGGCATGGAAAGTTAACTCTTTCATCTCCGGGGCAGTTCGAAGGTTGGGACTCACTGCATATGTCAGAATAGCAAGACTTCATGGTGTTTGAAGGAGCTACCTATGGGCAATTTGCCTTATCTTGCTCCTCGAACATTAGTGGCATTAGTGACATTTTTTTCTATCGAAAATAATAAAGAGGTGAAGTAAACAGTTTTAAATTGACCAGAAGGCTGGAGAAACTTTGGGAAATGGCTCTTTTCAAGTGGAAAAACAAATCTGCTGTTTAGACAGTAGGGGAGCATGACCACTGTGCAGAGTCTGAATAGGGTTCTAAATTCTGTCATTACCATTTAGTTCCCAGTTTCCAGGGCAACACTCACTGAGGAGATGATGCACAGTTGTATAAGCATTATTGTTAGATTCCAGCTGTTAAAAAGTAGTAGAAGTAGTCTTTCATATAGTGCTCTCCCACAGCCCCAAGTGCTTTAAAATAGTGATACATGCCATTAAAGTACAAACATAAAACAAGATACACAGCAATGATCATATACATAAATTCAATTAACACTAACAAAATATATGGCACATTATATTACTCCTGGAAGGCCTGCATAGTGAAACAAATCCTATTAAATACCTTTGATCTCCCTGCTGATAACCAGACTTTTATTGGCAATCAGGATCAAGAGTAAAAGATAAGTGACATTGTTTAATTTCTTCTGTGCCAGGCTCTGAACAGACGGAGCAAGATCAAAGGTCGGCAATATGAGTCACTTTTGAAACAGATAGGAATCTCATCTTAAACTTGCGAGGTTAATAAGAACTGATGTGAAAAGGCAATAAACAACCTACTATTCAGACTTTGCACTTATGAGTCAACAAGGGCTTTACCATCAGGATATATTGAAATTGCAGATTTAACTGATTCAAAACCTGATAAGAAAAGTAACCTACTTTGTAACTATAGTTCTTCTAATCAATGTTTTCATCTGATTACCACTTTAAGCAAATAACCTGTGCATGTTCTATGCTGAAACAGAATAGTTTGGACCAATCCAAGTACTGATCACATGACCCCTGAGCCTCAACTGCTAGATTATTAAGCATTATAAAAGGTTCTCAGAAATGCTGCAATCTGATTGGCTGTTAGGATTCCAACAGCGTTACATTAATCCATGTTACACTGTCATGCACAGCCTGATCACAATGGCACATGGATTCTTCCTGTCAACATTCCATCCTCTAGCACTGCTGAATGACTGGAATAATGCATTCTGATTTTGAACCAGCATTCTTAAACTGTTGGTGGAAGAACTATTTTATTAAAAATCTCCATGTAAAATGAGGAAAACATTCAAAAGTATTCTTTTAACACTCTTTTTGGAACAGTTTTTATAATAGCAATAAGGCATTCCCAGGAGTTAGATTAACAGTCAGTTAATCACCTCTAGGGTAATATGGCACTCGGCAGTGCCTGCGTGCCACAGTACACCCTAGAGGTGATTAACAGACTGTTAATCTAACCCTGATCATGCTTATTGTTAAGGAAACTCAGAAGGCCTAAAATAACAAAATCTAATAAAAGTATATGTCATTAAAATATATTAATGTAACCCTAGATGGCGCTATCCAGGGCTACTACCCCTGCCTGATTTGCCACTAACAGGTTGAGGGCCTGGATCCAATGGCGGTGCCTCACCCAGAGGTCAGGGTTTGCAATAGTTAAACTAACTTGGTCACAGCCCTCTGGGACACTGCAACCCCTTTCTTCCCACTAGTGGCCCACACAATATATCAGAATTACCTTCACAGTATACACTTACCCCAGGTCTGGTTCCGGCACTGGGACCTCCTGTGAAATGAGATACAGTGCAACAATCACAGTACAGTACTTTAACATGAACAAATACCTCAGGCAGTATAACTTTGCTGAAACAAGCAGCTCTGATTTATTTAGGGGATATAACAAGGACAGGGGAAATCAGGTTAATTAGCTTATCACTCTAATAATCTACCTATGGCTCTGTGCACAGGCCTATCCCTATCAGTTACTGTCCCTGGGTACCCAAGCCCTAGTGGCTAGTCCAAACCGTGGCAGCTGGTAGGGCCCTTTCACACAGAGAAAGGAGAATTAAACAGTCAGCAGTACAGTAATTCCATTTGGATTTAATGTGGCAATTCAACAGGAGCGACCCTGAATTAGTACTCACGACTCCAAATAAGATAGGGTCCTTCAATGTCAGCAGGGCTCACTTGAGGTACACAAACCTCTTCACACATCCATATAAAAGAAAGCACTATACCAGGCAGGCTGCATCTGTATCCGATGCAATTACTGCACAATACCGGAGAACACACAGCAGATTCAGTTCCTGACAGACCGAGTGCAATTTTAAGCAATTCCTCCAGTCTTCTACAGGGTGAGCCTGGTTTCTACTCTTCAGAGATCCTTTGATTCTTTTCACAGGACAGATTCAGTCCTAACAAGCTGTTACACAAGCTGCAGACTGGAACTCTGGGCCCACACGTTTTTGACTAAAACTGCACACTGAAAAGCACAGGGCTCCTTCCTTCTTCACTGCCAAAGCTCAACTGAAACTCCAACCGACAAAACCGGGCACTTCCTTTGAGTTCCTCCCAGTTCTTGACTGGATTGGCTGTCACTCACAATAGACTGCTGCTGTTGGTCCAAAAGGTGCTGAAGTCTAAACTACATCTCCCAGAGTCACTGCTCTTACAATCCTCTTGTGGCTGGCTCAGATTATGAGTCCAAGTTCTGATTCGTCCAAGGCACCATTTCAGAGCTAGCTTACCCCACACTGATTGGTCCAGTTCAGCAGTTCAAAACTAGAATGGGAACTAGCAGACACAGTTCTGACTGCAAAAAAGCAGGTTAGACAAACTGTAATTTCATTATTACTGTAAATGATTTCTGGCAAACAGTTACATCTTTCAGATAGGTTCCTTAAGCCTCCTAGTGACTGCAAAATAGAGTGAATTGGCGCAGCTTGAGTGGTACTCAATCAAAGAACACACAGTCCCCCATACAAACTAATTATGTCTGCAAGCAGACAGCTCTTAAAGAGACAGTACCAGAGGTTCTAAAACACTCACTGATAAATGGCTTAGCATGCAAACACCATTCAGGCTTGGAGCATTCAAGCAAGCTCCTGGAAGTCTTTTGGAACCCCCATTTGCAGGGGGTTACACCCTTCCTGGCCTGGGAAAGCTAGCGTCGCGTCAAGCAAGTACCCATAAGTTTTAACTCAACCGTATACATTTGCATTAGGCTCACACATGTAATCATCAGTCAATATATCATTTTACCAAGAACACATTTCTGAAACATTGCAGTCGTCCTCTTTACACAATATTAACACACATTGTACCATAACTCAAGTTATTACCTCTTGTACATGAAACCTGAAGAGAGAGGGCCTTCCCTATCAGTTACCTTGGGGCTGGACGGGCAATGGCACCATACTTAGAGGGCAACACAAGTAACTTGGAGTTAGCACTGCGCTCAGTTTGGGCAATGAGCTGGGACACATACACTCCTTTATGGACAACATTGAGAGGCAAATCCACAGGCCTCCCAAAGGAATCATAACTGAGGTGCACCACAGGCTTTACAGCTCGACCAGTCTTTCTAGGGGAACTGTTACAGTCTCTGCACTCTGAGCCTCATTTTCAGCATTGTCCTCACTTGTCAGAGTCTCCCTGGGGGTAGAGAGCTAGAACTTGGGGCACTTTCAGCTCCAGGAGTTACAGTTTCTGAGTCCACAACATTTGGCTCGCATGGAGAGCTTTCGGACACTGGCAGTGGACTGTCAGGGCACTCAAAATACTCTTCTTGTTGGGTGTATCACCAGTCTGCCCCAATCTATCATTTTCCTCCCTGAAAGCTCAAACAGTTCAACCATGCACAATGATTCCATTTCATCTGATCTGATGCTTTGCACTTCACTTTCTGGGAGCATTGGCTCCAGGGACGAAGCTGGGGCTTGGACAGTCCAGAAGGCCCAGCTTTGTCTCCAGTATTGACTAGGGATTGCCCGAAACAATTGACTCAGTTCGTAGAAGGATAGTATTCAAAGTCACTCTGCTTTCTTCTGATATGGACTGACAGTCATGCTCAACTGGGACTTGTGCAGGGAACACTTTAACTCTGCTTCTGTAGGTGCAGACTTCCTTGGTCTTTTCTTAGCAGCAGCTCTAGTCACTGGTCCAGAGGGGCATCTTCTAGGGGCTCAGACTCAATTAAGATTTGTCCAATGGGCAGTAAATGATTTCTATGCATTGTTTTACATCTTTTGAATTATTCTCAGGCCTTACTTTGTACACTGGCAGATCATCTAGTTTGCCCACTACAATGTGAGAGCGGTGCCATCTGTCAGCAATCTTGTGCTTGCCATGCAGTCCCAGATTTCTTAGCAATACCCGATCTCCCTCCTGGGTTCCTGTGCTTTCACCTTTTATCATACCTTTCTTTGTTGGCCAGATTTCTTTTGGCAGCCATGGTTTGAGCCAGTTAGTACGCATGAGTTAGCTGGGCCTTTAACTTTTGCACATACTGTAAATAGTTGTCAGCTTGAACCCCATCAGGAGGACCCCAAAACACACATCTACTGGTAGTTGAGCTTCTCTTCCAAACATCAGGCGGTGGGGGAGAATCCAGTGGCATCACTTTGGTGCAGTTATAGCATGTACCAGGGTGCTAATTTGTTGGCTCCATCTAAGCTTGTCCTTTAGGTGCAGGGTGCCTAGCATATCTAGCAAAGTGCGGTTGAAGCGTTCAGGCTGTGGGTCCCCTGGGGTGTTAAGAGTGGTTCTGGACTTCGCACTCCCACAGAGAAAGCATCTCTTTGATCAGGCGACTCTCAAAGTCTCTCCTTGATCAGAATGGATTCTTTGTGGAGCCCCATAGTGAACAAAAAGTTTTCTACAAGTACTTTGGCTACAGTGGATGCTTTCTGGTCTTTGGTGGGAAATCTTGGGCATATCGTGAAATGGTCAGTGACCACCAGCACATTACTGATATTTCTTTGATCTGACTCCAAACTTAGAAAATCAATACAGACCAGCTCCATGGGTGCACTGGTGGTGATGTTAACAAGGGGCAGCCTCTGGGGCAAAGCTTTCCTCTGTAAGCAGCGACTACAAGTTCGAATGTGTTGCTCCACATCAGCCCCATCTTAGGCCAATAGAATCTGGATCTCACCAAGTCAAGTGTTCTGTCTATACCAAGGTGCCCCATGTGGTTGTGCAAGGACCTCAGTACTGAGTCTCGAAAGGCAGTGGGCAGCACTAGTTGTTGTTTGTCTACTTGTCCCCCTCTGTCTACTGTTTCTCTGTATAACAGTTTATTGATCAGTTTCAACTTAGGACCTTCTTTGTATAACAGTGCAGTTCTCAAATCAGTGGGCGTAATTTGGACACATCTTTTCCTGCATAGAGGGCTTCTAAAGCTGCTTTGATCATGGGATCGTGAGATTGAGCCCGCGAATACTGACATTGTCCAGCTGAGGCAGTGCACCAATGTCTGTGCAGAAAAGTGGCAATAAGCAGCAGGTATGCAATTCTCAGAGGCTCCCAAGCAATCCACCATGCAGTCCACTGTGTCCGTGGACATTGTTCCTCCCTGTCAAACTTCGGCAGAGTGCCGAATGTCAGGTTCTGCCAATCGGACCCAATCATTCTGGGGAACAGGGCTCCGGGAGAGAGCATCAGCATCTATGTGTTCAGACCTACCGTATTCGAGAGCATAGTCATATGTAGATAATGCAGAAAGCCACCTATGGCCAGTGGCATCCAACTTAGCTGAGGTCTGCACATAGGTCAAGGATTATTGTCAGTTTTACTAGTATTTTAGCCCCATACAAGTACTCATGGAATTGGTCAACAATAGCCCACTTCAAAGCTAGGAACTCTAACTTATGTACAGGATAGGTCTTTTCGGATGGGGTCAGGCTTCTACTGGCAAAGGCCACTGGTCTCAGGCCATTCTCGTGCTCTTGGTACAACACAGCCCCAACCCTTGCAAGCTAGCATCAGTGTGCAGGGCGTAAGGTTTTCTTGGATCGGCATAGGCCAGCACTGGAGCATGGGTAAGTTGATATATGATCTCATGAAAGCAGTCTCACAATCAGGAGTCAGTGGGCCCAAATACTTCACTCGGATGAAAATACACTCTTTCAGTCTTGAGGGCGCTGACTTTTGGTATTTTTTGTGGGTTGGGGATACCCTTGAGTAAGGTTAAGTAAAGGCGGATCACTCTTGAATAGTCCTTGATGAGCGCTGATAATAACCACAGAATCCCAGGAATCTTTGCAGTTCTTTTAGATTTTTGGGCTGTGGCCAGGTGGTCAAGGCCTCAACTTTACTTGTGGGTCTCTATTCCTCGGTGGATACTATGTGTCCCACATACTTTACTGATGTTTGAAAGAATTGACACTTATCAATGGACAGTTTAAGGCCAAAGTCCTCCAGTCGGTCCAATACCTTAAATAATCTGCTCTCATGTTCCTCCAGTGAGCTGCCAAACACAATAACATCATCTAGGTATACCAGGCACTCTAGTAAGTTCATGTCCCCACTGCACGCTCCATCAATCGTTGAAAAGTGGCTGGGGCACCTGAAATCCTTGAGGCATCCTCATGAATTCATAGAAGCCAGCGGACAGATAAAGGCCGTCTTCTCACAGTCCTCTGGGGCCATCGGGATCTGGTAGTACCCACTGCGGAGATCCAGCACAGAGAACCACTTGCTCCCGTTTAGGCAGCCAAAGCATCCTGAATCGGGGCATTGTGTACTGATCAGGGATAGTCCGCCCGGTTTAGTGCGATAATCCACACATCCTTACTGTTCCATTCTTCTTCCTCACTACCACAATGGGGGAAGCATAAGGCTTCTGGATTCTTGTATTACACCAGCAGCTAACATCTCTTGCAGATGCCGTCTCACATCATCTATGTCAGCAGGTGCCAGGCGTCGAGACCTCTCACGAAATGGTCTTTCGTCATGCAGCGGATATTGTGCTCAGCTCCTTGCCGCATCCTACATCCCATTCCTTTAAGAAAACACCTGGTCTCTCTGGGCAAGCTTCTCACTGATCCTCACTTTCCATTCAGCTGGCAGCGGGGAGTCGCGAAATCAAACAAGTCAGGCGTTACTCTGTCATTCTTCCTTGAACTCTTGCTGCTTTCGTAGCATGCAGTGTCTGCACAATGCACATTAGCCAGGATGCAACCTCTATTCACTCGAATGTCTCTTTCAGACACATTATGAACTTGGACCATTACCCTTCTGGCATAAGCATGGGCTCTAGCGGGCAAAATACTAAGCTTGACCAGCAGTCCTCTGGCAATTTTCCATCGCCTGGTGCATCCAACATTAATATTTTATTCTTAACATCCTTTCTGATACGGACCTCTCCCTGTAAGGTACACTGGGCATTTGGCGCCAGGATCAGAGACTCAGGATCCTTCTTCCATACAATTCCGACCGGTTCCTCTGGTTCTGTTTTTCAGCATCTCTCTGTGCCTCATAGGCCTTCTTAATTAAAGCCGGAACTCTTAAAGCTCTACTAGTCTTTGACCCTGTTTTTTTATAACACAACTGTGCCAGCCTTCGAACATATGAGCATTTGTTCCAATCAACAAAGGACACCATCATACAGTCCAGTGGGGGACACACTAAGGCTAGGGTCTCTACTTGTCCGCCACTCCAGCCACGGAGGTGGGAAAGACAACCAAAGTCGGATATACCGGAATGGGGTAGGCCTTCTCACTTAACCCCATACATGCAGTCCTTCTAATGGTTGTAAGTACGTCTGACAAATGCTTCTGATACCAATCCTGGAACATAATTGTCACTTGGAGCCACTGTCTAATACAGCTCTTGTAGACACTCCATTCACCTTTACAGTGGTCTCCATGGAGGGACCCACTATTCTGGACCAGTCTGGAGAGGCGGTAGTAGGGGGCCTGGGCGACTGACCTTGCCACAAAGGGCGTGGAATAGCATTTTGGTGCCCTCACTGGGATCATGTCGTCACCTCTTAACCACTGATTTCTTCTCCGAGCTCTCCTTGTAGCCTATATGCAACTTTGTCAGTGTCTTTTGGGGACTGGCATTCCCTTTTCATGTGCCCATCTTTCCACAATTATAGCAAAACATACTTTCTGGAGTTTGAGCTGGCGGCGCCACACTGGGAGCCAGGGGGGTATTACTAACTGGAAACCTGGGTGCCATCTCTGTCTGGCGTGATAAGCATTTGGAGACATCGTCAGTTTCTCCACTTCCATGGTCAAGGAATCGAGTTCGAGCTGTTATCAGCAGGAGATACATGGGTGGTACCCCACCCCATAGCAGATGCAGTCGGATATAGGTCAGGGCCCGTACTTGCAGGCGTGGCCTTCATAAAGGACTGTTTTGAATTCCCGGATCTCTCTCAACAGTTACGTCCCATTGTGACATATCTTTTTCCTTGTCAGAGCACTCATTGACTGCCAACCTCTGCCCCTGAACTTCACTTGATGGGTCACCCTCAGTCACTCGGTCGTAGCCGCAGCTATTGGTGCAGGTCCTCCGGTCATCTTTTCTCAACTCCTCGAATTTCTCTCATTAACTCATCATAGGAGGGTGGGGATTCCAGTTGATCTGCCAGGCGTAACTGAAGCAACAGCAGTTCTGAGAAGGGGCAGACTTAAGGATCCTGTCCAGCCTGGTTCGGTCCAGTTCAATCGCTGGCAAACTACCTTTTCTGAGGCATTCTTGCAACAATTTTTCCAGCCGAGATACATACACAGACAACAACTCCTTGGTACTGTTGTGCATCTCTTACTCTCCACCATAGGTCCTCATCAGAATCTGGGCTCCCATACACATTCTCCAAGGCCTCAAGATAGGCCTGTGCAGTCGCTTCAGGGTTACTGGCCCGTTTAGCACGGATGGTAGCTGAGGCAGGACCTCGGAGCTCTCACTAACCCTCTTTCAGCTTTCGCCTTCAGAGCATTGCCATTCTAGCACTGGGGGCAACATAGTCTATCCAGGTCTCCCAGTCATCCTCCCTTGGGGGTGGGAGGGTGCCAGAGAAGATCCTCAACCGTGAAGAGTCGTGACTAATGGCAGGTGCAGAAATAGGAGTCTGCATTGGTTCAGCCACCATTACGGGCACTGGAGCAGGAGAGGGTGTTGGGAGGAACACCCCAGGTGGCAAGAATAGTTCTTCAAGTCCTCCACAGTTCTCCCTCTCCCAGCAACCATTCAGCAAATTTCTCCTCAAAGTTTCAGATAGTGGTGAGGGCTGATTCCCCCGGTCTTTACCGTCATAGTTATCACTCTCCAAGCAGTGAGGGCTCCCTCTGGGGTAATGGTCTGTGGCACTTTGGAGCTATCTATGGGATCCTTAAACTCTACTAGGGCCAGGAAAGTGTGGGTGAGCAGATTAGCATGCCGACCCACCACCACAGGGTTTTGTAAACCTTCCACCTTGGAAAGTACTCCTGCACAGTGTCCGTATTGATACCAGGGGATGTCCAGGATAAGCATAGCATTTTGGGGTCGATCTCCTCCCCAGTACACCACTCCACCAGCGGTGCACAGCCACTTCTGTCGGGTACCCATTTTTTTCTTAACAGTGGTTAGTAAATATGGCCACTAGAGGACACACAATCCCAGCGGTGAGCCTCCAAGATGTAACCCTAGATGGCTATCCCAGGGGCTACTACCCCTGCCTGATTTGCTACTAACAGGTTGAGGGGCCTGGATCCAATGGCGGGTGCCTCCACCCAGAGGTCAGGGTCTGCAATAGTTAAACTAACTTGGTCACAGCCCTCTGGGACACTGCAACCCCTTTCTTCCCACTAGTGGCCCACACAATATATCAGAATTACCTTCACAGTATACACTTACCCCCAGGTCTGGTTCCGGCACTGGGACCTCCTGT
The DNA here is from genome assembly GCA_016271365.2 of Neoceratodus forsteri. Lineage (NCBI taxonomy): Eukaryota > Metazoa > Chordata > Ceratodontiformes > Ceratodontidae > Neoceratodus > Neoceratodus forsteri. The sequence goes on from CM028138.1 coordinate 411,058,256, forward strand.
GAAATGAGATACAGTGCAACAATCACAGTACAGTACTTTAACATAGACAAATACCTCAGGCAGTATAACTTTGCTGAAACAAGCAGCTCTGATTTATTTAGGGATATAACAAGGACAGGGGAAATCAGGTTAATTAGCTTATCACTCTAATAATCTACCTATGGCTCTGTGCACAGGCCTATCCCTATCAGTTACTGTCCCTGGGTACCCAAGCCCTAGTGGCTAGTCCAAACCGTGGCAGCTGGTAGGGGCCCTTTCACACAGAGAAAAGGAGAATTAAACAGTCAGCAGTACAGTAATTCCATTTGGATTTAATGTGGCAATTCAACAGGGAGGCGACCCTGAATTAGTACTCACGACCTCCAAATAAGATAGGGTCCTTCAATGTCAGCAGGGCTCACTTGAGGTACACAAACCTCTTACACATCCATATAAAAGAACAATACCAGGCAGGCTGCATCTGTATCCCGATCGCAATACTGCACAATACCCGGAGAACACACAGCAGATTCAGTTCCTGACAGACCGAGTGCAATTTTGCAATTCCTCCAGTCTTCTACAGGGTGAGCCTGGTTTCTACTCTTCAGAGATCCTTTGATTCTTTTCACAGGACGGATTCAGTCCTAACAAGCTGTTACACAAGCTGCAGACTGGAACTCTGGGCCTTACACACGTTTTTGACTAAAACTGCACACTGAAAAAGCACAGGGCTCCTTCCTTCTTCACTGCCAAAGCTCAACTGAAACTCCAACCGACAAAACGGGCACTTCCTTTGAGTTCCTCCCAGTTCTTGACTGGATTGGCTGTCACTCACAATAGACTGCTGCTGTTGGTCCAAAAGGTGCTGAAGTCTAAACTACATCTCCCAGAGTCACTGCTCATACAATCCTCTTGTGGCTGGCTCAGATTATGAGTCCAAGTTCTGATTCGTCCAAGGCACCATTTTAGAGCTAGCTTACCCCACACTGATTGGTCCAGTTCAGCAGTTCAAAACTAGAATGGGGAACTAGCAGACACAGTTCTGACTGCAAAGAAAGCAGGTTAGACAAACTGTAATTTCATTATTACTGTAAATGATTTCTGGCAAACAGTTACATCTTTCAGATAGGTTCCCTTTGCCCTCCTAGTGACTGCAAAAATAGAGTGAATTGGCAGCAGCTTGAGTGGTACTCAATCAAAGAAACACACAGTCCCCCATACAAACTAATTATGTCTGCAAAGCAGACAGCTCTTAAAGAGACAGTACCAGAGGTTCAAAAACACTCACTGATAAATAGCTCAAGCGCAAACACCATTCAGGCTTGGAGCATTCAAGCAAGCTCCTGAAGTCTTTTGGGAACCCCATTTGCAGGGGTTACATTAATAATTCAAATTAAAGAGCAACTACCTCACTCTTTTCCAACATTTTCCCCCCAAAGCGTAAAAAGCCCTTACCAGGCTCTGAGTCCACTGGTGATAATATTCCAGTTTTAAGTGCCTCCATTTATGGCGTGAAGGGATATGCAATCTGGCTCTGTGGCGCAGCCATGCTGATCCCTTCCACTTCCTAGTACTTTAGTCTGCAGTCCGCCCCCACTATGTCATTTTATGACATCACTATTTAGAGCATGGAAATTTACTTATATACTAATGGGGCTGTTTTTTAAAGTTAAATTTTGGTACTTTAGATTGCCAGTAGGAATTAATTATGGCTACCGCTAACTAATAAGGACTTGTTAGTTAAGTTGTGACCATGATTAGTTCTTACTGCAATCAAGCACTAAAATTTACCTGAAAAAAATGGCCCCATTAAAGTATATGAGCACGCTTGCCTACAAGGCTCTACAAATAGTGATGACACAAAAGACGAGCGCGGGCAGATCAGGGGTGGAACACAGACTAGTGGTGTAGGAAGTGAAGGGATCATGCAGCTTGGCTCCACAGAGCCAAATTATGATCCCTTCCTTCCCTTCCTAAATGGGGGCACATAAAATGTTAATTTATCACCAGTGGACTCAAAGCCAATAAAGGCTTTTATGCTACTAGGGAAGAGCACCAAAAAGTTACTCTTTAAGTCTGGCTGTCTTTTGGATGAGTCCCATCTGCCTGTTCTGGTGCTTGTTTAGATGGACGTTAAAGATCCCATGGCACTTCTCAAAAGAGTAGGGAAGTTTTTATTGGGACAAAATAACCAACAGGGATACATACATGAAAACCAGTACATAACACAAAGCTGAAAACCACACCACTAAGAGAAAATCAGACAATGCTTGTTGAACAAGGCAACAAAAACACTACTAAAATAAGGGCCCCTCAATGCGTGGAAACCAGATAGCAAACCACCATGTACCTTCCCAAACATCTCCACTCCCTCCCAATAATCCCTAACCAGGAGGACCCATAACAAAATTACCCCAGCCACCAAATTTGGACGATGTGATAGAAACAAAAGAAAAACTTTGGGAGAGACTGGGAAACCGGCACTCAAGGTGGTTCAAAATTATCTCACATTCCGCCACCTAGGAGGACAATAACCAAGTGCACTTAAGCCACAGTCATGTCTATACAGAACAGCTCATTCTGTTTCCACCTGAACCAGTAAAGCCAATGGGGAAATATCAATATTCTGAGCAAAAGCACATCATGATTGCCACAAGTATTATTTTGAGGTAGCAAGAACCAGAGTCAAAGCCCCTTGTCATACCTGTTAGCTGAAGGGTGAAGCCTAAAATAACATCCTGATAGGACAAATGAGTCCAGCCAGGGTCCGCCACTTAGCCACTAAGGCCCGCCAAAAGGAGACAGCATAGGGACAGTCTAACAAAAGTAGGACATCGTCTGTAAAACCCCCACACCCAGCTCTCTGACAATTCTGTTCTACCAATTTCTTATGCTTTGCATTAGCCTTAACACTAAGCTTGCCATGGCTACTAAGCCAAAGAATATCCCAATCTTCAGCTGCATCCCCTTATCAAGGAGGAAATCTGAATCTCAGCGGTGTATGCAGCGAATGCCAGGATAACTGGGCTGGGATGGGAAATAGGCCAGCAAAATCTCCTGATATAATAATCTGCTCGTTAAAGTCTGAACAGCGACTGCTTGTCTCCGCCTTCTCAATTATTCCAACAATGATCTCACTAAGGGCATGCCCTCTCAAGAATACCGGAGAGAAGTTTGGTCGGGATCACTGTTCCAATATACAGTAGGTGACATCCATTCCTTTACCCACGCTTCCAGACCCAGGTTGTGTGATCCAGATAAGAACACAAATTCCAATTAACAAAGTAACAGAAAACAGTAACCACTGGCAGGGCTCCAGATAAGATTTTTGGGATGAGTACTGTACTCCTCATTTTAAAAGTGAGGTGAGTAAAATCAAATTCAGATGTGTACAAATGTCTGGACAGAGTGGAGCAAGGAGTACATTTTTAAACACAATGTATTTTTTCTAGATAAGAATTGATCAGGTGCCAACAAAGCTGCAAATAATGTTGGCAGGTAGGAGTAATTACTCACAGTTTAAAATATAGTGAATAAAACAAATTGGGATGCATAGAGTGCTGTAAATCTGGAAAAACTGCTCTTTTGTAACACCAGTTATGTTATGAAGCACTATTCTTTGGAGTGTGGAGTATTTACAAATGTTGGGTGAGTATCAGTACTCATTAAAAAATTTCTGAAGAGTATTTCCTAAAATGAGGTGAGTAAAATAGGTCGGTACTCCCTTATCTGGAGCCCTGACCACGGATTAGTTATATTGAGGTCCCTGTGACACAGGCAGTTAAAAAACATTCCTTTTAATGGGGTTCAATCGACTCCCCAATACCATTTAAAAAAATGCTATAAAATCTTGTTCCAAAATCCGAGGTAATGGAAATATCTGACCAACATGATGGAATAAGGGAGCAAAATGGTTTCACTACAAAACCCTCTTCGTCTTCGTTTGTTTTCAAACTTTCCAGCATGCCTATCTTAGCAGCACAAAATTAATCTTAGATTGCCAATTCCAGACAGCCAAATCCCCTGTCCTAAAATTAACACCAAGGATCACAATCCTTCAGTGGTCAATCGTATTCCCCAATGGAGCCCACGGAGCCTGTCCATTACCCAGGAACACCGCTGCAGACTTATGAAGGTTTAGACACACCCTGAGATGGGTTGAAAGTGATGGAAAATATCCAAGGCCATATGACCTGAAGGGATATCTTGAATGAACAAAGCGAAGTCATCGGCATACACCATCACCCGTGTGTCTAGATCTGACAAGGGCTCACCATGCCACTAATCTGAGGGTGCATCATAGTCTTTCAGAGCACAGGATCAATACAAAACAGTATAGCAGGGGCTCAGCAGGCACCCCAATCAACCCCCGATGGACGACAATGCCCTCCCTTATGGCCATTAATTAGAGGAATAATGGAACCGATTCATAAAGAGACCTAATCCAACAACAAAATGTCGAGGAACCCCATAATGTGCCAAAACATGAAACAAAAAAAACATGCAAAGCCCTATCAAAAGCTTTTCTTGGTCCAAGGACAGAAGGAAGCCCCCCATTTTCCTCTGTCCCCTGCCAAAATAATTCCTGAATGAAAATAAGATCATCCATCACGTACCTGTGTGGCATAGCACTGGTTTGAACCGTAAGATCACCAAGTTTGCAGTGATTGCCAATCTCCAATTTAAAATGATCATAAGAATTTTTAGATCATTGTTCAAAAGACACAAAGGCCTCCAGTTACTTAAACCAGTGGGTGGATCCTTCTTGTAAAGAAGGATTTGCACTGCCTCTGTGATAGGGTGGCTATCTTCCCCTGCCTCAGTAGCCCATTATAAACTACGCAAGATATCCACCATGGCCTCTCTATAAGTTTTGTAAAATTCCACCGATAGACCATCCACACTCAGGGCTCTATTCAAATTTAAACTAGAAATGGCCTGATCAACCTCTGAGGGTGTAACATCCTGTACCATGGCATTCAGTTCCTACTCGGAACAGCTGGGACCCGAATATGAATCAGAAAAGATTATACAGGCCCCTCAGGTGCAGGGCATCCAAACATGGTAGAAAGATGTGCCTGAACCAACTCCAATATATCCTTTTATTGGTCACTACCGTTCCCAAGGAGTGGCCACCCTGATAAAATCTCATTGTAACCCAAGCCTTACAGCTCTCAAAGGCATCACCTAAGCCAGACAATCCACCGGCTCCACTCAGGTGTTCCATGTACAGAAAGCGCTTCTGTCATACTGAAGGGCCTACATCTGTTGTCGAACAACCAACAGCTGAGAGGAATAACCCCTACCAGTTTTCTATTGCAAGGTAAGTAGACACAAACACTGTGCCCATAGAGTGAGATACACTTTGTACTTGTCAGTCTGTCTCCTGGAGGAGAGGCAGTACTGAAGACCTCCCTCAGCTTTCATAGCCATCCACCATTCCCCACATTGTCCGTGAGATGGGCTACAGACTGTCTGGCCCTCAGGAAGTCTAAGACCACACTCCTAAAATACGCATCCATCATTAGAGAGCTATTCAGTCTCAAAAGCCCCTTCCCAGGACCATCAATTGGGACTCCCCAAGGTACCTCCCAATAAAAGGTGATCCATTATCTCAGTGGGGACCAAACACACATTACAGGGGTTAAAGACCTAGATACAAAACGAAAGTCAATTCTTGTGGCTAGTGTAGCCTTATGAAGCGTTACCCCCCCATGCATTAAGCAGTCGCCTCCTGTAGGGATGCCTTGTTCAAGATATCGTTTAAGGCATTGAATTGCAATACTCCTTAGTCATGGTCCTCCTCTATCCGACTGGGTCAAACCACAATTAAACCCCGAAATACAACATGCCACGAAGTATGCAAAACAGCTGAATCAAGCGAAAAGAGATCCACCGGTCCTTTTTCAATTTTGGGCATAAACATTAATAAAATGAAACCGCATGTCCTGGAAGGTGACATCCAAGAGAAGTGCTCTCCTGGAACTATGTCTACTAACCTTGTGACAGAGTAGGAACAGCCCTGAAGGACAATGCCCTACCACGCCACAAATGTCAGTGCCACGGACCAGAAGGAAGGGCCCCAACACCAATACCGCCTGACTTGGTATACATCATTCACTGTAGGTAAATGGGTATCCTGGAGGAAAATAATATCAAACTCAAGATCTTTTATAGTAGAAAATAAACAAAGCCTCTGAGCTATAGACTTGATGCTATTCATATTCAATGAAACTAAACAGATCCTGGGTGCCATGATCTCTGAAGGAGGGCTGGGGGGAAGAGGGACAAACAACGCTGAAATGTCTAGTGACATCCATAGATTGTTCCTTCCATTGCCTCATAATCATTTTCAATTTCTTCCAAATCTTTGTTTTCAGTTTAACTTTGGGGTATCCTCCTCAGTCTCCAAGGTCATCGAAAGTTGAAAAGAGGCACAGGATGCGTGCTCGAATCCACGTCTGTTTCCTGCCTTCTGAATCTTCCATCAGCACCGCAAACTTATTACCCAGTGGCAATAGATCACCCTCTTTCTGCGTCGTCCTCACCATCCCAGTTGTTTTATGGGATCATAAAGAATGTTTCCTGTTACCACTGTCAGTTCCAGAAGAGGGGGAGGAGGGCGACATAATCCCAACATCCATTGAGTCTGGTTCCAGCTTGTGAGCATCCACTGGCACAAAGTGTTCTTCACGGCATCTGCAACAACTCTTCCATGGAAGGTGGAGGGGAACCAAGATAGCCTCCAATGCAGAGGCACCTCTGATCACAGCACAGGATCTGTCTCCAACCCCTCAGGGATCAGTGGTCCCATTTCAAGTCTGGTTCATGCGCTGTCGGCCACAAGTGCTTACTTCTTTTCTGCTGAAGGGTACAGTGAATGAGCTCCAAAATGTTATCTGTGTATTCTCCTCAGCCTTATTCTTAGCGATGCCCATGGGCATGCTCAGAATGAGTGCCCAGTTTCCTCGCACAAGTTGCAACACAAGGCATTAGTACAATGAGAGATGACATGTCCCAATGATAAGCAGAGGTTACAATGCAGCTTGTCACATGCATTACTTAAATGAGTCTCTGAGCTACATCGAAGCAGGTTTTCAGTTGGCCAGGGTAGAAACATTGGGCCCTGTCCCAACACAGATAAAAGGCGCTAGAAACAAGCTGCAAACCAAATATGCAATGGTGCAACTTAACTTTGAAGTGTCAATGACCAGTCCAGAACATTTCTGAGTCCAAGATGGGTCCCAGCCCGCCCAGCACATCACACCATTCGAGTGCCTATAATGCATATTGTACCCAAACCCCTTCATTCTTAAACATGACCATGAGAGTACGTATGGTGGGCTTCATCAAAGGGACCACCTGAAAGGGGCCCACAAGGCCGTGTCTTTTAGTTGATATAAGAGGTCCAAGCCTGTCCATACAGACAGGTGAGCAAAACTCAAGTCAAAGTAACCATCCACAGGTGCATGTAGGAGAGCATGCAGTTCATGAGGGTAACACAAAGAGATTCTTTCAGGAGGTATCGACCAACATATGACCTATCAGGCTTGGACTCCAATCCCCACTTATAAAACAGTCTTACAGCATTATGTCGCTGATTTGGGGTTGATGCATTAGCAAAAGTATCAGTACTACGAAACTTCAACCACCTCTGGGCGCTGTCGCTTCTCCAGGGATTGTCCAGAGTAGGGAACTGTGTATATGGGGGGGTGTTCAGGTCTGTATCCACCTGGTCTGCCCATGATCTCACAGCCACCCTCATCCCTAGACTCAGGGCCCAAATCTTGCAATAAGTCAGAAAGCGTCTTGGGAGGGCAGGATACCCCGTAACTGAGGGCAAGTTAAGGTAACAGGGCAGTGGTGGGGTCCTCATTGTCCCACTCTCCAGGAGACTGTACAGTGGACCCTACGCACCCTTCCTTTCAGATTTTCAAATAGATTCCTTCATTTCATGAAGAACCTGCTCCCTATGCTGCTGTACTCCTGCCTAGGGGCCTTAGGTAGGTCTGGAGTGGCCTTTCCACTTCTACCGGCTGGCAAGACAGAATACCCCCCTCTACCCAAGTAATCACATCTATGGGGTCAGCTACAAAATGGGGGCCGTAGTTTCACACAGGGGCCTTGCAAATGCCTGCCCATTGCTCCACCACAGAAGTAGAAAGTGATGGCAGAAGGAGACCATATGGTCCATCTAGTCTGCCCATACTGCTCTCCCAGCCAGCCTCCCTCAGGGCTTTACTGGAGACCAATCACCCAGTGGGTATGTACCTCTAACTTTAGCTTGAACTGGCCCCCCCTGACTCACTCCTTGAGAACCGGTATCAAAACAGGGTCCTATCAGGCCCACGCCTGTATTATCCATCACCTGTCCCTCTCAGGACTCGGCTGCACCCCCAAAACAGTACAGTTACCCACCTCACTTAATGTGCAGTCAGTCACTTGGAAAGATTATCCACAGTGAGCAGCATTCCACCACAATCCCTTGCTTCAAGACTGAGATTTACATTCTGCAAGAGAGGTACCTGCTGTACACTATCCTGTGATCTGCCGCCACTAGTTACAGTCTCCTCCCGGCCCTCAGCAATGTGAAGCCCCTCTCCATGGTGGTTATGTTGGACCCCCGAAACATTCCGCTGTCCGTCCTCCAGCTCCTCCATACTCCTGGAATCCAACATCTTGCACAGTAGTTCCTCCTTCTTCTGTTTCAGTGCCACTGACAAACCATAGTCCCCTCCAGCAACCCAGGTTCCGGGCAAATATCCTTGCCCTCCCTGTTCTCTGCCACCTGCATACTGCCACTGAGCGTCGGTCCATAAAGCACTCTCTGTGCGTTGCCAGCTACCTTCAAGCGATCTTCCGGTCTTGCAGGAGACAGACATGAGACTCTCCTCCCACTCCTGCCGAGACCACCGTTGCCATTGCTAGCACTGTATATGCTCCTCCTCACCGGCTCCTCCTACTGATGAGTAGGGAATTTCCCAGTGTCCTGTCCAAATTTCCCCATTCACTAAAATACCACCAACAGTTTAATCTGGTTTAATTTCAGTTAGTTACCATCTGTATCTCACCCCAGGGTTGCCCCTGAAAAGGGACTTCTAGTCTTAGTGGGCCTACCAGATTAACAAAATTCAATTAATAAATAAATAAGTGACTGACAATATGTGAGATGAGAGGGAATAATGTTGGAGCTGGAGGTAAACACACTAAATGCAGCTCTAAATGTTTATGAATGATTCTGACCAGCAACATATTAGTTAAGCTGCCCTGTTTACTTGCTACTTGTAATTTAAAAACTGTAACCAAAAATGGACAAATGCTATAGAAGCCATGGCTGCTAAAGGTGATATACACTGCAGTATCTGGAACCACTTTTCTAAGCAGTTGGATCAAACAAAAGGACATGGCAAAATCTCAGATTCTGAATTCAAGGTCTCAGCCTTTGTAGATGACTATTTTTATGTTTGCTTGCGCATGTGCAAGAAACATAATGCCATCATCGGAGATTTGAGGTGTGTCACCTCCTCCTCCAATTCAGTCAGTGTGTTGTGGCGCGGCCCTGTAAGCCAATGCATTCTGGAGCTGTCTATGACAAGCTCAAAATGCAGTGGCATACAGTTCAAAGGGAGCTACGCTTCAGTGAGCAGCGATAAGATGTTGCTTGCTCATGCACAGCTCCCCACACACAGGCGCCACACAGGTGTGTGCCCCGCCCCCGCGCACGCACTGAATAGCCGATGGGGAATTTTAATCCCGTCGGCTGTGCTGCGCTCCCCCGCTCCCCCAAAAGCCTTGAAAATGCCACGCTGGGTACCCACTAGCGTGGCAGAAAATAATATAGCCAGCGGGGTGCCCCAATCCCCGTCGACACTGTCCTCCACCCCGGTACTAAGTGCCACGCTGAGAGCCCACCCCAGCGTGGCAATCCATCTGGCCGGCGGGGTGCCCAATCCCCGTCGGCTGAGCGACCCCCCAACCGTCCTTGTGCCACGCTGGGAGCCCACCCCAGCGTGGCCGGCGTCCGCATCGTTCTTTTTTTTTTTACCTGTAAAAGCGGTCCCCGTAGTCTCCCTGGCCCCCACAACCCACACCACCCATTGTACCCTGTCTCCCCAGCCCCCCTCACCCCACACTTACCTCCGGACCTCGGCGCGGCGATCTTGAGTGGATCGGGAACATGTCTGCACTCTTCAAAGCCAACTGAACTGAGGAAATGCGGTAAGCTGCATAATGGGCTAGATAGTGGGTTTCAACTTTGTTGCATATCTCAGGCATTTTGGTAATTTTTGCACAAATTTTCAACATGGGGTTTTGGGACCCCTTCTCGCCAGAGTGATGTCACTGTCATGGCGTTATTCGGGCCCGAAGGAGTGATTTACGCCGTTCACTGCGCGAAATCACCTTCGAGACCTAGTGCCTTCATGACAATGTTTATCATTATGAAGGGTCCTATATTAATTGATATAGAAAATCAGTAAACTGTTTCTGGCGTCGTTATTGCCAGTTCCTACACAGGCGACGTAAGTTGCAAATTTTCAATATTTTCACTCCAGATTTTCAACATTACCATTTTACCACACCTTCTTATGAGTAGTACAGCTGTCATTTTTCACATTTCACCCAAAATGCGTTTCCGCATAGTAGCGCACAATGGCGCAGTCAGTGTGCGAAATCAATGTACGGGACAAATTAAGAAAATCACAGTGACACTGTTCATGAGCAGAGGTCTTAAAATGGCTATGCTGAAAATTTGGTGAAATAATTCCTACAAATGACTGTTTCACGGCGTGCATTGCACAGGTTCCTCACGCCGCCTTGTAGAGTCGTAATTTTCAATATTTTCACTCCAGATTTTCAACATTGCCATTTTGCCACACCTTCTTATGAGTAGTACAGCTGTCATTTCACATCTCACCAAAACGTGTTTCCCCATGTGCGCAAAATGGTGCAGTCGTGTCTGAAATCAATGTACGGGATAAATTAAGAAAATCACAGTGACACTGTTCATGAGCAAAGGTCTTAAAATGGCTATGTTGAAAATTTGGTGAAAAATTCAAAAATGACTGTTTTATGACGTATGCGTTGTACAGTTCCTATGCACACTCATAAGTTATGAATTTTCAATATTTTCATTACAGATTTTCAACATTGCTATTTTACCACACCTTCTTATGAGTAGTACAGCTGTCATTTTTCACATCTCACCCAAAGCGATGTTTTCCGTAATATGGCGCTAATAGGCGCGTCGGTGCTTGAAATCAATGTCTAGGGACAAATTAAGAAAATCACAGTGACACTGTTCATGAGCAGAGGTCTTAAAATGGCTATGTTGAAAATTTGGTGAAAAATTCCTAAAATGACTGTATTCTGATAGCGTTGCACAGTTCCTATGCATCTTTCGTAAGTTTGCAAATTTAATATTTTGACTCCAGATTTTCAACATTGCCATTTTTTACACCTCCCATGAACAGTACAGCTGTCATTTTTACATCCTGTTCGGAATGTTTTTGCACCTGTGGTGCTAAATGCAGTCACTGTGCATAAGCAGCTTTCGGCTAACAAACTGATATTCCCCTGTTCATGAGGTGGGGTCACAAAAAACAAGTTGAAAATTTGGAGTGAAAATACCAACAAATGCCTGAGGTATTAGGGTTTCCAACCATAACGCCCAACCCTGTAGAGAATGACAGGCATCAGGGTGTGACTTGGGATTCTTGCCTGTGATGCTCATACCATTCCACACCCTGCAGTCAGTGAGAGGCATCGGGTATGCCTTGGACTCTTGACCCCAAACTTCACCCCATTCTCCTATATCACACCATCTCACCATATTTCCTAATGAAATGGGGTGCGCATAAGAGCCAAAGACCCCAAGGAACACCGTGACACTTGTCAGTGTCTGCAGGGTAGGGTGTGGTGAAATAGCGTGGCGTTATGCCTGACAACCAAAACACACACCCCAATGCCTGTCACTCTCTGCAGGGTGGTGGTGGGGTTGGCTTCAGTTCAATACTTCACTGCCATTCCTATTACGCAACTCTGTAACTTCTACACTACCAGTGCCAATGCCAGCAAGCAAACATTCGGCATTGACAAATGCTTGTTTATGTTAATAATGCTATAGAAGCCATGGCTGCTAAAGGTGATATACACTGCAGTATCTGGAACCACTTTTCTAAGCAGTCAGAGCAAACAAAAGGACATGGCAAAATCTCAGGTTCTGAATTCAAGGTCTCAGCCTTTGTGGATGACTATTTTTATGTTAACAATCCATTACAATGTGTACCAGCAATTCTAGCTACACTGGACAGTTTCAGCAAGTTATCAAACTATTCCATTACCACAGGGAAATGCAAAATCTTTCCAGTTAACACAATACCTAAATCTCACTGGAACAAATGTAGCCTGGCAGGAATGAAAAAAATAAAGCATTTGGGATTGGCACTAACAGGTTTGCTCAGTCACAAAACACAACACTCTGCTAGCCAATGAAGGGTAAGAGACTGGTAACAGAACAAGCAGTCTAAGTACAAAGTTGAAAAAAAATGAATGTATTCCAAATGTGTAAGCGCTATGGGGGCTATTCTCCAAGGTGTGGAGTGGCTATGGGCTAAGTATCTGCGCATGATGGCTCCGCAGCCGCCGTGCCCCATTCTCCACAGAGTCGGGGGCTGTTATGTACCAGACCCCTGGCTGGCTGGTGAGCTCTGCACATGGGTGGTGCAGGGGCATGCCCCTGCTCTGCGCCATTTATGAAAGCGTGGCATGCCGGGCGAGGGGGTAGCGCAGGCTTACATATTCCAGGGCAGCCAGGTCTGTGTGCCCCCGAAACTATGCCACCAGCAGCTACAAACACTGTAGGGCCCCATCAACATGTCACCCCAGCTATCCTGGAATGCTGTGAGGGCAGGGGTGGCCACCAGGGCTCTCACCTGGTGTTGGTGTGTGCAGCACCACCAACTGTCCCTGCAGCCATTGCGCCATGCGCGAAAGGGATCCAGAGGTGGACTGGGTCCAAGCATCCTATTGGATGCTCTCCCATGTTGTTGGACAGCCCCGCTTACCTGCAGCGCGCGGGGGCAGAGCTGTGGAAGGGGGGCTGCGCGGTGGACATGAACTCGGCCACCGTTCATCGTTCGTGGTGCAGAACTCGCGGGCAGTATACGTGCCTTTGGTGCATACTTCCTGACCCTTGAGTGTCACCCCTATATCTGAATGTCCCCATGCAAATGAGCTCATTCCCTACTGAAGAGGCTATGGGGTCATTACCAGCTATCACGAGCCATTTCTTAATGGCTCTCTGCACTGGAGGAGCCAGCCAACATTGCGCGCCACTCTAACTCATACCATGATGGGCACTTTTATTAATGCTTGGTCTCACTCCAAAGGGCAGACTTCGTTATAGGCCACATCCCCCAGCACCAGACAATGATTAATAGCAGGTGCGAAGGCCTCTGACACCTTCAGCCTTAATAACCATGTATATCCTATCCTTCCTAAACGTACTACTGCCCAGAATACTGCCACTAATAAAGCAACTCATTTTAGAAGGAGTAAAAAGGCTACTCAGCAGACTAACAAATTATCTAAAAAACTACTACTACTTCTCCTTCTCTGCTCGGAAAACACTGAACTAAATCCAGGCCCACCCTCCCTTTGGACACCCCTGCAGACCTACCACGATAAAAAGGTATCAGCTTTCTCCATATCAACGCCTGTAGCTTATTAAAGAAGCTAGACCTATTCAGGCCTGGGCTCTACATGCTTTGCCTGGCGTCCTCATCATAACTGAATCCTGGCTCATGCCTTCAAACTGGACAAATCTATCTATACCAGGATACAATTCCTATAGTTGTGATAGACCCTCTAGAGGAGGAGGGTCAGAATCTATGTGACGTGTAAATACACAACTACAATCCTTGACTGTACCTCACAGGCTAAAGAATTTGAATGCTTGGCCCTAAAACTCTCCCTTTCCAAAGAAAAATCACTTCTTATAGCAGTGGCTATCATCCACCTTCTGGAGGCATGGCATTGCTGTCACACCTACAAAATCTTCTTGACTCCGCTAACTCTGAATGTATACTGATGGGAGATTTCAACCAAAATTGTAATGATGATAGCTCAAAGAAGCTAAAGGAACTGCGTGATGCAAATGAGCCGGTACAAATGACAACCACTGCCACCAGACCTAACAGAAAAAATCCTGGCGTAGCTCCCTTCTAGATCTCATACTGGTAAACAAACCACATAACATCTCGCACATTGGAGTATTTTCAATGACATAAGTGACCACTGTGCTCGACCTGTATCAGACATTCTCCCACATGAAGCCAGTTGCTAAATTCAAAGTCAAACGATGCCTGATAAATCTCTGCCAGAACTCCTTCCTAAAAGATTTAAGCAACATCAGATGGCAAGACTTTTATCTGGCACCTACCCTTAATGAAGCCTTTAGCATCTTTCATAGCCTACTCATTGGATTAGTCGACAAACACGCCCTCTAAGAATGATCAAATCTAAAAAACGACCTCCCGGTTGGTTCTCTCCCATCCTGAAGAAAGCACTTAAGGATAGGGATTTTGGTGGAAAAAAGCAAGAAATCTCACCTAGAAACTGATCGACTGGCATTTCACACCTCTAGAAATGCCTGCACCAGACTAATTAGGTCTGAAAAAGCCAGATATTACCAAACTGAACTAGAAAACAACAAAACAACTCTGCCAAATTTTGGAATATTCTTAAGGAGGTCGAAGGTCAAATAGCCGATTCATCCCTCCCAACCAAAATTGTGTCCACAGGTAATACCTACACAGACAAAGCTGCTATATTAGAACACTTCAACAAACACTTTGCTAGTGCAGAGCTAGCCAGTGACACCTCTCCCATCAACAATCTCAATCCTCCAGGGGATGCTACTGCTAATCATACTACTAATCTAACCCAAACCGACCACATCCTGCCAACTTTAGCTTTCTAACAGTTACATTTAAACAAGTTGAGGACCTCTTCCTGTCCCTGGATATAAAAAGAGCCCCAGTGCAGACAATATCGAACCTTACTTTCTAAAACTTTTGCCACTTTATTTAACCGCCCCATCACCCACTTATTCAACACCTCCCTCAAACAAGGCAGAGCTACCTGTGCAGCGTGAAAACTGCACACATCCTACCCTTATTCAAATCTGGGACCAAGTGATCTGAACAATTATCGTCCTGCCTCTATTCTATCCGTCCTCTCAAACTACTCAGAAAAAATTGCAACCAGATCAGAGAACACCTTGACTCAAATAACAGCTAAATCCAGCTCAGTCTGGCTTCAGAGCCAAACACAGCACTGTTTCAGCCCTAGCAAAAGTATCCACCAATTGGCTAATTGCCCTGGATTCCAAGAAGTATGTAGCTGCCCTATTCCTGGATCTTAGCAATGCATTCGATATTGTGGATCATAACATCTTACTTACTGCTCTGGGCAATATCAGTTTCAATAGCTCTGCCACCAAATGGTTCACCAGCTACCTAACCAACAGGCGTCAGCAAGTCAAAGCTATAGGCGATCTGTCCCATAAAAATCCCTCTTATGAGGTGTTCAGGAGGCTCCATACTGGGCCCAATCCTCTTTGCAATCTACATCAACAACCTGGACGCACACCTCCAGCCAATGTGCACTTATTTACAGATGACACCGTACTCTATACTACTAACTCTTCCTTGGACTTGGCCCACGTGAACCTTCAGCAAGACTTCATCACTCTCAATATAACCTCATCAAACATAAGCTTCTCCTCAATGCCAAAAGCTCTCAGCAAACATCAAACATTAATACAGTACTAATTTCTTGAGTTTTGAATATGCCTGGCTAAAGACTGGGTCCATTCTTGCAGTATTAGAAATCCCTAAACATTTGGAGACACTAACCCCAAAAGACTAAAACCATGATCCTGTCACCAAAGTCTGCCTCTGCGTCTACACATACCCCCAGATTCTAACGCTGCTATCACGAACCCCTAGAGACAGTTGATACTTTTAAATACCTAGGGTTCTGGCTAGATAATAAGCTAAACTTCCTGTACCACCTACATGAAATCTCGAAGAAATTAAGGCAGTGATTAGGCCTTTTTATCACCTTAAACATCTGCTTACCTAGAAGCCAGGAAAGAGGCTAGTGCAATCCACATTTCCACCAGTACTGGACTATGCTGACTTCCTATACAGTCATTGCCCTACTACGACGCTCAACAAACTTGACACTCTTACCACCGGCCTAAGATTTATCCTTAACCTACCCTGTCGCACTCACCACTGTCTACTATACCAGGAGCTGGGATGGCCCTCACTGCAACCAGGAGAAAAAACACTCTCCTTTGGATGTTTAGGCGCTATCCAATAATCTCCCTACATACATCTCGAGCTTCTTTGTACATGCCAAGGGATCTTATGCATTAGATGCTTCTCCATTATTTGCTTCCAGACTCCTACAGTGAAAACAACCCTTGGCCTGGCAGCAATCAATTTTCTCTGCCATCACTTTGGAACTCTATGCAGAAATCTTTAAAGCTTTCGCGCTGCCTAGCATCTTCACATTCAAAACACTGATATGGGACCTGTTGAAGGATACATGCAGTTGCTTTAGATGACTCTTGTACCTCAATTACTGGTCCCTTCTGCAAACCTTACACTCTGACGGTGCCCCTTCTCTCCTAGCAAGGGATCCCCAGCATTTATTCCTTCTCCCTAAACTTAGCCAAGCTTCCTTTTTTTCCCTTCCTGGCGTACTCTCGCTCTCCTTCTCCTCCATTATCTGCTCTTTCCCTCTCCCTTGCTTCTACTATAAAGATACTGGCCTCTAAATTAGTGGTAACAGCTAGCAGCTAGGATGCTACACTTTGCTTTCTTGTAAATCATGTTGGAAGCGGTGTATGTAAACTATATTGGACCTTATGTATATGCCTCCCATGGCCTACATCTGTTCACTATCACCACATTAATGTCTACCATATCTGTACTATGTCATGTTTTTATGTTTTTGTTTTTTACCTTCCGCTTACTGTATTCTCTGTATTGTATCGAATTTATGTCCAGGACTGCCTTGAAAATGAGCTTGCTCAATGGTGTTATATGCCTGGTTAAATAAAGTTGATTGATTGAGTGATTGATTGATTGATTGATTGACTTGGAGCACTGTCAGCTCCTTGCTCTGTAGGCTGTGTTTCTACAACACTTGACTCATTTCTGACAGCAGGCACAATCAAGCTTTGAGGCACCGAAGGGGGTGGTCAGCACTCTCATAGTGTTCTTCAAGTTGTGGTATGTCACCAGAAAGACTCATTCCATCAGCCCTCCCCAGGCAAACCATACAGTTCCACAATACACAGAGACTCAGCATCTTCAGGCGTGATACTTGCACTTCAGTTTTGGGAGCACTGGCTCAAGGACAAAGCTGGGGTTAGGCAGTCCAGAAGGTCCAGCTTCATCCCCAATTAATCATGGGGTTACCTCAAAACAGCTGACTCACTTCATAAGAGGGTAATAGGCATGGTCGCACTCACTTTCAGTCAGAAGTGGCCTGACAGTCACTATCATTCTGGGCCTGTTGCGGAGGAAACCTTAAATCTTTGACCACTGGGTAGGTTGACTCTGTCTCTTTCTTGCAGCAGCACGAGTCACCAGCCAGGGGGCTCAATTTCTGGGGTTCAGCCTCAATCATGACTTGGCCGATGGGTAGCAAGTGGTTATGGTTATGGTCTTGACAGCTTTGGAGTTGTTCTCTGGGCGCACCTTGTGCACTGGTAAATCATCCAACTTTCCAACTACTACATGGGGAAGATGGTGCCACCGATCAGCAATTTTGTGTTTACCATGCAGTTCCAAATTGTGTAACAACACATGGTCTCCATGTTGAAGCTCTTGAGCCTTTACTTTTTATCATGCCTCTTTTGTTGGCTAGATTTCTCTGGCGGCCATTGTCTGGTCCAGTTGATAGGCATGGTTCAATTCAGCTTTCAGTTTTTGTATATATTGCAAATAGTTTTCGGCTCAGATCCCATCTGGAGACCCCAAAACAGACATCAACAGGCAGCGGGCCTCTCTTCCAAACATAGGTGGTGGAGAGAGAACAATAACATCATTTTAGGTGCAATTGTATCGTGTGCCAAGGTACTAATCTGCTAGCTCCATTTATGCTTGTCTTTTGGGTGGAGGTGTCTAGCATGTCAAGCAAGGTGTGGTGAAAGCGTTCTGGTTGAGGTCCCCCTAAGGTGATAAGGGTGGTTCTTGACTTCGCACCCCCAAAGAGAGCATTTATTTGATTAGACGATTCTCAAAGTCTCTGCCTTGATCAGAATGAATCCGCTGAGGCGCCATAATGGAAGAAGAAATTTCCCACTAGCACCTTAGGCCGCGGTAGATGCTTTTGATCTTTGGTGGGGAAAGCCTGTGCATACCGTGTGAAATGATCCGTAACCACTAACACATTGCCAGTGTTCTGCTGATCACGTTCTAGCATAAAAGTCTATGCAGACTAGTTCCATAGGGTGCTGGTAGTAATATTAACAAAGGCGGCAGCCCTCTGAGGCAGAGCTTTTCTTTGCAGGCAGCGACTAAAGTCTTTACATGGTGCTCAACATCGCCCCCATTTTGGCCAGTAGAAGCGAGATTGTACCAGGTCAAGGGTTCTGTCAATACTGAGGTGCCCCATGTGATTGTGCAGGGACCTCAGTACCAAATCTTTAAAGCCGTGGGCAGGACCAATTGTTGCTTGTCTACTTTGCCACTGCAATCTGCTGTCTCTCTATACAACTGATTGAGCAACTTCAATCTGGGGCCTTCTTTAAACAATAAAGCAGTTCGCAAGTCGGTGGAACGTAACTCAGACACATCTTTCCCCACACGCAGGGCATCAAGTGCAGAATGAATTATAGGATCTTGGATTGAGCCCAATGAATGCTGTCATTGTCAGACTGAGGTAGTGCATTAATGTCTAGAGCAGAGAAGTGGCAATAAGCAGCTGGTATGCAGGTGTCAGAAGGACCAAGCAATCTACTAAACAGTCCACTGTGTCCGCAGACATCTGTTCATCTCTATCAAATGTTTGGCACAATGCTTGAATGTCAGGTTCAGACCACCTGACTCATCACTCTTGAAGTGGGCCTTCGTGATAGGGCGTCAGCATCAATATGGTCAGGCCCAGTCTGTATTCGACAGCACAATCATAGGTTGATAATGCGAAAGCCACTGGTGCCCAGTGGCATCTAACAAGCTAGCGTCTGTACATAGATCAAAGGGTTATTGTCAGTCTTCACCAATATCTTTGCCCCATAGAGGTATTCATGAAACTGGTCAATGATGGCCCATTTCAGCACAAGGAACTCCAGCTTATGCACAGGGTAGTTTTGTTCGGACGGGTCAAGCTCCTACTGAGTGAAAGCTACTGGTCTCAGGGCATCCTCATGGTCTTGATACAGCACCCTCCTAGACATTGCAGACTAACATTCTGTATGCAGCACAGGGTTTGGTGGGGTCAGCACAGGCGAGGATAGGCGTGGGTGAGCTGGTATATGATCTCATGGAAGGCTGCTTCACAGTTGGGCATCCAGCGGGGCCTGAAGAGTTAACCTGGTGGAAGTAAACTTTTCTGGTTCTTTACGGCCCCATTTATATATTTATGATTGGCAGTAGGCTAACCCTGGGTAAGGTTCAAGAGTGGTGAATCACCTTGGAATAGTCTTTTATGAACCTGCGTAGCAACCACAGAATCCCACAAAACATTGTAGTTTTTCAGATTATGGGGCTGGGGCCAAGGAGTCAGTGCTTCAACCTTACTGGTCTCTATCCCTTTTGTAGATACTATGTGCCCCCATACTTCCTGGAGGTTTGGAAAAACTGGCACTTGTCAATGGACAGCTTGAGGCTGAAGTCTTCCAGTCGGTCTAGGACTTTAAACAGTCAGTTCTCATGCTCCTCTAAGGTGCTACCAAACACAATAACATCGTCCAAGTACACCAGAATTCCAGCAAATTCATATCTCCACTGCACGTTCCATCAGTTGCTGAAAGGTGGCGGGGTGCCTGATATCCCTGTGGCATCCTCAGAAACTCAGTAGAACCCCAATGGACAGATGAAGGCTGTTTTCTCATGGTCTTCCAGGGCCATCGGGATCTGGCAGTATCCGCTGCGAAGATCCAACACCGAGAACCATTTGCTCCCATTCAAGCAGTCCAGGGCATCTTGTATATGAGGCATAGTGTATTGGTCTGGGATGGTCCGCCGGTTCAGGGTTCGATAATCAACACACATCCTCACAGACCCATTCTTCTTACGCACAACCACAATGGGAAAGGCGTATGGGCACCTGGATTCTTGTATCACAGCAGCAGCGAGCATTTCCTGCAGGTGTATTCTCACATCATCTATGTCTGCTGGGGCTAGGCACCAGGACCTCTCTCAAAATGGCTGTTCATCATGCAGGCGTATGTGATGCTCTGCACCTGGACATCCCATTCCTTCAACGAAAACATTTGGTCTCTCTGGGCAAATCTCTTGCAAATTCTACCCTTCCATTCAGCTGGCAGGGAGTCACCAAAGTCAAACAAGTCTGGGGTCCTCTCTCCTTCTCACCAGGGTGCTTGTTGCTGGGCAATACTGCAGTGTCTGCACAGTGTACCGTAGCTAGGGTGCACCCTCTTTTCACCGGATCTCGATCTGACACATTGTGAATCTGGACCATCACTCGTCGTGCATAGGCATGGACATAAGCAGGCAAGATGCTGGGCTTGACCAATAATCCTTCTGGCAAATTTCTGTCACCTGGCGCATCCAACATCAGTATTTTGTTCTTGACAACTTTCGGGCGGACTTCCCCTTGAATGGTACACTGGTTGTTAGGGCCAGTACCACTGAATCGGGATCCTTCTTCCACAAGATCCCCACCGGTTCATCCTGGTCTAGTTCCTCGGTTTCTGTTGCAAATCATAGGCCCTCTTGATCACAGCCAGAATTCTCAGGGCCCTCCCAGCCGTCGCCCTTGTTTCTCGTGACAGAGTTGCGCCAGTCTCCCAAACATATGGGCGTTTATCCCAATTAACAGGGGACCCCATCATACAGTTCGTGTGGCGGACACGCTAGGACCAATGTCTCTATTCACTCCTCTACACTAGTTACAGTTGCAGGAAAAGACAACCAGAGCGGGTATACCTAGGCAGGGATAAGACTTGTCGCTCAGGCCCCACACATGTAGGCCTTCCAGGGATTGCAAAGGCACATCAGATAAGTGTTTGTCATACCAGTCCTGGAATACAATGGTCACTTGTGACCCACTGTCAACACAGCCAGTATGAATACCATTCACAGTCACCGTAGTCTCCACTGAAGGGCCCACTATTTTGGACCAATCTCAGAGGCAGTAGCAGAGGCCTGGACAGGCAGATTTAGCCAACAAAGAAATTTGAGTTAGGGTTTCTAGAACCCTCACTATGGTGATTTAGGCCACCCTTGGCCACTGATTTGCTTTTGGAGCTCCCTTGGAGTCTGTTTACTACTCTTTCTAAGTCCTTCTGAGACTTCCCTTGAATGGTACACTGGGTGTTGGGGCCAGTACCACTGAATCGGGATCCTTCTTCCACAAGATCCCCACCGGTTCATCCTGGTCCTGGCATTCTCTTTTCATATGGCCATCCTTTCCACAGTTGTGACAAATGATAAGACTCCTGGGTCATCCTGATAGAGAACATCGTATGAGGAACTGAAGCAGTAGTAAGAGATTGGGGTCTAGTATCTGCTTGACAGCGGTGAGAGTGGTGCAGCGTGTCTTAACAGTTCCTTTAGGTGACAGTCAATCCGGTGATCTCAGTGTAACCCCCAGGGGCTCTATCCTAGGGCTACTACCCCTGCCTGCCTTAGCTGTAACAGGGTGAGGGGCCCAGATCCGTGAAGGGTGCCTCCACCCAGAGGTCGGGAGTTAGGACAGTCAAGGTTGACTCAGTCACAGCCCTCTGGGTTGCTGCAACCCCTTTCTTCCCACTAGTGGCTCACACAGTTTAATTACAATGTCCTTACCTGAACACTTACCCCCGGCTCGAACCAATCAGTTCCTCCGGGGACCCCTAGAAAGTAAGGTACAGTTATCAAATATTCACCATGCAGTATTTCACCAGTAAAACACAAACCAGCCAGTGTACTTTTGCAAAACAGGCAATCTGATTTATTTAAGGGGAGATAACAAGGACGGGGAAATCAAGGTGATTGGCTTACCACTATAATATATGTTTGTCTACCTAGGGCTCTGTGCACAGGCCTAACCTATTAATTACTGTCTATGGGTACCCAAGCCCTAATGGCTAGTTCCTCGATGCAGCTGGTTGGGGCCCTGACACAAACGAGCATTTAATTCCTGAGCAGACCAGATGGAGCCAGAAAGATCAATTAGTACAGTCAGTAATACAACAAGACAATTTTTCCTTTGTTTGCAACCTTTAACAGGAGCTACCCTGATTCAGTACTCACAACTCCAGGAGGAACCACTCTTTCACCACTTGCAGGGCTGAGCCTGAACTTCAAAGATCTCCTCACACATTTACATGGAAAACAACAGAGGGTACCATGCCAGGCAGCTGCTTCTAGGACCCAACCGAACTCACAGCTATCTGGGCATCTCACTGCAGCTTCACAGTCCTGACAGACCCGGTGATTTAGCAGATTCTCCAGTCCTCTACAGGGTGAGCCTGGTAGGTAGCTGCGCTCCTGCACAGCCTCCTCTGACCGCTGCCCCACGGATTTAGTCCACTTCTACCAGCGACCGAGCCGCCTGAAATTGGCCTTCACTACTACATATGCGCTCCAAGAAAGACTTAATGGCGCATAGCCCAGGGCTCTTCCTCGCTCACAGCCACAGCGCCTCTGCCCTTTGGCAGTTAGGGGAAAGTCTCTCCAGTCGGGCGCCACCCAATCCCATTGGAGGGCTGCAGATGCCAGTCACACATTATGGCCCTCATTGGTGCAAAAGGCGCCATGGCCCAGAATGCCACTTCCCAGAATTACAAGCTGTGTCCCCATTGGTCAGCTGGCTCCATCTAGAGTCCTGATTTCTGGTTGGTCACTTCCACGCCATTTTAGAGGTCCCCTAGCTACTACTGGACCCACTCAGGCAGTCCGGGTCCAAAATGGAGGCACAGCTCAAAGTCCCAGCTGCAATGAAAAGAGTTAGACAAACTGCAATTTTACCAGCACTATACATGTTCTCAAGGAACAACTACAGCTTTCAGATGGGCTCCCTCAAGCGCTCCTAGCGACTTCAGAAACAAAGCGATCAGACAGCAGTCCAGGGGGGATTCGAGCAGGGGAACCCCAGTCCCCTATTTGTACCACTAAAGCCTGCAAGCAGGCAGCTCTTAAAGAGGCAGTACTGGAGGCTTTAAAAGCACTCACAACACCCGCATTTAACGGCCTTCGCGAACACCAGTCAGGCATGGAGCATTTAGGCAAGCTCCGGAAAGCTTTTAGGAACCCCATTTGTAGGGGTTACATCAGCCTAAGAGCCACCCTCGGTAGCAGATGCCTGAGGGTGCACCCCACCCCATGGCAGTCATGTCCTGAAAGGGACCAGAATCTTGTTCCATGGGGAAACCCTTGCAGAAGTACCCATCTTCAATTCTCGGACTTCCTTTAGTAGCTCGTCTTTCCAATGCTGGGCCCAGGGCGGGAAGTCCTTTGCATTCTCAGAGCGCTTATTAAGTGCTGATTTTGCCCCTGAGCCCTCACTTTGGTGATCACCTCGGTCACTTCATGTAGCAGCAGCAGATATGGGTGCAACTCCCTCACGGGTCGCTTTGCTCAACCCCCAAATTTCTTTCATTAGCTCATGATAGGAGAGGGCGATTCCAGTCGGGTGGCAAAGTGCAACTGAAGCAGTAACAATTCTGAAAACGGAGGAGAATTAAGGATCCAGTCCAGCCTAGTTCGATCTAATTCATTTGACAGTAAACTACCCTTTCTGAGGCACACTTGTAGCAGCTTTTCAAGCCGAGGTACATACACAGACAATGGCTCCCTGGGTACTGCTGAGCGTTTCTTACTCTCCACCACAGATCCTCATCTGAATCTGGGCTCCATACACATTCTCCAATGCATCAAAATAGTCCTGTGCAGTTGCTTCAGGGTTATTGGCCCGCTTGGCATGGATGGTAGCCAGGGCAGGACCTCAGAGGCTCTCACTCAACCTCTTTCATTTCTGTGCTTCTGAGCATTGCCATTCAAGTACTAGAGGGCAACACAGTCTATCCAGGTCTCCCAGTCATCCTCCCTGGAGGGTGGGAGGTGCCGAGAAGATTCTTCCGCCTTGGTAGGAGTCATGGCTAATGGCAGGTACAGATATAGGCTCCAGCACTGGCACGGCACAGAAGGCGGGGCAGTAACAGGTGCTGGAGTGGGAGGAGGTATTGGGGAAGGAACACCCCCAGGTGACAGGAATAGTTTCTTACAGTCCTCTACGGTTTTCCTTCCTCCAGAAACAACTAGCAAATTTCTCCTCAAAAAGTCTCAGATAATGGTGGGAGCTCATCCTCCTTTACTGTCTTTTGTTATCACTCTCCAGGCAGCTGGAACCCCTTCTGGGGCAATAGTCTGTGGCACTTTAGAGCTGTCCACAAGGTCACTACACTCTACTAAGGCTATGAAAGTTTGAGTGATCAAATCAGCCTGCCGACCCACCACCACAGGGTTTTTAAACATTCAACTTTGAGAGTGTTCTCTACAGTGTCCTTACTGGTACCCAGGAACTATCCAGTATAAGCAGAGCCTTTAGGGGTCGCTCTCCTGCCCCGTACACCACCCCACCAACTGGTGTACAGCCATTTCTACTGGGGTAGCCATTACCCTTTAACAATAATTCATCATTTTGGCCACTAGAAGACACAAAATCCCAGCGGTGAGCCTCCAAAATGTAACCCCTAGGTGGTGCTATTCCAGGCTACTACCCTGCCTGCTTGGTTAGCAGCAGGTTAAGGGGCCTGAGTTCTGAAACGGATGCCTCCACCCAGAGGTCAGGGTTGGTAGTGGTCAAGCTAACCTGGGCACAGCCCTCCAGGACACTGTAACCCCTCTTTCTTTACCAGTGGCGGAAAAATACACAATAATCACTTTCACAATACCCTGATACACCACACAAGTACCCATACTGTTTGCACTTACCACCAGGGCTTTCCTCTGGCGGGCGCTGGGGACCCCTGTAAAACAAGGTTATACACAGCAAATTACAGCAGTACAGTACTCTTGCACAAACTGAAACCACAGTCAGGGTAAATGCAAAAGAGTTAGATCTGATTTATTTAAGGGACTTAAACAAGGGAGGCGTAATCAGGTTAATTTGCTTAAAGGCTGTATCAATCAAACAATTATGCATGCACTTCAGGGTCCATAAACAGTCATACACTCTGGGTACCCAAATGGAGAATGGTGGGCTAGCCAGGAACGCTGCAGCTGGTTGGGGCCCTGTGATGGAAGAAACAACATGCACAACACACACTATTTGTAATCTGGAGCCGGAGGGCTCAGTTCATGAAAGGAAAACAACAAGACAATCAGATGGCACACTTTTAGATTAGACTGTTATTGCAGGGAGCTACCCTGATGATTACTCATGATACCCAAGACTGGACACAGGCTGGACGAAAATTGAGACTGAAGATGGTTGATCTGGAGTGCCAGGAGAAGCAGGGCCCACATGATTCCGAGACATCATTCCTGTTCAAGTGTGGAGTAGGGACTGATCCCAGGCAGATCTCTCGTCAATGGCTTTCTCTGTGCAGCGGTAGTCTGGCTCAGCCAGTGGGCAAGCCCAGGCCAAATGCAGACAAATTCGGATACAGTCCATTTTGGGCTGGGTACAGCTTCAGCAAGCAGAACACAGTTCACACAGTGGGGAACCAAATCACGACCCACTTTCAATACACTGCACATTTATTTACATGTAAGGAAATTCTGTACCAGGTAAACCGCTCTCCGGTCACAATCGCAAAGTCTCTGCACAAACCGGGATTCAAAAGCAGCTGGAAATCCTGGCCGATCGTGATTAGCAAAATCTTTGGTCTTTTCAGGTATGAGCCTGGTAAAAAATCAGTGGCTTACTTCATTCTCACAAACTTGGAATTAGTCCAAAATAATTCTCTTCTCTCCCTTTCAGGGTAGCAGGCAGGCATGCAGCCAAAACTTAGGCCTTTCCAAAGAGACTGTATTGAGCTCTTGCTTCTTCAGCTCCCAACTTAGATCTGATTCAAACTGCAGCAAGCTTGGGAATTTCCCAAGATCCAAAAGGTTTGGTTGGCTGATTCATCTGTCAGTCACAACAGGAGCTCCCCCTTCAGGTGCAAAAAGTTGACAAAAGCCCAAACTATAATTCCTACAGATTCTGACTCCAGACAGCTTCTGTAGTTCGGCTCCATTTTAGGTCCCACCAGTACTAAATGGTTCAATTCGCAGTCCCGAACCAAAGTGGTGGGGATAAACAAACAGTCCTTGCTGCAAAGAAGGCAGGTTAGACAAACTACATTATCATTATCACTCTAAATGATTTTCAGCAAATAGTTACATTTTTCAACAGAGTTCCCTCTCAGATTACTTAGGACTGCAATCCAGGCAGCTCTTTAAGAGACAGTACACAGAGGCTATGCAGGCACTCTCTGGCAATCACATTTAAACTGCTAAAATGCAGGACACCAGCCTGGCAGTGAGCATTTAGGCAAGCTCAAGGAAGACTTTTCAGGAACCCCATTTGTAGGGGATTACATATTGTCTACTTTTTTCATATGTGCCTCAGTCTAGGCACCAAAAAGACAGTGGCCTTCAACAGGAAAGCCCATTGTCTTAGTTTGGGTGTCCTGTGTGAGGTTGGTAGCCCTCAGCCAGGCAAATCTTCTTAGAGCAATGGCACCAGCCATTCACCTTGCAGCTGCATCACTGGTGTCAGCTGCCATCTGAAATGGTATTTGGAAGCCTCAAGCCCAATTTTGCTGTGTCTAGCAGTTCTGACACTGTGAAAGAGGGTTAGCCTCAGCATTGTCCACTACTGACTGCCAGAGAGCTTTTTGATAAAGGGCTGCATAGGCTTGGTTGCTGGCTTGATGAATTGCTAGGGATGCGAAAGGTACCCTTTTTTGCCATGCTGTCCACCTTTCTCAAATCCTTCTCAGGGGGTGAGAGGATAAGGGAGTTTTAGCTTTCTCACAGGCAGCCTGCTGTACAATACATTGGTGGTCTGGGTGACTAAAAGAAACTGCACCAGATCTTTCTAACTGATACTTCTTGTCACACTTTTGTCTGTGGGTGTGACTGTATTGGGAGTCTTTAGGATTTCTGAAACATCCTTCTTAAAGAATTTGTAGATAGGCAGAAGGAGCCTTTTGAGGGTATCAGCCCCATTAATTCCATGTATTGTGCCTCCTCTTCATCCTGGATCTCTTCAGCTGTTTGCAGATTCAGGGTCTCTACCATTTCTTAACAAAAGAAAAATGGGAAAAGAAATCCTCTGAGGGTCTAGGAGGAGAGCCAAAATCCTATTCTGGTGACACCTCAGGTTCAATTCCTCTTCCTCTTGATAACCCTCCTCATATGCCACTGTAGCAGTAGGCAAAAGAGAGGTAACAACAGTTGCTTTTTCAGCAGTAGTAATCACAGGCTGCTGAGGAGTAATAAATCCTGCAGCACCTGGAATAAGGTGAAAGCCTGTGTCAACTCAGCAGGAGAAGGAGCATTAATAAGCACCTGAAGGACCCATTGGGCGTTTCAGCCTGGGTGTCAGTGTGTTTGGTTTTCTTTAATTCTTTGGCAGGCACGGGAGTCAGCCAGTTGACTGCCTCTTTTGCCAGAGCCCTCACCTGTATCGGGTGGATTTAGAGGCTCTGGAAGGAACTGCCACAGTCTTGGAGGAGGTGGACTGGTTAGAGTCCATGGACCTCTCCTCTAATTTCTTTTAAGCCTCTCCTCGCTTTTCCACTGTCTTAACAGGGAATGACTTACAAATATCACAGTCTTCAGTAAGTACTACTTGCCCAAGGCAGATCAAGCAAATATCATGCTTGTCTGCCTTGGAAACACTCTCGCACACTTCAAGCAATTCTTGAACACAGGGGGCCTGTTTTCTTTTAGGCTCTGACATTACAGAAAACAGGAACCAGTAACCGACTAAAAACAGACTAAATTTAAATATCTGTGGTCAGTTTCAATAGAATAATGGTCGGGTTCAGGAACCAATAAATCGAAAAACTATCGGTTCTGATCGGATCCAGAACTGTGAAACGCGGCAAAATCGATAAACCTCGGTTCAAGCGGTTAAAATTAAATAAAATTAGAGAATAAAGTAACGGAACCCTCTAAAAAGGTTCCAATTAAATAAAAGAAGGTTGGTTGCCCTTGGTTCAAAGGAACCACGAGGAACCGATAAACAAGTTTAAATTTAAAACTAATGAGGTATAAAACACTAAAGAACAATGACAATAGGCAGTAATGAAAATAAAACAAAAACACTTAAGTTTTTTTCCAGTCTATGCACTACAGGAATCTGTCTTGATTGAGAGAGATCTCCAGGGCATCTGAACTTTGCAGCAGAGAGAAGAAATATGAGGTACAATGTAGGCAGTTGACACTGGGCAGTTTGAAAATAGATGCATGAGCTAAACATTCCATGATTAGCATAGCATTCTATTTTCTCTGGGGCAGTGCTGGTTAAGGGAGCATTGCAAGAGTAATAATATTAGTGGATTCTGGGGTGGAAGTGATATTTTACAGAATATGCCAGTTGAGATTCAATATATCATATATCGAATCTCAACCAGCATATCCTGTAAAGTTCAATATTTAAAATGTTTTACATGCTTTACCCAAATGAAATAAATATTTTAAATATCAACTTGGCTAGTCTTTCCTCACAGATTTCATCCCATATGCCCTGCCCACTGTATTTGCCCTCAACTGCACCTCCTCCACCTTGTCTATGTTTTTTCTCAGATAGGGTCTCCAGAACTGGATGCAGTATTCCAGCTGCAATCTAATGAGTGTCTTATACTGGGGCAAGATGACCTTCTCTTTATACTTCTGATACCCTCCCTGTGCATCCAAGGATCTGGCTAGCCTTTTCAGCCACCTTATCACACTGCCTAGTTTCTCTTAGGTCCTCGCGAAATGATAAGTCCCAAGTCCCTTTCCTGCTTTGTAACTGTCGGTACCTCCCCATATAGTTTGTACTTTGCCCATGGGTTCTTGTACCTATCTGCTCGATCCTGCACTTCTTTGCATTGAATCTCATCTGCCATTCTTCAGACCATTTCTCAATTTTTTAAATTGCGTTTATGCCTGTTTTTCCCCGTTTTCTTCCAACTCCCCATGCAGCGGCTGTGCATGCACCTGTGGAGGCACATGCACACTGTGGTTCACGCAGTGCCCTCTCTCTGCTGCCACCCGCCTGCCTGTGCTACCCTCAGGCCTCCACCTGGAGGCAGCTGGACTGTGGGGATGACAGAGTCCTTCCCTAGGAGAGGAGAGTTGCCTTGTGGCTGCTTAATCCTGCTCCCTCCCTCCCCACTAGACAGCCTTGATGACCCGGCTCACTCCGAACCCAGTTCACGGTGTAGCATGAGGTGTGGCATCCAGTGGCTCAACCTTCAGCACCACTGGGTTAGCTCTCAAGTTTCTGAAGGCCTTCCATCATTCTTCAACACCCCTGACATGTCCACCCTACTGCATACCTTTGTATCCTCTGCAAAGAGAAATGCTTTCGTCCAGTCCCTCTGCAATGTTCCCAACAAAGACATTGAAGAGGACCGGCCCAACACCAACCCCTGCAGCACCCTGCTCACCACCTCTCTCTTTCCAGAATACTCCCTGTTTACCACAACCCTCTGACTCCTGCCATTCATCCAGTTCTCCACCTACAGAACTATTTTAGGATTCACCCCTAGGCTGTGCAGTTTGTTAATCAGCCTTCTATGGGGTTGATGTCAAAGGCCTTTCTGAAGTCCAGAGGCCACTGCCACCGCACCTCCCTGGTCTTACCTTAGTTACCCAGTCATGCAGTAGATTAGTACAATGAGTTAGGTGCAAAACACAGTGCTTATCCAAAATACAGTAAATATTATGCTTAGATGTATAAGTAAATAATTGCAATATAATGGCTCCACCAAGTCACAGTGACATAAATTTTGCCGCAATCCTTCACATCAATGCAATCCCACTGACATCACTGCCACGTCCCAACAATGACCCACAACACACCGACACCGACTGCCACACTTATCTGCATCAACGTGGGGGCTGTGCCCCACATCCCTTCTACTTATAAAATCTAACTGCACATCACACAGACAGTGGAGTTAGGTGATTAACCCTGTCGAGGAAAAATCTCCTCATCGACGCAGAGTCTGTCAACGTCGGGGTTTCGATGTCGAAACTTCAATGTTTGAACGGTCTACCTCATATAAGGTAGTATATGTGTGTTAGTGTGTGAATGTGTATGTGTGTGTGTGGATGTGTGTGTCAGTGCTCTATGGGTGCAGGCAGTGCACTGCTATGTTATACTGTAATATATATGCATATATGTGTATTTGTATAGTCAGTGTGTGTGTATCACAACAATTAGAAGGTGTAGTTCGGTGGCTCTCTGGTTAGAGCAAAAGTGCTAGTCTACATTTCCCCACTATCTAGATCAGTTTCAGTGTTCGGTATGTCACTTCTTATTTAACTGAGGTGTCTAGTGGCAACTCCCCACCCTCTGATGTCCCTCAGAGCCTGAAAAGAAGAAAACAGTCCCTTGATGTTTCTTTTTTAATCTGCAAACATGTGTGTAGATGGTACTGCTATGTTATACTCACTGGAATATATATGCATATATGTATTAGCATGTGTGTATCACAGCAATTAGAAAGTGAAGTGGCTCAGTGGTTAGTGCAAAATTGCTAGTCTATATTCCCCGCTATTTAGATCAGTTTCGCTTATGCATGTCATTTCTGATTTATTTTTATTTTATTTATTTGTATTTGGATGACACCTTTGAGCCGAGGGCTCTTTTACAAAGGTTCCACGTCAAGGCAATAAGGACAATAAGGTACAAAACATAACATGATCATTACAATGGAACTTACAAAAAAAAAGACAAATAAGGTTACAATAATAGCAGCCAAAGGCATTGTCAAGGAATTGTGTTGCGAGTTAATTATACAGTACAAGTCATAGGCAGCTTAGTGAAGCTTTGTTAGGAGTGGGTTAGTGGAAAAGAGAAAGAAGAGTGGCAGTGAGGGGTGGTATGGGAGAGAAAGAGAGGGAGGAGGGAGAAATGGGAGGGCATTGCGTTGGGTATGTGGTAGATGGGAAACAGCAAGGGAGGAGGAAAGGGGGATGAAAAGGAGACAGATTCATCCTATACCCAGTAATGGGGGTAGAGAGGAGGAGGAGGAGGAGGAGGAGGAGGAGCTGAGGCAGTGAGGAGGGATGCTTGAGGGTAGTCTGCCTGGAGGGATTATAAGAAGCAATCACAGAAGGCACTAGCCACAAGGTGTTGACGATTACACTTAAAAGCACCAATCGTGGCAATGTTGGAGATTTCTGTAGGTAGCAAGTTGAACCAGGTGGAGGCTCTGACAAGGTAAGAACGCTGAGCTTGAGAGGTCCGACAGCGAGGTACTGTAAAGGTTAGACTGTCCGATCTTCTAGTTAGGCGGCGGACACGCCAGCGGGTCTATTTTGATTGGACTCCAGGGGCATAAGGCCCAGTGATGTTTTCTTAGCTAGGATGCAGGTCTGGTACTTTAGCCTGCCGGATAGCTGGAGCCAGTTAGCCTGCTCGTAAATATCACATGTGTGAGAAAGCGGCAGCTGAAATAAGGAGTCTACATGCCTTATTAAGGGCTACAGCTATGCGCGGATGCAGTATCAGTAAGCGGATCCATAGATATGAGCCCATAGTCAATAGTTGAGATAACAGAGCTCTGGATAGCGAGGTTCAAGGCTTCAGCTGTTAGGCAATGTTAATGGTTGTATAGTAGCCCTATACTGGGAGTTCACAGTTTTAGCGATATTGTCAATGTGTTTGGTATATGAGAGGGAGCAGTCAAGGGTCAGGCCCAGATATTTAAACATATCCACCTGCTCAAGAGTGAGCCTGTCCGTAGTTGTTAATTATGAGCTCATGGTCCTTGTACTTGTCGTGGGTTCCATGGAACAACATTGTTTTAGTTTTTTGTGGTTAAGGATGAGTTTATGTGAGCAAAACCAGTCTTCCACTTCTGTGAAACTTTTCTGTAGTTGAGACTGAAGGGAGGTGGGGTCGGTGTGCAAGTGAAGATTACTGCATCATCTGCATACAGTAACATTCTGTCATGGCAGGGGCAGGAGATTGTTCAGAATATGCTGAATAACAAGGGACCCAGGATAGAACCTTGGGGTACTCCAGAGTGGATTGGTAGAGATGACGAGAGAATTCACCAATCCTGACCTGTTGGGTCCGGTTATTGAGGTAGCTTTGAAACCAGAGGGTAGTTTCACTGAAAGACCAAGGAGGGATAATTGTTTGAGGAGAATGGAGTGATTGACAGTGTCAAATGCCTTAGTCAGGTCAATGAAAGAGGCGCCGACCAACTGGCCCTGATCAAGTGCATGATGGATATGTGTGGTGAATCGGGAGTGCCGTGGTAGTGCTGTGCCTTTGCGAAGCCATGCTGCTGGGAACATTGCAGGCTGTATTTTAAGGTACTCCGTGAGTTGATCAGCCACTATCCATTTCAAGGCTTTGGATAGAGGAGGGAGAATGGATATAGGCCTGTAGTTGTTCGTGAGAGTCTTGTCACCACTTTTATGGACTGAGTCACCACTGCCAGTTTCCACTTTTGGGGAACTGGGAGAGCATGAGGAGCAGTTGAGAATTTTGGTTGGTGGGAGCAGGACTTCGCCAATGGTGAGGGCGAGAAGTTTCATATCCAGTGAATCACCACTGACCCTAGACTTTCCAAGCACTTTAAGAATGTGTTTTTAGCTAGGCCTTCGGGATTGCTTAGAAATGGAAAGAAGGGTGCCCTGGTGGCAAACCTGAACTAACAGGAGCTGGGTTGACTGTGGTGGGATCAAAAACTTAGGGGGTAGCACATGACTAAGGTCAGCAAAGTGGTGTTAAATCGCTACAATGATTACATGGTCAAGAGTGATGGTACCATCTATGTTCAACATTGTGGGTGTTGTTCTGGGATCCTTTCCAGTCACTTCAGCAAGGTTACGCCAGAATTTACTCCCGTCATTCCAGGTGCTGGCTAAGGCGATCCTGTTATAGTTAGCCTTCTCATGGCGGATTGCTCTGGTACACACATTCCTTGCTGTTTTGTAGGCCTGGATATCAGTCTGGGTGCCAGTAGCCTTAGCACGATACCAGAGCTGGTCTTGAGACTTCATTTGTGTAAGGAGGCCTAGTGTCATCCATGGGTTATTGACACCTTTGATCTTACGCTTCTTGAACGGAGCATGAACATCGCAGGCTGAGTTGAAACAGGTGATAAAGTATTCAAGTGCTGTGTCTACATCGGGGCTATATCAATTGGTGACCAGTTATGTCCACGGAGTGTTTTAATGACTCAAGATGACCGGAGTCAGCATTCTCCTGTTAATAGTTTTGGGAGGAGTTTGGTGTATTTGTTGGTCCAGATACACAAGATAGGGAATGATCACTTAAGGAGTCTGGGAGGACTGTTGCTTCAGAGATGTGCTCTGGACGATTAGTTAGCACCCAGTCTAGAAGTGTACAGGTCCCTGTTCTGTAATTTACTCTGGTAGGTGATTTGACCATTTGTGAGAAGTTAGCAGCAGCTAGGGCATCCTTATAACTATTCAAGCTGGAGGCCAGCCAGTTGATGTTGAAATCACCAAGTATGATAACTTCTGTATTCTGATCCAGGAGTTGATACAGTCAAGGAGGGAGTGAAAGCCCAGATTGTTCAACTTGGGTGGTATATAGACAGAGACAATGGTCAGGATCTTGTTATGAGTTCCCAAGTACTTTGGCAGCAAGGATTTGGATGTCATTTCGGGGATGGGCATGACATGACCCATGAGGGACTCTTTAGGTAGAGGCACAGTTCCTCCTTTCTTGGTAAGTCTGTCCTGTCTGAAAACCACATATCCGGAATTGCTATTGCGAGTCAGGTATCTTCGGAGACAGCCATGTTTCCAGCACTGATAGGATGTCTGGATTGTGCTGGGAAACCCAGGCAGAGAGGGTATCAAGTTTGAAGAGGAGGCTGCAGATGTTAATGCTTGCCAAGGAGTGACCCTGCACTGCTGTTAACCTTGTGGCCAAGTTGTGGTGGGGCGGGGTTAGGGTGAATGTTGCCTGAGAGGAGCAACAACAGCAGTATTAGATGTTTTAAAAGGGGTTTGAAGTTGCTTCTGTGGGGCAGCAGGGCCCTTTTTAACAGGTTCCTTACCATAAGGATGATCCATGAGGTAGTGACCAGTTAGTAATAGCAAGGAGCTGTAAGGACACCGTTGCAGTGGTTTTGAAAACAGGCCAAAAGTGTCATATGATTCTTCAAAACGGTTGTTGGATAGATAGCTCTTAGAGACAAGTACATTAAGAGTTGATTTCAATTGAAAATGCTTGATACCTGGTGGTTAAGTCAAAAGCTAAAAGAAATGATCAACAGCTGAGGTCCACAGTCATAGAATGTGTTAGAATTCCTGAAAGGATGAACTCTGCCTGTGCATATGCAGGATGTGAAATCTTTCATCTGTCGTCTTTGCCATTCAAAGAGGTCTTGAAAAGCCCAAATACAGATCATGGGTCAGGTCAGACGAAAATGTGGACTCAAGCAGGGCCCAGAGTCACTGAATTTGTCAGACTTCCTTGCTTCACTTATGTTTTGCTTGAGATACCTTCCAACAAGTTGATTTTAAAATGAAAATGCAGGTACCTGGTGATGATGCTTTGTAGAAATCCAGTCCAGGAGACTTTCACAGATGTAGTGAGCAAGAATAGTGTAGTTACTCCAACCAGAAAACCATGTAAATCCACAAAACTAAGCTACAGACACAGACAAACACAAGCAGCCACCACACAGACCCAGGAGGTGGAGTCAATTGAGAGTCTGCTTCTGCCGCCGCAACTGCCCCTCACCATGCCCATCCCATCCCAAGCCCAGCCCGTATTAGTTTTCTGGCATGGATCTGCTCCTAGATCTAGTACAACATCAATATCAGTGGGGAACATCTGGCATTGACAAATGCTTGTTTTAATCTACCCTACTGAAGTCCAGGACCCTTGGCCTTTGTGGTTCACTTCACTGCCGTTCTCATGTTGAACTACACTATACAGTGATCATTGTTCTCCAGATGGCCTCCAACCTTTCCAAAGTTTCACCAGGAAAGACATACTGAGCTGAATACAGTTTGTTTCCAGAAGCATCCTGGGGAAGAGGAGAAAAATAGGTGTACAAAACAATTTACAAGTGT
Source organism: Neoceratodus forsteri (assembly GCA_016271365.2). Classification (NCBI taxonomy): domain Eukaryota; kingdom Metazoa; phylum Chordata; order Ceratodontiformes; family Ceratodontidae; genus Neoceratodus; species Neoceratodus forsteri. The sequence goes on from CM028138.1 coordinate 411,093,703, forward strand.
TACAGGTACAAATGACAACATAATAGAACTAGCAGTAATGAGAATTGGCCTAACACTGATTATACCACACGTGCTAAGCATGGAAGAAACAGAGATCTGTCGATAACACAAGTGTAAGTGCGCTGAGCAATTTTACCTGGCATGGTGGTGAAGCAATAGTTAGGAGAAAGGAGAAGTAAGGATGGGGAAAGAGAAGGATGCAAGCATATAAGGGGGTGGATTAAGAAGCAGGTGGGATGGAGAAGACAAGGCAAGTCAGGAGGGAGAAACAGGGAGGGGAGTAGATCGGTAGGGAAAGCAAAGTAGATAGTGTGGGGATAAGTTGCAGTTACAGGAAGGAGCGGTGAAGTTAAGCAGAAAAGAGGATAGAGAGAGAAAAAGGAGGCAGAGCAGATGGGTAAGGGAGGAGTTCCAGAGTTTAGGAAAGAGGTAGGAGAAGGTAGCCTGGCCAGCTGAGGAAGTCCTGGAACACAGAACGAGGGAGTGAAAGTTAGAGCTGAGAAAGGTGTAAGAGGGGGGGGGCTGAGAGGATCATGTGAAATAAGAAGGGAGAGATACAAGCCAGTATTTGGCTATAAAGGAGGCACAGTGGCTAGGCATCTGGCTTCAAGGGAGGGAAAGGAGAGAGGTGTAGCAGTGGTCGGTGCGGGCAGACTGCCCAGAGCAAAATGACAGAAGGAGGAAAAGTGGGTGTCCAGTCTGGACAGGCTAGATTTGGGAGCAGCACTGTAGACTATGTCACCATAGTCAAATATTGAGAGAATCATTTTCTAAACAACTGCTCTGTGGGCCAGTAGGGGATACAGTCTTAGTTGCAGTACAGTGCACCCAATGTGAGGTGCAATTTTGTGGACAGCATCCACATGTTCAGAAAAGTCGAGGTGGCTGTCAAGCCAGACCCCAAGGTACTTGAAGAAGGGTGCATCCTCGATAGTGAACCCATCCAAGGTGTGGAAGGAGGGAGACCAGTGATGTTAGGGAGGTTTTGTCTTGTGCAGAAGGTCAAGGAGACCCTTTTTTTGCATTAAGGGCCAGCTGATTAGAGCAGAACCAGAGCTGAACATTGTCAAAGTCCAGCTGGAGTCTGGTTATCAGACCAGCGGGAAGGGGCCAGAGGCAAATAGGATCATGTCATCAGCGTTCATGTGAACAGACGCTGCAGTACAGACAGCAGGAGGTAATTTAGGAAGACCGAAGGAGTATTGGTCCGAGGACAGAACCTCGGGGACACTGGTGCAGATGGGGGGCTGCCAGCCTAACTGATTGAGTCCTACTCTCAAGATAGAGTGGAACCAGTTAATGGCAGAGATGGAAAGCCCTGCTGCTGCAAGCTTAGTGAGGAGAAGGCAGTGGGCTACTGTGTGAAGGCCTCTGCCAGATCGACAAAGATGGCTTAGATAATATGGCCCTGATCCACTCCTGAAAGAATGGAGTCAGTAAACCATATGGGAAAGGAAGAGGTGAAGTAGGATTTATGAAATCCAGACTGGAAAGGGAGAAGAAGGAGGAATTGTCAAGGTAGGGGAAAGCTGAGATAGCACCAAATGCTCCTAGAGTTTGGCAAGGGTGGGGAGAAGGAGAAGGGGATAGGGTGATAGTTGCCTGAAATTGGTGGAGTTGCTACCTTTGGAGAGTGGAATAACTGTGGCATATTTCCATGATTCAGGGATAGCGGCAAGGGCAAAAGACAGGTTTAGAAGGGAGGAGATTGGGAAAGCAATGGTGGGGCAGAGAGATGGAAGAGTTTAGGTCGAGCCCATCGGGCCCGGGGCATTGCTCTTGTGAGGGTTCAGGGCTAGTAGAGCCTTGATGGTGTCAGCATGTGAGAAAGAAGAAAAGGGGTTGGGGGTGGGAGGTAGGAGGAGGCAGAGGGATGGGGGAAGGAGAAGAGAAGGAGGAGGCGCAAGAGATGAAGAAAGTGTTGAACTCAGCGGCCACTGAGAGAGGTTCAGAAATGGTGGTATCTCTCGCCTTGAGGATTGGGATGGTGGACTGGGCCATGGGGACAATAAGGTGTGGACAACCTTCTGAACTTTAAGGGTGTTTAATATTGTTCTGAAAGGTACAGGAAAAGTATTCAGCTTTAGCTAGCTCTGTGGCTCTGGTGGGCTCAGTATTTGTGTAAGTCCTCAGGGAAGCATGAAGATTTGTGAACCTTCCATGCAAGATCCCACACACGCAGGCAGGCCAGAAGTTCTGCTGAGATCCAGGGAGGTGGAAGCCTCTAACCCTGGTTTTCCTAAGGGGGGCATGTCGACCCAAATGGACAGGAATTTGGGTTTGAAACACTCTAGGGGCAAAACTGACGGTACTGAAGGTTTATTTATTCATTAATTGTAACCCCTCCATGGGGGCTTACCTAGTTGCCTCAATCTCCTGCCTTCTATCTCCCCACTTGCTCCATTTGCTTCCTGGTTTCCATATCCCCCAGCATCTCACCACTGCCTAGCCCAAGTCCACAGATGCCCTTAAGCCTCTGTCCGGACCCTGCTTGTTTGGCAGTTTTGGGGTGGGGCGGAGGAGCTGAATCATGAGCTACACTCTTCCTGTGCACAAATGTTAAGCGGGCAGCCCGGTCATGAACATTGGAGCACTCTAATTTTTCTACCACCGAAGTGTAAAGTGGCATTCTTTCAGGTGGTCCCGCCCCAATTATGGCGGCACGGGGACTGGAAACTTAAGCAGGCAAAAGAGGAGTCTCTGAACATTTTGAATAAAGAATGCCAATAAGCGCTGGGTTCCACTCATGAATATTAATGAGGGCAGCATAAATATTAATGTAAGAGCCTACCTGCTGCCTGGGGACACTATATTTCAGCAGCAGCGACAGCCGTGGGGCTCAAATAAAATGTTACCTGTAGGGATCACTTGATAGGGCATAAAGGCTGCTGTAAGGCTGTGGGGCAGTGAATAAATAACTAACTTGTTTACTCTGGCTGCACCAGAACTTTAAAGATTAAAATTAGACACTGTATGGACTGCCTGGGGACTGTGTTTGACAGCAGCCATGTTTACAGCCTTGATCTTGGTATAGCTAATCGGAAAGCCAGGATATGTGCCAGAGGCCTGTGGGACTGTGCTAAAGCTTTGTGGGGAAAAAGCAGGGACAATGTTTGATATTCATTTACCTATCCAATCAGGCGCCAAGGGAGCCTGATGCATATTAATTTTTCGCCCAGACAGTGGATTCAGCCAATCAGGAGCTGCCAGAGGCTCTCAAAACCCCAAGAGACTTTAGGGCTGAGTTCAGTTCTGTGCAAGCCCCCACAGGAGGGGTCCTCTGGCCCTGCTATTGAAATATAGCTGCAAGAATCTGGAGTGGTTGGCATGGGGTTGCCAGTTACTTGTTCCCCAAGGCCGCTTGCCTTTCCACATTTGGGAAGATTTGTTGCAGAATTCCTGATTTAACTTCAGCTGTGAGAGAGCTGCAAGAATTTTTGCACCTCAGCAGTGAGAATGCTGTAAAGATTGCTAGTCTCAGCTGTTAGAGAGTTGTGTGGAAAATCCTGGTGAGTAAAACCTATTTTACAGAAGTGAGAGAGATGGAGATCTGCTTGAGGGCTAAAAAGCCAATATTTCAGGAGGTGCTCAGTTATGTCTGCATCCTGCGTTAACCTAGCATCAGAACAGGATGGACATTTGTTTGACTAAATGACCGTGGATGATCCTGTGCTTGTGAAATGGCCTATGATGGTCCTGTTCTGCAAGGGTCATCTGGGGGTCTCGAAGAGAAAGGAAATTCACCAGCGATGCCTGTAAGAAGCTAATGCTCTGATTGGAGCTGCAATGCCATGCTTGCCAAGAAAACCTGTGCTCGTTATTCAGCCTTTGAGAAACTACTGTGAAGCGAATCTACTGCAATGAAAAGCACCTATGTGGTCGGGAGCCTTGCCTGAAACAGCTGCTGACACCTCAAAGAAAACTTTGAAAAACATAATATTTAGGTACAATTCCACTTGCATTCCATATATATTGTATAGATTTCTCCTCCACATTATTTATTACTGAGACAATTTGCATGAATACATGATCTTTATACCTGAGAGTTCATCTGCCTGTATAGCTTACTCCCTATTTCAAGTCATAATCCTCTGTTGTGACATCACAATCTGTTGCCATGAGAGTAAATGTGAGGTCACAAGCACTGCTTTATGACTTCAGGTAGGAGAAAGCAACAGGAATACATTAACTCCTTTTTTGGTCAATATATTTTTATTGATATTTAAATTTACATAAATCCAGTTACAGTACAAGTTATGAATATACATATATTAGTAAATATATTAGAATACGTTATAATATCTATAAACTATCGAGAGTTTACTAGAAGTAATAATTTCTGACTGTCCAATATCATGAATCAATGACAGAAAATTGTAATAAATATAATGTAATGCAGTTACTATAAAGTATCACTTAACTATAAGTAAAGGAAAGAAAAAGGAATGGACAGAAGGAATTAGAATATAAGAAAAAATAGAAAAAAAAATTTAAAAGGAGAGGTGTGTAGTCCAGTTTCCTTAAGCGTATTTAGTATTTAATTTCTGCCTAGATTAGGATGTCATTGGATCTAAAACCCATGATAATGTTATTAAGACCTAACACTCCAACTTGTCACAAATGTGGAAATGAACAAGGCACATTGTTGCGTATGTTCTGGGACTGCCCCTGGTGAAGTCTCTACGGACATCAGTAACAAGTTTATTTGACGGTCTTGCTATGATCACAGAACATATACACGCGCACACTTGTATCCTAGGAATAAATGAACTCCTTAGAGCAAAGATCCTTTTTTCATGCAGATTACACCTATAATAAATAATGGGGAGGAGGAATACAGAACTAATGTGAAAAACAAGCCAAACTGAGTCTGAATATTATGTTTTGTTAAAGTTCTCATGAAGGCAACAGCGGCTCTTTAAGCTCCAGTGTCTGTTTTGGTTGGGAGACTTGCCTTAATCTAAGGCATCTGCCTCCTGGAGAGAGGAAAAGAGATTTTGTCCACTACACTGGACTTGTTGAGGATAGTTTGGGTCTTCCTGAAGCCCTGTGATGTGCCTGAGTCTTACTGAGACTGTACCCTGATTTGTGAAGGGCACAGCTGCTATGCTGGCAGTGTGGATGAAATGCCTATCATGGTCTAAAACAACTGGATTCCAGAAACTAGAAAAGAGACTGCATTCCAGATCGATGTAGGAGTCAGCCTGGTAGCGTACCAAGCTAGACACCGTCATTTGCCAATGCCGGCCAACCAGCTGCAACTGCAACAGGCCTGCAACAACTAGATAGTACTGGGTACCCAGAGGTAGGATTGTGGGATCCTTATCTGGACTGGGGACTGGTATCAGTTGTGGAATGTGTAACTTTAAACATCTATGCAGCTAGATATCTAGAAAAGTTATTCAGAATCCATCAGAAGATTGGTGGTTGGCCAGCATTAAAAGATGTCTGAATTTAAAATGCAACATGATGTTTGACGCAATGCCAAGAATGGAAATTTAAAGAGCAGCTGACACCTTCAGGAGTACTTTAACAAAACATAACATTTAGACACAGTTCAGCTTGTATTTCACATTAGTTCTGTACTCCTCCTCCCCATTATTTATTACTGGGGTCATTTGCATGAAAACAGGTTCTTAGCTCCTGAAGAGTTCATCTAGCCCTGTTGCTTTCTCCCTACCTGGGTTCATAATGCCCTGCTTCTGACATCACAGTTACTCCTATGGTGTTGGCATGATGGTAAACACTGTCACCATAATCTAATGTAACCCCTAGGTGGTGCTATCCCAAGGGCTACTACCCCTGCTTGCTTGGCTAGTAGCAGGTTAAGGGGCCTGAGTTCTGAAGCAGGTGCCTCCACCTGGAGGTCAGGGTTGGTAGTGGTCAAGCTAACCTGGGCTCAGCCCTCCGGGACACTGTAACCCCTTTTCCCTCTAGTGGCTGAACACTGTAAAATAATCACTTTCACACCACACGAGTACACCACACTGTTTGCACTTACCACCAGGGCTGGTTCCTCTGGCTCTACCCTGGGGACCCCCTGTAAAACAAGGTTATGCACAGCAAATAGCAACAGTACAGAACTTTGAGCACAAACAGGAACCACTGTCAGATTACATGCAGAAAAAGTTAGATCTAATTTATTCAGGGACTTGAACAAGGGAGGGGCAAAATCAGGTTAATTAGCTTAAAGGTTATATCAATCAGGCAGTTATGCAAGCACTTTGAGTTCCCCACACAGTCCACCTCTGGGTACCCAAGTGGAGAAGAGATGGGCTAGCCAGGACAGTTGCCAGCGTTGCAGCAGGTTGGGGCCCCTGTGAAGGAAAACACAACATGCACAGTACACAATATTTGTAATCCCGAGCCAGAGGGCTCAGTTTAGAGGAAACAAAACAACAAGACAATCAGATGACACACTCAGATTAAGCTGTTGTTGCAGGGATCTACCTGGTATTTACTCACAATACCCATGACTGGACACAGGCTGGACAAATCGAGACTGCAGGTGGTTGATCTGGAATGCCAGGAGAAGCAGGGCCCACCACGAGTATGCAGGCATCGTTCCTGTTCAAGCATGGAGCAGGGGCTGATCCCCAGGCAGGTCTCTCGTTGATGGCTTCTCTGTACAGTGGGTAGTCCGGCTGGGCCAGTCTGGCAAGGCCCAGACCACATGGAGACAAATTCGGATGCAGTCCATTTGGGCTGGACACAGCTTCCAGCAAGCAGAACACAGCTCACACAGTGGAGGACTAACTCACAACCTATTGCAGCTCATAGCACACTTACATGTATGGGAGTTCTACTGTACCAGGCAAAGCGCTCCCCTGTCACAATCGCAAAGTCTCTGCACACACACGGGAGCTTAGGGGTAGCTGGAACTCCTGACAGGCTGATTGCATTCAGCAAAATCTTCAGTCTTCTTCATGTTGGGCCTGGCCCACTTCAGTAGCTTACTTTATTCACACAAACTTGGATTTAGTCCAAATAATTCTCTTCTCTCCCTCTCAGGAGCAGCAGGCAGACCTGCAAACCAAAAACTCAGCCCTTTCACAGTTTCCCATGTGAATCCACTCCAGGATTGCTGCCCAAAATCACTTCAGCTCCTCTCACTTCACTTCCCAGCTCAGAACTAACTGAAATCTGCAAGCAGCCGGGACTTCCCAAGATCCAAAATATTTGGTTGGCTGATTTGGCTGTCAGTCAAAGCAAGAGCTCCCCTTCAGTTGCAAAAAGGGGAAAAATGCTCCAAACTAAAGTTCCTACAGATTTTGAATTCAGACAGCCCTGTAGTCCACCTACATTTTAGGGCCCACTAGTACTGTTTGGTCCAATTTGCAGTCCAGGACCAAGATAGTAGAGACAAACAAAACAGTCCTTGTTACAGAAAGCAGGTTAGACAAACTACATTATCATTATCACTCTAAATTATTTTCAGTAAATAGTTACATCTTTCAGCAGAGCTCCCTCTCAGATTACTTAAACTGCAATTAGGCAGCTCTTAAAGAGACAGTACACAGAGACTATACAGGCTCTGGTAATCACATTAAACTGCTAAAAGCATGGGACACCAGCCTGTGGCAGTGAGCATTTAAGCAAGCTCAAGGAAGACTTTTTGGGAACTCCCATTTGTGGGGGTTACACTAATATGGGGAGGATAGCTTGAACAACAAAATGTTTGTGGTCTGGAACTGACAGACAGCGTTTGGCACATTTTAAATGGCAAAGACAATGACAGACTTTTGAAATGGTTGTGTCAATGTGAGATTTAAAGGTTAGAGATGAATCAAAAATGAGACCCACATTTAGAGTAACATAGAAATATAGAATTGGCCTGCCCAGGTGGCGCTAAGGGAGGGCAGAGCTGGGCACTTGCATGCGCGCCATGACCGGGGTTCAGGAATGACATTGGGCATTGGGGAGCGGCATGGGGAAGGGAGCAGGATCGAGCAGCCAACGGCAGCTCTCCCTTCCCCACAGTTCTGCTCCCATATGGTGGAGGTCCGATGGGAAGCATATAGGTGGGAGGGGCGGCGGTGATTGCAAAGGTCGGTCAGAAGGGTCCGAAATGGTACCCAGCATGCATGTGCATCTCCATGCACGCGCATGCATGCATGTGTCTGAGATCCCGTGTCAGGGAGAAAAGGGAAAAAGCTGCAAAACTACAGATGGAAAAAAAGAAACATAGAAATTGTCGGCAGAAAAGGACCACTAGGCCCATCCAGTCTGCCCATAAGCCCTATACTTGTTTGCAGCCTCTATACTTGTTTACTTGTACTTGTGATGGAGAAAGAAGAGTTTGCCAGGGACACGACAGACTGTGGCCCAAACAGCATGATTTGAGTCTTTTACTATTAAGAGTAGAAGATTATTGGAAAACCAGTGTATGATTTTGTCAAAATCACCCTGAAGGATTGGAGAAAGACAGAAGGATTCTTGTGAGCATAGAAAAGGACTGTGTCATCAGCGTAAAGATAAAGAGAGGTTGAGATGGGTGACCAGTTGGTTGCAGCCAGGTGGGAGGACAGGTCCAGGACCTGAAGGACTGCATCAGGAGGAGTTTGGGTGGGATTTTGGGGTAGTGATTTTGCAAGCGCAATAGACTATGTGGTGGTTACTGAGGGCATGCGGGAGGTGCCGGCGCCAATAATGTGGTGGGGGTGTAAAGTGAGTGCCCAGTCAAAAAGGTTTCCTATGTGATAGCGGTGAAAGCTAAAAAGGTGATCGCCGTTATCAAAAGAATCTAGAGTGCCAAAAACATTTGACACTCTGACACCTAACACACAGAAGCCTTTTGAGGACTTACTTTTTAATGTTTTCTGTGGGAGGGCTGCACCCCTCATTGAACCCCCGCACACCTACTAAAGGATTCTCAACTCCAGGGGTGCATTTCAGGGGGTGAAAACATTAAAAATAAAGGTCTGGCAGGCGCAATAAAATTGCACCAGCGCCCGGACCTGGACCGAACCACACCCTCCCCAGCCACGGACCAACCCCGACGCCAAGACGCAGCTCGTCAACCCACCACAGTGCCACTCCTACAGCTCCTCCGTCCCTCCAGCCTACGCTTGGATGCTCGCTCTCCCTCTACGGTATGTATGGCGACATCCTGTTGCTATTTTCCCACCCCATCCAGCCACCTTACCTCCCCCATCGCCATGAGGGATTCGCTGGGGAACAGGTCGCCATTACTGACGGTGCCCTTCCCCATGCGTCATTCCTCATGGGATACCGGCCCAGAAGGGTGTGCCAGTTGTGAGGATGTATGGTCGAGTCTAGTGGGGTCAGAGATCAGTTGTGTGAGATTAAGGGACATGATGTCATGGTGGAATCTGGTGTTAGAAGGGAGAGCCAATTTCAATTATAGTCCCCAAGGATGAGCAATTCACCTGAAGAAACATGGGTAGAGGTAGTGGTGAGGAGATCAGTGACAGAGGAGTAGGAATGCCAGGGCAGCAGTAGACACCAGCTAAAAAGATGGGGAGGGAAATGGGAGGAGAGTTTTGATGTACTAGTTTGTAAGCAGAAGGGAAGTGACAGAGAGCATGGGGGGAATTGATGGTGGAGGAAAGGTAAATGGAATTCTCCCACTCCCGGAGGGCGATTTTGCCTGGTAAGGCAGTACCTCAGGATGGAGATGGCATTATCTGGAATTTTAGGAGAGCCATGATTCCAGATGACTAACACATCCAGCTGGAAGTTAACCATGAATGACTGAAGGAGGTCAACCTTAGGGAGGAGACTCCTGATGTTAAGGTGAGAAACTCAACCCTCTGGGAAAGCAAGAGGAGGAGATGGGAATAGGGCCAGGATTGAGCTCAGTATCACCTGCCATCAATAGCAGCAGCAATATAAGGAGCTTAACAGAAACAGAAATCCATCTGTGTGCTGGAAGGAGGGAGGGAGGGAAAGTGTGACACAGGAACCTGAGAAAAGTGAGATGGAGGCATGGGGAAGGAAGGCGTGAAGGGCCAGGAGCCAGGGGAATGGGGAGAGTGGGGAGGCAGGAGGAAGGAAAGATGGGAGAGGGAGAAGGGGATGAAAAGGAAGAGGGTAGGGAAGGAAGGAAGAAGGTGGAAGGGAAGTTGGAGTAATAGGAAGGCAGGATGGAGAGGGTAACAAGGAGCATGTTGGAGCTGGAGAGGAGGAATGGAAGATTGAGAGAGAAGCACAGAGTTAGATAGGGGCCCTAGATAGGAGTTTGAGTCCTGTTTGGAAGAGTGAGAGGTCGAGGGAGGTAGCAAGGGAGAAGAAAGAGGAAGAGACGACAACACAGAGATCGGGCACCCAAGATAGAGACTAAACCTACTCAGCAGAGTGTGAGGAAAAGGAAGTAGCAAAGAGAAGGGGAGGATAATAATTAGTAATGGACTAGGTAGCCCTAGTGGAGAATACACATTTAAGCAGGTAACAATAATATGCGATGAAACCACCAACAGTATCAAACAACAGCAAGGAAGGTAGGCGCTAGAACGAGAAGGCATGGTCTGAGGGTGGAGGGGGAGGTGTATAAGAGTAATGTGAGGGGAATTACTCCGCTGAGAGGGTGCTGGTGCCCTGGAACAGTCTGCTGGAGGAAGTGGTGGAGGCCAGAACTGTGGAAGGCTTCAAGAGGGCATGGGACAAGCACAAGGGTTAGCTAGGGAACGGAGGGTGGAATATATGGAATCTAGGGTGAGGGGGGGGTAGAGGGGAATGGCCAGACTAGATGGGCCAAGAAGGTCCTTTCCTGTCAACACATATCTATGTATCTATAACATAAAATTAAAGTAGTTCTAAGAGGCTGTGAAGCAGTACCTGTACAACATAGCAGCAACAGTAAGCAAACCAGGGCAGTGAAATTGTGATATCAGTAGTTAGTAACAGATAAATAGCAGAACATAGCAGCAAATACAACAGCTGCATGTGACACTAGAAAGTATAATAGTATTAACACATATTTCCCAGCAAGGTAATGCTACATTTAGCTGCAGTAGTTAGGTTATGTAAGTAAAACAGTACAGCTAACTGACCACTTTAGTGTCACTAGGCAAGTCCATTTAGCAGGCTTATGTAGCACAACTTGCTGTGAGTAATAGGGAAACAGATGGGGGCAAATGGGATCAAAACCCAGAGGCTGCAAGGCTACAGTACTAACTTGAGGTAGGTCACGAGAGTAAGGAGACACTGCCTGGCATGCACTACAACAACAACAGTCTGCACTCTGATTGAACTATTTGCTCAGCTTGGAACCATACAGCAAAGGCATAGTTCCAAGTTCATCACAATATGCACTAACAAGCACTTACAGAATGAGAGTGAGGCAGTCTCCTGGCATCCTGGCATCTCCCTCTGGTGACTCACATCGAAGACTCCACACCTGATGTGCCACTCACACTGGGACCACTCATGTGGGACTGCTTGAATGGCACAAAATAAAACAGATTTCCTCCCATGAACAGGCAATTGGGACACTGATTGACCCAGAGTTCAGAGTAGCTCCTGCTACTCAAACAAGATTCCATGGCGATCTGGCGACCTGGGAGACAGCCCACAGTCAGGCAAGGCTCTTGACCCCCGGGAGATGGTGGCAGGGCCGCATGGTCAGGGCAGTCAGCATCCATATCAAAATAGCTGGGAATCTGGAAATGGCATCTTTCCTGAGCTGGATATAGCCTGGTATGATCACGTCTCAGCCGTGGTTTCCTGTGCACCATGACTCAGTAATGGCCATGATACCCAGGTCTGTCTCTGCCATGATGGCTGCTAAGTCCAGAAATTTATTTCCTAGACTTCTTGCATTTGCACACATGACCTTCCACATTTTGTTACCACTCTGCCTGCTACCCACCATGTTTCCTTTTGCCCTGTCTCCTTTTCCCATCTCATTTTACAGCTTGTGTTCCGTCCCTTTCATTTCAACCATTTTACTATTTTTTCTTTATTTTGCACTCTGGGGATTTACCTCCCTGAAGTCCTCCCTTCTCTTGGGGAGAAGTTTATGCCTTCCTGATTTCTTCCGCCAGCCACCTCGCTAGTTTATATTTTATCAGAGAAACTAGTGTTGCTCAGACAGTGCTTTTGTGGATCCTACCACTATCTGTCAGATAATGCTGGTATCCTACTTAGATCCTACCGGAAATCCTACCAAAGACAGATGTAGGATCCAGGGTCAGCTTAGATTCAGTACAAAGAAGTGCAAGTAATGTACCTGGCAAACAAAAACCCAGGGAAGAGTACACAATGGGGAGGTATAAACAACTACAAAAATGGAAAGGGACTGGTGGGTAGTCATATCAGATGACCTAAAGGTAAGCAAGCAATGTGAGAAGGCAGTAAGGATGGCTGGGGATACTGGGATGTATAGGAGAGGCATCAGTGGTAGAAAACAGGAAGCTGTTATCCATCTGTACAGACAGTTGGTGAGACCCCATCTGGAGTACAGCGTACAGTTCTGGAGACCCCATCTCCGCTGGGACATAGACTGGATGGAGGCAGTCCAGAGAAGGTAGGTTGCCAACAGTCCTGTATTTTACAGGATGTCCCATATTTAAGAGTATTTTTCCTGTCCTGTTTGAAATTCATATGGGACACCTATTGTCCTGAATTTTTGGTGGCCCCTGTACTCTTTAAAGAAACTCAGTCTCCCAAAATCTATAGCAGCTGTGGAGCTTTTGTGAGCTTGCATAACTTGAGACAGCCACTGCCTGACTTGCTGCCGGGCCCAGAGGTAGGGTTGGGGACATCACATCATGTCATCAAGACAGCGGAGAGAGACCGCCTGCTGCTGCTGCCTGCAACTCGAGCTACTTGATTGTGAATCGTTCATTCCAACAGGGACTATAAATTCGAGGAGCTGCAACAAGTATGTTGCCAGAAGACAGACCTGATTGATCAGTGATTTGGTGGACCATGTCCGTGTCAAAGAAGTTGGTCCAGTGGCCAAAGGCCCAAATATCATCAGGAGGCACTGCAGTGGGATTTGGGAATCGGATGATCATCAGCCTCTGTTGCTCAGATCTGACAGCTTTATGGTCCGGGTTGTTGTCTAAGTTCTGTGGCTGTGTTGGCTACTTGCACCAGTTGGTTTTGTGGGACCGGGACTCAGACAGACTGTCTGGAGGAGAGAGGTCAGAGAAGGAGGTGGTCGGTGGACTACTGGCAAGTAAGTGCTCACTGCTCAGTGCTCACAGCTGCACAAATTAAAAACACACTTAGTGTCCAATCGATCTCTCTCTTGAGATGGCTGGTGGCTGCAGTGCTGAGTGGGCTGGGCTGCCTGACTGGCCCTGATCAAGGGGTGCCTAGTTTGGGGCACCAACTGTTAGATGGGGACCTTCTAACCGATCTGGGAATTTTAATGGGCTTGCAGTGTTTTTTTGGGGGAGGTTTATGAATGAAGGATCGGACACCAGCAGAAGCTTCCATCTCGGGGTTGAGATGACAGCATGGACCTCTCGAGCTTCGCTCGAGTTCATATGCTGTCATCTCAACCCCCGATGGAAACACAGCCTTGTTGTGTATGGTTGCCCATACATTATTCTATATATAATTACAGTACATTCCATCAAAACAAAAACAAACTTTCTTTAGTGGCAAACTGCCTGTGCTTATTAAATTAGAGGCTAGAGCCCAAGCATTATTGAGGCGGGGGGGCAAGGCTGGAGGCGAGGGGCAATTTTGCTTGCAAATGTCCCTAGTTTTAAAATTAGGTGTCACTCTGGACCCCTCCTTATGTTTGCCGACCATGTCAATAATTCTCTGCACAGAGTTAATCAGAAGCTAGGTGCCGCTCTACTGCCTAAATCAGTTCCTTTCTTATGAGGCGACTTTAGCAATTGCACAAGGAAACCTTTGAATACTGCTCTCCTGTCTATTCCCTTGTATCCTCAGTTTTCGCCTGTAGACTGAACTCAGTCTACAACGGTATCTGTTGCTTTGTCCTCCATGCCCTCTTTTCTATACATCATTGTGTATTGTACCAGTCACTTGGTTGGCTCCACTGCAAGGACGGTTCAACTATGCCCTTGGTTGCTTAGTTGATAATACTCTGAGAGGCGGACACCTGTCCCCATACTCATCCCTCCTCATGGGCAGAGTGCAGCTAGGAGCCTCATGAATCATTCACCTCCCGTAGTTCCAATCTAATCTCTACCATGGGTAGTAAAGCCTTTTCCATCTCTGCCCTCCCTATGAAACAGACTCCCTACATCTCTTCGCTCTTCCACCTCCCATCTCCTCCAAAACAATTTCAAAGAGTGGCTACTGTCTGAAGCCAAATGCCACTGCTCTCCTGGGTAAACTCTGGCATCCCTCCCTCTGTCCCCTCCACCTATTAGCAGTGTCTCATCCTTGCTACACTCACCACTATCGCTCCTGTCCTCTTCCCCCACTTTTCAGAGTTTCTGCTGTTGCCTCCTATTCAAAAGTCCCATCACCATTTGCTAATGGGAAGTGTTGTATTCGATTTCGGAGTTCCAATTTGCTCATTGACCTGTGCACTATCAGTGTACCTGAATGCATGTTGCACTTTATGTATTACATCTGAGACTTATGTCTGGTCTTTGTGTTTTGTGACTTGTATTTCAGCCTGTTGCCTGGCCTGTGACTATGTATTTTGACCTGTATGCTGGCCTTCTTTGACACCTTGTATTCTATGTAATTACACTTTATGTGATGACCCCTTGTTCTGTAATGTCCTGCACCTCATGTTGAGGCTTGTGTTTACTGTTGTACTGCATACCTGTATTGCTTAATGTGCCATGCTGTGGCTCAGGTCGTGCCTGAAAACGGTCCATTAGATCAGTGCACTCACCCAGTTATCAAAGACATAAATAAAGAAATAAATAAACAAATAAATAACATTTATTAAATAAAGAAAATTAAAAAGGGTGGAGCAAGGGATAGGGGACTGTCCTTTATTTTTGAAACTAATGTTGGCAGCCCTAAGAGAAGGGCAACTAAAATGGTGCAGGTGTGCAACAGAAGCTATACAAAGAAAGACTAAAGGAGCTTAATATGTATACCCTTGAGGAAAGGAGAGAGAGGGGAACATGACAGAAACTTTAAAGTGCCTCAAGGGAATCAATGAAGTCCAAGAGGGTAGCATCTTTCAGAAAAGAGATGTGCAAGAACAAAATCTGAAGATAGAGGGGATGGCTCTGGGCAATGTAAGGAAGTATTTTTCACAGAAAGGGTGGTGGACGCATGGAGCAGCCTTCCTGAAGCGGTCATTGGGTCCAAAAACAGTGGGGAATTCAAGAATGTAGGGACAGATATAAGGCAATTCTATAGGAGGGTAGGAAGAAGTAGACTTTTGGTTAACTAGGCTCTGCAGCTTAGAAACACAGAAACATAGTTGACAGCAGATAAAGACAGCTTGACCCACCGGTCTGCCCATTTCCCTATCTGATGGATAAGCTGCAGATTCTAGTTAATCAACAGCTTACTTGCTTATCCAATAGGCAGGAAATGGGCAGACTAGGTGGGTCAAGCGGTCCTTATCTGCCATCAAAGTCTATGTTTCTGGATGAATCCTAGTTAGGATCCAGAGATTCTAGGTCAGATCAAGGGATCCTAGGTCAGATAGTTAGGATCTGAGCTGGATCTGCTGATAGGATCCACAGGATCCACAATGCAGTGGATCTAGAGGGTAGGATCCATGGTCAGATAGCACTGCTATCCTACCACAACTATCTGGCCAAATGGGAGGTATCTCTGCTCACATTCCTCTCCTTGGAACCCACCAGCGGAGGTCTGCTCAAAACAGAGCAGTAACCTCCCAGCTAACACAGTGCCTGTGTTAGCCGTCACAACGTTCACGTCCGACTGTCAGCCCACTCACCTGGCTCGTCACTAGGTTATGGTGGTCACGTGACCTAGCCCATGTGACATGCCCCTGCTGTGATAATCAGTCCATTTTAGCATTTGCAAGTTGTATGGACTAACTACTAGGAGTCAGTACTGACCACCGCTTCACTCCTTCACAAAGCAAACCATCTTCACTATTTCTCACTCCACCCCAAGCCTTCCCTCTGCTAACCACCTTACCTTAACACATCTCCCTTTTCACCCCTCTCCCCTCTCTACACTTACCTGGGATTCAAACCCTGGACCCTGTACACCTGAAGCAGTTACCCTAACCATTACTATCTCAGGGATCACAATTTAACCTGGCCAGTTGATTATCTTAAGCCTGTCACCCAGCAGGCCTGCTATCCCCAGGTCACTTGGACTGCTAACTCCAGGTCTGACCCCCCATCTCGAGCTTAACTCAGCGACTGTTACTGCCCTCCAATATCCTCCATCTCTCTGGTTGCCCACATTACCATGAAGCCCATAAAATTCTTACTATCCCTAGTTCTCCTGCTGAGTCTTACCATACCATTGTCCAACCTCCCTAAGCCCCTACTAATCCAATCACCACCTCTCCTAACAGTCACACCTCAGCATCCAAAACCTCATATGACACACCCATCCACGCCAATACATTAACTAAGCTTGGTACTACCTCAACCCAACCCAGATGCTTGCTCTCCTCCTACTCCTACCCCACCTCGCCACCCTCCCTGTGTCACTAAGAATAGTGAGCTCCTTAGAATAAACACCTCCACCCATCTAAATTTGCTCAAACACTTACTAGTTAGGAATGCTCTGTTGCTCCTACTAATGCCCAGAAACATACATCCTAACCCGGGGCCTGTCCAGCAGTCTCCTACCCTCATTAGTAGGTAGGGAGCCACTAAACTAGCCACAATTAATATTAGAAGCTTATTACCCAAACTGGACCTCCCACAAGTGTGGGTGGCTCAGCACAAGCCAGATGTGCTGGTCGTGGTCGAAACCTGGCTCTCCCTGAAGGTGCCAGATACAGCTATCTCACTTGATAGCTATATGTTATTCAGGGAAGATAGGATTGGAAAGGGAGGGGCTGTGCACTATACCTGAAGGATCCACTCCAGGGTCACAGACTTCCAAAATTATCCCCGGAGGCAGCACCAAGCCCTTGCAATAAAATTAATCCTTGGGCAACAGGATAAAGCCATTACAATTCTCTCAATCTACATCCCCTCATGACCAGGCCAAAGGCTTCAACTCAGTACTTGATTACCTCTTCAGCCTGCTCCATCATACTGAGGTTGTACTTCTCTGGGACTTTAATGTCAACTGGCTGCCCCAGAATCTGACTCTTACAAAGATGCTGTCGCTGCTATAGACATCACCCAAGTAGTCACTTCCCTACAAGAATTAACCATAGGACGGAAGTAGTTTGATGCTTGACCTGATTTTCACAAACCACCCAGAGAGGATTACTAGAACTGAGGTCCTCCTGACTCTCTCAGTGACCACTCCCCAGTCACCTGCTACTGGTCAAAGAAGACTCCCAAACCACAGGTTAAAGTATCTCACCAGCATGTCCTTAAGAGAGGCAACTCATATATCTACAGGCACATCTTCAAAACTGCGACTGGTCACCTTGGACACTGCAACTACTATTGGTCAAGTCCTTGAATATTTTATAAACCAATTTAACTCTGCCTGCAACATCTTCGCTTATAGAAAAAAGAAGGTAAAGCTATTGACAGCCCCTGTATTACCACCCCGTTCTAAACCTAATAACCTCTAGAGACCACCTCTGGCACAAAGCATGGGCCATGGGACACAAGGGACTGGCAGCAATACAAAACCGCAAGGAATGCCTGCACTCATGCGATACATCTAGCCAAATCTGCACACTTCAAAGAAGTACTCTCAAACTCCTGGGGTGACAGCAGGAATTTCTGGGAGAATATCAAAGAACTCACCACTCAATTTCCATCCTCTCCTGTCCAAGGCACTAGAAAGGATTGTATCCGACCAGCTGTCAGATTACCTAACCAAGTACGGCATCCAATGTCCTAAACAGCACAGATTTAGAAAGGCTCACAGTACCACATCTGCCCTCCTAGGGTATACAGATTTCATTCACAAGACACTTGACGGGATCACCTAGTGGGGTCAATATACATTGACCTCACTAAGGCCTTCGACATGGTTCACCACACACTCCTGCTTGAGTTACTCCTGCCCTTGGAATCTCCTTTGGAGCTAGAAACTGGTTTAAAACTACCTTGAGGCAGATCCCAATGGGTAAAAATCAGTGACACTCTATCCGTCAGCCACCCAGTCCTCTCGGGTGTTCCCAAGGCTCCATACTAGGTCCTCTACTCTTCAGCCTCTTCCTTAATACCCTTCCCGAGCATGCACCAATAATCTTCTTCTCTACACAGATGATGCAGTAATTTTCACCAATCATGTTGACCCTCCCTTAGCAAGAACCTTACAACATAACCCAGCCATGAGGCTTGATTCCTACAGCATAAGCTGATTCTAAACTACAAAAAAACAAAGTCTATGCGCTTTGCCAGTCCCCATAACGGGCAAAAATCAGCCCCACTTACCATCGTGAACAGCAACAATGTGTCCATCGATCAAGTCCACACCTTTAAAAATTTAGGTATAACTCTCGACAGCTCACTGTCTTATGCCGAGCATGTTAACCTTATGTCAAGGTGATCAACACCAGAACTGGAATCCTGGGTTATCAACACTAGAACTGGAATTCTATACAGACTCTGGCACAGCATGTCCCTGAAGCTCTTGAGTTAGCGATCACCAACTCAGTACTCTCCGTTGTTGATTATGGGTTGGTCATTTATGGCTCGCATCTGAGTCTACCCTTAAAAGAATTACCATTGTGCTCAACAAAGCATGTCAACTGGTCTTGGGTGCTCATAGAAGCACTCATACGTGCAACCTATACTCCCAAATCAACTGTTTGCATCTTAGAGAATCTCATATCAGACCTGCCTACTGGCAAAGAAAACAGCCTAGAGCTCACCCCCCACCTCCCAGCTCCTTCTGACAAAGCGCCACACTTGTGCAGCACCAGGATGCGTCCAAACACACCTATCAGGTCCCTTTCTGCTGGACCTTGCAGACACAAGGTCTTTATGTTCAGTCGCCAAGCCTGTTAAATGTAATTTCTTGGACATCTTTCCCTTGAGAACCCAAGCTCGGTCCTTTCAAATGCAACCTACGACAGCAACTCCTCATGGCACTTAGCCATTGTGACTGCCCCAGCTAGCCTCCACCCCTGACGACTCCTCCACCTCCACTCCTCACTTAGGCCCTAGCACCACTACTTTCTCCTCCCTCTCAATTCCCTCACCCCTGCCACCTCTCATTTTCCTACTCTTACAACTCCCAGATCCTTTATTTCTCTCCTGAACCCTCTCCTTGGCCTTCTTCCTCCCTCCCCACTTCTCCCCTCCCTTCTTGCACTCCCACCTGGCGCTGCATGGTCTTTCTGACATCTTTAACCTCATCCATTGCCCAGCCCCCAACTTTAACCCCCCCTATCCCGAGCACAACAATGTCTCTGTGTTGACTGCTCTACCAGGACACGATAATGTTGCTTGCTGACTGCACTACTCACCGCCTCCCACCCTTTCTCCACTGAGCTATATGACAAAGTCATTTTGTATTGATTGCCCTAAGTTACTAATATGCGCAGTTGATGCACCTCCCAGTTACTTGTATCTGCCAAGTTGTTCTACCTATCTGTAACCTACCTTCCTGTTTACACTTATAGTTCATAACCTATGCTGCACTATTAATGCGCCTACCTGTAATCTTTAAATGCAAAGTTGTTCTACCTACCTGTAAACCACCTGCCTGTTACCGTCTACACCTGCACTTTGAAACTGGATCAATTGCTACTGTGTGATTTTTCTTGTATTGTTTTTTTTTTAATTCATCCTGTTTTGTTAGTTTAATTTCTGTAAATGTAACTTACGTGGAACCTCCGTAAAGGAGCCTCTGGCTCAAAGGTATTTATAATCCGAGATATAATAAATAAATAACTAAAATAAATAAAATCTGTTGGTATCCTAGTTTCTGGATACTATCTGAGCAACACTAAAAGAAACATTTAATTCTGCCGGCCGGTGGCGCTGAGGGCTGAGGCACTGAATGCCTTACCTCGCACTATGCCGGTGACCCGTGCACAGGAGCGAGCACGGGCTGCCAGGGTCAGCAGGGGAAGAGAAGGATCAGGCATCCGACGGACTGCTCTCCTTCTCCAGGGAGGGAGTCGCCAGCAATCAGCATCTTACTGGTCCCTAATGGCGGCTGGGGGCAGTGTGCTGATGCTACAGAAAAAGGGAGGAGATGGGGCAGATGCGTGGAGGAGTGCGTCAGGCGTGCCTCTCTCCGCAGGCATCATTACGTGCCTCACCTCAGGAAAAGCGAGGAAAAGGTCCTGGCTGCGCAGCATAACACTGTGCCCGCAAACTCTGCCCCAAGAAGGCACCTCCTGACTGGATCCATTTTGGTGGTTGAGATGCTCCCCACCACCCTGTCACAAAGAGTAAGTCGTGGAGCATAAGGGAGGGGTCTGATCCTTGGGGACAGCGCCAGGGGACAGCTAATGGTACTAGGCGTGCCGCCAGGACAGGGAAGAAATATCATTCTAAAAAGAAACATTTAGACCATTCAATGAGGACTGTGATTCCCTTACCAGACAGATACAGGCCATCACCCTGTGAGGCTGTTATCCATCCAGGTTAGTCATCAGACCCCAATGTAGCTGAACTCCTCCTCTCTACACCATACCTTCAACCATGAGTTGAAGCTCCTAGTGTGAAGTTCCTAACCTCCCATTTACCGTGGATAGGCAGCAATTCAGCAAAAACAGTGAGCTTGCTACCTGCCCAAGACCCTCCCCAGCTCCCTAAAATCCCCTGCACAATCCCAGCCCTGTCCCTAGTGAGGTCATTTATCACCAGGTGTAAACTGACAGCCAGCTCCTCCTCATGCTCCACCACCCTACAGAGCCTTAGGATTCACTTTCCAGCCCTCCAAACTGAAGCGCGAGGTAGGCACCTCACCTCCCCTTTCCCTCCCTTCCTGTTCCAAAATATACCCCTAATGATCAAGTCTCCCACCACAAGTTGCTCCCTCCTCTGCTGGGGTACTCTCCTCCTATCTTGAGGCCTCCTCTTGGGAGGACTCCCATATCCTCACTGGTAACTACCATGGGTGCCTCCTCCAGTCAGTCCTGTCCTGCCAGATTGGTGAATGAGTCTTGTGGTGGCACCACCTGAGAAATGTGTCCCCAACCCACCACTCCCACCCTCTTGGAGCCCACCACAATCCAGCCAGCACTCTTCCTCTGGAGCAAGGGTGGTATACTCCGCTCTGGCTGGGGAAGAGGTCCCCTGAATCCTAGCCAGCCCAGCTTTGAGTCTATCGATCTCCTTCCTTATCCCAAAGAGATACATGCAAATGGAGCAGCACTTCAGTCTCAGAAGATCTCTCTGAAAACTGCTGCCTCACAGCCACAGCCCTGCACCACTCGCAACACTGCCATTCCTACACTCACTATTTTAACCCTTGCTGTGCTACGGACTGATATATCTGTCCAGAACTCCTATATGTTCTCATTCTGTTGGCAGTCTAAGGGTTAACTGGAAGAACTTGTACCATTAGCCTAGATAGGGTGTTTCTAACTTCCCCTTTTTGCTTTTCTTAACCCTTTGTTAATTGACCCTAGATAAGGGGTTTTAAGTATAACCCCTACAAATGGGGGTTCCCAAAGTCTTCCTTGAGCTTGCTTAAATGCTCACTACCAGACTGCTGTCCTGCATTTTAGCAGTTTAAATGCATTGCCAGAGAGCGCCTGTATAGCCTCTGTGTACAGTCTCTTTAAGAGCTGCCTGGATTGCAGTCATAATTAATCTGAGAAGGAGTTCTGTTAGAAGATGTACTTGTTTGCTGATCATTTGTTAGAGCAGTAATAATATTGCAGTTTGTTCTAACCTGCCTTCTTTACAACATGGACAGTTCTGTTTGTTTCCATCATCTTGGTCCTGGACTGTTAGAAAGGGCAATCAGTACATTTGGGACTCTAAAATGGAGCCTGCCTACGGGGCTTGGTGGGGCCAAAACTTATAGGAATTGTAGTTTTGGGCTTTTGGCGCCTAAAATAACCTGGAGTGGGAGCCCTTGATGTGACTGACAGACAGATCAGCCAACCGAACCTTTGGATCTTGGGGAAAGTCCCACACTGCTTGCAGTTTCAGTTAGATCTGAGTTGGGAAGTGAAGAAGTAACAGCTCGAGATAGTTTGAGCAGCAATCCATAGTGGATTCACGCGGGAGAACTGTGGAAGGCCTGGGTTTGGCCTGCATGCCTGCCTGCTGCGCCCTGAGAGGGAGCTTGTGCTTTTTCAGAGTGAATCGAATTTGGAGAGCAAATTAAGCCACTGAATTGTGACCAGGCTCTAACCTGAAGAAGACCGAAGATTTGCTGAATGCGATCGGCCTGTCAGGACTTCCACCTACCTCTGAATTCCCGGATTGTGCAGAGACTTGTAATTGCTACTGGAGAGCCATTTGTCTGGTACAGTGGAATTTACTTAGAAGAAGAATCAGCATTTATATAGCACTTTTCATATATCCAAAGCGCTTTACAAGCAATGCTAGACTGGTAGTGAAGTGACTGAATGTGTGGTGGCGGCCACATCGCACATCATCACCCACACACAGCCTGGATAATTGCATGAACCGTTTATGGGAAGGGAATGTTGGCAGGACACTGGAATGTTCCCTGCTCTTTGCAAGAGTGCCCTGGGTTCTTTACTTCCACCTGGACACCCACCAGACAACACCAGGATGGGCAGAAGGGACCTCGGTTTAACGATCTCATCCGAAGGACGGCACACCCCAGCAGTACAGCACCCCCAATACTGCACTCGGATGCCAGCTATTTTAGGTGCAAGTCCAATCCTGGTGTGGGACAGAACTCACGACCTTCTGGTCCAGAGGCGGATGTGCTACCAACTGAGCCACGCTGACATCCTACATGTAAATGTACTGTGTGCTTATAGTGGGTCGTGATTTGGTTCCGCACTGTGTCTCTGTACTGTGTTTTGCTTGCTGAGGCTGTATCAGCTCCACGGACTGAATCCGTACCCATTTAGTTGGCCTGGGCCTTGCCACAGTGGCCCTGCCAGACTACTCCACTGCACAGAGAAAGCCATCGACGAGAGACCTGCCTGGGGATCAGCTCCATGCTTGAACAGGAATGACGCCGGGTGATTCGTGGTGGGCCCTGCTCTGGGCACCCAGCTCAACAGCCTGCAGTCTCGATTTCATCCTGCCTGTGTCCAGTATCGGTATCAAGAGTAACCATCAAGGTAGCTCCTGCAACAACAGCTAAATCTAAGTGTGTCATCTGATTGTCTTGTTGTCTTTTCTTTCACGAACTGAGCCCTCCGGCTCCGGATTACAATAGTGCGTGTTGTGCATGTTGCTTTCTTCCTTCACGGACCCCAACCAGTTGCAGCGTTCTGGCTAGCCACCGTTTTCCTACCTGGGTACCCAGAGTGTGTGACTGTGTAGGAACTCAGAACTGCATGCATAATTGTCTGATTAATGTAGCTTTTAAGCAAATCAACCTGATTACGCCCTCCCTTGTTCAAGTCCCTTAATAAATCAGATTTAACCTGACTGTGGTTCCAGTTTGTGCCAAAAGTATTGTATTGTTGTTATTTGCTGTGCCTAACCTTGTTTTACAAGAGGTCCCCAGGGTCAAGCTAGAGGAACCAGCCCTGGTGGTAAGTGCAAACAGTGTGGGTAATTGCCTGGTGAATAAGGGTCATTGTGAAAGTAATTATTGTATATGGTTCAGGCCACTAGAAAGGAAAGAGGGGTTACAGTGTCCTGGAGGGCTGTGCCCAGGTTAGTGTGCCCTCCGGGTGGAGGCACCGTTTCAGTACCCAGGCTCCTTAACCTGCTACTAGCCAAGCAGGCAGGGGTAGTAGCCCTTGGGATAGCACCACCTAGGGGTTACATAAGTTTTTCCTTTTGCTTCTTTTAATCTCCTTTTATCTAGGGTGTTACTCTATTCCAATGTCACAGGTGCTTTTGGTTTGCCCTTTCAAATTGCCTTTATCCCTCTGTATGCTTACGTTACCCTTGATAGGGTGTTTCTCCTTCCCACATAACAAGTAATATCTGCTTGTGTGAATTGGTTTACCTCTGCTGTTACCCTTTTACCTTCTGGGATGACTAACTTGGGATGAATCATTCTGTGCTGGCAATCAGAATTGTGACCCTGCCCTGTAAGAGGAATGCCTTTCCATACAGGGTATCCAACTGGCTCATGTGAAGTCCTAGACCAGTACCGGTTCTCTCTGGGACTTCTGCAGATTTATTAGTAACCCCATGTTTTCAAGATGCTTCTTACCAGCTGGGTGGAGCAAAGGCCTCCTGTTTTGTCTTCCTTGAGACTAGCCAGTCATCCAGGTAGGGAAAAGAACTACCTCTATCTTCTTAGATGGGCCACCACCACAGCTAAGCACCTTGTGAAAAGTCTTGGTGCTGAGGTGAGACCAAGGGTAAGGCTGTAAATTAGTACTGACAATTTCAAGCCTGAACCTGAGATATTTTCTGTGGCGAGTCTGACTGGAACATGGAAGTAGTCATCGTTGAGATCCAGTGATTGCAACCAATCTCCTAATTGCAGGGATGGAGTTAATGTGTCCAGTGTTAGCATCCTGAATTTCTTTCGCAGTATGTTTGTTCAGGTACCTTAAATCAGGGATGGGTCACTGTTCTCCAATTTTTTCTTCAGGATTTAAAAGTATCTTGAAAAGAGGCTCGCCCACTGTGATGCAGGGGGTCTATGTGATAACAATGACACGCCTAAAGCGATCACCGTTATTGCTCAGTCAGAATGCCGAACACATTTTGGGCACTCTGACAACCCTGTGACACCAGCATAACGGCGCTAGGAAATATTTTACTACTTTCTGTGGGGCTGTGCCCCTCAAGCCCCCGCACCAACCTACTTAAGGATTCTCAACTTCAGGAGGGTGCATGTCGGGGGTTGAAAGTAGTAAAATAAAAAGTTCAATGTGGGTGCAAAATCGCACCAGCACCCAGACCCAGTACCTCAGCCACCCAGCCATTGCCCAATCCTGACGCCACGCCGCAGCTTGACTGACGACCCAGCACCACCCCCCTACAGCCTCCACCCCCAGCCCATGGTGCATGCCCTGCTCGCCCCACCCACCCCTGCACAGACAAGTGATAGCAACATTCTGTCGCCTAGTTAGCCCCACCTCCTCATCCGTCGCCTCTACCAGCTGTCGCTGTGAGTGGGTTGCGCGAGGAAGGTGTCGCATAATGGACGGCGCCTTCCTCATGCGCCCACTTCACGGGTTACCGTGCAGGGACCTTTTCTAATGCCTTTGCTTGCAGTAATTTCTTTACTTCCAGTTCAAATGGAATTTTTTCTGTTGGTTAAGGAGCTGGGAAGGTTTTGTGCCTCTGCAGTTTAGGAAACCTTTGAAACTGCAGAGACAGTCCCCGACATACTATTTCTAGAACTCACCTGTCTGTGGTGATTTTTTTCCCATTCTTGAAAGTAGTGGGTCAGCCTTCTTACCACTGGCAATGGCTAACTGACAACCAGGGTAACATTTTATTTGAAAACTGGTAACCAGGAAAGGCACACTAAGCCAGAGTTAATTTCCATCAGGGATTTTGTTTTGGTTGTGGCTTAGGGGCTGGTGTTGCAGCACGTCTTGTGCCTTCTGCCCTACCTTTACCCCTATAGTACCTCTCTTTGTTGCTGATATTCCTAGCCCGTGTCGTGTCTGGAATAATAGCCTCTGCCCTGCCTCCTCTTCCATAAGGACTGTAGTAAGTGAAGGTTTTTCCTTTTCAGTTGAGATCTTGTAAGTAGATCTGCATTCATGTACTGTACTTTTTCATGTATACCTCTGTTTTGTCACTACATAAAATTTCTCAAAGGGTGTCCTGGGTGAGGATCGTGTCCCTTAGCCAAGCAAACCTTCTCAGGGTCACTGCATGTGCCAAGACTCTTGATGCTGAGTCACTGGCATTTACAGCCATGTGAAATTGGTATTTTGTGGCATCTAGGGCTGACTTTGCACTTGTAGCCAAGTCCTGTCGTGTACCCTTTTGGCCTTGGTATCCAGTTTTCTGGAATTCTTATCAGAAGACTGTGCTACGAGGGCACCTTGCCTTCTCACAAGCAGCTCCCTGTGCCACTCAGTTGTACCACTCAGTTTATTGTTTATTGAGAAAGGATAAATTCCATTAAGCAAGCTCATTTACAAGGAGGTCCCTTATACAACCTACTTCCTTCATGATCCAAGTGGGCATACAGGTACTATACCACCTGTCTATCCACCTGATACTTTTTCTGTTTTTTGTCAATGACGGCTACTGAATTTGCGCTGACATGATTTTCGGAGTGGCTTTTAAGACACTTCTGGATAGGGACTAACAGTCTCCTTGTAGGGGCCAGTCCTCATGTCCATGAATTCCTCTTCCTCCTCATCCTTCTGTTTCATGAGAGGGGATGTTGAGGGTTTTGATCATTTGCTTAATTAATGAGGGTAAGAGGTATAGTCTTCAGTAATTCTAGGATGGGAACTGAACTCCTGTTCTAGAAAGCCATCAGGCTCGATTAGTTCACCCTCCTCCTCCTCTTCATAGTAAATTTCCTCCACCAAGACCGCTGCTGGTCTGGAACTGGAGCCTTGGGAGAGGAGGCAGCCATTTTCAGTAAATTTCGATACCTGGAAGGCCTGTAAAAGTGCCACATCCTTGCCATGTCCTCTGTACAGGGTATTTGTTTCCATTCCACTGCCTTTTCCTTTGCAGAAGGAGTGGCAAGGCTATGTTTCTCCTTTGTTTTTCTTAGCAAACACTGGTTCCAGTACTTGCTCTGAGGTTCTTTTATTTGTATTTTGCAATCACTAGAGACATCCCCCACACCTTTCAGGCACCCTGCTATTTTTATTTATTTAGTTTTGTTAACTGGTAGGTGCACTAGCCAGCAAGTGACTATTTTCAGGCACGACCCAGGAGGTACAATTACAATACAAGTAGAACAGTGTAGGTTATACAGTACAAGTACAGGTACATAGATACAAGCATACAATTTTATAAGTAAATAGAGGGTACTGGAGGAAGGACAGATTTTGGATTAGATTTGGGGAAACTGATGGGGGGATGTGGGCTGGGAAGGGTGAGTGCACAGCTCAAGGTAGTTGGGAGGTGGCGGGCTGGAACCAAGGTAAGAGAACTCTGCCAACTGATTTGGCCAAGAATCTTAGGAGAGTGTAAGGGCAGGCAGGAGAGGAAAGGTATGGTGGGGACAGCGAAAAGGATTACGGCTTTTTGCGGGTGGAGGCAAGCGTCATAACCTGGCTCATGGAACCGATTCCCGTATGACAGGCGCAGGCGGGGAGGGGCAGGAGTAGAAAGGCACGTAGGCTGGCCGCGATAGTAGGAAAGGAAAGCGATAGACCAACAGGGGCTGGAGACCAGGAAGGGTAGGGTTACATAGGGGCAGTGCTGAGAACGGCAAGAGCAGGCGTGAGTACGGCTGATGCGGGAAAACATGGAACAGCAATTGACTCACGGGAACCTTGGTCAGAATGAAAGGCTGGGGACAGTGGTCTGGCTGAGGGTGCCCAAGCTGGGCAGGGGTTGGCATCCTGGACGGCGAGGGGTTCCAGAACTAGACAAGTTTATTCACGGGTGAGGTGAACCCGGAGGACATCAAGATAGGGGGAAGGCAGAAAACCGCATCGAGGAAAAGGATCAGGAAGCGGGAAGATACAGCATTAGCGGTAGAATGCTGCAGTCGGCGTCTGGGCTTATGGAACCGTAAGCCGGCAGGGAAAATGGGGGACTGGTCACTGGGGAGTTACGGCAGCATATGGCTTTAGCGAGAAAAGGTCGTAGCGGCCCAGTGCCGCGGAACTGATAGCCGCAAGAAATACTAGGGTAGTCGATTGGGGGGAGATGAGAGAGACCAGTACCAGTTTCAATAAATACGTCAAAAGATTAGTGCAAACAGCAGGATGTTTTCAATAAATACATCAAATGATTAGTGCAAACAGCAGGATGGGAAAGCAGGTACCACAATCGAGAGGTAATTGGCAGTTGTTATACACAACGCTTGTAACAATAAGGTGACTGAAGACATTTGTAATACATAACACAGTAAGTAAAACGGCAACTGTCATAACACAAGGTTAAGAAAGGTAAAGTGATAGAGGTATATATAATATACCAGACAGTAGAGCCATATAAGTTTCTTTGTAATCATAAAAGAAAGTGCAAGCAGTCCAAATAACCAGTATGCAAGGTATCAAATAGGGTGTAAGTAGACAAATGGGCATATACAAGGGAAAAGGAGGTGGACGTAGATAGGGGGAAGGAGAGGTAACATGAAGAGAAGATTTAGGTAGGATCAAAACAGGCACATTGGTCCATAGAAGTAAGGTGATTCCGTAGTCTTCGCTTGAAAGCAAGGTGTGAGGAAGCCGCCTTAGGTCAATAGGTAGTGAGTTTCACGCTTGGGGGCAGCATGCCCAATGCACCAGCGCCTTGGAAGTGCGGCAGAGGGAACTTTTAGGGAAAGACTTTTCAGGATATCTCAGCTCACGCTGGGGGATAGCAGGCTGGAGCAGTTCAGATAGTGTAGCAGGTCTAGACACTCTGATTATGGAGTCTGAGAGGCAGCAGAGGTAGTACTGTCTAGTGGAGGAGGGGAAAGCCAGCCTAGGTCCTTATAAAGTTGGCAGTGATGTTTAAGGCGGGGCCTTTGATGATATCGGCAAACATTGTTGTAGGTGGTATCCCACTTTGAAGTGCAGATTTGTTTGCCATGGTTAGGATGGGGCGTAGTAGGATAGAGTTGGCACGAGATTCCCTGGCAATGACCAGCTTGGCAGTGGGTGTGAGCATGTAGTTAGTTCTGTAGGCAGCCCCCAGTTTGCACCAACCGCTTTGCAGGTTTCTTGGATATGCTGGTTCAGGTCAAGGTTTGGTTTCACAGTATGCCCAGATATCGGAACGCATTTACGGTCTCGAGGGGTTCCGTTTAGGTCAAGTATATTCAGGGAGATGAGCAGGATCTAAGTTTATGGGTTGTTCCCAGTAGCATGGCTTTTGTTTTGCTACCATTAAGTATGAGGCGATGGCGTTTAGCCAGTGTTGAGCTGGAGGGAAAGCAGATGTCAGGGTGGCATTGAGATGGTTAATACAGCCTGAAGCGAGCATAGATAACCAGGTCATCAGCATAGAGTAGCGAGGCACCAGATGTTATACTGCTGGGAAGATTATTTATGAACAGTGAGAAAAGGAGAGGGCCTAGTATTGAGCCCCGCGGCACTCCAATGTTGATTGTGGCACTGTCAGAGATATCAGAGTTGAGTTTCACCGCTTGTGTCCTGTTTGTTAGGTAGCTACTGAACCAGTCTGTTACAGGGATGAGAAGCCAAGATTTTGAGGGTCGTCAGCAGCGGGGGTGATCCACAAGGTCGAAAGCCTTGGTGAGGTCAATGAACAGCAGCCCCTGTTAGATGACCTTCATCCATATTTATAAGAGAATCAGAGGTAAACTTGTTAACGCTGTCGTGGTACTGTGATGTTTCCTGAAACCATGTTGTGCTTCACAGAGTGAGTTTGAGGAGTCGAGGAATTTGATGGCCTGGGTGGCTACTATTTCTCTAGAATTTTACTAAGGACCGAGAGAATGGCAATGGGTCTGTAGTTCGATATTTCGCTTTTGTTCCTTTTTTGAAAATGGGGTAATTCTAGCGGCCTTCCATATCTCTGGGACTGTGCCTGTGGAGAGGGACAGTGTGAAAATCCTGGCTAATGGATATGAGATGAGATGGGCAGCAGCTTTCAGTAGTCGGGTTCCAGTGTATCAGAGCCAGGGCTGGTGTTATCAGATATGGCATTTAGGAGTTTAAGAACTTGATTTCTAGTCACAGCCTTGAAATAAAAAGTTTTTGTTGCTGCTTGTTGAGGGTCGCTTGTCGATGCATCAGTTTTCCTTTGTAAAGAGTGGCTGAGGGGCAGTAGGTGCAGCATTTAGGGTGGGACGTATAGGGAGTTAGGTCAGAGAACTGTTGATTGAAGGCGTTGGCTATGGTAAGGGTGTCATTGCAGTGGATACTGTGAAGAATCATTTCGAGGGGTGACAGATTGCGGGGTGCCAAGGAAGGTTTTGATGTGACTCCAGAATTTGCGTGGATCATTTGAGGAGCTGGTTAATAGATTCTGGCAGTATTTGCTTTTGCAAGCCTGATTTGTTTTTGCAGACACTTCTATGCTGTTTGTAGATAAGATGATCCTTGGCAGGCCAGTAGTCTTGTATTGTTTCCAGAGCTTGTCCCGGCTTTGAGTTTGTGGAGTAGTTCTTTATCTAGCCAACGCGCTTGTTGACCTCTGACCCTTCTCTTTATTTTCGGACATGCCGCCTGTGAACTTCACCAAACCTGGTTAGGAACACGTCTAGGGCAACCTCAGCACTTGTTGCAAGGAAGATTTCGGACCAGTCCGTGTTGGCAATGTCGAGGAGAAAGGCTTGTAGATCCAGTTTTGCAAAGTTAGTGAAGGTGACCAGGCGGGATCGAGGAGCAGGTGGTGGGGAGCCAGTGGCAGATCGGCAAGTGGTCCGTTATAGAGTCAGCCAGGACGGCCACCTTTGTTACGTGGTCAGGTCTATTTGTGAGGATTCAGTCTAACAGTGTTCCTGATAGGGAGCTGGTCATTCTCTGTTCTCAGTTATTAACTGATGGAAGTTGTGCCTTTGAACTAGTGTTGCCAGGGTGCTATGATTTGGTCCCAGCCAGTTCAGATTGACATCACCTAGCAAGATGGTCTCATTCATGTTCAAGATTTGTGATGAATGTTGAAGTAGTTTCTGAAGACTTTCCAGTCCACCAGTGGGTGGATTATATAGACATATAATGTGTAGTACTCGCACCTAGGGCCAGTACTGCATGCATTGATTCGCAGCGATCTGGGGACTAGGGATAGCGGCAGTTTTTAGCATAAGGTGACTTTGTAGTAGATGGCGAACACCCCACCCCGCTTAGAACTAGTTCTATCCTGTCGGAGGATAGCATATCCAGGCAGGGTACATTGTGCATCCAGGATGCTAGGTTTTAGCCATGTCTCAGTGAGGCATAAGATGTCAGGATTAACTAATTGTATCCAGGCCTCCAGCCTAGTTAAGTGACCTAGAAGACTCTGATGTTCATGTGAGCAATTACAAGGCCTTTATTTGGTTTTGTAATGGGTGTTAACGGGTGTTGCTTGGGTGCGGGCCTGGGTTAGGTTCAACATCACCAGCTAGAAGTAGCAGCCTCTGAGCTAGGAACTCAAGCAGCGCCTTGAGGAGCATGTTATGATTTTTCAGTTTTTCCTATGTTGCGAGTAGCTCATAACTAATAGGTATGTGCATCCTTTTTTGGAAAAAGTAGTGAAAAATAGGTATAGGGTGGTGGTATGAGAGGAGCAGGTTGGAGAAACTAAAGTCACAGATTGATGGTGCGCTTTGTTTATCATCTAGGGGCAGGGACAGAGACATACTGTTAAGTCCAAGCAGGAAGAACAGCAGCAGAGAGAGAGTTAGTCCTTTACGACTAGTAGACAAACACAAGGGACTCTTGTGTAGGAGGAGCATGATGCTAAAGTTCAAGGAAAGAGCAGAGTATGGGAAGGAGAGTAGCAGAGAGAGGTAGAGAGAGAGAGAGGCCGGCAAGCTGCCTATATGAAGCATCACGAGGACCGCTGGAGCAGATTTGGGAGGAGCTGACCAGCAGTGGTGGGTAAAATTGCAGGGACGGCATGGAAAGGCGGGCTTAGTTAAGGCAGGGGGCTGAGTCACGACCTAGTAGAGATAAGGTGCCAACCACACGAGAGAGACTAACGCCCCAGTGGTAGTATAGTATAAGGAGCCAATGTAAAAGTGGACACTTAGTCATATGACAATCGGAGCCTATATAGCTAAAGGGCTGACCAGGGTGGGTGGGGGAGCGCCACCGCGCCTGGATGAGTGTTCACTGAGGGAGCTGTATCACTTAGCCGCTGGAGGCAGCGCCTCACAGTCCCGGGAGTCGCTTAGGAGTTCCAGCAAACAAAAAATTGTGGTGAAAACAGCCGCTTCTGTGAAGGGTGGAACCAGCTATAGCCCCTAACCCCAACAGGAGAGAGCCAGCGGAAGAAATCGATGAAGCGTACCTTACGGCGTTTGCGCCTTTGGCGGTACAAGGTACCAGTGAGCGGCGGGCTCCTGGTCCCTTCCTCGCGACGGCACGGTGGTGCGGCCCCTGGCAACAGGCGCTCTGGTGGAGCGTGGGTTTTCTTCACTGGGGCCGCTGAGCAAGCGGAGACCCCAGAGGCTTCTTAGGTTGGTGGAGGGTCCTTTGGTCCTGGGAGTAGGTCCAAGTCCCGGGCTTGGAGAGTTCCTGAGGAAAGTAGCAGAGAGAGGTTATTAAGTAGGTGAGCAGGACAAAAGGAGAGGGCGGAGGGAGAAAAGGTAGGGATTAGCTTGCAGGAGGTAGTATCAGAAGCTAGGCAGGTAGAAATACAGGATTAAGGTAACCAGTACAGCTGTAACAATAGAGAGCAGAGATTCAAACAGAAAAAGCGGGAAGAAAGTGAAAGCAGCAGAGTACAGTTTTAGGTTACTTTAGCAGGTTTAGGGTGCTTAGCTATGGATTTACAGTTGGGAGACTTTAAGAGAGCAGGTTTTAACAGAGAAAACTACTAAATTTTGTCTCAAATAAATCACTGAGGGAGCTGTATCACTTAGCCGTGGAGGCGGCGTTCACAGTCCCAGTAGTCGTTTAGGAGTTCCAGCAAACAAAAATTATGGTGAAAACAGCCGCTTTCTGTGAAGGGTGGAACCAGCTATAGCCCCCAACCCCAACAGGAGAGAGCCGGGGAGGAAATCGATAGAGCATACCTTACGGCGTTTGCGCTTTGGCGGTACAAGGTACCAGTGGCGGCGAGCTCCTGGTTCCTTTCCTCGGCGAGCGTGCGGTGGTGCGGCCCCTGGCAACAGGCGTTTGGCGGAGCACGGCTTTTCTTCACTGGGGGCCGCTGAGCAAGCGGAGACCCCGGAGGCTTCTTAGGTTCGGTGGAGGTCCTTTGGTCCTGGAGGAGGGATCTGAAGTCCCGGGCGGGCTTGGAGAGTTCCTGAGGAAAGTAGCAGGGAGAGGTTATTAAGTAGGTGAGCAGGACAAAAGGAGAGGGCGGAGGTGAGAAAAAGTACGGATTAGCTTGCAGGGAGGTAGTATCAGAAGCTAGGCAGGTAGAATTACAGGATTAAGGTAACCAGTACAGCTGTAACAATAGAGAGCAGAGATTCAAACAGAAAAGGCGGAAGAAAGTGAAAGCAGCAGAGTACAGTTTTAGGTTACTTTAGCAGGTTTAGGGTGCTTAGCTATGGATTTACAGTTGGGAGACTTTTAAGAGAGCAGGGTTTTAACAGAGAAAACTACTAAATTTTGTCTCAAATAAATCACTGAGGGAGCTGTATCACTTAGTCACGGAGGTGGTGCTCACAGTCCCGGAGTCATTTAGGAGTTCCTGCAAACAAAAATTATGGTGAAAATGGCCGCTTTCTGTGAAGGGTGGAACCAGCTATAGCCCCCAACCCCAACAGGAGAGAGCCAGCGGAGAAATCGATAGAGCATGCCTTACGGCGTTTGCGCCTTTGGCGGTACAAGGTACCAGTGGCGCCGGGCTCCTGGTTCCCTTCCTCGGCGAGTGCGGTGGTGCAGCCCTGGCAACAGGCGTTCTGGCGGAGCGGCTGTTCTTCACTGGGGACCGCTGAGCAAGCGGAGACCCCAGAGGCTTTAGGTTCGGTGGAGGGTCTTTGGTCCTGGAGGAGGTCCAAGCCCGGGGGCTTGGAGAGTTCCTGAGGAAAGTAGCAGGGAAAGGTTATTAAGTAGGTGAGCAGGACAAAAGGAGAGGGTAAAGGTGAGAAAAAGGTAGGGATTAGCTTGCAGGGAGGTAGTATCAGAAGCTAGGCAAGTAGAATTACAGGATTAAGGTAACCAGTACAGCTGTAACAATAGAGAGCAGAGATTCAAACAGAAAAGGCGGAAGAAAGTGAAAGCAGCAGAGTACAGTTTTAGGTTACTTTAGCAGGTTTAGGTGCTTAGCTATGGATTTACAGTTGGGAGACTTTAAGAGAGCAGGTTTTAACAGAGAAAACTACTAAATTTTGTCTCAAATAAATCACTGAGGGAGCTGTATCACTTAGCGCCGGAGGCAGCTGCCACAGTCCAGGGAGTCGCTAAGAGTTCCTGCAAACAAAAATTATGGTGAAATCAGCCGCTTTCTGTGAAGAGGTGGAACCAGCTATAGCCCCAACCCCAACAGGAGAGAGCCGGCAGGAGAAATCGATAGAGCATTGCCTTACAGCGTTTTGCCTTTGCGGTACAAGGTACCAGTGAGCAGCCGGGCTCCTGGTTACCTTCTTGACTGACGTGCGGTGGTGCGGCCCCTGGCAACAGGCGTTCTGGCGGAGTGCGGCTTTTCTTCACTGGGGGCCGCTGAGCAAGCGGAGACCCCAGAGGCTTCTTAGGTTCGGTGGAGGGTCATTTGGTCCTGGGAGGAGCGGGTCCGAAGCCCGTGGGCTTGGAGAGTTCCTGAGGAAAGTAGCAGGGAGAGGTTATTAAGTAGGTGAGCAGGACAAAAGGAGAGGGCGGAGGTGAGAAAAAGGTAGGGATTAGTTTGCAGGAGGTAGTATCAGAAGCTAGGCAGGTAGAATTACAGGATTAAGGTAACCAGTACAGCTGTAACAATAGAGAGCAGAGATTCAAACAGAAAAAGGCAGGAAGAAAGTGAAAGCAGCAGAATACAGTTTTAGGTTACTTTAGCAGGTTTAGGGTGCTTAGCTATGGATTTACAGTTGGGAGACTTTAAGAGAGCAGGTTTTAACAGAGAAACTACTAAATTTTGTCTCAAATAAATCACTGAGGGAGCTGTATCACTTAGCCGCCGGAGGCGCGCTCACAGTCCCGGGAGTCGCTTAGCAGTTCCAGCAAACAAAAATTATGGTGAAAACAGCCGCTTTCTGTGAAGGGTGGAACCAGCTATAGCCCCCAACCCCAACAGGAGAGAGCGGCAGGAGGAAATCGATAACGACGTACCTTCGTTTGCGCCTTTAGTAGTACAAGGTACCAGTGAGCAGCCGGGCTCCTGGTTCCCTTCCTCTGCGGCAGCGTGCGGTGGTGCGGCCCCTGGCAACAGGCGTCCTGGAGCGTGGCTTTTCTTCACTGGGGGCCGCTGAGCAAGCGGAGACCCCAGAGGCTTCTTAGGTTCGGTGGAGGGCCTTTGGTCCTGGGAGGAGCGGTCCGAAGTCCCGGAGGGCTTGAGAGTTCCTTCACGGCGTTTGCGCCTTTGGTGGTACAAGGTACCAGTGAGCGGCCGCTCTGGTTCCCTTCCTCAGGTGTAAGCGGTGGTGCGCCCTGGCAACAGGCATTCTAGCGGAGCGCTTTTCTTCACTGGGGCTTGGCTGGGAAGCTTTATATTTTTTTGTATGTCCTCTTGACAGGGACTGCTACTTATGAGAAGAAGAATCCTCTGAATGTGTGATGTCTACCATTTTGGGAGTTCCGCTAAGCCTTTATTGTGCTTTGGTGAGACATAAGGCACATTTACACTACTCACTGGTCTACTGTTCTGATGCATTTCAGTCTCCACCACTCTGACTGCTGTGATGACAACATGAATTTACACAGCCACCTGGCTGCATCGGTGCAGGCATAGGCTGTGTTGTATGCAGAACTTCCTGTGTCACCAGAGCATTTCTACTGGGAGTCAGAAGGGGGCAGTACAAAATGAATAATGACCCAAAAGTACACTATAACCAATGGCCACAATGGCAAAACAAGGAGGCTGGTCGGTATGGGGTCAGGCACTCACTTCAAGTGGGGTGGAGTGACAACATGGGGTCCTGAGAATAAATAAAAAAAAACGTCCTTTCATAGCCCCATTCCTATCATTTGGATCTCTCTCAGACTCTTCAGTCATTTGAAAGTTTTTCAGCACAATCACAATATCCAGCAGAGGACAGGACACATGATTGCCCTCTTCACCCAAGTTCCAGCTACCAGGGCCATTGAGTGCTGTCTGAAAAGCTAAACAATATGCAGCTGCATTTGGTGTGGTGCAGTGTGTTGTGGGGTGCAGTGCAGGTGTGGTGTGTTTAAATGCAAGCAAAAACACCAGTCACAAACGCAACAAAACAGTGACTGCCCTGTATCGCAATGGAGCCATCTGAAATGTTCCAGAGTGAGTTTACACTGCCTGACGGCACCACAGCAACTCTGCCTGCATCTCTTGCAATGGTACAGATCAGGCAGTGTAAAATGTGCCTATGGAGGCAGACTGAGAAGCCGTAAGTTCTTCACTCTTTAAAGCCTTTTTCATGTGAGTTTTGGGTTAAACATTTGACAAAGTATACAATCTGTAAAACTGCGATCTGGTCCCAGGCGCCTTAAACAAAGCTCATAGCAGTCTGTCTTTGCCAGGAGCTGAAAACAAGAAGTGCAATTTTAAAAACCTGTTGACCCTGTTTCTTTTTAGGCTTTTCAGTTATGCCAAACACTAATAGAGCCTAGAGGACTGACAAATGCAGCTCCTGGCACAAAAGTGGAAAATAAGCATTATTTAAATAGAAAACCCCAAAAATCCTAAAATTATTAATAAAAAACACAAGCAGTTACACTTTTAATCACAAAAAGCAGCTGGTTTTCTTCAGATATGAACCATGTTTCAAGATGACTTTCCAGTTCCTAGGAACCGATCTGGCACTGGATAAACCACTAAAAATTGTAATGTTTAAATAAAAACTCCTTAACTAATGCAGTGTGATAAAAGCTAATAACTTAAATACTGAGACAGTATTAAAATAAATACATTTAGAAAGACCAAAGGCTGTAAATGCCTTCGAGATTACTGCTTTCTTCAAG
This sequence comes from Neoceratodus forsteri, assembly GCA_016271365.2. Lineage (NCBI taxonomy): Eukaryota > Metazoa > Chordata > Ceratodontiformes > Ceratodontidae > Neoceratodus > Neoceratodus forsteri. The sequence continues at coordinate 411,130,559 of CM028138.1, forward strand.
TGTAAAACAAATCTGGCATTAAGCCAGTAGGGAGCATGACCACAGTGCAGAGTTTTAATTTAATTCTAAGTTCCAATAATTAGAATATTCTATCTATGGGACATCACACTCTGGCAGGATGATGTACATTTGTATGAGGTATCACCAATGGATTCCGGCTGTTAGAATATGAAGAATAGTTATCATAAATAATATTTAGGAGGCAGTATAGCGAGTGGTTTAAGGCTCTGAGCTGTAAATCTGATGATAACAAGCAAACCAGACCAGGATTTGAATCCCACAGCTTCCACTTGCATACTGTGTGACCCTGAGCAAGTCACTTAACTTCCTGTGCTCCCAGGTTGCACCTGTAAAAAGCTTTCAGCTTAGTGTGGTACCCTGGTTAAACAACTAAAAAATATATATATCTATACACAAAGTAGAGTAGTTTAATTTAACATTTTGAGACACTTCCTGTATTTTACTGAAATGTATGTAATACAAAAAATCAATGAAATATTGATTACAAAATAAAATGTCATTGAAATGGCAACATGATAATTGGTAATGACTACATAGCACTTTCAGTGGGGAATGGCTCATTTGAGGGACATTGAAGTAATGGTGCATTTGGGCAATAGTGCTTACAGTACATATTTGGGACTCGTACATTTTTTGACTTTACTCTTGGGCTGCTCGTGCTGTTACCAATGTCATACCCTTCATTGTGAAATGGTAGAAAGAATGCTGGCTTCTGATTGGCCAAGAGGTACTTTGCTTGGGCCAGAATCCCTACACAACAGCCCAGCTGAAAGTAGCTCAACAAAAATGTGTTTGAAAACTGCACCCAATTTACTTAAAAGGGCCCATTTCATAATTTTGATAAGGCACGCCAGGGAGTGCATTATGGTGGGCTAACAGCACTTCTCAATGGTGGAAGCACTCAGCTTTGCCTCGTGCTTCAACCCACCCAAGGTGGGCTGTTATCCCACCATAACGCACTCCTGTCATGCCTTATTGCTTAATTAGCCAGCAGGGTGTTGTTGCCTTGTGACTGAGTAAACCTGTTAGTGCTTTGCTTTGCACTGTACTCTGAAGAGATATTCATATAGAGAATTGTGTATGATCAATCATACACAGCAAGAGATTTTCACTCGAGAGAGGTTTCCATGGTAACTGGAGACCTCGAGGCGCCTTCGAGAGTCTGGGTACCATGAAACCGAGTGAAAATACCCTTGTTGTGTGTATGAGCGATCACACACAGTCTTTATAGTGTATGATTGCCGTAAAAGACTGCTCTTACTTTCCTTCACATTCTTGTGTAGTTTTCGGTTCACCGGCCTGTTTACCACCGCTGGCCATTCTTAGCGTATGTCGCCCGGTCTGCCACGATCACGCATCGCGCAACTTCCACCGTAGCACACCTTCTGGGTGTTATGCTGCACTAGCTACGAGCTAGTGCAGCACAACAACGCTTGTTGGGAGCATGGATTTTCATGCTCAACAGCGCTCTACCATACACTATACATACTTTGCACACTCACAATGTGCTCTGCCCTTGTATGAACATACCACCTTCTGTGTATCATGGATTTTGCATGGTGCAACCCTGACCTTTGAATATGGGGCACTTGCTGCTCAAACAGACATCACAGCTATTAAAGAACATGCATGATGCAATATCTCAATAAGGGGGACAGGGAGCAACCTGAGAACTACAGGCCTGTCAGTCTGACCTCCATCAAGGGGGCTGATGGAATCACTAATCAAAGAGGACCTCACAGACTACCTATAGAGTAACAGGCTCCAGGATAGTAAACAGCAGTTTCATTGCAGAAAGTTTTTCAGACTAACCTGATGTTTTCTCTCCCTCTCCTTTCAGTCCCTCTCTCCTCTCTCTCTCTGGTTTCCTTCATTTATCTTTCTTATTTGGGCTTTTTTGTTTTATTTTCTTCAGGGAACAGTGTTTCAAAGGCTGGTGGGGCAACATCCCACAAGTACTTGGAGTTTCTCTTTGTAACTGTTTATGGTGTTATAGTTCTTCGTGTGAGGATTTATTTTGTTTATTTTTAGTCTAGCATTAAGTGACTGTTTAGTGATATATTTGATGCATTTTGATGATCTGTTAATGCATTTTATTTCAATAAAATGTTATTGATAAAAAATCTGATGTTTTCTTTGACTAAATGAACAAGGAAGTAGACAAAGGGCCATGCTGTGGGCGTGCTGTACTTTGACTCAGCTCCACGATGCCAGTTCGACAACTATGTTGTCGATCGACATCATAGCGATGGATTTATGTCGACCGCAAGTTGCGGCCCATATAATTCCAGCAGGAGACCTCGTCATTTTTCCATTCGGGCTTAACCCTCAAACCCACCATGCGGGAACTCTGCCCACTGCACTTCTGATCTAATTGATTCCTACTCCGAGTCGGAGTTGATTCGGGAGAGGGTGCAGGACCAGGAGACACAGTGCCGGGGTCTCGGGTGGACAATTACAGCGAACTATCTGATGTTGTCGGCATCGGCGTGTTAGCTGTCATGGAGTCAGTACTGATCGGCATACCCTTTGACTTCAGCAAGGGTTTTGATTGCACCCCTACAAAAGGTTGCTCAAAAAGATGGAAGAGCTGGGTGCAGCTAAAACTTTAGTGAACTGGGTGGGTAGTTGGCAAAAGGAGGCAACAGAAAGTAGTAGTTAATAGGGTTAAATCAGAGGAAAGGAAGGTTATGAGTGAAGTTTCACAGGAATCTGTCCTGGGTCCAGTCCTGTTCAACATGTTCATTAGTGACACTGGTAAGGGAATCCAGGGCAGGCTGTGTCTCTTCACAGATGACACAAAACTATGTGGGAGGTGGACAGTGATGAGGGAATAAGTGAAATGCAGAGGGCGATAAAAACTAGAAGGGTGGTCAAAGGTCTGGCAGTTAAAATTCAATGCCGGAAATTGCAAGGTAATGCACCTAGGGTAAAGGAACCCCAAGACGGAGTACTGGATGGGTGGAGTGAGACTTAGCACTACAGAACAGGAACGGATCTAGGAGTTATCATCAGCAACTCCTTAAACAAGCCAGTGCAACAAAGCCTACAGCATGGCTAACAGGATGCTGGGATGTATCAGGAGGAGTACTCATAGCAGAAGAAAAGAAGTAATTTTCCGCCTATATAGATCCCTGGTGAGGCCTCACCTGACGTACTGTGTCCACTTCTGGAGTCCTCACCTCAGGGAAGGACAGGGATAGGTTGGAAAAGTGCAGCGAGAGTAACAAAAATAATTCAGGGCCATCAAGGCAGATCCTATGAGAAAAGGAGAAGGGAATACTGTATGACAGAAACTGTAAACTGCTGGGAATTATTTACCCTGAATACCAACTCAAGGTCATGTGGTCATGAGTGGAAATTAACAAGAGGGAGGGTCAGGAGGGACATGAGGAAGAACTTCTTTATGGAAAGGGTGGTGGAACCTGGAACAGTCTGCCGCAAAGGTGGTGGGTGCAAACACAGTCCAGGGATTCAAACAGGCACAGGACAGAATGAAGGAACAGTGGTCACCCAGGGTGACAAGACCAGGAGAATGGGGATAGGAGGGGAGGGTTAGTACCCTGGAGGAACAATAATTTTCAGGGAAGGATCCAGGGATTATAGGGAATATGGGCAGACTGGATGGACTCCTGGTCTTTTCTGCCATCATGGTCTATGTTTCTATTTGCCCAAAAGCTGCACACACAGTTTCATAAAGTCCAGCAAAACAGTCTCTATCAAGTTCAGTGTCCCATAGCCACGTCCCTCGTGAATCGTATCACACTGGTATCTGTAAAGCATCCAAATGATCTGATCATGGAGCACTATATCTTTATCAGACATAAGTAAGATCTCCCAGCGTTAGGACAATTATTATATGATGTGAGTTTCCACTAACTGAGGATATATAGTGAAGAACAATAAAACTAACAGCATAGCTATAATTTAATCAATCTGTAGCACCTTACAGCTTCAGAATCTAACTGTAAGCAGTATGGTGGGTGAGGGTAAGAAACGCAGCAACAACATTCAGGAAACTGCAGGAGAGAGACAGACTACTAGGAAGCCATCCGCCAAGTGCGTAGGCAGGCACACTCACTGTACACAATTGTGTACATTTATGTTTTGTAACTGTCCTATATCATATGAATTTTTCTAACCCTTATCAGTCTGCTGTGGTATGAGAGAGGATATATCTCTGTGTATTTGAAAGTGACCACTGAATAGTGGCTATGACACCTAACATAATGTTATATTGTTCACCTGATTATGCCTATATTTTATGACCTGATGTGAGATTAGGTTGGTCACTGCTCTTTCATTTTACAATCGGTGCAGAATACTGGGACCGCAATGTTCCATCGTAATACTGATTAGTTTTATGGCTAGACCCTGTTTGTATAGTGTTTGCGACTCATTACATGATACATGACCACAGAGATCGGGAGGAGAACAGAGTGTATACAGCGCTGAACTTCAGGCTACCTGGGCTGGCTTTACTACTGGTCTGAACACCATTTTAGCCTACATGTGGCAATAATAATCTCCAGTGTCTGTACGCTCACCAGGCCATCCCTCCATAAGAACAAACATGAATCCCTCCACATCCCGGAGCACTTACCACCATCTGAGGTTCAAACACTTACTGCTGAGCAGGAAAAACATACTGTATCAGTACATTTAAATCAATAACTGTGTTTAGAATGATTAATTTTATTTCAAAGTCTTACCAGGAAACACATACTGAGCCGGCAACAGCTTGTTTCAGATGTATCCTGGGTGAAGGGGAAGGAGGACAGTGACAAATTACAACAGTCCAAGTTCAATTCTTAGTACATGTTTTCCACTGTAGTTGTGAACTCCTGCATTATTTTATCAGACAACTTCCCCACTCCTGCTGGGTTGAGAAGAGGAAAACCTTCCTTCATGGTGGACCTTCAGGCAGACACAGGGACAAAGTAATGGTTCAGTCTCAATTCACATAACAGCGACAGACGCCATTAAGGTTCTTCTGACACTGTGGTACTATATACCATAACTAAAATCGGGCGAGGGAGGAACGCACACTCACGTGAGTGATTTGCGCCACTTCACATATTTTGGCTACTATCAGTACACTGTCCCTCTGTTCCAAACTCAAGTAACAAGCAGAATTATTTAGGAAGAATCTCCAGGTAAAGTAGCTCCAGATATAATCCTACGCCCATGGTACAGTGAGCTGTTGGTGAAGGGATGGCATCTCTGGTACTCAGGTATGCAGACAAGCCAAAAGGTCCTTTCCTTTGATAGTCTCTGGCAGCCCTACCACCCTGACACGAGTCACTCAGGTGGCATTCTCAAAGGTGCTCAAATTGGTCTGCTTTATGTCCAGTGGCCATGAGCAGGGCCTCCTCAGCCCCATCTTTCACTGGCTTAGCCTCACTCTGAGAAGCTCCCATCTTAAACTTTAATCAAGGCTGCTCTAGTGCCAAAAGCCTTAACTTTCTGATTCAAACTCTATAGAACCTGTAAGATAGCTGCCATGGTTCAGGTCCTAGCATGGTGATAGCCAAGGAGCTACTTCGCTGGGCCCACATTTCTCAGATATGGTTTTAGAAGACAAGTAGTTGATGACTTTCCCAGTTTTCCCATCTCTCAAAGTTGCTGAAAATATCTCAGAATATATAGAAGACCTCCCTTTATCTTTTAATATAAGTTTTATTCATACTGCTGCTGGTTAAGGGTACTGTACTTTCTATACATATAAGCTTCCAAAAGTACAGGAGCTCTCACTCCATCCATCTGATCTGCAAGGCAGCTGACCATGCCCCCAAATACTTGTTCAGTATACAGTAAGTATGACAACCAATTTTACAGCTGTGGTGGAGCCTACAGCGCTTTGCTTTCATAGCTTAAAAGCGGCCAATCGTGGCACCTTCCATTGGACTTTTGAAGTATCCTTCCTAAAACTAAACAGAGCTTGTAACACTCTGCCACGATTTATCGTTGTTACGGAGTAACAGCCGCACTATTTCGCTGTTACTTCCGCATTTTCGGGCAAGAACTGTGCATGTGCACAATTCCACTGGTGCCAACATTTTGCGGATGGCACATCACCATTCATCGCAACTGCGCATGCGTGAATGCCACGCATGTGCAGTGTTGCTGCCAGCATTTTGGAGATGGCACTTGGTGGCACTCGCTCTTTGGAGCTACATAAGCTCGCCACAGCCGTGTCGGCTCTGGCTAGAGTTTGTTTGTTCATCAGGGATAAAACCAGTGGAAAAGGACTGACTGATAACTATAGCATGGATGTAAGGACCAGTAGTGGGAAGAAAGGAAGAAATCATTTAGAGAGAAAACGTTCAGCTGAAAATGCAGTCTTTCTTAAAGCCTGAATTGTTTTAGAAAAATAAAGTTTTTAAAGTTGGATCAAAGTTGGACTGTAAGGGCCAGGCCGGTGGCTTGACAGTAATGCTACTGCGTGCCACACCAGCAATCCAGTTTTGAAAACGAGCTACAGTTACATGAGGGTCAGCTGGGGAACAGAGGCTGAGTGTCACAAGTACTGCTCTCCTCACATGGGGACACATGGCTCTGCTGCTTGACTGCCACTTGACAGAGGCTGGGACAGCTGTGAAAGTGTGCTGTTAAATCTCCAAATACCTGTCTAATTCTGTTTCACAAGTCTACTGCAGTAGCACTCTCTGAATATCTTTACTGTCCTTTCCTTTCCTTTCCCCTTTTAATTCCCTTTTTCCAGGCAGGCCACCTGGATAAGAGGCCCTTTCTATCACTTTCATTTCATCAAAAGACAGGTATGGAGCTTCAGTACCCCCAATGATAGGCTACAGTGTATAGACCTGGGGTTTAGCATATTTGGGCTAGTAGTTCCTCTTCATGTTTAAGCAATGCCCAGGAAACAAATGTGAATGCCAAATATAGGAATTCTCCTCACAGTACAAGCACTTAGTTTATTTAGGCAGAGAAAATAAAGATAGTAAAAGATTCGTTTTGGGATCAGCCAGTACTGATCCATTTGAGAGTCTGCACTTACAGACTAAGATAACTGAAATCCCAGGCGGCCTTTTTGTTTGCTGATATTGCCTGTGGAAACATTCATTTATTTTGTACCTTTTATGTTTCTTTCTGTATTCCTGCAAAGTTAATAGTTTTATATTTTCTTTTTTTTGCTGTTACTTTAATAAAGCTTTAGGCTTGGCATTTTTTTAAGCCTTGCCACATTACCTTTTGTGTCAGTGTCCATCATTACACCCACAGCCTATGACAACAGCACAGTCAGAGCATCTAGTTGGGGACAGGCATACCAGCAGATGCCTGCATGTACATGATCTCCATACACACACACACACACGATGTGTCATTTCACTGCAGGCAGCCCTGGAGAGTAAACAGAGAGGTAAATCCCTGACTGGCAGGATGAAGCTCTGGTCTACTGCAAGCCCTGCATCACAGACTAAGTTCCTCTCCAGAATCTGGATTGTGTTCCAGAGGGGTCTGGCCAGTTCTGATGGCCTTGCTATACAGGGAATTCCATGGAGAACTCAAGGGAGGATAAGTCCCAAAGAAGAAGTGTGGCAGGGTGTATGCGCCCAGAGCAGAAGGGGATGGTCGGTGACCCAGGTAACATAAACAAATGATGAAAAAAAAGTTGGACCATAAACAACTCCTGAAGGTTGTACTGCAGCAGAATGCTTTCACTTGTGACTTAGTGTTAATTGAAGTATGTGAGACACTGACACTCAAAATGAGGAAAAATGTTCAACTTCAGAGCTAAAATATGGAAGAAATCATCAGACATGGAGATACAAGCTCAGTGCACTACTGTGGAAACTAGAGATTTTATTTGGGCTGTTAATATTGATTTAGCGTAAATCATGAAGGTGCACTTTAAAGTCTCTAGTTTGCACCTTATCTGTGTAGGACAGCACCTGTCCCATACGGGACAGAGTAATTTCAATAGGTGATATGAGGTATGCCCCATCTAACCTGGGATAGTTGAGCTGTATGAATAGATTAATAACCCCTCCCCAACACACACACACACACACACACACACACACAGGTGGGTAAACCAGAGCAGGCTTGAGCTTAGTGTCTGGCTCCTTTCGACCTCTATAAGCAATTGAGAGAACAAGGTCAAGCCAAGCCAGTTATAGTCAAAGTAAGCATTTTTGCCAGCCTGAGCAGTTAGTTAGTGTAGTGTTCGAAAAGTACAATTGCTATGCACAGAACAGCCTGCAGTAGCCAGGGCCTGGCTCGTGTTTTGATTCGTAGAGTTAAGCCTGACACCTGGCTCGGCTGAGCTCTGGTTTGGCTCTAAGTGAGAAATTCATGACCACACACACACACCCCTTCTCAAGGACCTGTCCTCATCCTCTTAGCTGAATAGTAAAAACAATCCATTTGTAATGGAACAACACATCTGTGCATATACAATGACATAAAGAACACAAGTGTCCATGGAGCCTGGGCCAGCCCAGCTGTGCACGCAAATGTTCAAATGTCCAGTAAAGAGAATCTGCCACATGCCAGTGTAAAGTGCACTACAGTGCATTTTTTATATGGCACATTTCCCAGTAAAACTTCAAGATCACGACCTCTGCACATATGGGCCAAAATGAGAGCTCAAGTCTCCAGCCTTTGGAAAGGCTTCGGAAGTTTGTCCCAACACCTATTTCGTGCAGTACAGTACTCATTTGCTTTATTTAGCGTCTTTTATATTTAATCATTTTACACAGCTTTAAACTTCTGGCCAGCACAGGTCTCACATTCTTAACATCTGAGTCACTATCTTTCGCCAGATTCTAAGATAAATATATAAAACAAAACCCCAAAATAATATGCTAGCAATTTACTCCCAACCTGTTTCATCTGAACACTCCAATAACTGTTTGCATCATTGAGCGCCAACAGCAAGTGGGTCGCCACATCACCAATTAAAACAAACTGATTATAATTTACCTCCAAAACAGCGAGAAATAAACCTCAGAAAGCTCCAGAGGATGAAGCCCTTAAATAGCATCCTTTAGGGCCGCGCATGGGAATGAGATACAGGAAGACGGAGACCCGACTGCAGCGTACTAACAGCCGGCGCTCTCAGCAGCCCGCAGCCAGTTCTAGAAGTAGTGACGTCGGCATCGCCCTTGTGAAGTCACACCCGGCCAGCGACGTCACACTACGATCAGTGACTTCACACTGGGATTATCACCTGAGATATAGATATGCTCAGTGGCGCGGAGCAACAAGATAAAGAAAGCAAAATATATATTCATTCATGATAGAAAAGACTTGCTTAATAACGGCTAGATTAGGAGGGTAGGAGCTGGCATTTGTCATAACTCTATGGGTGATTTATGTTTATATCCAGACTCTCCTTAGTGCGTTTATCCTTTCTACCCGTGATAATGTTGGTGTCCCTGCCCTGCACCCGCTTTAGTACTTCACGTTCCTTTTGTACTGGGTGCCCAGAACTCACACAGTGCTCCACGCGGGGACTGACCAGGATCTTGTAGTAAGATTATTTCACCTGCTCTCATAGTCACCCCGTTTTAATGCACCCCAACATTCTTCCAGCCTTCTTAGGTATGTACAGTATGGGTGGGATATTCAGTCTGCCAGGCGGGGCGCATGCCTGTGCGCAGGGCGAACTGGCCGCGCCCAGGGCATGGACTAGGCGATATTCAACGGTGTTGCACCATGGCTCAGCACCGCTGAATATGTCACCAAGGGTACGACAGCGCATGGCGCAGTGGCATTGCGCCAGTGCAAGTGGCAGTATGGGAGCAGGGATGCACCAGCGCAGTGCGGTTGCGCCTGGGCGCATCAACCACGATATTCAGCTCTGGGCATACAAATAAGACCATTATGCATGCAAAGGCGCAAATGGGGCCATTTGCATGTCATTATGGCCCCATTTGCATGCGGTGCGCAGATCCCCAGCGACTTCTGCCTGGCGCCCAGCCAGGCTGCAGCCGGAGGGACCGACGCCCTGCTGACCCTAGGCGGTCTCTCGAGACCTGTATGCCCGATCATGGGCATAAGTGAATAACATCCTGGTGGTCCAGTGGACCGCTATCCAATGTCCGATCATGGGCAAAAGTAAATAACTTCCCTGGTGGGCGGTGGACGCTATCCAATGCCCGATTGTGGGCATAAGTGAATATACCTTTGGTCAGTGGATCGCTATCCAAGGCCTGATGGTGGGCTTCGGTAGTATATCCCTGGTGGTCAGTGGACACCACACCCCAGCTCCCAATCACGGCATTTGTTTAACATAACCCTGGTGGTTCAGTGGAACCCCGCCAGCTTTCGATCATTGGGAGTTTGTATAGGTAACCCTGGTGGTCCAGTGGTGCCCCTCCCCACCAGCCCACTGGGGCCCCACCACCCAGCACCCCCCAGTCAGTGGCGTGCATTACCCCACCTGCATGCCTCCCGGCCACCAGCCGACTGATAGCATACAGTAGGGTCTGTATGCCTGTTGGTCCACTGCATGGGCCAATTAGCATGCAGACCATACTGTACCACACAGGCCCGAATTGTGAGGCCTTTGTGGTACAGTATGGTCTTCACACCCATTGGCTCACGCAGTGACCAATAGGCGCAGACCCTACTGTACGCTGTCAGTTGGCGGGCTTCCAGGTGGCATGTGGGCAGGGTGCTGCCACCAGCTGCTGACTGGGGGTACTGGGTGGTAGGGGCCTCAGTAAGCGGGGTGGTGAGGGGTACCACTGCACCACCAGGGTTCCTCTATACAAATGCCCACGATCGGGTGCTGGGGTGTGTGTCCACTGAACCACCAGGGATATATTTCATCAAACCCGCGATCGGGCGCTGGATAGCGGTCCACTGGACCACCAGGGATTTACTTCACTGATGCCCGTGAAGAGGGGCACAATTCTCCCTGGGCAGGGGCATGTGGACTGTGTCCTGGTGGCCATCCACAGCAGGTGGCTGCTGTGTGCACCTGCAATATGGCAGTCCACTGGTGGGTGGCCAGGATTTGTTCCTGGATTCACCAGGCACAACTTTGCACCCCACTGAGTGGCGCAAGGCAGGGTTGTGCCAGCATATGCGCCCGCACATCTCGGGCTGAATATCAGGATGTGCTGCATATGCATGGCACGCTCCCACACTTGCACTGCATACATTACCGATGTGCCCTGGTGCATCGGGCTGCGCAGTGCAACACGCCCTGGATATCGCACTGGGCACATTGATGGGTTGCAAATGGTGCAACCTGTTGGGCCATGTGCAATCCTTTGAATATCCCACCCTATGTATTTATTTATTTCAAAAGATGTACCAGGAAAGTCATATTGATCTAGTATCAGGTTGTTTCCAGATCTGTGTTGGAAGGGGAGGGAGAGATAGTGCAGAAGCAAGGTACAATGTACAAAAATGATACACTATTGAAATAAGTATACAAAATATACAAGAACACTTAAGAATAAAATTCCATACAGTAAGTACCAAGCAGTAAATTATGGAACTGGCAATAGTACAAATAAACAGTGAGTAAAAGAAAAATGAGAAGCAGGGAGTAGTAACTGATGAACTGGGGGGTAAGTGCTAGAGATAGGGTGCAGGATTCACAGAAGACTGCCAAAAATCCCGCAGCTGCAGGAAAAGGCCTGCTGCACTGCAGAAGCGCAGTTGCATGATATTCTTAAAGAAAACTTGCACAAGTGCGAAGTCCTCAAAATCCCCCACAGCTGTGGAAATTCAGCTGTTGTGGAAATTGCACAAGTGCTGAAAATCCGCAATGCAGATCCACAGCTGTGGAAAAGGCGAGGAGGCACAACAACAGTGATCCATATTAGCTGGAGCAGCAGGCTTTGACAGTCCTGCCACAGATGTAGCTGAAAGGACCCACAGAGAGAGACCAGCAACCAGTCCTTCAGCTGGGACCACTGAAGCACCACTGGTACCAGCAATACCTTGCACCACAGTGGCTGTCTGTCACTACTGGTTGTGTCTCTCCCTGGAGTGTTTCTGTTGCCTGCAGGAGTAGCACTCACTGCAGGCTCTTCAGGCTCTACTGCCTGTGGGGCTCCTTCACAGGCTGCACTGTCTGGTGGCTGTTGCTTGTTGTCATTCAATGACGACCCGAGTGTTGCTGTAACTATAGCCACTGATAAACACCCACTGGGTTGCTATTACTTGTGCCTGACCTCCACTATAATTGTATTTCAATTGTTAGGGCATTGCATTTTGCTGAGGGAGTGTTACACCTTACTGTCATGTGTGCAACATTTTTTCCACAACTGCAGAAAAATCTGGCTGAGAAAACCTTTAAGGGCATGTACCATACTTATCAATTACTGTTTTTCCTCAGGAACTTCTTCCACAGCTGCACTTTTTTACACAGTCCATAGTGAATTTATCCACAGCTGCAGAAGTTTTTGTATAGCACTCAAAGCAATTTCCCTATTTTTCCACAGCTATGGAACTTTTGGGGACTTACGGAAGGTTTGCACCTTCAAAATGTTTTGGTGAATCCTACCCCCAGTGTGTGTTTGGAGGCAGGTGTGAGGAGTCCACCCCAATATCAGAAGCAACTGCAGTGGTGAATTGAGAGGAGATTTAAGAACAGGAAAGGAAGGGACAGACCAAATGGAAGGTGGGAGAGAGACCCATAGTTTAGGAAAGTGAAACGAGAAGGCAGTTTGGCCTGTAATAGATTTTACTGGTGGGAGCCCAAGAGTGGAAAAGCAAGTGTTACAAAGGGAGTAAGAGGTAGAAGGGGAGGAGGAGGGAGAGGAGAGAAGCAGAGACGAGCAGAGAGCCATACCAAAATTCTGAGATAAAAGACGATAGTAGTTAAGGCCCAAGAACCAAATGTTGCTTTGAACAACACTGTAGGAGAGTGGGAGGAGCATCACGGAATCCGCCACATAGCAGTCCCAGTTTCGCTCATTCGGCTTCAAACAATCGAACCAGCAATATTACTAAACATGCCAGGGTCAAGCGGTGTATCGGAATCAGGAGTCTTCCAAAACAAAACATACAAGAGAGAGGAAGAGAAGGCCGAGGCATCAATGGAGGAGGCAACAGGAGACCCCATTCAGAGGCAGGAGATGCTGAATGGTGGAACTGATAGGAGAGAGGACGAAATCAACAATGTGGTAAATATAAGTGATTAGATTTTAACAGAAACTGAACTTTTGGTTTTAAACAAGGGGCTTACTTATGTGCCAACAAACAACATTAATGAATTTAATAGTGTTATAGATTTACATAAGTATACATGAAATATTATGCTAAAAGCAATTTATCAGCAGGAGCCAACTGAAACTGATGTTATAGAAGAGGCAAGCGGGCTTGAGACAAATGTGACACAACTCACTGGGGGTCCTGATGTAAGAACTTTTAGGAAGAAGTCCACTTATACACCACGGCCTTTTCCAGCAGTTGCAATGTTTGAACAGTTATGCTTGAATGATATCTAGACCCTTTGTGAAAATAAACAACCCTCAAGGTATTTAATTGCACTAAGGAGGAAAAACAGCTATTGAATCTTGAAAATTAATACAGAAATTGTGATTAAAAAAGCAAACAAGGGGGTATCTACAGTGATAATGGATAGAGCTTTTATGAAAGAGAAGTGCTGAGACAACTAGGAAATCAGGACTTTTATCAAAAGTTGGACTTATATCCCACTATATTACAGAAAAGAGATGTAGATACTTTCTTATATGGGATGTTATGTAATGGATTAATTGATCAAAAAACACATGAATTCCTAACAGTCGATTACCCACAAAAGCTAGTATCTGTTGTCTCCCTAAAATTCACAAACATCCTACCTTGCCACCTGGGAGGTCAATAGTTTCAAGTATAGGGTCATTAACTGAACCTTTGGCACAATTTGTGGAGCATCATATACAACCTGTTTCTACTTTGTTTCTAGCATATATTAAAGATACAGCACATATTTTGGGCCTTTTAAAGGATCAAGTGGTTGAGTCAGGCTGGAAATTGGTTACGTTGGATGTGCAATCTTTATACTAAATATCCCCCATGGGGGCTACAGGCATTAGAGGAAGCACTATTTACTAAAACAGAGATGGAACCAGAAACCATTGGTATGATTGAGGAAATGACTGAAATTGTATTAAAATCCAGTTGTTTTACTTTTTGGGCCAATTTTATCAGCAAATAAAAGGCACAGCAATGGAGGCAGTGTTTGCCTCAGCTATGCTAATATTTATATGGCCTTATATGGAACAAGAATACATCTTTACTGGACAGAATAATTTATTCCTGAGTAAAATACATCTTTACAAGAGGTTTCTTGATGATGCATTCTTTATATGAAAGGGTAGTGACCAGGAATTATTACAATTTCTGGATTATACCAATACTAGCAATGATCACCTTTCCTTTACTGTGAATGTTGATGGAAAAGAAATCCCATATTTGGATTTGACAATCTCAGTGGAGAATACTAATAAAATACAGACAGATTTGTACAGAAAGCCAATGGAAAGGAATTCAATCTTACATTTTACAAGCTGCCATCCAAAACATGCAGTGAATAATATCCCTGCTGGGCAATTCATTGAGAACAAAAGAAACTGCTCAAGACAAAGTGATTTTGAAAAAGGAGCCTAGAACTTCAGAAAAGGTTCGAGGTCAGATGGTATAGTATGGCGCCTATACAGAAAGGAGAAACAGAGCCGAAACCTGGAACAGAAATGAGGTCTAGTGGACACTGAGGGAGAAAACAAATCATGATAAATTTGACTTGTGTTTTATAACTATGTACTCTCCCACAGGCCCATGAGATAAAATAATTCTATAGAAACATTGGCATATTTTGCAAACTGACAGAAGGTTGAAGATTTGTACAGATCAATGTCCAAAGGTTGTGTTATCCAGAAGGAAAATATCTAGGGGACACTTTAACCCATAGCCTGCATACAAAAGAAGGAATTAGAAATAATAACAGACCATCTGGATGTAATCCCTGTGAAACTGTCATTTCTGTCCCAATGTGCAACCAAAAAGCATTTTTCCAGCCCCAATGTGTTACAGCAGTTTAATATCAGGGATCTTGTAACTTGCACTACCGAATCAGTTATGTATTTAGCAGAATGCACAAAATGTGAATCATTCTAATGTTGGAAAACAATTATACAATTTAGGAACGTATAGGTGAACATTTGAGAACCATCACAAACAGACATTTGGAAAGGAATGCTAACAATGCATTGTCTGTACATGTTTTGGAAAAAGACTGCCCATACTTTTAAATTTACAGCTTTGGAAAAGTAACATTGGGCCAGAGGGGTGGGGATTTGAATAACCGCCTTCTGCAAAGAGAGACATACTGGCAGTATATACCTAAGGCTCTGAATTATCCAGGATTGAATGAAACTTCCAACTTCAACCTTTTTTAAATGATGAAGTAGGATACCACAAGTTGTTGATTTCTGTGAAAGTAACCAGCTGATAAATCGTGACTGCCTTCTATATATTATTAGTGCTAATGGTAGAATACTGGTTGATGTCTTTACCCTATAAACCCTTGTAAGTTTAAATCAACAGCTGAAAGTTTATAGATAATGACAACTTTAGAAATGTTTAGGATTAATGTATTAGGAGACAAGTTTAACAATTGTAATAGATTTAGATTATTCTACTTTTTTTGTAATATTATTATATGAATTTATGAATTAAGTTTTGGGTAAAATCACTCACCACTTTCCTCCCCCTACCAGCATATTCTACTATCCACAAATTGAATTCACAGGTAACTTAATAAACACAGAGGATGGATTTAATAAATATAGAAGGTGGATATGTAACAATCAATCAATCAAACTTTATTTAACCAGGCAGTTACATTATGGAGCAAACTCATTTTCAAGATGGTCCTAGTCACATAGGACACATTCAATAACAATAACTTAACAGTTCATGCATGACAGACATTAGTACAGAGTAATATAAAATGAAAGTCAATAAGCATTATAGCTTATGTTTGATGGCAGATACACTTAAGCAATTTAGTATATACTGGGACTTAACATGGTATGGGGAGAAGAGGGAAGGAGACACAGAGGCGGTTAGAGGGGTATACAAGACCATGGTGGAGAAAGAGGAGGGCAATCTAATAAGGAGGAGGTCCCCAGGGGAAGCTAGCTAGGGCAGGAGGGTGGGAGCAATGGTGGGTATAGTTACCCTGAAGGGATGCTGGCTGATGGGGATAGATAGGCCTGGTCGATTGAGGAATATGGGATCGATTGGCCAGAAGGGAGGTGTTTTACCTGTAGCAATCATACACCATATTCAGGCATTGGTCGAGCAGCTGTCTGAACATGTAGGGCTAGGCAGGATGGTGAGTTTAAGTGCTTTTGCATGTTGCTCCAAAGCATAGGTAGAAAAGAGCTAATGGCAGCAGAGCCAAGACATGTCCTGGTCCGTGGTATTTTAAAATTGATAAAGGAGGAGTTCCATATGACAGGTAGCCTTACAGTGCTCGAACAGTTCGCCGATATAGGGTGGCAGATTGTTTAACAGAGCCCGGAAGAACCACATAAGGGCATTATTTTGTCTCCTCAGGGAGAAGGATGGACAGTCTAATCCTTGGTACAACAAGCAATGATGAGTCTGTAGGGGCAGGCCAAGAACAAATCTCAAAGCATGATGGTAGAGAGTATCAAGTTTTGGAGCTCACATTGGGGCAGTGGCTATAAAGAAAGTCACCATAGTCAAGCAGGAGAAGGAAGGTTGTTTGAACCAACCTCTTACATGGAACAGACTTCCTGAGGAGGTTGTGGGGTCTAAAACTGTGGGAGAATTCAAGAATGCATGGGACAGACATAAGGCAATTTTATGGGGAGGTAGGAAGAAATAGGCTGTTGGTTAAATGGGATCTGCATCTTATCTCTAGGTAGGGAAATGGGCAGACTAGGTGGGCCAACGGTCCTTATCTGCTGTCAAAGTCTATGTTTCTATGTTTCTATGTTTCTTTGTTACTTTGCTTCCAGGGTAAGTAGGTGTCTTATACGGTAGAATAAACCAAGGTGCTGCCTTAGCTTTTAGGTAACTCATTAAGGTGTACATTGAAGTTCAGTTTGTTATCCAGCCAGACTCCCAGATATTTGAATTTGTCCACTATTTATAAAGGTTTACCAAGGAGCGTGATAATCTGGGTGATACTGGGGCCTTCATATTGGGGTGGAAGGTGGGAGATAACCATGGCTTTTTTAGCCATTTAACAGTAGCTTCAGATTCAGCAGGTTGTGCTGGAGTATGATAAAGTCCTGTTGAAGCTCCTTATAGACAAGGTCAAGGGAGGGTTGGTTGAATAGATGACAGTGTCATCTGCGAAGAGATGAATTTTTCCTGTTAAAGGGCCAGAGTCAATATGGTTGATATAAAGGGCGAAGAGGATAGATCCCAGGATCAAGCCTAGGGACACCTCATGGCAGAATTTTTAATGGAGAGAATTGCGTGATTTTTATTTGCTGTTTCATTTGTAAGGTAACAGCGAACCACTTTACCGCGGGGTTAAACCAGTGCATTCCAAAGAGTCAAGTAGTATGGAATGATCAACCGTGTTGAATGCTTTGCTAAGGTCAAGGAAGAGTGCGTAGATGTGCTGCTTGTTGTCCAGGGTGTCACAGATTCACTGAGCAGGTCAGGCCCTCTACTCCCAAAGTGCCAACCTCTGAGCGCTGTCTTGTGAACAGTGTAACAGACAAGGTAAACCTCTCGACTGCTTTGTGAGTTCGGATCAACCTTTGTTGATCAGTTCTGGAGGGATTCAAACTGTAACCTCTTGCTAGCATACCCAATGCATAGGCTCAAATATATCTGTCTTGGGGCCAGATATCTTTGCCTACGGGCACCTAACCAGGTATATAGAGAAGAACCCTTAAAACTGAATAAAGACCTCAGATTAAAAATGCTTCTGTTTCCAGTTTGGTACCACCATACAAGCTTATGTCTGCTGAACCATAAATATTTCTTAGCAAAGGAAACAATCAAAGACAGACCAGGTTTGCTCTAAAATTAGAGTTTTTACTAAAATATATAATAAGTCAAGCATATAATACAGAACTCTTATATCAAAAGACATACAAATCTTTAAAACAAAACAAGGTTTAAAACAGTGCAATTCCTACAACTATATTTAGATTTTGTCTAGTTTTCTAAATACCTGTTTTCAGTGCTCAGATGTTTCCTTAGTCAGTGTCAGATACAAATGCATCTATATAGTGAAAGAGAATAATCTTCTCAAGCAGTATTGGCCAACCCTTTTGATGAAGTCATTCAGCCCTCCTCTGGTCAAATATCTAACAAAATATATTTTTATACAACCACAGGATGTAATTTTAGTAGTCTATACTATACAGCTATACAGGATGTATTAATTCTACTACCTTAGCATAACTTAAGTTTCAATGACACCTCTTTTGATCTCATGCTGTACCCTCTTTACACAGGCTTCATAGGGTCATTTACAACCTTACACCTCTTGTAACATCCTAGCTTCCTTATTTTAACGTCATAAACCTAGTTTATGATTTCTCTTAACAAAATTAACTTAATAACTCTGTAATTAGCTCAGAGAAACAGCATCCTATAAAAAGTCTTCAGTAACATATTGTCTCTAAAAAGACTGAGTGTGTGATACAATGCTGTCAGCAGTTCTCTTGGCCTGCATCTGTCAGCTAAAATCTGGGAGGAGATGAGAGAGATCATTCCTAGAGCATTTTAATTTTCAGCAGAGACATTAATACATTTTGTATTAAAACAATATAATACAGCACTCTGAACTGGCTGTCTACGTCACACAGGGCATGTAACCAATCATTAGAAACTTTAGCTAGGACCGAGACGGTGCTATGGTTAGGTCTAAACCCTGATTGAACAGGATTGAGGATGTTTTCACTATCTAAATGCTCCTTAGTTGAGCGTTGGTGATTTTGTCAAGTGGCTTGGATAGTACAGGAAGCAGTGAAATGGGCCTATAGTTGTTCAGATCTGTGGGGTCTCCTGATTTAAACAATGGAATAATGTGCACAATTTTCCAACTAGGTGGCAGTTCCCTTGGGTTAGCAAGCAATTAAAAAGGTGGGCAATTGGTGCTGTCAGATAGAAATAAATGCTTTAAGAAGAATGGTTCTACAAATAAGCACCCGCACTTTTTGATATCCAGTGAGAGGAGGAGGTCCTCCACCTGTTTATAGGAAACCAGCCGAACTTGAAACGGGCTGTCGGACCCAGGGGCAGAAGTCGGCTAGGTAATGAGCTGGCGTAACAAGTGGTACTCATTTTACTAACAGGTGACATGTCAAAGGAGAGGCCTGCAGTTGCGAGGTGGTTATTCAGCTGATCAAGGATCTTAGCCCTGGCTGTGTATGTGATGTTATTTGCCACAATTGTGGCCGGAAGAGGAGTGGCAGGAGAGTAACCTTCGACCTCTCAAAATCTGCCAGAATTTGGCTGAGCAGTTTTGTTTACCTCAAGGGTGGACTGGAAAATCGTGCTTTTCCAGCCTGACCAGTTTGGTGCGGCATTACTGGCTACTAGGAAGGAAAGCCAATCTATTACTTCCTTGCCTTTTCCATAGAGTGTCTCTATGACGAAAGCCCTCTTCAATGCTGGGCTGAACCAGTCAGGAGCACGGTTCCTTAACTTCATTTTCCTTAAGGTGTATGCTTGTTGATGACCTTAAGTAACAGGTCTTGGAAGATGCAGAAAGCTTCTGACACAGTGGGTACAGGTAGAAGTCCTGCCAGAGAATGTTCCCAAGGTTTGCCAAAGAGGCAGGGAGCACAACATTTTTCAATGCGCGCTTTAACCTTGACGGTGGAAGTGGAAGGGAGGTGGAGACAGTACCTGGACACAGGCAGTTGTGCAGAGGACACTACAGATCATTGTGAAAGACCCCGCATGGGAGATATTATGTGCTTTACTGACCAGAATAAGGTCCAGTAAAGAACTACGGTCAGGTTTTTTATTTGGTTGAGTAACCTCTGTCATCTAAGTTAGCCCGTGGTCATCACAAATGTCCTTAAGCCTGTTAGCACAGGCATCGGTCCAATTGAGGTTAAAGTCCCCATTAAGATGCAATCTGCGCTTGCTTTTCCAGGAGAGAATGTAGGTGGGTCAGTATGCACAGACCAGCTGCAGGTGGCCTATAGCATGCGGCTACCGGTAGGGCTACTCCAGGTGATAGAGTAATTTTAAGGAGAGGCACTCAGATTCTTTGGTCATTATTGTGCGGTCAAGGTCGATGGTTTGGAATTTATCTTTAATACAAATGGCCACACCACGCGTCTAGACAGTCTGTCACACCTGAATAGATTGTAGCCAGGGATATGGCAATTTATCGTCACACGCGTTGCTCTTCAGCCAGATTTCTGAGAACATTGCTACATCAGGGAGGTGGTGACACCCAGGCTTGGGCCTGGTCAAATTTGCTAGCAAGGCTGCATATGTTCATGTGTAGGAAGCTCAGGCCCTTTAGCTGGGAGAGTTCCCTAGAGACAGTATCAGTGGGTGGGTGGGGCCCTGGATTTAATTCCACATTACCTGCACAGAGTAGCAGCAGCACTAGTAATTTCCTGAGGCATCAAACCAAGAATCTCAGAAAGGTTTTATTAGGTCGCTTTGCTTGGTCACTGGCTAGGGCAGCAGGACAGGAGTTAGTAGGGCTGCAGAAATTGGTCAGAGTGAGTAGTATTACCCTAATGGAGAGAGAAGAGGGCCAGCTTAGGGGGTGTGGAGCAGTAAGGGATGTGGAGCCGTTGTGGATGTGTGAGGATTACTGCCCTCGGAGGGAGTTAATTGAATAGTTGATACCGTAGGGCTTGGATCTTGACATATGGAATTGTTTGAACAGTTTGTGCCTTTTTAAGGTCCATGGCAGGCTCTATTGTAATTAGAGGATGCAGCCAAGAAGGAGGGAGGCAGAAGCCGCTATCACTAGGATATATATTTTTTATAAATATTTTTCTAAGTAAAAGATTAAAGGCACCTTAAAAATGATTGTATGATTATTTTAAAAGTGGTAATATAGGAAAGATTATCATAAACAAATTTCAATAATTTATTCCCCCCATGCTGGTATTGATGTGGATGCAGGTGATGGGTTCTTTCCATAGTGAACATTCAGGTGTTAACAATTATGTATGTATACCATGTGATGGAATCAAGTGTTTTTAAGTGATTGAGATTAGAACTCACACACTTTTGACAAAGAGCCAGTGAGGCCTGAAACATAAAGGAGGAAACAGTGGGTACTGTGGGTGTAGCCTTGGTGCAGTCTTTTAAATAGTTTTTCTAATATGAATAAATAAATGGATCATAAAGGAGCTTTACTTCAATTCTTTTCTGAGAGGTGTTTTGGAGACCAGCTTGCTTTGTGTTCTTCATAGTAGTTAAGGCACCTGGCATCGATAAAAGGGAAGGAGAGAGAGT
This sequence comes from Neoceratodus forsteri, assembly GCA_016271365.2. NCBI lineage: Eukaryota > Metazoa > Chordata > Ceratodontiformes > Ceratodontidae > Neoceratodus > Neoceratodus forsteri. Next base: position 411,152,006 of record CM028138.1, read on the forward strand.
ATACAGTGAAAAGTGATGAGTACGCAGTGGTTTGTCAGAGGCACATTGACAGAAGGCGTGAAAGAGGGGTCCAGTCTAGCTAAAGTGGACTTAGGAGCAACACTCCAAACAATGTCTCCATAGTCAAAAATTGAGAGAAACATCTTAGTGAGGATATCTCTCCATGCAAGAAGTGGGATTCTTTCTCTTATTTCTGTAATGTGCTCCAAGTATGGGGTGGAGCGTCTTGTAGGTAGCATTCACATGAGCAGAAAAGCAAGGTGGTGATCCATCCAGACCCTTAGGACTTAAAGGAGAAGACATCTTCAATAGCTGCACCACAAGGGTAATAAAGTAAGGAAGGGAGGAAACTCTAGAAAACCTCTGCCTGGTGCTAACGGTACAGTATAGAGACCATTTTCTTAGCACTGAGGGACAATTGATTTTCTCAGAATCAGAGCTGGATGCTGTTGAAGTCCAGTTGGAGCTGGTTCATGAGGTTAGGTGCTGAGGAATCAGAAGTAAAGAGTGCAGTATCATCTGAGTACATATGAATGGACACAGAGGAGAAGGCAGTGGGAGGTCATTTAGAAAATGTAGAAAAGAACTGGGCCCAGGACAGACCCTGGGGAATGTCTGAGCTGATTGGGAGTTGGGGACAGGAAGTCTCCAATCTGGACAGCTTGCAACCTGCCCTCAAGGTAGGAGAACCACCAGCAGAGAAGGCAGAGAGTCCAGCTGCCTTAAACTCTGCCCAGGAGAATGGGATGGGCAACGTGTCAAAAGCCTTGGCTAAGTTGACAAAATGGCGGAGGTTGTAAGGCCCTGATCCATGCGAGAGGATAGTATCAGTGAGCTGGAAGAAGAGAGGTGGAGGTGGAGGTGAAGTGACTTTCTAAGACCAGACTAGAAAGGAGTGAAAAGGAGGTTGAGACAAGAAAGAGGGAAATTTGGGAGAGAACATGGTGTTCCTGGAGTTTAGCCAGTATGGGAGGAGAGAGATAGGATGAAAGTTACAAGGAAGAATAACTGAGTTACGCTCAGGAAACAGGCACAGGGCATGGTAAAGGAAGCAAACCGTCCAAGTAGAAACAAAAAGACCAGCACTCCAGGAGAATGCTTCATGCAGATTTATTCACGCTCAGAGAAAGGTTGGGCATGAAAAGCACACCAAACCACAGCCCACAGGATGAAAGTTACTAGGTGAAGAGAGGTCACCCCTTTGGGAAGGAAATTACAGTAGCCAACTCCAAGAGTTAGGGACACAGAATAAGGAGAGATTGAGAAGGTAGGTAGTGGAAGGGCAATGGCATGAGAAAAGAGATACAGGAGTTTGGGGTCAAGAACATCAGAGCTACCACCCTTATATGGATTTAGAGCCAAGAGAGCATTAAGAACAGCAGCAGGTGAAATGGAGAGAAAGAAAAGGAGAGGAGAGGGGCAGTGGGACAGGTAGAGGAGGATAACAGAAGGTAGAGAAGAGAGAGGGGAGTACCGGAAGAGGAAGAAAGAAGGAACAGGCATATAAGGAGAAAAAGGAATTGAAAGGTGAGATGACTGCAGCAGATTCTGAGAAAGAGTACTGCCTGCCTTGAGAACAGGGAGAGGGAACTGGTTGGAGGAGAGAAAGAGCATGAATTACTTTCTGGAATAATAAAGGGGTGATTAAGGTTGTTTTGGATGTGGATGTAAAGTGTTCAGACTTCTAAGCCTTTTAGCTTTAGTACAGGCATTATGAAGGGTTCAGTAAGTTGTAAGATCAGAAGAGGTGCAGAGGACTTGTAGGTCTTCCAGGCAAGGTGAGCGCGGTGACTAGCCAGCAACTCAGCTGATAGTCATGAGAGGTGAGAACCTCAGACCCTAGTTGGAAAGACCAAAACTGGATGAATCTTGGAGGAGCTTTGGCATGTTGACTTCTGTGCACACAGTAGATCATAGGGTGTCACTGAGGGTATCGGGAAGGGTACTAGCATTCACAATACGATGGGGATGGGAGGGAGGGACCAGTACAAGAGGGAGTGATTTAGAGATTTGAAGTTAAACTGAGCAGGGACAGAGATGAGTTGAGTTAAATGGAGGGTCTTCACATTAAGGCAACATTTATGAAGAGAGGGCAGCCTTTTTTTTTTGTAATTAACATTTTTATTGAGCAGTTTAAATGTACAGCTGATACAGACAGTTACAAATAGTCAGGAACATTGAGTCAATAGCAGTCCTAGCTGGGATTGCTCCCTTGGATGAGCAGACTAAGGGATTATTTTAATAACAAAGAAATATATTTGCCCTTCATAGAAACCAAAAGTCACATAAACTACTAATAGAATGATCTGTTATCTCCAACAAGTTTATGCTAACAATCATCAACTACATCCCTATTATAGTTTGTGCATAAGAACTGCTTTAGGGTTATTTCAACATGAGCTGTCCGAGCCATGTCAAGGGTCCCTTGTTAGCTGAAGGGAAAGGCATGACTTGACTAATAAACAGACCCATCTTGGGCCAACTTAGTGGTCATGGCAAAGCAATCTGCAGCTGCTAGCATGTTTAATCTACACTCAAAGTGAAGTCTGTTAGTATATAGGCTGGAGATGGACTACCTGTCTAGAAGATACTGTGGTATATAGTGTCCTTGAGGGATCTTATGGTATTTAGACAACAGGTATGGCCTCAAGTAGCCATGTATAAGTCCAGTTTGTTGTTGGCATTGTAAAGGACTGTCTCAAAGCTAGCCATTCTCCTCAACTCTAGGAGCCATTCCAGGACATCTGGTGGGGCTACAGCTGTCCAGTGTCACAGGAAGATGCACTTACGAACATATGAACACATGAAATTTGCCAGCAGATAAAGGCATAGAGGTCTATCAAGTCTGCTCAAATGTGCAGCGAGCACCCTTATCCTGCAGCTGCCCCTCCTTCCACCCTTAGCCATTGTAAGGGATCCTAAGTTCCATCTTTATCCCCAGGCACAAGTGTACAGTATTCCAGCCTTCTCCTTCACCATATACCCATATCATTACTGTCTCGGCTGTGAAGGCAGCATTCTGAGCCATCAGGTCTGGCAGGACTCTCTGCATTTAATCCCAGAAGACCTGGAGAGAGGACAGTCCCAGAGAAGATGCATGACATTACCCACTGCTGAGAAGCATCTCAGCATTTGTCTGAATTGGAAAGGTTCCACTTCTGTAATTGTGGTGTCCTGTGCCACCTGTGGATTATTTCAAATTGTGTAAACCTGCTCCTGGTGTCCTGGGTAGCCAGTCTAAGGTTGCTCCAGACCTGTGTCCATATTTGTGGGGATATATTTGTTTGCAGTTCAGTGCTCCATTTTTGTCAGAGCAGATCTGTTGGATCCAGTTTCAAGGTCAGTAGCCCTGTATATAGGTGACCCACCGTTAGAGGCGTGTTCTATTTAGGCAGCAGCCGACACTCCAAGACTTGTTTCAGATGCACCCCTGTACCGTGGCCCCACATACACCCTGGAGAGCATGCCTCAGCTACAAGTATTGCTAATGCAGAGTCTTCCCCAGCTCAAATTCGTCCTGAAGCTGGCCAAACATTTTAAGGTACTCTGTAGTGTCCTCTACCAGCTGGGATAGGTTGTGTATTCCAGCCTGTCGCAAGCTCTCCAGTAGATGAGTTTGTCGCCATTTTAAGGCCAAGTTATGCCACACAGAGAAGAAGGGAGATCCTCTGGGCTCCTATTTTGCCACCCTGCTGTTTTTCTGACAAGCTGTCCTGGTGGATTGGATTATGGGATGGGAGGATGCTGCCACAGGGGGTCTACTAAACATAATTGCTTTATAGAGTCTTGCCCCAATAGGGGCTTCACAATAGGTTCATTTCAGGTGCGTGGCATTCTCCGTCATGTGAATGGTTGAACCATTTGCAAGAACTGGTGCGCATCTTGTTTCAGCACAAAGTCTGGGAGTTTCAGCTCTCCCTTCTCTATAGTCTGGAACAACTTTCTGGAACTGAGTCTCTTGGGCCGTTGCCCCAGATGAAGAAGTGTAAGCCCTAGGTGGTGCTATCCCAGGGCTATTACCCTGTCTGCTTGGCTAGTAGCAGGTTAAGTGGCCGGGTAATGAAACAGGTGCCTCCACCCAGAGGTCAGGGCTGTTAGTGGTCAAGCTAACCTGGGCACAGCCCTCTGGAACACTGTAACCCCTCTTTCCCTTCTAGTGGCCTGAACGATATACAATAATTACTTTCACAATGACCCTTATTCAACAGGCAATTATCCACACTGCACTTATCACCAGGGCTGGTTCCTCTAGCTTGACCGTGGGGACCTCTGTAAAACAAAGGTTAAACACAGCAAATAGCAACAGTACAATACTTTGGCACAAACTGGAACCACAGTCACGTTAAATGCAAACAAAGTTAAATCTGATTCATTCAGGGACTTGAACAAGGGAGGGCGTAATCAGGTTGATTTGCTTAAAGCTATATTAATCAGACAGTTATGCATGCAGTTCAGAGTCATTACACAGTCAAACACTCTGGGTACTCAGGTAGGAAAATGGTGGGCTAGCCAAGAATGTTGCAGCTGGTTGGGGCCTGTGATGGAAGAAAGCAACATACACAACACACACTATTTGTAATCCGGAGCTGGAGGGCTCAGTTCGTGAAAGAAAAGGCAACGAATCAATCAGATGACGACACTTTTAGATTTAGCTGTTGTTGCCGGGAACTACTCTGATGTTTGCTCACAATACCCAATACTGGACGCAGGCAGGATGAAATCAAGACTGCAGGCTGTTGAGCTGGAGTGCCTGGAGAAGCAGGGCCACACGAATCACCGAGGCATCGTTCCTGTTCAAGGTGTTGAGCAGGGGCTGATCCCCAGGATGATCTCTCATCGGTGACTTTCTCTGCGTGCGAGTATTCTGGCTGGGCCAGTGTAGCAGGGCCCAGGCAAACGGAAATGGATATGGATTCAGTCTGTTGAGCTGGATACAGCCTCCAGCAAGCAAACACAGTTCAGACACATAGCGGGGAACCAAATCACGACCCACTATAAGCACATAGCACATTCACATGCGAGGAAATTCCACTGTACCAGGCAAATGGCTCTCTGGTCACAGTTACAGAGTCTCCACAATCCAGGAGTTCAGAGGTAGCTGGAAGTCCTGACAGACCGATCACATTCAGAAAATCTTCAGTCTTCTTCAGGTTAAAGCCTGGTCACAATTCAGTGGCTTAATTCACTCTCCAAATTCAGATTCAGTTTGAAAAAGTACAAGTTCCTCTCAGGAACAGCAGGCAGACATGCAGGCCAAACTCAGGCCTTTCACAGTTCTCCCATGTGAATCCACTATGGATTGCTGCTCAAACTATCTCGAGTTGTGACTTCTTCATTTCACAACTCAGGTCTAACTGAAACTGCAAGCAGTGTGGGCCTTTCCCAAGATCCAAAAGGTTCGGTTGGCTGATCTGTCTGTCAGTCACAACAAGTGCTCTCCTCCAGGTTATTTTAGGTGCCAAAAGCCCAAAACTACAATTCCTACAAGTTTTGGCCCTACCAAGCCCCTGTAGGCTTTTAGAGTCCCAAATTTACAGATTGGCCCATTTCAGCAGTCCAGACCAAGATGATGGAAACAAACAGAACTGTCTATGCTGCAAAGAAGGCAGGTTAGAACAAACTGCAGTATTATTACTACTCTAACAAATGATCAGCAAACAAGAACATCTTCTAACAGAGCTCCCTCTCAGATTAATTATAACTGCAATCCAGGCAGCTCTTAAAGAGACAGTACACAGAGGTTATACAGTCGCTCTCTGGCAATACATTTAAACTACAAAACGTAGGACACCAGCCAGGCAGTGAGCATTTAAGCAAGCTCAAGGAAGACTTTTCAGGAACCCCATTTGTAGGGATTACACCCATCCCAGGAGAAAACTTGGCATCCGTGTCAAGTCTGTACCATCACACTACTGAAAATGCAATATAAATGAGACATATATATCATTAGCTTGTTACATTACTATACGTTTCAATATACTTAACATTATTACATTCATATTGACAATACTTATGCATGTTTCATACAGATAATTCTGATTCCACTATGATTAACACATTAGTAACATCACAATACTGCTTCAGGTAATAACTTCTTGCACATTAAAGAATGTAAGGAGGCCCTTCCTATCAGCTAATTCAGGGCCGGATGTGGCAGGGACACCATAGTGAGAGGGAAAACAAGTAACCTGGAATTGGCTGTCAAGCTCAATTTAGACAGTGAGCTTAGCGAGATGTAAACCCCTCTGAGAACCACATTGAGAGGCAAATCTACTGGCCTCCCAGGAGAATCATAACTAAAGCATAGTACTGGCTTGGCAGCTCAGCCAGTCTTTCTGGGGAACAGCCACAGTCTCTGTACTTTCAGCACTAACTTTGGAGCTTTTGTCAGTCATGAGGGTGCCTCTGCACGGATGGGAATGTCCAAACTGGAGCACTGTCAGTTCCTTACTCTGTAGGCTCTGTTTCCACAACACTTGGCTCATTTAGAGAAGGTTCTGGCACAATTAGGCTTTGTGGCACTGAAGGGGAGCTGTCAGTGCTCTCATATTGTTGTTCAAGTTCTGGTGTGTCACCAGGAGACTTAGACCACCAGCCCCTTCTTTGGGCAATTCACACAGTTCCACAAAACACAGAGAGTCCAGCAACCTCAGATGTGATGCTTTGAATCTCACTTTCAGGAGCATTGGCTCAAGGATGAAGCTGGGGGTTAGGCAGTCCAGAAGGCCCAGTTTCATCCCCACAGTTAGTTATAGGGTTACCTCGAAACAGCTGACTCAATTCATAGGAGGAATAATAGGCATTGTCACACTCACTATCATCAGAGGTAGACTGACAGTCACTATCATTCTGGGCCTGCTGGAGGAAACCTTAACTCTGTAACTACGGGGGTAGGTTGACTCCATCTCTTTGCAGCAGCATGAGTCACCGGCCCAGGAGGCAATGTCTGCTGGCTCAGCTTCAATAATAACTGGCCGATAGCAATGATTATGGTGCATGGTCTTGACAGCTTTGGAGTTATTCTCTGGGTGTACCTTGTATACTGGTAGATCATCCAACTTTCCAACTACTACATGAGGAAAATGGTGCTACCTATCAGCAATTTTATTACTTGCCATGTAGTCCCAAATTCGTAACAACACATAGTCTCCGGGCACGTAGCTCTTGAGCCTTTACTTTCTTGTTGTGCCTCTCTTTGTTGGCGAGATTTCTTTTAGCGGCCATTGTCTGGGCTAGTTGATATGCATGGTTCAATGGAGCTTTCAGTTTCTGTACATACTGCAGGTAGTTTTCAGCTTGGACCCCATCTGGAAAGACCCCAAAAAGACATCAACTGGCAGGTGGGCCTCCCTCCCAAGCATGAGGCGGTAGGGGAGAACCCAGTCGTGTCATTTTATTGCAATTGTCGTGTGTACCAAGGTGCTAATCTCCTGGCTCCACTTATGCTTGACTTTGGGCGGAGGGTGCCCAGCATGTCTAGACGATGTGGTTAAAACGTTCTGGATGAGGGTTCCTGCACGTGATAGGGGTGGTTCTTGACTTCTGCACCCCACAGAGAGAGCATTTCTTTGATTAGCCAACTTTCAAGTCTCTGCCTTGGTCAGAGTGGATCCGCTGGGGGCACCATGGTGGACAAAGAATTTTTCCACTAGTACCTGGCCACGGTAGAGACCTTTTGATCTTTAGTTGGAAAAGCTTGTGCATACCATGTGAAATGATCTGTAACCACTAGCACATTGGCAATATTCTGCTGATCAGGTTCTAAACACAAAAGTCTATGCAGATCAGTTCCATGGGGTGCTGGTAGTAATATTGACAGGGGGCAGCCCTCTGAGGCAGAGCTTTCCTTTGCAGGCAACGACTGCAGGTCTTTACATGGTGCTCAACATTGGCCCCATCTTGGGCCAGTAGAATCGAGATCGTACCAGGTCGAGAGTTCTGTCAATACCGAGGTGCCCCATGTGATTGTGGAGGGACCTCAGTACCAAATCTTTAAAGGCCGTGGGCAGGACCAATTGATGCTTGTCTACTCAACCACTGCGATATACTGTCTCTCTGTATAACAACTTATTGTGTAACATCAACCTGGGGCTTTCTTTAAAAATTGGGCAGTTATGCAAGTCGGGGAATGCAACTGGGACACATCTTTACCCATACGCAGGGCATCAAGTGCTGGCTGAATCATAGGATCTTGGGATTGAGCCCACTGGATGCTGTCATTGTCAGATTGAGGTAGTGCACTAATATCTAGAGCAGAGAAATGGCAATAGGCAGCCAGTATGCAGATATCAGAGGGCCCAAGCAATGTACCAAGTAGTCCACTGTGTCTGTAGACATCTGTTCATCTCTATCAAACTTTGGGCACGTTCTCGGATGTCAGGTTCAGACAGCCTGACCCAATCACTCTTGGAGACTGGCCTTCATGACAGGGTGTCAGCATCAATATGGTTCAGTCCTGGCCTGTATTCGACAGCATAATCATAGGTTGATAAAGGAGAGAGCCACCGGTGCCCAGTGGAGTCCAACTTAGCTAAAGTCTGTACATAGGTTAACGGGTTATTGTTGGTCTTCACCAACATCTTTGCCCCATAGAGGTACTCATGAAACTGGTCAACAATGGCCCATTTTAGGGCAAGGAACTCCAGCTTGTGCACAGGATAGTTTTGTTCTGACAGGGTCAAGCTCCTGCTGGAAAAACCACTGGTCTCAAACCATCCTCATGGTATTGATACAGCACAGCTCCTAGGCCCTGCAGACTAGTGCCCATATGCAGCATATAGGGCTTGATAGGGTCAGCACAGGCGAGGATGGGGGGTGTGGGTGAGCTGGTATATGACTTTGTGGAAGAGCTACTTCACATTCGGTGTCCAAGGGACCCAAAAGGTTCACCTGTTGGAAGTATACTTTATTAGGTTCTTTGACAGCCCCTTTCTTGTATTTATGGTTGGTAGAGGGGTAACTCTGGGTGAGATTCAGGGCGGCTGAATCACCTAGGAATAGTCTTTCATGACCCTGCAGTAGTAGCCACAGAACCTCAGGAAACATAGTTCTTTCAAGTTATGGGGCTGGGGCCAAGTAGTCAGTGACTCGACCTTACTGGGATTGGTCTCTGTCCTTCTGCAGATACTATGTGCCCCACATACTTCACGGAGGTTTGAAAAACTGCCATTTGTCAATGGACAGCTTGAGGCCAAAGTCTTCCATTCAGTCTACGACTTTAAACAGTCGAGTCTCATGCTCCTCTAATGTGCGTCCGAACACAATGACATCATCTAGGTACACTAGGCATTCCAGCAAGTTCATATCTCCACCGCACATTCTATCAGTCGCTGAAAGGTGGCTAGGGCACACAAAATCCTCTGTGGCATTCTCAGAATTGTAGAACCCCAAAGGACAGATGAAGGCAGTTTTCTTATGGTCCTCCATGGCCATGAATCTGGTAATATCCTGAAGATCAATACTGAGAACCATTTGCTCCCATTCAAGCAATCCAGGGCACCTTGTATACAGGGCATGGTGTATTGATCTGGGATAGTCCGCCGGTTCAGGGTTAGATAATCAACACACATCCTCACTGACTCATTCTTCTTACGCACAACCACAATGGGAGAGGCAAATGGGCTCCTTGATTCTTGTACAACGCCAGCAGCGAGCATTTCCTGCAGGTGCCTCCTAATATCATCTATGTCCGCTGGGCAGGCGTTGGGATGTCTCTCAAAATGTCCGGTCATCATGTAAGCATATGTGATGCTCTGCACCCTGGACACACCCCGTCCCATTCTTTTAACGAAAACACTTGGTCTCTCTGGGCGAGTTTCTTGCTAATCCTAGTCTTCCACTCAGCTGGCAAAGGGACTCATCAAAAGTCAAACAGGCCGGGTCACTCTCTCCTTTTGGCCAGAGTACTTGTTATTGGGTAATACTGCAGTGTCTGCACGGTATACTGTAGCTAGAGTGCACCCTCTGTTCACAGACCTCCCAATCTGACAGATTTTGAATCTGGGCCATCACTCATCGTGCATAGGCATGGACACAGGCAGGCAAGATGCTGGGTTTAACAATAATCCTTTTAGCAACTTTCCATCACCTTGTGCATCCAACATTAATATTTTGTTCTTTACATTTCTCTTTAGGCAAACTTCTCCATGGATTGTGAACTGGGCATTGGGGCCAATACCAAGGAGTCAGGTTCCTCTTTCCACACTATCCCACTGGCTTATCTGGGTCCTCTTCATTGGGTTTCTGTTGTAATTCATATCCCCTTTTACTAAGGCTGGAATTCTTAAGGCCCATCCAGTCAGTTGCCTTGTTTCTCATGGCAGAGTTGTGCTAGTCTCCCAAACATGTGGGCGTTTGTTCCAATTAACAGGGGAACCCCATCACTACAGTCCAGTGGGGGGACACACTAGGGCCAGTGTCTCTACTTGCTCCTTTACACCAGTTACAGTTGCAGGAAAAAACAACCATAGGTGGACATATCCAAGGTAGGTATAAGACTTGTCGCTCAGCCCCCACACATGTAGGCCTTCCAGGAATTGTAATGGCACATCAGATAAGTGTAAATCATGCCAGTTCTGAAATACAATGGTCTTCTGTGACCCACTGTCAACACAGCCTGAGTAGGAATACCATTCACAGCCACAGTAGTCTTCATTGAAGGGCCCACTATTTTGGACCAGTCTGGAGGGACAACAGCAGGGCCTGGAAAGACAATTTATCCACAGAGGGTTTGAGTTAGGATGGCTGAAGCCTTCACTGTGGTCGTTTGCTGCACCCTTGACCACTGCCTCATTTTCTGAAGCTCTCCTTGAAGCTGGTTCACCACTTTCTCTAAGTCCTTCTTAGACTGGCATTTCCTCTTCATATGGCCATCCTTGCGAACTGTGACAAATGACAGGCCCTCGAGGAATCCTTGGGGAAAACATAGCAGGGATGCTGGAGCATTGATGGGAGATTGTGATCTGACTTCTGCTGGTAGTATACCATGTCTCAAAAGTTCCTTTAGGGTGGTAGTCAATTCCTTGAGCTCAGCCGAGAAGCCACCCTCAGTAGAGAATGCCTGAGGGTGAACCCCACCCCATAACAGTCATGTCCTGACAGGGCCAGGGTCTCTGTCAGCAGGGGATACCTCAGTGAATGCACCTGGTTGTACTTTTGGACTTCCTTCAGCAACTCCTCCTCCACTGTTTAACTCATGGCGGGACACTCGTAGTGTTCTCCATTTCGGAAGAGCCTTCCAGTGCCATGATCACTTGGGCTGCACTCACCCCATAATTACAATCTCCTCTTCACCTTCTACCTCCCGGAGTTCTTTTATCAAGTCATAGTAGTCAGGTGGGTGACCTCTCTATCCTGGAGAATTTAACTGGGTGATCTGCAGTTTAGAATGCTTGGCATGTTGCAGTATGTGCCCCAATCTCAGCGGTTCAAATAACTGGTGGCTACCCACCTTTCCAGAAAGCTTTCTGCAGAGCTCTTTCTAGGTGAGTACATTACACAGACAAACATTCCCCTTCCATTGTTTGGTACCTTGGAATTTCCACATCAAAGTCTCCTGACTCAATGCTCCCAAAATAGCCTTCAAGTACAGATAGGTACTTCTGAGCAGATGCATCAGGGTTCGTGGACCTCAAAATTTAATGGCTTCAAGGCGGCCCTCATACTTTCTATGATTCTTTTCCTTCTCAGCCTCTGCACACTGCCACTCGGGTACCAAGGGAAAACATAGTCAATCCAGGTCTCTAGTCATCTCCCCTGGAGTGGGGAGGTGCCGAGAAGACTCTCAGCCTTCAGTAGGAGTCGTGACTAATGGTGGGTAGAAATATAGGGGCCAGCATTAACATGGGCACAGAAGGTGGGGCAGTAATAGGTGCTGGAGTGGGAGGGTGTTGGGGAAGGAACACCCCCAGGTGGCAGGAACAGTTTCTAAAGTCCTCTATGGTTTTCCTTCCTCCAGCAACAACTTAATAAATTTCTCCTCAAAGTCTCAGATAATGGTGGAGCTCATCCTCCCCAGGGTCTTTACTGTCTTTTGTTACCACGCTCAGGCGGCTAGGACCCTTCTGAGGCAATAGTCTGTGGTACTGAGAGCTGTCCATGAGGTCTACACTCTACCAAGGCTATGAAGTTTGGTCGATCAAATCAGCCTGTTGACCCGCACCACCACAGGGTTTTTAAACATTCAACTTGGAGAGTGCTCCTCTACAGTGTTCTTACTGGTACCCAGGAAATATCCAGTATAAGCAGAGCATGTTGGCGTCGATCTCCTGCCCAGTACAGACCCCACAACTGGTGTACAGCCATTTCTACTGGGGTAGCCATTAATCTTTAACAATAATTCATAATTTTTGGCCACTAGAAGGCACATATCCCAGCGGTGAGCCTCCAGATATAACCCTAGGTGGCGCTATCCCAAGGGCTACTACCCTGCCTGCTTGGCTAATAGCAGGTTAAGGGGCCTGGGTAATGAAATGGGTGCCTCCATCCAGAGGTCAGGGCCGTTAGTGGCCAAGCTAACCTGGGCACAGCCCTCTGGGACACTGTAACCCCCTCTTTCCCTTCTAGTGACCTATATATAGACAATATACAATAATTACTTTCACAATGACCGTTATTCACTAGACAATTACCGCACTGTTTGCACTTACCACCAGGCTGGTTCCTGTAGCTTGACCCTGGTGACCCCTGTAAAACAAGGTTAAGCACAGCAAATAGCAACAGTACAATACTTTTGGCACAAACTGGAACCACAGTCAGGTTAAATGCAAACAAAGTTAAACTGATTTATTCAGGGGACTTGAACAAGGGAGTGGTGTAATCAGGTTGATTTGCTTAAAAGCTATATTAATCAGACAGTTATGCATGCAGTTCAGAGTCCCTACACAGTCACACACTCTGGGTACCCTGGTAGGAAAAGCGGTGGGCTAGCCAGGAGCGTTGCAGCTGGTTGGGGGCCCTGTGATGGAAGAAAGCAACATGCACAACACACACTATTTGTAACCTGGAGCCGGAGGGCTCAGTTCGTGAAAGAAAAGGCAACAAAACAATCAGATGACAACACTTTTAGATTTAGCTGTTGTTTCATGGAGCTACCCTGATGTTTACTCATGATACCCAATACTGGACACAGGCAGGATGAACTTGAGACTACAGGCTGTTGAGCTGGAGTTCCCGGAGAAGCAGGGCCCACACAAATCACGAGGCATTGTTCCTGTTCAAGGTGTTGAGCAGGGGCTGATCCCAGGCCGGTCTCTGGTCGATGACTTTCACTGCGTAGTAGGTTATCTGGCTGGGCCAGTGTAGCAGGGCCCAGGCAAACAGAAATGGATACGGGCTTCAGTCCGCTGAGCTGATACAGCTCCAGCAAGTAAACACAGTTCAGACACACAGTGGGGAACCAAATCACGACCCACTATAAGCACACAGCACATTCACAGGTGAGGAAATTCCACTGTGCCAGGCAAATGGCTCTCTAATCGAATTACAGAGTCTCTGCACAATCCAGGAGTTCAGAGGTAGCTGGAAGTCCTGACAGGCCAATCACATTCAGCAAATCGTTGGTCTTCTTCTTCAGGTTAAAGCCTAGTCACAATTCAGTGGCTTAATTCACTCTCAAATTCAGATTCAGTCCGAAAAAGCACAAGTTCCACCTCAGGAACAGCAGGAAGCGTGTGAGGCTAAACTCAAGCCTTTCCACAGTTCTCCCACCTTACTATGGATTGTTGCTCTAACTATCTCAAGCTGTTATTTCTTCGCTTCCTACCTCAGATCTAACTGAAACTGCAAGCAGTGTGGGACTTTCCCAAAGATCCAAAAGGTTTGGTTGGCTGATCTGTCTGTCAGTCACAACAAGGGCTCCCCACCAAGTTATTTTAGGCACAAAAAGCCCAAAACTACAATTCCTATAAGTTTGGCTCCACCAACCCCTGTAGGCAGGCTCCATTTTAGAGTCCCAAATGTAGTGATTGGCCCATTTCAGCAGTCCAGGACCAAGATGATGGGAACAAACAGAACTATCATGCAGCAAAGAAGGCAGGTTAGAACAAACTGCAATATTATTACTACTCTAACAAATGATCAGCAAACAAGTACATCTTCTAACAGAGCTCCCTCTCAGATTAATTATGACTGTATTCAGGCAACTCTTAAAGAGACAGTACACAGAGGCTATACAGGCACTCTCTGGCAACACATTTAAACTGCAAAATGCAGGACACCAGCCTGGCAGTGAGCATTTAAGCAAGCTCGAGGAAGACTTTTGGGAATCCCCATTTGTGGGGTTACAGAAAGAGCATTTGGTTTGCAGCCCTAAGAGCAGTTCCTGCTTGATCCAGATAGGTAAGTTGTTTAATAGGCATAGGATCCAAGGTGCGCCATCATTTTCTATGCATGCAGCCTCCCCAACCTGTGAGTGAGGTGCATTCGGTTCTGTCTCTCTGTATCTCTGCCTGTATGTGCTATCAGTGATGGTATATCAAGTTGGCCCTAGAGAAGCAATATTCTAGGAGAAATGCACTGCCAGGTATTTTATGCTACTGTAGTCTACACTGGTTGTAGGTCCCATGGGTAATTTGGTATGTTAGTGACAGTATTATGAGAGGAAGTATAATAGATTTGGATACATTGGCTTTGTACCCAGAGAACGCACCAAATTTAGCCAGTAAGTCAAGACAGCTGGCACTGAGTCTCTAGGTTGGGAGAGAACCAGCATGGTATCATTTGCATATGCCAGAGCCATATGCTCCTCTCCCATGGTAATGCCATGTATGTGTCCATTTGCTGTATAGCCTGCAGAAGGGTCTCTAGGGCTAGTACAAAAAGGAGTGGTGAGAGGGGCAGCTCTGGGGTTCCTCTTCCTAGGGTGAAAGAAGGGGAGGTTTATGCACTGGTGGTGACTGAGGTCAATGCACCTCTATAGAGTGTACATATCTAACTTACTAAGGTGTCTCCCAGTCCAAATATTTTTCAGGCGTGAAAGAGATAATCCCACTCCACCCTGTCAAATGTTTTCTGTGTATCTAATGAGAGAAGCACTGCTGCTGGGTGGGTGGGGACTGCTTTCCATATGAGATTAAGGAGCCTCCTAGTGTTATTCCTAGCCCATCTCTGTGGGACAAAGCCTAATTGGTCTGTATCAAGGAGAGTGGCAGTCCCTTTGAGCCTAGTTGCTAGTATCTTGCCTAGGCTTTGCAGTTGAGTGGTCAGCAGGGATATGGGCCGATAGCTGCCACAAGAAAGGGTCCTTATCTTCTTTAGGTGTCAGGGTAATTACTGCTGTTCTCCTGGAGGGGTCCCCACCTTTGCTGCCTCCTGGAGGCCTCAATCAGGGGTGTTAGGAGGATGTCATGGAAGTGATGCAAGAATTCCGCAGCTAGGCCATCTATGCCGGGCTCTTCCCAGCTGGCATTGTGCGCAAGGCTTGCTCAAGTTCATGCTCAGTGAAAGATCTGTCTAGTTCTTCCTGCTGAGCTGAATCCAGCTTTGGAAGATTCAGGGTGTCATGAACTGTGAGCTTGGCATCAAGGGAAGACTTTTTCATATAGAGGGTCTGGTAGAACTCCTTGAATAAGCTACTGATCCCTTGCAAGCTCTTCATAAGAGTGCCATTGGCTGCTATAATGCCCACAGTTCTGGAATTTTCTTGCCTCTCTTTTAGTTGATAGGCAAGCAGGCACCCTGATTTCTCACTTCGCTTCCCCAGAAGTGCTGTTCGATATGGAATAGTGCAAATTCTGCCTTCTGATGAAGGTACATATTCACCTTATATCTGGTGCCTGTTATTTGTAGGGATTAGGTCTTTCTTTCTTTCTTTGTATCTGCCTGTACCTTTCTTCCAGGTTCTTCAGGGTCCTGAGCTAGAGCTGGAAAAGCCAGAGCAGGCTCGAGCCTGGCTCAAGCTTAGTGCCTAGCCCAGTTTGGCACAAACTCTATAAGCAATTGAGGGCCAGGGTCGAGCCAAACCAGTTATGGTGAAAGCAAGCATTTTGTCAGCCTGAGCAGTCAGTGTAGTGTCTGAAATGTTCAGCTCCTATGCAGAAAATAGCCTGCAGTAGCCAGGGCTCAGCTTGTGTTTTGTTCGTAGAGTCAAGTCAGACCTCTGGCATGGCTCTGGCTTGGATCTAGGTGAAAAACCCTGACTTGCCCACCTCTATCCTGAGCTGTTCCACAAGGTCCTTAAGCCTGGTTCATTTCAAATTGGAGGTGTAGCTAATGCACCATCTCCTAATGTATGCCTTCAGTGCATCCCACTGGGTGGCTGCAGACATGTCCTCCTTGCGGTTCATGGCAAGGAAGGTCTGCACTTCTTGAAGGAGGAACTGGAAGAAGACCTTATCCTTAAGCAGAGAGTTGCTGAATTTCCATTGCTTTTGGGCGTGCCTTGCAACTACACTGGGAGCTCGGGAAAGGTCACAGGGCGTGATCTGAAATAATGACTGTCCCAATGGTGGCATCCATCATGTCAGCCACCATCTGGTGTGGTACTAGCCATAGATCGATCCATGGGTGAGACTGATATGGTACCAAGTAAAAGTAGTAATCACGGTACACAGAGTGCATTAGGCACCAGATGTCAATGAGAACTAGCTCAGTTGCCATCTTGGTGAGTGCCATGAGCACGAGTGAGCACAGCCCTGAGGGGCTCTGCTTGATCTAGGAAATTGTCCATGATCATATTGGCATCCCCCAAAACTAGTTGTCCCTTAACATGTGTTGCCAATGTCTGTGTCATGTCTTGGAAGAATGTGTTATCTATGCGATTTGGGCCATATATGTTGCATAGTGTAACTTGTTGCCTAACAAGTCCCCTATGGCTATTATGTACCTGCCTTCTGGGTCTGAGATGGTTTCCTCCGCCGTAAAGGATATTGTTGTGAATGAGGATGGCCACCCTCTGTTCTTGGAATTATAAGTGCTCCCAAATACCTGGGAGACACACCCCGTCTTTCATTTTGCCATTTCCAATTCTGAGAGATGTCTCTTGTAGTAAAGCTATACCTGACCCTTACCTTTTAAGGTGATCTAATATCTTGCAGTGCTTTATGGCAGAGTGAACACCTTTAATGTTTCAAGAGATCCATCTGATAGGATGTCCCACCATTCCTTACAACCGATAGAGAGCAAAGGGTGTTGGTCCTCATTATATCTGCAGATGTACTATCCCTGATGCAGTATAAGTGTAAGTTTGCCATTTCCCTTAAAGGTGATAGGAAACAGTTTTTAGACCTCTAGATGCCCTCTAGTTGTTCTTTTATTGGTTACCCACCATTCTGATATGTTTCTGACCTTTTGTTTAATAAATAATCTAATTGTGTTACCTTTGTAACTCTCCTGAATCCTCTGTGCTCAGCAGTTGCTGTTCTCTGTTTCATACTGCCTGAACATTCTATGACATCAGGAACACCCATTCCAAGCTATTCCAAGGAATAGCATGGAATGGGAGTTTCTGATATCTTGAATATCATAGAAATATGAAAATCAAGAGCAGTAGCTGGTGAGGAGAGTGGAACTCAATGAGATGTGAAGGCACCTCAAAGCGAGACTATTTATTTGTCAAAAATCATCAGAGCATATCAGATTACATAACTGGCATGGAAAGGAAGATGGAAGGGCAGTTAACAATGTAAGAATCATTTCTTATCTCCTTCAAGATTGTCAGTTGTGTAGCATATAGGGTTGTGCCCAGCCATGGGAAAAGCTGGCCCATGGCCTGCTGGAGCTCTGGTAACAGAGTGATGTGAGCAGTCAAAATTGGTCTCTCCATTTGGCTGACTCAGTTTGACCACTTTCGTGAGGAAAGCAAGTAGTATGAAACAGCGATGAGTACTGTATGGAAGTGTAGCAGTGAGCTACACTCACTGGAGCAGGATATGGGGATATGTTTGGCCAAGCCATGCTGAGCTGGCTGTTTTGTGTAGTGGCTTGAGCCTACCCCTGGAGCTGGCGGACCTGGGTTCAGGTCCAGGTCCTGCTACAGTGGAGATTCTTTATTGTTGTGCGTTTGTCCTTTTCCCCATGTCTGCCCCCCTCCCGAGTTGATTGTAATAATTTTGGGGTGGGATGAGGGCATAGCCCCACATAAAAATACTTTGTTTCATTGTCTCCATTGGGATAGTAAGTGACCATCGCTGTTTGACGGTCGCTGTAATACTAGTAGCGCTTTTGACTTCAGGCAGTGTTTGATTCACTCTTTTGGTCAGCAACATTTTTTCTAACTTCTCTTTCTCTCCACCACTGACTGGCCCCCTTCCACTGCCCCCAGCCCCATCACCCCAGCGTCCATTGGGACTTACCTCTTGGTATTTTCTTGAGGTGCCAGCTGGCCGTGCGGCACCTGTGAGGGCGGTATCATCCTATCAGTCGGTACATTTTCAGCCTCCATTTTTCTCCCGTCCAGAGACAGAGCTGTTAAGTGCAATGACACCAATGGCCAGCCACACACGCTTCCGAGACGTGACATGCCAGGTGTCTGCTCCGCTCCTCCCTATATTGTGGAGCTGGTGTGACAGTCTCCAGCCACCGCTAGGGGCCAGGCATGCACTGATCTCTGGTCCCACCCTCCCCAGAAGAGGAGAGCTGTCCTCTGGTTGCTCAATCCTCTCCCTCCCCACCGACCCCAGGCAACCCACTCGCACCACAAACATGGGTCGCCCGGCGTGGCAGGAGGTAAGGCAGTGATGCCTCAGCCCTCCACTCCACTGGGCCAGTGGTTGGCGACATTTAAAAGTTGCCTTTATCACATAAAACTCTTGGCTCCTGAGACAGCCCCACTGCTTACCAGAGGATACAAAGCAACACTTTAGGCAGGGTTGCATCTTGTTCCATTCCATTAGAACATGCAACCAGTTTAACAGCTTTAACACACAAAGTCAGGAAAGAAACTGTTCAACAAAATTATTCAAAACATATTTAAACCTTTTGTAGATCATTTTGTGAGGGGCAGGCTTAATCTGTGAGGGGTGGGAGATCCCTGAAACATTTGCCCTCCCTCTCTTGCACCACCAAATTCGGTCTTGTTATTTTCTATTTTCCTAAATGACCTCATATAGAGTGTGGACCACCTTTCAAAATTTGGATGGTGATTGATGTTCTCCTCAAAGGTATTGGCAAAATAATCAGCCTTAGCAAATCTGATAGCCTTAGTGCAGTCATTTTAGAGATGGTGATACCTCTGTAAGTCAGTGGTAGAGTGTGTATATTTGTGCTCCATTCAGGCCAGGTCACGGGCTCGTAAACAGGCTAGTAGCTCTGCAGTGACCCAGGGAGGTGGGACCCCTTACCATGGTGCTGCAAAGGAGGTGTGGTGGTTCCAGATTTTCAAGAATTATGACTTGAAATATGCTAGGACATTGTCAATGGTGATTGCCGAGGACACTGGAGACCAGTCTGTGCTGTGCAGGTCATTGAAAAGGGTGAGGTGAAGGGATCGAAAGACCAAATTTATAGTATTTTGGGAGGGATTTTAGTACGGTGAACTTTACGAATGCAGAAGGTTAGGTGATGATCACTTAAGGCATCAGGGAGGATGCCGGACCTAATGATATGGTGGGGTGGGAGGTGAGGGCCCAGTTGATGGAGTGGTTGAGGGGTTTGTAATTTAGCCAGTGAGTGCATTAATTAACTGGGTTAGGGTCAGTGAGGCAAAGTCATTGTAAGCTTTGGAGTAGGAGGAGGAGGAGAGCCAGTTCATGTGAAATTACCTAAGATATGGGTCTCCCGGTGGAGGCATGTGACAAGATGGTGGTCAAAATGTCAGTGATGCCTGAGGTGGTGAAGCCAGGGCAGCAGTAAATGCCAGCTACAAAGCGGGGGTTAGAGTGGGGAAGAGAGAGCTTTATTAGCAATATCTCGTAATGCAGATGGAATGGACGTAGCTAGACACATACAAAACTAGAACGAGGAGTTAAGGTAGATGCCACACCACCACCCCTGCTAGCATGGTCCTGTCGAGAGAAAGGAGTATTCAGGGATTGAGATGCTCCTGTCAGTAATTTTGGGGTGAGCCATGACTCTGTCAGAATTTGTCGATCTTGTTTAAGGGTTTGCATGGAGGGCTAAATTTGGGTGAATTTGGAGAGGAGGCTTCTGATGTTAAGGTGGGCGACCTTCAGTCCCCGAAGGAGGTAGGGATGGACCAGGGTTGGTTTCAATGTCCCCAGCAAGAAGCAGTAACAGGTAGATTAAGTGGAAAGACAAGGATTTTGTACTTTTAGTAGGTGAAAGTTGGGTGAAGGAGGGTGGCTATGAGGTGTGGAAAAGGTGGAGATGACATAGCTAAAATGTGTAGTATGGAGGCAGGATGGGAGAAGAATTGATGCTTTGGGGACCCAGAAGCAGTGGGGCATAGTGGTGGTGGTAATGGAGGAAACAGTAGGGGATGTGGAGGGTAGGCTAAGCAGCAGGATAAGGTGGAGGTGGTGGGAGGGAGCAGGGTGGAGAGGAAAAATGGAAGTGAGGAAGTAGTGAGGAGGAAGGGGAGGAGACAAATGATACACAGTAGCATGATGTGGCAGTGAAGAAGGGCACCAGGGTGTGAAGGAAAAGGAGGGGATCTGCCCGCTAGCCAGAAGAACTTATAAAAGGTAGCAGAGTAATAGGGAGGAGCAGGGCAGCTGTTGATTGAATTGAGAGATAGTAGAAATACTTCTGAAACTGCTAATTACAGACTTAGATATTGAGGCGAAAACTACAGGTAAACCTACACTGGGTGTTACAGAGGTAACCTATAAATCGCACCTAACATGCAGTTACCAGAGCTGGTGGTGTAACAAAACATCACAACTAGCATATAGGGTTAACAAAACAGTAAGGGTAGGACAGAGGCTAATTAGCAACACAACTATGAGTGAGCAGACTGATAGTCTTGAAATGCAGGTTGCAAACCTTACAGTCACTGTGGCAGTCCATGGAGACCTATAGTTGGAGGACCAGGGTGGCCGGGCATCAGGCCATCAGCTGCCTTGTGGCTGACTCCAGGCAGACTCCTCCAATGTGATTCCTTTAGCTCCGTCCTAAGCTGCAGCACCACATCAGAGGACTGCAAGGAAAAAGGCCTCAAATGGGGATGCTCAGCCCACTACCAGAGACTCCTCCTGATTGGAGGAACAAGGGCTAGGGAGGGAGAACAAGTGGCTAATGTCCCAAAACAACAGCAGTCCAGGGAATTAAATCTTGAGCCTGACTGGCTCATTGACTCCCAACACACATCTAGCTGAAACAGCAGTGCAGCTGAATCTCATGCTGTCTTCAAAGGCACTTGGCAGCAGACAGTCACACTGATACCCCCACCCAGTACCAGAGACTCCTTCTGATTGGAGGAACAAGTGGGCTAGGGAGAGGGAATGAGTGGCTAATACCCCAACAACAACAACAGCAGTCCAGAGAATTAAATTCTGAACTTTACTGGCTCACCGACTCTCAAGCACACACCTAGTTGAAACAGCAGCACATCTGAATCTCGTGCTGTCTTCAAAAGAACACTCCACAGTAGACAGTCACACTGATAGCCCTGCCCATTAAAAGATACTCCTCCTGATTGGAGGAACACGTGAGCTCGAGAGGGAGACAGTGGCTAGTGTCCTAACAAAAACAGCAGTCCAGGAATTCAGTCTTGAGCCTGACTAGCTCACTGACTTCCAGCACACACACCAAGCTGAAATGGTAGCACAGCTGAATCTTGTGCTGTCTTAAAATACACTAGACAGCAGACAGTCACACTGACAGCTAATGAAGACCTGTACTGTGGTGTGCCCCAAGGTCAGCCCTTTCACCCATGTTGTTTTCATTGTGTGTACTACCCTGGGAAGATCATCAGGCAGTATGGAGTGGTTTCACTGCTATGCAGATGATCCTCAGCTCTATCTGTCTTCTGCACCTCAGGATCGTGGCGCAGAGGATGTGCTGAACCAGTGTTTGGCTGAGATCCAGGACTGGATGTCATTGAACTGGATGGGATTCAACACAGACAAAACTGAAGTACTAGTAGTGATTGAGCCGGGTGTGGGTGGGAGATTGGCAGCATCTGGGAGGGAAAGGGGCTTTACTTTGGTACCTCAGGCTCAGCACTGCTGAAAATGTGAAGAATCTCTATCTGGACAAAGGGCTGATATTCGAGGCTCGGTGTTGGCAGTTGTCCAGAATGGCTTCTGCCATCTGAGGAATATTAGCCAGATTCATTCCTTATCCCCTGAGATTTGCCCTCTCTGGTACATGGTTTTGTGACCTCATGGCTCATTTAGATAACGTCCTCTACCTTGGGGTCAGTGGAGATACACTGTGGTGCAGAACACAGCTGCAAGGTTGTTGACCAGCCTTTCAAGGACAAATCATAGTACCCAGGCACAGAAGGAACTGCACTGGCTGCTGGTTAAGTGGCGTATGTCGTATAAGGTCGGCTTACTAACCTATAAGGCTCTACACGGTCTGGTCCAGCCTACTTGTGCAAGCTCTTTCATCCTTACCTGCCTCGTGCATCCTCCATTCCACCGAGGAGGGTCACCTGGTTGTTCTCAGGGTCAGATTAAATATCGGGTGACAGGGGCTTTGAAGTAGCTGGGCCAATATTATGGAACTCGCTTCCGAGAGCCCTGAGGATGCCCCTCTGTGAAGTCTTTAAAGGGGTTAAAACTTTTCTCTTTGCTCTGGCTTTTGATGTATGAACTATGTATTTATGAGAAACTTATTTATTGTGCAGTCCAGCTGTTGGTTCATTTATTTATTTTGGACATATGTTGTAATTTATAATTTTTATTGTTTGTTTTTATAATTATGTATTTGATTATTTTAATGTTTCTATTTCCTCCTTTGTACTGGTGCCCTGGGCCTCTGGGAAGAGTGCCATAAATAAACAAAGCTGCTACTACTACTACTACTTGTACTAGCCCAGCCTACTACCAGATGCCTCCTGATTGGAGGAACAAGTGGGGAAGGTAGGGGAACGAGTGGTCAATGTCCCAACAACAGTAGCAGCCTAGGCAACTACATCCTGGCCCATCTGGCTTACTGACCTCAGCACGCCTACCTAGCTGAAACCCTGCCCTGCACTGTTTGTGATGATTTTGCTCCTTGTCTATTATGACCCCCCAAGTCCTTTCCATCCTTCACTGCAGCAAGCGAAGCCCCCACAACATATACGTCCTACCTCTGTTTCTTCTCCCAAGTGTAGGACCTTTGAATTTGGTTACATGAACTCTAATACTCAGGAGTTTGACTAGTCTCCCTTCTTGTTCAGGTCCTAAAATCTGTCCCCATCCTCAATGGAGACCATCACCCTGGCCAGCCTAGTGTGATTGCAAACTTAAGCAGCCTGCTGGAGACTTCAACTTTCAGATTGTTGAACAAAGTGTTGCAAAGCAGTGGCCCCAGCACCAATACCTAAGTACCCTAGGTATCCCACTGGTACCTCTCTGCACTTGGAGTAGTTCCCATTAACCACAACCTCTTCTTTCTTCCCCAAGCCAGTTAATAGTCCACCATGTGAATGTCTTGTGTATACCACAATGGTGTACTTTGAGTAGATCAGTGGTTCTCAAGTCCCAGTCTGGTGGCCTCAAAGGGCTTCAAAGTGCAACCTCCAGAACTTATGGTGGTCTCACTTCTTATTCACCCCAACCCCTCACATACACCAAGTCCACAATATAGAACACATTTTTTTACATAGTATACATTAAATCAAGCCCCTGATGTATTTTTACTTGAAGTGTCTCTAAAATGTGATTCAGCCTGCTATGTAACACAGCTGCAGTACTGTAGGCCTCAGAAGCTTGTACTGTAGCTTTAACTTCTCATTAGCCAATCAAGGTATTCTATTTACTTAGTGCAACCCCTACAAAAGTCTTCCTTTAGCTTGCCTAAATAGCTTGTTGCCAGGCTGGTGTCCTGCGTTTAGCAGTTTAAATGTGATTGTCAGAGAGTGCCTGTATAGCCTTTGTGCACTGTCTCTTAAGAGCTTCTTGGATTGCAGTCATAAGTAATGTATGTTGGGTGCTGAAGAAGCAACAGCTTGAGACAGTCAAGCAGCCGTCTGAGTAGTTTCATGTGGGAGAACTGTGGAAAGGCCTGAGTTGTGGCCTGCATGTCTACCTACTGCCCCTGAGAGGAGAGAAGTGAGTGTGCAGACTAAATCCAAGTTTGTGAGAACGAAGTAAGCCACTGATTTTTACCAGGCTCATACCTGAAGAAGACCGAAGATTTTGCTGAATGCGATCGGCTTGTCAGGATATCCAGCTGCTTTTGTATCCCAGTTTGTGCAGAGACTCTCGATCGTGACCGGAGGCGGTTTGCCTGTACAGTAGAATTTCCTTACATGTAAATGTGCTGTGAGTTCTTAGTGGGTTGTGATTTGGTTCCCCACTGTGTGAACTGTGTTCTGCTTGTGGAAACTGTATCCAGCCCAAAACGGACTGTATCCGAATTTGTCTCCATTTGGCTGGGGCCTTGCCACACTGGCCCAGCCAGACTACCCGCTGCACAAATAAACCCATCGATGAGAGACCTGCCTGGGGATAAGACCCGGCTCCATGCTTGAACAGGAATGACACCTCAGTGATTCGGGTGGGCCCTGCTTCTCCTGGCACTCCAGATTAACCACCTGCTGTCTCAATTTTCGTCCAGCCTGTGTCCAGTCTTGGGTATTGTGAGTAGTCATCAGGGTAGCTCCTACAACAACAGCCTAATCTAAAAGTGTGGTCATCTGATTGTCTTGTTTTCTTTTCATGAACTGGGCCCTCCGGCTCTGGATTACAAATAGTGTGTGCTGTGCATTTTGTTTTCTTCCATCACAGGGCCCCAACCAGCTGCAAGCGTTCCTGGCTAGCCACCATTCTCCATCTGGGTACCCAGAATGTGTGACTGTTTGTGGACCCTGAAGTGCATGCATAACTGTTTGATTGATAGAGCCTTTAAGCAAATTAACCTGATTATGCCCCTCCCTTGTTCAAGTCCCTTAAATAGATCAGATCTAAATCCTTTTGCATTTACCCTGACTGTGGTTCCAGTTGTGCAAGAGTACTGTACTGCTGTTATTTGCTGTGTATAACCTTGTTTTACAGGGGTCCCCAGGGCCAGGCCAGAGGAAAGCCCTGGTGGTAAGTGCAAACAGTGTGGGTACTTGTGTGGTGTATTAGGGGTATTGTGAAAGTGATTATTGTGTATTGTTCCGGCCACTAGTAAGGAAAGAGGGGGTTACAGTGTCCTGAGGGCTGTGCCCGGTTAGCTTAGCCACTACTCAACCCTGACTCCAGGTGGAGGTACCCATTTCAAAACTTAGACCCCTTAACCTGCTACTAGCCAAGCAGGCAGGGGTAGTAGCTCCTTGGATAGTGCCACCTAGGGTTACACCATAATGATTGGATGCAACCCAGGAAGACAATTTGCTGGTTTGCACTTAATGCTGTACCAAACTTGAAATTTTTGTACTACGATTTGTTTGCAGATCATGGATGTTTATATTTTCTTGGGGCACCATGAAGCCACACTTTTGAGATACTGGGCTTTCCTGGATACTTCACCCTGTGTCATTGGATGCTTTAAACTCTTTTAGTATGTGTGTGTGTGTGTGAATGATAGCTGCTACCCACAAGTAGTAACTAAATAGGAAGATTATTGGTTGAATCCTACTGTACTGCTACTGTATTTGCACTTTGAAATTGCTTTATTTTGATCTTTCTACTGAATGAGTAGTCCAAGTCCACTTGTAGCATAATGAAAAAGCTACAAAATTGTGTCTAAGAGTTTTTGAATAATCAGACCTTTGATCTCAGATCACAGATATGGCATATTGAAGAGTCCAAATGAGGATGAAATACATGTCTGTGTCTGTGTGCTCAACCTTGCAGGTTGTGTTGTGAGGTGTTCTGGTAGCATGCAGTTTTGCTTAAAGTTGAGCCAGTCCAAATTAATTCATGGGCATTTGCATATGCTTCCGTGATGTGTTGTATTATTTGGGGCATGTGCAATTTGAGTTTTCTTTAAAATTTGTAAGGAAAACAACTGATTCCTAGGGTTTTACAGAAACTACCAGTTTCAATTTACAGGAGGCAGTATAGTGCAGTGGTCTAAGGCTCTGAGCTGCAAATCTGGTGACATCCAGCAGACCAGACCTGGTTTTGAATCCCACAGCTTCCACTTGCATACTGTGTGACCCTGAGCAAGTCACTTAACTCCTTGTGCTCCCAGGTTGCACCTGGAAAAAAAGCTCCTGTAGTGTGCCTTTCCTGGTTAAACAATTTTCCCTTCCCTTTCTACAACAGTTGTTTATGGTTTCCAGTGTTACTTTCTCCTGTAACTAATCTTTATACATCCCAGGGTACTTAAGGAGCTGAGGGTGGAACTAGCAGAGCCATTAGCAGAACTGTTTAGTGAGTCTCTGAGCACAGGAGAGGTCCCAGAAGACTGGAGAAGGGCTCATGTGATCCGCTCCACAAGAGTGGTAGCAGGGAGGAGGCAGGGAACTACAGACCAGTCAGTCTTACCTCAGTAGCGGGTAAGATTGTGAAGGCACTCCTTAAGGAAAGGATAGTGCAACATCTGGAATCCATAGGGGCACAGGATCCAAGACAGCATGGGTCTACAAAGGAAGGTCCTGTCAAACTAATCTCATAGATTTGTTGACTGGGTAACCAGAGTGGTGGACAAAGGGGAGCAGTTGATGTTGTCTACCTTGACTTCAGCAAAGCTTTCGACACTGTTCCACATAGAAAATTGATAAATAAGCTGGGTAGGCTCGGGTGGGTCAGAAGTTGGTCAACTGGGTGGCAAACTGGTTGACGGGCAGAAAACAGAGAGTGGTGGTAAATGGTATACAGTCAGAAGAGATGCAAGTCACAAGTGGGTACCTCAGGGATCAGTCCTGGGCCAGTCCTCTTCAATATCTTCATTAGTGACATTGTAGATGGACTAGAAGGTAAGGCTTGTCTGTTTGCAGATGATACCAAGATCTGCAACAGAGTAGATGATCCAGATGGGGTGGGCAGAATGAGAAGAGATCTGGATAAACTAGCAAAATGGTCAGAAGAGTGGCAACTGGAATTTAATGCAAAGAAATGCAAGATCATGCACATAGGGAAGAGAAACCCTGAAGCCACCTATAGGCTGGGAGGGAGTTGCTGGCAGTCACAAAGGAAGAAAGAGACTTGGGCATCATCATCATCACCGATGACCTGAAATCATCAAGCAGACCTCCTAAAGCAGTAGGTAAAGGCTAGGGGATGTTAGGATGCATTAGTAGGGGTATCACAAAGTCGTAAGAGGGAGGTAATAATCCTTCTTTACAAGACACTGGTTAGGCCCCTTCTGAGTACTGCGTGCAGTACTGGAGGCCACACCTTCACAAGGACATTAACCACTGAGGCAGTCCAGAAAAGGACAACCAAAATGGTGCAGGGACTGCATCAGAAGACATATGAGGACAGATGAACGGAGCTCAATATGTATACCCTTGAGCAAAGGAGGGAGAGAGGTGATATGATCGAAACATTCAAACACCTTAAGGGCATTAACAAGGTGAAAGAGTCTAACATGTTTAAATATAAGAAAATAACAAGACAAGAGGACACAGCATGAGATTAGAGGCAGACCGATTAAGGGGGATGTGAGGAAATTCTTTTCACAGAAAGAGTGGTGGATGCATGGAAAAGCTACCTCAGAAAGTGGTGGCTATGAATACAGTGCAGGGCTTCAAACAGGCATGGGATAGGCATAAGGAGCAATACAGATGAGTATGAATAGATAGACCACTGACAAAGCAAAGACCGATGGCACATTTATAAGGTAGAGAAAGAAATGGGCGGACTGGATGGGCCTTGTGGTCCTTATCAGCTGTCAACCTCTATGTTTCTATGATCTCCAAAGGTACTAGAAATGCAAACTGTGTGCCTTTACTTTACACACCTATTTAGGAAAACATACTACGCTATTACCAGACAATCCTGTGCAAACTTGTTGGCTCTTATATCGGTATTTTTCTCTGAAATACAACAATTACTAATTTTATTGGAATGGCAATTTAGTTTGCTTTATTTACACATGTGGATGAATAAAAATCTGAGTTCTGTTTCACTTCACTGACATTTGAAAATGTAGAAGGGCAATTGAAAGGCACACAGACATTTCCTGAGTGCTACAGTATTTAGTGATATGTAAATTCTTAGTATTTCAGGAACTATCTATCTAAATTCTTAGTATTTCAGGAACTATCTTGTAAATTGTGGCCCTGGTAAGGTCATCAGCTTCCTACACAAAGACACAAGTAACACTGTCACTATGTATGCTACACTGAAAGAGCCACTTAAACTGTTGGGACAACTTTAATAAACAGTACACTGGGACACAATCGGCTTACATTTTACATTAACCACACCCATGCTCAGACTGCCTGCTGCCAGCTACACACTTGGAAACAAAAATCACATGAATGCTAGTGCGCACCATGGTGCAAGCGGGTGCTTTTTAAGAAAATTTTGTATTCCTACACACTTGAAAAGTTTACCATATTGCTGTTCTGTATCAGCTGAATCACAGCACGCACCTTGTTCTTGCTTGCTTTCCCCCAGACATGTCAGTTCATATTTCAGATGCTAGTGGCAGAGGCTAATCAATGGTCATTTTATTTTGATAACTCAGCAAGTTCACAGGACACGCCTCAAAATCCCTAACAGGTAAATTAATAAGATGTTGTAAAGCAGTGTGGGTGCATTTGGGGAGCAGAGCTGAAGCAGGATGGAGGAGGCAAGATAACTAGAGAGACAGGAATTCTCTCTCCTCAAGGGAGAAAACACTCCCAGTTATTATAATGTAATAATAAGCAACTGCTGCAGTAAATAATATGCACTGTTGTAGGCCAGTGCAGCAGGCAGTCAGCAAGTTGGGAGGCTACTGTGGTGTATCGGTTTATCAGCTGATCACAGTATATAATGAAAGATGAAAAGCAGAAAATTAATTGAAACCATGCTTCTGTCTGCCTCCCAACTTGTTGACTGCCTGCCGTTCCACCCTACAACAGTGCGTTATTTACTGCAGCAGTTACTTATTATTACCTTATTTATAGTAGCAGCTGGTATTTTATTTTTTAATGGACCTTGAGATGAGAGAGCCAGATAATTTCCAGTCTCTGTAGTTTACCCTGCCTCCTCCGTCCTGCTTCAGCTCTGTTCTCTGAATACAAACTGTTTTACAACATTTTTTAATTATCTGTACTGTACTTTTGCAGACGACACTAAAGAACAATATTTTAATCAGGTTATACTTACTTAAAGCAACGTCCCTCTAAACAACATGAGGAAACTTTCTCTGTCTCAGTCTCGACTCTTACCTTGCCTCTGTCTCTGTGCTTGTCTGTCTCCCTATGTTCACCTCATTACTGACACTAGGGTGCTTACAAAATGTAAAATAAAAAAAAAGGAAAAGTTCTCCAGTCTTCTGCCACAAAGACTGTGGCCTATTCTTTCCACCATGCTTGCCTCATTAGCCACACTAGTCAAATCTGCCAGAACAGGATGCGAATGGCATGCAGGCGGGCACTAGTGCACAATAAGTTTTGAAAACAGCCCCACGAGTGCTCATCACTCCCCCACACTTTGTGCCCCAATCACATCATTGCTACAGGATTCTGCAATAAAAAAGGGAGGTGTGATAAGGGCAGGACGATAGACTTTGTGTTGTGTCTGATTTCAAAGGTGACTGGTCTGACTGCGGTGCCGGTACCTCTCAGTGAACAACAAATGCAGAGGAGCCTAGTGCAACACAGATAGTGTGACTCAAATGTCCTCCACACCCTGTTAATTCTTTTTGTTTTTGTGCTCAGTAGTTTCTCTCTGGAAGTTTCCTTCCACTTCATGTGCTCTGCTGTACATGGCAGGGGCCCACCTGGAAATCTCAGTGTGACCCTATGCTCTAACCCCTTGAAGGACTTCATGTATGGGGTTGAGTGACAAATCCTACCCATACTTGGGTTATGTACGACTGTGGCTATCATTTCCTACCACTGTTGCTGCTGTGGATGAACCAGTAGAGACCTTGACTCTGGTATGCCAGCCGACTGTAACGTATGATGGTATCGCTTTGTTAATTGGCACTAATGCCCACATGTCTGGCAGACTAGCTCAGCTTTACCAGAAAAAGCAAGCGAGGAAGACTGGACAGGCCTTACACATCCAGCCATGGGTGCAGAGCGTATGACCTACAGATGCAAGCCAAGGAGGTTGACAAAGATGAACCGTGGGAGTTGTGTGGAAGAAAGATCCAGCACCACTTGTACTGCAACCCAATGCTCAGTGTACCATTAGTGGCAAAGTTGAATCAAGAAAGATGTCAAGAACAAGATTCTCATGCTGGATGCCCCAGAAGAGGGAAAGATGCCTGAGGAACTACTAGTTAATCCTAGCATCCTGCCTGCCTGAGCTCATGCCTATGCTTGGCACGTGGTGGTGCAAATTCAAAACATGTCTGAAAGAGATATTAGAATCAACCAAGGTTGCACCCTGACTACTGTGTATTGTGCAGATACTTCTGTGCTGTCCAGCGTACATACCCAAGGGGTGAAGAAGTAACCCTGATTTGTCTCGACTTTGGAGAACTCTCATTCCTGAAGAGTGGAAAGCAAAAGTCAGCAGAAAACTGGCCCAGTGGAGCAAAGTGTTTTCCTTGAGAGAATGGGATGTCGGATATGTCACTGGTGCAGAGCATTACATCAGACTCCATGACGAGAGGCCATTCTGCAAAGATCCACAGATTGGCACCAGCAGACACTGACGATGTTCCACGCCACCTCCAAGTGATGCTAGCAGCTGGAATCATACAAGAATCCCATAGCCCTTATGCATCTCCCATTGTGGTAGTCCAAAGAATGGCTCGGTGGATGTGTGTGAACTACTGGACTCTCAGTCGCAGAACTGTACCTGAACAATATACCATGCCCTGCATCCAGGATGCCCTTGATTGCCTTAATGGGAGCCAGTGGTTTTCCGCTTTAGACCTCAGGAGCTGGTATTACCAAATCCTGATGGCACCTGAAGATAGAGAGAAACTGCATTCATTTGTCCTTGGTTTTACAAATTGCACGTATGCCTCAGGGCATTTTGGGAGTGTCTGCCACTTTTCAAAGATTAATGTAGCAAGCTGTAGGGACAGAACCTACCTGGATGCCTAGTTTACCTGGATGATGTCATTGTATTTGACAAGACACTTGAAGAGCATGAGACTCATTTGTTCAAGGTTTTGGACCAGTTAGAGGATTTCAGCTTAAAACTGTCTATTGACAAATGTCAATTTTTCCAGCAATCTGTGAAATATGTAGACCACATTATGTCCTCTGAGGAATTCAAACTGATCCAAGCAAAGTGGAGGCTTTGACCGACTGGCCACAACCTAACAATCTCAAAGAACTGTAAAGATTATTGGGCTTCTGTGGCTACTATCATCGTTTGTGAAAGATTACACCAAAGTCATCCACCCTCTGCTCAATTTGATTCAAGGGTACTCACCAACCAACCAAAAATACAAAAGAGTGTTGAAAAGAGGGGACAAAGCCTACTTCTGAACCAATGAACCTTTCAGAACAAAGGCGGACTAAAGAGTGTGATATAGCTTTTATGATATCATTCATCAGCTCACCCATTCCCTGTACTTGCTTACACAGATCTCACTAAGCCTTATGTGTTGCACATCGATGCCAGCTTAAAAGGACTTGAGCTGTACTCTACCAGGAGTATGAGGAGGGACTGAGCCCAGTGGCGTTTAATTGCCAGCAGAAGCCTGATCCCTCTGAAAAGAACTACTCAGTACACAAGGTTGAATTTCTTGTTTTGAAGTAGGCCATAGTAGATCAATTTCATGAATACCTTTACAGTGAAGACTGGCAACAACCCCTCACGTATGTTCAAACCTCAGCCAAATTAGATGCCACTGGACACTGTTGGTTATCAGCACTTTCAACCTATGACTATTCAGTGGAGTACCACCCAGGCCTGAATCACATTGATGTCAATGGTCTCTCTCTCTCTCTCTAGAAGGCCTGTATCCAGCCCTGAGTGGATGAGGATGTCAGAACAATCTGTTAAAGCACTTTGCCAAAGGTTTGACAAAGATGAATACTATCCTCTGAAACAATTGATTGCTTGGTCAATTGTTTGGGCCCCCTGACACCTATGTTTCTGCAGCCCATTGCAGTTTTGCAACATTGGATCTCAGCACGCTGCTGCCACAACTCATGCCCACCAACCTCCAGTGGGCCCAATCCCATGACCCCATGATTAAGCTTGTGGTTTTGATGCCATGAATGCTGGAAAAATGTTACCAAACTTCACTCTAAAGACCAGAAAACTGCTTTGTTATTCCGAGAGGGGCCTGGGCTTAAGTTGCACAATAAACTGCTTTACTGTGAGACCATGAATAAACTGGGTCAAGTTGTCAAACAAAAGTTAGTACTGCCTACTGCGTTTAAGCGTGTGGTTCTATGCACCTCCACGATCAAATGGGACATCTCGGTTGTGACCAAACCTCTGACCTAGCCCGTGCCCGTTTCTACTGGCCTAAGATGGGTGCTGACATTGAAGCCTGCATCAAAACCTGTAGTCATTGCCTCCAGAGAAAGCTTAGCCTCAGAGGGCTGCACCCTTGGTTAACATCTCCACCAGTGTGCCCATGGAGCTTGTCTGCATTGACTTTTGTATTTAGAACAAGACAAAAGAACATTGG
The DNA here is from genome assembly GCA_016271365.2 of Neoceratodus forsteri. Classification (NCBI taxonomy): domain Eukaryota; kingdom Metazoa; phylum Chordata; order Ceratodontiformes; family Ceratodontidae; genus Neoceratodus; species Neoceratodus forsteri. The sequence goes on from CM028138.1 coordinate 411,184,694, forward strand.
TAATGTGCTGTTGTGACTGACCATTTTACTTGCTATGCTCAGGCCTATCTGACAAAAGACCAAAAGCAGCCACCGTAGCCAAAGTACTTGTAGAAAAATTCTTTGTCCATTACGATGCCCTACAAAGAATTCCTTCTGACCAGGGAGACTTTGAAAGCCATCCATTTGAAGAGATACTCTCACTCTGGGGGTAAGAAAATCCAGAACTACCCCTTAGCACCCTCAGGAGGACCCACAGTCCAAAATATCTAATTGAACGTTACTAGACATGCTGGGCACACTTCATCCCAGAGACAAGCCAAGATGGAGTCAGCAAATAAGTACGTTAGTTCATGCATACAACTGTACTAGTAACTATGCAACTGAGTTCTCCCCTACCGTCTAATGTTTGATCAAGAAGCAAGGCTACCCATAGATATCTGTTTTGAGTATCCCCAATGGAGTTCAAGCAGAAAACTACCTCCAGTACATGCAAAACTCAACGCTCAGTTAAACCATGACTATTAACTAGCACATACAATGGCTGCCAAGAGAAACTTAGCAAACAAAGAAAGACATGACAAATGTGTCAAGGTACAGGAGCTTCAACCTGGACATTGAGTTTTGTTCAGAAATGTGGGATTACGTGGAAAACACAAGATAGCCAACAGGTGGCATCACACCCCATACATTGATGTAAGCAAGCTGGCGGACCTGCCAGTTTACAAAGTGCGATCGAGAGAATGACCCACAAGCTGTAAAGACAATGCATGGAAATCACTTGTTACTGACTGGGCAAATCATCATTGATGCTGCTTCAAGATAACACTCCACTGGTCTGTGACCCAGGCTGCACAAGAGACAGTTAAATTCTTCTTCCTGTTGTACCAAATCCAAAACCTTCCACCAGTAATGTTCTTATTGAAAATGACAGACTCTGAGTCTGATTATTGTGAAAGTGGCATCACCTATTATCCTTCTTACGAACTGAGCCAGTTGTTTCCAGGAAATCCACTGTGTAACCTGGGAGATGAGGCTGGATCCTCAGGACTGTCTAATCACCCAGCCCTCTTAACTACCCCTGTGCCCCTAATAGTGAAGTGCAAGTACAACGCCTGACATAGCTGACTCTTTGTGTCTCATGGAACTAACTGAACCTCAGGAGGCAAATCCTGACCATGAGAGCCAGACTGGTGACATACCAGATGAAGCTGAAATGTCTTAAAATGGTGACTCTGAAATCGTGATAGACAATGATGTTAATGTAAATGATGATTCTGAAAGTATCAGCAATGTATTACGTGATTTAAATTCCATGAAATTTCTTCTTGAAGATGAACCTGGAATTTTAGAACAGGCTAATGCAAGTGTTTCTTCTGAATCAGAATCCACAGAACAGGCCAATGCAAGTGCTCCTTCTAGTTCTGAACCAATAACCAGTGCAGAGGCAGCCCTTTCGTCAGAAGCTAACTTATTGCTGGACAATGAGCTGAGACTGATCAACCAAAATGCCAATGTTGAAATGACTGAACCTGTGCCTGCTCTGCCCAGAAAGTCTGGAAGAGCCTCTTAACCTTAGTGTGCCTTAGTTATGATTCCCCGAATGCCTGTAGATCTTCCACCAAACAACAGTATTATTGGAGGATAGGATGAGATTGGCATCTGAGCCTGCCGCATCTGGAAATCACTGCTGCTGATCTCAACATATGACGCAGTCTCCTCCCACCCTGGCATCTGATACAGTCTCTCCATCATCTGATGCAGTCTCTCTCTCCCTCTCTGACATCTGATATAGACAAACCCCCACCACCAGTATCTGATGCTGTCTACCCCCACCACTGATATCAGATGCAGTCACTCCCCTCCACTAACATCTGATACAGTCTCCCCACCCTGACATCTGATTTTGTTTTCACACCACAACATCTGAGACTGTCTCCTCCAGTAGCTACATCTAGTGAGGCTCTCCCACCCCAATATCTGATATAGTCTCCCCCACCCTGACAACTGATGCAGTCTCTTCCATTCAGCCCCATCAACTAATGCAGTCTCCCCAACCTTGTTCACCTGAATTAGTCTCCTCTGACTCGAACTGATGCACTTCCCACCCCAACATCTGATATAGTCTCTGCCACAACATCTGATTCTATTCCCCCACCTGATATCTGATACTGTCTCTCATGGGCGGAGATTTGTGTGTGTGTGTGTGGAGGTGTTGCCCCAAATTTAATTTATTTACATTTACTTTAACACTCTGTCACATCCTGTGCCTGCACCTTTAAGAGATTTTTCACTGACTGTCCTGTTGTAATGTGAAGTACTGTGGGAGCACATGTCTGCTTGTGCACACACCACCAGATTGTCTTACAGTGTATAGGCAGTGGCACCTCCATGCCGCTGGGGAGTCAGGAGTCAGACAGATTCTCGGCCGATTTGTTGATGTAAGTGGGAGCCCTGCATGTCCTCCAAATCTGTACCACATGATGATTTCAGGGCTCCCACTTACAAATCACATGACTACTCGGTATTCTCCTCCTCCTCCTCCTCCTCTGACAATGCAAAGCAGCAATCCAGTAGCTTGGCAGCACACTGTTGACAGGTGGCAAGCAGAACAGGACATCCAGTGAAATCTCCTCCTAATGTAAGAACTGTCCTGCTTGTCCTGCCCTCTTCTGTCCTGATTCCTCAACAGCAGCAGACTGCATTACTTAGTTGTGTTGTGCCGAGGAGGGTTCTCTGTGATTGGTGTGCGGTTGTGTGGAGCAGGTAGGCAGAGACGGATTCGGAGACCACCACCATAGTCTGAGGAGTCTCTGATTTTGTTAAGCCCTGCTGCAGCCCCTTGATGACCTTGATAATTAAAAATAAATATACAAATTCCACAGTTTGTTTGATGTTGGACTGCCTGGACTTGATTTGAGTGCAGACGTGGGGGAAGGAAGCCAAGAGGAAGAAGGCCTGGGGGGCAGCTGGCCTCATGGATTAAAGTTACTGTTGTTCTGTTTTGCTCAGCTTGTTGCTGGGCCTGGCTGCTTTGGTTAATTTGCATGCACTAGTGCAGCAGACAGTGGCAGCTAATAAATTGGTTGGTTCACATTCTCTGTGCCTCTGTTGTGAACGTGACTGACTGAGACAACTAGATATTTGATTTGAAAGAAAGAATTGATATATCAAATAAAATCTACAAGTTATCATCAGTCAGTCAGTCCAAACCCAGAACTTACTTAGTCATAAGATTAGAATAGTACAGATTTGACCAAAGATGATTCTGTGTGTATTATTTTACAACATACTGTATAAGCACTGACTCACTAACTAACCATAAGGCTCCTGACCAGTCACCAGTGTGTGTTAAAAGTAAGCTTAGTGCCCCAGGCAGCGTGCAGAGGTCTGTGTGACTGACTTGCACTGCACAGTTGCAGTTGTGAGTCGCAGTTGTGGGTGGAAGGAAGAAGTGTCTGGAAGTTGGAACTACTCAGCCCTTTCAGTTAACCTACCTTGCTCTGCTGCATTTTGAAGATTTAATTTTTGTAGCTTAGCTAATATTATCAATCTGATCTCTGAATTTAATTTGTCCTCTGCTGTGTTTTCTCGTAGACTCTTCTTTCTACTTGAAAAAAGCAAACAAAAAATTCCTAATCTAGGCAAGCTTCTTGCTTCTATGTTTTATGTGGTTTTATTTATCTCTCTATATTGCTCTGGTGTAGTTCGGGCAGGGGCTGGGTACTGGCAGACGCAGCTTGTTGCTTCACAGAGAGCTGATCATCTTGACCTGGTGGTTTAAATAAAAGTTAGCTTCTGTGTAACTGTGATTTATATATAATCATCTAAACACTCAGTTGAGACTTGAGTGTACTGTCTTCACAGTCTGTCTGAGGAAATCTTCAAAGCCTATATATCTCTGGTCTGGTTGGGCAGGGGCTGGTACTAGCAGGCGCAGCTTGCTGCTTCAGCGAAGAGCTGATCATATATAATCTCTTGACCTGGTTGGTTAAATAAAAGTTTGCTTCTGTGTAACTGTTATGTATATGTAATAATATAAACAGTCGAGTCTACTCCACAGTCTGAGAGGAAACCAGCAAGCTTTATTGAATGTGGGTCAGGTCTTCACATTAAGATTGCTCATTTATCAGACAGCTAACCAGATTATCTTGATTTATTAGAAGCAAATTACAGAAAAAACACCTCATAGTCAGCTTCTTATATATCTTTTCTAATGCATCTGATTTTGTTAGACATACTACTGAGCTAGGAGAAGTTACGCATAGCCTTAGTGAGTTAAAGTTGAATCACTACTTAAACAGTTGAAGTTTATTCAGCCTATTATTGCAAGCTGTAACTCGACTGAGTTGGCCAAAATTGATAATGTACATTCGCAAGTTTTTGATTAAAACGACAACTTGTTCTGAACCGCCAGTGCCTGATGAATGGCAGCAGCGGCAGGATGTTAGAACACCTACAGGCTCAGCAGTATCAGCTTCTGGTGAGCCCTTAGTTGCGGTTCGAGCACAGCAAGAGGATCCTCTCATATATTCAGAGGAAGTGAGCATGAGTAGGCCTTCCTCTTCTATCAGCACAGATACTACAGAAAGAGGTGATTTGGCCAGGCCAACTGTCCTTATGGCTGTGGATCTTGGAGAAGAATATAATGGACCCAACCAACCACATTTGCCTGATTTTCCAAAGACAATATTTGGGAAACACAGCCGATCATTTTCTGTTCTCCATTACACAGACTTTGCTTGGATTGAATATTCGGTTCAACAAGATGCTGTATTCTGCTTTCCATGCCATCCCTTTCATACTGAGACAGGCTATGTGGAAAATTCATTTATCAAACAAGCATTTGTCAATGCCAAATGCTTGCTTGCTGGTATTAGCAGTGGAAATGCAGGAGTTAGACAGATGCAGAGTAGGAATGGCAGTGAAGTATTGAACTTCATGCCACCCACCTCCAGCCTGCAGAGATGGACAGGCATTGGGGTATTGATTTGGGTTGTCGCCCATAACATTCATGCCATTTCACCTCACCTATCCTGCAGACACCGACAAGTGTTGAGGTGTGCCTTGGGGTGTTCGGCTTTACAGTCACCCCACTCCACATAAGGACATACGCTGAAATGGGTGCAATATAGGAGAATGTGGTGAACTCTGGGGCCAAAGAGTCCAAGGCACACCTTGATGCCTATCACTGGCTGCAGGGTGGGGGTGGGTGGGGTGGAATGGCATGAGCATCACAGTTGTAAATCCAAAGGCACACCCTTGATGCCTGTCAGTATGTACAGGGTGGGACATTATGGTTAGAAAACCTAACGCCCTGGGTGTTTGTTGGTATTTGCACTAAAATGTAATTATTTCACCAGATTTTCTACATAGGCATTTTGTGACCTCTGCTCATGAACACTGTCAGTATGATTTTCTCAATCTGTCCCGAACATTGATTTCCTACAGCAACCATGCTACTTTGCCCCAATGTAAGCATATTTCGGGCAGGATGTAAAAATGACAGCTGTACTGCTCATAAGGAGGTCTGAAAAATGCCAGTGTTGGAAATCTAAATGTAAAAGTCTACAAATTTGCAGAGGTATGAGGATGTGTGGAAACTGCACAATGCAAGCTTGTAACACAGTGATTTTATGGACGCTGTCACCAAATTTTAACACTGGCATTTTAGGACCTCTGCTCATGAACAGAGTCACTGTGATTTTACATATGAATATACATACGAATGTATGAATCTGCCAGCAGAACAGACCAATCGGTCTATCTAAATCTGTTCCTGAGTGTGCAGCTAGCATCCTAGATTGCAGCTGCCCCAGCCTCCTCCACCTCAGTTCCTCCCCTTGTCCCAGCCCTGTCCCTGACTCTTCCTCTTGCATTATCCCAGTCCTTCTTAAAGTTATTGACTGTCCTACATGTTATCACTGCCTCTGGCAGCACATTCCAACTAGACACCACCCTCTCAGTGAAGTAGTGCCTCCTCTTTCCCTCTTGAAACGTCCCCTTCTAACCTTAGTCCGTGCCCTTTGTCTCTTTCCTCCTCAGTTTAAACACCCTCGGTGCTAGGTTTATTTACCCCTTCAGGTATTTAAATGCTTCAATCATATCCCCCATCCTTCCTCTCCTCCAGTGTGTACATGTTCAGCTTGTTCAGCCTAACTTCATATTCCTTTCCTTTCATCCCCTTTAACATTTTTGGTGCCCTCCTTTGCACCCCTCCAGTAACTTTGTATCTCTCCTCAGGTATGGCCTCCAGTATGTACATAGTACTCCAGGTGCGGTCTGACCAATGATCTGTAGAGAGATAGGATCATATCCTGTGCCTGGATGAGAACCCCACTGCGATGCACCCCAGCATCCTGTTTGCCTTCGCTGCTGCTGTCTTCTACACTGGGCTGAGTTCCTCATGCTCCCAGTTACCACCACCCCAGGTCCTTCTCCTCCTCCTCCTCCTCCTCCTCCTCCTCCTCCTCTGTGATCCCCAACCTCACCCCCAACCAATAGTCCCTCTTCTGGCTCTTAGGCCCGAAATGCATTACCTTACACTTGTTTGCATTGAATCTTAGATGCCACTCCACCCGACCATGTCTCTAGTTTGGTTGGTCCCCTGCAGTTTTTCCATCTGTCCTCTTTGTCCACCACTGCCTCCAATTTGGTATCATCTCATGAACAGAATAACCCTGCTCCCTAGCGTGTGCTATATCGAGTATAGAGCCCAAATAGCACCAGGCCTAGCACTGATCCCTGCAGCACCCCGCTTGTCATTGCTCTAGGTGCCGAGATCTCCCCTCCCACCACCCTCTGCACCTCCCTGTAACCAGGTCTCTATCCATTTAGTCAGCTTTTTCCCACCCCCACTGCCGCCACCTTCCCCAGTCTCCCATGAGGCACTATATCAAAGACCTTACTGAAGTCCAAGTACAGGACATGTACTGCATGGCCCCTGTCCAACTCCTTGTCACCCAGTCATAATACTTTATTAGGCTGGTTTGACAAGACCTCCCTGAGACGAAACCATGTTGCTGCCCATCTGGGATGCCATTAGTCTCTAGGAATGCCACCAGCCTCTACTTCAGTATCGCCTCCATAAGCTTACCCACTGTGGAAGCGAGACTGACCATCCAATAATTTCCCGGCTCCTCCCTAGGCCCACTCTTGTGTATGGGCACCACATAGGCCACCATCCATTCCTGGGGCACACACCCCCGTTTCCAGGGAGGTGTTGAATAGATCTGCCAGTGGCTCAGCCAACAGCTCCACCATCTCTCTCAGCACCCTGGGGTGGATGCCATCAGGATCTGGTGCCTTCTTGACCCCTTACTGCCCTCAGCCCATCTAGCAAGCTAGTCCCTGTGATCACTTTGTCCGTCCCTTCCCCTTCCCACCCCACAGCCCATGATGGTAGTGGACCATCCTCTTGTTAGTGAAAATGGAGCAGAAGTACTCATGTAGAATTTCTGCTTGCTCCTCCCCTTTCCACCCAATCCTCTCCCCACTTTATCCTCACAATATGTTCCTTGCACTTCCTCTTTTCCTGACATACCTTAAAAAGTCCCTTTCCCCTCCCTTTATGCCTTGTGTTAACCTTAATTCCTGGAGGCCTTAGCTTTTCTCACCCTCCTGGCCACCTCCCTTGACCAATTCCTGTAAGCCTCCTTATCCTCTCCTCTCTATGTTCGCCTGTACTTCCAGTATGCAGCTCTCATGCCCTTGCCCTTGCAGCACTTCCCTGTTCAGCCAGCATGGCTTCTTGGCTCTGCTCTTCTTACTCCTGGCCCTAGTGCAGGCTACTGTGGCCTCTGTTAGCCCAGTCTTTATGACTCCCCACTTTGTTCGGCATCCATCCCGGCCTTATATCCTGGAGTCTCCCTCACAGTATTGCTCCCATCCTCCCAAAGTCCACTTGCTAAAAGTCCACCACCTTAGCGCCTGTGCCTCCTGTCTCCTGCCCAGCGTGAGAACGAGCCACACTGTTTGGTGGTTGCTACCCGCCAGTGGGTCCTCCACCCTTACCTCCCTACCACCTTCCCATTTGCCAGTACTAGGTCCAGAGTTCTACCAAGCCTTGTAGGCCCACTTACCAATTGCATTAGAAGGCCGTCCTGGAATGCATCAACGACCACCTGCTCCCTGGTACTGCTAGTGGCCCGGTGCTCCAGTCAACTCCTGGTAGGTTAAAATCCCCACTATCACCACACTCCTTCTACAGACCCTCCTTATCTGTTCTGCCAACTCGCCATCCAGTTCACGGATTGGGGTGGTGGTCTGTACCACCATTCCCAGCCTCAGCTTTCTGCCCTTGGAGTCCAGGAGTTGCACAAAGTACCTCTGTCCTCTCTACTTCTCCCATGTCTGTTATGCATTTGATCCCTTCCTCACATGGTGTGCAACCCTGCCCTTCCAACCCCACAGTCCCTACTGTATATCCTGTATCCCAGGATTCCGAGTCCCAATCATGGTACTCTGTGATCCAAGTCTCTGTCACTGAAGCAGTGTCCACCTTCCCCTCTGAAGGAGTGCCTGAAGCTCTGCAGTTTTGTTCCCCAGGCTTCTTGCATTGAGAGAGAGAGACCACCTTCCACCCGTACCCTCCTTCTCCTCACTCTTCTCCTTGGCCTGTGTCCTCCTCCCAGTGGTCTGCACCCTTTCTCCTCATAATTCTTACCGGGTGGTGGTGCCTTCTGCATTACACTCAGACCACTCTGCCCGCCCCTCCCAGGGTTACTATGCCTCTGCCTTTACCTATATCTAGGGGTGGACTCATTAGACTCCTGACCGGACCTTTCTACCAACCTCAGTCTTTTGGCCATCCCTCCAACTAGTTTAAATCCACCTTAGTAGAGATTTGCCCTCTAATCCCGCATTTAATACGCCTGCCCCTCCTGCTCAAGTGTAGCCTGTCCACCATGTACAAGTCACTATTCCCCACACCCTACCCCAGTTAGTCACTAACCCATAATTGTTAATGTGGCACCAATCCCTCAGCCACTCATTGAACACCTCATTCCTACCCTTCCTCCCCATGCTTGCACATGGTACGGAGTACCTCTGAGAATGCCATTGACTCCCCATGCTCTCACACTGCCTGCCCAACTCAACTTTCACCTCACTCACTTCCACAGTCTCCCCACCAAGTCGTTTGTACCCACATGCAACAGTAAATGAGGTTTCTTCCTCCCCTCGCTGCATATTTGAGCAGTGCCTGCCCTTCTGCAGTCAACCCAGGGATAGCTTCAACCCAAGTATGGCTGTGCCTTTCCTCCTTCTGCCCCATCTCACCCTTTCGTACAGAATCCTCCAGGACAAGTACCCCCATCCCTTACCCCCTTTCTCCTTCTAATGCCCCTTCCACCACCCCAGTATTCATTCTTCCCTGCCCCTTACCCCCGCCAGCTGCACCCGCTATGACTTCTGTATCTGCACCCCTACTTCTGCCTCACCCCTTTTCTCCTTATTCCTCCCATCCACCTTGAACCCCTTCCCAGCCTGATTACTTCCTCTGGGCTTCCCATGTTGACTTCCTCTCCCCTGCTACTTCAACCCCTCTCTATCACCGTTGTTGTCAATTAAAGCCCCCATTCCCTTCGACCCTGATAGTGATGCTTCTCCCATCCTTCCCCTTCCCATAGCCTTCTCTCCTCCAGTCACCCCTCCTTCCTCACTCAGCCCCCATTCTACCCTTTCGTCCTCACTATCTCTTCCCCAACTTGTTGCCATCCCTCTCATGCCCTGCTTGTCCTCCCCCTTCAGTATGTTCCTGCTCCCCCTCTCCATAGCAGAGGCTCAAATCTATTCCAATCGATACCCCTCCTACATCTCTTCCCCATCAGTTCTCCTCTCCTACTTGTTCCCTCCATGCCCCCAATCTCACCCCTGGTCCCTCCATACCCGCAACCATCTGCTCTCTCCAGTGGTACTCCTCATGGTCTCTTTCTCCACCATCAAGAGGCCCCTCCCTCACCTCGGCACCCCTCTCTCTCTCTCTTTTCTGCTAGTGTCTCTGATACTGGGGCCAGTTTCAGTCCTTAGTTCTTTTTCCCCATCCCCTTGCTATCTCCTATTCTCCTCCAGCTAGGATGCTCACCATACTCATCTGCCCAGCCACTTAGACTCCTCCCTAACCTCCACAGTTCCTCCTTCAAACTAGCCAGTTGTCTAGAGCATACACCCCCCTTCCTCCAAGCCCAGTCCAAGATCATGGTGGACCCACACCTTGTACACCCCACCACCCTTCCAAAGATGACACCCTACTGACACATGGCACCTGCCCCATTTTGGCCCCATTTTATGTTATGGTCTCTTACTCCTGGTTTCTGTACCTTACTACAACTGTTAGGCCCTAGTAACTCAAATTCCTGCTTCCCCCATACATCGTCCCACTACTACCCCTTGCCGACCAGGTTAATTCAGTCTCAACTCTCATCCATTACATACTGTGCTACTGTAGCAATCCAAAAGCCTTCTTGTCCGTTTTTCACCCCTCAGCTACCATACTTTTTGTTCTCAGCCTCATAGTTTCATTTAGTCCGTAGAAATCGTATTGCACTCCCCAAGTAATACTCAGCTCAGTTAGAAAATAAACAGAACAAATAAATATGTATTATTACAGCAATCATAAAAGTATCAATCATTAGCTTTTCTCCACCCCAGAGACCCTGCTGTAACATAGACCACACAGGACCCTGGGTAGAGAGTGGGCAACTCTAAAGTCCTGACAGAGCTCCACTGAGCTTGCTCACTCCCCTCTCTCACTCGCCTTCTGTTTCCTCCTGGTGCTGCAGGCTTCCCTTTGTGCTGGGCTCCTGCCTGTGTTGGCACCTTTTTCTGCCCTGAAAGCTGCTGAGCAGCCCGACAGAGCTCCATTGAGCTCGTTCCTCCCCTCCCCTCTCTCACTCACTTGTTCTCTTTCTCCCAGTGCTGCAGGCTGCCCTTTGTACTGGGCTCCTGCTCCAAGTAGCGTTTTTTTCTGCCAACAAAGAAATCTGCATGTAACCCCCTGCAAATGGGGGTTCCCAAAGACTTCCAGGAGCTTGCTTGAATGCTCCAAGCCTGAATGGTGTTTGGCATTTAAGCCATTTATCAGTGAGTGTTTTAGAACCTCTGGTACTGTTCTTTAAGAGCTGTCTGCTTGCAGACATAATTAGATTGTATGGGGGACTGTGTTTCTTTGATTGAGTACCACTCAAGCTGCTGCCAATTCACCCCATTTTTGCAGTCACTAGAGTGCAAAGGAACCTGTCTGAAAGATGTAACTGATTGCCAGAAATCATTTACAGTAATAATAAAATTACAGTTTGTCTAACCTGCTTTTGCAGTCAGAACTGTCTGCCTAGTTCCCATTCTGGTTTTGAACTGCTGAACTGGACCAATCAGTGTGGGGTAAACTAGCTTCTAAAATGATGCCTTGACGAATCAGAACTTGGGACTCATAATCTGAGCCAGCCACAAGAGGATTGTATGGGCAGTGACTCTGGGAGATGAAGCTTGGACTTCAGTGCCTTTTTGGACCAACAGCAGTCTATTGTGAGTGACAGCCAATCCAGTCAATAACTGGGAGGAACTCAAAGGAAGTGCCGGTTTTTGTCGGTTGAGTTTCAGTTGAGCTTTGGCAGTGAAGAAGGAAGGAGCCCTGTGCTTTTCAGTGTGTGCAGTTTTAGTCAAAACGTGTGTAAGGCCCAGAGTTCGGGTCTGCAACTTGTTAGGACTGAATCCAGTCCCTGTGAAAGAAGAATCAAAGGATCTCTGAAGAGTAGAAACCAGGCTCACCCAGAAGACTGAGAATTGCTGAAAATTACACTCAGTCTGTCAGAAACCGAATTGCTGTGTGTGTTCTCCTCGGTATTGTGCAGTACTATGACTGGACACAGATGCAGCCTGCCTGGTATAGTGCTGCTTTTATATGGATGTGTGAAGAGGTTTGTGCACTCAAGTGAGCCCTCCCTGACATTGAAGGACCATATCTTATTTGGAGGTCGTGAGTACTAATTCAGGGTTGCTCCTGTTGAATTGCCAATTAAATCCAAATGGAATTACTGTACTGCTGACTGTTTAATTCTCCTTTCTCTCTGGTGAAAGGCGCCCTACCAGCTGCCACGGTTTGGACTAGCCACTAGGCTTGGGGTACCCAGGGACAGTAACTGATAGGGATAGGCTCATGCATAGTTTCATAGGTAGATTATTAGAGTGATACGTTAACTAACCTGATTTCCCCGTCCTTGTTATATCCCCCTAAATAAATCAGAGCTGCTTGTTCTAGCAAAGTTATACTGCCTGAGGTATTTGTTCATGTTAAAGTACTGTACTGTGATTGTTGCACTGTATCTCACTTCAGAGGAGGTCCCAGTGACGGAACCAGACCTAGAATGGTATACTCAGAAGGTAATTGATATATTGTGTGGGCCACTAGTGGAAGAAAGGGGTTGCAGTTCCCAGAGGGCTGTGACCAAGTTAGTTTAACTATTGCAAACCCTGACCTCTGGGTGGAGGCACCCGCCATTGGATCCAGGCCCCTCAACCTGGTAGTGGCAAATCAGGCAGGGTAGTAGCCCTGGGATAGCGCCAGCTAGGGGTTACATCTTGGAGGCTCACCGCTGGGATTGTGTGTCCTAGTGGCCATATTTATGAACCACTGTTAAGAAAAAAATGGCACTCCCGACTTAGAGTGGCTGTGCACCGGCTGGTGGAGTGGTGTACTGGGAGGAGATCGAATTCCAAAATGTTATGCTTATCCTGGACATCCCCTGGGTATCAATAGTGACACTGTGCAGGAGTACTTTCAAAGGTGGAAGGTTTACAAAACCCTGTGGTGGTGGGTGGCATGCTAATCTGCTCACCCACACTTTCCTGGCCCTAGTAGAGTTTAAGGATCCCATAGATAGCTCCAAAGTGCCACAGACCATTACCCCAGAGGGACCCTCACTGCTTGGAGAGTGATAACTAAGGACAGTAAAGACCTGGGGAATCAGCCCCCACCACTCTGAAACTTTTGAGGAGAAATTTGCTTGAATGGTTGCTGGGAGGGGAAAACTGTGGAGGACTTGAAGAAACTATTCTGCCACCTGGGGTGTTCCTCCCCAACACCCCTCCTGCCCAGTGCCCGTAATGGTGGCTGAACCAATGCAGACTCCTATTTCTGCACCTGCCATTAGTCACGACTCTTACCAGGTTGAGGATTTTCTGCAACACCTCCCACCCCAGAGGGAGGATGACTGGGAGACCTGAGAGACTATGTTGCCCCAAGTGCTAGAATGGCAATGCTCGGAAGGCTAAAAAAAGAAAGAGGGTTAGTGAGAGCCTCCGAGGTCCTGCCCAGGCTACCATCCGTAAGCAAACGGGCCAGTAACCCTGAAGCGCACTGCACAGACTCATCTGAGGCCTGAGAATGTGTATGGGGAGCCCAGATTCTGATGAGGACCTATGGTGGAGAGTAAGAAATGCACAGCAGTACCAAGGGAGTTGTTGTCTGTGTATGTCTCGGCTGGAAAAATTATTGCAAGAATGCCTCAGAAAGGGTAGTTTGCCAGCGATTGAACTGGACCCGAACCAGACTGGACAGAATCCTTAAGTCTGCCCCTCTCAGAACTGCTGTTGCTCCAGTTACGCCTGGCAATCGGACTGGAATCCCACCCTCCTATGATGAGTTAATGAGAGAAATTGAGGAGTTGAGAAAGGCGACCTCGGGAGGTACCTGCACCAACAGCTGTGGCTACGACCCGAGTGACTGAGGGTGACCCATCAGTGAAGTTCAGGGGCAGAGGTTGGCAGTCAATGAGTGCTCTGACAAGGAAAAGATATGTCACAATGAAGCGAACTGTTGAGAGAGATCCGGGAATTCAAAACAGTCCTTTATGAAGGCCACGCTTGCAAGTAACGGGCCCTGACCTATATCCGACTGCATCTCGCTATGGGGTGGGGTACCCACCCATGTATCTCCTGCTGATAACAGCTCCGAACTCGATTCCTTGACCATGGAAGTGGAGAACTGACTTAGATGTCTCCAAATGCTTATCACGCCTCAAGAGACAGAGATGGCACCTGCTCCCAGTTAGTAATACCCCTGCCCTCTGGCTCCCAGTGTAGCCCCGGCCAGCTCAAACTCCAGAGTATGTTTTGCTATAATTGTGGGAAAGATGGGCACATGAAAGGGAATGCCAGTCCCCAAAAGACACTGACAAAGTTGCATATAGGCTACAAGGAGAGCTTCGGAGAAGAAATCAGTGGTTGAAGAGGCAGCAATGACATGATCCCAGTGAGGGTACCAAATGCTAATTCACGCCCTTTGTGGCAAGGTCGTTGCCCAGGCCCCCCACTACCGCCTCCAGACTGGTCCAGAATAGTGGGTCCCTCCATGGAGACCACTGTAAAGGTGAACGGAGTGTCTACAAGAGCTATATTAGACAGTGGCTCCCAGTGACAATTATGTTCCAAGATTGGTATCAGAAGCATTTGTCAGACGCACCCTTACAACCATTAGAAGGACTGCATGTATGGGGTTAAGTGAGAAGCCTACCCCTATTCCGGGTATATCCGGACTTGGCTGTCTTTCCTCACCTCCGTGGCTGAGTGGCTGAACAAGTAGAGACCCTAGCCTTAGTGTGTCCCCCTACTGGACTGTATGATGGTGTCCCTTTGTTGATTGGAACAAATGCTCATATGTTCGGAAGGCTGGCACAGTTGGGTTATGAAAACAGGGTCAAAGACTAGTAGAGCTTTAAGAGTTCCGGCTTTAATTAAGAAGGCCTATGAGGCACAGAGAGATGCTGAAAAACAGAACCAGAGGAACCGGGTCGGAATTGTATGGAAGAAGGATCCTGAGTCCTGATCCTGGCGCTAAATGCCCAGTGTACCTTACAGGAGAGGTCCGTATCAGAAAAGGATGTTAAGAATAAAATATTAATGTTGGAGCACCAAGCGATGACAAAATTGCCAGAGGGACTGCTGGTCGAGTTTAGTATTTTGCCCGCTAGAGCCCATGCTTATGCCAGAAGGGTAATGGTCCAAGTTCATAATGTGTCTGAAAGAGACATTTGAGTAAACAGAGGTTGCATCCTGGCTAATGTGCAGTATTAGCAGACACTGCAGTGCTACCCAGCAAGAAGAGTTCAAGGAAGAATGACAGAGTAACGCTTGACTTGTTTGATTTCGGGCGACTCCCCGCTGCCAGCTGAATGGAAAGTGAGGATCAGTGAGAAGCTGCCCAGAGAGACCAGGTGTTTTCTTTAAAGAATGGGATGGATGCGCAGTGAGCTGAGCAATATCCGCCTGTACGACGAAAGACCATTTCGTGAGAGGTCTCGACGCCTGGCACCTGCTGACATAGATGATGTGGAGACGGCATCTGCAAGAGATGTTAGCTGCTGGTGTAATACAAGAATCCAGAAGCCTTATGCTTCCCCATTGTGGTAGTGAGAAAAAGAATGGAACAGTAAGGATGTGTGGATTATCGCACCTAAACCGGCGGACTATCCCTGATCAGTACACAATGCCCCGCATTCAGGATGCTTTGGACTGCCTAAACGGGAGCAAGTGGTTCTCTGTGCTGATCTCCGCAGTGGGTACTACCAGATCCCGATGGCCCCAGAAGGACCGTGAGAAGACGGCCCTTATCTGTCCGCTTGGCTTCTATGAATTCATGAGGATGCCTCAAGAGGATTTCAGGTGCCCCAGCCACTTTTCAACGATTGATGGAGTGCAGTGGGGGACATGAACTTACTAGAGTGCCTGGTATACCTAGATGATGTTGTTGTGTTTGGCAGCTCACTGGAGGAACATGAGAGCAGATTATTTAAGGTATTGGACCGACTGGAGGACTTTGGCCTTAAACTGTCCAATGATAAGTGTCAATTCTTTCAAACATCAGTAAAGTAAAGGGACACATAGTATCCACCGAGGAATAGAGACCGACTCTAGGCAAAGTTGAGGCCTTTGACCACCTGGCCACAGCCTCCAAAAATCTAAAAAGAACTGCAAAGATTCCTTGGACTTGCATATTATCGGCGCTCATCAAGGACTATTCAAGAGTGATCCGCCCTTTACTTAACCTACTCAAGGGTACCCCAACCCACAAAAATACAAAAGTCTGGCGCCCTCAAGACTGAAAGAGTGTTTTCATCCGAGTGAAGACTGGGGCCCGCTTGACCCTGATTGTGAGACTGCTTTTCATGAGATCATATATCAACTTACCCATGCTCCAGTGCTGGCCTATGCCGATCCAAGAAAACCTTACGTCCTGCATACACTGATGCTAGCTTGCAAGGGTTAGGGGAAGTGTTGTACCAAGAGCACGAGAATGGCCTGAGACCAGGGCCTTTGCCAGAAGCCTGACCCCATCCGAAAAGAACTATCCTGTACATAGTTAGAGTTCCTAGCTTTGAAGTGGGCTATTGTTGACCAATTCCATGAGTACTTGTATGGGGCTAAAATACTAGTAAAAACTGACAATAATCCTTTGACCTATGTGCAGACCTCAGCTAAGTTGGATGCCACTGGCCATAGGTGGCTTCTCTGCATTATCTACATATGACTATGCTCTCGAATACCGAGCAGGTCTGAACCACAGCAGATGCTGATGCCTCTCCCGGAGGCCTGTTCCCAGAATGATTGGGTCCGATTACAGAACCTGACATTCGGGCACTCTGCCCGGAAGTTTGATAGGAGGAACAAATGTCCACGACGCAGTGGACTGCATGGTGGATTGTTTGGAGCCTCAGAATTGCATACCATGCTTATTGCCACTTTTCTGAATAGACATTGGTGCACTGCCTCAGCTGGACAATGACAGTATTCGTGAGCTCAATCCTGCGATCCCATGATCAAAAGCAGCTTTAGAAGCCCTCTATGCAGGAAAAGATGTGTCCAAATTACGCCTCCACTGATTTGAGAACTGCACTGTTATACAAAGAAGGTCCTAGTTGAAACTAATCAATAAACTGTTATACAGAGAAACAGTAGACAGGGGGACAAGTAGACAAACAACAACTAGTGCTGCCCACTGCCTTTCGAGACTCAGTACTGAGGTCCTTGCACAACCACATGGGGCACCTTGGTATAGACAGAACACTTGACTTGGTGAGATCCAGACTCTATTGGCCTAAGATGGGGGCTGATGTGGAGCAACACATTTCGAACTTGTAGTCGCTAGTTACAGAGGAAAGCTTTGGCTCCCCAGAGGGCTGCCCCTTGTTAACATCACCACCAGTGCACCCATGGAGCTGGTCTCGTGGTTGATTTTCTGAGTTTGGAGTCAGATCAAAGAAATATTAGTAATGTGCTGGTGGTCACTGACCATTTCACGAGATATGCCCAAGCTTCCCCACCAAAGACCAGAAAGCATCCATTGTACAAAGTACTTGTAGAAAACTTTTTTGTTCATTATGGGGCTCCACAAGAATCCATTCTGATCAAGGGAGAGACTTTGAAGTCGTCTGATCAAAGAGATGCTTTCTCTGTGGGGAGTGCGAAAGTCCAGAACCACTCCTTACCACCCCTGGGGGACCCACAGCCTGAACGTTTCAACCGCACTTGCTAGATATAGCAGGCACCCTGCACCCAAAGGACAAGCCTAGATGGAGCCAACAAATTAGCACCCTGGTACATGCTTATAACTGCACCAAAAGTGATGCCACTGGATTCTCCCCTACCGCCTGATGTTTGGAAGAGAAGTCGACTACCAGTAGATGTGTGTTTTGGGTCTCTCCTGATGGGGTTCAAGCTTGACAACTATTTACAGTATGTGCAAAAGTTAAAGGCCCAGCTAACTCATGCGTACCAACTGGCTCAAACCATGGCTGCCAAAAGAAATCTGGCCAACAAAGAAAGGTATGATAAAGGTGAAAGCAGGAACTCCAGGAGGAGATCGGGTATTGCTAAGAAATCTGGGACTGCATGGCAAGCACAAGATTGCTGACAGATGGCACCATCTCCCTCACATTGTAGTGGGCAAACTAGATGATCTGCCAGTACAAAGTAAGGCCTGAGAATAATTCAAAGATGTAAAACAATGCATAGAAATCATTTACTGCCCATTGGACAAATCTTAATTGAGTCTGAGCCCCTAGAAGATGCCCCTCTGGACCAGTGACTAGAGCTGCTGCAAGAAAAGATCAAGAAGTCTGCACCTACAGAAGCAGAGTTAAAGTGTTCCCCTGCACAAGTCCCAGTTGAGCATGACTGTCAGTCCATATCAGAAGAAAGTGAGGTGACTTTGAATACTATCCTTCTTACGAACTGAGTCAATTGTTTCGGGCAATCCCCAGTCAATACTGGAGACAAAGCTGGGCCTTCTGGACTGTCATGCCCCCAGCTTCATCCCTGGAGCCAATGCTCCCAGAAAGTGAAGTGCAAGCATCAGATCAGATGAAATGGAATCATTGTGCATGGTTGAACTGTTTGAGCTTTCAGGGGAGGAAATGATAGATTGGGGCAGACTGGTGATACACTCGAACAAGAAGAGTATTTTGAGTGCTCGACAGTCCACTGCCAGTGTCCCGAAAGCTCTCCATGCGAGCCAAATGTTGTGGACTCAGAAATGTAACTCCTGGAGCTGAAAGTGCCCCAAGTTCTAGCCTCTCTACCCCATGGAGACTCCTGACAAGTGAGGACAATGCTGAAAATGAGGCTCAGAGTGCAGAGACTATAACAGTTCCCCTAGAAAGACTGGTCGAGCTGTAAAGCCTGTGGTGCACCCTCAGTTATGATTCACTGGGAGGCCTGTGGATTTGCCTCTCAATGTTGTCCATAAAGGAGTGTATGTTTCCCGAGCTCATTGCCCAAACTGAGCGTCAGTGCTAACTCCAAGTTACTTGTGTTGCCCTCTGATAATGGTGCCTTGCCCCATCCAGCCCCAAGGTAACTGATAGAAGGGCCCCCTCTTCAGGTTTCATGTGCAAGAGGTAATAACTTGAGTTATGGTACAATGTGTATGTAATACTGTGTAAAGAGTGACAAACTGCAATGTTTCAGAAATGTGTTCTTGTAAAATGATATATTGACTGATGATTACATGTGTGAGCCTAATGCAAATGTATATGGTTGCAGTTGAAACTTATGGGTACTGGCTTGATGCGACGTCAAGCTTTTCTCAGGCCAGAAGGGTGTAACCCCTGCAAATGGGGGGTTCCCAAAAGACTTCCAGGAGCTTGCTTGAATGCTCCAAGCCTGAATGGTGTTTGGCATTTAAGCCATTTATCAGTGAGTGTTTTAGAACCTCTGGTACTGTCTCTTTAAGAGCTGTCTGCTTGCAGACATAATTAGTTTGTATGGGGGACTGTGTGTTTTTGATTGAGTACCACTCAAGCTGCTGCCAATTCACCCCATTTTGCAGTCACTAGGAGTGCAAAGGGAACCTGTCTGAAAGATGTAACTGATTGCCAGAAATCATTTACAGTAATAATAAATTACAGTTTGTCTAACCTGCTTTTTTGCAGTCAGAACTGTCTGCCTAGTTCCCCATTCTGGTTTTGAACTGCTGAACTGGACCAATCAGTGTGGGGTAAACTAGCTCTAAAATGATGCCTTGGACGAATCAGAACTTGGGACTCATAATCTGAGCTGGCCACAAGAGAGAGGATTGTATGGGCAGTGACTCTGGAGATGTAGTTTGACTTCAGTGCCTTTTGGACCAACAGCAGCAGTCTATTGTGAGTGACAGCCAATCCAGTCAATAACTGGGAGGAACCTCAAAGGAAGAGCCGGTTTTTGTAGGTTGGAGTTTCAGTTGAGCTTTGGCAGTGAAGAAGGAAGGAGCCTGTTTTCAGTGTGCAGTTTTAGTCAAAAAACGTGTGTAAGGCCCAGAGTTCCGCAATTGGTAACTTGTTAGACTGAACTGGCCCTGTGAAAAGAATCAAAGGATCTCTGGAAATATAGAAACCAGGCTCACCCTGTAGAAGACTGGAGGAATTGCGGAAAATTACACTCAGTCTGTCAGAAACTGAATCTGCTGTGTGTTCTCGGGTATTGTGCAGTATTACTGATCGGGATACAGATGCAGCCTGCCTGGTATAGTGCTTTCTTTTATATGGATGTGAAGAGGTTTGTGCACCTCAAGTGAGCCCTGCTGACATTGAAGGACCCTATCTTATTTGGAGGTCGTGAGTACTAATTCAGGGTTGCTCCTGTTGAATTGCTACATTAAATCCAAATGGAATTACTGTACTGCTGACTGTTTAATTCTCCTTTTCTCTGTGTGAAAGGGCCCTACCAGCTGCCACGGTTTGGACTAGCCACTAGGGCTTGGGTACCCAGGGACAGTAACTGATGAGGATAGGCCTGTGCACAGAGCCATATAAATAGATTATTAGAGTGATAAGCTAATTAACCTGATTTCCCCCTGTCCTTGTTATATCCCCTAAATAAATCAGAGCTGCTTGTTTCAGCAAAGTTATACTGCCTGAGGTATTTGTCTATGTTCAGTTCTGTACTGTGATTGTTGCACTGTATCTCATTTCTAGGAGGTCCCAGTGACGGAACCAGACCTGGGGGTAAGTGTATACTGTGAAGGTAATTCTGATATATTGTGTGGGCCACTAGTGGGAAGAAGGGGGTTGCAGTGTCCCAGAGGGCTGTGACCAAGTTAGTTTAACTATTGCAAACCCTGACCTCTGGGTGGAGGCACCCGCCATTGGATCCAGGCCCCTCAACCTGTTGAGTGGCAAATCAGGCAGGGGTAGTAGCCCTGGGATGGCGCCAGCTAGAGGGTTACATGCAGCCATCCCAACAGAGTTCCGTTGAGCTCGCTCACTCCCCTCTCTCACTTGCTCATTCTATTTCTCCTGGTTAACGCAGCTGCCCTTTTGTACTGGGCTCACTGCCTGCGTTGGTGCCTTTTTCTGTCCACTAAAGAAATCCGCAGCAGTCCTGACAGAGCTCCGTTGAGCTTGCTCACTCCCGCCTCTCACTTGCTCATTCTGTTTCTCCGGTACTGCAGCCTGCCCTTTGTACTAGGCTCCTGCCTGCATTGGCACCTTGTTCTGCTCACAAAGAAACCCACAGCAGTCTGACAGAGCTCCATTGAACTCGCTCACTCCCCTCTCTCACTTGCTCATTCTGTTTCTCATGGAGCTGCAGGCTGCCCTTTTGTACTGGGATCCTGCCTGTGTTGGAGCCTTTTTCTGCCCACAAAGAAATCTGCAGCAGTCTCGACAAAGCTCTGTTGAGCTACTTACTCCCCTCTCTCACTCGCTTGTTGTTAATCTGTCCCAAACACTGATTTTCCACTGCAACTGAGCTGTTCTGCGCTAGAAGTCGAAAACACATTTTAGCCAGGATGTAAAAATGACAACTGCACTGTTCATAAGGAGGTGTGAAAAATGGCAGTGTTGAAAATCTGGCCTGAAAATGTGCAGATTTGCGAAGTTACAAGGATGCGTGAAAACTGTGCAACACATGCTTTAACACATTCATTCTATGGACTTTCATCACCAAAGTTTCAACATAGGCATTTTAGGACCTCTGCTCATGAACAGTGTCACTGTCATTTTCTTAATCTGTCCCTAAAATTGATTTTGCACAGCGACCTGGCTATTCTTCTTGGAAGTCGAAAACACTTTTGGCCAGGATGTATAAAATGACAGCTGTAGAGTTCATAAGGATGTGTGGAAAAATGCCAATGTTGAAAATCTGGCTTGAAAATACTACAAATTCACAAAATTATGGCGTGCGTGGAAACTGCATGATGCACGCTGTAAAACAGTAATTTTTGGATTTTTTTCACTAATTTGCAACATAGGCTTTTTGAGAGCCCACCTCATGAACAATGGCACTGTCATTTCATTAATCGGTACTGAAAGGGAGTTCACGCAGTGACCATAAAATCACTTTTGGGACAGAATAACGCCATGACAGTGACTGAATTCATGAGGAGGATCTAATAACCCATGTTGAAAATTTGGTGCAAAATTCCTCCAAATGCCTGAGATATGCACCAAAGTTTAAAACCCCTATTTATGCCATTATACAGCTTACGGTATTTCTTCAGTTTGTGGTCGGCCTTGAAAGGTGCAGATGTGTTTCGGTCACGAAGATCATTGTGCTGGGCTCCGGAGAGTAGTATCGTGACGGAGGTGTGTGGGGAGGCAACGCGGTGTGCAGAAGGGTGAGCACGGTTGGGGAGAGGGCAGGAGAGACCATGAGGGACCGTTTTCTTGTTTTACAGGTAAAAAAAAAGAATACTTGGGTTGGCTTTCTTTTTTGCAGGTGTTTGGTACACTGGGGTGGGCTCCCAGTGGACCACCTGCATTTATGAGGGAG
Organism: Neoceratodus forsteri; assembly: GCA_016271365.2. Taxonomy (NCBI): domain Eukaryota; kingdom Metazoa; phylum Chordata; order Ceratodontiformes; family Ceratodontidae; genus Neoceratodus; species Neoceratodus forsteri. The sequence continues at coordinate 411,206,918 of CM028138.1, forward strand.
GGACTGAAGCCAATGGGGATTGGGCCCCTGTCAGCACAGAAATGGGTGGGGGAGGTGCATAATGCCAGGGGACTGGGCATCCCCTCAGCAGACAGCAGAAATCAAGGAGGTGAGAACATTATGCTGATAGGGAGTGGCTCCCCATCGGCAAACTGAACTGGGAGGGGGACTGAAGCCAATGGGGACTGGGCTCGCCATTGGCAAAGAAAAAAGACTGTTGAGGCGCGTGATGCCAAGGGGATTGGGCACCCCCTCAGCACACAACAGAAACTTGGGGGTGGGACATTATGCCGACAGGGACTAGGCTCCTGTCAGCAAATGAAGGGTGGTTGGGGCATGCCAGCAGGGGATTGGGCACCCGTCGGCTCTGAGGCAGATGCGTAGAAGCTGCCATGTTCCTGGTACTGTTACACCAGGCGAGTACCACTCTGCAATGATGGATCACTCCCTCATTGTGGCGGAATTGCTGATGCTGAAATGGCGAGGTGGCCCCTCATTGCAGCGGCCAAATTGTTTTAGGTTGGCGGCACTTCTCCAGAACCAGTGTCATCAGGACACTGGTCCTGCATTGGTACACACCTCAAGCCTACAAATGCAGTGCTGGCATTGGCGCCACACTGCCGCACCTCCACAACCCACTTCTTTCCTTAGTTGCCACATAATGTGCACAAGCAAACATAAAAGGTGTGAGAGACTGGAAAAACTGTCAGAAAGTTGTGTAAACATGCTATTTTCAAGTTCATGTAAAATGTATGGAAAAGTGGCAATGCTTCAAACTTAGTCAAGAAACTGATTCAGTGGCTATGAAGCTTTCAGCAAGCCACAAAACTCTTGTTGAAAGGGCTGTGATTATCTTTCAAAGGTTTGTGACATTGTCAAGTTACTTTCTAAACTTGGTTTACCCTCTCAAAGAGGCACGATGAGGGAAAGAACTAAACTTAAAGGAAATTTCCTTGAGATTTGTGATTTCTTTCAAAATATGATGATTCTTTCAAGAAAGTGCAGGACAGTTGTTTTAACTACACAAGCTTGACTTTCAAAATGAAGTACCACAGATTTGTGCAGATTTGGTTTGCAAAAGAAATTGTGGGGCAGTAGTAAGACTGTTTTACGGTACTTGCAGATAAAGCACATCATTTAAGACAGAGCAGCTTTCTTTTTGTGTCAGATATGCAGAAAACCTAGAAGTTAAAGAGAGGTTCTTGTGCTTCATCAATTGCTCAGCTTCCAGAAATGCAAATGGCATTTATAATACCACAAAAAAGCTTTAGACACAACGGATTGCAGAATCTGCCAATAGCTGCACAGTCTTATGATGATGCATCTGTAATGTCAGGACATCTTACAGGAGTTCAGCAGCGGCTGAAAAAGACTATCCATTAGCAATGTATGTACATTGTATGGACCAAAAGCTCAACCTTCCCTTGTAGAATGCTGTAAAGTGAATCATATTGCTGTGTTTTTAATGTAATTGAGAAACTGTACTCAGTATTTGCTGAGCCAAGCAATCATCAAGTGTTTCTCAATATTCAAAAAAGCTTTGGGTCTCAAGCAACGAGAAATAGTGCAGTTGAATGATATATGGTGGGCGTGCAAGTGGAAATGTGTGCTTGTGGTACAAATGCAATACACTGCCATCATGCAGTGCCTTAAAAAACTCGGTGAACAGGGAGAAACATGATCTGTGGAAGCAACTGGTCTCTATCAGCATATGAGAGGTGTGCAGTTAATTGCTTGCTTAATTATCTTCCAAGATATTCTTAAAGGAGTTCATATCGCTCACAAAGGAATGCAAGGCAGCGATATCAGACTTACAAAAGCTTCTTGCATAATAGAAAACATGAGCGTGTTCTTTACGTAACCACCCTACAAATGAGGGTTCCCGAAAAGTCTTCCTTGAGCTTGCCTAAATGCTCACTGCCAGGCTGGTGTCCTGCTTTTAGCAGTTTAAATGTGATTGCCAGAGAGTGCCTGTATAGCCTCTGTGTACTGTCTCTTTAAGAGCTGCCTGGATTGCAGTCATAAGTAATCTGAGAGGGAGCTCTGTTGAAAGATGTAACTATTTGCTGAAAATCATTTAAAGTGATAATGATAATGTAGTTTGTCTAACCTGCCTTCTTTGCAGCAAGGACTGTTTTGTTTGTATCTCCACTACCTTGGTCCTGGACTGCGAATTGGCCCAATCAGTACAGGTGGGACCTAAAATGGAGCCGGACTACAGGAGCTATCTGGAGTCAAATTCTGTAGGAATTGTAGTTTTGGGCTTTTGCACCTTTTGCACCTGAAGGAGGAGCCTTTGTTGTGACTGACAGGAGTATCAGCCAACCGAACCTATTGGATCTGTGGGAATTTCCCAGGCTGCTGCAGCTAGTTTCAGTTTTGAGCTGAGACATGAAGAAGTAACAGCTCAAGTGATTTTGAGCAGCAGTTCTGTGTAGTTTGCATGGGAGAACTGTGAAAGGGCTGAGTTTTGGCCTGCCTGTCTGCCTGCTGTCCCTGAGAAGTAAAATAGAGTGCATTTGGACTGAATCCAAGTTGTGAGGACTATTTAAGCCACTGGACTGTGATCAAGCTTTAACCTGAAGAATACTGAAGATTTGCTGAATCGCGATCGGCCTGTCAGGAATTCCAGCTGCTTTTGAATCCCTGGTTTGTGCAGAGACTTTGCGATCGTGACTGGAGAGCGGTTTGCATGGTACAGTAGAATTTACTTACATGTACAGTAAATGTGCTGTGTATTGAAAGTGGGTCGTGATTTGGTTCCCCACTGTGTGGACTGTGTTCTGCTTGCTGGAAGCTTTATCTAGCCTAATCGGGCTAAATCCGTTTCATCTCCATTCAGCCTGGGCCATGCCACGCTGTCCCTGCCAGACTACCCCACTGCACAGAAAGCCACTGATGAGAGACCTGCCTGGGGATCAGCCCTCTTCGCCACGCATGAACAGGAGCGATGCCTCAATGAATTGTGTGGGCCTGCTTCTCCTGACACTCCAGATTAGCCACCTGCTGTCTCGATTTTCATCCAGCCTGTGTCCAGTCTTGGGTATCGTCAATAATCATCAGGGCAGCTCCTGCAACAACAGCCTAATGTAAGAAGTGTGTCATCTGATTGTCTTGTTGTTTTCTTTCACGAACTGAGCCCTCTGGCTCCGGATTACAAATAGTGTGTGTTGTGCATGTTGTTTTCTTCCATCACAGGGCCCCAACCAGCTGCAACGTTCCTGGCTAGCCCACCATTCTCCATCTGGGTACTCAGAGTGTGACTGTTTATGGACCATGAAGTGCATGCATAACTGTTTGATTGATAGAGCCTTTAAGCAAATTAACCTGATTACGCCCTCCTTGTTCAAGCCCCTTAAATAAATCAGATCTAACTGTTTTTGCATTTACCCTGACTGTGGTTCCAGTTTGTGCAAGAGTACTGTTCTGCTGTTATTTGCTGTGTATAACCTTGTTTTACGGGGTCCCCAGGGTCGGCCAGAGGAAAGCCCTGGTGGTAAGTGCAAAGAGTGAGGGTACCTGTGTGGTGTTCGGGTATTGTGAACGTGATTGTGTGTATTGTTCCAGCCACTAGTAAGAGAGAGGGGTTACTGTGTCCCGGAGGGTATGTGCCCAGGTTAGCTTGACCACTACCAACCCCTGACCTCCGGGTGGAGGCACCTGCTTCAGAACTCAGGCCCTTAACCTGCTACTAGCCAAGCAGGCAGGGTAGTAGCCCTGGGATAGTGCCACCTAGGTGTTACATTTACAAAACACAGAACTGAAGAAGGCTGGAATGAAATGTGGAAAGAAATTACAGAATTCTGCAAAGAGCGAAATATTGCAGTGCCAGATGATCATGAAGATACACAGCAAGGTGAGCAAGCAGTGGCTCCAAAAGAAGGGTTGTAAAACCTCAGCACATTTATTTATTTATTTATTTTTATTTGATTGGGATTAATACCTTTGAGTCAAGAGACTCATTTTCAAAGGTTTCAAGTCAGGGACAAACAGAGCAAAAACAAGTACAATACAATACAATACAATAAGTGCACATTTTAGAATAAACAGTGAAAAGAAAGCGTGGTATGCATCATGAAAGCATTAAATGGCGCAAGAGGTACAGGTCTTGCTAGTTTCAAGTACATCTTAACAGTAGGAGTATATTACAGTACATCATGTTGTTGCAGGGTAGGGATAGACTTAAGAATAGTGGGGCATGTCAAATAATAGGTCCATGATTAATCTATGGGGATTGAAGAGGAAAGGTAAGCAGCCAGATTGGCATTGTCAAAGTAGATAGAGATGGTGTGGGGCAGGAGTAGAGGGGAAAGGTGGAGGAGGGAGGTTGTAGGTAGAAAGGAGGGGGGGGAGGAGGAGGTGATAAGGCGGGGATAAGGCAGGAGGATTTTGTCTAATTATTTTCTTGCACAGTTACAGGTGGTTGCATTCTTGAGGGTGGGACCGTGGTCCCTTTTGAACAGACTCACCTTAGTATTTACTGTCAGAGTGTCGGGTAGCTCATTAAACCATTTGAGACCCTTAAAAGTAATGGATTTTTGGGCCAGTGATGTGCACTTGAAAGGGACTTGTAGACCTCCTTTGTCACATTTCTTATTTGTTTAGTGTCACAGCCTTCTTGAACAAACTGCTTATGGATTCGGCAAGAGGCCTAGTTGCACTTTTTACAATCAGGCATGTTTGGTATTGGGCTCTTTGGTACATGGAGCCAGCCCGTCTCAGAGTAGAGTGCACAGGCGTGGGTCCAACGATCTGCCCCAAGTGCCAGATGACAGGCCCTATTCATGAGTTTTTGTATCCTGTTTAGGGCAGTGTCTGATCCTGCAATGTATATTGGTAAGCCATAGTCAACAGATGATAATACTGTGCTGCCTATGGCCAATTTGAGAGCGTAGGTGTCATCAAGTGCTTGTTTCTGTGGAGAATGCCCAGTTTCAAGTTGGTGGTTTTGAAAACTTGATCAACGTGGTGGGAGAAATTGAGAGTGTCATGACGTAACACCCAGATATTTAATAGAGGAGACTTGTTCAGGTTTATAGCCCTTATGGTTCAGAATCCGAAGGCCCAAATTCCTTTTAATCTGTGGGACTGAGAAAAGCATGCTTTTGTTTTTATGGTTTAGTAGCAGTTTATGTTGACAGAACCAGGTTTCAAGTTTGAGGAAACTCTTCAGTAGGCCTTCCTCAATGGTCAAGTGGTCCCTTCCTGGGACCGATATAACGGCATCATCTGCATATAAAATGATGCTAGCAGGGCAGCATCAGGAGGCAGTTAATGAACAGGCTGAAAGGAGCGGTCTGAGTATGGACCTTTGTGGTACTCCAAGAGCCACTACCTTAGGGTCAGAGAGTGAGTTGCCGATTCTAACGCGTTGAGTTCTTTGCATCAGGTAGCTACAAAACCAAGAGACTGTATCAGGGGCCAGTCCCATGGAGAGCTGTGTGTTTAGAAATAGCTGATGATTAGCTGAGTCAAACGCTTTAGTAAGTTCAATGAAGACTGACCCCACCACCATCCCTTGGTCAAAGGCGTTATAGAGCTGCGTGGTGTAATCCACCAGTGTGGTTATGGTCGAAGTGCTTTTGCAGAAACCAGGCTGATTGCTGCAGAGTAGTTGGTGATTGTCAAGGAAGTCAGTAAGTTGTTCAGAACTATTCTCTCAAGAGCTTTGGAGAGGGGTGTGAGGATGGATATTGGCCTATAATTGGCAGTGAGTGTTTTATCCCCAGATTTGAAAACTGAGTAACCAGGGCGGTTCCATGCATCTGGGAATACACCTGATCTTAGTGAGGCATTGAAAACCTTGGCGATTGGGTCTGCTAGAACATCAAGCGTAATGGCAACCAACTTCATACCTATCAGACCACTTCCTATTCTGTTTTTTGAGAACCTTCTTTACTTGTTTGATGGTTTCAGAGATAGAGACTTGCCTAAAATAGAATAGTGGCAGCCCTTCCTCTCCGAAGAGGGTATGGTGTTTCCATGAGGTTGATTATTTATTGGGTTTAGGAACTCACTTAGAAGCACCCCTGACAGATCAGTGAAAGAAGTATTAAACTCACTGGCAGACCCATTGCCCATGGTTATTAGGTCCGTGGTGCCCTAGTGGTCCTACCAGTAAGGGATTTAAGTGTGTTCCAGAACCCTTTGGAGGACCCCCAGTTTTAGTTGAACTTCTTGAAATAGCTAGCTTTGCTGAGCGAATGAGCCTAGTACAGGAGTTCCTTGCAGCTTTGTATGCTGATACATCGTGCGACTTTCTGGGGTCCTTAGCTTTGTGCCATAGGTTGTCTCTATTACACATGTGATCAAGGAGTGAGGTATTTAGCCAGGAGTGTGGTTTCTTTGACTTTTTTGTTTTTGTGGGGGCAAAATGTTGCAGCTTGAGTAAATGAAATTTGGAAAAACTCAAAGGTGATGTTACCATCAGTTGCTGGGTCTATTGGCGTCCAGTTGATCAGAGATAAATGCAGTTTGAACTCCTTCCTTGTATCAACCACTTTGGGTCAAAAAGAAGGTGTAGAACTAGAAGAGGCTGCATCTGCAAGTACACGTGCCAGTGCACCTGAAAGATCCCAGTGGCATCACCAATTATATTTACCTGTTTTGGATGCCATGATTGGAGAGTTAGGAGGCAATTCTCAAAGGCATTCATGGAAATTGCTGGAGCCTGTGATTCAGTGTTGAAGTGCAATAAAATGGCATTCAGCCACTCTTGCGGCAGTATGTGGACCCACTAAATATAAATCCTCATCTTGCAGCTGCAGAGAATGAACATTTTTGTCAGTGGTGAAGCTCCTATTGCTTTGTAGAGGCTTCAAGAAGAAGTATCTCAAACCTCTACCCAAACTATTACAGACTCATTCAGTTAACTCTCACTTTGCCTGTCGGGACAGCCACATCTGAACTAAGCTTTTCTGCAATGAGATGGATTAGAAACTGGTTACATTCAACCATGGGAGAAGAAAGATTTACTTCAATGGCTCTCCTTCACATAGAAGCTGATTTGACTGCAAAGCTGATCCCAGAAAACATTGTAGATGTTTATGCTAACGAAGGGCCAGAACACTGCAGTTACATTAAAGTATTTCTGTATCAAGACAATGTAAAAGATCTATTATTAAACCACCAGTGAGAGATTAATACAGTCAGTGTAATCTTTAAGCCCCGCACCAGTCCACCATCTGCCCGCCCCTGCCCCCCAAATGTCAAAGGCAAACTACACCTATGCTGTCTCCCAGGTCACACCTGATGCAATCTCCTGCACCCCCATCCATGTGATGCAGTCTGCCCCACACCAACACCTGATACAATCTCTCCCACCCTTGATATCTGATGCAGTCTCCTCCACCACCCTCATCTTCTTATGCAATCTGACCATCTACTGACATCTGTTAGTCTTTCTCTTGACCCATTATCTGATGCCACTTCTCCATCCTGCCATCTGTTGTAGCCTACCCACCCAATATATGATGCAGTCTCTCCCACCCTGACATGAAGTATGCTGTAGTCTCACACACCTTGACATATGATTCAGTCTCACCCACCTTGCCATATGTTACAGTATCACCCTCTCTGACATATAATGCAGTCTCCCTCACCCTCAGATTCTAGTACTGTCTTCCTCCACATCTAATGTAGCTTCTCCTATCTACGCACCCAAGACATTTTCACAACTCTAATATTTTAATAAATTTATTTTTATTTATTTGACTCTTTGACCACTTAAGGAATGTCACCCGGATTAAACCCCTTATTCCACCTGGTAACCTGTCTGCACTGGTACATGCCTTTGTTACGTCGAGGCTGGATTACTGCAATGCTGTTTGTTTTGGGTTCAGTGGAGGGAACCTCCATTGACTGCAGCTGGTGCAGAATGCAGTGGCCAGGTTGCTAACGCACCTGCCTAGGTCCTGTCATGTGACTCCAGTACTGCGGGATCTGCACTGGCTGCCTGTCAGATGTAGGATCATCTTTGAGGTGAGCTTATTCACCCATGAGGCCCTATACAGCCCAGGCCCTGGCTACCTGAGTGACCTCCTGTCCCCTGCCATCCTGGTGCACTCCCTTAGCTCCACCACCGAGGGCCTCCTTGCGGTTCTAAGGTCCAGGCTGAAAACCTCGGAGACCATGCTTCTGAGGTGGCCAGCCCAGTCCTCTGGAACTCACTCCCAGATCTCTGAGTGAGGCCCCATTGGTAGAGGTTTTCAAGAGGGCCTGAAAGCTCATCTTTTAAAGAAGATTTTGACTAGCAGCAGCTGATCCTACTGTCATTTATTCTTTCTGATTTTATCATTATTAGTTTGCTGACCTTGTGTGAGTGTTTTGTTCTGTATAATCCTGCTGTTTTACCTCCTGTAAGGTGCCCAGAACCTCTGGTACTGGGTGCCGAACAGATCAGGTTTACTTACTACTTACTTTTGTCAAGGAAGCCACACTCAGCTGCAAGTGAATAATTCCCTGTTGTGTCCAAGGGTGAGAGGGTAACAGAGGGAACAGTTATGCATGGCATGCATAGGTTCCCCGCCTAACAGCCTTGTCTTACATCCATGTCATCCAGTGGTCACCTCTATTCTTGGAACCTGTTCTATGGCTTCTTGCTATGGTTGCAAGAGGGCAGCAGACTTAGTAACTGTTTTACCAGGGTGAACTTTATTTCAACACTTCAGTCAGCAACCTCGATTAGCAGGGGTTGCAGTGCACTAAGAGTTGTGCTGTGGACCATTTTCATTGCAAGTAATGCAGTTTGCAATAATGGGAAGTAGACATCGGATGTCCAAGGAGATAGTGGAAGTGTTGTGTTGACTACCATCGGGGAGGGGATTTGGGAAGGTGCATGGTGGGGGTTGTCACTGGACACCAGAGCCCACTGGAATTGGGCAGGGTGAAGAAGAAATGTGCTCCTGGACACCAGGGAGCACTTGCTAGCATGATGAGGCGAGAAAGGGTGTCACTACATACCAGGCATTGTTTGGCACAGGATGGCATGAGGGAGGTGATGCCACTGGACACCAGAGACTGTTGTTATGAGACAGGGTCAGAAAGAGGAGTACCACTGGATAGCAGGGACTGCTTGGCATGAGATGGTGGTGAGGGTGGTTTGCCACTGGACAACAGGGACCAACTTGGCATGGGATGGGTGAGGGAGAGGCGATACTGAACACCACCAGGAATTGCCTGGCATAGAATGAGTGAAATAAATATGCGACTGGACACCAGGGTTTGCTTGGCATGAAACAGTGTGAGGGAGAGGGGTGCTATTAGCACCAGGGACAGCTTTACATGAGATAGGTGTGATGGGGGTGTGACTGGAAACCAGGTGCTGCTTGGTATGGGACAGGATCAGGAAGGAGATCCATCTGATGTAGCTGAGGGCTAGTAACTGGACACTCTCAGGACTGTTTGTCATGGATTAGGAAGAGGAGGGTGACACTGAACACTTGGGAGTGTTTGGAACAGGATGAGGAGGTGGAGAAGATGCCACCAGGGAGTGCTTGCCATGAGATGGTGATAAGGAGAGTGGTGTCACTAGATATCAGACGGTGCTTAGAATGGGAGGAAGGTAACCACCTGATACCAGGAAGCACTTAAAGGAAAGAGGAGGTGCCGCTAGACACTAAGGAGTACTTGAACTGTGATGGGAGAGGGAGGGGTGCTTCTTGACACTACAGAGAGATTGAAAGGAACAGAAAGAGTTAGGAGGTGCCCCTTATGAAAATGAAATATATTTTAAAATAGATGATAAACAATATATTTACAAATGGTGAAATATATTCAATCTACTTATTATGTTTGCTTGCACATGTGCAAGAAACATAGTGCCATCATCGGAGATTTCGGAGGTGTGTCACCTCCTCCTCCAATTCAGTCAGTGTGTTGGCAGGCACGGCCCTGTAAGCCAATGCATGCTGGAGCTGTCTATGACAAGCTCCAAAATGCAGTGCCATACAGTTCAAAGGGGAGCTACGCTTGAGTGAGCAGCGATAAGATATCGCATGCTGCTCATCGCTCCCCCCACAAACACACGCCCACGCAGGCATGTGTGCCTCTACTCCCCTGCACGTGACGACACACTGTATAGCCGACGGGGTGCCCAACTCACCGACTGTGCTGCGCTTCCCGCCCCAAAGTTTAAAATGCCACGCTGGGTGCCCACCCCAGCGTGGCAATAATGATATAGCCGACGGGGTGCCCAATCCCCGTCGGCCAGTGTCTCCACCCCCGAGTACTAAGTGCCACGCTGGGAGCCCACCAGCATGGCAAATGTCCCGCTCGTCTCTTTTTTTTAACTTCAGAAAAAAACGGTCCCATGTAGTCTCCTGGCCCCCATCCCACAACCCGCACCCACCCACCGCGCACCCTGCCTCCCCACACCCCTCACCCCATCTACCTCCGGACCTCGCGCGACAATCTTTGGTGGACCAGGAACACGCCTGCACTCTTCAAAGCCGACGCGAACTGAGGAAATGCCGGTAAGCTGTATAATGAGCTAGATAGGGGTTTTCAACTTTGTTGCATATCTCAGGCATGTTTGGAATTGTTACACCAAATTTTCAACATAGGGTTTTGGGACCCTTCTCATGAATGATGTCACTGTCATGGCGTTATTCGGGCCGAAGTGATTTCACAGTCACTGAGCAGTCACTGTGTGAAATCATCCTTCGGCCTGAATAATGCCATGACAGTGACATCATTCATGAGAAGGGGTCCCAAAACCCCATGTTGAAAATTTGTGCCAAAATTCAAACAATGACTGTTTTGACGAGGCATTGCGCAGTTCACGCAGGCTCGTAAGTTCGCAATTTTCAATATTTTACTCCAGATTTTCAACATTGCCATTTTACCACACCTTCTTATGAGTAGTACAGCTGTCATTTTCACATCTCACCCAAAATGTGTTTCCACCCATGTAGCGCACAATGGCGCAGTCGGTGTCTTGAGATCAATGTCTGGGGACAAATTAAGAAAATCACAGTGACACTGTTCATGAGGTGAGGTGTTAAAATGGCTATGTTGGTAATGGTGAAAAATTCCTAAAATGACTGTTTTACGAAAAGGCATTGTGCTGTTCCTATGCATGCTCGTAAGTTCACGAATTTTCAATATTTTCACCCAGATTTCCAACATTGCCATTTGCCACACCTTCTTATGAGTAGTACAGCTGTCATTTTCACATCTCACCCAAAAGCGTGTTTCCACCATGTAGCACAATGAGCGTCGATAATAGTGAAATCAATGTACGGGACAAATGAAGAAAAATTACAGTGACACTGTTCATGAGCAGAGGTCTTAAAATGGCTATGTTGAAAATTTGGTGAAAAATTCCTAAAATGACTGTTTTATGAAGCGTTGCGCTGTACAGTTCCTAAGCATGCTCGTAAGTTTGCAAATTTAATATTTTCACTCCAGATTTTCAACATTGCCATTTTATTACACTTCCTTATGAACAGTACAGCTGCAATTTTCATATGTCACCCAAAATGTGTTTGCACATGTAGTGCACAATGGTGCTGTTGGTGCTGTGAAAGCAATGTTTAGGACAGATTAAGAGAATCACAGTTACACTGTTCATGAGCAGAGGTCTTAAAATGGCTATGTTGAAAATTTGGTGACAAAAGTCATAAAATGACTGTGTTACGGTGAGCATTGCGCGGTTTCCATGCACCCTCGTTACTTCATGGCTTTGTAATATTTTCAGTCCAGATTTTCACCAGTGGCATTTTCACACTTCCTTATGAACAGTACAGCTGTCATTTTCACAACATGGCTGAAGTGTGTTTTCACACTTTCAGCGAGAGATGCGTGGTCGCTGTGGGAAATCATTGTTCGGCACAGATAAAGAAAATCACAGTGACACTGTTGATGATCGGAGGCACCAAAATGCCTGAGTTGACAATCTGCTGTAAAAATCCTCAACCTAATTATATTACGGTGTGCTGCACAGTTTCTATGTACCCGTGACTTCACCATTTTTTTATATTTTTTACTACACATTTGCAACATTGCCATTTTTACACCTCCCCATGAACAGTACAGCTGTAATTTTTACATCCTGTTCAGAATGTTTTTGCCCCGTGGTGCTAAATGCCGTAGTCACTGTGCATAAGCAGCTTTCGCTACCAAACTGATATTCCCCTGTTCATGAGGTGAGGTCACAAAAAAACATGTTGAAAATTTGGAGTGAAAATACCAACGAATGCCTGAGGTATTAGGGTTTCCAACAATAACCAACCCTGTAGAGAATGACAGGCATCAGGGTGTGACTTGGGATTCTTGCCTGTGATGCTCATACCATTCCACACCCTGCAGTCAGTGAGAGGCATTGAGGTATGCCTTGGACTCTTGACCCAAACTTCACCCCATTCTCCTATATCGCACTCATCTCACCATATTTCCTAATGAAATGGGTGCGCATAAAGCCAAAGACCCCAAGGAACACCGTGACACTTGTCAGTGTCTGCAGGGTGGGGTGTGGTGAAATGGCATGGCTGTATGCCTGACGACCCAAACGCACACCCCAATGCCTGTCACTCTCTGCAGGGTGGTGGTGGGGTTGGTTTCAGTTCAATACTTCACTGCCATTCCTATTACGCAGCTCTGTAACTACACTACCACTGCCAATGCCAGCAAGCAAACATTCGGCATTGACAAATGCTTGTTTTATAATATATTCTAATGTAAATGCAAATGTATTGCAGTGTACTGTAAATATATGTGTTATTGTCCATGTAGTATACTATGTATATTGCAAAATACATTGATTACATTCCAAATATATTGAAATAAGGATGATAAATAAATGTTATTGGTATATTGCCAATTTATGTATAAATGTAGTTTTTTACATTTCAAGTGTTGTTTTCTATATTTACAAATGTATGTAATATACATGTGTAATAGATATTAATATAATTATTTACTTAACCAAACAAAAAACAGGACTTATTTATGATTTCATGTACCTTTATCTGCACAACTGGAGTTCATCTTGTTAGTAACCATGGGGATATTTACATTGAAATTATTGTTTTATAGTGCAGCTTTAACTGAAACAGACATTTTAATACTTACACATTACACTTACCTCACAAGCTCAAGCTTATTAAGTGCTCAGATCAATATTTATACCACCCTATTTGGGGCCAGATATTCTAAGCTTTATGGCTGGTGCAAAACTATTGTGCTGGAATAGCCCTGTATTTGCGCCAGGCTGCAATTTTCAAAAGCCCTTTTAGCGCCGGCACTGTGTGATAGCACCAACCCTGGTAGTCTAGTGGCCACCCCACCCAGCAGTGCTGCCCTGCCCCCAACCATGCCCGAACGGAGCCGGTGACTGGCTCAACCCACTGCTCACCTCCACAGCCAGCCACTGATTGTGTGTTGAAGGAGTGCATATCGTAGTGAGTATGAGCATGCGCTCATTCATTTAGTGATAACTTCCAGCGAGCTGAGATATGTAACAATAACTGGCTTCTGTGGGATTAAATGCCGAGGTGAAGCTAGTTATTACGAGTATATTACAACTCATTGGATGTTATCACTATTATACTGAGTTGGACTGTTTTAAAAAATTATTGTAATGTTTGAGTATTATAAGGGTGATTGGTAGAAAAAGAGAGCAAAGAAGAACTTCCTATATTCGTTGAGTTTCTCGTTGTGTTTGTCAGTACGCTTCCCATTGCAGAGTTAGTGCGAGTGAGCACGTGTGCCCGTCCGGGTCTGTATGAAGAAGTGAGAGAGTGGATTTAAGAGACACCACCAAGTAACCTGTTGTGACACATCGTGAGAATTTCGTGAGGAGTCTTCAGGTTAAGGAAGGATGGTGTGCTGGTTGGTCGTGTGTACTGCAGTAGAAGGTGGGGGGTCGGGTTAGGATGTGAGCCAGCTAAACAAAGGAGTATTTTGAGCTTTGAATTAAGTATATTGTTGAGCAGGAGTGTAGTGGTCTGAGGGGGTAAGTGATATGAGGCATGGAGGGCGGGGGACGACGGTTATGCTTTGGTGCTGAGGTGGACAGCTGTTCCGATGCCATTTTTTGTTTGTTTTATGATGCTCGAGGTATGATTAAATTACTTTGGGTGTGGTTTGTGTCTGATTAAATGACTGTGGGTGGTGTTTTGTGAATAAATGACTCTAGGTATTTTTTTAAGTTTGTAGTGCTATAACTGACAGTGGTTCTTCATTGCGATGGCTGATAGAAGATACTTCTCATATAATATTTATTTATTTATTAGTTTTTGTGACTGGGTAGTGCATCAGGCAGTAATCTTGCCTATTTTCAAACATGACCGAGAGAGCACAAGATACAGCCATACAAACAAACTCAGGTAAAATACATAGGGCCAGATATTCAAAACTTTGCCCTGGGGCTAAATTAGTACTGCCCAGTGGGCAAACTTAGCCCAGAGCAAAAAGCAAGCTATATTCAAAAGGAATAGCCCGGTGCAAAACCAGCTGTCTTTAGCAAGCAAAGGAAGCTGGGCAAACAGGGCCAGGAGTGCAGGGCAAAATAGCCTGGGAATAAGACAGCACTGAATATTGCAACAGGGAAGTGCACACTGCAACTGCAGCTCTTTAGACTCTGGAGCAAGCCAATGTTGCAGGTGGAGAACATTGTGTGTGATTGCACAGAGATGTCTCACATCTACTGCAAACAACAATGCAAGCCACACACTGCAGAACTGTGCTATGCCGAAGGAGGTTTGCCTGGTCCTAACCTGATTGCACACATTAGCCCAGTGCAAACTGGTTAGCTCGGGGCAAATGGGAACTACAGTCGATTCCACTTGTGTGCAATTTGGATGTGTGACATTCCGCTTTTGTGCACAAAAGCGTCCCGTCCCGATTCATCTCCTATACCTTCAGTGTTAATTGTTTGGATGTGTGCACACAGATTTCTGGTTATGTGCACACATTTAGAGCCCCAGAGCATGTCCCAGAACATTAAAACCTGCTGCCCCTTTTTCTGATGTCAGTGTGGAGAATTAGGTGCTAATGATTAACTGAATGAAGCACAAAAGCTGAAATGTCAGTGCGGTTAGGCATTAAGCAGGTGTTAATCACCAGCTTAATTATTCTGTGTCTCTCCTGCAGCCATCAGCACCAGTACTCATCAACCAAAATGTCTTTCTAATGGCTTGCTTGTTACCTGAAGACACTGCTACTCATATAAAGTTTGATTTTGTAGCTCAGTTAGTAGCCGAACCAACAACCATGGAGAAGCTTACCCGCACAGTCTTGTCTCTGGTGGCGAACTAACCAATCCGGCATTTTGCATTGGTCCTTGGTGATGCAAGCACTCAGGAAAAGGAGGATGATGATCCCGAGGACCCGGTTCCCAGTATGGCAGAGGTCTTGCATATGGTGCCGAAAATCCATCACTACATTGGTCGAGCAGGACTGTCAGGCAAGAAAACAGTGCCAATTTCTATCACACTGATGCCAGCAGTCTGATGCAGTAGTGTGAAATGCTTTTGAACAATCGCAATGTACCGGGAGTGGCAGGATTGAGCTGGCAGGTCCCAAAGATGAATTTTTGGTTATGTGCATTTTCAGATGTGTGCACAAACAGCTGGTCCCGACCTTGTGCACATCCGAATTGACTGTATATTCAAAGCTCCCATGCAAATGAAGCCTACTTAGGTAATCCATGGGCAAACAGGCGATTGGTATCTCATTAATCCTGTCTTCGGATCAGACGTTAAACCGAGGTCGCATCTGCCTGGATTGGTGGTAGTTCAGGTGGATGTTAAAGATCCCATGGCACTTATCGAAAAGAGTAGGGAAGATTTTATTAAGAACAAGCACATTTCCAATACATTCAACATAAAGTATTAATAACCAACATGAAGAATACAACATATGGAATTAAACAAAAGGAAAGCATCAATAAACTATAAAAGAAAATTAGTTTTGTTTTTTTCTATTTACAAATTATTCTTCATAATCTGGCATAATGTATCATGTGAAGGGAAAAAAACTATACGGGGTTCAATCTTTATACCTGTTTCCTCTCCTTCTTTTTTTTTTTTTTTTTGTTACAGGAAAATCATTGTCTGTAATCCAGGGGAACCCTTTCCAAAGCTCCAACAGTTTGCTATTTTCAAATCGCTTCCGCCATTTTCAAATAACTGTTTCATATTTAGGTAACTTTGTTGAGTAATTCAGTTACGTTCCTTCTTTCTGTTGTAGAGTGAAATTACATCTAAGAGACCAAATGTTCCATTTAAAACCACCATTAGTACCTGCAGAGTGCTTACATTCCATTCCTCCAAGAATTATTGAATGCTCCATACATGAGATTTTCATATGTATTGTTTTAAAATTATTTGTGCCCCACCTGTGTGCCACCGAATCCCAAAACCCAGAGATAAAGGAACAATGGAATAATAGGTGCTCAATGGTCTCTTCCAGTTGTATGCATTTCAGTCTTGTACAGATCCTCTCCTGTTCAGGTTTATGTTTTGGTTTGCTTTCACATTTATTTTCTCATGGCACACTAACTAATGAAAATCCCAGAAGTGTTCTGGTATTCTTTTATTATTTAGGAAGAGAACTAGGGTGTCTCTGTGTCTAAGGGGCATTTTTCAAATACTGTTTCTACAGCTAGTTACTTCTAATAAGTAAAATATATTTGCTTCCTGGATAGGTTCAGTATCTGTGTTTTGTGACATCCCACTGCTTTAGTCGCAAACAGGTACTTCTAATATATTCTGGGATGGTAATTGTTTTCTTAAGGGTTCTAAGTGATGATGTTTCCATGCTGTTAACCAGTGTGCATATTTAGATCTGAGAATCCATTCCCAGCCATCATGCCCTTCTGAGTAGGGTAGGGTAAGAGTAGGGAATTTTTTATTGCAGAGAAATAACATCACAAGAAAACACAAAGGCACTCAAAAAGAAACAATGTAACAGTAACAAAAGATGTCCAGAAAAACAAATCAAAGACAGAAGAACATTCAAAATAAATAATCCACATGGTTCCAAAATGTAGCAAATGTCCTCCTATCCATCTTTAGAAATTCGAAGTTTTAATCTTTTGTATTGCATTCTCAATTTGTAAAATAATAACAGAATTTAATAGAACAACATGTTGTAAGTAAAAATGACACCAGGCTTGCCAAAGATGAAATTTTATACAGGCAAAGATCACATTTAAAGTACTAGGGTGATACCTCCTAAAAACCTGAATAATCTCCTAAAATTAAAGATTCATAAGTAATAGGCCCCAATTCCATTTACTCTGTAAATCAAGCCAAAAAGCATAATATTTGGACAGTTAATAAAAAAAGTTCTAAGGATTCCAATAAACCATCACACCCTGGTCTTAAACATTCCCTTTCCTCCACTGCCTTATGTTTCCAATTTCCATGGACCCCAATCTACCATAGCAACAAAGCCAAGATACATCCCACATATGAACAGGAACCCTAGGGTCTCTTAAAAGTTTAAGTGCAAACTGTAATCTGGAGGGATAGCACTTTGGAAATCTACCTGAACCAAAAATTAATTTCCATGATCCTCGATAGATTTGCTTCCTATTCATTAGAAAAGCCTCCACTTTTGCAATTGCCATTTCTTTATTTTTCTAAAACCAGGGACTGCAAATCAGGAAGGTTAAGGCCCTTAACACCATTAACTCCCTGATCTCCCAATATTGGAAAAAGGAGCTAAACAGCTCATCTGTCCAATCAACCCATAAATCCTCAAGAATCACCCGACCATTATGCAAAATAGAACTGAAAAAAAGGAATAATAAAATACCACCGGTTTATCATGCCAAGCCCCCAGCCTTAATTGGTAAATAAGTAAAATCTCTCTTAATTGGATTTAATCTGTTACCCCAAAGCATTTGAAAAAACAACTTAATAGTCGAGTTTGAGTTTCAAAGGTAAGGAAAAACATAGCTAATATAAAAGATAGGAAAAGAAATGTTTTAATAATAGAAACCCTTTTTGCTTTCAAAGAGCCCAGGATTTCCAAATCTGAACTTTTCTTTCCCTAATAACAATTTCTCCAATTCAAAGAGGCAACATCACAAATCCCAAAATAAACCCCTGAAACCTTAATATAAGAATGCACTATATGCACAGAGCCAAGCACTGCATCAAGCCCCAAACCCAGTTGTAAACCAAGACATTTATCATAATTAAGACAAACCCCCAAAAATCTGGAAAATTCCTCAAATATTTGCAATACCCTAATTCCTGAAATTGAACCTTGTGCTATAAGACAAATATCATCAACATAAGCAGAAATTTTTGAAGGGAATATCCACAGCTGGAGAAATACCACAAACCAAGTCATCACTTAAAATCCATCTAATCAAGGGATCCAACACAAAGATAAAAGTAAAGGGCTCAAAGAGCATCCTTGACGATCCCCTGTTTTAAATCAATACCTGACCCCACCAAACCATTAACTATGGGGGAAAAGAGGCACCCTTATACAAAGATGTAATCCATGCCAGCATTTGACCAGGTAATCCAGTAATACTTTAAGACAGTAAACAAAAAATCATGAGAAACAGTATCAAAAGCCTTCCGCTGGTCCAGAGCCAAGAGAAACCCAGATAATTTATTTTGTTTACCAAATTCGGTTAGAGCCTGTAATAACATCAAATTTTGTTTAATATTCCCTCCTGGAACACAGCAAGTTTGTGCAGAATGTATCAACACGGACACCACCCTTTGCAGTCTACTACATAAAATTGAGGAAAAGATCTTATAATCTGTATTAAGAAGACTGATAGGCCTCAATTACGCAAATCACATCGATCCCCAGATTTATAAATAAAACTACCAATGCTGAGACAAAATTCCACACAAACCTCTCTTCTGTCTCAACCAAAGAATTAAATACATGGGGTAATATAACACTCAATTCATCTATATACTGCTTATAAAATTCATGTGATAAACCATCTACCCAGGAGAAACCCCTGGTTTTAATTTAGTGATAACCTCCCTGACCTCCAGGGCGGAAATAGGTTTTTCCAGCTTAGCAATTAAAAGCAGTATCTAATTGAGGAATGGAATAAGGGACATTCTGACCCCATGGATGCAAAAAACAGGTTTCGCATCTAAAAACTGAAATAAATGGCAATGAATAACATCCAAATTTCCACAACTGAAGTTTTCAAATGTCCAGTACTATCATATAAACCCATCATGACTTTATGAAACACTGTATCTTTACAGGCCACATATGGATCAGAATACAGTTGTTTAGTTGCACCATATCGAAAACCTGCATTCTGGACAGTGGCCCTAGCAGAATGGTAAGAAAACATTTTAGATCTAATCTCATCTAGTTGAGTTTTCATTCTACTGTCCAAAACATTGGGAAAAGACATTAATTTATAAAACTGATTCTTGAATTGTAAATATCGTAAATAATCCCTTGTGCCAGTAAATTTACCAAAATCAATAAAAACTTTTTAAAGTCAGCTTTAGTATCCATCCACCGATGCATCCAATCCTCATAAAATTCAGCCACAGACTGCCTATAAAAAATAAATCAGCCATTTTCAATCGTATCTCTGGTTGTTGTAGTAAACAAATATTCAACTTCCATCTCCGAGTAACGGCAGGAAATCTGGTAGGAATATTTAGAAAAGAAATATCACATAACAACAAACGTGATCAGTAAATTCAGAAAAGGAAAGTTGAAACTTTTGGGATATAAAAGCTGAGATACAAAATAAAATCTATACGAGTAGATAAAGCACTTCTATAGTATGTGGCCCCTTTATCCTGATGCAAAAGTCTATAAGCTGCCTTTGAGGCCTGTAAGCAATAAAGGGTCTCTAAGGCATGGGAATCACAATAGACTTTTCTCTGAATATTATCTTTGATTTTTAGGTCTAAGCCGCAATTCATATCCCTCCCAAAGCACATGTCTCTCAGTAAAAGAAAAGGCTAATAATTTTAAACAAATCCACCCTAGCCACCTTACTTTGTGGAGCGTAAGTGTTGATCAGATGTAAAGTAAAACCATAACAGCAACAATCTACCGAAAAGGCTCATCCAGGGACAATATCTAAAATTGCTGTACCTTAATATTAGATGTATAAAACAAAATCCCCAGACCATCCACAGTATCCTCCCCAAATGTCCAGAAAGAAACCCAGGGCCACATTCTCTTGTGCGAGAAATATCTTGCAGAGAATGAAGCCTAGTTTCCTGCAAAAGAGAATATCAGTTTTCAAATCCTTACAAAAGGATAAAACTGCAGTTCTTTTCTTAATGTTCTGAATACTCCGAACATTAAGGGATGCTATACGAACGGGCTATAGAAAACAGAGAGAAAATTATTCTTTGTCCTTATTCCTTTTTTAACCTAATTTCTTTTTAACTCCCTACCAGGCAGAGTGATGTCATCATCACACTCCATTTCCAAGACCATCTCAAACCTGGAAGAGACATCAGATTCAGATCACACATCTCCATCCTGAAGTAACTGATAGGTATTCTGAAGTGGAATCTATACAGACTGGGCCTTACATTTACTGATGGACCTAATCACCTCTTGGGGAGCTGAAAATCAGTTCCTGGGGAGGCATAGGTTTGTGTAGATCAGGTACCACAGCAGAAGACTGGAAAGGGACAAGATCCTCAGGGTATGTGAAAAGGAGCACCTGTATCATGAAAAGGGTCCTGAGCAGTGTGAGTAGGACCAGGGCAGAAGCATCAGACTGGCTTGCTGGCTAGCTTGGAGGTTCTTCCTCAGTTGAGGAAGACGGCCCTGTGGCCTACATCTGTCTTGGGCCTGATTAATAAGGGTATCTTTATCTGGGCCTTCAGTTCTATTCTGACCTGCCCAGGGACATTGATGATACGATGATCTGTTCTTCACACAGATTACAGTGGAAAGTATTTCTGCAAACAGGCGCTGTCATGATCATAGTCACCACACAAGGCACAGCGTACCTATCACAGGTACTACTAAGGTGCCGACCACTACCACACTTATAATAGGCCTTCGGCTGTCCGGGTAAAAACACACCCCTATCTTTACCCAAAAAAGGCTGTTTGGTATATGGCAAACTTCATTTTCAACCATCTGTAACTTAACTTTGAACCTCCAATTCCCAGTCCAAATCCTCAGAACCCATGATGGCCTCAGGAGGGCCCAACACATCACATTTTTCCCAACCAGAAAAGAATATCCCCACATTAATACCCTCATTTCTGAACATAATACTGACAGTTTTAAAGAGGGGTTTAGTTAAAGGAATCACCCAAAAGGGTGTCCACAAAGCAGTCATTTTGAGAGATTCATACTTTCTCCAAAGGCATCTAACCCGTAAAGGTTTTGAAGCTTATATCAAAATAATCTTTGCCCTTAATATTTATAAGAGCAAAGATATCAACAGCACGAAAATGCATAGAATCAATTAACAAAGTTCTGGCCACATAAGTCCTGTACAGATGCTCCTGCAAACTGCCTCTAATCAAGCGGACAGCATTGCGACGAGCAGCTTGCTACATTCTATTGTTTTTGAAAAATCTGAAAAATGGCCCACGCTGTCACTGTCCTCCACTTGGGAGGGGGGGAATCCTGGGTGAAGTATCCATGGAACCCAGGCCAGAAGGTCCGGTACCGCGCCGGTAGTTCAGTGTCCACAGGCAACCCCCGTCCCCTGATGGTGTGGTAGTATCAAAAGATACAGAAATGCCAGCAGAAGCCGCCTCCAAAGGAGGAGAAGTAACAGAAGAAGTACCTGAAAAATCCTCCCAGTTCGAGTCAGGGAGCCATCATCCATCCGCTCCCTGGATCCAGCCACCCTTCAGAAGAGCTGACTCCCTAGACCAGTCCTTTCCTGTAAAGGGAGCGCTCTTGCTCCAAAACAACTATCGAGTTCCGCATTCCAGCAGGTAGCTCTCTGATGCGTCCAGAAACAGATGCAGTACTCGCCTCTGTCAGCCGCTTGCTGACTCACACGAAGCACTTCAGCATTGTCAGGTCGACAGATGGCTCTGTCAGGCAGGAAACAGTCTCAGGAAGGCAAGTCATGTCAGAAGACACAGTAGTAACCTGGGGCTGCAATTGTGGGGCTGAAAATTCGCCGTCTCCGCTACCTCAACACCGCAAGGTACATCAATCGGGACTGCAGAAATCTCATTAGAAATGTCCACAATTAGCTCAGAATCCTCATCGCAACGCCACAGCCAAGGTCTGGGATAAAACCACGGGCTGCTCCAAATCCACAACCTCCTCATCAGCCATCCTGAGGCAGACTGCCGTCCTATCCTAGAACAGCATCTCCCTACCAACAAGAAGGGAATTTCCTGGTGTCCTGGCCAAATTTCCTCATTCACTGAAAATACCACCAACAGCTTAATCTAGTTCAGGTCGGTTGGCATTCATCTGTATCCCCTCCCCGGTCATGTCTGAAAACAGGCAGGATTTGTCTAGTGCACTTACCCGTCAACAAAAACTAAACAAATAAATGTGCTACTTAGCATACATTACCATGCAGTTTGCCCGGTGCTACTGCATGGTGCACACAGCTCCACTTTTTGGTTGGAATGGCAGTACAGGCTGGACACTGCAGGCAAGGCATGCCCACAGCATCCCCTGTTGGTTGGAATGGAAGTACAGGCTGAAAGCAGCAGGAACCATGTGCTGGCAGGCACAGTCAGTGCATACAATGCACCATGCATCTGTGCAAGCAGGACCTGTATATATACATACATATATATATATATATATATATATATATATATATATATCGATAGCTACACACAGACACACTGTTCGTGGCCATACATGCCCTGGAGGATGCCCCCAACAACATAGGTACTCCACTGCAGTAGTGGGTGAAACATAGTGGCCATATTGACTTTAGGTACCTAAAATAAGCTCTGTTGCCTCATTTGCACTTTTGCAAAAGGCACATTTAAATTCAGAGGCATGGAGGACTTCTTGGGAACTACACCATTTTGAACTGGTGGTCAATGAAGCAAACATCTCCAGAGCACGTTATTTTGTTGATATTTTGGATGCCATGGAACCATAAAAATGACTTATTTTAAGGACTGAATAACCTGAGTAAAGGAGAAGTCATGCACTGAGGTGACAACCCCATGGCTTTCAATGGGGCTGCTTTCAAAGTCATTTTTATGTTGGCACGCTTGCGCAGCCAATATCTTGCAGCAGTGGGGATTTGGAGGTGCGGTCACTGTTAAGCGAATGCAGGGCACGCACCAGTAGATGTGTCCCTCATTCCCCAATCAGCCTGCATGCAGGCGCCACCCCATGCATACATAATGTGGCAAGCACATCTAAGAAAAGGTCTGCTGCAATCCGAAAAATCTCCCCAGATGCAGCGGGCTTTCCTTGATGTGCTCACCACATTATGTACATGGCGGCACACTGGCCACCAAACTGCCTACTCGGGGGTGCCAAATCCACCTGTCAGTTACCCCAAGATATGTGACAATGGGGAGCCCACTCCCATCGGCATAAATCAGCCCCCATTGTTAAATGCCGGGGTGCCCAATCCCCTTGGCTCGGCCTCCCCTGCATGCTTTGTGTGCCGGCTGGGTGCCCAATCCCATCGGCATAACATCCCCCTGTTGTGTGCCGATGAGGTGCCCAACTCTGTTGGCTACAGAACAACCCCCAACAGTTAGGTGGCGCACTGGGAGCCCACCTCACCATGTAAATCCCTAAAAAAAAACTGTTCTGCAATGTCTAATTTTTTTCCCTGTAAAATGAAAATGGTCCTCGTAGTCTCCCTGCCCCCATCCTCTGTACCCTGCCTTCCCACACCCCCCACCCCATACTTACCTCCGAGTCTGGCGCAAAACTTTGGTGGACTGGGAACATGTCTGCACTCTTCAAAGCTGACCGCGAACTGAAGAAATGCCGGTAAGCTGTATAATGGAATAAATAGGGTGTTTTCAACTTTGCTGCATATTCAGGCATTTTGGGATTTTGGCTCAAATTTTCAACATGGGGTTTGGGACCTCCTCATGATTCTTGCACTGTCATGACGTGATTCGTCCCGAAGGTGATTTCGCAGTCATTGCGCGGAATCACCTTCGGGCTGAGTAACAAAATGACAGTGCCACTCTTCATGAGGGGGCTCTCAAAAGCCTATGTTGCAATTTCAGGAAAATCCCCAAAATGACTGTCTTATGAGTCTCTTTTGCGAGTTGCTACGCACGCTGTGTTAGTGAATTCAATATTTTCTCACCAGATTCTCAACATTGGCATTTTACCACACCTTCTTGTGAACTATACAGCTGTCATTTTTCACATCCTGGCTGAAATGTGTTTCGCACTTCTGGCGCAGAATAGCTCGGTTGCTGTGCAAAATCAGTGTTCAGGACACATTGCGAATGACAGTGACACAGTTCATGAGCAGAGGTGCTAAAATGACCTGTGCTGAAAATTTGGTGACAATACTCATAAAATGACTGTATTCTGACATGCATTGCGCGAATTGCAAGCATGCTCGTGAGATTCTAAGCGATATAATATTTTCACTCCAGATTTTCAACAGTGCCATTGTTCTGCACCTCCTAATGAACAGTACAGCTGTCATTTTCACATCCTGACCAAAATCTGTTTTCGCAGTTCCGGGCGCAGAATAGTGCAGTCGCTAGGAAAGCCTGTGTTCGAGACACATTATGAAAATGGCACTGACACTGTTCATTAGCAGATGTCCTAAAATGCCTATGTTGAAAATTTGGGGACGAAAGTCAATAAAATGAGTGTTTTACTGAGTGTGCATTGCGCAGTTGCAAACACGCTCATGACTTTGTGAATTTGTAATAGTTTCACTCAGCTGTTCATGACTGGCATTTTTCCATGCCTCCTTATGAACAGTACAGCTGGCTGAAATGTGTTTTCACACATCTGGTGCAGAATTGCATGGTCGCTGTGTGAAATCAGTCTTCGGACTGTTTGAGGAAATGACGGTGAACACTATTCATGAGCAGAGGTCCTAAATGCTTCTGTTGAAAATTTGGTGCTGAAAGTCCATACAATGACTGTGTTGCAAGCGCATTGTGCAGTTTCCACACACCTTTGTAACTTCATCAATCTGCAATATTTTCATGCCACATTTTCACCACTGGCATTTCTGCACACCTCCTTATCAACAGTCCAGCTGCCATTTTTCACAGCCTGCCCAAAGCGCTGCTTCGCAGCTGTGGCACACAATGGCGTGCTCACTGTGCAAAATCACCTTTTGTGATACATTAACAAAATCAAAGTGCTATGCATCTCTAGCTCCACCACTGCCAATGCCAGCGCGACAACATTCGGCATTGACAAATGCTTGTTTCTTAAATGTTTGCTTCACTATCACAGCATATGTACAGCGCCAGTGACCAGCTCAGCCCTCCTCTCACCATCACGGCTAGCCACTGACTGCGGCATGCATGATTGCTACTGAAATCAGCAGCGTTCATGCATGCTGCAGTCAGTGGCCGCTGTGGTGGTGAGAAGAGGGCTGAAGCCAGTCGCCAGTGCCGTACATATGCTGTGTATGGGATAACAGGCGGTGCACTTGGGTGGGGACCACTAGACCACCAGGTATTTCTGTCCTTTCAGGGCTACCGGGGTCGGGATCGTGCTGGGGGTGGGGGACCACTAGACTACCAGGGAAAATATTTCAATACTGCAGTTATGGGGGTCGGGATCATGCTGGGGGCACCGCCACATTACCAACAGCTTTTGTTGGCGGTATTTAGCGCTGCACTACAGGTCAGGCTAATGCTTGTAGCGTGGCGCTATACTTTGAATATGCCCGTACGCCGCTTTCAGGTTCCTCCCTCAGTCCCTCCCTGCATACATTATAATTTAGCGCAGTGCTAACACCTAGTGCTGGCGCTAAATGTCCTTTTGAATATTGCAGTCAGGTGCAAATTTGGCACTAGTACAGCACAACGGATTTGCACCCGCACTAAGCTTTGAATATCTGGCCCTTACAGTCCTTGAATGCTTACAACAGATATCCACACAGAGATAGCTAGGAATTAAACATATAAGCAGAAACCATCCTCGCAGGAATGAAAAGGACAGACGAAGACAAGCCAGGTGATTACTCACTACGGTATGTGTTCCTTCAATACACAGTTGGCAGCTGGCCGCTGAGGTGAGCAGTGGGTTGAGCCAGTCGCTGGCTCTGTTTGGATATGGTTGGGGTGTGGGGTGGCACTGCTGGGTAGGGGGCCACTAGACTACCAGGGAAATTAGTAAATTACACAGCTACGGGGTCGGGGATTGTGATAGGGGGTGGGAGCCACTAGACTACCAGGGAAATGATATATCCCTAATGCTACGGAGGTCGGGATTATGATGGAGGTGGGGGATACTTCAAACCACTTGCTTCATAACTCAGGGGCAAGCTTTAAAAGGTTCAGGTATGAAGAGCCAAAATCAGGGACACATCATACAAATTGGCAATGTGCACCTGGACAGCTGTTTAGAATGAAGGCATTAATGTAAGATGTATTGTCTGAAGAAGAACAAAGCTATAACTTTAGTGTCTGGCATTATGTTGTGCTTACATTCCCCACAGATCAGTCACATTAACACTTATTTTACTAGGGTCTGAGGTGGGTTTTGAGGCAGGATCAGGGACATCTCTTAGAATCAGGGACGGTTGAGAGGTATGTGGTGGGGCCACTGGAATACCAGGGAATTAGTGGACTATGTACAGAATTGGAGCATACCTCCCAAGTGTTCCTCATTATGAGTATCCCTCATTTTACCTGTCTAAATTGTCCTGTCCCTCATCTGTCCCACATGGACAAGGTGCTGCCACACAGATGATGTGCTATACAGTCATACTATATGGCTGCAATTAGCAATATCCTATGCTGCTACAGGACGATGTACACCTTTGTACGAGTGGAGGCTAGGGGTTCCACTGTGTTCTGGGCTTGTATCTCCATGTTTGATGCTGTGTCCCTCATCATGAGAGTCATTGTCCCTTAGTCAGCATGTCTGTGTACTCCATTGCAGTGCTGCATGGGCAAGTGGTGCACAGGCTGTGCCTGCAAACACCCATTTCCTGCAGCATCCAGCCTGTACTTTAAGTTCGAACAAAAGGGGTTGCTGCGAGCACACTCTGGCCTGCAGCCTGTACTGCCATTCTGACCAACAGGGCTTGCTGTGAGCTCCATGCAATAGCGCTGGGCAAACTATATGGAACTGTATGCTAGCAACCCATAATGAGATGCAAATGTGACTGTTTGCCCATGGATTACCTAAGTAGGCTCATTTGCATAGGATCTTTGACTACAGCAAACTTTGCCCCGGACTAACCTGTTTGCACCGGGCTAATGTGATAGCACTGCGCAATTGGGTTAGCCCCAGGCAAATCTCTCATCAGTATAGTACAGTTCTGCAGTATGTGGCCTGCATTGATGTTTGCAGTTGTGCAACACTTCATTGCCATCACACACATTGTCCACCAGCTTCAACTCTACCCTACTCCGCTGCTGTGTCCACTAAGCTGCTGTTGCTTTTTGCTCTTCCTGTCGCTATATTCAGAGCTGTCTTATTTCCTGAGCTATTTTAGCACTGCACTCCCAGCCCTGTTTGCACTTCTTCCTTTGTGCGCTATATTCAGCAGGTTTAGCACTGGGGCTGTTCCTTTGAATATAGCTTGCTAATAGTTCAGGGCTAATTTAGCATGCCAGGTAGTGCTAATATTAGCCCTGGGGCTAAGTTTTGAATATTCTGGCCCTTGTTTCACTTTTTAGGTCAGGGTGAGATCCTACATGCACTTGCTTTATAACTTGTACCTTTCCTTCCAGTCTGTAAACTAATGTCATAAATTCAAAATTACAACTATCTGTACAACTGGAGTTCATCTTGTGATTAACATTGGAGATATTTATATTGAATTATTGTTTTACAGTGCAGTTTTAATTCTAACATACATTTTATACATTTTATTCACACATGACTTACCTCTCAAACTCATGTGGGTGAAAGGCTCAGATTAGTATTTATACCACCCTATTGTGTTTCACTTTTAGGTCATGGTGAGATCCTACATGCACTTGCTTTATAACTTGTACCTTTCCTTTCAGTCTGTAGCTTAATGTAAACCGAAAGTAATGTGAAACTAGAAATTATCATGATTTTGGCTGATAATAACCTATGTTTTTGAAATATGCAAATTAGTTATTCAAATATACACATGGGACAGACTAAGCATTTACAAAATATATATGTAACATATACAAAAATATATATAATGTATAAAAATATATGCAACATGTATAAAATGAATGTAACATATATGAAAAATAATATATACGAGGAATACAGTATATATTTTGCAATATACTAATAACATATTTGAGCCAATGTATTACAAACAAGATTGACATGATTAAGCAGTGTCAGTGGCTCAGTAGGTAGCGACTTACCTCAAGGCTGGAAGATCAGAAGGCTGTGGGTTCAGTTCCCACATCTGGCACTTGGATTAATATCCCAGTACTGACACTGTAGTGCAGCATGAGAGGGTGTTGCACTTCTGAGGTGCCATCTTTTGATGAGACGTTAAAACCGAGGTCCCATCTGCCTGGATTGGTGGTAGTTCAGGTGGATGTTAAAGATCCATGGCACTTATCATAAAGAGTAGGGAATTTTTATTGATATCACATCATCACAAATCATAATACATTGTACAAAAATAAAGAGGAAAGAAAACCAAACATAAAGAAAGAACAACAGGTATTCACTTTACACACTTGATGCAGTATGTTAAAGACCACACAATAATCACTCCTTAACCCCAAAGAAATCTTCCCCTCCCTTATTATCTTTCCCCATACCACTGTGGCAGGGAATTTTGCTAGTTGTAGCTCTCAAACCTAATTACTTCTGAGTGTGTTAAGTCACATGAAAGAATACAATTTTAATCCCAAATAAACAAGTATTTCATTCATACTCTGGTTAAAAGTGATTGTTCAAAATAATTTTCCAACTACTGAGTAACCAATAAACTATTAGGGCAAAATCAGTAGTACTTTTTAAACACGCCTTGTTTAGAAATAGGTTTTAGTCTACCTCCTTACTTGTATTTGATAAATCCAAACAACCCTTTCCATTTCCTTAAAACATAGCTCTTAGGATTAGCCTGCAGATCTTTCTTAAACACTGCCCCATAGCTTGTTCTACCAGTGTCTTATAGGTGGTATATGACATCAGTCTCTGTTGGAGTGTCCATTGACAGCGAGCCTGCCAAAGGTAAAACTTTAAACAGCAAAACAACACCATTAAAGTAGCATAATCATACATTATCTTGAGGTTGGGACAATGCCCAAGGACCAAAGACTCATAGGTTAAACTGTCTAACCACCTTAGATTCCATTCTGTCTTTAAATATCCCTAGGGCTTTTTGCATAGAACAGGTAAAAGGAAATGATCCATTGTCTCTTCAATATTTATACAACCGTTATATGGACAATTCTTTCTTCTTGGGCCTTGTGTTTTGTATTGCCTCTTACATTCAGTCTCCTGTAAGCTGAAAGCCATAATACCTCCTACATGTGCATTGGAATTCTGTTGTTATTTAATTGTTTTAACACCCTCCCTTTAGATCTGGGGGCAATTTTAAATTCAGGTTGTTCCGATGGATTTGACTCACCATGTGTGAGTACAGTTGTCGTCCTGAGAGTCTGGAGATATCCGCTTAGTGATCTCCCATTTGCAAAGCTTTTTGAACGCTGGTTTAATGTATTCTGGTATTTTGATACAGGTGGGCAATTTTGGGGAAGGTTTCAGTCCAAATTTCCAAATATGCACTACAAGTTTTACAAAACAAATGGTATATCACACCGTTGGTTCCCTAGCCCAATTTTAAGATTGTGAGACAGGAAAAGGCTATGGAAAAGATTATAGGGTCCACCATACCCAGACCCCTTGTTGTTTAGACAAGTATGTAAACACCTTTTATTGGGTTCAATCTGGATCCCCAAACCATCTGAAAAAAGCATGCATATAACCTGGTTTCTAAGATCACTGGGGTGGGAAAATCATGGCTGTATACAACAAAGTGGGTATAATGAACCTTTAATTATGTGTACCCTTTTATTTTAGACAACCTCCATGACTTCCATCTCTGGACTTTATTTTCAGCCCCTGAAGAGCCCCTTTCCCAATTCTCAAGTGGGAGATTATGTTGTCCAAACGTTATTCCCAAGATTTTTAGTGGCTCTGAGGAGAATAAATATGGTTTACTGTTACAGGTGCCCTCTCTGTATTTCCTAAGTACAACCCTTTACATTTATTTAGATTGAGGGTGGCATTAGATACTCTAGAATATTCCTGCAGTTGTTTTATTACTGTTGGTAATTGACCCAGGTTTGCTATAAACAGGCATATATCGTCCGCATAGGCTTGGATTTTCAGTTCCATTTGGCCTGGG
Organism: Neoceratodus forsteri; assembly: GCA_016271365.2. Lineage (NCBI taxonomy): Eukaryota > Metazoa > Chordata > Ceratodontiformes > Ceratodontidae > Neoceratodus > Neoceratodus forsteri. The sequence continues at coordinate 411,237,324 of CM028138.1, forward strand.
ATCCCCCAAACCTTCCCATTCTTGAGTATTGCTCAGAACTCTAATCAGAGGGTCCAGGGAAAAGTTATAAAGGAGTGGGCTGAGGGACAGCCTGTCTAAACCCTGTATTTATGGTGATACCTTTTCATTACCAACCCTCTAATAATAGGTTGCACATGGACTCTAGAATATAGAAGTTGGATTTATGCACAAATTCCTTTGGAATACCGTAATGTAATAAGGTCTGAAGGAGGAAAGGAAGGTATACTCATCAAAAGCCTTGCTTTGATCTAAAGTAATGATACAACCGGATGTTTGTGCAACTCCACACATCTCTATTACATCTCTGATAATCATTAAGGCATGTTGTAGCTTCCTTTCAGGGATCCTACAAAACTGGGCTGGATGTATTAATAAAGGAGCTATTTGCCTTAGCCTATTGTTAAGAACCTGAGACAATATTTTAAAATCAGCATTCAGGAGAGTTATAGGTCTCCAGTTTGAGATGTCTACCTTTTGCCCTCCGTTATATATAAAATTAAAAGACCTGCTGTGAATTGAGGGGACCACCACTTTGTCAAAAATACTGAAAACAGTTCTACTAAACACCTTGCCATTATTTTGGAAAATGATCTGTAAAACTCATAAGGCAGTCCGTCAGGTCCAGGCGAAGATCCATTTTTAGTTTCATAATTACATCTTCTATTTCCTGTATTTCAAAGGAGAGGTTAAAATTCCTGATCCTCCGGGCCAAGGTTACCTGGCTTTTCTCCAAATAAGAATTAATCAAATTTGTAGAAGGAGGAGGGGAACTCTCATGTGATGCCAAAAGCCCACAGATTATTTCATGGATCCCCATCTCATCTTCCACTATGTTTCCTCTATCATCTACTAATTGAAACATATCTAAAGTATCTTTCTTCTTTTACAGGCTTCAAAGGGTCTCCAATTGGGTTTTTGTGTTCCAAATTGCAATTCTGTATTTAAAGTTTTGCCCTGTCATATTGAAATTTCCTTATTTCATCCTGGATCTGTTCAATGTCAGGACCATAATCTTGTCTAGACATAGCAGACTGTGAAAGCATGTTCTGAAGTTTTGATCTTAGTTTTAAATAGCTAAAAAATTGTTTTGTGCCATATGCTTGCCATAGTTTTGGAACCATATTGCTATCTCTTTGTTTGTGTCCATCCACCATACCCCAAATCTTCAGTAGAGATCACTCACTGAGGTCCTAGCCCAGAGTAATGAAGAAATTTTCTCTTTAACAAAAGGGTCTGTGAGCATTGAAACATTTAACCTCCATCTTTTCTCCCTCCTTATTTTCGGGGCTGTTTGAACGTTATTTGTAAAAGAAGGTGGTCTGAAAATTCTATAGGGATAGTATGAAAGTTTGGGTCAGGAGATTCCTAGAAACAAAAATATGGTCTATATTTGATGTCAGGTGTCCCCTTTTGTATGTATATTTGGGCCCTTGGGATTGGTAGTGCGCACAATTCTTCAGCTCACCAATATCAACACATTTTTGCAAGGCATTTGAATCGCAGTATGTTTTCACTCTTTCCCCTCAGTCCCCTTTGGGTAAGTCGTAATTAAAATCCCCCAGGATTACATAAGTGGACGATGTAAGTAAGGTTGAAGTTTGGAAATTAGAGCTACTCTATCTGCTTTTGTTTGTGGGCTGTATACATTTATTAATCTATGTGGGACCTTATCCCAATATCCATCTAGGATGAACAGCCTCCTGGAATCAAATCCACCATCTTGGTTATTTGGAAGGAAAAGGTACTAAATATGATACCTATTCCATCGGCCCTGTCTGGCCTAAAGGACTAATAGGATGGCCCCCATCTCCATTCGGCCTGGAACAGCCTAAGTTGGTCCGATGTGAGCATCCATGTTTCTTGCAAAAACAGATATCCAGTTTTAGATTTAGCAATAGGTGAAACAACACCGTTCTCCTAAGGGAATGTAAGAGGCTATGACAGTTACATGACCCAGGGATAACTTAACCATTTAATTTAAGAGTTCAAGACCCTTTCTTCCTCCTTTTCTTTTTCTTCCCTTTGTACTCAAGCATATCATTCTTCCTCCTTCAGCTTGTGTGGGTGTAAGAGCTACATCCATCTGTTCTGTGTCTGATTCTACTCGTGGGAGCCAAACCTCAAAGGGATTAGGTTCTGCTAGGCCTGTTTGCTCACTTGTGGGGTGGGGGCGGGTTTGGTTTTGTATTCCTAGTTGTCCTTCTTGGAGGGTGGGTTTTTTGGGGGTGGAAGAGGGATCACCTGCACATCAGTGGATTGCTTATCTGTGTAGCAAACCGGCAATAGGTCCCACTGGATGGGCTTATCAGAATTGAGACAGAGTGGATGATTCTCCTCATCTATTCTTATCTCTTCAGTCTCGACTTCCTCCTTTCTGCCTGGAATAGGGTCAGGAGCCTTATCTGGGGATTGTGTTCCACAGGAGGGGCTTCAGCCTCTACCACTTTTTGGCTGCTTCCTCTTGAGCTTGTTGGATAAGAAGCTCAGGGCTAATGACTATTGCCTTATTTCTTGCAGCCCACGGACAGTCCAGAAATGTGTGACCTGTGTCCTCACATAACTCACATCGTGTCAGGTTTGCGCATTGCATACTTAAGTGCCCCACCTCCCACAGTTGTCACAGCGGGGCGATCACATACTAGAGAGGGTGGGTCCCAGCTCCCACACTTGTAGCATGCTCGTGGCTGCCCTGAATAAAACACACACCTCTATCTCTACCCAGCATGAAGGAGTTTGGTATATGCGCTATAGCACTCTCCAGTTGCCTCAGTTTAACCTTATATTTCCATCCCCAGTCCAAAACATCTCAGAATCCAGTTGTGCTTCTGGTGCACTCAATACTTCACATTTTTGTTGAAGCCAGTATGTAATGTCATCAACGTGTACCCTTCGTTCCAAACATCACTTACATATTTAATGAGGGTTTTTGTTGAGGATCACCATAAAGGGGACCACAGAGGTGAAAATTTAACTTGATTGAAGCGCTACAGAACAAATCCAGGGTGTATGCAGATCTGAAACTAATTCTAACAGTGTCAGTGGCTCAGTAGGTAGCACACTTGCCTCTGAGGCCGGGAGATCAGAGGGCTGTGGGTTCAGTTCCCACATCTGGCACTTGGGTTAATATCCCAGTACTGACACTGTAGTGTAGCATAAGAGGGTGCTGCACTTCTGAGGTGCCGTCTTCGGATGAGATGTTAAACTGAGGTCCCATCTGCCTGGATTGGTGGTAGTTCAGGTGGATGTTAAAGATCCCATGGCACTTATCGAAAGAGTAGGGAATTTCCGTGTCCTGGCCAAATTTCCTCATTCACTTAAAATACCACCAACAGCTTAATCTGGTTCAAGGTCAGTTGGCATTCATCTGTATCCCTCCCCGGTCGTGCCTGAAAATAGTCAGGATTTGTCTAGTGCACTTACCCGTCAACAAAAGCTAAATAAATAATGTCATAGTTGTTCTTCCTGAGATGTTTATAAAAGCATAAACATCTTTTGGTGAAAAGTGTAGTGAGTCTTCAGGAGCTTCTCCCACATATTGCCGATCTGGCCTGATTTCCAGACCCCTTTGTACCGAATCCTAACTGCATTCCTTCTAGGAGCAGCCTCTTTTTGATTTAGCAAAGAGTTCTGACAATAGTGGGCGCTGGGCAGGGTGGTCAGTTTGTTTTTCTTCACCTTCAGGTGCCGCTCCTCTTCTGAGATCTGGGGTCCCTGCAAAGGTTGTTTCATTCTTCCTGTCCTGTGTCGGATCCCCGGGTTCCCTGATGTTTTTCTCTAAAGGCTCTTTGTTCAGTATAATCAGTTCAGTTATATTCTGAAGCTGTCCCATATTTTCATCCCCATATCTTGGGCAGAGTCTGGATTTGTACTCCCTTTTCCCCAACAGAGATTTGAGGCAAACCCTGGGACACCATTCTGGGGTGTTTGCAGGCCACGGAGGGTCTGGCAACCACTGGCCTGAAGGCAATTTCTTCCATCCTGCCTCCTGTAGGGCTTTTTCCGTGACCAACTGCAGAAGGGTTCAAGTCCCTGATTACTGTGTAGGAAAATGCTTTGCCAATTGCCTCTGTTGTTGTTGTTGGACAGGATTGCATAGATATATTTTGTCCCTTGTGTTCTACAGGCCCTTTATGAGTATTAGGCCCAACTAGATTGCGCTTTGCCAACATAATAGCCTCTCTCCTGTTTTTCCTTCCTTTGATCCTGGTTTAGCAGATCGTGCTAAGAAAGAAAAAATGGTAGCATCAGTCTGTTCAAAGGGATTATTTTGGAAAATGACTTCCCAGTTTTCTTTTCCTCTGTATTTGGGCCGTTTTGAATCTCTGAGTTGAACCGGGGACTGTATTACCAGACTTAGGATTGTTTTCCAGTCCTGAAACTACATTGGGCATTTCTTTATCTTGTACAGCAGTTTTAAACCTTCGCCTTTGCTCAGTTTTAGAGCTAGTTTCAATAGGAACTTCTGCCTTAATATCACTGCCTCTACCTCCGCAGGTTATTCAAAACATTCACCTCTTGGGGCTCTAGGCACCCGAATCCCTCGGTCTTCCTGCCAGCCCTGTTCACATTTGCATCAGTGGTTGAAATAATAGGGTGAAGATTTACCTGGGAGTGTCTGTCAGCTTGCTCCTTCCTCGCCCTTTGATGTTGAAGCATCATATTCAGAGCTGTCAGCTGGGCCATACCCATTGTCAATTTCTTCACTGTGATCCAGTAACTTTAATTCAGCTTGTTTTCTTGCCATAAAAGCTGCATATTTCTCCTTGGCTTTCTCTAATGCCTGCAGAAGTTCTTCTTTACTTTTGCCTTTAATTCCTTCCATTGGAGTTCTCTCACAGTCCTTATTTCCATCAATATTATTCAAGTCCTCGATCGAGAAAAACATCTCTTCTTGTTTATTTTGAGCTAATTCTTGGTTTATTTCCAGTAAAGTAGCCTCTTGCAATATGAGGTCATGGGAGGAGGCCATCTCCCTGCCACATCAGCACTTCCTCCTCCTCCTCCTCGGTCCGGCTCCCAAGTGGGCTCCTCCATCCCTGCTCACAGGAAGTCAGGCCCCTGCTGGCAGTAGAGTAGGGAAGTTCCCGGTGTCCTGGCCAAATTTCCTCATTCACTAAAAATACCACCAACAGCTTAAATCTGGTTCAAGGTCAGTTGGCATTCATCTGTATCCCCTCCCAGGTCGTGCCTGAAAATAGGCAGGATTTGTCTAGTGCACTTTCCCGGTCAACAAAACTAAAAAAAATACATGATCTCAAGCAATGCATGAGACAGAATACATTATGATTATATATTTCGAAACACAGTATATTGTTTAATGTATTTCATCAGCTCAATGCATTGACATACTTAATATCATTTCCAGTGTACTGAAATATATCTCATTTTTAAAAATAATATATAGTCTTTCCGTACATTTAACATACTTTAGATCATTTACAAGTTCTTTAATCAGAAATATACAGTTTCAGTATATGCTGAAATACAGTGTGTATTATATTTCATTCGGTCAATATATTTCTTAATATAGTAACATATATTTTTTATACTATGAATTAGAAATATATTATGTCAGTATATTTAAAAATATATTTTATAATATATCATATAATATATTACATTGGGACAATGCATATTTCACTGTGTTGACATACATCAGTACATATTTTCAATATATTGCAATATATTCCATTTTCCTAAGGGCCATTAGACACCAGGACGTGCTTGAAAGGGGATGGTGAGTAGAAGGAGTATACCGCTAAACATCAAAGACTGGCTGAATGGGGGATAGGGTAAGGAGAGTTGCCAGTGGACATCAGAATGTGCTTCATGGGATCTAGACAGAAAGTGCTGTGGCACTAGACACCAGGGAGTGTTTTGAACAGGAGGGGGAAGAGGGTTTGGTGCCACTGGACATTTTTTATTTTATTTTTATTTATTTCACATTCGGATTAATACCTTTGAGCACAAAAGGCTCTTTTTACAAGGTTCCAAGTTGAGGTAACAACAGTACAACATTACAGAAACAGTTATGACAAGCCCCAAAAATGGATTGTATAGGAAAACCAGTGTAAAACACAACAATACATAGTATCAGAGGTGCATGCCTTCAGATAATAGTAACATCAAAGTTTGGATATATTGGTCAATATCTGTGGAGACTGCTAATTATCTACTAAAGTGCCAACTTGTGTAAAGATTGCAACCTGAAACAGGCTACGTCCAGGATACCAAGGATGAATAGTGAGGAGAAATTAGTAGGATGGGGATTAGAGACATGCAAAACTGGAAAATTCGCCTATCTAAATATTTCGTGTAATTTCTGCATTACGTGGAATTTTTGCCAAGATGAAATGTAATTTGCCTCTGATTTAGCTTTCACGTAGTGCAAAATTTTGCTCCAAATTTGCCGATTTCTCTTAAGCGTGCGAAATCATCAAATTATGCTGAATTTCCGCCAGTGTTTTTCAGTTTTGCCAGCGAAATTGCCCAATGCATTGTGGGTAAATAGTGGAAATATCACATGCAGACTGTTTCCGCACAGTATATTGTCTGTTAAGCTGGAATGCAGTTCAGTGTGGTGCATCACAGTCAATAAACCCTTCAAAACCTCTTTATTTGTGATTTTGAGTTAATTGCTCCCAAAATCTCAATTTAGTTCCTAGTGCTGCCAGTGAACCTTTTTTTTTGGTATCTTTGGATAATACTTAGTTAAACTTATGTAGTGTTTTCAGTTTTCTGTTTCTGTGTCTGTGCGGGAGTTGAGTGGGGAGGGTCGACTGTGTGTGGTGTGTGTGTGTATGTGAAAGCAGAGCAGGCTAGTTCCTAATATTTGACAGATTTCTCAAGTTGTGAGTGAGTTTATGTAATTTCTTTTAAGTCTTAATATTTTTTTGTGTGCTACTTATTCATTACATTTTTCTTGCATATTGACCCTTTTTGGGCTTACTTTATCGGAACAGTTACTTATTCTTAGTAGTTCTGTTCCTGTTTCCTTCTTAATCACTTTTGTGTTTTATTTTTTATTGGAAGTATTAGTGTACATTGACAACTTGACTTATTCATATCCAGATACATTGCATTGTTGAATTGTTCACAGAAATTAAAATTGTGATCTAGCCTCTGCATTGCAGCATTCCTGTTTTCTATTTAATTTGCTTACCATATTAACCCTTTCCTCCCTGTTACACTACTGGTGTTTAACCTGACCCTACTTATATGGGGGCATGTTAAGCAGTGGCACCACCATGGTTAGGCCTAAAAACATTTGAAATGGTGCAGAAAACAGCAGATTTGGGTCCTGGTGGTGGGCGTGAACCATGTAACTGCATGTCTGACACCTGATTTATGTCTGAATATACTGTAACATTTTTGGGAAACATTTCTGGACTTCTGGGCCATGTTAGTCAGTGGCAACACCATGATTATGCCTTAAACCATTGGTAAACAGTGGGTCAAACAACATGTTTTGGTCCAGGAGGAAGGCATGCAACATATAACAGCATGTCTGACACCTGATTTAGGTCTGAATGTACTGTAACATTTTCTGGGAAACATTCTGGGAATTCCGGCCTTCTGGGGTATGTTGTCAGTGCCAGCACCAGATGTATTATATCTTCGTAATGTCACACATGATAATATGTGATGCAACATCACACAGCATTGTGAAACAGTTTTTAATAGGCACAGTACTTGACATTTGTAGATAGGAGGGGAACTTGTTAAAGAGTCGGTGGCGCCTTCAACATAACTTTAAAAAACATAACATTTGCGAACAATTCAGTTGCATTCCCCATATATGGGTTGCAAAGGAAAGGCCGGTACCAGTCGAGGGCTGTGGGCCGTTGGGGCCCTGTGCATGGAGTCTGTATTTTTAATTTAAATACCTCGTGTGAGTTGCATTGACTCAAAGTAAAGTAATCACCACAAGCACATATCCATAAAGTGCTCTTTCTTTATTACAGTGTGGCATGCAAACAATGTAAAAAACTCCCGTGTAACTAAAATAAAAAGCGTCTGCTCCTCAAAGCACCGTGCTTCATGATACATATAAGGAATGATGGTGCCTTGGGGAGAGGCGTTTTTTCGATTATATGGAAGCACTTTTACATTGTTTACTTGCCACACTAGAGAATCAAATAAAGAACGAGCACCTTATGGACATGTGCGTGATGAGTACATCTAACTTTGAGTTGAAGCAACTCATACAAGGTATTTGAATTAAAAAGATACACGAAGTCTGTGCACAAGGCCCAGATGGCCAACAGCCTCCAGCAGGAGCCAGCATTTCATTTGCAAACTAGAATATAGGGCATGCAACTGCATTACACATCATGTTGTTACAAGGAATCCTATAGGGTGTAACTAGGTCTAAGAAGTAACACACACCACAAATAATAAGGGAATAAGGTGTTTATTAGGGAGGGTACGGACACGGTGCAGAATAATTACAACAGATGACAGGCAGGATCAGGAGGACAAGGGTAATACAACAATGAGCTGGGAGAAGTAATAGAGAGAGAACAAGAAAAGGGACTGAATTATATCGGAGCATGTGACAGTAACAAACACAACAGCAATGGTCAATAAAATTATTTCACATACAAAATAAAGACACAAGAGGACTTAAGGAATGGATATAGATTAAAGAGGACAGAATAGCCTTTTTGGTTTTATTTTTATAGGGAACATACAAACAACAGAATGAAAGATAGAAAAATGAAAACAAAAAGACAAATTAATTTGTGCTGCCACATTAGGTGTCAGTGGGGCTGCCATGGAGTTTAGACAGGATGCCAATGATTTTGTCAATATCATGCTGCAGTTTAGACATCCCCGGGCATTACTAAATTCCTGTCTGAAATCATTTAACTCCTGTCGGAGATGCTGGACTTCAGACAGGACAGCTGATTATCAGCTTATCGTCCTCGTGTGTCACTGGCACTGCTGGCAGGGCGGGGCTGCCTGTGCTTCTGGCTTTGGACAGGGTGGGCTCTGGAGGGGTCATGATGTTAATGACTGCTGCTGTTTTCCAGTATGGCGAGGACATTTAACTGGTCCAGCTATGCCTCCCTCCTGCTCACCCCCTTCAGTGCTCACCACCACTGCCCCACAGCTGCACTTGATGATGCTGCCATCTCCCACAATTTGAGGTCCCATTGTAGCGGGTGCTTGTGGACCATGTGGCTATGCTGGCGGTTGTCCCAGTGGGGTCCACACCTTCCATGACACACTTCCTTCCCACATAGATTGCAGGTGACCACTGGGTCACCAGCCGATATTAAGTAGAAAAATCCTGACAGGAGAACTCGGGGATGACGGGGCCATGTTGGGGTGGGGTCCACAGATAATGCACTATGCACTGACTCCTCTGGCTGCTTGGAGGGGCATGGTATCCTGCTGCCTGGGTGGAGGAACAGTATCCTCCTGGCATTGGGGAGGGAGCACTGTCTCCAACTGCTATGCTGATGAAGTGAAGGGTCATGGTCTCCTCCTGCTGCTGGGAAAGAGGCACAGTTTGATGCTGGATGCTGGTGCTGAAGCCAAAAGCCTCCTGCTGTGGCATTTAATTTGTGATGGTTAGCGAAATGCACATACAGGTGCCCCATTGTCTCCACCCTTCTCCATTATGTCCACAATCCACAAACAGCACCAATTCAAAAAAAAGAGATAGAGACTCAGAGAGCCGGGGGATCACATACACACACACACACACACACACACACACACACACACACACACACACACACACACACACACACGCATACACACACACACACACACACACACACACACACACACACACACACACACACACACACACACACACACACACACACACACACACACACACACACACAAAATCACCAGGTACTAAAATGTGAACTATGACAAAGACAAACAAGAAAAGTTAGGAAAAAATAGCACAAATTAAGCAATTTAGGTGTAAAAGTGCACTCTGCAGTCACAGGGAGTATAAATGCTGCCTACTTCCTCAATACATATAGCACAGAAATGAACCACTCACTTCCTGTTTAGACTCAACCATGTGACCACCAGCAGCACAAAAAACCCAATTCTGCCTAACTTTGCCTTGGCTGCATGAGGCAAAATTGGTGGTAGTTCATAAAATGTTTACGCTGGGTGAAATTGGTGATTTTGCCAAATTTTGCCAGTGAAATAAAATTTCGCTGCATCTCTAATAGGGATGGCTGGGATGTGAAGGCAGAAATTGAGAAGGCAGAGATAGGAGAGAGAATAGGCAGAGAGAAACTAAGTATAGGGTGAAACTGACCCAAAGTGAGGCCTCAGGAGCACCATTAAGAAATAGAGGTGGGGGACAGATAAAGGTGAGAATAGGCAAAATGGGATTAGTATCAATAGGAATAGGAGGGAAAGGGGACATAAGTTAGGGCAGGAATTACCGGTAAGGCTACAGGTAATACCAATTCTGATGAGCAGTTTGCTTTAGCCAGGATTTAAAAAAAGTGCGAACTTGTTGATGGATTGCAGCCCATAGAGGCCTTTCCAGGAAGGGGCGGGATATTAGGGAAACTAGGAAGGAGGATAGGAGTGGGGCAGAGAGAAGTGGAAAAATAGGAAGAGGGAGGGATAGGAATAGGAGATGGGTGGGAACAGGAAAAATGAGCTAGTCAAGATGATACCACGTAGAGCATATATCATGCAGGGCAGTTACAAAGGTTAGCCTGTGTCAGCAAGAGATGTAGGTCTCTTTTAAAGGGCCGATTTGTCACAATCAGAATCATAAGTGGAGTGCTTAACTGGGGAGAAAGATGGAGGGGACATAAGGTAGTGCATGATTCAGGACAGGGAAAGGAGGTGCCTCTGGATAGCAGATAGTGATCATTGAGAAGAATAGCACTGGATATCAGGGAGTGGTCATCATGGGGCAGGGAGAGGAAGCGGTGCTGCTGGACACCAAGTGTTTGGCAGAAGGCAGGGAGAGGAAGGAGAGTAGGGTGGCTAGGTACAAGATGTGGTGGGGAGGAAGTGCCACTGGTTAAAGAGGGTTGGGGACCCTGACAACCGGGAGTGTTCAACATGGGGCAGGAAGGCATTGTCACTGGATACCAAGCTGTGCTCAACACAGGATGGGGAGAGGGAATTGGGTTGTCTTCCGACATCATGGTAGTGTTAGACACAAAGCAGAGAGAGAGAGGTTTGCCACTGTGCATCGGGAGTGCTCAGAATGGAGTGAGAAAGATGGGGGTGCCATTAGACACCAGGGAACTCTTGACATGGCTCACAGGAAGAGAGGGGCTACTGGATAGCAGGAAGCTTGACATTGGGTATAGGAGGGATCACTGACTATTAGGGTATGCTTGCTACACGGTGATAAGTGGGCACGGAATGCCACTAGACATCAGGAAATGCATCCAGTGGCACACAGGTTTCAATACTGATGGCCCAGATGAAAGGTAGCACATTTATTGTCAGAGGATTTAGGGACCGCATATGCCCCAAATAGCAAGGTCCAGGGGCAAAGCTCTGTGGGAAGGCAATATCCCCAAAAGCTGCAGAGATATTAACATTATAGGGTTTGAAATCTGACTGTTTCCATGGGCATCTGTCAACTGTCCCTGATTTCCAGGTACTTCCTTGATTTTGCCTTTGAAATGTCCTCTTTTCCTCCTAAATTTTTCACATCGGTCACTAAAGAGTAAAGATTTTAATTATAAAACAATGTCAGCCTTTAGTGTTTCAGACTAGTTCTCATTACAAAATGCTTTTAAACTAAGAACCATACTGTAGTCAGCTTCTTGAGCTGATATAACTGGTGTTTTTCAGATTTGTCTCTAATTTTGGTTATTTGTCCTGATTAATTTAATCCTTGCCCTGTTTTTTTAGGCTGGAGGTTGAGAACTGTGTCTTAGGGTCTACTTGTTCTCTTTTTCTGTTAATTGCAAGGTGATGAGTGTGCTTTAGATCTTGTATTTTTAAAGCCATTTCCTGCATGTAAGCCCCGGTGTCTAAGGGTATTCTAGATGTTGCTTTGGGGAGGGGCACTTGCAGCAGAAACACAGCCCAGAAATTAAACTCATTACCTGGGTTCTGATAAGAGGTCTTCAGGTCAGCAGTGGGGTAACAGTAATTGTGGGGGCAAGCTTGGTTAATTCAATCACAAAGTGCCATAATTAAGTCCATTGTCCATGAGGAATATAAGAATAAACAAAGCGTTTGTCAATGCCGAATGTTGATTGCATTGGTCTGTTGAACTTCGCGCAGTGGGTCTCTGTCAGTGGCTCAGTCTGTTAGTCCCATTGCTGCAGGCTGCTCTTTTGTACTGGGCTGGTGCGGCGTTGGCACCTTGTTCTGCCGAGGAAGGAATACACAGCTGTCCCGAGAGAGCTCCATTGAGGTGGCTCACTCCCCTGTGTCACTCACTCATTCTGTGTCTCCTGGCACTGCAGGCTGCCTTTTGTACTGGGCTCCTGCCTGTGTTGGTGGCTTTTTCTACCCATGAAGAAATCCACAGCTGTCCCGGCAGAAGTCCGTTGAGGTCGCTCAGTCCGCCTGTCTCACTCACTCATTCCGGTTCTCCTGGTGCTGCAGGCTGCCCTTTTGTACTGGGCTCCTGTCTCTGTTGGCGCTTTTCTGCCTACAAAGAAATCTGCAGCAGTCCCGACAAAGCTCCGTTGAGCTCGCTCCTCCCCTTCTCTCACTCGCTCATTCTGTTCTGCTGGGCGCTGCAGGCAGCCGTTTTATACTGGGCTCCTGCCTGTTGTTGCTGCCTTCGTGTGCCCATAAAAAATTTGTAGCAGTTACAATACAGCTCTGTTGAGCTCACTCACTCGCCCATTCTGGTTTCGTGCCACTGCAGGCTGCCTTTTGTACTGGGCCCCTGCATGCATTGCTGCCTTTTTCTGCCCACAAACAAATCTGCAGCAGTCCCAGCAAAGCCCCGTGAGCTCACTGACTCCCCTCCCTCACTTGCTTATTCTGTGTCTCCTGGTGCTGCAGGCTGCCCTTTTATACTGGGCTCCTGCCTGCAACGGCGGCTTTTCTGGCCAGAAAGAAATCTGAAGCAGTTCTGGACACAGCTCCACTGAGCTACGCTCACTGCCCGTCCTGTCAGTCTTGCATTCCGTTTCTGCGGCGCTGCAAGCTGGCCTTTGTACTGGGCTCCTGTCTGCGTTGCGCATTTTCTGCCCACAAAGAAAGCTGCAGCAGTCACACTACAGCTCCGCTGGAGCTCGCTCTAGTATCGTTCTGTCACTCGCTTGTTCTGTTTGTCTTGGTGCCGCGGACTGCGTTTTGTATGGGGCTCCTGGCTGCATTGGCACCTTTGTCTGTCCACAAAGAAATCTGCAGCTGTCCTGGCAGAGCTGCGCTGAGGTCGCTCAGTCTCCTCTCTCATCACTCATTCTGTTTGTCCTGGCGCTGCAAGCTGCCCTTTTGTATGGGGTTCCTGTCTGCATTGGCCCCTTTTTCTGCCCACAAAGCAATCCCAGCAGTCCTGACAGAGCTCCGTTGAGCTCACTAAGTCCCTGTCTCGCTCGCTTGCACTGTTTGTCCCACCGCTGCAGGATGCCCTTTGTACTGGGCCCCTGCCTGTATTGACGCCTTTTTCTGCCCACAAAGAAATCTGCAGCAGTCCTGACAGCGCTTTTGCGAAGTTCGCTCACTCCCCTCCCTCACTCGCTCTCTCGTTCTGTTTCTTCCAGTGCTGAAGGCTGCCCTTTTGTACTGGGCTCTTGTGTTGGGGCCCTTGTCTGTCCACAAACAAATCCACAGCAGTTCCGACAGAGCTCAGTTGAGCTCGGCCACTCCCCCGCCACTCAGTCGATCTTAATCTGTCCCAAACACTGATTTCCCAGAGTGACTGTGCTATTGTGCAGCAGGAGTGCAGAAACATATTTTAGCCAGGATGTGCAAAATGACAGCTGTAGTGTTCATAAGGAGTTGTGAAAAATGGCACTGTTGAAAATGTATGCGTGACAGTATTACAAATTTGCAAAATTAGAAGGGTGGGTGGAAACAGTTCAGCACACTTGTAACACAGTCATGTTACGGCAGTCCCAACAGAGCTCCGATGAGCTCGCTCACTCCGCTTCTCTCACTCGCTCATTCTGTTGTGCCGGCACTGCAGGCTGCCCTTCTCTACTGGGCTCCTGCCTGCGTTGCTGCCTTCTTATGCCCACAAAGAACTTTGCAGCAGTTACAATATAGCCCTGTTGAGCTCACTCACTTTCGCTCATTCTGATTTTCCTGCCACTGCAGGCTGCCCTTCTGTACTGGGCCTCTGCATGCATTGCTGCCTTTTCCTGCCCACAAACAAATCTGCAGCAGTCCCAACAAAGCCCGTTGAGCTCACCGACTCCCCTCCCTCACGTGGGTCATTCTGTGTCTCCTGGCACTGCAGGCTATCCTTTGTACTGGGCTCCTGCCTGCATTAGTGGCTTTCTGGCCAGAAGGAAATCTGAAGCAGTCCCGACACAGCTCCACTGGTCTGCTCACTCCCCTCTGTCACTCTCACTTCCGTTTCTGCCAGCACTGCAAGCTGGCCTTTCATACTGGCTTCTACCTGCGTTGCCGCATTTTCTGCCCACAAAGAAATCTGCAGCAGTCACACTACAGCCCGTTGAGCTCACTCACTCACCGCTCTATTACTCGTCGTTCTGTTTCTCTTGGCGCCGCGAACTGCGCTTTTGCATGGAGTTCCTGGCTGTGTTGGCAACTTTGTGTGTCCACAAAGAAACCGCAGCTGTCCTGACAGAGCTGTCATAGCTCATTCTGTTTGTCCTGGCGGCTGCAAGCTGCCCTTTTATATGGGGCTCCTGCTTGCATTGGCGCCTTTTTCTGCCCACAAAGAAATCTCAGCAGCTCTGACAGAGCTCGTTGAGCTCACTAAGTCCCCTTGTCTCACTCGCTGTACTGTTTCTCCCACTGCTGCAGGCTGGCTTTTGTACTGGGCCCCTATGCCTGTATCAACGCCTTTTCTGCCCACAAAGAAATCTGCAGCAGTCCTGACAGAGCTTCGTGAGTTACTCACTCCCCCTCCCTCACTCGCTCTCTCGTTCTGTTTCTCCCAGTGCTGCAGGCTGCTCTTTTGTTCTAGGCTCTTGTGTTGGGGCCTTTGTCTGCCACAAACAAATCCGCAGTAGTCCTGACAGAGCTCAGTTGAGCTTGGTCATTCCCTCTCACTCGGTCGATCTTAATCTGTCCCAAACACTGATTTCCTACAGTGACGATGCTATTGTCTGCAGGAGTATAAAAGATATTGTTGCCAGGAAATGAAAATGACAGCTGCAGTGTTCATAAGGAGTTGAAAATGCCACTGTTGAAAATGTGGGCGCGGCAGTATTACAAATTCTATGTTACAAGGGTGCGTGAAACAGTTCAACGCACACTTGTAACACAGTCATGTTATGGAGTTTCGTCACCAAATTTTCAACATAGGGATTTTTGACCTATGCTCATGAACAGTACCACTGTCATTTTCTTAATCTGTCCTCGAACACTGATTTCCACAGTGACCATGTTATTCTGCGCTGGAACTGTGAAAACACATTCGGTCAGGATGTGAAAATGACAGCTGTACTGCTTATAAGGAGGTGTGAAAAATGGCACTGTTGGAAATGTGGTGTGACAATATTACAAATCTGCGGTTACAAGGGTGCGTGGAAAGTGTAGCAGCACACTTGTAACACAGTCCATTGATGGTCTATCATCACCAAATTTTCAACTATAGCCATTTTGACCTCTGCTCATGAGTAGTACCATTGTCATTTTCTTAATCTGTCCCGAACAGTGATTTCCACAGCGCCACGTTCTATTCTGCGCCGGAGAAAAACATATTTGGCCAGGATGGGAAAAATGGCAGCTATACTGTTCACAAGAAGGTCTTAGAAAATGGCAATGTTGCAAATCTGGAGTGGAAATATTAGAATTTGCTGGTTACGAAGCTATGTGCTAACCGCGCAACGTGACGCCGTAATACTGTGTCATTGTATGGAGTATCATTACCAAATTTTCAACATAGGCATTTTAGGACCTCTACTCATGAACAGTGTTACTGTCATTTGCTTAATCTGTCCTGAACACTGATTTCCACAGCGATCTGCGCTTATTCTGCGCCAGAAGTGCGAAAACACATTTGGCCATGATGTGAACAATGACAGCTATACTGCTCACAAGGAAGTGTGACAAAATGCCAATGTTGAAAATCTGGCATGAAAAGATTGTACATTAGCGAAGTTATGAGCGCACGTAGCAACGCGCCAACACACACTGTAAAACAGTCATTTTTGGATTTTCCACCAAATTTGTAACATAGGCTTTTTGAGAGCCCACCTTATGAACACTGGCATCTGGGGAGTTTAATCGGCCCTGAAGGGTGATTCCGCAGAATGACCGTGAAACCACCTTCGGGCCGACATTAACGCCATGACAGTTCAAGAATTCATGAGGAGGGTTCCCAAAACCCCATGTTGAAAATTTGGTGAAAAATTCATAAATGCCTGAGATATGCACTAAAGTTGAAAAATCCTATTCATTACATTATACAGCTTACCGGCATTTCTCAGTTCATGGGTCGGCTTTGAAGAGTGCAGACGTGTTCCTGGTCCAGCGAAGATCGCTTGCCGTGCTCGGAGGTGAGATGGGGTGGGGGTGTGGGAGGTTGGGTGCGCAGTGAGGGTGCGGGTGTGGGGGTGCGGGAGACTACGAGGGACCGCTTTCCTTTCTTTCAGGTACAAGAAAACATTGCGGACGCTTTCCATATTTCGGGGCATGGGGCACGTTGATGGGCTCCCAGTGTGCCACTGGAGTCTGGGGGCAGCTGTAGCTGACGGGGATTGGGCACCCCACGCGCAAACAACAAAGGGGATTTATTTCGCTGACGGGGATTGGGCACTCTGTCGGCAAACAACAAAATGGGGTTCTTTCTGCCGATGGGGATTGGGGCACCGCTGGCAAACAAAAGGGGGAGATTCTTTCTGCCGACGGGAGTGGCCTCCCCCATCGCAAATAAACATTGGGTATATATTGTTTGTGAATATGGCGGCAAGCTGCCGCCATGTTCACAAACAATACCACAGCTGTTAAGATCCCACCTCTGCAATGACGGATCGTTTCATTGCAGCGGATGGCTGACGCTGCACGACTAAGGGGCCCTGATTGCAGCGGCTATTTGTTTTAAAGTTGCGCACTGCTGGCTGAACTAGTGTCAGCAGCAGCATGCCACGGCATTGAGGGATGGGGACAAGTTTTGCAGGCTGTGGGGCATTGGGCACAACAGTGCCATGCCTCCACAACCTGCTTCTGCAGAAACCTGTCAGAACATATTTCTTGCGCATGCACGCAATCAACATAAAATGATTTATTTGTGCAGATTTGATCAAGTCACTCCATGAAGCATGTGGTGCAAATCAGTGGTGGGTAACCTTCTGGGCACAGAGCCAGATACAGTCTGCAGCAACTTTCTCCCAAAGCTTTTACTACAGTGCTCCCTTAGAGTCGAAAAGCTCTGCAAATCCTGGCAGC
The DNA here is from genome assembly GCA_016271365.2 of Neoceratodus forsteri. Taxonomy (NCBI): domain Eukaryota; kingdom Metazoa; phylum Chordata; order Ceratodontiformes; family Ceratodontidae; genus Neoceratodus; species Neoceratodus forsteri. The sequence continues at coordinate 411,254,850 of CM028138.1, forward strand.
AGAAAAGTTTGGTGGTCCAAAAGGCCACAAAAGTATCTTCCTCAAACGTTCTCATGCATGAACTTACTTTTCCACTTCTAAATTCTCCAGGCACAGGTCAAACACTGGCTCACACAGCTACACAATTTAGAGTAGCTGGAACACAGTGGTAACTCCCGCGCCAGGTGGTTCGACTCGAGCACTCCAAACACAGATGGTCTGCACTAAACAAATAAAACCCACAAAGAAACAATCAAGTCCCCTCTATCCAAAGCCAATGCAGCTCCAAGTGTCTTGGCGATCCTGGAGACCTGTGCACTTTTCCTCTTCAGCTGTAAAGGTTCCCAGTACATCTCAAGCCAGGCTAAAGTGCCACTGTAAAGGGATGCAGGCTGCCACCACTGCTTTTCCCAGCACCACCGCACTACCCCAACAATCATGGCACAGGACTTCACTTGACTCTCGCCCCCACAGACGAGGATACTGGGACCCACCTGTGCCACCCCACCACAGTGCCAGAGATCATGAGGTGGGCCACTACCTTGATTCCTGGCATCTGGCTCCTTGATGGCACAAGTGGTCCTCTTACTGCTTCCGACCTCACATGGACTCCCGCACCACTACTATCCCCACTGGTCTTCGAGGGTGGAGGACTGGGGAGGCAGCTGCCCACCCCGCCCTGAATTGGCCCTCATGGCCTAACAACAATCAGGCCACCTCTTCTCTCCTCCTCCTCTCCTCCTGGTCTCATTTTCATGCCAAAAATCCCACTTTTATACCCTTCAGGCTGAGACCCCCCAACTGCCAGCAGGCAGGGCACCATCTCCAGACACAGCGGCTACACTAATTAACTAGTAAGCTCCCAAAGGGGCTTACATGCAGTTGATAAGCTCAATAAACAGTAAAACCAGTAAGTTCTGCCCTGTAGTACTGGCATGCAGTTATAGTCCTGTCTTACCCTGGCTGCCTGGTTGGGTGACTGTGTGAGATAGCTCTTTCTGCATTCTGTCTCTCTACCCTTCTGTTTTCTACCTACATTATTTCAGAGAATCCAGAAACTTGGTTTAGTCAAGACTGTTTTGTTTCATTTGATTGAATGAGCATTTTATAATAGGTAGTTTGCTAGTTAGGTGGTGGTTAGCAAGCCAGGGTCGCTAAGTGAGGTAATGTAAGGAGATAGGTCTTTTTATTGCATTTGATGAGCATGCACATCAGATGCTTTGAGGCAGTAATGAGAAATGAGGGTGTTTCACTGCCATGCCAGTTACAGCTGCATCTGCAAGAGGTGTGGCAGTGTACACCAATCACCAGGCACTCTGGTAATGACAGCAGTTCAGCTCTGCTGATGTGCCATGCCACGGACTTGAAACAAATGAACTGCTCCAATAGGGAGCACTTCATTTGAAGTCTGAACTCCTGCTATGGCGCATTAGGAAAAGTACTACACTGACGTGCATGGCAGCAGTTGTTCCTGTATTCTGTTTTCGCCCCCGCCTCCTGTGAAGCCCCCCCAGCTTCAGCTGTGGCTACTGTGTGGCTTCTCCGGCACCGGCTTCTGCCCTCTCAACATTAGCCACTGTGGCTTTTCATAGTTGACATTGGGGTGCTCAATCCCTATCGCACATTTCCCCCATATTAATGTGGCACACTGGGAGCCCACCCCAGTGTGTGCCGAATAATTTTTTAAATGTTTCTGACACGGATGCCCACTCCCAGTGTCGAATGTCTCCCCGCCTCCCAAGCCCAAATAGATATTTTGCCAACATCAGGGTGCCCAGTCCCCATGTTGGCATTTTTCCCCCACCCTGTTCAATGGGCACACTGGGAGCCCACCCCAGTGTGCCAAAATATTGAAATATGTTTCGGACATCGGATGCCCACTCCTGGTGTTGGATGCACCCCTCCACCCACAAATCCATTCAGTACCAACATCGGGTGCCCACTCCCCGTGTCAGCATATCCTCCCATTGTGGCACACTGGAAGTCCACCCAAGTGTGTCTATATTATTTTTTTTTTTTTGCCCTGTAAAATAAAGAAAACTTTCCCCATTGTCTATTTATTTATTTTTTCCTTGTAAAAAGAAAATGGTCCATCATCATCTCCTCAGGCCCCCTCCCCATCCCCACCCACCCTTTCTGTACCCCACCTCCCTTACCCCCTTTACCCCATACTTACATCTGGAGGTCCAGTGCTGTCATCTCTCTGGACCGGGAACACATCTGCATTCTTCAAAGGTGGCTGACAAACTGAGAGAACACAGTAAGCCCTATAATGGGACTCATTGGGGGGTCAACTTAGGTTGGTATCTCAGCCAATTTTAGGAATTTTGGCCCCACATTTTCAACATGATGTCTTGGGATTTCACTCATGAACACTGACACTTATTTTGTTTATCGTCCCAAAGGTGATTTCCTGCAGTTGCTGCACAGAATCACCTTTTGGAACTGATTAACAAAATGACAGTGCCACTGTTCATGAGGTGGGGTCCAGAAAGAGTATGTTGCAAATTTGATGAAAAATTCAAAAAATGACTGCTCTATCGCGTATGCTGTAATAGTTTCTACGCACGCCACAACTTCAACAATTTTTAATGTTTTCACCTAGATTTTCAACATTGATATTTTTTCAAACCTCCTAATGAACAGTATACAGTAGTTGTCATTTTTCACATCCTGCCTGAAACATGTTTTCCACCTGTGATAGAATGGTGAGGTCACTGTGTGAAATCAACTTTCAGGTTAAAGTACTGAAATGATAGTGCCACTGTTCATGAGGTGGTGTCCTAAAAAGCTCATGTTGAAAATTTTGGGTGAAAAATTCAAAAATGATGCGTTACGATACATTGCACAGTTTCTACACATGCTCGTAATTTCACCATTTTTCATATTTTCACAACAGATTTTCAATATTGGCATGTTGTCATACTTCCTCAGGAACAGCATAGCTATCATTTTCATATCCTGCCTAAAATGTTTTTTTTTGCACCTGTGGCTCTGAATCTATGCAGTCGCAGCACACAATCACTTTTCAGGATTAAGTAACAAAATGATAGCGACACTGTTCATGAGATGGGGTCCAAAAAGCCCATGTTGAAAATTTGGAGTGAAAATACCAATAAACACCAAGGAGTTCGGGTTTCCAACTGTGCGCCCCCATACCGTGTAGAGGCTGACAGGCATCAGGGGTGTGACTTGGGGTCATTGGCCATAATTCTCATACCATTCCACCCACCCACCCAGCATCCAGTGACAGAGATTGAGGTAGTGCCTTGGGGACTTCGGCCCCAACATTCACCCCATTCTTCCTATAGTGCACCCATTCCACTTATTTCCTTATGGAATGGGGTGAGTGTATGGGGCAAGACCCAAGGCACACTGTGATTCCTGTCCAGTGTCTGCAGTGAAGGTGGAATGGCGTCAGCATTACAGCCGACGACTTAAAGGCACCCCCAATGCCTGTCAGTCTCTGCAGTGTGGGGTGGTGACAATAGGGTTGGAAACACTAATGCCTCAGTAAGGAAGTAAATCAGGGAGTGGCAGTGGACGTCACCTACCTTGATTTCAGGAAAGCCTTCGACGCCAACCAATATAGAAGGCTGATATAACAAGATGGGTAGTCTAGCCACAGGGCACAAGCTGATACATTGGGTTAGAAACTGTTGACAGACAGGAGGCAAAAGGTGGTGGTAATAAGGGATCCAATCTGGGGAGAGGGTGATGACCAGCGGGGTACCTCAGGGATCAGTCCTGGGACAGTCTCTTCAATGTCTTCATTACAGACATTGCGGAAGGACTAGAAGGAAAGGTCTGTCTGCCTGTTTGCAGATGACACCAACATCTGTAACAGAGTAAATACTCCAGAAGGGGTGAAGAAAATAAACAGACACATGGAGAGCCTTGAAAAATGGTCTGAGGAGTGCCAACTGAGGTTCAATGCACTGAAGCCCAAATAATGCACCTGAGAAGAGGAAACCTGGGGAGAGTTACTGGATGGGGTGGAGGTGCTGATGATCACCAAGAAAGAAAAAGACAGGTGTTATCAGTTCTGATGACCTTAAGGTGTCAAAACTGATCACAAATGTTGCAAGGAGGGCCGGCCCGTGGGCGTGAGGGTTGAAGTGCTTGGCCGCCACACTCGCGCCATGCTGGTGACCGGGTTCGGGAGCGAGCCCGGGTGTCGGGGTCACAGAGGAGGACTGGGACTGAGCATCCATAGACTGCTCTCCCAGTCCGGGGTGGGTTGGGAATCTCGCCACACTGTAGCGGCTCCTGGGGATGCTCGGGACACTACAAGTGCTGGCAATCTGAAGGGGGAACATAGGCGGATGTTGCACGCTGTACCCAGAAGTCATTGCATGTCCACGTTCCACTGGACCAATCGAGAGGAAAATGGCTGGGCTCGACCGTGCTGCTTGATGGCTGTGCTCTGAGCCGCCTGGAGGAGTTTGGCAGAATCCTGCCGGGGGTCCGGGGCTGTCCTGGCTGGCTGAGGCAGAGGAAGCCCTCCAGTGGGATGGCAAGACGGCCGGTCCCGGATCCTCCTGTGTGCAGTCTGAGCTACCCAGTTCTCCGGGTGGGCGGAGCCAGCAGCTGGATGCTCCAAGCCGTAGTGTGCCGCAGCAGGTGGCAAACAGCATTACATAAAAAAATAAATAAATGTTGCTAAGGAGGCCCAGTGTGGCATGCTTTGGTGCATAGGCAAAGGTATCACTAGCAAAAGGTGTGAAGTGGTAACGCCATTGCATAATGCACGAGTGAGCCCCATCCTACAGTACTGTGTGCTTTCCTGGAGGCCGCAACTGTGCACAGACATTGACAGGGTGGAGCAAGTCCACAGAAAGGCAACCAAGATGGTACATGGCTTGCAAAACAGAACATATCAGGACAGAGTACAAGACCTCAATATGTACTCATTGGAGGACAGGAGGAGTGGGGAACATGATACACACATTCAGGTACCTCAAAGCCATACACAAGGTGCAAGGGTGGACATCTTCCAGTGTGTCAAATGTTCGGCATTGACAAATGCTTGTTTTTAGTTAGGTTCTGTAGTGCGTTCTTAGTGCATTATTTTAATTTGTGTTCACCGGGAAATGCTTTGAAATATTGCTGCAGTACTCCAGCTGTTGTAACAGAGGACTGGTGCCAGATCAATGTCCAACCGAGCTGGGTCAAATACTTTCACCTGCCGGACTACATCAGAGCATTGGGACCCTTTACCATCACGTTTGTGTTTCACCTGCAGTTCCTTCTGGCATTCTCCCAGTGAGGGCCTGTTGGCAGCACTTGGGCTGTAGCAGTGGAGGGCAGAGGATGTGCAACTTATTAATGTTTTCTGAATAGATTAAATGGCCACTGTGGCTGCTGCTGGTTTGACAGGAGTTTTGTGTTATTCTCAAGTCCTGTGCTGTGGTGCAGCTGCCATGGGTGTTTGTTCGCGCAGCAGATGGGCCTTGGTGTTTTCCGCTCATTGTTTCACCTCTGCTGCCAGTGGATTATTTGGCTCTTTGGACTCCCTGAACTGAACTGTGAGTAGGCTCATTGTTAATTTGTGAACATCTTCTGAGGGTGGTGAGAGACCCTTGGACTTAAAAGCAACTTGGCTGTATGTTTTATACACTACCATGGTGTATGTAATCTGAACAGGACAGACTGATTATTGCAGTAGGGAAAATGCTGTATTAATTCTGCTACTAACTTTGCCAGTCTATCTGGTGAGAGCAGAAAGTGAATGACTGAAGCAATTTTATGATTTTTGATTTGGACTCATGTAGCTTTTTCAGCTGCATTTTACCTTGGATTATAAGCACTACAGTTACTGTGTATCAGAAATACAAGAGGAGTTATCCTAAGTTTTTTTAATACTTGTTTTATTCATATTTTGTCACATTTACATATAGCTCCAACCACTCAATTGTCCAGTTACATGTAATGTGTCTTTATATAAAATTGTATCAAAATATTTTAACTCATTGTACAACCTTTAACCAAATAACTGTTTCAAAAGTACATTCAATATATAAAAACACACAATATAAAAGAGTTCTGTGCCACTCCTGAGGGTTTTACAAGACCACCTTATGCAAATTAGACAAGGAAAGAAGAGGGTGGGGAGGCAAATTATGTTATCTATCTACAGTCCCCACCTATTCCATCTATTATTAAAAGATTCCTTTCTGTGGTTTAACAGGAAAGTTATTCTCACCATAACTTGAATTTGGTCTGCAATCCTTACCCATTCCTGTAGCTCAAGGGAAAGTGCTGTAGCTATATCTTTGTTATGACCTTCAAGGCTGCTATTTGTAAGACTGACCATAAATATTGCCCCCTGCCCTTGATTTCAATTGGAATGAGGTCCAATATGATATTTTCTGGTCCCACAGTGTTACTTAAACCAAAACAAACCTGTCACGTGTTTCAGTATCTGTGACCAGTGTAACCCCCTGTCACCTGGGGTTACTAGAATCCCACTTTAGAACTAGTGGCAGGCAGGGAAAGGTAGCTTGTGAGACACCAGTTAAATGGGTTTCACACTGTCTCACTCTGTCCTCAGTCTCAGCTGAGCTGGAGGATGACATCACCATAGAATTCTTGCAGCAGCATAAGCCATAGTGGAATGTTGGCTGCAGGGGTTAGGGTTAGAATGTTGGGGATCTCAAAGTGAGTCTAGAGGGAGACTCAAGAGAAGGAGGAGGTGTGCTGCAGTTGGCAGCCCCTCAGAGCCAAGCTCTGTCATAGACCTACACCAGAAGTAGGGTAATGTGTTCTCACCCAAGAGAAGTACACAGAAGAGACTACAAGAACTGGTAGAGAACGCTCCCCGAGTTGTTCCAGTGCGGAATGGGAAATCCAGCATTTCAGGAGCAATCCCTGGCCCTGCTTGGAAAAGGGAAAAGCTGCCTGACAGAAGAAATTGTACTGAGGTACCAGAGAACATGTGTTTTTAGGAAGAAGCCCTGGGGCACCTGCATACCATGGTGAGTGCTTTGACACAGAGCCCATGTGTTTCACCAAGACAGAGTTGTGTAAAAGTAACTGCCTACTGTGGAGTCAGGAGAAAACTAGCCAAGTACAGTGCTTTTAACTTTCTGTATGACTTGGAAGTATCTGAGACAGTGGGGTCTAAGTGATGGACATAGCCACTAACAGAACTGTTTGAGTCAGGACACCACCTCAATACAGAGCAGAATGTTAAATGTGGCATACATTTTTGAGATAGCATCTATACCCAGAGAGTTTGAGGAAAGGTGTTGATCCAAATGAATGACTGGGTGTGGATTTGGGAACAAGAGGTGGAGATCCCCATCTGGAGTAATCAGGTTTACCTCCAGGATTCACTTTAGGCACCTATAAGCTTTCTCCCATGCACCTGGCCAGTGTCTGCAGAAAGTACCCAGATGTGGGATTAAGGATGTTTTCCTTCAGAGATAGAAAGTGCTCATGTGTGGTTGAGTGAGCCACCATCAAACTTCATGCTTTATGGAAAAGTGTCCAAGGACTGGCCGGGTGCCATGTCAAGGAATCCAAGTAGAAGAAGTACCAGTTTGGGCCGTGTGAGCCCTGTTGTGTTCAGAACCTGAGGGTATTGTGTAGTAAAGAAGAAGTGCTCTGACCTATGTAAATCTGCATTTCCAGTGAGTGAAGCTCTGTGGGGTCCATCTTGCTTTGTTATTCTTGTGTGAAGTGAATAAAAGCCACACTCTAGAATCCCATTCCTGGTTTGGATGCTCAGTTATTGCTTCTTGTAATTGGAGTTACTTGGGTGCCCCTGACCAGAAGTACAAACCTAGCCATGATGCTGAGCAAATGTTTCCTCCCGAACCTAGGTTAGCTCTGAGTAGTGCTTACAAATTAGAGGCACCGAGAAAAGGGCTACATAAAATGGAGGCACCATTGAGGATTTGATTTGGAATTTAGGAGAAAACAAGAAAGATTTGCTCGGATTCTGGCTAGCGCTTTGGCTGTCTGGCAGTAGGTAGCCCAAAAGTTGGAAGCATTGCACCTAAATGTGCCGCTGTGTGTTGCTATTATTGTGCCATCTGTTTACCAAGGAGCAGGAAAGCCAGAATGAGTATGCCACTTGTCCTGCATCAAAAATACGTTTGCCAGCTTTTAAAGTTTATGTGTGACAAGAAAAGTGTGAAACTGTGGGAAACAAAGAGAGTTGTGCCCAGAAGTTGGAAGTGCTTGTTGTACAGACAGAGAGTCACTGAGTGAAATGCCATGAAAATGGTGAAATGGTGCTCCTGCCGAGAGTCACAGTTGAAAAGTGTGGTTTACAGTTTAAATTTTGCCTGCTTGATGATCGCTGTGGAGGAGAAGAGCACTAGAAGAAAGAGGCTCATTTGCATGGCGAGTGATTGGTGAGACTGCAGTCAGTCCCACCCCCAAGCCAGCTCTAGAGTGACTGCACAGTGTTCGAGAGGAGAGAAAGTAGTGTACAAACTGGCTTGCCAGGAGGGCGTCATGATGACTGAAAAATTGTAAAACTAATAAAATAGGACTTTTCTGTTTAAAATTGGGCTCAACCCGCATTTTGATCGTCTGGGAAGAAAGTGAGGTGTTCGGAGGGACAATCGGCAGGACTGCCAGCCCACTTCATTCCAGAGTCCTCCAAGACCGGCTGTAGGCCGAATTTTCCATTGCAACTGCAAGCTACTGATTAAGTGAGTACCAACCTGAGAAACAACTCAAACTGTGTGTGATTTTAACTAAAGCCAACTGAATCTATGTGTAGCAGTGTGATTGTTTTCCAAAGAAGGACTGTGTCAAGTTAATCAAGCTAAGCAGGATTTTAAGCATTAGACTGTGAGCATAATTGTGGTTCAGCAACAGTATGATTTTCAAAGCAAAGTGAGAGACTGTGGGTCGTATGAAAGATGCAATGAAATACAGGCAATCCTGTGCAATGAAATACTGTGGCTTTAGGGACTTTAAGCAAGAACAGTGATTTAAAGCAAATGAAAAGTCCTGTAAAAATCATATAAATGTGCTAAGAGAATGAACATAGAAACATAGACATAGAAACATAGACTTTGACGGCAGATAAGGACTGCTTGGCCCACCTAGTCTGCCAATTTCCTTACCTAGCGGATAAGCTGCAGATCCTATTTAACCAACAGCCTATTTCTTCCTACCCCCACAAAAATTGCCTTATGTCTGTCCCATGCATTCTTGAATTCTCCCACAGTTTTAGATCCCACAACCTCCTCAAGAAGGCTGTTCCATGTTCCACTACCCTCTCTGTGAAAAATACTTTCTCACATTGCCCCTGAGCCATCCCCTCTATTTTTAAATTGTGTCCCCTGTTCTTGCACATTTCTTTTTCTGAAAGATGCTACCCTCTTGGACTTTGTTGATTCCACTGAGGTACTTAAATGTTTCTGTCATGTCCTCTCTCTCCTCCTTCTTTCCTCAAGGGTATACATATTACGCTCCTTTAGTCTCTCCTCATATGGCTTCTCTTGCAGACCCTGCACCATTTTAGTTGCCCTCCTCTGGACTGCCTGCATCCTGTCTATGTCCTTGCAGAGATGGGGTCTCCAGAACTGGATGCAGTACTCCAGATGGTGTCTCACAAACTGTCTGTACAGGGGATAACAACTTCCTGTTTTCTGCTGGTGATGCCTCTTCCTATACATCCCAGTATCCCTCCAGGCCTCCCTACCACCTTCTCACATTGCTTGCCAACCTTAAGGTCATCTGATATGATTACCCCAGGTCCCTTTCCATTTTGTTGTTATTACTACCTCCCCCAATTGTGTAATCTTCCCAGGGTTTTTGTTTCCCAGGTGCATCACTTTGCACTTCTTTACATTGAATCCAAGCTGCCATACTTCTGACCATTCCTCCAACCTTGCCAAGTCCCTTCTCATCCTTTCTACGCCTCCTTGTGTATCAACCCTGTTGCAGATCTTTGTGTTATCTGCAAAGCGGTATACTTTTCCTTCCAGTCCCTCTGCAATGTCACTTATAAAGACATTAACAAGCATTTGTTAATGCTGAGCGTTCGCTTGCAGGTATTTGCAGTGGTGTTTGGCATGTATGGTGCTTTACCCTAATGCCCGCATGCGATTGCTGGTATTTGCACAATAAATTTTCAGCATGACTTTTTGTTACCCCATTGTGCGCTACATAGGCGGAAACATGTTTTGGGCAGGATGTGAAAATGACAGCTGTACTGCTCATAAGGAAGTGTGGTAAAATGGTAATATTGAAAATCTGGAGTGGAAATATTGAAAATTCGCAAACCTACTGAGCGTGCGTGGAACTGTGCAGTGCACCTCGTAAAACAGTCATTGTTAGGAATTTTTATCTAAATTGTCAACATTGGCATTTTAAAACCTCTGCTAATGAACAGTGTCACTGTGATTGTCTTACTGTGTGCCATACATTGATTTTGCACACCGACTGCGTCCATTGTGCACTACATGGGCGGAAACATCGTTTTGGGCAGGATGTAAAATGACAGCTGTACTGCTCATAAGGAGGTGTGGTAAAATGGCAATGTTGAAAATCTGGAGGAAAATATTGAAAATTCGAACTTACGAGCCGCATGAGGAACTCGCACAACGACGTCAGAAACAGTTATTTTTAGGAATTTGTTCACCAAATTTTCAACAGCCATTTTAAGATCTCTGCTCATGAACAGTGACACTGTGATTTTCTTAATATGTCCCATACACTGAGTTCACACAGCGACTGTGCCATTGTGCTGCTACATGGGCAGAAACACGTTTTGGGCAAGATGTGAAAAATGACATCTGCACTGCTCATAAGGAGGTGTGGTAAAATGGCAATGTTGAAAATGTGGACTGAAAATATTGAAAATTCAAACGCACGAGCATGCATAGGAACTGCAAATGAACACTCAAAACAGTCATTTTTAGGATTTTGTCACCAAATTTCAACACAGCCATTTTAAGACCTCTGCTCATGAACAGTGTCACTGTGATTTTCTTAATGTGTCCCATACATTGATTTCGCATACACGACTGTGCCATTGTGTGCTACATGGGCGGGAAACACGTCTTTGGGCAGGATGTGAAAAATGACAGCTGTACTGCTCATGAGGAGGTGTGGTAAAATGGCAATGTTGAAAATCTGGAGTGCAAATATCAAAAAACTTCATAAGCGTACGGCGTCGTAGGAACTGCATAACACATGCTTGTAAAACAGTCATTTTAAGATTTTTCACCAAATTTTCAACATAGCCATTTTAAGACCTCTGCTCATGAACAGTGTCACTGTGATTTTCTTAATGTGTTCCATACATTGATTTCAAGACACCGACTGCGCCACTGTGCGCTACATGGGCAGAAACACGCTTTTGGGAGAGATGAAAATGACAGCTGTACTACTCATAAGAAGGTGTGGTAAAATGGCAATGTTGAAAATCTGGAGTAGAAATATTGAAAATTGCAAACCCACGAAGCGTAGGAACTGCATAATGCACTAAGAAACAAGTCATTTCTAGTTTTTCACCAAATTTTCAACATGGGGTTTTGGGACCCTTCTCATGAATGATGTCGCTGTCATGGCGTTATTCAGGCCATGACGCCATGACAGTGACATCATTCATGAGAAGGGGTCCCAAAACCCCATGTTGAAAATTTGCAAAAATTCCAAAAAATGACTGAGATATGCAATAAAGTTGAAACCCCATCTAGCCCATTATACAGCTTACCGGCATTTCCTCAGTTCGCGGTCGGCTTTGAAGAGTGCAGACGTGTTCCCGTCCATCGAAGATCATCGCGCCGAGCTCTGGAGGTAAGTATGGGGTGAGGGGAGGGGTGTGGGAGGCTGGTGCGCAGTGGTGGGTGCGGTTGTGGGAGGGGACTGGGAGACTACATGGGACCGTTTTCTTACAGGTTTTTAAAAAAACAGACAACGTGGATGCTTGCCACGCTGGTGGGCCTCAGCATGGCAGAAGATGGCTGGGGGCCGAGGAGCCGACGGATGATTGGGCACCCCCGTCGGCAAACTAAGCGGGGGGCCGAGGAGCCGATGGTGGATTGGGCACCCCGTCGGCAAAACAAGCGGGAGGTTTGCCATGCTGTGGTGGGCTCCAGCGTGGCAGAAGGATGGCTGAGAGGCCGCTGGAGCCGATGGGGATTAGGCACCCCGTCGGCAAAACGTTGCCACGCTGGGGTGGGCTCCAGCGTGGCACCAAACTTTGGGCGGCGTGGCGGGGGAGTGCATGACGCAGCGGGGCGAAGGTATAGTGAGCTCGGCATGACAGTGGTGGTTTCTTTGAAGCAGAAGACCACCGCTGTCATACAGAGCTCCCACACCCATTGGTGCAGGACCGCCACGCCTGCTCAACAGAGCACTGGATTGAATGGGGTTGAGTTGAATGTTGGGGATCTCAAAGTTAGTCTAGAGGAGACTCAAGACCAGGAGGTGGTGTGCTGCAGTTGGCAGCCCTCAGAGCCAAGCTCTGTCATAGAGCTACACCAGAAGTATGGTAGTGTGTTCTCACCCTAGAGAAGTACACAGAAGAGACTGCAAGAAGTGGTAGAGACAGCTCCCTGAGTTGTTCCAGTGCCCCATCCCTGGAGGGATGTGGGGAAATTCAGCATTTCAGGGCAATCCCTGGCCCTGCTTGGAAAATGGAAAAAGCTGCCTGACAGAAGAAATTGCACTGAGGTACCAGAGAACATATGTTATGTGGAAAGAAGCCCTGGGGCACCTGCATACCAGAGTGAGTCTGCTCTGACACAGAGCCCATGTGTTTCACCAAGACAGAGTTGTGTAAAAGTAACTGCCTACTGTGGGGTCAGGAGAGAATAGCCAAGTACAGTGTTTTTAACTTTGTGTATGACTTGGAAGTATCTGAGACAGTGGGGTCTAAGGTATGGATATAGCCATTAACAGAACTGTTTGAGTCAGGACACCACCTAAATACAGAGTAAAATGTTAAATGTGTTATACATTTTGAGATAGCATCTACACCCAGAGAGTTCAAAGAAAGGTGTTGATCCAAATGAATGGCCAGGTATGGATTTGGGAACAAGAGGTGGATATCCCCATCTGGAGTAACCAGGTTTACCTCCACGGATTCACTTTGGGCACCTATAGCTTTCTCCCATGCACTTGGCCAGTGTCTGCAGATAGTACCCAGATGTGGGATTAAGGATGTTTTCTCTTTAGAGCTAGAAAGTGCTCATGTCTGGTTGAGGAGCCACCATCAAACTCATGGAAAAGTGTCCAAGGACTGACCAGGGTGCCATGGCAAGGAATCCAAGTAGAAGAAGTACCAATTTGGGCCATGCAAGCCCTGTTGTGTTCAGAACCTGAGGGTATTGTGTAGTAAAGAAGATGTGCTCTGACCTCTGTGACTCTGCATTTCCAGTGAGTGAAGCCCTGTGGGGTCCATCTTGCTTTGTTATTCTTGTGTGAAGTGAATAAAGCCACGCCTAGAATCCCATTTCTGATTTGGACATTCTCAGTTATTGCTTCTTGTAATTGGAGTTACTTGGGTGCCCCTGACCAGAAGTACAAACCTAGCCATGATGCTGAGCAAATGTTTTCTCCCCAAACCTAGGCTAGCCCACGTAGTGCTACAAATTAGAGGCACCGAGAAAGGGCGTACACCAGAATTTCTCAATAAGTGGGCAGGACCAGAAAACATGTGTTTAATCAGCTTCCTCATTCCGCATCCTCCAGCACCTAGCATTCTGTATTAGTCCCATTCTGACTTGTCTACTAGGGGTAAGAAAAACTACTTTTAATCTTCCAGCTAAACTCCTGCCATATTGGCGAGGATGTTGTTTTCCACCTGTTTCTGTATATTAATTTCCATTTACTTATATTTAGCCTGATGTTCAATTCCTGCTCCCACTTCCTTTGTGTGATCAGTGTGTTATGTGCCTCATCCGCTTTTAAGTGCCAACATAGTTTGGTAATTACACCTTTACTATGGGAAGAGTGCCATATTTGCCCAAAGGCCATTGGATAGGGCCTGAGATTCTCCTCAAGTTCCACCCACATGAGTACTAGTCTCTTAATTGATAGCAATAATACGATCTCCTCTGACCAACCCAGTGTCTCTCGGGCTGTGCTAAAAGGGATTAAGGTATTTCCCCGAAGAACTTGCCAAGCTGCACAATAGCCCTTACTGGCTTGTTGATTATACCATGGGAATATGTTGGCAGGTGCAAAGCATCGTCTCCGCACCACCACATATACCTCCATATCTGTCATCGTGTATACCCCTTTCTAATCCCTAGACCACCCAGTCCATACTGACCCTATAGCGTTAAAGTACTTGTCATATCAGAAGGTTGCAGCTGGGATTGAAAATCATTGACTGCAGAATCTGAGTGTTGTTATGTCTTAATTCAATCTGCTGCCGTTGTGCTTTATATGTCGAGGGGACCAAAGCAAGGCTAGTTTCATCTGTGTAGCAATCCAGTAGTTCATCAGGTTTGGGCATGCTCTGCTGCCTCCCTGTTTAGGAAGAAAAAGTATTTTCCTTGATATCCTAGAGGTTGTTAGCCCACAGAAAGGACATTACCCATCTTTGCCAGTTATCTGTTGTTTCCCTCTGTGGTACTGTACAGGAACACACGAAAAGATATAAAAGCCTTGGCTGCACATTACTTTTATTATCTGTAGTTTCAAATAAAAGGAAGGGTAAAGTATGCCACCTCTGCAGATCTGTCCTTATTTGTAATTAGGGTGGATAATTTGCACTATATAACTCTGAGGCTTTTTTCCCAACTGAATTCCCAGATATTTTATAGTGTTATTGTCCCATCTCATCGAATTTATCCTTAGTTACTTGGGAACTTGTGCTCAATGCCAGAACTTCCATTTTGGTCCAGTTCAGGGTGTAACCGAGACGGCTGAAGGTTCAATCGAATGATCTCAGCCAATGGCTTGATGTACAAGGTGAAAAAAGCTGGGACAGAGGTCATCCCTGCCTTATACCACTGGCAAGCTTGAATGATTTGGAAATACGTCCATTGGTCCTAATGTAAGCTGTAGGCTCTGAGTACAGTTGTAGGCACTGAGTATAGTTTTTAATATGACTTCGAGAAAAGAGAGGAAAACTGAAGCCAGCCAGGGTGCCATGTAAGAAGGCCCAGGAGACCCGATCAAATGCATTTCTGCATCCAGACTCATCAGATAAGTTGGTGTGGCGTCTCCTTAAATATTCCACTATATCTACTGCTCTCCTTATATTTTCCATTGTTTGTCTTCAGGGCGAACCCTGTCTGAGTCTTGATGTATAATGGCGGTAGTATCTGTTCTAGTCTCCTAGCCATCATACCTGTTAGAATTTTAAAATCCGTTTTAACAAAGATATAGGCCTATATGAAGAATAGATGGTAGGATCCCTGGCTGGCTTCGTATTACTGAGATTATGGCTTGGGACCAGGATAGGGCCGCTGAACCTGTTCCTTCCAGACAGAGTTATACACCTTCAGCAATAGGCGAATTATGTTCCTTTTAAACTGTTTATAAAACTCATTTGATAATCCATCTGTTCCAGGGCATTTCTCTGCTTTTAGACTTGTTAGTTTTGTTTGTATTTCCCCTTCCTAAAGGTGGTATAAGCAGCTTTTTTTGTGATTCGTTTAGCTGTGGTAACTTTAGGGGCCAGAAACTCCTGAATCTCTTCCTTAGTTAGGCGTCTATAAGTTTACCCTTATGATTGCTTTTATGTATCCCATAAAAACCGTTAGGCGAAACCTCTGAGCCATCATTTTCCTTTACTGTCTGCTCGATAGTTTCTCCTATCATCTCCTGAGTTTCCTCGTTGTGGATGAGGGACATGTTCAGCTTAGAAAGTGTTTCTCCTGGTGAGGCCAATCTGATATTTATATATTGGTGCATGGTCCATAATATCATGTCCCCCATCCAAGAAGAGGAGCACAGGCCCAAGGAATTTCAGAAACCAAAAATAATCTAGTCTTGAGTAGGTTTGATGTGCAGAGGAGAAAAAGGTATATTGTCTGGTGTTCTTATGCAACTATCTCCATACATCAGCTAGTCCTATCTCCTTTAACAGATGTGTAATTTTCTTTGCTACTCCATTCTATCCCTATTGGTCTGACCAGAGGTGTCCAGAGATGGATTCAGTATCCAGTTTAGATCCCCCTATGACTAGATGTCCCTCTGCCCATTCTGAAATTCTCAACAAAATTCTCGATAAAAGGAGAAATCTGAACTGGGGGAGGGGCACCTGCCACCAAAGTTAATTGTGTTCCATTATAGGTCCCTTTAATTCCCACATATAGACCCTCTTCATCTGTAATAGTATCTTGGAGCTCGAAAGGAATTCCCAGGGGAATCAGTATTGCTATACCCCATTGTCTACCCTTTTATATGTTGAGAACTTCTCTATGTGATAACCAAATGTTTGAAGCTTCTCATGCTCCCCTGATTCAGATGTCTCCTGCAACAGTACTGCTGTTGCTTTCGACTTCTGCACAAAAGACATTACCTATTTCTTTTTATAGGGTGCGTGAGCCCATTGTTGTTATAAGACAGAATTGTGGCCAGATCAGACTTATCCATTGTCTCTAAATTTTTCCCCACAAATTGTATATTCCCTGCTGTTCTTCAAATCCCCGTCCCTTACAACAACCCTCCCCAGGTACGGCACATAATAACCTTTAACAAACTTTCATATATCATTAGAACAAAGTATTGAATCCAAAGGAAGTAAGAACCTAACCAAAATGTTTCCACAGGTGGCGACCCTCGTTACAGGTCTAGACAGGGTCTCTATTATCAGCTTAGCTTCCTCAAAAGGGTGAGAACTAATGAGCAAGGGCTGGTACGAGGCGGAAACTATCACACACAACTGACTGTGGCACTCATTGTGAGCTTAGATTACTCAAAACAGGCTCAGTAGCTATATATGTATATATATATATATATATATATATATATAGAGAGAGAGAGAGGGAGGCTAGATAGATAGATATATTTGAGTGCACTGATTTCCTGTTTTAGGGACTGCTATTTCCCATTGTGTATACATTACCATGAAGAAAATATTTTATATTCTTGTTTTTGTCATAAGGCTTTTAATACTAGGCTCAGGCAGGTGACTGCTCAGCACAGTTCCTGCATCCCAAAACCAGCTGCCCTCTCCCCAGCCCTGGGGCTTAATTCCCTGGATGTCTCCCTAGGTACCCCCCTCGGCACAATCCAGATGTGTCCCTGGGACCAAGTGGTGGATTGGGCCAAGGAAACCAAGCGGAACTTGGTCAAGCCTGCCTGACGGCCATTTTTGTTTTCTCTCAGGCCCCTGGCCACTGCAGCATGCTAATGTGTGTGTGTTGTGGCATGCACAAGCTACAAAACTGCAGTCCCTACCTTTCATAGCTTCTTGGAACCTGCATTAGCAATGGGCTTCCACCACAAGGCAGTCAAGTGCTAAGACACAGAAGCGATACTGCCAATATAAAACAGACGCTACATGGGTTACAGTTTGTAATGCTTATTAAACCTCATTTGGACATTAGAAGAACCAAATGGTTCATCAGGAAATGTACTAGCAAACAATGATAGCATTCATCACACTGTTTGTCATGCCTGCATAATAAAAATCATTTAATTTTGTCTTGCTGTGTCTGGTGTATTTCTTTAGCATCAATGTAGCTTGTACAGTACATCATACATACTGTGTCTGCATGGTCTTCTGGGTGGTGGGAAATATATATATAGGGGCACCACTACCTTTCAGTTAATTGGCCCATCCTTTTATCTCATATGTAAGCCTCTCCTTGGGTAAGACTTTCAATATCTAGTTGTTCCATACTTCAAAAGTTGATCACTGCCAAGAGATACAGGTATTGCATATGCATTTCCTTGGAAGGAGGATTAGAATATGCACTACTACTACTGTAAGGGTCCCAGTCATCTACATGCACATACTCTAGAAACACAGAATTGGATGGCAGAAACAGGACCAGAAGGCCAATCTGTCTACCCTATTGTCCAGTCTATTACTACTCCTGGACCCTATTCAGTCTCAGGTGTCCCTCTTCTTATAATGCCCATGTGCTTATCCTATGCATGCTTAAAGACCACCACTGTCTTCGCCCCACCACCTCCTATGGCAGTCTGTCCCAGGCATCCACCATATGAACATACTAAAATGCCAGCAGAAAAATGCCACTTGGTCTATCGAGTCTGCTCAGTTTTGCAGCTAGCAATCCTACTCTGCAGCTGCCTCCTACCCTACCCTACCCTACCCTACCCCATCCCACGATTCCCTTCTGCCCTATCCCAGTCCCTCTTGAAGCATACCACTATTTTATAGGCCACCACCTCTGATGGTTGTGTGTTCCACTCTGCTACCACACTTTCTGTAAAGAAATGCCTCCTCATGTCCCTCTAAACCTTCCACCCTCAAATCTCATGTCATGACCCCAGTGTCTGTCTCCACCCTCCTTAAACAGTCCTTGGCACCTGTCCTGCTTATTCCTCTCATGTACTTAAAGGTCTCAATCACATCCCCCATCCCTTTAGATAGTACATGTTCAGCTCCCTCAGTCTAACCTCATATGGTAACTCCCCAGACACTGAATCATCTTTGTTGCTCTGTGTTGCATTCCTTCCAGCAATCTAACGTCCCTCTTTAGGTAAGGGCACCAAAACTGAATGTAGTACTCCAGGTGGGGTCTAACCAACAGTTACGGCAAAATAGGAAGCTAGAGATATACAGAATGAGATAGTGGTACAGAGAGGAAATAAAATCAACAGAAGAAAAAGTGTTGTTGGGGTGGGCACAGCAAAACCACTTATGACCTCCTCCAGATGGCCTAGTGACCAGTAAAGTAGAAGCCCAGCTGCTGTGCCGATGACCCAGGTTAAGAACCAGCCCAGTAAGTTGTGTCAGAAGGCCATGAACAAGACAGTTGCCATGTGGCAGTGCATCTCGAGCGGGAGGGTTGGTGGCTAACTCTGCCACAACAGCAACCCTGTAGCTGTGCCAGGAGCCTCCTCCTGCCACCGAGGGACACTGTGGCTGTGCACAGCAGATGTACAACGTCAGAGCGACAAAATGTTGTGTATCAATGTACAGTGAAACCTTTATGTCGACCGAATTTGCTGTTGCCATAAAGGTGGTCACTGTCTCCCATATTTTCTTCAGGGCAAAGCCCCAATCCCATAAGTGGAAGGCTGTACCCCAACACCCCAATTAAAATAATCAACTCCGAGTCAGAGCTGATTAGGGAGAGGTACAAGACCCCAGAAAACAGTGCCAGGGTTCGGCTCTGACACTACAGTGACCTGCACTGTTGCACTGTTGCTGCTGTAGTGTCAGTCACTGTTGAAGTGTTGCTGTGGGGTGTACTCTAGTAGTAAAATAAAAAGATTGTCATTTCATCCCTGGAAACTTGCCAGCAGCAACCTTTACTTCCTAGTAGCAGAGATCCGCCCTCTTGCTCAGGTGCGTAATGACACCTAACCAGGAAGAGAGTTGGCGCTCCCATTAAAGTCAATGGGGTCACTTTACTTCAGATTTTAACATAAACATGGCCAATTTGAGATTAATGAAGGACACCATTCTTGTAAGATAGCTCTTGTTAGTCGAGCAGTATCCTTCATTAATCGAATCTTTGTATTACAAACTGGATGTAAAAGTGACCCCATTGTCATTGATAGGGTGCGCCCCACCTCTCTCCCTGGTCCTACGTCATTACATGCCTGTGCGCAAGGGCAGATCTTGGCTATTAAGACATAAAAGGAGCTGCTGGCAACTTTCCAGGCATGAAATTATGATCCTTTTATTATACTACTAGAGTGGAACTAAACTTCATTTTCTATTATTACTTATAGCTCCTGGGAGCCTGGCAGACAGCTCCGGTCCCTCCGGCTATTAGGACTCTGTCTCTGGCTCTTTATTGTCTGCCCAACTTCCCCTACAATCCCTATGGGTTAACTCCCTCCCCATGACAGGGCCAAGGTGAAGGGGCACAAGCTTTCCACCACCCTGGAGCGAAATTCAGATGCTCAGGGAGCCAATACAGGTGGAGGAGAGCCATCATGGAGTCTACCAGCTTCATTTTCCACCACTGTATTTCTCTCCACCCCACCGATAGCATACATTGGCAGCGTGCCTCCGACTCGTGACTTCTTTGCCCACCACCAGAAAGAGATTGACAAGTGGGACGGCAGTCCCTCCTTCCTGAGAGGACAGCAGTCCTCCAGACACTCAATCCTGTCTCTCTCCCTTTCAGTCCCCTGCTGCTGGGGCTCATTCCCAAACCGGGTTGCCAGCATGGTGTGAGGTGTGTCATCAGTGCCTCAACCCTCAAGCGCAGCTGGGCTGGCAAGTGGAATTACATTTAAAAATGTGCCCCAACAGGCTTTCGCCGACACAGGCTTGCAGACAGTGTGATGCTAAATCTCACAACATATAGGATAGTGTATGGTTGCCTATACACAACAATTCCATTCTTATACGGAGTGGTTACTGTGTTGTCAATGACCTTGACAGTGAAGTTTGAGAGGCCCTCTGAATGTATAGTAACTACAAGGTTTAAGAATAGCAATGTTGTGTATTTGGCTTGCACACACTATTCTATATATTGTATGGTCTCAACACAAACGCTTCTTTTCCTCCATAGGCAGCCAGTCTCTGTTATCCAGGACCACATCTCTGGGCAATCCTCCCACCGGTAACTTATGTACCCAACTCATCTACTGTCCCCTGTCCTATGAATGGTGCTAATGGGGATGGTTTGTCGCTACTAAAGCCGAACAATATTTTGACGGTTTATGGCTTTCCATATACAACTGCATTCCACCATACACTATAGTTCTTGTAGTACATTCCATTTTGCTACCACCTCTCCGTGAAATAGTGTCTCCTCATTTCCTCCTAAATCTTCCCACCTCTATGCTTAGCCTGTGCCCCTGATGACCCTCCCTTCCTTAGCTGAAAGACCTCATCTGCCCTATCCTTATTGATTCCCTCAGATACCTGAATGTCTCTATCATGTCCCCCTGTCCCTTCTATCCTCTAGGGTGTACATATTCAGGTATCACAGCCTGCTGTCATACTCTCTCCTCTATTCCACATATTATCTTTGTTGCCCTCCTCTGCTCCCCTCCAGTAGCCTGATAGCACGTTTTAGGTATGGCCTCCAAACTGCACACAATACTCTAAGTGTGGCCTTACCAGCGACCTGTATGGGGCAATATCTCCTCTCTTCACCAGGATGAAAAACCCTCGCTATGCTCGACAGCATTTTGTTCGCTTTTGCAGGCTCTCCTGCACTGGGCAGGGTTGTTCTGTGGTCCCTTTTATCATTACGCCTAGGTCCTTCTCCTCCTCAGTGATCCCTAGTTTACCCCCTCCCCAGAGCCAGTATTCTTTACTGGGTTCTTCACCCAATGTGCATAACCTTACACTTCTTGCATTGAACCCCAGCTGCCACCTCTCTAACCTTGAACAGGGCTGCTTCAGCTCCCCCACGGTTGGCCGCTCCGCCAGCCACCGACCGAGACCAGGATGCCCACCTGCAGCTCCTTGAAGCTGCCTGCCCTTGAACAGGGCTGCTTCAGCTCCCCACGGTCGGCGGCACCCAGCCCAGCCACCGACCGAGACCAGAACGCCGCCTGCAGCTCCTTGGAAGCTGCCTGCCCTTGAACAGGGCTGCTCAGCTCCCCACGGTCGGCCGGCACCCAGCCAGCCACCGACCGAGACCAGTACGCCCGCTTGCAGCTCCTTGGAAGGTATGGGACAGCGCAGCCAATTGGAACACGGGTGCTAGTTTTCCATTAGCAGTTTATACAGACCTGCCACTAGAGGGATTCTTGGTCTTTCTACACAAATCACTGTACCAATCCTAACCCCACTTGCACTGCTTGGTTGTTGGCTGTCTAAACCCTGTCCTCGTATAACTGTCGACAGGTGGTAAGTGTGCTTAGAAAGGGCGAGGCAGGAACTCCTTCTCAGAAATAAACCTCAGCCCCTGCGTCCATAGCTGGTAGCCTTGAATTGCACTGTGCAGCCCTTATTTTATTTACTTGGCACATACCAATAACAAATCTCACTAACTTCCTTCCAGCCTTAGTACATTCATCTCTCCTTCCTTCACAGCAGTTCTTGTTAGCTGACTGATAATTATCTCACAGGCTAGTGCTATGCCTCCAGCCAAGAAGTGGACGTGGTTCCCTCCCATCCATCTAGTGAGGATAGGGATACTCAAATATTAAAGGTAGAGAGGTGCTGGCTGTCATCCGCAGGGATATAGGCCTTGTAGGTCTTATAGTGGGACTCTCCTTGTTGCATATGGTCACCTCCCCAATAACACTGGGTGACAACTGGGGATGGTCGTCCACCTACGAGGTCCCGACTTCACCTTCTCCAATATCCTTGTGATCTCCGAGGCGCACTGCAGTGTTACTTGCTGTCTAGATCTTCAGTGCCTTATGTATACAAGCAGGGTAAAAGCGTGCCGTGCTAAAAACTCCCAGGTTGTCAAGTGCATAGGAGGTGGTATCTCCTGGCTCCTCCTTGCACTACTACTGGCCGGTGATATTGAAACCAACCCTGGCCCATTAAATCTGACCCACAAAATCCCTCCCGTATGGGGCATGGGTAGGGCTAAAATAGCTCATCTTAACATTAGAGCCTGCTACTTAATCGTGATGAGCTATTAGCATGGTTGCACTCTACAAACCTGACATCCTAGGAGTGATGGAGACCTGGCTAAAATCCCTCTCCTGACTCTGCCTGTGAACTCACTGGATATGAATTCACCCGACTGGACAGAGCTGGGGCAAGAGGGGAGGCATACTAATCTACCATAAGAGCCACTTAAAATCTCCCAAATTGCCCACCAGGATTCAAACGTGTCCCCTGTGAGTTGCTATGTGCTACTGCTACTTGGGGACGAAAGAAACTGCACCGAGTGCACCTATAATCCTCCAGAGGTGGGCTACCTGGATTAACTCACCTCATGGACAAAATTGGTCCCAGAGTTGGGGATAATGAACTCATAATCCTGGGGATGTAAACCTTAACTGGGATAGTGGTAATGTTAAGCAGTTTGAGCCTATGCTTGCTAACCTTGCCCTGACCCAGCTCATCCAGGAACCAACTAGGTGGACAGCAATGGATCCTCCAGCACCTTACTGGACTGGATCATGTCTAACCGTCCTGACAGGATCTCATCAGCGGTACATTATCTGACTCCATCTCTGACCACTCACCGGTTTTCTGTGTATGGAAAATTCCCACCCCAAAATTCCACACAAATTATGCATGTCAGAAACTACTCTAGATTTGATACTGAGGAGTTCCTGGAAGACCTAAGAGTTACTGACTGGTCTGGGGTGTATGGTGCCACTGACCCCTGGCAGCAACCTCTTACTTGTCTCCACCTTTGGGGCCTTGCAAGACATGCATGCTCCCAAGGTCACCCTTAGGGTGAGGGGTCCGCTACCCTCTGGTTAAATGGGAATCTCCTAGCCCAGATGCGGAGAGAGATAAGTGTTGGGCCTGTTCCAAAGGTACCAGTGATCCCATGATTATTCAAAGGTACAGACACCTCAGGAACAAGTGCAAAAGGCCATCAGGGCAGCAAAGAGTGACTTCTGCAAGTCCACCCTACTAAGCTCTGCCAGTAATCCCAGGAGGTTCTGAGAGATATTAAATCCCTTGTAAACGGATCCTCCCATCCGGGGTTACGGACATGGTCATAAATGGAGTCTCCTGCAATAATCCCCATACTATTGCTAACTCCTAAATAATCACTTCTCTGACTCTCTGCCTTCACAACCCTCTTCTCACCTGATGAGGCTCTGTCCCACCCCTTCCCTCCACTCTGCTGGAGGGTCACCTCCTCATCAAATGTTTCACCTCAGGGCTGTATCAGTTCAGGACTTGCAGAAACGCCTAGCTGGCCTCTCCCAGTACTCTAGTCCTGGCCTAGACAACCTGGAACCAAAACTCCTTAAGCTTGGTGCTGCACACATTGCCTCACCAGTAGCCTTTTTTCTTCAACCTATCCCTTGGTCTGGGAACCATCCCAGACATCTGGAAAGAGGTGAGGATTGTCCCTGTACTGAAGCAAAGAAATCCCAAACTACCTGACAATTATCGACCGATTGCCATTCTCCCAACCCTTAGCAAGCTCCTTGAAAAGGTAGTGGCTGAGCAGCTGGAATATATCCACTCTCTTGAACTTCTGTCCCCAGCCCAGCACGGCTTTTGTGGACACAGCACCACCACAGCCTTAATCTCGGTTACATCAAAGTATCCGGACAGCCATGGACCAGAGCAAACTCTCTGGTGCAATATTTATCGACCTGTCCAAAGCCTTTGACCTCGTTGACCATAAACTGCTTGGTGCACAGTTGTGGTCACTTGGCCTCTCCCCATGCCATGAAATGGCTAATGAGTTATCTACATGGCAGAAAACAGCGTATCTGCTTCAATAAAGTCCTCTCCGAGCCCCTACCGGTGACCTCCGGTGCCTCAAGGCTCGGTACTGGGTCCCTCCTCTTCCTCTTCATCAATCAACTACCTATTGTTACTACCAGCTGTAGTGCCACGTGTATGCAGATGATCTGGTAATCCTGGCTCACTCCCAGAGTGCCACTACCTAAACCACAACCTGACCGATGACTTTAACAGGGTATTGTCATGGGTTACTAGTCACAAGCTGGTCCTGAACCTGAAAAAGACAGGCTATGCTCTTTGGCTCAATGGCTAAAATCAAAGCCTCATCGGCCTGCTTACCGTCACCAGCACAGATGGATCCTCACTACCCCTAGTGAGCTCCATCAAATATCTTGGGGTAACACTTGGCCCCAACTTGACTTGTAATCATATCCTTAACATCTGCAGGGCAGCAAACTGCAAACTGGGTCTGGCCTATAGGGCAAAGTATAACCTTACACCGCAGCCAGGCTTGCCCTAGCGACGGGTGTGCTCCTTCCCTCCCTCAGCTATGGGCTGCACCTATTTGCTCGCTCTCCAAAGACACATCTCACCCGTGGTACACTGCATACAATAACATTTGTTGTTTTGCCTTGGCTGCCCCTGACTCACCCACCATTGTGAACTATATGAGAAACTCTGCTGGCTCTCACCAGCTAGATACCTTGATTTTGGTTTGGGATGCCTCTCTGGGAAAGTGATCAGAACTAGCGCCCCGAGGCTGGCCCGGCTTCTGCCTAAGCTGAATCCCATCCCCATCAACTTAGGTCTCTCACATCAGGATGCTCAAAGTCCCTCCTACCCGGACCCTCATGGGGATCGGACTCTTGCCAAAGTGCGCCCAGACTCTGGAATTCGCTGCCTGTGGATATCCGAGCTGCCCCTCCTATCTGAGTTTCTCGAAATTCCCTGTGGGGTTTCCTAAAACTAGCATCAGAGTGACTGCCCCAAACCTCCCTAGAGTAAAGTGTCAAATTGTTTTGTCTGAACCTCCCAGGGTGTCTCCATTGAATTCCTGGAGATATTTTCCCCACTGTATCAATGACTTCTGACTACTCCTGCCTAAAAAGCCTTGGGCATTTTACACCCATTATTGCTCCACGGTCATAGGCTAACCATGACATATTGCACCTTGGTCACTTGGTAGAAACTTGTGCTACCAAGTGTTTCTGTTCTGTCTAACATGTGCATATTTAGAAAATGTGATGAGCTGTATATACCTGTCTGCATCCAACTAGCCTAGGGGGTATACAACAATGTTATACGTTATATTATGACCAATCCAGTCCTTGAGCTATGCTCCACTCCTATGTATGATGACCTGTATATATCTGTCAGTTGAACTAGCTAGTCTAGAGTGTATAATCTGAAATGTGCTTACTACTCTATGTTTCCCTAGCGTCAAATGATGTATTTCCACGTTTGTTTACTGTGACAAAAACTGTACTCTCTTTGCCACGCCTCCGTGACTGTTGTTCCTCATGTTGTGCTCTCCGGTCGTTCCTGAAAATAGGCATAATACTTGTCCAGTGTACTTACCGGTAAACAAAAGCTAAATAAATAAATAAATAATAAATAACCACTCCTCTAGCTTGCTTAGGTCCCCTGCAGCTGCTTCCATCCCTCCTTCCATCAACCACCGCTCCAAGTATGTAGGTAAGATGAGCTTAATGGGGACTGAGTGGTAAGGAAATGCAGTGGGGATGAAGGGGTGCAGGAGGGAAGAGGAGGTTTTGACGAACACCAGGTGGAGACAGAAGTAGATGGATGGAAGGAGGAACAGCCTGGAAGACAGGGGAGAGGAGGGCAGGACACAGGAGGACAGGCAAGGGGAGGAGGCGGGCGGAGTGTAGAGGAGAGGCATAGCAGGGGAGCAGGAAGCTTGAAGAAGGAGACAGGTTGCAGGAAACAGAAACAGTAGGCGGGAAAGGGTGATGGAAAGTATACTAGAGAGTTGCATGGTCAGAGGAGAGGGTTGTTACTAGGGAAGACAAGGGAGGCATAGGCAGCAATGAGAAGTCACAGAATGAGTGCGACTAGGAGGAACCAGAATGGGAAAAGGGAGAAGGATATCTGTGCATCTCTGTGTCCTTTATGCCTTCTGTCACATATAAAACAATCCCCATCCTGATTTAACATGGTGTGTCCTGAAATGGCCATATTTGAGCTGTGATTATCGGTATGCCATGACATTCTGTTATGTCCACCAAATTCAGGACTGACACACATATACGCACATGAAGCCAGATTTTGAAATTTCACATGCACCCCTCACCACCCAATCACTCAGCTATCAACAAACTACTGTGTAGGACTACGTGAGGGACTTAATAGTATTTCTCAAATACTAGGAACAATGGATAGTGCACTGTTCATTATTTGGACATGAAAAGAACAGTGGCACTATTGTTTTATTCAGGAAATACTTTAAAAAATAAATTAAAAATAGCACCCTAGCCAAACTGTAAAATCTACAACCCTCATTCCGCACTCCACCCTCTCGCCCCACAAGTACCCATAATTTATTATTTAAACAATGATCCCATGATGGACGATTACACAACCTGCCCACCTCCATGGCCACTAACACCTCTTGTAGCACACATATTTTCTTACTGAAGAAGATACCCCAGGCACAGACAGGCAACCACCTCAACCTGCCCTCTCTGTGGCTGGTGCCCTCTTGTGAATGAAAGTGCTACCATGCATGCTCGCATAGTAAAACAGCTGATCACATGATCAGTTCTTTTACTACAGCAGCAAGAGCAAGAGCGCTTTCATTCACAAGAAGGTAACTAGCTGTGGAGTTGAGTCGGATGCCTTTCCACGTCTGTAGGCTTCTTTACAGTAAGAAAATGTGCATGCTGGGGAGCTTGGGAGTTGGATGCTGCTGCTGGGGTGGAAGAGTGGGTATTATTTAGCAGGCTACAAGAGACAGCGGTCAACTATGGAGGTGGGCAGGTTGTGCCAGTCACCTGTATTGGGATGGTTGAATAAAGTATGGGTTCTGGTGATGGGAGGGAGGGTTAGGGACTGCAGTTGTGCTCTTTAGACAGTTTTGCTGGGGAGGATGGTGGGGCCTCTTTAACTGTTTCCAACAGGAACATGAACAACAAATATTGAATGCTGAACATTTGGGATCCGAATACAATATTCAGCCAAATATTCAAAATAATCTATTCACCCACTGGTATTACTGCGAACTGTCACACACACACACACACACACACACACACAGACACACACACACACACACACACACACACAACCACACACACACACACACACACACACACACAGCCTTCCATGGCAGATACTGACAACAGAACCCCTGCCACCATCACAGTTAGAATACCGTTGGTTATTTACAAAGAATTGCTGACTGTGCATCCTACTCACATACCCTACCATATCATCTGTGAGAACTGTTGAGCAATGCATGTCTCCACCTAACAACATACTTACATTCAATAAAAAGGTGCTGCAGTGTATCACCTCACACACACACACACACACACACACACACACACACACACACACACACACACACCATTACGGTGCATCCACACTGTTAAAGTCAACCAAGTATAGGGCATATGTCTCTTACCTGTGTATGGGGGTAGGAGCCATTTAGGCCAACATCCATCGGACCTGTAAAATAAAATATGGGAAAGGGATCACAAAGGATGCTTAGTTCTTAGGAAGTAAACAGGAAGGATAAAAAGGTTAGGTGTAAAGCAATACTTATCTGATGGAAATGGAATCAACGTCACTTCAGACCTGTTAAATTAATAACAAAAATAGGTCAATATGGAGGAAATTCAATACCAAGAGGTAAGTAGGGACAGAGATTGAGAGACACAAAAGGTGTATATGACAGCAAAGGAGTAAAGAAAAGCCAGCTTTAGATAACAAGTTACAGACAGGACAAAGGAGGAAGACAGAAACACAGAAATGAAAATAATAAATGAACAGTTAGGAAAAGAAAGGAAAATCATGTTATTGGGATAGTGGGGCTCCACAAAAATACACCATTAGTGTTGGAATTACATTTATGAGACTTGGAAGCTGGGGGCCCATAAGAGTGCTAGCTCTAAAGTAACCACCTCCCTCCCATTATACGTCAACTGCAGTGATGCGTGAGCTACCGGGGCTCATGTCAGAGCTGGGAGTCGAGCCCTGGCAAGCTCTCAGCCCGCCTTAAAGTTTATGTTTTAGGTGGCATGGTGGACAGGAAACAGTATGGCCAACTGGAACACCTTCATGAACTGGATAACTGTCAGTGCTGTATTCTTGAAAGGTAAGCCTGGGAAACTAAAAATGGGACAGGCGGAGCATGGCTCTGTGTCCCTTCCCTGTGGCACACTGGCTAGAACAACAGACTACGAAACAGCTGAGCCATGTCCAGCTAACCCGGATTTGATTCCCCACCTGTGTACCGTGGACTGTCACCAAATAAGCTCAAATCTCTGTGGTCACCCCTGAAAAGAGGAACTTCTGTGTGTAGGATTTTGTTCTTCAATTAATATGCAACTGTGGAGGTGATTATGTTTATTTTACGTGGTTTCAGAAATTCATTGTCGGCGTTGTTTTGCCAAAGTTATGGCACTGATGGTGTTCCCATTGGCCACACTGTTTCCTGTCCGCCATGACACCCGAGTCATAAACTGTAGGTGCTCTAAGCCCCTGTAATTGCAAGACTGCTTTCCGCTTCTAGATGGCCAAGTGGCCAGGAGTTAAAAGTATCAACCAAGGTGAGCTAGTGGGGACTCTTTGGGATTAGTGGTCCATAATAAGTAATTTACTATTGGTGGTCAAGGGTGCTAGAGCTGTTCCACGTGGGCCAGTAATTCAGATTATATCCATGGTGGGTTATTGGGCTGTTTCCCTAGGCCAATGTAGTAAAACAAAATAATAAATTCTCTGGGCCCTGATATTATTGAAGTGGACTGTGATGAACAGGAGGAAGCTCTAGGGCTGCTGTTGCAGTAACAGGAGCGAGTGCACACACACACACACACATACACACACACACACATACACACACACACACATATATACACACACACATACACACACACATAACACACACATACACACACACATACACATACACACACATACACACACACACACACACACACACACACACACACACAAAAATGAAAGCTCAGGTTGTAGTTTCTATTCCCAGCCCATATAGAGCACAGACTGCTGCCTGCTTCATGTGGGTGGGAGAGGAGAGACAGAAACTTGTCAGGATGTGGACAGGCCAAGATAGAAGTGTTTCCACCAGCGGTATTATAAATCAGAAGAGATCTGGAAGCTGCCATAAAGAAAATAGAAATTGCAGCTGTTTAAATTCCTTTAGTTGAGCTGCAGCATGACTACTGAGTGCCCCATGGAGCATTTGGTTCAAGTCAGTGTGCGGTAGCATCGGGAAGCTGGGAGACCCAGTTTAACCACAGCGCACTGACTGAGCTTCTACATACTGCAGATATCTGCTTCCGGTTTCAGCAAGGGGCTGGGGTCCGAGTTAATTTATTTTCAATAACTGGGTGGGGGATAAATGTACAAAACAGAAGAGAAAATTACGGTCCTATAATACATGCAACTGATATACCAGTATCGCTAACGAGCCTCTTGAAGATCAACACCATTTCAACAAATGGGGTGGGGGTTGAAACAAGCAAATATAAAAATAAAGCAGTCCTAATTTAACCATACAGCCACCCGTCCCTTGAAAAGGACATGTGTTGTGGACTACTCTTCTGGCTATACTTTAAATCTCCTTGCCTAAATTCATCCCCAGTGCAGCTCCAGATCGATCGACTACCACCGCTGTTAATGTTCTCAAAATTGTGCCAATTAAAATCAGAAGATGCAGTCCAGTCTCCCTGGTTACAATTTCACTTAAAATACACATATCAGTATTAAATAATTAAAATACTGATCTCACCTGAACCGCACTGCATGTGTATGATTTCAACTAGCGTGTTGTTTTGTTTAAAACAGGTGGCAACTGCACTTTCCTCAGCACAGTAAACTTCCGATTCTGTTTCACCTTCAATGGCATGAACATTTTTGCATTTAATTTTTTTTAGACCCAATTTGCCCACAATTTGTTCTTTTCAAAAGTTTCTCCTCAACCAAAGTTAACTTCTCACCATCAGAAAAATTCATCTTTATTTTGCAGGCATCTTCAAATGATATGTGAAGTCTACAATTTATAAGTACAGTCTGTGTTGCTAAGCAATCAGAGGGTTAGACTGGTCTAGCACAAGACTTTCATTTTCCAGCCTTGTGCAACTGTCTTAAATTGGGGACTTACGCTTAGACCAGTTTTGTGACTTAAGTCACAAATTATGACTTGACTTAGGTTAATTTTGTGCAGCCGTCCCCAGCATCCCACTGGCTCTCCCCACAGTCTTGGCACATTGTTTGGCTGCCTTTAGGTTATCGGATCTGATTAACCCTCAAATCCCTTTCCTGTTTGATGATCTTCAGTATCTCCCCTCCCATCATGTAATCCTCTCCTGGGTTATTGCACCCCAAATGCATGATTTTGCACATTTTCATATTGAATTTCAGCTGCCACACTCTAGACCATTCCTCCAGTTTATCTAGGTCCCTACTCCTTTTTCACCCTCCCAGAGTGTCCACCCTGTTGCAGATCTTAGTGTCTTCCACAAAGAGGCACACCTTCCCTCCAGCCCCTCCGCAGTGTCACTTATGAAGACATTAAACAGTACTGGGCCCAGAACTGAGCCCTATAACACCTCGATGGTCATCCTCCTTTCCTCAGATTGAGTACCATTTACCACGACCCTCTGTCTTCTATCACCAATCAGTTCCTAACCTAGTGTACCACCTTGACCCACTCCCAGGCTGCCCAACTTGTTCACAAGTCTTCTGTGTTGAACATTATCGAAGGCCTTATTTGAAATCCAGGTAGGGCACATCCACCGCCTCCCCATCCACTTCCTAGTCACCCAGTCAAAGAAATCATTTAGATTTGTTTGACATGACCTTCCTGCTGTGAATCCATGCTGTTTCAGGGTTCCATGTCAGGATATCAACAACAATGTTGTCGACATCCCGAACAACAGCAGGGAACAATGCCAATTATTGGCATTGTTCCTGTCAAGACAGAGAGTTTTTTGAGGGGGACTGCGTCCCCCACCCCATCTCTAAATTACCAACTCCAAGTCAGAGTTGGTTTGGGGTGGGGCCAAAACACTGGGAGACAGAGTGCCAGTATAGTTGGAACATCACAGCGACCTGGTGAGATCTGTCGCTGTGATGGTCTTTGCTGTAGAAAAGTCGCTATACTGATGGTATATCCTGTCTTGGATCCTGTGCTATGCTGGATTCAAGGTGTTCCTAATCCTTTCTTTAAATAGTGATTCCATAATTTTCCCCACTATTGAGGTGAGGCTGACTGGTCTATAGTTTCCAGCCTCCTCCCTACTCCCACTTTCATGAAGAGGACTACATCTGTCCTCCACCAATCCTCTGGAACCCCTTCCGTATTGAGTGACTCATTGAACAAGGCTGCCAGTGGTGCTGCCAGCACCTTCCATAGTTCCCTTAATAGTCTAGGATGCATCCCATCTGCCCATTGCCTTGTCCACTTTCTGTTTTGTGAGATCTTTTAGGACTCTGTCTTCCATAAATGGAATGATGTCCAACTCACTCCCATATTTGCTCATGTTGCCTAACTGTGGTCCCTCACCATCTCCTTCTGTGAATACAGAACAAAATATTTGTTCAGTACTGATGCTTTTCTAGGTCCTCCACACACTCCTCTTCTTCCCTTTAAACCTTACAATCCCACCCCTGGTTTTCTCTTTTCATTAATGTACCCATAACATAGAAACATAGAAAAATAGACTTTGATGGCAGATAAGGACCGCATGGCCCACCTAGTCTGCCCATTTCCTACCTAATGGATAAACTGTAGATCCTAGTTAACCAACAGCATATTTCCTCCTACCTTCAACCCCTAGAATTGCCTTATGTCTGTCCCCATGCATTCTTAAATTCCCTCACTGTTTTTGACTCCACAACCACCACAGGAAGGCTGTTCCATGCATCCACAACCCTCTCCATGAAAAGTACTTCCTCACATTACCTCTGAGCTGTCCCCTCTGTCTTCAAATTGTGCCCCTTTGTTCTTGCACATCTCTTTTTCTGAAAGATGCTACCCTATTGGACTTTGTTGATTCACTTGAGGTACTTGAAAGTTTCTGTCATGTCCCCGTCCCTCCTTTCCTCAAGGGTATACATATTAAGCCCTTAAGTCTCTCTCATATGTCTTCTGGTGCAGACCCTGCACTATTTTAGTGCCTCTTCTGGACTGCCTCCATCCTGTCTATGTCCTTGTGGAGAATGGGCCTTCAGAACTGCACACAGTACTCAGATGGGGTCTCACCAGCTGTCTGTACAGAGAGATAACAACGTCTGTTTTCTACTGGTGATGCCTCTTCCTATATATCCCAGTATCCCTCAGCCTCCTAGCGCCCTCTCACATTGCTTGCCCACCTTTAGGTCATCTGATATGACTACCCCCAGGTCCCTTTCCATTTCTGTTGTTGTTAGTATCTCACCCTCATAGTGTACTCTTTCTCTGGGTTTTTGTTTCCCAAGTGCATTACTTTGCACTTCTTAGCATTGAATCTAAGCTGCCATACATTTGACCATTCCTCCAACCTTGCCAATTCCCTTCTCATCCTTTCCACCCCACCTTGTGTATCAACCCTGTTGCAGATCTTTGTGTCGTCTGCAAAGATACATACTTTTCTTCCAGTCCCTCTGCAATGTCACTTATAAAGACATTGAAGAGGACCTGTCCTAGAACTGAACCCTGCGGTACCCCACTAGTAACCCTCCTTTCTTCAGCGTGACTCGCTTACTATTACCCTCTGTGTTCTGTTCTCCAGCCAATTTTTACCCAGGCTACCATCTTGGGACCCACTCCCAGGCTGGCTAACTTGTATATTAATCTTTTGTGTGGGACTGTGTCAAATGCCTTGCTAAAGTCTAGGTAGGCCATGTCCACAGCCACTCCCTGATCTACTACTTTGGTCACCCAGTCAAGAAATTTATTAGATTCATCTGACATGACCTTCCTTCTGTGAATCCATGTTGCCTTGGGTCCTGTGCCTCTCTGGCCTCTAGGTACTCAACAATTCTTTCCTTCAGAAGTGATTCCATTATTTTCCCTATCACTGAGGTCAAACTAACAGGTCTGTAGTTTCCCACCTCTACCCTGATTCCACTTTTGTGAAGTGGAATCACATTTGCTGTCCTCCAGTCCTCAGGTACCACCCCATCCTCCCATGATTTGTTAAAGAGGGTAGTCAGTGGTGTCACTAGTTCCACCTTAATTCTTTTAGAATTCTGGGATGAATCCATCAGGCCCCATTGCTTTGTCCACCTTCAGTTTTAAGAGTTCTTTCAGAACTCTTTCTTCTGTGAATGGACTGGTATCAACCCCTATCCAGAGTGTTTCTGTTGTTTGGTTTAGGTACCTCCCTTCTTCACTTGTGAATACTGAGCAAAAATATTTGTTTAGTATTTCTGCCTTTTCACAGTCACCCTCTGCCCACTCCTCCCTTTTATTAAGCCTCACTATCCCTCCATTGGTCTTCCTTCGCTCCCTGATGTACCTATAAAGGTTTTATCCCCTTCTTAACTGAGTTGGCTATCGTTTCCTCGGTTTGAGCCTTTGCTGTTCTGACTGCCTTCCTGCTTCTTCTGCTTTAACTGATACAGTTCTCTGTTCTGCTCCTTCTGTGATTCCTTGTACTTCCTGAATGCTATCTTTTCTCCCTAACCTTCCTGCCACCTCCTTTGAGAACCATAGTGTTTTTTACATCATTTTGTTTTGTTTATTTGCTTCATACAAAGGCTTTTTGCCTTAGTAATGGCAGTTTTCATTATTCCCATTGTTCTTCCACCCTCCTTCCTGCCCATTTGCTAATGCATTCCTTAGGCACTTCTTTGGCAAATTCAGCCCTTCTAAAGTCCAGGACCTTTGCCTTTGTATGGCTTGACTTTACTGCTGTGTTTATCGTGAACCATACTGTTCGATGGTCGCTAGTTCCAGATGGCTACCCACTTCTACATCTGTGGCTTAAAAGGCAAATCTGCAGCCTACTGTCATCACTGTTTTAATGCTTAACTTTATCTTTCTTGGTTTATCTATTAACTTTGTACCAAGGCAGCATTATTAAACAACATTATCAGCAATCCTCTAAACAAATGAACTGCAGTGTAAGATAAAAACAAATTCGCCTTTTCAGAAAATGTGATGACATAGTACACAGTACAGTCCTGCAGATATAAACAACCAGCGACTGACTTGACTTTATTGCTTACATTTCAAATTATAGCTACTAAAACAGTTTGCTGCTATATTTTGGTTTAACTGGAATCTCCAAACAGAATTTAAACAATTGCTTCGTTGTACACATTAAGCGTGAGTTAAGCCTAAGTGACAGATCCGCTACGGACTACCGATGTTAACAGTGCTAACATGTACTTATGGCACAGTAAGGCCTAGTCTATTACTTGCATAGCATACTGCATTTGAAGTTTTGTATTGTTGTGTATGTTTCCTGTTATAGTGTTATAGGCAGTAAGGAGAGCAAAAGCACAAGCTGAGGAAAGAATAGCCCAGACAGTAAAAAAAGAGGACAGGACATTTCTCAGGTATATCAATGAAAGGGAAGACCAAGGAGGGATTGCACAGTTGCTGTAATAAAGGAGGCAAGGAATTATACTGAGGAGGACCAAGAAAATTTAATATTTCTGCTCAGTATTCACAGTTGAGGGGAAGGAGGGACCACAAATAAGCACCAAGAGATTGTGTGTGTGTGTGGGGGGAGGAATGGACACCAGTCCCTTTTCTGAGGAGAGGGTCAGCAAAACACTCACTAATCTGAGGGTGGACAAAGCCATGCTGCCAAACTGGGTGCATCCAAGAGTGACACAGGAACTCAGGGAAGTGATAGCTGCACTCTGACAGACTTGTTTAACAAGTCACTGGAGATCAGCGTGGTACTGGAGGACTGAAGAAGGTGGACGAGTCCCACTTCACAAAAGTGGTAGCAAGGAGGAGGCGGAAATTACAAGCCAGTCGCCTGACATCTGTGTAGGGAAATTGATGGAAACACTATCAAAGGAAAGAATTGTGGAATACCTGGAATCCAGTGGACTTTAGGACATGAGACAGCATGACTTTATGGAGGGAGGTCATGGCAAACAAGTCTGATAGATTTTTTGACTGGGTAACTGGGGAGTTGGATCAGATCAGGAGGTGGGGTGGGGTGGTGGACATGGCCTGTTTGGACTTCAACAGGCCTTTGACACCAGTCTACATAGAGGCGGTAAACCAGTCTGGTAGCATGTGAGTGGGCAATAAGGTGGTAACCTAGGTAAAAAATGGTTAGGGATAGGATTCAGAGGGTGGTGGTAAATGGAGTTCACCTGAGGAGGGAGTGAGACCAGTGTGGTACCGAGGGGTCAGTACTGAGCCAGTCCTCTTTAATGTCTTAATTTGTGACATAGCAGAGGAACTGGAAGGAAGGTCTGCCTCTTTGCAGATGACACCAAGATCTGCAACAGGGTGGACACTCGGAAGGGGTACAAAGGGCGGAAAGAAACTTGAAATGAGAGGAGGGAGTGGTCAGAAGTTTGGCAGCTAAGGTTTAATGCACAAAGTGCAAAATAATGCACTTGGGTTACAGAAACCTGGGGTGGAGTACAAAATCGGGGAGAGATATTAACAGTGACCAAGCAGAAGAGAGACCGGGGTAATCATATCGGATGACCTGAAGGTGGCCAGACAATGCAACAAAGTGATCGGGAGAGCCAGTGGGATGCTGGGATGTATAGGTAGGTGTTACCAGTGCAAAGAGGGAAGTGGTATTGCCACTACAGTATGTAGGTCTTTAGTAAGATCCCATTTGGAGTACTGTGTCCATTGTTTGAGGCCACATCTTAGGAAGGACATAGACAGGATGGAGGCCTTCCAAAGGAGGGCTGCCAAGATGCACAGGGGCTACATCAAATGTCCTATGAGGAGAGGCTAAATGAATTAAACATGTACACCCTAGAGGAGAGGAAGGCGGGGGAATATGATTGAGACCTTTAAATACCTCACGGGGTGAATAAGGTACAAGTGGGAGGTATTTTTCAGAAGAAAGGTTCTCCAAACAAGGGGCCACGATATGAAGCTGGAGTGGGTAGGTTTAGGAGAGATGTAAGAAATACTTCTTCAGAGACAGGGTGGTGGATGCCTGGAACAGTCTTCCAGCAGAGGTTGCTGAGGGCAAAACAGTGGTGGGATTCAAAAGACTGGGATAAGCACAAGGGAGTCATAAGGAATAGGTGAGGGGTGGCAGAGAAAGTGCCATAGACCTGGAGAGGTCTATAGTGTAAGCAATGCAACAAAAGGGCAGACCGGATGGGCCAGGCGGCCTTATCTGCCAACAGCTTCTATGTTTCTATGTTATGTAATTCTCCCAAGTTGTGCCTGAAAATAGTTCTGTTTCCTAAACTTACCTGGTGTAAGGGGTAGTTATGTGGCCAAGCCCCACCTTACACAACCACAGACAGGCGTAGATGTTCCCGTGACTCCCGGGTTTGGGGTTGTTTCCACAATACTGTATATGTGTGGTGCCTCCACCCAGAGATGCTTTGTAGATGGTGAGTTGACAAAGCAGTATGATCCTCTGAAAACCATACCTACCACCTCGTCTCTACTGTGGCTGTTCCCCACAATACCTCACAGCAGAATTATATTTGTACAGACAATGACGATACCACAACCGTAACAAACACTTTATTACAGCCCTGGTCCATGCAGATAATATAGGTTAGCACGGGCATTCTTCACTCCAGTCCCCCACCTTAAGCCTACACGTAGGCAGGGTGTTAATGGCAGCTAATAATTAGGCAAATCCTTTTGGGTGAGTGGTGAGAAATAGTTACTTTTAGCTGCCATTAGCAAGGTCCAATTAGATGCAGTTACCTCCATTAACAACCTGCAAATACACAGTCCCAACCATTGTCGGCCAGCTGTAATGGAAGCCGCTACCCTCCTGCCTGGTACCAGGATTAAGGTGGCACACTATGAGTGCTCCTCACGGCAGTCCCCATACCCACTGTTGAATGGTAGTAGGCCCACTGATATTGCTGCAGGTTGGCCAGGATTTGCATTTAACTTACAGACACAACTATTATTTTCCAAACACCACAGGCCATTCAATTGCAGCAATGTCTATTCACTCTCTTCAGACTGAGGTATTTGTAATCACCAGATGGCCACAACTTGTAAATCCAAAGCAAACAGGAAACACACCAAATGTAGAAGCAGGACACCTTGCCCAGTTACTTACTGTTACCAGGGATAGCTTTTAAGGCAGCTGCTCTCTTGCTGGGCTCTCTGAGTTTGGGTCGTGACCCCACTGCTCAGTTTGTATTATGTCGCCAACATCTATTGCTTAGATGTTGAGAAATGTTCAAGTCTTCACTCCTCCACCAAGGGCTACACGCTGATCTTCAGTTGTCAGTTGCTTAAGCCGGCATGCATATACTGCTCAAACCCATTCATCCAGGCACAAGGCCTGCATAATGACGTACTGGTTGAGGAGCACACAAAGGCATCCACATGCTCTGGGATGGTGCACAGATTTCCTTGCCCTGAGCCATCCCCTTTTATATGGGGCTCAGACCCAAGGTTCCAACTGGTCACACCACTTGTTGCTCAACCTCTTCAAACCTGATAGGGACACAGCTGGTGCTGACACAATGTCTCACCTGAGTCAGCATTAGCAACAGTTCGCAGGCTCTGGTTAGTTATGGACTGGCACTGCCTAAGCAAAGGTCGCAAATGGAAGCCCCTCGCCATGCAGTTCAAGCAGCCTGTCCCTCACAAGCTTTTGTCCAAGCACCTTTACCACTGATCCCCCACTTCACCCCAGTGGTCCTGCAGGTCAGATTCCAGATGACAGTAATCCCAAGGTCTGAAAAAGGAGGTTGCACTAGTAACAAAATCAAAATAGTAAAAATGGTGTGCACCAATGCCAGCATCTGGCATCTCAAAATTCAGATACCCACATATAATAGATTTTCATAAATTTATACAAATATACTAAGTTATCTGTCAAAATGTGTGTAACTGTATTGGTCCTTGAGCACACTGATAGACAAAGTAAGTGGCTTGATACCTTTTCTTGTACCAACTGAAAAGCTTAAGCACAACATCTTTTAGGCCTATGCAGGGCCCAGGGATGGCAGGTTTTATGACAAGCATATCTTTAGTCATTAAGATGCTACTGTTTGAAAGTGGGGTCCTACATTACGCATGCCGGTCACAGAATGTAGTGTATTATCTAAATGTGATTTGACTTTATGCATGCTGCATGCACTCTGTAAATTTGTGACTTTGTATATGTTTGTTCCTGTACAGTGGATGACTTTGTATATACACTGTATTGGTTGTACTGTATTTCCTGATTTTTTCCTGCCCCCCACACCACCCAATAGCAACTGGAAAGAAGCCTGTTTTGGACTCTGTTTGCTTACCTGGCAAAATATGTTACAAATAAAATAAATGGCATGGCACAGGCTGTGTGGGTGAAACCAAGCAAACCCTCTGAATCTGAAAGAACTCACGCTATAAAGGAAAAAAGACTGACACACCAATGGGATATTTTCACAGCCTCGACCTGCCATCTTCAACCTCTTTGTCCTAGTTCTAAATGACAACTTCAGAAACACAGAAGAAAGGTGAACTAGTTTATTTGTTTCAAATTAGTGACCGGAAAAGCACAGAGGACACGGCAAGGTGATACAATGTAAATGGTGCAGCACATCAGTTCAGGATAGTATGGAATATTACATGTGACTACTTGCCTGAGTTTCAGTAGCCCGACACCAGCAGCCCGCACACTGTTGCTCGATACTGGAATTTTGCCTATGCAGAATTAGTTATATAAATCAAGGGGGCGGCATGGGCCTCACAAACACAAAAAAAAACACTATGGAAAAACTTTGCCTGTTGGGCAACCGTGTGTCGAGCTGTTGGCTTCAGGATACTGAAACCCAGGAAAGTGGGTTTTCGGTATTTTGTAGTATATCCGCTCAGGATTACAACTGGCAAACAAAATGGTACAATGTGCTAAGAAGTGAGATAATTTACAACATTAGTCTGAGACAAAACTGTGCTAGATCAAATGCAATGTACAGTAATGTTAGAAGCAGGAGGGAGGAACCAAACTCTGAGAAGTTTCTTGAGGTGAGGTGGCAGTAAGTAGGTACAAAGGTTCTTCCAGCAAGAGGGAAGCTGAGAGAAAACTGTGTGATCCGTGAACATATTGCAGTGAGGGTAAGAAAGGTATAATAGCCGGTGGAGTGGTGCGAGTCAGATGAAGAGGTGGGGGAAGAGAGATGTGGGGAGGGAGGAGGGCAGTACTTGAACAGACATGAAGAGCAGTGTGTGTGTCACAACTGGCCTACAGGAGGGGAAATGAAGATTAAGGCAGAAGGAAGAGTGATGAGTTAGAAATGGGGAACTGGAAGCAAAATGGCATAAAGTGAAAATGCATCCAGTCTGACTAAAGTGGACTTGGGTGTGAGGTCAAGACCACATCCATGTAGTCAGTTATCAGCAAGGTCATTTTGAAGAGCTGAGCCAGGATTCACAAAAAGGCAAAATGTGTCATGAAAGTTGCAAGAAGTTTGCGTTGCACCCTATGGTTGCGCTTGGTGGGCAATTGGGCTGTTCACAGTTAGATAGCACAGTATGCTATCCGACTGACAACAAGGGCAGGTGGGGCAGCGCTAACCCAGGAAACCACCAAGAACCCCAGTAACACTGCTCCCACAGCCAGCCAGGAGAATGGGCCGGCAACAATAGCGCACACATGCTAAGGTCCTGTTCATGAAAGTGGCCATGCAAATGAGCCCAGACAGTTGGTGAGACCCTCATCTGGAGTACTCAGCCAATTCTGGAGACCCCATCTCCACAAGGACATAGACAGCATTGAGGCAGTCCAGAGGAGGCAACTAAAATGGTGCAGGGTCTGCAAGAGAAGCCATATGAGGAGAGACTAAAGGAGCGTAATATGTATACCCTTGAGGAAAGGGGGGGCATGATAGAAACTTTTAATTACCTCAATGGAATCAACAAAGTCCAAGATGGTAGCATCTTTCAGAAGAAGACATGTGCAAGAACAAGGGGACACAATCTGAAGATAGAGGGGGACGCCAGTGGCAATATGAGGAAGTATTTTCACAGAGAGGGTGGTGGATGCATGCAACAGCCTTCCTGAGGAGGTTGTGGGGTCTAAAATGTGGAAGAATTCAAGAATGCATGGGACAGACATAAGGCAATTCTTGTGGGGGGCAGAAGAAATAGGCTGTTGGTTAACTAAGATCTGCGGCTTATCCTGTAGGTAGGAAATGAGCAGACTAGGTGGGCCAAGCGGTCCCTTATCTGCCGCCAAAGTCTATGTTTCTATGTCCTACACCCCACCCCGAGCTATGAAATGAGCTAGTGCTCTGGGAGCTATTGTTCTGGATGCCTCAAGGTGGCAGCAGAGGGAAATAGGGTATATAAGGGAGCTGACAGGAATTATCAGAACCTTTCCAGCCCGGCATTAGGCCTGGGGCTGGAGAGGGAGGCTGGAGAGTAGAGCCAGGACTAGGATAGGTGGACAAGTGAGGGACCTCAGGGTTCAGGAGGGCCAGCAGGAAATCTCCCAAAGGAAGTGCAGTCAGGACGGTTCCATTCTCCATGGCAGATGAGGAGTGGGGTATGGAGCTCCAGTGGGGATACAGGTAGTCAGGTTCTGCTTCATGGGGACTAGGGCATTCGGGAGGATTTAGCAAGCCCAGCCATTAGATGTAGGAGCCCTTTAGGAAGCCCGCTTGTTGTCGCCCAGGTCAACAGGGTGGGAGGGGCTATGGCAGGGCCCCTTTCAGGACGGGAACTTGAGACAGGGGCTCCCTCATACCCGATGTGGCAGGGCAGCCTGGGGGTTGAGGGAGCTGGGGAGCCTTTCTCCCATGTAAGGGCCTGTTTGGAGGGACAGGTCCTGGGGCACCGGTCCAGTTAAAGGCCGGGCAGGCTGTGCACCCAAATAATTGGTAGGCCTTGGGGTGGTCCCCATGCTGTGTGCTTAACTCAAGCCCAGGGACTGGTTGCAAGGGATGTGGGCCTGGCAGGGACTCCCCATAGGAAGAAGGCGATAACAGCAGAGCAACCCCTCAGAGTGAATTGGGGCCATGGAAGACTGGGGCGGGAGAAAAGCGAGCAGGGTAACAGTGGCCTCGGCATGTATCTTTAGAACCAGCCATTTGGAAAGTGGGTCAGGGCCTGGGTCATCAGAGAAAAAATCCTGGATGCCCTAAGGTCTAGGCCATTTGCGTAGGAGTCCATGTGGGGATGGAGCCGCTTTCCCACACGGAGAAAGGGGGTACTACCAGTGCCATGGAAGAAAAGTGACCGTAGAAAAAGTGGCATGAAGGCTTGGCTTACTGGTCCTTATATGCCAGGAGTTTGCAGGGGTCTGGGCTACAGGGTCTTGGGTAGCTCACCGAGAGTAGGAAGGGAGGAGACGAGTATCCTTCTAGCATCTGCTGAAACATGGTTCTGCTGTTTGGTATGTCCAGCCAATGTGTATAAATGTGTATAAAGTTGTAACCCCATGGAGCTGATTAATTATTTTTATGAAGAAATGGTGACCCCTATGTAGCTGGAATCATTTGCCATGCAGGAGATAATAAAGTCAGTTTGGGAGAAACAGTGGTTTGCACTTTATTTTGATCATAGAGGGGCTTTAATGAAATGAAATCTTTTGTTTCCCATCTATTTGCAATCAGTTTAATTTTGTCACAAGTTATATTCCAGGGAAGAGTCCAGGCTCTGGGTGCTGCAGGGGCTCTGTTTGGACCTCTGAGAGAGAGAAGAGGGAGATCCAGATCTGGTAGGTCGGCTCAGGGAGTGAATCTGTTTCTGAGAATCACGAGGTAAACCAGAAACCTTGAAGACAGCAGTAGGTAAGGACCATCAGTTTGCCCTTGTCCAGTGTAGTGATATCTCATATGTTAAATCTTAGAGTTATCTTTTCTTCCTGCCCAGACCATCTGCGATGAATTGGGGCTGGAAGGAGGAGTTACATGTGTATTTTAAAACTCTCCATAATTTTGCTCCTTACTACTGAATATGGTAGTGTGTCCCAGGTTCCAACCACCCTCTCTGTAAACCACAATGCTCTTGTTGTTGTTTTATACACTGTTCCTTTAAGCTGTTTACTATTCCTCCTACCATCGTGACTATTAGATTTTCCCTGGAGCCCCATGCTTCTCCACAGGTCTTGATTCTGATAAGCTTTGTGTACAAGGCACATGTCTCCTCGCAACCTTTCCTCTGCAGACTATACATATTTAATTCCTCAATCTCTCATCATAAGGCTTTCCTCATTCCTCTCACCATTCTGGTAGTTATTCTCTGAATGCACTCCATTAGTTTTATATCCCTAGTATATTTGTGGTGCCAAAACTGATTGCAGTACCCTGCATGTGGT
Source organism: Neoceratodus forsteri (assembly GCA_016271365.2). Classification (NCBI taxonomy): domain Eukaryota; kingdom Metazoa; phylum Chordata; order Ceratodontiformes; family Ceratodontidae; genus Neoceratodus; species Neoceratodus forsteri. Next base: position 411,297,849 of record CM028138.1, read on the forward strand.
CTCATCAGCCAGCTGTACAGTAAAAGAATCACCACCTGGTTCCCACTGCTGATGTTTCTACCTCTGCATCCCAACACCTTGTAACTTTTCTTTGCCACATGTTTACAGTGGGTACTGAACTTAAGGTCATTCATTATCATGACCCTCAGGTCTCTTTCTTCTTCAGTTACTCTTAATTCCTTCTCAAAAGTGTGTACGTTATTGGCGGGTATTTCTTCCCCGAATGCATGACAGTACACTTTTCAATATTTTAAAATTTAGCTTACATCTAGTTACCCATTTTTCCAATTCTCTAAGGTTTTGTTTTATAGTCACTATCCACTATAACTCTGACCTTTGTGTCTCCATAAACTTTCCGTCCAAACACTACTGGTGCACTTCATAGGTGACACACATAAATTAAAATGACAGGTCCCAGCTTGACCTATGCCCTTGGATTATTACTCTCTGAATTCTGTCTGTCAGTCAAGATTTAATCCATCTCACTGTATTAGTATCAATTCCTATACTTGTAATTTCTCTACCAGTTCTTTATGAGGGATCATATCAAAGGGTTTGCTGTAGTCTAAATATACCAGCTCCACTGGTTGTCCTTTGTCTAGAGCCTTACTGACAGGCTCAAAGAATCCAATCATGTTAGTCTGGCAAGATCTACCCTGTTGAAACCCATGCTGTGCTAGTATTGTTAATTTCTGTATAATTTTCAATTTCCTCCTTTTCTATTGCTTCATGAACATTACCCAGAATTGAAGTAAAGCTTACCGCCTATAATTTTGATAATTGTTTTAGATCCCTTTTATGTTTGCCATGTGTGCACATGCTAGCGAACACCTTGCTATAAGAGTGCCTTTTGAGGAGTGTGACACTGTTGGTCTAATGCAGAGTGGTCTGCAAGGGGCACGTAAGTGCTACACCAATCATCAGCAGACTGATCTTGACACAGTTTTGGCTTGCTGTTGGATGGAAACATTGTGTACTTGAAAAGAAAAGCCAACTCAATCATGGGTCAGCTCTTTCCTTTGATCTATGCTGTCCAGCAAGCAGATCTGATCTGTCATGATCACCTTGCTGAGGAATTTCAAACATCAAGGAAGAGCCCTGTGCTTTTGCAGATGAGAACTGTAAAAAGGAAACCATCCATTAATGTCTGCTGCCGCGCGCCCATAACTGTCCCCTCACCCGACCCTCCCACTTAGCACTCACCACACCCCCACAACATAACACTAACACCGAGGTGTCCAATCCTCCAGTGTCTCCAACTTATATATTTTTTACATGCATATCAAAAGTCAGTGACCATTCTGAACAATCAGAGTATGCAAAATGGAAATTGAAAGATTATGTGGTGCTGTTATTTTATATGTGTAACCAGATCAGTGGTGAGATGTGAACTGCTAAATGGTTTGTTATTGTGACATAATCTGAATTGATTGCTGGTGTCAAACTCTGGTGACAACACCACAACTGAAACTGGATGATGTTGTAGTTACTGTCACAGCTCCATCATCAAGCCACTGTCCCACCCACCCGACCCTTCCTCTTAGCACCCCACCCCCCACAAACATAACACTGACACTGGGGGTGTCCAATACTCAGATGTTGCTGTCGCCATCTGAAATAAAGAAAAGCATCCCTTGTTTTTTTAACCCTGTAAAAAGAAACTGACCATCAATATCGGTAGCACTTAGTCCTCCCACCCACCCTCCCACGCACACACACACACACACCCACACACCCCCAAGCCCTTACTTACCCACTGGGGTCCAACACTGTAATCCTCTGTGGATCACAAACACATCTTCACTCTTCAAAGCAGGATCAAACTGAGGAAACAGGTATGTGGTTCAATGTTTTCAATGGGGTTTTGAACTTAGTGGCATAACTTGGCCACTTTTTATTTTTGCCCAAATTGTCAACATGCTTCTTTTGGGACCCCACCTCATGAACAATTGCAGTGAAATTAGACAATCTGTCCAGAAAGGTGATTTGTGTCACTGCATGAAATCACCTTTGAGCAGGAGTTGCATCTCATGAATGCCACAGCTGTCATTTTTCAAATCCTGGCCAAAATGCGTTTTTTGCATCCTGAGAGGTGATTTTGTAGTCCTTATGCAAATCACCTTTCAGGCAGGAGTTAAAATTTTTCTGTGCTTGTTCATAAGGTGGGTCATAAGAAGGCTATGTTGAAAATTTGGGGCAAACATATTAAAAAACAACTTTAGGAACCTACATTGAAATTTATGAATAGAGGCTTTGAATGGTAATTTCAATATTTTGACCCCACATTTTCAACATAGCCATTTCTTCAGCACCTCATGAATGTGATAGCTATCATTTTCAAGTCCTGGACAAATGTTTTCGACTTATGTCGCAAAATCACCTCTTGGGCAAGATTTGAAAATGTTATTTGCCATTGTTCATGAGGTGGACTGATAAGAATGCCATGTGAGGTCATAAAAAGCTATGTTGAAATTTTGGGGTAAAATATAAAAAACAATAAAGTTATGAACCTATGTTGCAATTATTCAATGCATACTCCAAACTGTGGTAATTTCAATATTTTGACCCCAACTTTTACATATAGCCATTTTTTGACACTATCTCATGAATGTGACATCTGTCATTTCTCACATGCTACCCAAAATGTATTTTAATACTTGTGGTGCAAAATAACATTTAAGTCACTGTTTTATAAATGGCACCTGTCATGCTCAGAAGGAGGGTCATAAGAAGATTATATTTGATGTAAACATGTGAAAAACCAACTAACTTATGAGGTAACATTGAAATGTTCCAACATTTACTTATAATTTTATTTTTAGCAGATTTTGGCCCCTGATGTTCAACATATCCCTAGTCATCTCTACCCTCCTGAACATGGCAGGTGTCATTTTCAATGATCTCTGAAACCTGTTGCCACAGTCGAATCACAAATCACCTTTCGGATGGGTTTTAAAATTCCACCTGTCTTGATCATAAGATCAGGTCATAAAAGATTGTTGGACATTTGGGGCCAAAATGTGGTGATATTGAACTGATCTGCACATTGTGCTTAAAGTTTTTTTTACATTGATTGTTTATTTGCTGAAGAAAGCTATATAATTTGTAACCTACAGATGTGTTTGTTTATTTAATAGAATCCATAAGTACAGAGAACTATTTGAAAGTTCAGCTAGAACAAAGTGTTAGGTTTGGAAAAACCTGGAATGTCTTACAAGCCTGTTATTTGAAGAAGTGAGTTAACAATGAAATAAGTAATTTGAAACCTATGGTTTTTATAAATGAGGTGTATTTAAAGATGGTCATGCGTTGCTTTGTTGCAGTTTGTTTAAGACTGAGAGCTACAGATAACACAGCAATTTTGGGACATTCGACTTTAAACAAGATGTAAGTGTGTCTCTTTGGTATATTATTGTATTTTTGTTTAAATTATCAAGTAAGAGATAAGGATTCAAACCAAGGATTCTCAGATATTCTTTTAAAGTTTAATTATTAAGTTAGGGAAATAATAAGAATATGGCTTAGCGAATGACTTTAATGAAGGTCATGGATAGGTTACAATTGTGATTTTGGCAATATGGACTAAGACATGTATATATATTTTTGTTATTGTTTAGATCTGAAAGCCTTTGAAGTGTTTTGGCATGAATAAAAGAAAATTCTCTTGAAGAGATTTGTTTGTGGAGGTCGTCCTTTCACATTTCTTTTGGAACTATTTGTGGTTATAAATAAACTGACCTAAGTGTTTACATGGACTTCAGTTCTTTTCAGAACAGAGGCATCCTGAATTTAGTATGCATAGTCAAAATGTGGGAACCCAGTTAAAAAGTTATCACCTCTTAGCTGCCCTTTACTGGGTAATTACAATCTAACAATGTGTTAAAGCAGGACACCACTGAAAATGAGACATTGCAACTCTTCTGCTTTATCCTGGGTAAATATATTTTAAAATGTGTACAGGGAAGACCTGCCAGACCCAGTTTACTAGTTTAGTTTATTGTTGATCGTTACAACCTTTTACAACACTGCATAATTAAAACAGCAGAAAATACAAATATAATTACATTACACTTAAACAAAAATCAGCTTCCATAGCTTCACTAAATAAAATGCTCTCATGTTAATCTTAGGATTGTTAATTTAATTGCATACTCAAATTAGCCAGAGTTCCAGTCCTTGATTCCATTTAAATCTCCTGTTCAATTATATTACAAACAATCTGTCTAGCAAAGGGTAATTCAAGAATGGCATCCTGAAGTCCAAGAAGGAATTCCTTCACAGTGCACGTTGCCAAACCCCAGTCCACACATCTTCTCATGAACTCTGCAGAGGACTCTAACAGGCAGGTTCCTGCTTTCAACAGAATACCACCTGGTACTCCATCCCATTAACTGCTGCCAAGTTACAACTGTAAGGATACACTCAGCCAGTTAGAGTCACTTAAAAATGTGTGAATTATGGGTACAACACTGAGGCAAAGGTCCAAAAGAACTCAATAGCTAACAGAATTAAAGATAAGTACTGGTTCTATCCCATTTCAAAAGGAAAATTCACCGGCATTACCCATCCCAGATTTCTAGACTGAACCCAAGTTTAATCCATTCAAGTACAAACTCTGACAACACCTAACTGCATTTAGCAGCTGTGACTGCCCACATAACCCCTACCCCAGTAGAACCACCGACCCCCCACTCTGACACTCGCATGGTACTCTCTTTTCTCCTCACTCAGCTCCTGTCCCTCCTACATTCCCTTTCCTCCTTATTGACCCAACCTACCTTCCTCCTGCCACTGACAGCATCCCTATCACTACATTCCCTCCCACCTATTCCATCTCTCTGACACCTCTCTACCCATGCACACCCTCTCCTCTTCACTCCTCTCCCACTACCTCACTGCCCCTCCCATTTGGTACCTGACAATGTCTCTCAGTTGATAGATATACTACTTACCACCGCCCCCAACTCTCCCTTCTGTACAGTTCAAAATCAGTTTACTGACTACTCCAGTGTTACAAATATGTACAATTGTTTCCTACTTGCCACAATCTGTAGTGAAAAAAAAAAACCTATATAGTAGTTATCTACAGTATCTGTAACCATCCTAACAGCTGCTGTTACTACTACTGTATCCATCATGCTTGAATTGTGGTAACTGTTACCATTTACTCTGTTTGACAATGTCAGCTTACTGACTGCTGTACCTTCCTGACCCCCTAGTGCATAAATGCTTCTACCTTGAATGTCATTCTATATTGTTAGCCTATATGTACACTGTCTCTAGTATGCTAGTAGTTATGTTAATGAGTTCCTCGTTGTGTTATACTGTTTATTCGGATGTGGAACCTGTGTAAAAGAGTCTCTGGCTCAAAGGTACTGTAATCTGAGATATAAATAAATAAATTTCCATATCAGATTTGCAAAGCAGGAACCGACAATGTCCAGCAAAAGCAAGCCTCTAATACTCAACCAAGGTGGCTCCCCAGGACTACTGCAATCAGAACATTTTAAGTCACTGACGATTGCTCAGTGGTATAAAGTGGGTACAATATTTCAATTCATAAGCAGTTATACGGCAATTTAATTCATAGATAACAGGTGCGGGCATGAAATTAATTAACAACTCCTTAGAATGGCCACTTTCTGATTAACACTAAAAACACTGAAAGCAATTACATATAGTTTAGAAAGAAAACAGAATAAAATACAAAATTCAAAGTTCAATATGCAAAGAAATACCTTTTTAAATTCAGAACCACACATTAAATTCGACTTGTTTCAATCAGTGGTCTGTGAATCTTGTACAAATGACAGGGCATCTGGTTTAAATGCAGGTGATTCCACAGATGATTTTAACAAATACCAATGGAATGAAATAAGCCAGCTGGACTAGTTCCATAAAATGAGTCCGAAAAGTAGCCAAAACCTTATAAACTAAACAAAATACAATGGGTGGTATATTCAGACTGCGCCAAAAGATGCGTAATAGCAGGAGCAGGTGCAAGTGCAGTGCGCCACTGCGCAATGACGCGATATTCAAACCAAGCGCAGGCCAAGGTGTGCTTGCACAACACAGCTGAATATCGCACACATGCACCATGGCACAACCATGGATGCACAGTGGAGCAGGCCATTGCGCGGTAGCACAACCAGTGATGCGCGGGGACAGGGACAGGAAGCAGGGTGCACTACCCATGGAAACCATGGGCAGAGGATCACGCAGCAGGCCAGACAGACCCACCGCTCCCAGGCACCCCATGAACCGCACAACCAGAGGTGAGCTGGATGGCCCACCAGCCCATGAACCCCAGCACTGAATCAACAGCAGAGGCACGGTGCCCCAGCACACTCCTTGGCAAGCAGTGACTGCAACACAAGGAGGGCCGGACCTTCAATGCCACCACACCCCACCAATGCTGATCACCCCTGTACAGTGATCCCAAGACACCCGGCCCAGAAGCAATGCCCAACAGTGCATGGCACCGAATGCATGCCACCACCACCACCGTGACACTGCAACCCTGTGCACCATGGTGCGCGCATGGCAGCCCCACTGTGATCTCCCGCGATTGGGCGACACCAGCCACTGATGCAACAACAGCATACACAACACCCCCTGTATGGCCCCTTCTGTGGCACAGTGGAGAGGTTGACCCTGCATCAGTAACCGGGGACCGCATGATGACAAGGCCTGCCCTGGATGACCACCAGCAGGACAGCACCCGCACACCCACCCATGCACACACCCTGTCCCAGCACTGGGCCCAACAGACAGCACAGCTGCCCACTATGGTGCATGGAGGCATCGCCACACAGGATGCAACACAGGGCATGGACAAATCCCCCACCCTGTCCCAAGGGTACCCTCACACAGGGCCACAAATAGCGGGCAACAGATGCTGCTGGTGTGTGTCCAATGATGCGCGTACTCACGGTCTGCACCCCACCATGGCACTGGTGATCTAGCCATCTGGTGCATGCACCATGAAGCTGTCCACCGCCAGCATGCGACTGGAGCACAAGTGACAGACAGTAGACCACTGACACGCTACAGACACCAGCAACAGCATGGAAGGGGGCAACAACAGCATAGCCCACAGTGTCACCCGAGGCAGGCGTGCAATAAATCTGGTGACAGGACACCAGCTGCCAAGGCGCCGTGCCCAGAGGGTGGCTGGCATGGACAGCCACCAATGACTGCCAGCAGACCGTGTGTACGCCAGACATCAAGGAGCTCAGCCGCGGCCAGAGTACAGACTGACAGGGGCGGCAGGGACACAGTGCATGCACCAGGGACCACTGCACACAGGCATCCAGTGCACAGGGAACAACACACATACCACAGACAGGGACCATGGCCCCCCACACCCACCAGTAGTGGGGCCCTGCGGAACACACATGCCCAGGCCTGCACCACCCCGACACCATGCGCACCACTGCAGCAAGCACCATCGCCTGCTGCAAATCAGAGACCACCACAGTTGTCGTATAACACATGATTATAATTAAAGCGAAACTGTACAAACAACAACACCAACAGAACTATGTACAAAGTGGGGAAGGCCACAATCCAAGTGGTGGTGGGCATGGGGCAGGGGAACATCAGGAGTGGGACAAAGGGATGTGAAGGACAGTCCAGGGGCAATGCAACAATGCGCCGCCAGACCCCTACTGGCAGCCCTTTCTTCTCTCCGGTCCTTGTGGCGCCTGCTGTGCCTCTGCCAGTCACCGCCTCCATACCCTAGAGCAGCTCCAGAGTTGTCTGGGTCACTTGTAGGGCTCTTAGATGTGTCGCTTCAGGGTTGTCCAGCATTGTCCACCTAGGACAAGGAGCAGAGTCAGTACGTGTGACTGGCCAGACCCCGCAGCCCACCCAATGTGCATGGCATACAGCTGTGGGCCACACCCCTGTGATGGCATGTGACCACCCACAGTGGCCGTGCCACAAGACCTGCCTACCCAGGCACCCATAGCCAGCTGCGACGCTGCACACCCCACCGCCCATGTACTACACAGCACCAACATGGCCGCACAGTGTCGTGGCTATGCAGTGTGATGGCAGTGGCACAGTCATGAACCCAGTGCATGCACAGCCACCTGCAACACCCACCCACACATGCAGTACCACAGGACAGTGTGGAGTGCACCATGTGGCGATGCTGCGGCAGTGGGGCACTGTGCGGTGGCCATGCCCCGCAACCACCCCTGCAACTCACCATGCACAGATGTAAGGGAAACACAGCACTCACCTGCATCCTGGTCAGCAGGGCAGCTGACCCATGCTTTCACCACCGTGCCCTGGCTGCAGGCCGCGCCACCCGCTCCAGCCTGCTGCCCCTGTCCGCGGGCCAAGCGGGCCCCTCGGCAATCCTCCGGGCCTAGGGTGCAAACATGGAGAGGAAAAACATCAGTACAGTCAGTAACATAGCCCCTCGCTGTGTGCGTGTCTCACGACAGCCCAAGCCATGACACCCCCCACATATCGCCTGCTGCATGGTCTGATGGCCACCGTGATACCTGGACAGACAGACAGGCACTACCAGTGATGGGATGGAGCACCTACCTGGCCATGGCGCGTGCCTGCAGTCACCCCAGGCGGTCAGGGTCCCGCCGTTGGAGGTCGCCATAATGGTGGCGACACTGCTCCGCTGTTCTGCTACTCCCTGTTGCCTCCTCCAGGCCCTCTGTGACCTCCTGCCCAACGCAGTCTGTGGCCTCTGGAGGAGTACCTACCCAAAGAGGGCACCAGCATGTGGCTCCCACCAAGGCCACCAGGTTGTAGCTCGATAGCAGTCCAGACCGGCGCTCTGGTCCAAGGCATGGTGCAGTCACAAGCGGCATAAAATGGCATCCTGTAGCATCGTGCCCCAGTGTGGAGGCAGCGTGGTACTGCGTTGCCAGTCACTATCGTGCTGTCACGGACTGCGCAATAGGGTGCAGCCATGCGTACACATGGCGCCTAGGGGCAAGGTCAACCACAGGGTCAAGGGTCTGTCCACGCTGGGCGACACAGCGCTATTAGGATGCCCTGCATGTAGTGCGGTTGGATGCATGTGTGACACCCTGCAGTGGCCTACCGGCTGTGGCGCCATGGCCCACAGTGTGCACCATGGCCGATGTCCCCTGGGCATACAGTGCACTAGTGCCACTGGCACAGTGGTGGCCGTGCTCTGCACGGCCTCCCATCTCAGCATGTTTGCAGCACCGCATGTTGGCATCAGCACCCGGGCATGTGCGGTGCAGCGCCGATTGCGCATGTCACGGTGGTCGCCATAGCCTGAGCATGCTCAACAACATTGCACAAGGCGCAGCAGCATGATATTCAGCCAGGATATGCAAATCAGCTCATGAGCCATTCCACGGTGCATCCACTGCATTAGCATCCACTTACAGATGCGCCTGCTCCCGTTGCATCGTTGCGCTATAAATATGCGACCTGGGGCTGCATAGGCTATGGATCGGTATTGCAGTCCTTTGTGGTAGGTTGCATGCTGTTGGGATGTGGGGACAGTGGTCTGGGAGGGCTGTATGGGACTGCACAGTCAAGGTAACACCTGTCTTTCCCCAGGCGTGAGCATGACTGGCGAGAGGAAGAGGAGGAGCAGGGAGGGAGAGGAGGAGGCCCAACTTCACCAGGGCTGAATCTGATGCCCTGTTCAAGGCATATCTTGACGAGGAACCACTGCTTAGCGGACAGCGGAGAATGCCACAGACCCGTGCTGCGGCGTGGGGTGAGTGGCATGTGCCGTAAACCAGCAGGGCAGCCACCAGTGGTCCATGCAGGAGTGCAAAAAGGTGAGGCATGGACAGGAGGCGGATCAAGGACAAGGTGGCTGCCATCAGGGAGGCACGTGCTGCCACGGTGGGGTCAGCAGGACATACTCTGCCTGGCGCCACGGGAGGAGCAGGTGGCCAGCAGCATGCGGCGTAGTGCCGTTGAGGGCATTCCTGGTGGTGGCTTCCAGATCGGTGGCAGCCCATCACTACATGGTAGGTCGGCGCTGTCAGTGTGTGGGTGGTGGAGGGCATGTCTCAGGGCCAGGCGGAGCCACTACGGTACTGTGTTCCTTTACAGCTCCTGAGCATCTACATGGGGCAGCGGTGGTGGGTGTGTCTACCAAGGGGTGGCCCTGGACGTGGAGGATCGCCCATCCACCTCCACAGGTGTCGAGGACCGGCCAAGTGCATACCTGCCGTCTGTCGGACTGATGCAGGTGGTGCAGGTGCGGACATGGCCTGCCTCTGTCCCAGTGTGACACGCCCTGGTGTCCAGTGTGCTGGGACACAGATTGGGGCTGATTCCAGCACCGATGATGATGGGACGCACGTCCCGGACAGTGATACATGTGGGACACAGGATGGTCCCACAACAGGCAACCGCCGGGTGATACGCGTGATGCTGCCATGGCTGCCCTGCGAAACAACCCATTCCTAGCCTGGGGCTGTATGCCCCAGTGTGGCAGCACTGGTGTGCTTCCAGGGGTGGTGGGGCTGTGCGGCTGCTGTGGCAATGCTGGTATCCCCTGGCGATCGGCAGCTGGAGGTCAGCGCCAGCAGTCGGCCAATGACAGCGGCAGAGGCCAGTGTCGGGGTGGTGGTAGTGCACGCGTGTGGGCGTGCCCGAATGGCACTGGTGTGCAATGCCCCCATCGTCAAGGGTGCTGGCCAGCAGGGCCAGGAACACTACGAGGGACAGCATGCTGGACAAGCAGGTGACCCTTGGATGACCACAGCCGTCTTCTCCAGGCCTCAGTTGATCAGCAGATGCGGCTTGTGATGGCGCTGGATGCACTCAGTGTGGTTCTCGCCAGGCAGATGAGCAGCAGCAGGGAACACGGCTTGCTCCTGGCAGAGAGTTGGCCCAGCAGCGGGCGGATGTGACCGCTGCCATAGACAGGAAGACCACTGCAATGGCGACTGTCATGGCTACACTGCCACCCAGTGTGGTGCCCAGCCGCGCGGGCCCCACACAGTGTTATGTCCACCCCGTTCCGGTCGTCGACCCCTGCTATGTCGACATCGGGTTCAGCTGTGGGCATACCGAGCATGCCTGGTGCGGGCATGTTCGGTGGTCTCTGAACCCTGTCGCGGACACAGTCGGCGTTCACGCAGTGTCACTGCTGGTGGCCCGTCGGTGCCACCCCATGAGACACTGGTCGGCGGGCAGGTCTCCGGTGGGGCCACCCACGCATCCGTGGTGGCCGTGGCACTGTGCCGCATGACCGACCTGTCTCCCACCATGGCCAAGTCTGCCGCTGCCCTGCTGTGCACTGTGGTGTTCACTGTGCGATACACAGGTGAGGTTACCAGCCCTGCACACTCATGGTCCCTGTGCACCCCCTCCCGGCTGCTGGCCACTGTGGCGTGTGCATGATGATGCCTGCGTAGTGCTGTCCACCACTGTGCAATGATGCCCAGCGTTTGAGGCACGCACAGTGCCAGCCACTGGGCGTGGTGTGTGTGGTCCTGTGAGGTGTGGGGGTGCCTGTTGGGGTGGGCGTGCCATTAACTCATTGGGCATGTGTTGTGGTGTGTGTGTCTGTGTGTGTGTGTGTGTGTGTGTGCATGTGATGTGTTCAGCCCTGCCCATCCCTGCTGCCATGTGCGGTCCCCACTCAGTGCCATTCCCTTACCAGCGTCCGCCCTAGTGTCCAGCCCTGCCTGTCTGTGGGCTGTGCCCTTGCCCATGGTGGTTGCACATGGCCCTGTTACCTACCTGTGTTGTCAAAGCTCCTCTGAGATGGTGCCCGGTGCTGCTGTGCCATCCGGACCAGCCAGGGTCTTGTCTCCCAGGGGTGGCTGCCCCACCAGCTGGACTGGCATCCTCATCATCCCCACTGCTGTCCCCTCTTTGACCTCAACGGCTATCCCACAGTCGGTGGCCATGTTGTGCAGGATACAGCAGGCCAGGAATAGCCTGCAAGCCTTGAGGGCTGTACTGTAGTGCACCGCCTGATGTGTGCAGGCACCGGAACCGTGCCTTCAGCAGCCCAAACACCCACTTGATGACATTCCATGTTGTGGCGTGTGCCTCATTGTACCATTGCTGCGATGGGGTCATGGGGCCAGTATGATGTGAGCAGCCAGGGCCATAGCGGTTAACCACTGTCACCTGTGTGTAGAGGAGACATTAGCATGGTGGGCTGCATCACTATGCCATGGGCCATCATGGCCAGTACCCATGGCACCCCTGACAATACCCCCCGTCTGCACACATCATCCAGAGTGCTATGCATACTACCTACTAGATGGCGGTGGGGATGTCCCCACTCAAACCTGTGGCACAGTGCAGACTGGTGCCAGATGAAGGCATCGTGTCCTCCAGGGTGCGTAACACAGACATTGATTATGCGCCCGGCATTGTACACCACCTGGCAGTTTGTACTCGGTAGCTTTGGGTTAATGTATACCACACCCTCCGGTCAGGTGGCAGGATGCTTACATGGGTGCAGTCAATGGCCCCAAGCATGCCAGGCAACCGTGCTACCCTGTGGAACTCCTGTATGTGTGCTCTGTGCTCCACCTGTGTGCTGGGGAAACGGATATACTCCGCAGATGTGGCAGCAGTGCGCTGAGGAATTGTGTGAGTAGGCATGATGCGGCCAACTGGGTTATGCCTGTTGTGTCCCCTGTTGGTCTCTGGAAGGTGCCCACGGCGAGCAGGCACATGACGACGGTGACCTTTGTCTCCACTGACAGCACATGGCTCCGCTCATGTGGGTGCCTGCATCTCTTCACTGCACAGCTCACAGAGCCGCTCTCAGAATCACCCAGTTCAGGTGGTACCAGCCCACAATCTCAGTGTCAAGGGTACTATTCAAAGCTAGTGTGGGCTTGGTACTGCCTGTTCTGGGCACCTGCCTGGCGGGCCCTTCACGACTGCGCCTCCCTGCTGCCTGCCTTCTCACACCCTCATTACCACCTCCACTGGAAGGTGGCACTGGTCATGTCCCTGGCTGGTGTTCCCCGGATGGATTTCCTCCTGTTCCCCATTGTCTGTTGCTGGTGCTGCCCCTGCACTGGTTCACCTCCGCTGTTCGCCTGTGGCTGTCCTGCCTCTTGCCACTGCCCTCCGTCCACTGTGGCACTCTCAGGCCCTATCGCGCACACTGACATGGGCACACCCACTCACCCTCACTCAGGCACACCTGTAGTGGGCCCTGTCCTACACCTGGCCACATCTGCACCCTGCTTCCTGTCTTGCCTCCCTGACACTCTGTCTCGCGCTCCCACCTATGGCTTCCCTGTGGCGCATTCTTCCTCCCTCTTGCTCCCTTTTATTTTGGCTCATTTCAGCTGTCGCAGCAACTTCCACTTGCTCGCTATTGTGCACGTTGCATGCTGTTGAATATTGCACTACGCATGTTATTCCTGGTTTCGCCTCTTGCAGTTGCGCATGCATTCATTACTGTTGCGCTCTGGCGCATTGCTTGTTGTGCCGCGCTGCCAGCTCCCACTGAATATCGCGCCATGGCGATTTCACCCGGCGCTGGTACATCCCTGTTGCGCATGGCACATCCACTCTTGAGTATCCCACCCAATGTGTCAAGTTTAAAACTAAATATTTTAAGTAAAGCATTTTTTACTGCTTATTTGGGTGAATTCTGCAGGTAACAAATATGAAGAGATTTAAGCTCTGTATAAGAGTTCAAAAGTCATGGAGAGAAGTTACCCTACTGCCAGAAAAACAATGATACAGTGCTTATGCGTGGCCTGGTGACAAAGTTGAATTATTTGCTAGTGCCAAAAATTAAGTTCGAGGAAACACACATTGCCAGGATACAGGCCCACAAAGGCAATCATTAAGCCTTCATGAAAATATTCATATTCTATTACCTTTAACCCTTAAGTTCGAACATTTTAATCACAAAACTAAAATTCCTGTTGGGTAAAAGATAAGTTTATTCCAGCAATTTGCCATGTGCCAGTCATTCAAGTTGACTAAACTGAGGAAATAATATGTCGAGCTGTTGGTCCGTTTATATGCCTGCTAAATCCAGCAGTCTCATATAAGCCATTTATAAGTTCAACAATATCGATATCTTTTAAATATTTTCAAAGTACCATGGCTGGATTCTTGTTACTGGAACAGATATAACAACGATAGTGACCATGCTTTTACGCCATAACTTCAAACTGGAGTCTGACCAAAAATAAGGCATACCTTCAAACTGGCATCCTTTATAGCCACCACATTATTTTACCAATACCAGACACATTTGTATGCTTTCCAAAACCTTCTGAGGCCACTACTGGGTCCAGTTACAGCAAAGTTGATTAAGAGCGGAAATAATCTGGAAATCCTCTCTAGTTATCGGACTCAATCACCTCAATCGCCACAGTAAGCTCCCTTGGTTTCTTCTCTTTCTAGGAAATAAAAGGAGCATTGCTCTTCTGAGCGTAATAACATTTAACTTTAGAGGTAAAGCAGACCCCTCTCCCAGGCAACAACAGCATACCTGTTGTAAATGAAAAGCACCTCTCAGTACCCAGTGTGCTTTCCAATAGAGGAGACTTCCAGCAACCAGTAACTAATCCATTTCCATCGCCTTCTCTCCTCAGTTCCTACTTGTATATTTGGAGAGTTTTCCAAACCATCAGAAACCAGACAGCTTTCAGCAGTTTCAGCAGTTCTAGTCAAGGCAATGGATTCCGCTTCAGTTCAAGTTCAATATCACCATAAACATAATAAAACAGAGTGCTGACTGTCGCACCTGGCATGGCGTTCAACTCACCTGGTGTGGCGTTCATCTCCACACCAATGGGAGAAACTCACATTTGGGTCTGCTCAATGAATTATGACTTAAAAGAATTGTACATGAGTAAAAAAAAGTGTAAACTGTGCTTTGAGCCAAAGCAGTTCTCTACATAAACCTTACTTTAGGGAGCAAAAGAACAAAGCCATGAGGAGGCGGCAGCAGCTCATTCATCTTGCCGCTGCCCTGCCCCAAGGACTCACCAATATGAGAGGGTACAACATTTGATGAAAAAACTCATCACAAAGTCTCTTAGAACAGTGCTGAAGAGCATAGCTGCAGGGTGGCTGACCTTCACATAATCTTGGACTACAGTCTCTGGTTTCAGCGCATTCACTCTTGCTCCTCCTTAGCTATAAATACACAGATCTACCTCCAAAATGTCTATGCCAGTTTCACATAGAAAGTGCAGATGGAAGGTCTGCCTCTAAGCTCCTTCACATCCCACTGGACCCAGTAGAACAGCAATATCATTGGCAAACATTCAGCATTGACAAATACTTGTATTATAAATAGAACATAGCCCTAGCCAAGGTAAAACTGTTCCTCAACACCAAAATATGCAAATATAGCTGCCCCATTGATGCAGTGTTAGAGCTACCATTTGCGATGCCTGTTACCTGGATTTGGAAGCAATCCAGAGATGTCAGGGACAGAAAGGGGAGGACTGAGTGTCCCAGAAGACTTTCTCCTCTGAAGAGGGAGGTCAGTGTGCTCCACCTCTCTACCGTCACCTGGGAGATCACAGATGATGGTACAAGCAAAGCTGCATTATTGCTGTGGGACACCTCCTGACTGCGACATAAGCACACTCTGCCCTCATGCTCGCAGTTCCAGTCCATGTGGTGTCAGGGGATGGGAGAAACAGAAAACTACTGCACAGTGGTAGTATGATGTGGTGTCCTCCTGCAGGCCTTGCACCACCGGCTTCTGAGCTGTCTGCCAACAACTTGGCTAAGCCCCTTCTGGAGCTTTGGGAACCATGTGGGGTGTGCCACATGAGGGAAACTGTAGGGCACTGAATGACAGAAAGTAAGTCCACATATAACCCCTAGGTGGCGCTATC
The DNA here is from genome assembly GCA_016271365.2 of Neoceratodus forsteri. NCBI lineage: Eukaryota > Metazoa > Chordata > Ceratodontiformes > Ceratodontidae > Neoceratodus > Neoceratodus forsteri. The sequence goes on from CM028138.1 coordinate 411,313,670, forward strand.
CCAAGGGCTACTACCCTGCCTGCTTGGCTAGTAGCAGGTTAAGGGGCCCGAGTTCTGAAATGGGTGCCTCCACCCGGGTCAGGGTTGGTAATGGTCAAGCTAACCTGGGGCACAGCCCTCCGGGACCTGTAACCCCTTTCCCTCTAGTGGCCTGAACACTGTACAATAATCACTTTCACAATATCCCTGGTACACCACACAAGTACCCACACTGTTTGCACTTACCACCAGGGCTGCTTCCTCTGGCTCGACCCTGGGGACCCCTTAAAACAAGGTTATGCATAGCAAATAGCAACAGTACAGTACTTTGAACACAAACTGGAACCACAGTCAGATTACATGCAGAAAAAGTTAGATCTGATTTATTCAGGGACTTGAACAAGGAAGGGCAAAATCAGGTTAATTAGCTTAAAGGTTATATCAATCAAGCAGTCATGCATGCGCTTTGAGTCCCCCACACAGTCCCACCTCTGGGTACCCAGGTGGAAGAGATGGGCTAGCCAGGACTGTTGCCCGGGTTGCAGCTGGTTGGGGCCCTGAGATGGAAAACACAACATGCACAGTACACAACATTTGTAATCCGAGCCAGAGGGCTCAATTAGTAAAGGAAGCGAAACAACAAGACAATCGGATGACACACTCAGATTAAGCTGTTGCTGCAGGAGCTACCCTGGTATTTACTCACGATACCCAAGACTGAACACAGGCTGGACAAAAATTGAGACTGCAGGTGGCTGGTCTGGAATGCCAGGAAGCAGGGCCCACACGAGTCGCAGAGGCATCATTCCTGTTCAAGCTTGGAGCAGGGGCTGATCCCCAGGCAGGTCTCTCATCGATGGCTTCTCTGTGCAGTGGCTAGTCTGGCTGGGCCAGTCTGGTAAGCCCAGACCGCATGGAGACAAATTCGGATGCAGTCCGTTTTGGGCTGGATACAGCTTCCAGCAAGCAGAACACAGTTCACAGTGAGGAACTAACTCACAACCCACTAGCAGCTCATAGCACATTTACATGTAAGGATTCTACTGTACCAGGTAAAGCGCTCCCCAGTCACAATCGTGCAAAGTCTCTGCACACACTGGGAGCTTAGGGTAGCTGGAACTCCTGACAGGCCGATCGCATTCAGCAACAATCTTCGGTCTTCTTCTGGTTGAGCCTGGCCCACTTCAGTAGCTTACTTTAGTCACACAAACTTGGATTTAGTCCAAAATAATTCTCTTCTCTCCCTCTCAAGAGCAGCAAGTAAAGGTTCAGCATGTATGTACAGATGCAAGTACCAGACAGGGTTGCAGCTGCAACGTACATTATGAACATCTTTTCTGACAATATTTTAGGCTTGGTGGGTCATTATTTGTAAAGCATTGTTAGAATTAATACTCTGGGAGAATAAGTAAGAACTGGAACAGAAGCATCTCCTCTATCAGGACTGCTCAGAGATGTTATTTAGCTTCAACATAAGCCACAAAGTGCACCACAAAGCATCTAGTACCCCAGGGCTTCTATACCAGCGGTGGACATCTGGCATTGACAAATGCTTGTTGTATACTGGTACCACATAAGCCTCCCTCCACGATTGTGCCACTGTTCCTTCACTTAATGATTTTCCATAAATGAACTTTAGGGGACTCACAAGTTCTAAATTCATTTCCTTAATCAAACTCCAGTGCAGCTCATCTGTCCCCAGAGCCTTGTTCACATTTAGGGCTAGCAGATGTTTCTCAGTTCTGTTCTTTTCTGTCTAGGTTTTGCTGCCATCTACTGGGATATCAATGGTCTTGAAACGCTCTCCAATTCTTATGGTAAACTGAGCAGAAATGCTCATTAGAACTGCTACCATGTCCTCAGTTTTTGTCATTACATTATTTCCTATAATTTTGTTATTACACCATCTCCTATGATCAGTGGACCTTAACTGGAATTTGCCCTTTCACACTATTGATGAATTTGTGGAATGTTTTATACAGTTGTCTTTGGATGCTGCTGCCACTTTAGATTTTGTCCTTGCTCTTACAGGTTCTTGCAAGTTTTTATAGGTCTACCAACAATCAACATTACAACCTTTCTTCACCTTGTTATAAGCTCTTCTCTTTGCTCTCACTAGTCTTTTGATTTTCCCATGTAGCCAAGACAGTAATTTCCCTCTGTTACTATATTTCACTGTCACTGGTACATATTTCTATCTGAGCTCTCTGATTTTTTAGAACCACTTTATTCCAAGCATCATGCAATTCTAGACCTTGCAGTTTGCTATCCCATTCCACTCCTTAACTTTCTCCTCACAGCTTCAAAATTTACCTTCAAGAAACATTTGACTTTAGTTGTCCCTATCATCTTCTCAACACTGTTTTTTAATAGAATGTAACCATATTGTGGTCACTCGTTGAAAGTGGTTCTCGGACTATGCAGTCCATAACCCATTATGTGTTACAGATAACTAAAACTACCCTGGTATTTTCTGTTCTGAAGATCCCTTCTTGTCCCTCAGCTGCTCCTCCTATGTGACTAGGGCCACCACAATGGGAAAACATTCCACCAGCATGATCTGGGTCTGCAACCCCTCTGCTTCCCATGCCTGGGGCCACTGACCCATGCACCATACTCCTCCAAATTAAGCCCCAAACCTTAAGCTCCAGATGTATCTGTGAACAGCTCTAGCTCCTGCCTAATAGCTGACTTTGGCCAAAATGACCACCCCACTGCAGCAATTTAAAATGCAAGCCACACCCAGTTCCTCCCACAAGGTTTCTGTCATCCAGATCCTATAATGAGGCTCGGTGCAACTGGAGCCCACCATTGCCACCCGATGCATGAAAATCATGCCCATGGGATGACTTTGCATCCAAATTAAGGTGCCCATATGACCTGCTGTCGTCACGTAAGTGCAACCCATGCCCGTCAAAGAGCAACGTGTGGAAACCAGGACCCCTTACTTGTACCACAGATAAGGCAACAGGCCACAAGTTGGCAAAACAATAGGCATCACTCCTAGCTCTGAGCGGTGAATACCTGGCTTGGCAGTCTAAAGGTTCAGGGGTTTAGGGCACAAAATAACATTTATATTTACTCCAGGTTCTGGGACAGAGGTGCTAAGGCTATGCTAGGTCAAACTTCTGTGGGGACCCCACAACAATTCACACTGGAAGCACAGATGTAATGTCCGCTACTGAAAATTAGGATTTTACAGTATGGCTTTAGTCTGACAACAAGTTGGAACAGACAGAATGGGGTGGCCCCTCAGGTTTGTACTGTAAAGACAGAAGTAAGACTCTTTTCTTCCAGAACAACAAACTATTTGAGCATTTTAGAATAAATTTTTCCTCACACACATTTCAAACTGTCCATCCCTCTGTACACGGAGTCTCTGGACTTTACTTTCTAAACAAGTGTATATACTAAGGAAGTTGCCACACACTTAGTCACATTTCCCTGGAGGATGACATCCGTTAACCTGCCCAGTTTAACCTGGTGCCCATACGTGAACCAGTTAGCCCTGACTGAGGAATCAAACTGGGGTTATGCCCATTCCTACCCCATACCCAGTCTCTGCCATTCCTTCTGGGTTACATCAAAATAGATCCTCCAATACACGGGATTTCAAAAGTATCCCAAACTTTAACTTGAAACATTCGGCACATTGTTGTGGTGAACACAGAACACTCAGCACATTTTTGTGGTGAACAGGGCTCTGACAGGTGCTCTCTAGCCTTATCTCTGGGCATATACACCTCAGACCAACCCCTAAGAATAATGCCATGAATCTGTACTCATGGCTTTGTTTGTCCTTTGATACAGAAATGGAAACATGAAGAAGAACACATATCTTTCCTTCACAGGTAGCTTATCATAGCTTCAACTGCACACATTTTCCCTCTGGCAGCTGACACTCTTCAGGATCTTCAGGGATTGCCCTTGATCGCCTGAAACACAATCCAAACCACATTTTCTGTGGAAAATAATCCACTGGGGTCCTGCAGACAAATAGTCTCCACCACTTATTCTGGTGTTGGAAGGTCTCACACACTAGGGTGAGAAACTGCTGGGGTCCTTCACTCAATCTCACAGGAGGCTGGCAGACACCTCATACTCTGAGCACTGTTACTGGCTCAGAGCTCCTCTTACACTACTGCTGAACACTAACTGCCTGAACTGACTGACTCCCATCTCAACATTCTAAACCTCACCAGAGCAGCTGATTCCAAAGTGGTTTACGCTGCTGCGAGAATTCTAAATGACATAATCCATTTTCTGCTCAGTCTAGCTGAATAAACAACAATGTCATTTGTAAAGAACTCCTAATAAGCTCCTTACACAGCTGCCCACTACCTACCTAGGGCAAACATGATGGGATTCTAGTAACCCCAGGGGTCCAGGTGATTACATAAGGTGATCTTGTGAGCCATAAACACCCTCAAGAAGGGCCTGTGGACCACCAGTTTATCTCGGTGCAGCTGGAATTCCGTGTCAATCTCTGGCTGTAGCCAAATGGCTATCCATTGAAACAATTTGAAACACCAGCCACATACCCAGGTCCTCTCTCAAGGCTTCTGTCACCCATATCCTGTGATGAGGCTTGGTTCAACCACAGCCTACCTTGCCACCTGTTGCATGAATGTCCTGCCCATGGGGATGATCATACAAGCTAAATCAAGGTGCCCAACCACCTGCTGAAATTACCTAAGGTAATCCTAGAGCCTTAACCACTTGCTCTGAAGAGCTCTAAGGTCTGCCAATTTATCTTGGGCAGCCAGAATTCCATGGCAACTATGCCATTTCTATACCCAAAAGCTGAGTCTTGTGCATGGCTCCTCCGTCTTCACATGTGCCGGAGGCACTCTCAGCAGGCCTCCTAAAGGGCCTCCATTAACTGGCCACAGTGCTCATGCCCTATGAACCTCCAGTTTCTGCTGGGACAACTGGAATTCAGTGGCAACCATGTTACTCCTATGCCTAAAAATGGTAGTCTTTACATGGCCCCTCCATCTTCTCGAAGGCCAGAGGCACTCACAGGTCAGTGCATACTGCCTGGAAGGCCTCCATTAGCTGGCCATAGTTATTGATGCCTGCCTGCTCTTCAAACAAAAAGTCATCCAAGTACTGAACTGCTTCAGACCGTCCTGCTCTACATGTGGTGGCCCAATGGAGAATGTGCTAGACTGCTCAAGGACAGTGCATGCCACTGCACACCCATTGTAATGCAATTATCTACGTAATATTGCCCTCAAATTTCATACCCAGCAGGTCCCTGTCATTTGGATCTACCAGCAACAGCCAAAAAGCAGACTCAATATCAGTCTTTCCTGAGAGATCATCCTGCCGCCTGAACAACCACTATTGCCCTGCCAAACAGTGCATAAGATAGCACTGTGTGGACTGGTCAGTATGATGGTTAACTGAGTTCTCCTCCAGGTGAATTATCATCTGATATTCACTTGTCATCTTCTTTGAACCAATGAAATGAGGGAACCCAGAGATGACACCATGGAGGTGCCATAAATGACCTGTTTACCCTACCTGCTACAACCTCTTTATTCAAGTTAAACTGCACCACATCGGGTATTTCCTGGCAGACTTCAAGTTCTATGGTTAGCAAGCCTGGTGCAGACTCTCATACAGTATCTAAAAGCCAACCCTGAAGCCTTTTGCCAAGGCACGAGTAGCCACTCTATTTTAGTAATCAGCCAGCCATCTTCGATGCCTTCCACCCTTATCGATGTTGGGAGCCTTGTGCCGCTTTTTGAAAGGGCCAAAAGGAATTCATTCCCTTTGCAGTGACTGAATAGGTGTGGGCGACCACACACTAAGCACTCAGGTTTGAACTTATTTATTTATTTAAGAGATTAATCAGGCAGGCATACAGAGTGGAGACCGCTCGTTTCCAGATGCGACCTGGGGTTCTATGGTAAAGAAAAATACAGCAGAACAAGTACAATACAGGGTAATAACAAAAAGTCCAGAATAGTACAGAGCTGGACACGCATTTGAATACAGTCTCCTACTACAAGGTTTTGGTCCTAGAGAGCAGAGTATATGCAGGCAGAAATCATGCAGGTATACAGTAATATGTTTAGATGTTAGGGCTGTCAAGGTACATCTTCATACCCCTTGGTTTGCTGGTAACAGTTGCATGTGTCAGAGAAGTGGTCATGGAGGAGAGGTTTGTAGCCTAAGGGCTGGGGTGAGCCTGATGCCAGCAGGAAGATCATTCCAGAGTTTGGGCAGGCGGTATCTGAAGGTGGATTGGCCCTTGAGGTGTGCATGAAAGGATTTTGAGAAGCCTAGAGTCGGAGCATCTGAGAAGTAGGTCGGGGGTTGTGCCAATATGGGGAGCTGAGGTGGGGGAGGGAATTTTGCTATGACATTTGCGCAGTGTATCTGATGGCATGACTCTCTAGCGAGAGTAGGGCTAAGGAGCTGTATAGGTCACAGTGATGGGTGGTGGGGGGGCATTCCAGGATGAAGCGACAGTAGGAGTGGAAGAGGGTGTCCAGGCTAGCTAAGGTGGATGAGGGTGCTGAGCTGTAGACCATCCACTGTAGTCAAAGATAGGAGAATCATTTTGTGTACTATTTCCCTCGGACCGTGGTGGACAGGCACCCCTTATTACAATGAAGTGCACCCAGTTTGGAGTGCAGTTTTTGTGAAGTGAATTAATATAGACCGAGAAATCAAGGTATTGATCAAGCCATGCTCCCAGGTATCTAAAGGAGGTGCAGGACTCAAACACAAGTCCAAGTTATAAGTCCTCTGATTACTGTTATAACAGTGTCCAGCCCCCACCTCCTAATGCTATCTTGTGTCCCTTATTTGGTAACATAGATCACCTAACTGGGAGTTCACTGCCGAGTGCTGTACTTCCCCATTAGGTCTATCGCCCACAGCAGGGAAGGTGCAACATGTCCCATGCCCTACCTGGCTCATTCTGTCTGCAGTTACAGAAGTTTGGTTCATGACCACATCCAGGGACAAGCAGTGCCTGGTTAGAAATAGTTACTGATTTGGGGTTGGAACCCCACTTGCTAAAGGGACACTGTGAGTTGTTCAGTTTAAAATATGTGAACAAAGCCGATTCTTTCAAAGTGAAAAAACTTTAATGTAAAGTGTACACAGCAAATATTTAAGCAGTAGAATCCATGGACAAAACTCACAGTTCATCAAATCCTTCCTTAGGAGTGTGTTCAAAGTCCAGTTACTAGTCAATGTATTGTAATAAAACAACAAGTTGTGAAACGTCTGGCTTGCAGACTTCTGCAGCAAGGATGAGGATATTCTCTGACATCACCTGATGCATTTCAAGAAGTGCTTTTCAAAGGCTGATGTACAGTAGAAGGATCTATCAATTTAAAGGCAGTTCTTAAAGGTACAGTGCAAATAGGTGCATAGAGTGTGTCAGTTCTCAACAATAACCAACTATGCTAAAACAGCTCAAATCATTATAAATACAACAACCACCATAAATGCAGCAAAGCACATTAACATAGGAATAGAATGAAAAGAAACTGTACCAACCTACATAATAGGGCACCAGTAAAAAGCACTGCACACCGTCCGTGAGAATAATGCAAGGCAACTTGTGTCCATCGATAGACTTGAGTAAGACTCACCCTGGTAGGTAAAAGTCAAACTGTGCAAAGCTGCAACATAGAAAATAAACAGATTCAAGAAGAGTACATAACTAATATATATATATATATTTAAAAACACAGCAATCAGTTATCAACACCATTAAAACTAGAATAATCATTTTTTCTTTAGGAAAGGTTTTATCTCTAACTTATCATTCAGTCCAGGGTGGCACATAACTCTAATTGCAAAATCAATATTGCTCCCTCCTAAGGAGCAAATTGTCATAGTCACAACCTCTAAGGAGGAATTCATGTTCACTCTTATTTCTTGCTTGAGAAACATATAATGCCAGGACACTAGTGATGTCACAATTCAAGATATCCCTGGCATGCTCACCTATTCTTGTTTTGAATTATCTTTTTGTCTTTCCTATGTAAAACTTATTGCATTTACATTCTGCCATGTATATTACCCTGAGGTGCTGCAAGTGACAGAACTCCTAACTTTATATCTCTACCAGTAGCATGAGTCTTAATCCATCTAGCATTTTTACCATGGGACAGTATTTGCAATTCCCACACTTATACAGCCCCCACCATATTCAGTAAGCCAATTTTTTGGTCTGTCTGGAACTGATTGGACAGAATGTACAGTGATATCTTTGATGTTTTGGCTGTGCGGTACACCATTCTTGGGCCATTAACATCAATGTTTTAAATCTCTGGTCCGTAGAAATAAGATGCCAATATTTTTAATGATTGTGGCAATCTCTTGTGATTAGGGGCTGGAAAGTCGACACAAACGTCATCTGTGGATCACATTTCTTTTCTTTTGTTTGTCCACTAACATACCTCTCTAGCCATTGCATCAACTTCACTCCTAGCTTTTGTTATGATTTCATTGCTATAGCCTCTGTCTTGTAATCTTTCTGTTAGTTCGTGTGCCCTTTTTCATGTTTTGTCTGGTCACTGCAATTCGTTTTGGTTCAGATATATTGTCCCTTAGGCATGGCCCTTCTAAAAGAATTTAATACATTTTTTACAAGAATGATTTTTATTTGCAGAAGATGGGTACAGCAATGGGAGCCAGTATGGCACCCAATTATACTAACCTCGACAAGGCAAAATGGGAGTCAGAAGTAGTGAGAAGTGACAGCAACCCCTTTCTACAAAATATAGACTTGTGGAGATGTTTAATTGATGATGTCTTCATTGTATGTAAGGAAGTGAGGAAGAATTGTTTAAATTTGTATGTTTTAGAAGAGCAACAAATTTGTGCTTCAGCATCAGTTTTAGCAAAATGAGATCAGCTTTCTTGGTTTGAGAATGTTTAAAGATGGGGGCGAGAGTCAGCACTGACTTGTTTAGAACAAGCATTTGTCAATGCTGAATGTTGATTGCTTTGGTCCGTTGCGCTCACTCACTGCCCCTCTGACACTCACTCGTTCTGTTTCTCCTGGCGCTGCAGGCTGGCCTTTTGTACTGGGCTCCTGCCTGCATTGCCTATTCTTCTACTCACAAAGAAATCCGCCCAGCAGTCTGACCAGAGCTCCAGTTGGGCTTGCTCACTCCCCTCTTTCACTCACTCATTGTGTTTCTCCTGGTGCTGCAGGCTGCCCTTTTGTACTGGGCTCCTGCCTGCATTGGCACCTTGTTTTGCCCACAAAGAAATCCTCAGCTGTCCTGACAGAGCTCCATTGAGGTCGCTCCTCCCCCATCTCACTCGCTTATTCTGTTTCTCCTGGAGCTGCAGGCTGCCCTTTTGTACTGGGCTCCTGCCTCTGTTGGTGCCTTTCTGCCACAAAGAAATCTGCAGCAGTCCCAACAGAACTCCGTTGAGCTCACTCCTCCCCTCTCTCATTCGCTTTCTGTTTCTGGCGGGCGCTGTAGGCTGCCCTTTTGATGGGTTCCTGCCTGCATTGCTGCCTTTTTTTTGCCCACAAAGAAATCTGTAGCAGTCACGATAGAGCTCCGTTGAGCTCGCTCCCCCCTCTCACTCGCTCATTCTGTTTCTCCTGCCACTGCAGGCTGCCCTTTGTACTGGGCCCCTGCATGCATTGCTGCCTTTTCTGCCGACAAAGAAATCCACAGCAGTCCCAACAGAGCTCTGTTGATCTCACTCACCCTCCTTCCCTCACTTGCTCGTTCTGTGTCTCCCGGTGCTGCAGGCTGCCCCTTTCTACTGGGCTCCTGCCTGCGTAGGCTTTTCTGCCCACAAAGAAATCTGCAGCAGTCCTGACACAGTCCGCTTGAGCTCGCCCTACCCTCTCTCACGCACTCATTCTGTTTCTGCGACGCTGCAGGCTGGCCTTTGTACTGGGCCCTGCCTGCATTGGCACCTTTTGCCCACAGAGAAATCCGCAGCTGTCCCAACAGAGCTCTGTTGAGTTCGCCACCTCCCTGTCTCACTCGTTCATTCTGTTTCTCCTGGTGTTGCAGGCTGCCCTCTTGTACTAGACTCCTGCCTCTGTCAGCACCTTTGTCTGCCCACAAAAAATCTGCAGCAGTTCCGACAGAGCTCTGTTGAGTTTGCTCCTCCCTCCCCCCATGCGTGTTCCATTTATGCCGCGCCTGCAGGCTGGCTTTGTACTGGGCTCCTGCCTGCATTTGCCGCCTTCTTCTGCCCACAAAGAAATCTGCAGCAGTCACGATAGAGCTCTGTTGAGCTCACTCCTCCCCCTCTCTACTCACTCATTCTGTTTCTCCTGCCGCTGCATGCTGCATTTTGTACTGGGCCCTGTGTGCATTGCTGCCTTTTCTGCCTACAAAGAACTCCACAGCAGTCCCAACAGAGCTCCGTTGAGCTCACTCAGTCTCCTTCCCTCACTCGCTCATTCTGTGTCTTCTGACACTGCAGGCTGCTCTTTTGTATTGGGCTCTTGCCTGCTTTGGTGCCTTTTCCTGCCCACAAAGAAATCTGCAGCAGTCCCGACAGAACTCAGTTGAGCTTGGTCACTCCCCTCTCTCATTCACTCGATCCTAATGTGTCCCAAACACTGATTTCCGACAGCGAATATGTGTATTCTGTGCCGGAAGCACGAAAACACATTTTGGCTAAGATGTGAAAAATGACAGCTGTACAGTTCATAAGGAGGTGTGAAAAATGTCAGTGTTGAAATTCTGGCATGAAAATATTACTAATTTGCAAACTTACAAGGGTGCATGGAAACTGCACAATGCACGCTCTTACCACAGTCATTTTATGGAGTTTCATCACAAAAGTTTCAACATAGGCATTTTAGGACCTCTGCTCATGAACAGTGTCACTGTGATTTTCTTAATGTGTCCCAAACACTGATTTCCCACAGCGACCGCCTATTCTGCGCGGAAGAGCAAAAACACATGTTGGCCAGGATGTGAAAATTACAGCTGCACTGTTCATAAGGAGGTGTGGAAAAATGGCACTGTTGAAAATCTGGGTGAAAATATTGCAAAGTTGCAAAGTTACGAGCGTGCACGGAACCTGTGCAACGTACTGTGAATACACCTATTTTATGGACTTTCATCACAAAATTTTCAACATAGGCATTTTAGGACCTCTGCTCATGAACAGTGTCACTATGATTTTCTTAATGTATCCTGAACACTGATTTCCCACAGCGACCACACTATTTTGCACGGAACTGCGAAAACACATTTTGGCCAGGATGTGAAAATGACAGCTGTATTGTTTGTTAGGAGGTGTGTAAAATGGCAATGTTGAAAATCTGGAGTGAAAATATTGCAAATTGGTGAAGTTACTGAGCGTGTGTAGCAACTGTCAATGTACGCTCATAAAACAGTCATTTTTGATTTTCTCACCAAATTTGCAACATACACTTTTGAGACCCCACTTCATGAACACTGGCACTGTTGTTTCGTTAATCTGTCCTGAAAGGTGATTTCATGCAGTGACCATGAAATAACCTTCGGGACCAGTTAACACCATGACAGTGCTGAATACATGAGGAGGGGCCCAATAACCCATGTTGAAAATTTGGTGCCAAAATTCAAAAATACCTGAGATATGCAAAAAGTTGAAAAAGCCCTATTTATGCCATTATACAGCTTACTGGCATTTCCTCAGTTCGTGGTCAGCTTTGAAGAGTGTAGACATATTCCCGGTCCACCAAGATCGTTGTGCCAGACTCCAGAAGTAAGTATGGGGTGAGGGGTGTGGGAGGCAGGGTGCACAGTGTGTGGATGCGGGTTGTGGGAGGGGCCAGGGGACCGCGAGGATTGTTTTCTTTTACAGGTTTAAACAAGAAAAAAATTGTGGGATGGTTTTTTCTTTACAGAGGCATTGAGCATGCTGGGGTGGGCCCCAGCATGCCACAATGTTTGGGGGGCTGTATCTGACAGAGTATTGGGAACCTGTGTCAGCACAAGGGGCATTGGGCACACTGGGGTGGGCTCCCAGCATGCCACCTGAATGTTTTGGGAGGCTGTAGCTGGCGGGGATTGGGCACCCCATTGGCACATATTCAGTGCTGGGAGGACTAGATCCGAGGGATTGGGCACCCCTCGGCATAAACTGATCATTTTGGCAGGGGGACTATTATGCCGATGGGGGTGGGCTCCCCATTGACAACCTGAACTCTCACGGGGACTGCAGCCGATGGGGATTAGGGCCCCTGTTGGCAAACACACTCTGTTGTGGGGGAGCACATGCTGCCGAGGGGATTGGGCACCCCTCGGTACTGGGGGCTCACTAATATTGTTTTAGAACACAGCGGCAAGCTGCTAGGCTCCTTATCTAGAGGAAGAGGGGTGGGGTACAATAACTTCTGAATTAACTTTGTAACTACAGTCAGGTCCAGGGTGGAGGATGCTAAGCATATGCTAGACCTAACTGCTGATGGCCCCAGTAATTCCACACAGAAACAAGGATTTAAATGTCCAGAGCAGCAGCAACTGGGATTTTACAGTATGGTTTTATTCAACAGATGTTACTAAACATCAATGGACCCCCACAGTGGGTCAGTCATGGCAAACAGGTACAAAGTTCCAGAACTCTCCTTGCTAGGCAATACAGTTCTCTAGAGAAACAACAGTTCCTTTCTCTTTCCCATGGTGCATGCACTTGAATGTGCCACACATCCAAACACATTTCCCATCCTCCCAGAATGTATTTATTGTGAAACTAAGCCACACCTCAGAACATTTTCTTTACAAATAGGTGTAGCTGGGAGACCATCTCACACACCTGAACCTGCAGCATTGGCCCTTTGCTCAAGTAAAACTGGCACCCTTCCATGAATCAGTTAGCCCTGCCTTGTAAGCTTCCAGATGGTGTTCCTCCACACCTTTGCCCCAACTGACAGTCTCTGCCATTCCTTCAGGGTTACACCACAGAAGTCTCCATTCCTTACTGACATGCTAAGACTTCAAACTTTTACTGTACTTCCCATACTTGACAAATCAGGGGCACTGATGGGTGTGATCTAGCCTTATCTATGGGCACACACACCCCAGAACAAGCCCTTATTGGAGACTCTGTCTCCAAAATAGTACCCATGGAATAGTTGATCCTTCCTATAGGCATGGAAACAATCCATGAAGTACCTTTTCCACAAAGTAGTTGCTCCTTCCTTTAGGCATGGAGAACAACCCAAACACATTGTAGTCTGTACTCATGAAATCTGTTGCTCCTTCCTTTAGGCATGGGAACAACCAGAGAGCACCTTTTTCCCTCGGTAGCAGGTCAGATCAGTTTCTTACACAGCCCTTTTCAAAGGCAGCTGTAACACACAAGGACCTTCAGGGATTGCCCTTGGATCTACAGAACTAGCAGTCCTTTCACCCTCCTGGGGTGAAAATCAGGAAATCCTGCTGAAGAAAGGTCTCACCACTTCACAGAAAGCTGGTGATTTGTAATCCAAGACTTGGGTGAGAAATGCAGGGGCCCTCTCACTCCACACTGATCTAACTGAACATTCTAAAGGCTCCCTGAGTGAAGAATGATTATGTCATTCAGAACTCTCGCAAGCAAAACCCTTTTTCTGGTACAGCTGCTCTGGGGAGCCTTAGAATGTCTCAGTTAGATCAGTGTGGAGTGAGAGTGGCTGAGGTCTGCCAGGGATCTGAGTCTAGGGGCCTGGATTTCACCCAAGTTTTGGATTATATGTCTCTTGTTATTGATTTAGTTCTGTACAGCACCCAGAGTTTACAGAAATGGGTGCTTTATAAATAAAATATCTATCTATCTATCTAGAGGGGGCATAGGGATCAGGAATGGGAAACAGGAGGAATAGAGGTTATGCAATCGTGGACACCTTGTGGATCTCTTTAAATTTGTGAGAGCGGGTGCACGGGCCTTCCTCATTGTCACTGGGTACCACTCATCACAGAGGGATATCAGGACTGTCAAACACTCTCCCAATCGACTGCAAGTTGAGCGGTCAGGAAATCAAAGGCACGACGCATGCACAATCCCCGCCAGCACAGAGTGCTAAAACAAGTAGCAGGAGATCGCAGTTTGAACTTTGGAGCCCAACTGGGCTTGGAATTATCTGGGCAGTATTGGGGCATATAGGGGCACAGAAAGGATGCATGCCAAGAAAAAAATGTGCAGGCATTTAGGAGGTGCCAAGGAGGAAGAGAGAAGAAGAGCAGGAGATTGGACTATAAGGTAAGCCCCCAAATTGGTGGGGGTTACACTAGGAGTCAAGTTTATGCTATGCCTAGAGAGTACTGTTAGTGGACAAACAAAAAAAAAGAAATGTGATCCACAGATGCTCATGCACAGAACCTCATATAAGCTTTTAGGGCTTCCCATCTGGTTGAGTGGGATGTACCCCAGGGTGGATGTATGCCAGGAACTCCTGTATTTTTACCCATATGCTCCATGTACACCTTGTTATTTAGGAGGGAGTCCAATCTCCAAAACCTGGATTGCAAAACTGTACTTCCTCTCCCAGGTCAAGTCTAATGGGCATGTGATCAGAAGTTAGTATTGGATCATGATAGACCTGCCCCAAATAAGTGAGTGCTTACAAGAACATATTAATCCTAGGATAGAATGTCGGGCATGGGAGTAAAAGGTGTATTCTCTACCTGAGGGGGACCAGTACCTCCATGCATTCGCCAATCAGTGGTCTTTGCAAGATTCTTCATCACCCATGGGCTCCTGTTGTGGGCCAGGGGTGTCCCATGACCTAGCCATTACCCCATCTCACACACAATTCATGCCCCCATAATCCAGTCCCCTTCCATCTGTGTAATTTCACGTGGTCATTTGAAAGAAATCCATTGAATCTAGGTTTGGTGCATACAATGAACTGACAGCTAGTTTACACCCTTGTTTCCCTTCTAGCTGCTCTACAGTATATCTACCCCTTGGTAATTTATTACTTTAGCTGTTTTTCAAGGTGCCCTGGCCTGATCCAGATTGCTGTACCCCTTTCCTTTGAATTGAAGGTAGCAGTGTGCCATTCCTGTCCCCAATTATGTCCGATATGTAACAGTTCCCCTTCCACCATGTCTGTTTCTTGGAGGAGTACTACAGAAGTATTCTGTTTCTTAATATAATCACATGTTTTCTTCCTTTTAATGTGGGTTTCAACTCATTGATGTTCCATGATAAGATTTTGATCTCACCATCATCATCATCAAAAACTAGTTGGTTTCATGTAACAGCTGGGGATGTTCATATTCATGTGTGTGATACATCACAGATGAAATGAGAACCATGTATCCCTCTCAGCACCCTCCCCTCCACCCTCCATTCCATGGAGAAGAAAATTAACCCTATCACCCCTTACACCCATCTATGACAGATCTTCCCCAAACGAGGTCTGTGGTTCCCTTGCAAATTAGGTGGATATGTAGCATTTATCTATGGTTTGTAAACAAAATTTGCATATTGAAAAGTACAAAAAAAACTAGCCTAACTCATGCCCTCACAGGCAGTAATAAAAGCAATGAACTATAGTAACCTTAGCATATCTTACGTGTTTCACAATAAGTAAGCAAACTTAAACATATAACAGTTGCAGGGACCAAGTGGTTGCAACCTCCCTGTACCCAGACCCCACCCACCAATCAGTGGTGTGACCCCATTCATGGGTGACATTGCAGACCTAACTCTCCTTGTTTCCAGCCAGATGCAGTCATCTGAGCAGAGTGCTTTCTCCCTGCCATCCATTTCTGCACCCACCAAAGCAATCAAGCCAATGACACTCCCATATGATGGTGCCCTGGAGTCACTTTATAGTACGAACCCTACTGGACCTGCTTTCCTCTAGGCTCATATCTATCCAACATTAGGCTTCTTGATCCTTGATATGGTAGTACCATCAGTGAGACAGTCTCCACCCAGCTGGTTACCACTGCTGGCATGGTAGAAATGAAGTGGGAGGAGCACAGCAGTTATGAAAGCATACATAATTATGTTAACCTCCCCCAATTCTCCCATCATTTTCCATTGAGATTAGCCACTGAGGTGTGCTAAGTACACGAGGGATTCACTGATGGTATTAATCTTCAATCAGGACATAGGCCCACCAATTGTCAATGTTTAGGGCCTTAGGATAAATTTTATGAAAAGGTTTTTAGCCTAGATCTGTGGACTGTTTGGTGCATTGATTCTGTTAGTATAGGTTTTGTTGGAATCATTTTACTTAAAGTGCGATTTCTTTTTTTCTTTTCATTGTATATTTATGCTTACAGTAGAAATACAATCCTAGCTACTGTATTGAGATAGCCAAATGTGTCAACTTTGGCCTTTTTATATGTGACTGTCAAAATGTATTTGTTAGTGTATTTCTATGTTAGTCAATGTGTGTATGAAACTTAGTTAAGATTTGTACTTTTACTATGTATCCATCTGCTTCCACAGGACAACTTTGTAAAACAGGGTTTTGCAGTCCTAAAGGTTATCTCCTGTTAAAAATAAACATTTTTATGTTGATTGCCGTAAGAGCAAGAAACATGTTCTGACAGCTTTTGCAAAAGCAGGCTGTGGAGGCGCGGCACTGTTGTGGCCAATGCCCCACAGCCATTAAAAGCTTTGGCTGCTTTTCCCAATGCGTGGCATGCTGCTGCTGACACTAGTTCAGCCAGCGTGCACAACTTCTAACATTTTAGCCACTGCAATCAGGGCTGCCTTGTCATTGCAGCATCATCTGCTGCAATGAGGAAACGATCCTCATTGCAGGGCTGTTGCTAAGGGAGCCCAGTCCCCATCAGCATGTCCCCCTCCAATTTCTTGTGTACCGGGGAGGTGCCCAATCCCCCGGCTTATGTCCCTCCCTGGTTCAGTGTTTGCCGACGGGATGCCCAGTCCCTGTCGGCATATTCTCCCCATTTCTGTGTGCCGACGGTGGTGCCCAATCCCGCCTGCATGATGTATTCCCCCTCCTTTGGTTGTGTGCCGACAAGGGTGCCCAATTCCTGTCGGCTGCAGCTAGCCTCAAAAGAGTCCATTGGCATGCTGGGAGCCCACCCCAGCATGCCACATTCCAAAGGCAAAAGCGGTCCCGCAATGTTTTGTTTTTTTTCCCTGTAAACAAAAAATGGTCCCTTAGCAGTCTCCCTGGCCCCTCCCACAACCCGCACTCCACCCACTGTGCACCCTGCCCCCCACACCTCCCTCACCCCATACTTACCTCCGGAGCTCGGCGCGACGATCTTCGTGGACTGGGAACACGTCTGCACTCTTCAAAGCCGACCCAAACTGAGGAAATGCCGGTAAGCTGTATAATGGAATAAATAGAGTTTTTCTACTTTGATGCATATCTCGGCATCTTTTGGAATTTTGGCACCACATTTCCCACATGGGGTTTTGGGACACCCTCATGAATTCTGTTACTGTCATGGCGTTAATCGTCCCGAAGGTGATTTCTCTGTCACTGCAGGAATCACCTTTCGGGACAAAGTAACAAAACAACAGTGCCAGTGTTCATGAAGTGGCCTCTCAAAAAGCCTATGTTGCAAATTTGGTGAAAAAATCCAAAAAATGACTGTTTTACTTCATCGCGCGCTGCGCAGTTGCTGCCACACTCTGTAACTTCGCCGACCAGTAATATTTTTATGTTGATTTTTTCAACATTGGCATTTTTCTACACCTCCTTGTGAACAGTATAGCTGTCATTTTCACATCTTGGCCAAAATGTGCTTTCGCCTCCGCGCAGAATAATGTGGTCACTGTGGGAAATCAGTGTTTGGGACAGATTATGAAATGACAGTGACACTGTTCATGAGCAGAGGTCCTAAAATGCCTATGTTGAAAATTTGGTGCTGATACTCCATAAAATGACTGTGCTACTGAGTGTGTTTGTGCAGTTTCACACACGCCAGTACCTTTGCAACTTTGCAACATTTTCACTCCAGATTTTTAACATTGCCATTTTTACACACCTCCTTATGAACAGTGCAGCTGTCATTTTTCACATCCTGGCCGAAATATGTTTTGCTCTTCCGCGCATAATAGTACTGGTCGCCGTAGGAAATCAGTTTTGGGACACATTAAGAAAATCACACTGACACTGTTCATGAGCACAGGTCCTAAAATGGCAATGTTGAAAATTTTCTGATGAAATTCCATAAAACGACTGTTACGAGTGTGCTGTGCAGTTTCCATGCACTCTTGTAACTTCACAAATGAGTAATATTTTCGCCACATTCTCAACAGTGGCATTTTCCACATCTCCTCATGGAAAGTACAGCTGTCAATTTTCACATCCTGGCTAAATGTGTTTTCGTGCTTCCAGCACAGAATACTGCAGTCGCTGTTGGAAATCATTGTTTGGGACAATTTAGGATTGAGCAAGTGGGGGAGTGACCGAGCTCAACTGAGCTCTGTTGGGACTGCTGCAGATTTCTTTGTATGCAGGAAAGGCACCAATGCAGGCAGGAGCCCAGTACAAAAGGGCAGCCTGCAGCGCCTGGAGACACAGAATGAGCGAGCGAGTGAGGGAGCTGGAGTGCGGAGGGACAACGGAGCTCTGTTGGGACTGCTGCGGATTTCTTTGTGGGGCAGGAAGGCAACAATGCACCTCAGGGCCCAGTACAAAGGCCAGCCTGCAGCAGCAGGAGATACAGAATGAGTGACTGAGAGAGAGGGATGAGTGAGCTCAACGGAGCTCTATCATGACTGCTGTGGATTTCCTTGTGGGCAGAAAAGGGCAGCAATGCGGCAGGAGCCCAGTACAAAGGGCAGACTGCAGTGCTGGCAGAAGCGGAATGAGCGAGTGAGAGAGAGAAGTGAGTAATGTCAACGAGCCTGCTGTAAGACTGCTGCAGATTTCTTTGTGGCCAGAAAAGGTGCCAACAGAGGCAGTAGCCTCAGTACAAAAAGGCAGCCTGCAGCACCAGGACAAACAGAATGAGCACATAAGACAGAGAGAGTGAGCAACCTCAACGGAGCTCTGTCGCGACAGCTGCGGAGTTCTTTGTGGGCATTAAAAGGTGCCAATGCAGGCAGGAGCCCAGTACAAAGGGCAGCCTGCAGCACCGGGAGAAACACAATGAGCGAGTGAGAAAGGGGAGTGAGCAGCAACGGAGCTGTGTCAGGACTGCTACGGATTTCTTTGTGGGCAGGAAAAGGTAGCAATGCATGCAGGGCCCAGTACAAAAGGTCAACCTGCAGCAGTGGGAGAAACAGAATGAGTGACTGAGAGAGAGGGGAGTGAGCGAGCTCAATGGAGCTCTATCGTGACTGCTGCAGATTTCTTTGTGGGTAGAAAAGGGCAGTAATGCAGGCAGGAGCCCAGTACAAAGGGCAGGCTGCAGCGCTGGCAGAAATGGAATGAGCAAGTGAGAGGGGGTGAGTAAGGTCAACAGAGCTCTGTCAGGACTGCTGCAGATTTCTTTGTGGCCAGAAAAAGGTGCCAACAGAGGCAGGAGCCCAGTACAAAGGGCAGCCTGCAGCGCCAGGACAAACAGAATGAGCGGTAAGACGGGAGTGAGCGACCTCAATAGAATTCTGTCAGGACAGCTGCAGATTTCTTTGTGGGCAGAAAAAGGATGCCAACACAGGCAGGAGCCCAGTACAAAAGGGCAGCTGCAGCGCCGGAGAAAACAATGTGAGGAGGTGGGGAGTGAGCGCACAATGGAGCTGTGTCAGGACTGCTGCAGATTTCTTTGTGGCAGAAAACGGTAGTAATGCATGCAGGGCCCAGTACAAAGGATGGCCTGCAGCAGCGGGAGAAACAGAATGAACGAGTGAGAGGGGAGGAGCGAGCTCAAGAGCTCTATCGTGACTGCTGCAGATTTCTTTGTGCGAAGAAGAAGGCAGCAACACAGGCAGGAGCCCAGTAAAATAGGGCATCCTGGAGCAGCGGCAGAAATGGGACGAGCAACTGAGAGGAGGAGGTGAGTGAGCTCACAGGAGCTCTGTCGGGACTGCTGCAGATTTCTTTGTGGGCAGAAAAGGCAGCAACGCAACCAGGAGCCCAGTACAAAGGCCAGCCTGCAGCTCCGCAGAAACGAATGAGCAAGTGACGGGAGGGGGAGAGTGGCCTCAAGGAGCTGTGTCAGGACTTCTGCAAATCACTTTGTGGGCAAAAAGCCACCAATGCAGGCAGGAACCCAGTACAAAAGGGCAGCCTGCAGCAGTGGAACCACAGAATGAGTGAGTGAGGGAGGGGAGGAGTGAGCTCACTGGAGCTGTTGGGACTGCTGCGGATTTCTGTGGGCAGAAGGGCAGCAATGCATGCAGGGGCCCAGTACAAAAGGGCAGCCTACAGCGGTGGGAGAAACAGAATGAATGAGTGAGAGAGGAGAGTGAGTGAGCGAGCTCAACGGAGCTCTGTCAGACTGCTGCAGATTTCTTTGTGGGGAAAAAAGGTGCCAACAGAGACAGGAGCCCCATACAAAAGGGCAGCCTGCAGTGCCAGGAGAAACAGAATGAGTGCGTGAGACAGGGGAGTGAGCGACCTCAATGGAGCTCTGTTGGGACAGCTGCGGATTTCTTTGTGGGCAGAAAAGGGGTCAATGCAGGCGGAACCCAGTACAAAAGGGCAGCCTGCAGCACTGGGAGAAACACAATGAGCAAGTGAGAGAGGGGAGTGAGTGAACTCAACAGAGCCTGTCGGGACTGCTGCAGATTTCTTTGTGGGCAGAAAGCCCCCAACGCAAGCAGGAGCCCAGTACAAAAGGGCAGGCTGCAGCAGTGGGAGATAATCCCAGCACAAAAGGGCAGACTCCTGCAGTGGGAGTCACAGAACCAGCGAAAGTGAGGGAGGGGAGTGAGTGAGCTGAACGGAGCTCTGTTGGGACTGCTGCAGATGTCTTTGTGGTAGAAAAGGCAGCAATGCATGCAGGGACCCAGTACAAAAGGGAAGCCTGCAGCAGTAGGAGAAACAGAATGAGCGAGTGAGAGTGGGGGGAGTGAGTGAGCTCAACGGACTCTGTTGGGACTGCTGCAGATTTCTTTGGGCAGAAAAAGGTGCCAACAGAGGCAGGAGCCCAGTACAAAGGGCAGCCTGCAGTGCCAGGAGAAACAGAATGAGTGCGTGAGACGGGGAGTGAGCCAACTCAACGGAGCTCTGTCAGCCAGCTGTGGAATTCTTTGTGGGCAGAAAAAGGTGCCAATGCAGGCAAGAACCCAATAAAAAGGCCAGCCTGCAGCGCTGGGAGAAACACATAAATGAGGAGTGAGAGAGGGGAGTGAGTGAGCTAGACGAACTGTGTCGGGACTGTTGCAGATTTCTTTGTGGGCAGAAAAGCCCCCAACACAAGCAGGAGCCCAGTACAAGAGGGCAGGCTGCAGCAGTGGAGATGAGCCCAGTACAAAGGGCAAGCTGCAGCAGCAGGAGACACAGAATGAGCGAGTGAGGGAGGGGAGGGAGTGAGCTCAACGGAGCTCTGTTGGGACTACTGCGATTTCTTTGTGGGTAGAAAATGCAACAATGCACACAGGGGCCCAGTACAAAGGGCAGCCTGCAGTGGTGAGAGAAACAGAATGAGGGACTGAGAGAGAGGGGGCAGCGAGCTCAATGGAGCTCTCTCGTGACTGCTGCAGATTTCCTTTGTGAGCAGAAAAGGCAGCAGTGCATGCATTGGCCCAGTACAAAAGGGCCAGCATGCAGCAGCCGGATAAACAGAATGAACAAGGAGAGAGGGGAGGAGTGAGCTCAATGGAGCCTGTCATGACTGCTGCAGATTTCTTTTGTGTGCAGATGAAGACGCAATGCAGGCAGGTCCAGTTCAAAGGGCGCCTGCAGCGCTGGCAGAAATGGAAGACAAGCGAGTGGGGACTGAGTGAGCTCAACAGAGCTCTGTCAGGCTGCTGCAAGATTTCTTTGTAGCCAGAAAAAGGTGCCAACAGAGGAAGGAGCCCCATACAAAAGAACAGCCTGCAGTGCCAGAACAAACAGAACGAGCAAGTGACACAGAGGGAGTGAGCAACCTCAATGGAGCTCTGTCAGGACAGCTGTGGATTTCTTTCTGGGCAGAAAAAGGTGCAAACACAGGCAGGAGCCCAGTACAAAAGGGCAGCCTGCAGCACTGGCAGAAACGGAACGAGGAGTGAGAGAGGGGGAGTGAGCGAAGCCAACTGAGCTCTGTCAGACTGCTGCAGATTTCTTTGTGGGCAGAAAAGGTACCAACAGAGGCAGGAGCCCTATATAAAAGGGCAGCCTGCAGCACCAGGAGACACAGAATGAGTGAGTCAGACAAGGAGTGAGCGACCTCAATGAAGCTGTATCGGGACTGCCGCAGATTTCTTCGTGGCAGAAAAAGGTGGCAATGCAGGCAGGGAGCCCAGTACAAAAGGTCAGCCAGCAGCGTGAGCAGAAACGGAACGAATGACTGAGAAAGGGGGGAGGAGAGCTCAACTGAGCTAGGCCGCGACTGCTGCAGATTTTTGTGGGCAGAAAAAGCCACCAATGCAGGTAGGAGCCCAGTACAAAAGATCATCTTGCAGCAGCGGGAGACACAGAACCAGCCACTGAGGGAGGGGAGTGAGTGAGCTCAACAAAGCTCTGTTGGGACTGCTGCAGATTTCATTGTGGGCAGAAAAAGGCAGTAATGCACCCAGGGCCCAGTACAAAGGGAAGCCTGCAGCGGTGGTAGAAACGAAATGAGCAACTGAGAGAGGGGAGTGAGTGAGCTCAACGGAGCTCTATTGTGACTGCTGCGGATTTCTTTGGGCAGAATAAGGTGGCAACGCAGGAGAAGCTCAGGCATTAAAAGGCCAGCCTGCAGCGCTTCGGGCAGACACAGAACAAGCGAAAGTGACAGAGGGGACTGAGCAACCTCAACGGATCTGTGTCCAGACTACTGCAGATTTCTTTGTGGGCAGAAAAACACCAACACTGGCAGGAGCACAGCACAAAAGGCAGCCTGCAGTGCCAGGAGAATCAGAATGAGCGAAAGTGACACAGGGGAATATGCCACCTCAACGGACCTCTGTCGGGACAGCTGCAGATTTCTGTGGATGAAAAGGGTGCCAATGCAGGCAGGAGCCCCATACAAAAACAGCAGCCTGCAGCACTAGGAGAAACAGAATGAGCGAGTGACAGAGGGCCAGTGAGCAAACTCAACGGACCAACTCAATCAACATTCGGCATTGACAAATGCTTGTTTATCTATCTATCTATCTATCATCTATCTATCTATCTATCTATCTATCTATCTATCTATCTATCTATCTATCACCTTGTGTACTGTAGTCCTAACTCCAGCAGGTACCTGTTGTGAGTACTTTGGTGGAATTGTATAATGAGTACAATGACCCTTTAAACAAACACATGTGCAGCTTACTCCATGGTGAGTGCTATTTCATCTGTGTCCGTAGCCCACTTTAATAATTTGCTATCTGGTATGTGCACATGTAGCAGTCTGAGTCTTTATGAACATGTTAACATGCTCTAGTGGCTTACTAATATGCGCATAGCACAGCAATCACATGCAATGCACAACAAGTCTGCCCCCCCATGCTCGGTGGTTATCCTTTGATTATGATCAGTGTTTCAGCATTTAGGCCCTTTGACTTTAGCAATGTCTTAACAAGGTGTTATCCATGCTAGGAAAAGCAAGATATTCAACAATATTGAGCTCTAAAACTATTAAATTATTTAACCTGGGCCAAACAGACAAGATCTACGAGCAGGATCCAGGGGGTTAAAGTCTTCTAGGTGTGTAGCTGGAACTCCCTAGCCATTTCAGAGCAGGTTTCCAAATCAGTTCAGAGAGTAGGACCTCTGCCTTAGTTGCCAGCTACTCATTCTCTCCCACTCACCTGTGCTTAGCTGACCCTGTCCTTACTAATTTTTCTCTGCCTCTCCCTACCAGAGTCATTAAAAGTTTTTGAGAGAGAGTCCAGCAGAAAAGTATCAACACAAAGAATTTTGTAATGTAGGTTATGCTAGCTAGTGGAACGAGTCCATGCCAACAGAGCACGGTCCAGGGCAGCCCTTTGAGTGCAACGAATAGTAACTTAAGTGGAGCCCTCATTATGAGGGTTTCAGAAGGTGGCCTGTTCCATCAAGACACATGTGGGAAGCTGTTAGTAATCTGTTGGGCCTCATTCAGGATGGAACAGGCTGAAACAGTGTGGCCTACTTTAAGATTCCTTCCTGCTCCCCGGCACAACATAATGTGTAGCTTAAACTGAGAACTGCCGGAGTCCAAACTCACTTTTAGGCCCTAAAACACAAATAACTCATTAAACGCCCATATAGTGGAGCACCTGCCTCCTTGGACATAGGTGGAAACTGAGCATTTAAGGATGGTGGTCCAGAACCTTGTGGCGGTAACTGGGAAGCAAGGTCCAGGGGTTAGCGTGTTGTCAGGGCAAGAGTTCTGGGCAGGAGATCAAGGCTTCCAGGGATTGGAAAGGTAGGAAAGGTACTTGACTATTTCATGTGGTTGGTGCCAGGGTTCTTTTGCTAGACCTTCCTGCTGACTCTGCTTCTTCCCAGTTGGTATATTCCACTGCTTCCTCTACTTATGTGTAAGCCCTCCCCAGCTGTCTAGGGTATTCCAGGTGGTAAAGGGAGGGGGACACTGTACAGCCATGAACACAGTCCAGAAAGGTATAGCTCATTTACCTGGCTTCACTTGGATGGTCTGAGGCTGCAGGCAGTCTCAATAAGGTGCAGCTGCTGGAGGTGTACCTTTGGTTCAGATAATCACAGACATAGCAAAGATTAAATCCATTGTCCAGAACTAATTACAAGATCCACAGTGATTAATTAAAATTGATAATCACTCCATGGAGCAATTGAGGTAGCACTATACGGTGGGCAGTCCACAATTTTCATTGTCGAAATCAAGGTACAGATACTTTGATACAGGGATCTATGTAGGCACTCCAAGGGGTCAAATAAGGCTGCTGTCCAAATGATGGTGACAAGTCTTACTCCGTGGGATGAACAGGCCTCAGCCATGCAGCTTCTCCACACTTCCTCCAGCACTTATTCATGTGAGCAAACAACTGCTGGGAACATCACCTGTTTTTCCACGGGTCTCCCCAACTATATCCCAGTCTCTCCATGCTGAGTGAGCTCCCCATGGATTCCTTCCTGGGTGGTCCCGAACCCACAGCGCTGGAACTTATGGAGGCCTCCACACTGCTCTTGGGTGGACACAGGACTTCTATGATAATGGGATGCAGGCTGCCACCACTGTACCCCCAATGGGCCGAACTGCCAACACTGAGCCATGCACCACTGTCCCTGTGGCAAAGACCAGGCCTAATCATGCAGTGACCAACCACGCCAATCAGCCACAGTGGCAGGAATCACATTCAGGCTCCTCTACTCCCAGGCCGTGGCTCCCAACTTGGTGTGTCAGTCCCCACACACAGTCTGAACTCTCAGCAGCACCAGATGGTCCCCGATGACTCCAGGCACACATTTCTTCAAGGTTGGTGGGCTGGGGTGTCAATTGCTCCACCCCAGCTCGAACATCAACCCTCCAGCCAGACACTGGTCAGTTTCCCAACTCCTTTGTCTTCCCGCCTTGCTCTGTCTCCCTTAACTCCCCAAATCCTCCCTTATATAGCTGCTGTCCTCCTGCCCTCCAGCCAGCATGGGGCTCTGGAGACCATACAAACATATACAGAAGCCAACAGAAGAAGGCCATCTGGTCCATCAAGTCTGCTCATATTGCAGGGTCCACAGCTTCAGGTAATGTCCTGCCCTCCTCCTCCCCCACCTCCCATCCTCCCTACCCATGATCCTTACCTTCCCTATGTCTATCTTAGCCTCTGTTAAAGCTGCCCACTGTCTTCAACTAGATTACTTCTGCAGCACATTCCAAGTGTCCACCACCTCTCTGTGAATAAGTGCTTCCTGACCTCCCTCCTAAACCTCCCACCCTCCAGTTTAAGACTGTGCCCCTCATGTTATGGTTGCCACTCAGCTTAAAGAGACTCTCCTTATCAACCTTCTTTATCCCTTTCAAGTACTTGAAGGCCCAATCATGTCCCTCTCTCTCTCTCCTGTCTTCCAGGGATCACATGTTCAGTGCATTCAATCTCTCCTCATATGCCTTACCCTGTTGACCAGCTAGCATCTTTGTAGCCCTCTTCTGGATCATCGCCAACAGGTTAATGTCCTTTTGAGGTGTGGGCACCAGTACTGAACTCCATACTCTAGATGCAGCCTCACCAGTGACCTGTACAAGAGCAGTATAACCTCCTCTTCCTACTGCTTATCCCCTAGATATGCATCCCAGCACCTTGTTTGGCTTTGCTACTGCTTTCTTGCACTGGTGGAGTGCTTCAGGTCACTAGTGACCATCACTCCCAGGTCCTTCTCCTCCTCTGATGCAGCTACTCGGACTCCATCCAGGTAGAACTCTGTCCTGGGATTTATGGCTCCAATATGCATAATGTTGCATTTCTTAATGTTTCCAGGTGAACTAACTCACGGTCATGGATGCCATGAGCTCCCAAAGGAGCTTACAGATGTAAAAGTTCTGGGTGGCTGAGCAGATTTCTGGATCTGTAGCTGAGATTGGTACTGTTGTGAAAACTGCCATCCTCGCTGGTACAAGGTGGGTTTGAGGTTAGAGAACTTCTGTCTCTCCTTCTGTAGATGCTGACAATATATAGGATAGTGCATGGGAACAGTTGACAACAGGGCTATTCTTTCACCGAGGTTGGCACTATGATGACAGATTACCTCGGGCGCAGCTCGAGAGTAATCTGTCATCATAGTGCCAACGAGGTGAAAGATGCCCTTGTTGTCAACTGTTCCCCATGCACTTTCTTTATAGTGCATGGTGGAAATTTGTTTTTGGAAAAAATCACTACAGCATGTTTCTGCTTCAAACATTTTTACTGGGTTACTAGAAGGGAAAAGAACTTTACATTTTGAACGTTTTCACGCTAAATATTAGTACTGCCACCAACATTGCTGCTTTTGCTATGTGTCCTGTCTATGGAGTGAGCCCTAACTGTCAAATGCTGCTCGAGGACACAGAGTGTGCGTTCATAGTGCAGTAGAAAAATCGTTCTGCACTGCAAAGCGTCACTAGTGTGTGACTACAAGGTTTCGGCAACGATGGATTTCGTGGAGAATGACGCCCGCCATACACTATAATCTGGTTAGATGCTAACCTTCATGCCCTTGTACATTATGGGGCCTTTGGTTTGGGCTGCTTGGAAGATCGCCTTTCTATCCGGTAGTGGTGGCATTTGATTAGATAAAGTCAAGGCCACTCTCCAGGCTTGGGCCTTCTGCTGGGGTCCTGGCGAGCTCCACTTCATAAGTTGGCTCTGTGTTATTAAGCTCCAGTTGTTCACGAGCCAGTCTCTTATAACTGTATTAGTGGCCTTGCCCTTCTTTCTCTCTGGCATTCCAGTTAGAGCACATTATTTACCTGGGATCATTTTCCCGGTTGTTGACCTTTGTGACTAGTGCCTGAACATTGTTCATTAGCTGTTTCTTTCATGATGCCAATCTGTTACTTGATCCTACACCATACTGACTCACTCTTGCATCTCCATCAAGCCCTGGTCATTCCTGTGTGGCCTCCAAGACCCCTTGTAAGTGGGCCAATGTTACTTGGCTAAGCATATTAAATCCACCTTCCTTAATCTCTCTGTAAGTGCATGCTCTCTTTATCAGATTTAAACAGCTGTCCCACAGTGCTCAGGAAAAACACTGTACAGTCAAGTTTTGAGAGAGACTGCTTGGGGGAAGAACAAAGCTAGGACTGAAGGATATAGGCACTAAAAGGTTTTAATCGTAAATATTCTTTTCCATTTGGACATAGGCCAGGATGTCCATTTAGCCATTTGTTTCTGCTAGTTCTACCTTTAACTTTCAGTTGTGCACAGTCATATTACTAGCTCTGAACCATCTTCCCAAAATTTGAACAGGTTCCTGAATCTGATGGCAGACTTTGTCAGTCAAATGGGAGCCCACTGGCTGTGCGCCGCTGATGTAATGCCACTGGATCAGAGGTATTACTGCCGATGTTGCCCCACTACCTCTTGACCCTGGCACCATCTAAGGCCTGTGGGTCCTGCTACTGGGCCTGGACTGCTGCCATGAGGCCAGTCACCACGTCCATGAGCCGATCCAGCTTTTCATGAGGGTTGGCAGTCCCTGTGAGTTTCAGCTGCTTCTGGAAGGATTACAGTTGCACTATTTCCTCCCATGCCAGCTATGGCATCGGTGCAGGTGGGATATTCTTACCACCACCATGTCCAGCTCAGCATCCTTCTGACCCAAGGCCCTTTGCCTTAACATTGGGAAAAGCAGGAAGGGAGTCACTGGCTGAGCTCCTCTGAAAACATGGATCACCATTTGTCTGACTTCATCATCAGGGAACCGTTAACCCCTGGATTTGTCTTACCTTTTCCTGGGTTTCTTGGCTACCTTGCTCAGGGGTCTCCATCTCCTTTGCTGGCTGCCTCTGTTTCCTGGGTGTCAGGTTCTCATTTGCTACAGTGGTCCCTCCAAACAAACATCCAACCATGCATGGCTTTTTCAGTGCACATGGCTGCCAACTGGGCTTCGGTTTTCCCAGATGTTGCCTTGGTCTTTTGCTGGGCGTTTTGCACTGCAGCAGCTGAAATGACAATAATGTTAATAAGATTGTCAAGACCAGCACTCCGGGCCCCTGGGGAGGGTCTTGCCACAGTAGCCTGGCTTCTGACTGGTGCTATTCCACTCACTAGCTAAACAGGCTTCGGTCATCAATCCCCCCTTTTTTGTCTCTGGTGACAGCCATTTTATAAGGTCAGGAGTGAGGTAAGCCTCCTCTTCCACCCTACAAGACATGATGACAATAGTACCATGTGAAACAGAGCAAGAAACACATTTGGTGGATCGAACATACTGAGAAAAGTTAATGAAATCTATCCTTACAGGCAGCATGTAATCTGGCCGTCAGCTAATTTGGACTTGTGATCTGCTTGAGACAACTTAAGCTACTGATAACACAGTACTGTAATATCCTAATCTAAATATGTCTTGTGAGCATGTAAACTAAGGTAAAATGTTAAGAGCAGTTTCACGCTGGAATCTACGCTGCACTATCTGGGTGACATAAGGGTTTATGTCATGTCTGAGGTTTATTGCAAAACTGATAATTTAGTCCTTTTAGACTTTGCCTTCCAACTGTACAACTGGTTGCAAAGACAGGGATAAAAACATTTCTACTGCAGCCACAGTAACAGCAGAAATGGAAAGAGATAAAAATGTAACATGGTGAAACCTTAAGTAGCCAAACCTTGGAGACCCTACGTGATATTCCCCACGATCCAACAAACTGCATTCTGCCATTGGCTACCTGGAGACAAAGAAGGGGATGGAGGTGATTGCTGCCCATCACCATGTGGCATGGTGATCCTTCTGGCCTGCTGGCACTTTTGAATCAACCAGAACTCCATGAGGAAAGCTCTTCTATTTTCTTTTTATGTTTGCTTGTGCATGTGCAAGAAACATAGTGCCATCATCGCGAAGTTTTGCAGGTGTGGCACCTGTTTTCCAATGCAGTCAGTGTGTTTGCAGGCGCAGCCACAGTTCACCAATGAATGCTGCAGCTGTCTATGACAGCAGTTGAAAATGCAGTGGCATACAGTTAAAAGGGAGAGACCACTTCAATGGAGCGGCGATAACGTGGTGTTGATTAGTATATTGCTGGCAATCCTGCTTGTCTTTGAGTAGACAAGAGCAGCAGAATTCATGACTATTCCAACCAGATAGAAGACAGCAGCAGAGTTCATTACTGTTCCATCCCCTTCACCAGTGTTCCATCACCCGTTCTGCATGATCGTGGGTATCCTGTGATTCCCCTCATCCCCCATCCTGCAGTATCCAAAATCAGACAGTGTTGCTCCTGGGTTATTTTTTTTATTAAAGAAACTTACACAGACATGGGAGAAAAAGCAACACACCAGGAGGATGATCTTCCTATACTATTTACATGTGCTTCCCCGCCGCACAGTATGGCTGATGGCGGTGCCCAATCCCCATCAGCTCCACGGCCCCCAACAGACTTCTGGGGTACCACTGGGAGCCCACTCCAGCGTGGCAAAAGTCATAATAGCGATGGGGTGCCCAATCCCCATCGGCTCCACTCTACACCCCCAAAATAAACAACAGATTTCCAGTTGCCACGCTAGGAGCACCCCAGCGTGGCAAACGTCCTGTATACACAACAAGGGTGCCCAAT
Organism: Neoceratodus forsteri; assembly: GCA_016271365.2. Taxonomy (NCBI): domain Eukaryota; kingdom Metazoa; phylum Chordata; order Ceratodontiformes; family Ceratodontidae; genus Neoceratodus; species Neoceratodus forsteri. The sequence goes on from CM028138.1 coordinate 411,343,789, forward strand.
TCTCTGTCGGTTCCACTGACTCCCCAAAATTAGCTGCCATGCTGGGAGCCCACCCCAGCATGGCACAAGTCCGCGTAGTCTTGCTAAAAACAAAAAAAACACCTGAAAACAAAAAGTGGTCCCTCGTTGATTGTCTTGCCTCCTCCCAACCCGCGCCCACCCTCTGCGCATCCACCTCCCACACACCCCTCACCCCATACTACCCCTCTGGAGTCCAGCGTGGCGATCTTTGGTGGACCAGAACACGTCTGCACTCTTCAAAGCTGACTGCGAACTGAAGAAATGCTGGTAAGCTGTATAATGGCATAAATGTTTTTTCAACTTTGGTACATATCTCTGCCATTTTGGAGAATTCTTTCACCAAATTTTCAACATGGGGCTTTTGGGGTCCCACCTCATGAACTCAGTCACTGTCACTTTGTTATTCAGTCCCGAAAGGTGATTTGTGATGCGCTGCACAGAACCACCTTTCAGGACCCAGTAACAAAACAACAGTGTCACAATTCATAAGGTAGGCCCCCAAAACCTATGTTGGAAAAATTTCAGAAAAAATTCCCAAAATCACTGTTTTATGAGTGTGCATTGTGCAGTTCCTACACACGCCGTAACGTCTACAAATTTTATATTTCTCTTCAGATGTTCAACATTGCCATTTTACCACACCTCCTTATGAGCAGTACAGCTGTCATTTTCATATCTTTCCCAAAATGTGTTTCGGCATGTGAGTGCCCAATGGTGCAGTCGGTGTACAGAAATCAATGTTAGGGACAGATTACGAAAATCACAGTGACACTGTTCATGAGCAGAGGTCTTAAAATGGCTATGTTGAAAATTTGGTGACAAAAGTCCATAAAATGACTGTATTACGAGCATGCATCGATGCAGTTTCCGCGCCTACGTAAGTTCACGTATTTGTACTATTTTCAGTCAGATTTTCAACACTGGCATTTTCCACACCTCCTTATGAACAGTACAGCTGTCATTTTCATACCTGGCGAAATGTGTTGTCGCACTTCCGGCACAGAAATATGTAGTAGCTGTGTGGGAAATTAGTGTTCGGTCAGATAAAGAAAATCACAGTGACACTATTCATGGCGGAGGTCCCAAAATGCCTGCATTGACAATCTGCTGTAAAATATCCCCAAACTAATTACATTATGGGTGTGCGTTGCGCAGTTTCTATACCGCTGGTGACTTCTCTTTTTATATTTTCACTCCAGATTTTCAACACTGCTATTTTTACACCTCCCCATGAACAGTACAGCTGTCATTTTCACATCCTGTTCGAATGTGTTTTGCACCTGTGCTGCCAAATGGTGTAGTCAATGTGCAAAATCAGCTTTTGGCTAACAAACTGATATTGCCACTTTCATGAGGTGGGGTCACAAAAAACCCTGTTGAAAATTTGGAGTGAAATTACCAATGAACGCCTAGGATGTTAGGGTTTCCGACCATAATGCCCCACCCTGTAGAGACTGACAGACATCAAGGGTGTGACTTGGGATTGCCATCTGTAATGCTCGTGCCATTCTACCTACATCCACACCCTGCAGCCAGTGACAGGCATCAAAGTGTGACTTGGAATCTTCAGCCTCAAAGTTCACCCCATTCTCCTATACTGCACCCATCCACCATATTTCCTTTTGGAATGGGGTAAGCATAAGGCCCAAAGACCCCAAGGCACACGTGACACTTGTCAAGTCTGCAGGGTAGGGTGTGTGAAATGACATGGGTATGCCTGATGACCAAAAGGCATGCCCCAATGCCTGTCAGTCTCTGCAGGGTGGTGATGGGGTTGGCTTTAGTTCAATATTTCACTGCCATTCCTATTATGCATCTCTCTAACTCAACACTACCAATGCCAATGCCAGCAAGCAAGCATTCGGCATTGACAAGTGCTGTTATGTTAAACAACCTAATACTACTGCTGAAGAAAGAATGATGGAGTACTTGGAGGCAAATGGGCTGCAGGACCACCGGCTGACAGTTTCATGGGGGAGTTTATGTCAAACAAATCTAGATTTCTTTGACTGGGTGACTAGGAGGTGGATAAGGGGAGGGCAGTGGATGTGGCCTATGTGGACTTTATTAAGGCCTTTGACACTGTACCACACAGAGGCTGATTGAGAAACTTAGTAACCTTGGGGTTGGGAGAAGGTGGTAAGCTGGGTATCAAACTGGTTGAAAGATAGGAAACAGAGGGTGGTGGTAAATAGCAGTCATTCAGGGATAGGAGAGTAGCCAGTGGAGTACTGCAGGGATCAGTACTGGTTCCTGTCCTCTTCAATGTCTTCTTAAGTGACACTGCTGAGGAACTGGAGGAGAAGGTGTCTCTGTGGATGACACCAAAATATGCAAGAGGGTGGACAGCCAGGAGGGTGGAGAGAATGCAAAGGGATCTAAGGAAACTGGAGGAGTGGTCTAGGGTGTGGCAGCTGGGTTTCAGTGCCAAAACGTGCCAAGATTATGCATCTAGAAACCTGGGGCTGTGTATAAGATGGGGAGGTACTTATAGTCAGCAAGCAAGAAAGACACCTTTGGGTAATCATATCCAATGACCTGAAAGTGGCAGGGCAATGCAACAAGGCCATAGAACAATGCTAACCAGATGCTAGGGTACATAGAGAGGATTTCTAGCAGGAAAGGGGAGGCGATGTTGCCACTGTATTGCTCACTAGTGAGACCCCACCTGCAGTAGTGTCCAGTTCTGAGGCTGCACCTCCACAAGGACATAGACAGGGTGAGGGCTACCAAAATGGTGTGGAGGTTGCATGAGATACCATATAAGAAGAGGCTGCAGGAGCTCAACATGTGCTCCCTCAAGGATAGGAAAGTGAGAGGGACATGATTTAGACCTGTAAGTACCTCACAGGGTGAACAAGGTGCAGGAGGGTCTTTCAGAGGAGGAGGAGGAGGAGGAGGGCACGGAACACAGGGGCATGCTATGAAGCTTGACAGAGGGAAAATTGAAGAGGGATGTGAGGAAATACTTTTCACTGAAACTACTGCCAGAAGAGGAGGTGGGGCGTTATTTTAACCTTTTAGAAAATGCCTTACGTTTCTTTCTCTGGCAGAGCCTGGCCTCATAAGCATGCCATACTAAAGATCTGTAAGAGCAAGCAGTTTCTGAGTGGGCATATTTCTGACAGAGTTAAGACAATGAACCTTTGAAACTAAAATATCACTCAACAGTTCATTATTTGAAAACACAATATTCGTGTTTCTCATTACAATACAGCACATGCTAGAACCACTGGCCTGCTCACTCAGCATTTCTGTAGGGCCTGGTCGAACTGGCAGCTTCTGCCATGTGGCTGTTTAGTGTATTCAGTTCTTCCTCTCCTGGTTCTCACTTAGTTACCACTTCAGGCTACTCTATGACTGCTGAGCCTGGACTGCAGCTCGCTCTTCAGTGGGATGGTTGTAGTGTGCTGATTGCCAAAGGGACCAGGGTACAGAAACGATCGGCTGGTCCCCAGTGCCACTCAGCCCCAATGTGACTGTCCTAAAAATGCAAGTTTCATCTTTCTAACTATAATTTTTGTTTGACTATAGCTTTTTTTTTTATTAGCCTCCCCTCCTCCGACCCACCACTCCTTGAGCACCAGGGCCTATCCACCACCCTCTGACCCCTACCACCTTCCACTAGCCCCTATAGTGGTCTAACTGAGAGTGGCCCCTGTGCAGGTGGGTCCCTCTTCACTGGGAGAAAATCACCTTGGCCCATGGGGCTGGATCCGAGCTGGCTCCAGTTGGTGGGGGCCAAGGGTGCTTATCATCTTGGTTGGTCAGGGCATTTTTCAATTTTTCTATGCCTCTTGCAAACTACTGTTCTTGGCCTGTAAGGGCACAGAGGATCCTGGGGCAGGAGCATGCGGTGGGGACGTGTTGAGGCAGCACGTTCTCCAAGCACACTCAATCTGCCCGCAGGTCTCAGGCTGATCACACACCCCGGGCGGCGTCCAATGGATGCCTATGGAACCTCTCTCGCCAGCCTCCGCTTCTGATACCTGGTCTTGGGGTGCGAACATAGTTCACCAATGTGCCGAGCGAACCCCTTTGCTCTGCACCATGGAGCCAGCTGATTTTAGTTTTAATTGAAGCCCCAGAAGACACTGGAGTTGCAGCACTTTACTGCAGCCATGAGTAACAGCAGAAAGGAGATTAACATGTAAAATGTAACAAGATAAACAAAAACTAGCAAGGCAGCCCCAGCCAAACAGCCAAAATATGATCTCAAAACTGCAAGGCAGCCCAGGACCCAGCTAACAATGGGAGGCAAAAACATAATATAACAGGGAGTATTCTAACCTAAAATTCTTACTCTTGTAAAATTAAGCTGGGATCTGCTGCTGTCCTTCCTGTTCCTGGGCTGGAATCCTCATATCGGAAGCTGGGTGAAAGGGTGAGGGTGAGCTGCAGGCCACAACTCGTTTTGACCTCTCACCCTCTGTCACCCTCCAGATGCCCACACCTGTGGGTGGGCCAGTAGTTCCTTCACCATGGGTGGTGCCAGAGCACCTCCCCACCCCATGGGTGGAACCCTACCTCTTGCCTAAGGCCGGGTTACATGGAGGGACGAAGACAAGGTGATGTCTGCTGCAATGCTAGGTAGACTTTCTATACAAAATGTATTAGACAATAGTACCAAGACATCAACCCAGTCTTCTCAAGGGTTTTACACAGTCTGCCAGGCAGCCCATCGCATCTCAGAGCCATATTCAAATTGAGGACTGGACCACTCCTCCCTTGTTATCCAAGACTACAAAGTCTCAAACACATCTGGAGGCAGGGAATGGATCTCTAGACTTTGTGCACATGACTGCCAGCTGCTAGGTTCTTCCTGCCTCTCAAAGGTGCTTTTAACACACTCTTCTACAATATTCATTAATTCTAGCGGTATATCACATAGCATGCTGTTTGAATCCTACAATTGGGACATAATTTATTTCACAATTCTGTCTCTGCAGTCCTCAAAGGGGTTCACCTGGGTTCTCTTCCCTTGAGTGCTGTATTTTCGTTCTTGCATTGAAGAACTCATTCTCTGATACTAGCATGGAGCCATTTATTGCTTCTGAATGGTTATAATCCTCAGCCGTTGACAGTAACATGGTAGCTGATGCCTAAGGTCCATATATTTCATAGCCTTAGTTTTCCTCTTTCTCTTAGCAAATTTATTGGGGATTTTCCTTCCCCTTGACATCTTCCACCACCCTATCGAGTCATCATACATCATTGATAGTGATTTTTCCTCTAACAGTGGCCAATATGCTATCATCTGATGACAGGGAGCAATTTAGCCACCACATAGTATGCCTCACCCTAGATGCTGGACTGTAATTAACTGTGATATCTACAGCTTTGTGATCTGTTGTTTCTATTGGAATTAGGCAAGCATTTGTGGTACCTAGCAGAGGGCGAAAGAAACCAAAAATCAGTTCTTGAAGAGACCACACCCTTATAAAAGGTATGGTCTCTAACCCATGATTGACAGCAGTAAGTATCCACAAATAGAGCAGTATTTGTCAGATTCAAGAAATAGGAGGCATCATGATAAGCGTTACCCTGTCTGCTCCTTCTCACCAAACCCATAATTAACATCACCTCCTAATAAAATACCATTTTATGTACATGAATAGGGATGAGTAGTTTTAAATAATTTGATTCTTCCTTTCTTGCTTTGTGGCCCATATAAATTAATAAGGTGGAGTTTCAAATCTTGATGCTGTACATCAATATGAGGCCCTGCCAGGACCAAATCAATTAGTGTTTTACTTGTACATTACATTTATGAAGAGGATGCATGCCCCAGAATATATGTCCTCCTCCAGGGACCAAAAGTAGGACCAATGAGCCAATACCTTTTTCAGCAGCTGTATCTGCCAGGGGTATGCAATCTTGTGTTCCTGGAGAAAGATGGCATCTGGATGCAAGTCCTGTGTAACCCCCTACAAATGGGGGTCCCAGAAAGTCTTCCTTGAGCTTGCCTAAATGCTCACTGCCAGGCTGGTGTCCTGCATTTTAGCAGTTTAAATGTGATTGCTAGAGTGCCTGTATAGCCTCTGTGTACTGTCTCATTAAGAGCTGCCTGGATTGCAGTCATAATTAATCTGAGAGGAGCTCTGTTAGAAGATGTACTTGTTTGCTGATCATTTCTTAGAGTAGTAATAATATTGCAGTTTGTTCTAACCTGCCTTCTTTGCAGCATGGACAGTTCTGTTTGTTTCCTTCGTCTTGGTTCTGGACTGCAGAATAGGCCAATCAGTACATTTGGGACTCTAAAATGGAGCCTGCCTACAGGGGCTTGGTGGGACCAAAACTTGTAGGAATTGTAGTTTTGGGCTTTTGGCACCTAAATAACCTGGAGGGAGCCCTTGTTGTGAATGACAGACAGATCAGACCACCGAACTTTTGGATCTTGGGGAAAGTCCCACACTGCTTGCAGTTTCAGTTAGATCTGAGTTGGGAAGTGAGGAAGTAACAGCTTGAGATAGTTCGAGCAGCAATACATAGTGAATTTGCAGGAGAACTCTGGAAAGGCCTGAGTTTGGCCTGCATGCCTGCCTGCGGTTCCTGAGAGGGAATTTGTGTTTTTCGGACTGAATCAAACTGGGAGAGTGAATTAAGCCACTGAATTGTGACCAGGCTTTAACCTGAAGAAGACCAACGATTTGTTGAATGTGATCAGCCTGTCAGGACTTCCAGCTACTTCTGAACTCCCGGATTGTGCAGAGACTCTGTAATTGCGACTGGAGAGCCATTTGCCTGGTACAGTGGAATTTCCCTTACATGTGAATGTGCTGTGTCCTTATAGTGGGTTGTGATTTATATTTATTTATTTATTTAAACATCAGTTTAACAACCTTTGAGCCAGAGGCTCATTTACAAGGTACCTCGTCACATAGAGGACAAACATACATTAGAACAATAAACAACAGTTAATACAGATTAAGGCAAGTTCAAAATACATAAGTATAAGGTGAGGTCTGGAGGGCCGGTTAGAATGGAGAGGGATGGGGAGGAAAGAGGAGGGAGGAAGTTCAGGGAGAAGGAAGCAGGAGCGAGGGGGTGGGAGTGCTGCTCCATGAGCATTGTCAAGACTATTTTTTTTTTATGTATTTGGTTCCCCACTGTGTGTTTGAACTGTGTTTGCTTGCTAGAGGCTGTATCCAGTTCCACGGACTGAATCCGTATCCATATCTGTTTGCCTGTGCCCTGCTACACTGGCCCAGCAGAATATCTGCACGACAGAAAGTCATCCACGAGAGACCAGCCTGGGGATCAGCACCCTGCTCAACGCCTTGAAAAGGAACGACACCTTGTGATTTGTATGGGCCCTACTGCTCCGGCGCCCAGCTCAACAGACTGCAGTCTCAATTTCACCCTGCCTGTGTCCAGTATTGGGTATCGTGAATAAACATCAAGGTAGCTCCTGCAACAATAGCTAAATCTAAAAGTATTGTCACCTGATTGTCTTGTTGCCTTTTCTTTCCCGAACTGACCCTCCGGCTCCGGATTACAAATAGTGTGTGTTGTACATATTGCTTTCTTCCATCACAGGGCTCCAACATTCCTGGCTAGCCCACTGTTTCTACCTGGGCACCCAGAGTGTTTGACTGTGAGGGACTCTGAACTGCATGCATAGCTGTCTGATTAATATAGCTTTTAAGCAAATCAACCTCATTACATCCCTCTGTTGTTCAAGTCCCTGAATAAATCAGATTTAACTTTGTTTGCATTTAACCTGACTGTGGTTCCAGTTTGTGCCAAGAGTATTGTACTGTTACTATTTGCTGTGCTTAACCTTGTTTTACAGGGGTCCCCAGGGTCAAGCTAGAGGAACCAGCCCTGGTGGTAAGTGCAAACAATGTGGGTATTTGCCTGGTGAATAAGGGTCATTAGAAGTGATTATCGTGTACTGTTCAGGCCACTAGAAGGAGAAAAAGGGGTTACAGTGTCCCGGAGGTCTGTGCCTAGGTCAGCTTGACCACTACTAACCCTGACCTCCGGGTGGAGGCACCTGTATCAGAACCTAGGCCCTTAACTTGCAACTAGCCAAGCAGGCGGGGTAGGAGCCCCTGGGATAGTGCCACCTAGGGGTTACATCTTGAAGGCTCACTGCTGATATTTTATGCCTTCTAGTGGCCAAAATTATGAATTATTATTAAAGAATAATGGCTACCCCAGTAGAAATGACTGTACACCAGTTGGTGGGGTGGTGCACTGGGCATTAGATGGACCCCCAAAATGCTCTGCTTATACTGGATATTCCTGAGGTACCGTAAGGACACTGTAAAGGGAGCACTTTCCAAAGCTGAATGTTTAAAAACCCTGTGGTGCTGGGTCGACAGGCTGATTTGATCGCCCAAACTTTCATAGCTTTGATAGAGTGCAGTGACCTCGTGGACAGCTCTAAAGTGCCAGAGACTATTGCCTCAGAAGAAGTCCTAGTCACCTGGAGAGTGATAACAAACACAGTAAAGACCCTGGGAGGATGAGTTCCCACCATTATCTGAGACTTTTGAAGAGAAATTTGCTAAGTTGTTGCTGGAGGAAGGAAAACCATAGAGGACTTCAATAAACTATTCCTGACCTTGGGTGTTCCTTCTCCAACTCCCTCCCACTCCAGCACCTGTTACTGCCCACATTATGTGCCCATTCCAATGCTAGCCCTATATCTTTACTCACCATTAGTCACAATTACTACCAAGGCTGAGAATCTTCTCAGACACCTCCCCACCCAGGAGGAGGAGGAGGATGACTGGAGACCTGGATGACCATGTTGCCCCTTAGTACCAGTGGCAGTGTGCGGAGGCTGAGAAGCGGAAAAGAATCATAAAAAGTTTGAGGGATCCACTTTGAAGTGAATACATTTTGAGAGTCCACAAACCCTGATGCATCTGCTCAAAGTACCTATCTGTACTTGAAGGCTATTTGGGAGCACTGAGTCAGGAGACTTTGATGTGGAAATTCCAGGGTACCAAACAATAGAAGGGGAAAGTTTGTCTGTGTATGTTACTCACCTAGAAAGAGCTCTGCAGAAAGCTTACCGGAAAGGTGGGGTAGCCGCCAGTGATTTGAACCATGTGAGACTGGGGCACATACTGCAACATGCCAAGCATTCTAAACTGCAGATCATCCAGTTAAGGCTCCAGGATAGGAGAGGTAACCCACCTGACTACTGTGACTTGATTAAAGAACTCCGGGAGGTAGAAGGTGAAGAGGAGATTGTAATTATGGGGTGAGTGCAGCCCAGCGATCATGGCACTGGAAGGCCCTTCCGAAATGGAAACCACTACAGTGTCCCACCGTGGGCTAAACAGTGGGACAGGAGTTGCTGAAGAAGTCGAAAAGGTACAACTGGGTGCATTCACTGAGGTATCCCTGCTAACAGAGACCCTGGCCCCTGTCAGGATGTGACTGTTATGGGGTGGGGTGCCCTCAGGCATCCTCTACTAAGGGTGGCTTCTGCCGGCGCCAAAGAATTGAATGCCACCCTAAAGGAACCTTTGAGACATGGTACACTACCAGCAGAAGTCAGATCACAGTCTCCTGTCAATGCTCCAGCATCCCTGCTATGTTCTCCCAAGGATGCCCTGAGAGCCTGTCATTTGTCACAATTACGGCAAGAGGGAATGCCGGTCTCAGAAGGACTTAGAGAAAGTGGTGAACCAGCTTCAAGGAGAGCTTCAGAAAATGAGTCAGTGGTCAAGGGTTGCACGAAATGACTGCAGTGAAAGCTTTGGCCATCCTAACTCAAACCCTTTCTGTGGCTATATGTCTGTCCAGGCCCCTGCTGTTGTCCCACCAGACTGGTCCAAAATAGTGGGCCCTTCAAAGAAGACTACTGTGGCTGTGAATGGTACTCTACTGGCTGTGCTTGACAGTGGGTCGCAAGTGACCATTGTATTTCAGAACTGGTATGACAAACACTTATCTGATGTGCTATTACAATCCCTGGAAAGGCCTACATGTGTGGGGACTGAGTGACAAGTCTTATCCCTACCTAGGATATGTCCACCTCTGGTCGTCCTTTCCTGCAACTGAAACTGGAGTAGAGGAGCAAGTAGAGACACTGGCCCTAGTGTGTCCCCCACCGGACTGTATGATGGTGTTCCCCTGTTAATTGGAACAAACGCCCACATGTTTGGGAAACTAGCACAACTCTGCCATGAGAAACAAGGGCAACTGACTGGATGGGCCCTAAGAATTCGCCTTAGTAAAAAGGGCATACGACTTACAACAGAAACCCAATGAAGAGGATGCAGATAAGCCAATGGGGATAGTTGGAAAAGGAACCTGACCCTTGGTATTGGCCCCAACGCCCAGTGCACAATCCATGGAGAAGTTCACCTAAAGAGAAATGTAAAGAACCAAATATTAATATTGGATGCACCAGGTAATGGAAAGTTGCCAGAAGGATTATTGGTTAGATCCAGCATCTTGCCTGCCTGTGCCCATGCCTATGCATGACAAGTGATGGTCCAGATTCAAAATGTGTCAGATCTGGAGGTCCGGTGAACAGAGGGTGCACTCTAGCTACAGTACACTGTGCGGACACCATAGTATTACACAATAACAAGTACTCTGGCCAAAAGGAGAGAGTGACCCTGGACTTATTTGACTTTGTGATTCCCTGCTGCCAGCTGAATAGTAGGTTAGGATTAGAAGAAACTCACCCAGAGAGACCAAGTGTTTTGTTAAATGAATGGGATGTGGGTGTGTCCAGGGTGCAGAGCATCTTATACTCCTGCATGATGACCGCCATTTCGAGAGAGATCTCAACGCCTCACCCCAGCGGACATAGATGATGTGAGGAGACACCTGCAGGAAATGCTCACTGCTGGCATGATACAGGAATTAAGGAGCCCATATGCCTCTCCCGCTAGAAGTTGTGCATAAGAGGAATGGGTCAGTGAGGATGAGTGTTGATTATCGAACCCTGAACTGGCAGACAGTCCCAGCTCAATACACCATGCCCTGTATACAAGATGCCCTGGATTGCTTGAATGGGAGCAAATGGTTCTCAGTATTGGATCTTCACAGCGGATATTACCAGATTCCGATAGCCATGGAGGACCGTAGAAAACCACCTTCATCTGTCCTTTGGGGTTCTACGAATTCCTGAGAATGCCACAGTGGATTTCAGGTTCCCTGGCCACCTTTCAGTGACTGATGGAATGTGTGGTGAGATTAGAACTTGCTGGAATGCCTAGTGTACCTAGATGATGTCATTATGTTCGACGCACATTAGAGGAGCATGAGACCCGACTATTTAATGTCCTAGATTGATTGGAAGACTTTGGCCTCAAGCTGTCCATTGACAAGTGCCAGTTTTTTCAAACCAATGTGAAGTATGTGGGGCACATAGTATCTGCAGAAGGGCTAGAGACCGATCCCAGTAAGGTTGAGTCACTGACTACTTGGCCCTCAGCCCCATAACTTGAATGAACTGCAACATTTTCTGGGGTTCTGTGGCTACTACCGCAGATTCACAAAAGGCTATTCCAAAGTGATTCGCTCGCTCCTGAATCTCACCCAGGGTTACCCCCTACCACCCGTAAATATAAGAAAGGGGCTGTCAAAGAACCCGAGACAGTGTACTTCCGAACAGGTGAACCTTTGGGCCCTGCTCGATCCGAATGTGAAGCAGCCTTCCACGTAAGTCATATACCAGCTCACCCATGCACCTATCCTCGTCTATGCTGACCCTACAAGCCCTATGTGCCGCATATGGATGCTAATCTGCAGGGCCTAGTAGCTGTACTGTATCAAGACCATGAGGGTGGTTTGAGACCAGTGGCTTTTGTCAGCAGGAGCTTGACCCTGTCAGAATGAAACTATCCTGTGCACAAGCTGGAGTTCCTTGCCCTAAAATGGGCCATTGTTGACCAGTTTCATGAGTACCTCTATGGGGCAAAGATATTGGTGAAGACCGACAATAACTCGTTAACCTATGTATAGACTTCAGCTAAGTTGGATGCCACTGGGCATCGGTGGCTCTCTGCTTTATCAACCTATGATTATGCTGTTGAATACAGGCCAGGACTGAAGCATATTGATGCCGACGCCTGTTATGAAGGCCAGTCTCCAAGAGTGATTGGGTCAGGTTGTCTGAACCTGACATCCGAGCATTGTGCCAGAAGTTTGATAGAGATGAACACATGTCTGTGGACACAGTGGACTGTCCAGTAGATTGCTTGGGCTCACCTGATGCCTGTATACCGCAGCCTATTGCCATTCTCTGCTCTAGATATTAGTGCACTACCTCAACTTAACAATGACAGTATTCAGTAGGCTCAATCCCAAGATCCTATGATTCAGCCTACACTTCATGCCCTGCATGCAAGGGAAAGATGTGTCTATGTTGTGTTCCCTGACTTGGGAACTGCCCTATTGTTAAAGAAGGCCCCAGGTTGAAGTTACTCAATCAGTTGTTATACAGAGAGACAATGGATCATAGTGGTCAAGTAGACAAGCAACAATTGGTCCTGCCCACAGCCTTTAAACACTTGGTACTGAGGTCCTCCACAATCACATGGGGCATCTCGGTATTGACAGGACTCTCGACCTGGTACTATCTCAATTTTACTGGCCAAAGATGGGGTCATGTTGAGCACCGTGTAAAGACCTGTAGTCATTGCCTCCAAAGAAAAGTCCTGCACTCAGAGGGCTGCCCCCTTGTCAATATCACTACCAGCGCCCCATGGAACTGGTCTGCATTTTTTTGTGTTTAGAACCTGATCAATGGAATATTGGCAATGAGTTAGTGGTTACTGATCATTTCACACGGTATGCACAAGCTTTTCCAACTAAAGATCAAAAGCCTCCACTGTGGCCAAGGTGCTAGTGGAAAAATTCTTTGTCCACTATGGTGCCCCAGCGATCCACTCTGACCAAGGCAGAGACTTTGAAAGTAGGCTAATCAAAGAAATGCTCTCTCTGTGGGGAGTGCAGAAGTCAAGAACCACCCTTATCACCCACAGGGGACCCTCAACCAGAATGTTTTAGTCACACCTTCTTTACATGATGGGCACCCTCCACCCAAAGACAAGCATAAGTGGAGCCAGCAGATTAGCACCTTGGTACATGCATACAATTGACAAAAATTATGCTACTGGTTTCTCCCCTACCACCTCATGTTAGGGAGGGAGGCCTGCCTGCCAGTTGATGTGTGTTTGGGGCCTTCCAGATGGGGTCCGAGCTGAAAACTACCTGCAGTATGTACAGAAACTGAAAGCTCAATTGAACCATGCATATCAACTGGCCCAGACAATGGCTGCTAAAGATATCTCGCCAACAAAGAGAGGCACGACAAGAAAGTAAAGGCTCAAGAGCTAGGCCCGGAGACCATGTGTCGTTACTTAATTTGGAACTAAATGGCAAGCATAAATTGCTGATAGGTGGCACCATCTTCCTCATGTAGTAGTTGGAAAGTTGGATGACCTATCAGCATACAATGTACGCCAAAGAATAACTCCAAAGCTGTCAAGACCATGCACCGTAACCACTTGCTGCCTATTGGCCAAGTTATTATTGAAGCTGAGCCAGCAGACATTGCCTCCTGGGCCAGTGACCATGCTGCTGCAAAAGAGAGACAGAGTCAACTTACCCCAGTAGTTACAGATTTAAGGTTCCCCGCAGTTGGTTCAGAATGATAGTGACTGTCAGTCCACCTTTGATGATAGTGAGTGTGACAATGCCTATTACACCTTCTATGAATTGAGTCAGCTGTTTCGAGGTAACCCTATGACTAATTCTGGGGATGAAGCTGGCCTTCTGGACTGCCTAACCTCTCAGCTTCATCCTTGGAGCCAGTGCTCCCTGAAAGTGAGGTGCAAAGCATCACATCTGAGGTTGCGGACTCTGTGTTTTGTGGAACTGTGTGAATTACCCAAGAAGGAGCTGATAGTCTGAGTCTCCTGGTGACACATCAGAACTTGAAGAACAGTATGAGAGTGCTGACAGCCCCATTTCAATGCCACAAAGCCTAATTGTGCCTAAACCTTCTCAAAATGAGCCAGCTGGGCCCTCGCCAGAAGATAGTAATGAGCAACGTGTTGTGGTACCAGAGCCTACAGAGCAAGGAGCTGACAGTGCTCCCAGTTTGGGCATTTCATCCATGCAGAGGTACCCCTCACAAGTGATGAAAGTTCCAAAGTTAGTGCTGAAAGTACAGAGACTGTGGCTGCTCCCCCAGAAAGACTGGCTGAGCTGTCAAGCCAGTACTACGCTTTAGTTATGATTCCCTGGGATGCCAGTGGATTTGCCTCTCAATGTGGTTCACAAAGGGGTTTATGTCTCACCAAGCTCACTGCCCAAATTGAGCTTGACGCCAATTCCAGGTAACTTGTTTTCCTCTCACCATGATGCCCCTGCTCCATCCGGCCCCAAGTTAGCTGATAGGAAGGACCCCTCTTATATTGTTTAATGTCAAGAAGTTATTACCTGAAGTAGTATTGTGATGTTACTAATGTGTTAATCATAGTGGAATCAGAATTACCTGTATGAAACATGCATAAGTATTGTCAATATGGATGTAGTAATGCAAAGTATATTGAAAGGTATAGTGATGTAACACACTAATGATATATATGTCTCATTTATATTGCATTTTGATATTGTGATGGTACAGACTTGACACGGATGCCAAGTTTTCTCGAGGTAGGAAGGGGTGTAACCCCTTCAAATGGAGGTTCCCAAAAGTCTTCCTTGAGCTTGCTTAAATGCTCACTGCCAGGCTGAGAAGATGTACTTGTTTGCTGATCATTTCTTAAGAGTAGTAATAATATTGCAGTTTGTTCTAAGCTGCCTTCTTTGCAGCATGGACAGTTTTGTTTGTTTCCATCATTTTGGTCCTGGACTGCAGAATGGGCCAATCAGTACATTTGGGACTCTAAAATGGAGTCTGCCTACAGGGGCTTGGTGGGGCCAAACCTTGTAAGAATTGTAGTTTTGAGCTTTAAAGCCTAAAGTAACTGGAGGGGAGCCCTTGTTGTGTCTGACAGACAGATCAGCCAACCGAACCTTTTGATCTTGGAGAAAGTCCCACACTGCTTACAGTTTCAGGTAGATCCGTTTTGGGAAGTGAGGAAGTAACAGCTCGAGATAGTTTGAGCAGCAATCCATAGTGGATTCATGCAGGAGAACTGTGGAAAGGCCTGAGTTTGGCCTGCATGCCTGCCTGCTGTTCCTAAGAGGGAACTAGTGTTTTTTTGGACTGAATCCAACTTGGAGAACGAATTAGCCATTGAATTGTGACCAGGCTTTAACCTGATGAAGGCCAAAGATTTGTTGAATGCGATCGCCTGTCAGGACTTCCAGCTACCTCTGAACTCCCTGATTGTGCAGAGACTCTGTAATTGTGACTGAGAGCCATTTGCCTGGTACAGTGGAATTTCCTTACATGTAAATGTGCTGTGTGCTTATAGTGGGTCGTGATTTGGTTCCCAACTGTGTTTGCTTGCTGGAGCCTGTATCCGGCTCCATGGGCTAAATCCATATCCATTTCCATTTGCCTGTGCCCTGCTACACTGGCCAGCCAGAATATCTGCTACGCAGAGAAAATCATCGATGAGAGACTGGCCTGGGGATCAGCCCCTGCTCAACGCCTGAACAGGAACAATGCCTTGGTGATTTGTGTGGCCCTGCTTCTCCGGCATTCCAGCTCAACATCCTGCAGTCTCGATTTCATCCTGCCTATGTCCAGTGTTGGGTATTGTGAGTAAACATCGGGGTAGCTCCCTGCAACAACAGCTAAATCTAAAAGTGTTGTCATCTGATTGTCTTGTTCCCTTTTCTTTCACGAATTGAGCCTCTGGCTCTGGATTACAAATAGCGTGTGTTGCATGTTGCTTTCTTCCATCACAGGGCCCCAACCAACTGCAACGCTCCTGGCTTGCCCACTGCTTTCCTACCTGGGTACCCAGAGTGTGATGTGTAGGGACTCTGATGTATGCGTATAATCAGTCTGATTAATATAGCTTTAAGCAAATGAATCTGATTACGCCCTCCCTTGTTCGAGTCCCCTGAATAAATCAGATTTAACTTTAAAATTGACCAAGGCCTCACCTTCAAGTACTACGTAGACCAAGTAACAAGGACCATCTGCTGTAAACTTGGCACCTTGTACTCTGTAAAAGACCAGCTCATCCTGGGGGCAAGGCAGGCAATTGCCTCCAGTGTCTTGCTCCCAACACTTACTTACACTGCCCCAGTATTACAGGGTATGTCTAAGCAAGAGCACAACCGGCTACAGGTTCTGTATAACAAGGTTGCACAGTTCGCTACCCAGAATCACCCAAGAAGCCACCCTCGACACGCTTGCCCAGCTGCAGAGGCCTTCCTTTGCTTTTCGACTTCAGTGCCCTACTCTGCCTTTCATTCATAATTACTGAGCCCGGCTGCTCCCCTAGCCTAAAGGGACTCTCTCACTCCAAGCACAATGCTCGACGCTCAGGACCTCTGGTCGGACTCTACTCGAAATCCCCAGAGTCAGGACAGATGCTGGTAGCAGATCCTTCTCCTTAACAACCCTGTAACTGTGGAATAATCTTCTACCTTTTGTACAGGAAGCCTCTCTCTACTGATCTTCCGTATTAGGCTCAAAGCCCACATGATTGAGACCAGCACTTGTCACTGTCTAGGAATAGGTTAGTCTTCCCTGATCCTACAACCAATGCCTACCCTCTCCCTTTGTCACCCAAACAGACTGTAAGGCTTGGCTCTGTCTTAGTCAATCACTACTTATACGTTGTATATGCTTCTTACTTACTGACTCACTATTTGACTGTTTAACTGCTTTTACTGTAATCTGGTTAGCAATTGTACTCACCTGTAACAAGTTGTACCTGACACCTGTCATCTTTACTGTATCCTGGGTCGCCTCCTGAAAAGGGACCTTCGTCGTTCAGTGGGCCTACCCGGTAATCAAAATTTAATAAATAAATAAATAAATTGTTTGCATTTAACCTGACCGTGGTTCCACTTTGTGCCAAGAGTATTATACTGTTTTTATTTGCTGTGCTTAACCTTGTTTTACAGGGGTCCCCAGGGTCAAGCTAGAGGAACCAGCCCTGGTGATAAGTGCAAACAGTGTGGGTAATTGCCTGGTGAACAAGAGTCATTGTAAAAGTGATTATCGTGCACTGTTCAGGCCACTAGAAGGAGAAAGGAGATTACAGTGTCCCGGAGGTCTGTGCCCAGGTCAGCTTGACCACTACCAACCCTGATCTCTGGGTGGAGGCACCTGTATCAGAACCTAGGCCCTTAACCTGCAACTAGCCAAGCAGGAAGGGGTAGTAGCCCTTGGGATAGCACCACCTAGGGGTTACACCTGTAAATAGTAAAGGTTGCAAACCCTTTTTACATTAAAGATACTGTTAATATTCAGGGTTACAACTTTAAAATTGTGATTTGATAAGCTACTCATGAGAAAGTAAAGAAAGATAAACCACCCTCAACAAAGCATTATTAATTTTCCTCCAGCTTTTTTGCTCTTCGCTCGGTACTACTTTCTTTTCTTTGCTGATTGTGATTTCATCAGGCCTTCTCATTTCCGAATATGGGTCTTGTTGGGATGAAGGTATTGAGAAGGCATCAGAATTATCTTCCGTGTTGCTCAGTCCTTGTGAGCAGACAGCACTTCAAAGGGGTTAGTTACTGGATCTTTCCTCAGTGCTTTAGGTTTTGTCTGCCTTTTAGCTTTCTTTTGACTTTTCACCATGTGGAATGACTGGTTCGGTGTGAGTAAGGGACAACTCTGTAGGTTTCTGGGATCAAGGTATTCCAAGAACTGCTCATGCAGAAGTGTCCACACGGGCATCAGATACTGGAGGAGACTGTTTTATAGGGGTGTTTGCACAGTGGCTGGGGTCATCTCACTGCAACTTCCTCTGTTACATCTTTGTCCCACTACCTGAGAGCGCTGGTCTTGTGTGTTCAGTGTGCTGAGAAATGGTTGTTGAAGTGGGGACTGTACTGAGATATCATAGAAGATGGAGGGGTTACCCTCCCTTCTTTTACTGGACTTGTCTGTCTTATTTGCAAAAGTCCCATTCTAACTGGTCCATCTCCCCCACCTCCATTGTGTGATGCCCATGGGCAGGTTTGAAAAGAATGTCCCACTTCTTCCTCACAAATTAGAGTGCATTTTATTTTTGCAATGGATGCTGAGATGCCCCAGTTCCATGCAAAGTTCACATCTTACAGTTTCACAGGCATTTCTCAGGTGGGACCATGACCCACTATAATAGCATGTCTTCGGCTGCCCTGAATAGAAGATACCCCAGACAAAACAATTTTCAGGTCTTGGACTCCTGTCCCAATCTGCAGCAACTGGACTCTGATTTTCCAGCCACCAGTCCAAATGTTCTCAGAGTCAGTTATTCGCTCCAAACTGCCCCAAACTGTACACCTTTGCTTAATCTTGTGCAAGATGTCAATCGTACTCATCCCTTCATTCTTAAAGAGGACAGTGACATTCTTAATTTCTGGCTTATTTAATGGTATGGTGAAGAAAGGGGTCCACGGGGGTAGTCTTGACAGCATTCTGTTTTATCCAAAATGTTCTAAACCTGCTGAGATCTTGAAGCTCACATCAAATGACATATCCCTGTGGTGTGATTCAACACATACAGCTCTGTTACGTAAAACATCAAGTTGTGCTTTTTTTTCATTATTGTATTTATTGGTTTTCCAAGTTTTTTCTCCTGCTATCCCAGGACCCCAGCACATGGGCATCGCATGCGCATGGAGGTGCACACAGCACCATGGGGCGGCTCAGCCTTCTGTCCTCCCACGACAAGTGCTGGGGCTCCCAATGGCCTAGCACTACCATCCGTACTTCACTGGGTGTCAGTCAAGGGCCGGGAATTCCCACATCCCACACAGGAGGAGAGGCTGCCTCACAGTGGCTCAGTCTCACTCCTCACCCTCTCTCCCCATCAGCCGACCCTCTACAACCCAGGCTCATTCTCGACCTGGGTCACCAGTGTAGCGATCAAGTTGTTCTTTAGCAACATTCTGGCCACTTAAACCCTGACTGGATATTCTTTCAGGCCACCTTTGTAATGTATTCTAACTGCATTTCTTTATTTTGCAGGTTCAAATTTGGGAGGAAGAAATCCGCATATCTTCTGGGTTCCTGAGTGCATTTAGATGCTCCTGTATGTCCACCTCCTGTAATGGGGCCATTTATACTGTAGCTGTGTCTTCAGGAGACTAGATAGAACCTGTTGGCTTTGTGGAAGGTCCTGAGTCTCCATCATTGAAATGTCTCTCAAAGTTGTGTAGGATCACATAACTTGAGTTAGACTTCAGGTGTGGTGACCACATTATGGCCACAACAAGAAGAGGGGTTCAGTCTCTGCCCTTAGCACTAGCTCTATGGAATTAAGAATAAGTATTTTCTGCTTCTCAAAATCTGTTCCCTCAAGCCTTCACCTTTGTTAGCAGAATTCTGACAGATATACAGGACAGTCTTGCTCCGTCCCTATATCTGGAACATGCATTTAGTTTTGCTCCCCAGTGGGCGGGGAGGGCAGCAGTGTTCCTCACCAGAGATGTGGGTAATTACATACACATAAGAACATCTGAAGGAGCCATTGTTTTATTTTGTGGTAAAACAATCTTGCACATAACAAGTTAAGCAATAATGCATAACACGGTGTGTTGTTGTGAGATTTACACATGCCTTGGCTGTGGGTATGTACAGGCTGCAGGCCAAGTGCTGTAAACTCCCAAGGCATGTGTAACTGTCACAACACACCCCCTGGAATGCATTATTGTGATTATAAAATGGAATAAAAAATTGTGCAGAACAAATACATATTTTTATTCATTTTAGGAAGCACAGGTTTTATTCTTCCACCAGTGATCAAATAGTTCCAACCTGACACATGATGATTTGGGAAGGAGGAGGCTACATGGTGATTACAGCAGGCCTCATACTGTATATGAAAGGGCTGTATCTGTGACAGCAATTAAACTGTCAATAGCTTCAACTGTGTTTGTTTTAAGCCAGCAACATTAACAATGGTCGCATTGTCAATAGACAGCACTGCTTTTAGTCTCTTGTTTCAAATGCCTCTGATCCCTTCTGATACTCGCTCGCTCCCCTCACTGACACACACACACACACACACACACACACACACACACACATATTTGTCCCTTAGGGCTGCGGCAACTGAAGTCAGAAACTATAACATCAGTCAGATTTGTCATGGTCGCTGGCTCAGTCTCTTTCCTCTTCTTATCTGAATGCCACAGCCTGATCCACAAAGAGGGAGTGAGAAACCAAGTGCAAGAACGGTGACTCAAGACCAGCAGGTACTAGGTTCTCTGCGTCTTTCTTCCACAGTCTGTCATACAGGACTCCTGTTGCCACCATCAGTCTGTGGCACAATTAGGTTATATCTGTGGGATCAGTAGCTTTCAACTACTAGACAAAATGTGTTTCTTCTAAACTGGCAAAATTAATGAATGGCTGCATGTCATCAACAGTGCCGCTACTGGCTAGTGACAGTGGCCAGTACAGAACTTTCATGATTGCTGGCTTCACTAGACACTCCTGTTCTGCCGAGCAACTGCCATGGCTCAATGGACTGAGCCACTGCAGCCAGGAACCCAGGCGCTGAATCTAGGACTAGGTTTGATTCCGGTCCCAATAACTTTAAGGAGTTATGCCACATGGCAGAAATCTTTTTGTATTGGCAGCAAGATTTTGCCATGTGATATAATGTCGTGGTGACATTATGACCCCTGTGCCTTCGTGATCGGGCTACTGATGCTAAAAGTCTGAGGGAACTCATTAACAGAGCTGAGCAGTAACTCAAAACAAGTACTCTGAATACTTGAAATGTTTTGTTTTTCTATGTTTTCTTTGCCTGGCTATAAGGCTTTTTGTGTTGTGGAGAGCAGTATCTCTTGGAGGTGCGGTTAACAAAATGAAAATGGAGATTTTTGGTCACCGCGAACATTCGGTCACTTGACACCTGTCTCTTTGACAGTTATGCGGTCAGCTGGGACTTTATCCGTGTGTTTGTTTTGAGATTTACATGGCTAAAGCCCCAATCTGACCAATCAGGTTGCACCATTTTCCTTGCTCATTTTAAAATATGTGATTTACCCTTCCTCTGATAGTTTTTATTTTAGCTTGCTCCCAATCAGCTAATAAAGATGCGCATTTGTGTTTTAGCAGTGTCACACCATCCTGCACCTTGAAGAACTGGCTGAATATTACAACTCAGAAAGATGCAGTGAAAAAAGACACTGGGTTCACCCTTTGAAGACCCTCTTCTTTGACATCCTGATAAGTATGCACTCTTTTAACAGGGTTCATGTGTCTTCCTCCTAGTAGATGACAAAGAGGCTATACAGCCTTGCTTCCAAGGATACAGGTGGAGGTTATACAAAGCTTAAGAATGAGAAAACAGAAATAAAAAGGTCTTAACCATAAATCCTCTTCTGTTTTGACATGGTCCAGCTGCATCTTCTTCTTAACCTTAGGTTCTGCTATGGCCAACTTTTTCCCCAATTGAAAATTGAAAAGCCATTTCTGGTCCCCAAACCAATCTTGTAGTATCTTGAAGGGTTCAGAGGTGATGTGGACACTATCTATATCAGTTACAGTATTATGAGCACACATAATAATCCATATACCCATACTTTCTCCTTTATTGAGTTTAGCTCCAGCGACTGCACCATAGATGCCAAATGCTGCTAAGCATGAACTCGATCCACTGGGCCCTTTATTAGTAAACAAATATCATCGGTACAAACTGATGTTTTTACTGGGACCATACGAGAATCCACTGTAGCATGCTGAATATCCCTGTTCCTGCTCTATGTACTATAGTACTGGGTTGATGCAAAAGGCATAGAGCATGGATTAGTGGCAACCTTGCCTTACCTCTTTGACAAGTTTGCCAGTACTAGCAAGCCTCCCATTCACTAAACCAACACCTTTAAATACAGGACAGGAGGTGGTGCGTGTTCTTGGATTTATCCAAAGCTTTTGATATAGTAGATCATCAGATAATGAGAGAAAGGCTATTGGCTTGGGGGTAGCGGAGATACACCTGCAGGTGGTTCAATTCATATTTAAATAACAAATCACAGCAAGTACAGTTAGGTAAGGTACTGTCAAATAAAGCAAGAAACTCTAGAGGAATCCCACAGGGTTCAGTTTTAGGACTGACATTATTCTTGATTTATGTAAATCAAGTTTCTGAACGAATGAGAAAACTCACATCAGACTGTATGCTGACAACAAGGTTTTGGTTGCTACTGGATTGTATTTGAAGAAATGGAGAAAAATTACATGACTTTATTATTCTCTGTGGTGGTTTGTTGATTCTATGTTGGCATATAAATAGAAAAATCCAAAACAATGGTATTTGGACCTCAGTCTACTTTGAAAAAGTTAGGGATAGCTGTATTAAAACAAACAAAGGTGATAATTTGGAACAGATAGACAGATATAAATATCTGGGTATCTGGTTTGACACCAGTCTAAAATTTGAGTACCGTATTGAGGAAATAGTTAAGAGGGTTGACTCAGGTTAGGGGCTTTCAGACAATCTCGATTTTGCTTGGATTATGGGATGATATCTGTGGTAGTAAACCAGTTGCTTATTCCGACATTAGGCATAGTGATCATGTTTATGGTTTGGCAAGTAAAAAGACATTAACTAAAAGTAAACAAACTATATAACAGGTTGGCTAGGTTTGTGTTGAGATGTGATCATTACACATCACTGTGATGCGTATACCATGTTGGGTTGGAACACTTAGGAGAAAAGGGAAATAGAATGGGTAGGACAGATATATAAAACTATCTATTCAAGTATCCCCCATTATTTGGTGAAGAAACTTCATGTGAAAGAACATAAATATGGGTTGAGGAATAGCAATAAATATAAGTTTACACCAAACAAAGTGATAAACAGATTTGGGAAATGACATTTTCTTACTTGACAAATAAACACTGGTGCACTTTGGACACCCAGGAATTACAAATTGGTAAACCTCCCAAGAAATTTAATTGGTTACAAACAAGAATAAATATCTGTTGCCAATGTGCTAAATAACTTAGTTTTCTCAAATATCCATCAAACTGAGCCCTGGGAATATGTTGACAGTTCATGAAATGTGTGTATTTGTGTGTATGCTGTGGATATGTGTTTGTGTTTTGTTGTAACTATATGTATTTTACAAAGAATCTAGATTATTGTTTTAGCCTGTGTTCCTTCGTAGTCCTAAACAGGACTGTCTTTGAAACAGGACCTTCGGGACCTAATGGTGTGTATTCCAATTTCTGTATAAAATAAAGATTGTAATCGCTACTACTACTACTACTAAAGAGGTAACTATTGTGTTTGTGTACATGTCTTTAACAGATTCAATTAACTATAATGGCAAATCTTAGCACTGTAGTACCTGAAACAAAAGTCATGCTGTACCCTATCAAAAGCCTTCTCCTCATCTAAAGACAAAACCCTCTGCTGTTCCTGTCTGTCCACTCTTTAAAACCTCTCATTAGTGTAAGGGTGTAGAAACATAGAAACATAGAAGTTGATGGCAGATAAGGACCACAAGGCCCATCCAGTCTGCCCATTTTTCTACCTTATGAATGTGCCATAGTCCTGTACTCTGTCAATGACCTATCTATTCATACTCATCTTTATCGCCTTTATGCCTATCCCACGCATGTCTGAAGCCCTGCACTGTATTCACATCCACCACTTCCTGAGGTATGTTCCATGCATCCACCACCCTTTCTGTGAAAAGAACTTCCTCACATTCCCCTTAATCGACCTCCGTCTAATCTCATGCTGTGTCCTCTTGTCCTGCTATTTTTCTTATACTGAAACATGTTAGACTCTTTCACCTTGTTAAAGTCCTTAAGATGTTTGAATGTTTCAGTCACATCACCTATTTCTCGCCTTTGCTCTAGGGTATACATATTGAGCTCCTTTAATCTGTCCTCATATGTTTTTGATGCAGTCCCTGTACCATTTTGGTTGCCATTCTCTGGACTGCTTCCATTTTGCTAATGTCCTTGTGCAGGTGCAGCCTCCAGTACTGCACGTAGTACTCAGATGGGGCCTAATCAGTGTCTTATAAAGAGGATTATGACCTCCTCTTATGACTTGTGATACCCCTACTAATACACCCCAACATCCCTCTAGCCTTACCTACTGCTTTAGTGGTCTGCTTGGATGATTTCAGGTCATCTGTGATGATGATGCCTAAGTCTCTTTCTTCCCTTGTGATTGCCAGCAACTCCTCCCAGCCTATAGTTGGCTTCAGGTTTTTCTTCCCTATGTGCATGATCTTGTACTTCTTTGCATTAAACCCCAGGTGCCACTCTTTGACCATTTTGCCAGTTTATCCAGATCTCTTCTCATTCTGCCCACCCCATCTGGATCATTTACTCTGTTGCAGATCTTGGTGTCATCTGCAAACAGACAAAACTTACCCTCCAGTCCATCTGCAATGTCTCTGATGACTGGTCCCAGGACTGATCCCTGAAGTACCCACTTGTGACTTGCATCTCTTCTGACTGTATACCATTTACCACGCTCTCTGTTTCTGCCCACCAACCAGTTTGCCACCCAGTTGATCAACTTCTGACCCACCCGAGCCTACCTAGCTTATTAATCAATCTTCTATGGAACAGTATCAAAGCTTTGTTGAAGTCAAGGGCTCCCCTTGGTCCACCACTCTGATTACCCAGTCAAAGAAATCTATGAGATTAGTTTGACAGGATCTTCCTGTTGTAAACCCATGCTGTCTTGGATCCTGTGCTCCTATGGATTCCAGATGTTGCACTAGCTTCCCTTATGGAGTGTCTCCATAATCTTGCCCACTACTGAGGTAAGACTGACTGGTCTGTAGTTCCATGCTCCTCCCTGCTACCACTCTTGTGGGTGGGATCACATGAGCCCTTCTCCCATCTTCTGGGACCTCTTCTGTGCCCAGAGACTCACTAAACAGTTCGATAATGGCTCTGCTAGTTCCACCCTTAGCTCCTTTAGGATCAGGTCCCATTGCCTTGTCCCACCCTGGAGCTTAGCAAGCTCTTGCAGGACCCTTTCCTTTGTAGAGGGACTAGTGCTCACCTCCCTCCTCTGTGTCCATGGGGTTGAGCTGTGGGCTGCCCTACCTTCTCCTCAGTAAATACTGAGCAGAAGTATATATTTAGGATATATGGTTTTTTGGTCCTCCTCCTCACACTCCCCTTATCCCCTTGATCTTAGCAATACCCCTCTGGACTTTCTCTTTCACTAATGTATCTATAGAAGGTCTTGTCCCTCTTTTACTGTTCATGCTAGTGTTTCTCGATTGGGCCTTTGTCTGCTTTTATTGCCTTCCCTGCTTCCCTTAGGAGGTTTGGAATGCCTCCTATCTTACGTCCCGCTGTGTTTCCTTATATTTCCTGAAGGCCAGCCTTTGGCTTTGACCTTTCTGCTACTACTTTGAGAATCAAAGTGGTTTCTTCTTCTTTGCTCTTACTTTTCTCTAACACAATGGATGTTGCTTCAGTATTGCATCCTTAATGCCTGCCCACTTGCCTGTACCCCTCACCTGTATTTCTTCTTGCCAGGGCTAGCTTAACTCTGTTGGCCATCTTATCAAAGTCAGCTCCTCTGATGGAGTCCCATATTTTTGCCTTGGAATGGGATGATTTAGTTCTAGTGGTCAAACGAACCATACCATGTGATGGTCACTGGCTCCCAGGTGACCTTCTATCTGGAGATCTGTGATCCTTTCCCTGTTAGTCAGTACTAGATCTAGGATAGCCCTGTCTCTGTGGGTTGTTCTACCAGTTGTTTGAGGCCTCCTGCAGGAAATCCACCATGTGTCTAGTTTTGGCAGATGTTCCTGCTGGTATTGACCAATCTGTATCTGCATGTAGAAGTCTCCCATTATTAGAACCTCCCTTTAGCTGTCATGTTTTGTATATCTTCTAACAGTAATGTGTCTGTGTCCTCCCTGGTCTGGAGGCCTGTAGACCACCCCAGTTCGTATGGCTGTCCCATTTCCTGTTTCCAGAGTGACCCACAGTTCTTCTGGCTCCTTATGTGTATTCTGAACTTCTGTAGCTTTGATATTTTCATTGACATAAAGGCCACTCCACCCCCCCTTTTGCACCTCATCTCTTCTGAACAGTACAGTGCTGGGTACTGAAGTCTCCCAAGTGTGGTTACTGGTGAACCATGTCTGTTAATGGCTACTATGTCCAGTTTAGCCTCTGTCATTGTTGCCTGCAGGTCTGGGATCTTGTTTCCCAGACTACGAGCATTTGTGTACATGATTTTCCATTGGTCAGATTTGTGTGTTTGTTGTTGGGCGAGGTCTGGCATTTCCCGTGTGTCGTATGGGGAACTGGACCTTTCTCCTTAACTGCTGATGCAAATAAACTACAAACATGCTGAACTCCTGTTTTATCACTAGCTGAGGGAGAGGTGTTCTTCACATTCGACGTATCGGTGCTACACCTCTCCTCTATTTGCTAGTTTAAATATCTGCAAATACATCAATTTCTGCCTCAATACACTGACTCCATCATTAGTCAGATGCAGTCCATCAAATTTAAAGAACTTTCGCTCCCAAAACTGCTGCCAGTTACCTACAAATCTGTGTCCTTTTTCCTGGCACCAGACCTTAAGCCACATGTTTAGCTCCCTGTCTCCCCTCTCTGACCTTCCGTCCATCTGCCCCCTCTCCCAGACTGGCAGGATCTCAGAGAAGGAGATGCTGAATGAAATGGAGGATATTTTGTCTCCAGCCTAGTCAGGTGTTCCTTAGTCTCCACAACTGACTGGCTGGTGAGATCGTTAGTCCCTGTGTGTACCAGGATGTCAATGTTTTCTCCTGCTTCCTGCACAGATTTTGCAATGCGGTCAGTGTCTCTCCACACTGACGTACCTGGGAGACATTTGACCATACGCCCAGCTGGAGGTAGGTATCAACTCCTGAGTCTCCTATGATCATAAGTGTTTTGGATGTCTTTTTTGCTTTTTGTTTTGGTCCCTCTTTTGGGCAAGTTGTGTTGTGCTATCTCCTGTGCTGCAGTGTCCTGCTCTGCAGTGTCCTCTACCCTTTTGATTTCAGATCTAGAGGCAGATACCTGTTGTAGTTTTATATGGTTTGTGGGGTGATACGTTGGAGAGCACTGAGTGATAGGGCACCCGATTTGACCCTCTAACGACCTGCCAACCTCTTGGACCATCTACCCTCTGTGGTCGAAGTGCTTCTGTTGGATGTTGGGGAAATGGCGGGTGTTTTTATAATATATTTCTTCCTGAATATGCAATTTGGGATGTGCAATCTCTGTCCATGCTGCCTGGAGCTGAGCCCTTAGATCTCCAGTGGTCCGACATGTGAGACAGTGTCCTAAATCCTGTATAACTGCCCTTTTGAAAAGTGTCCCACAGTACCTGCAGTTAATTATATCCATTCCAGATGAGTTGCTGGGTTTATAACCTGATCAGAGTAATTAGAAGGAGGAAAATTAAAGCAATAGTTTTATTTTGTGTTTTGTTTGTTTGTTTTGTATAACTTGTTATAACAAGTTAAATTACTTGTGCCCCTGTAAATGAGATCACTGTGTGGATACCCCTCTGATCCTCCCTTCCTGCTTTGCTACAGGAAATGTCAAGACTGTGCTACCCATAAAAGGAGTGTAGCCTGGTGTGGTTGGGGATGGTTATGGCTGGGCCCTTCCCTACCAAAAGGAAGAACCATGGATGAAAGAAACAAGGAGGTAAGAGCAGAAACAATCAACCAACAACAAATGCAGTAGCCCTGAAAGCTTAACCTAATGATAGATAAAATTGTAAAACCTGTAAAGCACCATGTGTAATAATTTCACAGAAAATATACCATGTAAAAACACTTTGCTACAGAGAAAAATAAAGCAGTAACAGAAGATATACCTTGCAAAAAAAATCAGAATCAGAAGATTACAGCAGTAATCTGTAAGCACACCCTGTAATAATGCAGCAGAAAGTATACCCTGCAACAACAATTTGAATCAGAGAAAAAATAAGGCAGTAAAATGTTAGCCACAAACAGTAACAACCCCTGTAGAGTACAAAGAAAATAACATACAGTAAATCTACCTAGGCAAAAGAAGCCTTACTGTTTTTCCTTGCTCTGATAAAGTTCCTTGATCTGTCCTTACAAGCAACCTAGAAGAACAGAGCTCAGGTGAAGCTAGGTGCCTTTGCCTGCAACAACAATTTGAATCAGAGAAAAATAAAACATAAAAATGTTAGCAACAAACAGTAACAACCCTGTGAGTACAAAAGAAAATAACACACAGTAAATCTGCCTAGCAAGAAGAAGCCTTACTCTTTTCCTTGCTCTGATAAAGTTCCTTGTTCTGTTCTTATAAGCAACCTAGAAGAAAAGAGCTCAGGTGAAGCTAGGTACCTTTGCCAGTAAACCTAGTCTCCAATGTCTTGTCCTGGAGCAGCACACATTTGGGTTGGAACTATTGCACTAGATGCTGCTAATCTGTCTTCATCAGTGACATTGCCGAGAGGCTGGAGGAAGGTTTGCCTCTTTGCAGATGATACCAAAATCTGCAGCAGGGGAGACACTCAGAGGTGGTCAAAAGAATGAAGAGGATCTGGGTAAGCTGGAAAAATGGTTGCAAGTGTGACAATTAAATTTAATGTAAAAAGTGGAAAATCATGCTCTGGGGTGAAGAACATAAGAACACAAGAAAAGTGTTGGCAGATGGGGACCATGTGGTCCAGTCCATCTAGTCTGCCCAAGGTGACTACCCCACCAATTATATTTTTTTCCTACATTGCCTGCATTGTGTGTCCCAAGCGAACTTGAATTCCCTTACTGACTTCGATGCCACCACTTCTGGTAGCAGGCTGTTCCATGGGTCTCTCACTCTTTCTCTGTGAAAAAGTGCTTTCTAAAGTTGCTTTTAAATTTGCCTTCCACCAGATGTAAGTTGTGTCCCCTTGTATGCATTGCTCTGTTTTCCCTGGAAGAGGTTTTCCTTCTGAGTTGTGTTAATTCCCTTGACGTTACTTAAATGTGTCTGTCTTGTGTCCCCCGTTTCTTCTCTCTGTTCCAGAGAGAATAAGTTCAACTCTTTGACACTTGTCTAGTATGCTCATAATGCAGCCCCTGCACCATCTTTGTAGCCATTCTCTGCACCACCTCAGGCAGTCGATGTCATATGGGAGGACTACAGGATGGGGGCGGGATTATGACAGTCACCAGAGAAGAGATGGATTTAGAGATAATCATCTCAGATAACCTAAAGGTGGCCAAACAGTGTAACAAGGCTGTTGGGAGGGCCAGTGAGAAGTTTGAGTGCATAGGAAGGGTATCACCAGCAGAAGAAGGAGATGGTGATGCCATTGTACAAAATGCTGGTCAGGCGCACCTGAATATGGTGTTCAGTTCTGAGGTCGCATCTTCCCAAGGACATAGCGTGGAGGTGGTCCAGAGAAGGGCAACCAAGATGGTGCAGGGCTTACATCAGAAAACATACGAGACAGATTAAAGGACCTCAATATGTGTACACTTGAAGAGAGGACAGAATGGGATATGATAGAGACCTTCAAGTATCTTAAAGATTTGAACAAAGTGCAGGGTAGTGATATCTTTCAGTTCAAGAGTTGTATAAGGACGAGGTGGCATAATATGAGATTGGAGGGGCAGGATAAGGGAAATGTGAGGAAGTTTTCTTCACTGAAAGGGTGGTAGATGCTTGGAATAGCCTACCCCAGAAAGTGGTGGGAGCTAACACAGTGGGGGATTCAAATGTGCATGGAATAGGCATAAGGGAACCCTAGATGCGGAGAAGAGAGGCAAAAGCCAATAACCTAGTAGGGTCAGTGGCCTCTGATGCAGGCAGGGTATATGGGCAGACCAGGTGGGCTAGTGGTCCTTATCTGTCCACTACTATGTTACTAATGCCAGGCGTTTGCTCAAAATTTTGGCAAAGATCTTGATATCTGTGTTAAACAGAGTGAGGGACTTACAGTTCTTTAAATTGCCCTTATTTCTGGTCTTATAAATAAAAAACAATTATTCCTTTAAACAAGCAGTCAGGCGGTGTGATTTCTTTTAACAAATTGTTAAACACGGCTGCTAGGACCTCACCCAGTTCCTCTACATATGCTTTATACAGTTCTCAGTAACCTGTCTTCACCTGGAAACACAGCATTATTTAATTATTTAATTGCTTCCCTAATTTCCTCAATAGAACTATCCTTTTGTAGCAAATTGCGAATGTCTTCTGAGATGGGGATTTACAAAGAAACAAAGAAGTCTCTATCAAGAATGGATTGTTGTCCTGTGTCCTGAACACCTAGTCTTCAGTAAGAGTAACATAGTTGTCCACCACTGTTTGCATATTTTCTGCAGTGTTATACAGGGCACCTATTCATCTTTCAGAGGTAGTCCTTGACTCTGCTGCCTATTCTATCTTTACATGTTATAAGATTAACCAACCCTTTCCCCTCATGGCAAATTCACCAATGATATCAATCTGTGATACTGAAACTGTGCCATCTAACTTGTAATTTGAAGAATTTGGGAAGTGTAGTCAAACTCTGACCCTTCTCCCTTACTTAAAAGCCTCTGTCAATGATGCTGTTAATCTAAATACTTTGATAAGATGTTTTTTCTTAGCCTATGTGACAAGGAAGGTTTTAAGTTCAAGTTTGAAAAATGACCACCAACCAGCTATGTAGTCATACATGTCAATCAAAGTAATTTTATTCTTAATAAAATTTCTGACTCATTCCATAAGGAACTATCTTTTAACAGGACGGAATTAAGCCTCCACAATTCCATCTTAACAGTCTAATGGGAATAAGAACTGGTAGTGAGGCGTCACATTTTATGGTAAGAAGTCTCCACTGGGGATCAACACAAAATTAGTATGCAAGCATGGGGATAGGAACAGAAAACTGATTTTAGTGGCAAGTGCGCCCTTATAGAAGGTGCCGCTTCTAACTTGTCTCTGGCATTAAAAGTATCTGTCAGTAGTGTGGCGGTGATCATATTAGCCAAATATGCAACATTACAGTAAGTTTTCTCTTTCTTTTTCTTGTCTGAGGCTGAGTCACATAGGCATTCACAAATAAAGTTCCTCCAAAATAATGCCCCTCGAGATATGCAAGTAGGGTTGGATGGCCTTAAAAATATCTGTTTTCCCTGATTTTGTTTCTGGTGCATGTAAATTAATTAACCTCAGTTCATTATTTCTATACAGGACACCCAGAAACATAGAAAACATAGAAACATAGAAGTTGACGGCAGATATGACCACGAGGCCCATCCAGTCTGCCCATTTTTTCTACCTTATGAATGTGCCATAGTCCTGTACTCTGTCAATGACCTATCTATTCATACTCATCTTTATCGCTCCCTTATGCCTATACCATGCCTGTTTGAAGCCCTGCACTGTATTCATATCCACCACTTCCTGAAAGAAGGCCATTCCAAACATCCACCACCCTTTCTGTGAAAAAGAACTTCCTCACATTCCCCTTAATCAGCCTCCTCTAATCTCATGCTGTGTCCTCTTGTCCTGCTATTTTTCTTATATTGAAACATGCTAGACTTTCACCTTGTTAATGCCCTTAAGATGTTTGAATGTTTCAATCCCATCACCTCTTTCTCGCCTTTGCTCTAGGGTATACATATTGAGCTCGTTAATCTGTCCTCATATGTTTTCGGATGCAGTTCTTGCACCATTTTGGTTGCCCTTCTCTGGACTGCCTCCATTTTGTTAATATCCCTGTGCAAGTGCGGCCTCCAGTACTGCATGCAGTACTCCAGATGGGGCCTAATCAGTGACTTGTAAAGAGGGATTATTACCTCCTCTTACAACTTGTGATACCCCTACTAATACACTCCAACATCCCTCTAGCCTTACCTACTCCTTTAGTGGTCTGCTTGGATGATTTTAGGTCATCTGTGATGATGATGCCCAAGTCTCTTTCTTCCCTGTGATTGCCAGCTACTCCTCCCAAGCTATAAGTGGTTTCAGGGTTTCTTCTTTATGTGCCTGATCTTGCACCTTCTTTGCTAAACCCCAGTTGCCACTCTTCTGACATTTTGCCAGTTTATCCAGATCTCTTCTTATTCTGCCCACCCCATCTGGATCATCTACTCTGTTGCAGATCTTGGTGTCATCTGCAAACAGACAAAACTTACCCTCCAGTCCACCTGCAATGCCACTGATGAAGATATTGAAGAGGACTGGCCCCAGGACTGATCCCTGAGGTACCCCACTTGTGACTTGTATTTCTTCTGACTGTATACCATTTACCACCACTCTCTGTTTTCTGCCCACCAACCAGTTTGTCACCCAGTTGACCAACTTCTGACCAACCCAAGCCTACTCAGCTTATTAAACAATCTTTTATAAGGAACAGTATCGAAAGCTTTGCTGAAGTCAAAGTAGGTGACATCAGCTACTCCTCCTTGATCCACCACTCTGGATACCCAGTCAAAGAAATCTATGAGATTAGTTTGACAGGACCTTCCTGTTGTAAACCCATGTTGTCTTGGATACTGTGCTCCTATGGATTCCAGGTGTTGCACTATCCTTTCCTTAAGAAGTATCTCAATAATCCTGCCCACTACTGGAGGTAAGACTGACTGGTCTGTAGTTCCCTAGCTCCTCCTTGCTACCACTCTTGTGGAGCAGGATCACATGAGCCCTTCTCCAGTCTTCTGGGACCTCTCCTGTGCTCAGAGACTCACTAAACAGTTCTGATAATGGCTCTGCTCTGCTCTGACTGTGCCCAGCACCAAATCAATTAGGGTTTCCACTGTAACAGTATATGAGGAAAATAGAACACCTAGACCAGATCTGAGGTCTTTCCCATGGGCCAAAATGATGGACCCCATGGCCACAGCTTTCAGGTAGCAGTGTATCCTTTAAGGATGCAGCCTGGTATCCTGCAGAAAAATAATTAGTCACATTCCATAAATTCCTGTTTCACATAGTATGCCATTGCCACCCATGCTTTAGAGCTGAAGCTGCAATTTGTTTCGTAAAAAATCTGTCATAGTCATTATGTTGATTGCGTGCATGTGCAGAAACATATTGTGGCAGTTGCTGCAGAAGCAGGTTGTGGAGGCGTGGCACTGTTGTGTTAATGCCCCCACAGCCTTTGGGCTTGGCCTGCCTTTCCCAATGGGGTGGAATGCTGCTGCTGACACTAGTTTCGCCAGCGATACCACAGTCTTGTAAGGTTTCCGCCACTGCAATCAGGGCTGCCTCGTCATTGCAGTGTAAGCCATTCTGCTGCAATGAGGCAGTGACCCGTCATTGCTGGGCAGAACCTGTTACTGTGATATTGTTTTGTGAATATGGCGCGTGCTTGCCGCCATGTTCACAAACAATATTAGTCAGCTCCCAGTGCCGAGGGTGCCCAATCCTCTCGCAGCATGTGTCCCCAAACAGTGGTTGTTTGTTGACGGGGCCCCAGTCCCTGTCGGCTTCAGTCCCCTGTGAGTGTTCAGGTTGCTGATGGGGAGCCCACTCCGTCAGCATAATCTCCCTCCCAGTTTGATTTGCTGACAGGGAGCCCACCTCGTCGGCATCCTGTCCTCCTCGCCGACGAAACATAGGTGTATGCTGAGGGGGTGCCCAATCCCCTCGACTGTTACGTCCCCCTGTATATGCCGGACGGGGTGCCCAATCCCCATTGGCTACAGTCTCCCCACACACAACAGGTTGGCATGCTGGGGGCCCACCCCAGTGTGCCAAATGGCCATAAATGTCCCTGTTAAAAAAAAGTCCAGCGATGTTTTTTTACCTGTAAAGAAAACGGCCCTTCTCCAACCTGCACCCACCCTCTGCGCACCTGCCTCCCCACCCGCCACCCCATACTTACCTCTGAGCCCAGCGTGATGATCTTCGTGGACCAGGAACTTGTCTGCACTCTTCAAAGTCGATGCATAACTGAGGAAATGCTGGTAAGCTGTACAATGGCATAAATAGGTTTTTCAACTTTGATGCATATCTCAGGCATTTTTGGAATTTTGGCACCAAATTTTCAACATGGGGTTTTGAGACCCCTCAGCATGAATTCAGCCACTGTCATGGCATTGATTTGGCCCTGAAAGGTGATTTGCAGTCACTGCGTGGAATCACCTTTGGGACTGATTAACAAATGACAGTGCCTGTGTTCATGATGTGGGCCTCAAAAAGTCTATGTTGCACATTTAGTGGAAAAATCAAAAATAACTGTTTAACAAGCGTGCATTGCGCACTTGCTACGCATGCTCGTGACTTCACAAATTTGCTATATTTTCACTCCACATTTTCAACATTGGCATTTTCCCACACTTCCTTATGAACAGTACAGCTGTCACTTACCACATCCTGGCTGAAATGTGTTTCGCACATCCAGCGCAGAATAGCGCGATCGCTGTGGAAATCAGTGCTTGGGACACATTATGAAAATCACAGTGACACTGTTCATTAGCAGAGATCCTAAAATGCCTATGTTGAAAATTTGGTGAAGAAAGTCCATAAAATGACTGTGTTACAAGCGTTGTCTTATGCAGTTTCCACGCACTCTAGTAACTTCACCAATTTGCAATATTTTCACTCCAGACTTTCAACATTGCCATATTTCTGGCCCTCCATATGAACAGTACAGCTGAAATTTTTCACATCCTGGCCAAAATGTGTTTTCACACTTCGGTGCCAGAATAGCTAGGAGCTGTGGAAAATCAGTGTTTGGGACGCTGTCACGAAAATCACAGTGATGCGTTCAAGAGTAGAGGTCCTAAAATGCCAATGTTGAAAATTTTGTGATGAAACTCTATAAAATGTTTGTGTAGCGGCTGCTGTGAAGTTTCCACGCACCCTTGTAACTTTGCAAATTAGTAATGTTTTCATGCCAGATTTTCAACACTGGCATTTTTCACACCTGCTTATGAACAATACAGCTGTAATTTTTCACATCCTGGCTGAAATGTGTTTCGCGTTTCCGGCATAGAATACACAGTTGCTTTCAGAAATCAGTGTTTGGGACAGATTAGGATAGGCGAGTGAGAGAGGGGAGTGATCGGGAGCTCAAAGGAGCTCTATCATGACTGCTGCGGATTTCTTTGTGGGCAGAAAAGGCAGCAATGCAGGCAGGAGCCCAGTACAAAAGGGCAGCCTGCAGCACCAACAGAAATGGAACAGTGATGAGAGAGAGGGAGTGAGCGAGCTCAACGGAGCTCTGTTGGGACTGCTGCAGATTTCTTGTGGGCAGAAAAGTCGCCAAAAGAGGCAGGAGCCAGTACAAAGGGCAGCCTGCAGCGCCAGGAGAAACAGAATGAGCATGTGGAGAGAGGGGAGGTTAACTTCAACGGAGCTCTGTCAGGACTGCTGTGGATTTCTCTGTGGGCAGACAATGATGCCAACACAGTCAGGAGCCCAGTACAAATGGGCAGCCTGCAGCACCAGGAGAAACAGAACGAGCGAGTGAGAGAAGAGGAGTGAATGAGCTCAGCGGAACAAAGCAATCAACATTCAGCATTGACAAATGCTTGTTTTATGTTGTCTTGTACTATGCGCAAGCAACATCTTGTAGTAGTATTACCACAGTGAGAGGTGTGGTCAGTGTTGGCGAGGCGTAGGCACGCTTTAGTAGGTGCATCCTCATTCCCCAATTAACCAGCATGCTAGCGCTGATGCAAATATGTAAAGTGCCACCAACATGAAAGAAATCTGCTGCTGCAATCAGAGACAAGCTTGTCATGCAGCGGCAGAGATGACATCCTCTCCATATGTGCCTTTCCTGGAGACACATTTTAATAAACATGGTAGTGGCTCCTGCAGCCTAAATAATCCACAAACAAAGCCGACATCAGGGTGCAATCCCCATGTCAGCGTGTCCCCACCCTGTGTGGCACACTGGGAGCCCACCCCAGTATACCACTTGTCACACAAAGCCAACCGTGTCAGCATATTCCACCCTCCCACTTCCTTGTGTGGCACACTGGGAACCCACCTTAGTGTGGCAACAAACAATGTCGTGATGTCCATTTTTTTACCGAAAAAGAAAACAGTCCCTCATTGTCTGTGGCACCCCTCCCCAAACCCACGCACACCTCTGCGTACCCATACCCCTCAACCCATACTTACCTTCGGAGGTCAGGCGCCAGGATCTACAGTGGAGCAGGAACGCTCTGGACTCTTCAAGGCCAAACTGCAAATGAAGACATGCTGGTAAGCTGTATAATGGCATTAATGGAGGGGTCAACTTGAAGTGGATATCTCAGCCATTTCTTTGACTTTTGGCTCCAAATTTTCAACATGGGGTTGTTGGGACTCCACCTCATGAACACATGCACTGTCATTTCATTATTTGGTCCCGAAAGGTGATTTTGTGGTCACTGCGTGATCACCTTTCAGGACTGATTAATGAAATGACAGTGCAAATATTCATGAGTTGGGATCCCAAAAAACTATGTTGCAAATTCGTGAAAATTCTAAAATGACTGTTACTTAGTGCATTACATAGTTTCCATGCATGCTCATAACTTCGACAATTTTATTATTTTCACTCCAGATTTTCTACATTGCCATTTTTCACACCTCCTTATGAACAGTATAACTGTCATTTTCACATCCTGCCCAAAATGTGTTTTTGCACATGTGACTCACAATGGCACGGTCGCTGTGGGAAATCAACTTTCGGACAGAGTAACAAAATCACAGTGCCACTGTTCATGAGCAGAGGTCCCAAAATGCCTATGATGAAAATTTGGTTAAAAATCCCCAAAATAATTGCAGTATAGGGCGTGTGTTGTGCAGATTCTACGATGCTTGTGACTTCACTGATTTTTCATATTTTCACTCAAGATTTTCAACATTGCCATTTTTTCACATCTCCTCATGAATAGTACAGCTGTCATTTTCACATCCTGCCCAATATGTGTTTTTGCACCTGTGATGCCAAATGGTGCAGTCGCTGTGACAAGTCACCTTTTGGCTAACAACTGATTAGTGCCACTGTTCATGAGGGTGGGTCAAAAAGGCCATGTTGAAAATTTGGAGTGAAAATACCAACAAACATCCAGGCCATTAGGGTTTCCAACCATAACACCCCACCCTGTAGAGACTGATAGGCATCAGGGGTGTGACTTGGGATTGTCAGCTGTAATGCTCACACCATTCCACCCCACCCACCTTGCAGCCAGTGACAGGTGTCGAGGGTGTGCCTTGGACTCTTTGGCCCCAAAGTTCACCCCATTCTCCTACACTGCACCCATCTCAGTGTATTTCCTTATGGAATGGGGTGAGCATAAGGCACAAAGACCCCAAGGCACACCGCAAACTTGCTGGTGTCTGCAGGGTTGGGTGAGGGTGAAATGGCATGAGAGTTGTATGGATGACCCAAAGACACACCACAATGCCTGTCAGTCTCTGCAGGGTGGGGTGGGGTTGGTGGAGTTCAATACTTCACTGCCATTCCTATTATGCATCTCTCTAACTCCTGCACTACCAATGCCAATGCTAGGAAGACAGCATTTGGCATTGACAAATGCTTGTTTTGTATGTTTTGTTTCTCATGCGCTCCAGTTTTCTGTGTTCGGCCACACCCCCAGAATGATGTCATGCATGAGAACTGTCAATGTTTTACATACAGCAACAAGGAATTCTGTAAATTATAAAATTGACTTAAATGTTCATTACTCAGAGGTGCAGTCCCTTATTTTAGTAGTGGGACTGCAGAATAGCTCCCAATATGTAGTATAACCTAGTTCTAGAGAAGCTTGAAAAAGCTAAATACGTGTGTACATGGGCAGACTAATTGGGCCTTAGGCCCTTATCTGCTGTCAGCATCTATGTATTTATGTATATGTATATATTTATATATACATGTAGCAAGGCAATGTAGGCACAGTACATAGCTGATTTTTATGTATCTCTTATCAAAGTGCAGTCTGCTATATCGGTAGTGTTTACAGCAGTACAGTCTGTAGAAAAGTTTCTGGAAAACTGTTTTGTGATGCAGATAAGCCAAAACAATAATTTGCCAGTCTGTGTAGATGTTGTTTGACTTTTACTGCCTGCTGGTGAAGTGACAGGTCTGAGGTGGCAGCTGTCAGAATTGGGAGCATGAAGATACTTTTCTATGTGAATGTTATAGAGCCTGAATGACTATAAGTAGTTCAGGAATGCAATTGTGGGTCAGACTACTTTTCTTTTTCTTTGGTGTCCAGCTTCTGCTATGTGTTCAAAATTGTGAAAGAAAAAGGATGTCTGTAATACCAAGACTGACCAACAAAGGTCTCAGTTTCAACACAGTGCTTCAAAACTTTGTTTTCCTTGCATGATGTCATGGTTGGGTTGCAATACTGAGAAAAGGGTCAGGGTTATGGAAATGAAGCAGATCACAGAAATAAAAGTGTTTTTTGTTTCATGGAAAACAGCACTTTTGGCAGTTTGAATGGTAGGAGATTGATTCACAACTCCTATAGGTTACTACTCCCATTTGCTATGACAAACATGACAAAATCACTTTAAGGCTTGCAGAATTAACAAGGTATTTGGCCTTTTTTTATATATATATATTATAAATGATATTCCCATTCAGAGTAGCAGCTCAGAAGTCATGCCCTGTAAGTGACTCATATCACTCAGCAAGAAACAGATTAAGTTGAGCATGTTAAGTTTGCATAAACTGTA
This sequence comes from Neoceratodus forsteri, assembly GCA_016271365.2. Lineage (NCBI taxonomy): Eukaryota > Metazoa > Chordata > Ceratodontiformes > Ceratodontidae > Neoceratodus > Neoceratodus forsteri. The sequence goes on from CM028138.1 coordinate 411,382,490, forward strand.
ATATATGTTGTAACTTATATCAACCTAAGCTGCAATTTTGGTTGCTCTGGGTCGATCCCGAAAAGGGCTATTGCTCAGTGTACTCTTACCGGTGAACAAGTAAATAAATAAAAAATAAAGCAAAACATCATTTCACTTTATTTCCATTTTCTTCCCCCATTGCCCTGCTAATATTTTTCTTCTTTTGTAAGGAAGCAGGTCACTTTTCAGTACCGTGTCATCCGTTTCTGAAGAAGGGAAGAAGGGACAAAAGACAGAACGAATCCTCCATCACACCATCCTAGTTTTTATGGGTGCTCCAAACTTCAAAAGGATTATCAAGCTCCACGAGACTAGTCTTGCAAAACTTAGTTTTTGGTTAGCCCCTAAGTGTCCTTTGTCTAGTAACCCTTGTAAAGGCCTTCATCTCCTGTCTCAGTGGCATGAATTTCTGCAGATTCTTGTACATCATTAAAGTTTCCTTCAGTAGGAAGCTGTTATTCCATGACAGTAGTTTCCATGGGGTCCTGCTGCAAGTCTGGTGCATCTTCAGCAGTGTTCACCCGTGATAGTGTTTGTTGATCTGCAGTGGGTATTTAGTCCAGGGGTGTCAGTACAGGTTATGGGTGGGCTTCTGTCCAGGCAGATGCAATATTAGGCTGTGTATCTGAACAGACCTCAGTGTTTTTGGCAGGGACTAGCCACTTTGCAATGCAGTAGCCTTGGGGCAGGGCCTTTGGCCTTTCTTGGGACAGATTTTTGGACAGCGTTTACATAAAGCATTTGTTCAGCCATGTCCATCTGGTTCCACCATTATCGGATGCCCAGGGAAATGCACAGAATGGTCTTCCTCCTCCTCACAAAGAGTGCATTTGACTTTATTAGTGTGGGCTCTGCTTGCATGGCCTATCTCAGCACATAGCCTGCATTTTACCTTGTCACAGGTGCTGCCCAAATGTGACCTAGAGCCACACCTGTAGCAGGCCTTGGGCTGGTCCACATGGAAGACCACACTACTGTCCTGACCCATCTAAAAGCAGTTTGGAAAATGAATGGCTCCTGCATTACAATACTGTAGCTTCACTCTGATCGCCACCCCAGTTCAAATTTTTCGACTCCATAATTGGGTCTGGAGATCCCAAATCTGTGCAGTTTTGCTTCATCCACTGAAGGTTATCAATAATGCTAACCCTTTGTTCTTGAACAATACTGTAGCTGTTTTGATTTCATGTTTTGTGAGCAGAATGATATAGAAGAGGATCCACAGGGAGGTATCTCTGAGCTGGTGGTAGTTTGCCCAAAACCTTTCCAGATTTTCTACAGTCTTGAAACTCACATCAAAGGTACTTGCATATGTATGAGTGCACTGAGTTTGGTGGCAAAAAACTCATACTGTCTTTCAAGAGGGTGCATGCCACATGTTTACTGTCTTCGCAGTGAAAAGTCAACACTGAATGACATTACAGCGACAATTCACTGTGCGCTGTAATGTCTCCGTCGGACCCGGCACTGCTTTCTCGGGGTCCTGCACACCTCCCTGGAATCACCTCAACTCAGAGTTGATTATATTTATTAAAGGGATGCAGGGGACAGAGTTTTCTTGGAGGGTTTATGCCAACTGCAATTGCGCCAACATAAATCCCACGCTGTAAGGTCGATTACAGTAAAGTTGACACTGCGGTGTCATAGATCCCATGCCAATGCATCTCCTATCTGGTTGTTCTCTAGACTCCTTTACATTTAATGCACAGAGCATTGTGTGTTTTGAATGAGTCATTAGAGTTTCTGAAAAGTCTGAATATCTGTTCTCCTTCATTTTGCTGATCTTTTCCTTTCCCTGTCCCGGTTTGGCTCTGGATGGGATGCATGCCATCTACCCTGACATTCTTCTCTGTAAGAGGCCTGGATCTCCACCATCAGCTGGGTCTTTATCTAGTTCCATGCTATTACAGTGCAGGGAAGGAGGTGAACTAAAAGGCAGGTTTATATTCCCACTCTTGGGTAGCACTGTGAGAGCATCAGAATTTAGTAATGGCACATTCGTTTGTACAGAAGAATCCTCCTTTGCAAAACCACTTACTGTCAAAGTAGAATTTACTTGAAATGCTGACTGGGAGGTGGGTTGATGGGGACCACAAAACTGTAACAGTGCCATCAGGGTGCATCTAAACAACTATAGGTCTTTTTATTGGATAAATTCAAAGCTGGGAGGAGTGACATATCCAAAACAGTACTATCCAATTGCAGAGGGTTGGTAGCTGGTGGTTGCTCCGTGTTAGAAGCTGTATCCCCAGTTTCCATGTGCTGTTCACTAGCTTTATTAATTGCAACTAGCACAGTTCTGTGTGATTGGCCTGAGAGTGAGAGCAGACTTGCCCCAAATCTGCTTTAACAGGACCTGGAGATACTCAACCTTTGCCATCTAGAGCCCTTATCCATCCAGCCTGTTCCAGGGTCTCATCTGTGCTCAGGAAGGAAATCTTTGGTTTGCTTAACTGCTGCAGGCATCTCTGCAGGTTTCCTCAGTCCACCCACAGTCCCAGCTCCTGTCTAAGATTTGGGTGCTGTCTGTTCACAAAATGAAAGTCCTTTGATACACCATCTCCTGCTCAGCTGCTATGGTGTTCATCTGATGCTGTCAGTGCCACTTGTCAAACTCTCCCCAGCTCCTTTGTAGAACATTCAGGTCTCATCTTGTCAGTTGTAGCCATCTTATGGGCAGGTAAGGTGACTCTGGATGACTTGTTGGAAAAAACAGGTGTTCCGTCTTTAGGTCGGTCAGCTATAGACGCTTCAGTTTGGGCCCACACTGCCTGGTTAACCTGCTGCAGCTCCCAGTTCTGGTTTATCACTGTGTCTGAGACTCAAGCTTAGACTTCAACAGGAGCTTTTTGTTCTTGTGGTACTAGGTGATAATAGCGAGAGAGAAAAAATAGCGACCACATTAACAGCAAAAGCAAGAGGCGTGTACCAAGTTGTGATGTCAGAACCGCGACAAGTCAAAATGGCAAAAAACCTACCCAGCAATGGGAGTGTTTTCCTTCTGACTCTTTATGAACTCCACTTACAAGTTGCAGTTAAACCCAACACACCGACACACACTACAATAGTGTTTGAAAATCAGTAGCAGGAAACAGAACATAAAAGCCCTCCCAAGACTCAATAACATGCCACCAAATTGCAACCAAGTAGGAACACCTGTGGATCACAACGCAAAGCGCCACAGACAGATGGCTCAGCACACTAGTATAATATCACATACCTGGACACCATACTTCATCCATCAGCTACATGTAAGTTGTCAGCAGCAGAAATGCCATTGGAAGCTGCCAATTTGTGCCAAAGCAACCTGAGCCCCCAGCACCCCCTACTCTATATAAACATATCCTCCTTACTGCATGAACCACCACACCAGTGGGAATCAGTGGTCAATGTGGTGCAGTTCCCAGCCAGGCACACAGTGGCTCACAGACATGTTGAATTGGAGGAATAGGCATCTCACACAGTCAGCGCTGAAATACTCTGTTGCTGTCATGCCCCAGTTGCTGGTATCAACGCCACCCTTTTAACGTTGCTGAAGTGTATTCACCAATAGTCCCTTGCTATTTTCACCCAACACCTGTTTGGGTATCTTTCTTCTTCTTCTGCCGTTAACCACCTTTGGGCTGCCTTTTTTGGCTCCAGCAGCTGTTCCTCTGACAGGTCTCCACTCTCAGTCCCAGGCTCTGGGCACGCTCTGTGTGTTGTATGTTGCCATTCCCAGGATGATCTGTGTCCATCTCTAAACATTTCAGCAGTCAAGCAACGGCCTGTGCTGTGTTTTTTTCAGAATTGCAGGTTGACAAACCAAGGTCCATTTCAGCAGTACCCTCTCGACCTGCTGGTCCCATTGTGCCATCTTATGCTTTTCTACACCACTGACAACCAGTTCTGAAACTCTTTGGAAATCCATACTGGCTTCCAAGCTGCTCTGAGTGGAGGGAAGCAGGCTCCTCCACTTTGGACTCCATTTCACCCTCCTCTCCTCTCGAGGCTTCTCCATCCTACTGACAGGAAGCAGCAAAGCCCACTGCAAGAGTAGTAGAGAAGTTTCCATGGTGTCCTAGTCAAATGTTTCTCATTCTCTAACCCATCAATAGCTTAACCTGCTTTAATATCAATCAGTACTTCCCCATTCCTGTCAATGTCCATGGGGCAGAGGCAGTACAAAAACCAAGAGGAAAAAATGGCTGATAGTTGCAGCGTGACACTGCAAGCACTCTTGAGCCACATGTCACCACAGCCTAGGGTTGGATGACCATGACTTCTTGACAGTTCATTTAATGGCTCTGCAATAGAACATTTTATCAATGGGACCAAGGCTTCCCTGAGTTAGGTGAACAGTGGGGTAGCAGGTCTGTGACCACAGCTGAAATGAAGCAGCTGTTTGAAGGAAAACAAGTAGAATAAAATTTCAAAGGCTGATTATGAGCAATAAGCACATGCTGCTTCATATATATATATATATGTGTGTATATATATATATATATATATATATATATACACTGTATTTATATATATTTAGATATGGATACTGTATATAAAACAACCTTTACAGGTACACTAAAATACAACAATAGCTTAACCTGATTTATTATGTCAGTTTGCATCTGTACCCCCGCTGAGGCTTAAAATAAGCAGAATTGCCTAGCCCTCCTTTCCCAGTGAACAAAAACTAAAATCAAAAATAAGGGCACTGGAAAACAAAGAATATCCAAATCGGTTCACCAGTTTGGGGATTTGGGAGAACTACGTTAACTGGAAAGAAATTTGGCCACACTCTCACCTTGTAAATCTCAATTCATATTTAATGCAATATGAGATATCCAAAAAATGTACCTGACACCTTCAAATTATATCAGATTGAAACTGTTTCAACAGTAATTGCACAAGATGTGCAAGACAGCTGGAACAATTTTATTATTCTTTGGGACTGCTAAAAGGTACAACACTTCAGGGATATTACATGAATTAAACTGAACCCTCAGCTTGGGTTGTCCCGTATACCTATATGGAAAACAGGCCCTGGGTTTCTTTGGGTTTTATGGACGGACTGGATGAACCAGTAATCTTTTTGCCGTAATTGTCTATGTTTCTTGTCAGACAAATTCTCTCCCAAATCACCACATTAAAGAGTAGTTGGGATAAAATAAATGTGGCATGGAGTTTTCATGTCCTGCTCATTACTGTGGCTGTGAAGAAATGTATTACACGTCACTGGCTAAAAACAGAAATACTGTCATATGGAATATGGCATGCTGAAATATTAAATGTAGTACATATGGAGAATCTTAAAGTAAGTTTCAAAAACAAAAGATTACAATATTCCTTGAGCTGGGAACTTATTTTAAAATTGATTGAAGATTAGGAGAATGAGAGAACCTACTGTAAAACTTGAAGTTTTCACTGACAAATAATTTACATTATTTTTGCTGAAGCACCAATTAGAGCTACAATAAATTTACACTAATTAGCGCTATTGCACTTTCGTTCCATTATCATGAATGTGACACTAATGACTTAGTGCAAAATTAAGTTTGCACAACTGTGGTTGCATTTGTGTCTGCACAAAATTACTTTGCATGAAAACAACTAGTTTTGCAGAATATTTGTCCTTATAAATGTAAACAGTTACTGTACAGTAAATGTAATACATCTATTTAGGCATTTAGATTTGAATTAATTACGGTTTCTTTGATATTTCTTAGGCTAAGATATTTTAACTTATAAATTACCCTGCTGCTACTTTCAGAAAAGTATATAAATTAATCGATAATGTGTAGTAAGTGATTGATATAGCCATTGGTTTATACAAGCAATAGCACACAAGCGAAGTGTGGGTTATCTCTAATAAGAGCACACCATATGCACCTGGGCGTGTTTCTTAGGGACATAAACTCACATCAGAGTGTGTTATTGCACTTATAAATGAGCCCTCTGGTACAGAAGTTAATTTAAAATGCACATGCAAAGTGTATATAAAAAAGAGTAGAAATATGATTTGTAGAAAAGACAAAATGTCATTCCTGCAATGGAGCTCTTTCTTTTAAAGTCACTGAAGGAGGTTGGTGTCTGTGTCTGTGTGTGTCTACTCCCAGTCACAAATTGTGAAAAATCATGTTTTTGGTTGTATTACATATTTCCTTTTTACGTTCACCATCCACTTTCACTTACAGCAATGGGAGCAAGTGTGGTCTCATGAAATTTTGTTACAGCAATGGGGAGCGGCGTGTCCCATATTCTGTTATGTATTTATTATAGAGTTTCTGGTCCTCGTGCCTCCAAAGATACAGGAAGCATTTTTTTTGCATACTTTCATTGTTTTTAACACATTTCTGTCCTAAACAGCTGCCTTGATCGGGACTGAGCATGTCCTTAGTGGCCCCTGTACATACTTGTTTCCTGTTTCACACTTCTGAAACCATAGCAGTCACAGTGGAAAAGTAAACAAGTTTTTGTTTACTGCTGACAGTAATGCAGTGATGTTTTAATTCAGCATTTTTACATCTAGGATTCATAGGAGACTACAAAGTGTATTGGGAAGGAGGAGGCGAGTCTGGCGTTGGGAACAAGTGGGACCAAGAGGTGGACGTTCGAGGAGAAAACTGCCAGTGAGTAAAAGTAAATTACACACTGAAAAGAGTACATGTTTGTGGCTTATGCAGGAAGTGGGAGTTGTATACTGTGACTGGTATTTCTTTGATGGTCCCCCATAGTTGTAATTCTTTGTTAGGTGGCGAGCTATCACACTGTGAGCTGTGCCAATCTGTGTTTTTGTTTACGGTTGGAACAGTTCACTGATTCAATATTGTTATGGGGTTCTGGAGTGGAGGGTAGTGCCAGTTGGCTAGTATATCTTCTGATAAGGACACAGCTTGGAAGATGTACTAGTAATCGGATGTAAGTTCTTAAACCTGTTTTATAAATGTATGTATGTATGTATGTCATGTATTGTTAATGTCACGGGTAGTGGGGTATTTTGTCCCTGTTTGTTACATATGCACATGCTTGAAACGCAAAATAATAAAATATATTTAATGAAAAGAAGGGAGGAAAGGTGAGGTTCAAACAGTGGGAATAGTGATGGTTAAGTAACAAGTGGGAAGTTAGAAGAGAAGTGACAGAAGGAGTGGAAAGGGTTTTGGACCAGCCTTGCCAGGGTGGACTCAGACAAGGCACAGTACTCCACATCTATGTACCAAACACTGGCAAGACCTTCTTGAGGATGAGTATGTCATGGACTAGGTGGAAGGTGAGCCTTGTTCTGGTATAGTGCATCAAGCTTAGGGTGCTGCTTATTGCATATGGTGTCATTTTGAATGGAGGGATTCCAGTTTTCATCCAGCCACACAATGAGGTGCATCTTCTTCAAGGGGGTTCATCTAGAGTCTTTTTTTTTTGAAATTGTACTTTATTTTATATTCAAAATATTTGACACACTAGAGACAAGAAATTATACAGACAGTACAAAATACAATAAATACATTTTGGTCATTACACATTTTCATTTGATTTCAAAATAATATACAGTATATAAACATGGACAAAAACAATCACAAACAGCAAAAGGGAGGGACAAGAGAAGTGGGAGGTTTACTCTTGAAATTTCAGCTGTTGAGATTGAAGATGGAGATACCTACTACTGACTCAGCCTAACTCTGTATCACTCACCTACCTGTGGAGTAAACCCAGCTGCAACCCATCCTAGGTCCTAAAGTCAGGATCTCAGAGTGAGACTGTTCAGGTTGTTCAGGTTTGCTCCATAAGCACCTCCAGAATCTCTTTATCCTCCCTAAATGCCATGTAATGAAAAAGGGCAACCACCTGCTTTAAATTTATCTAGTTGTAACCAGAGCTTAGCAGTAAGTCACTCCATTTCCAAAATCTTACAGCAAATGGAGTATCAATCATCAGGAGGAAACTTTGGAGTTAGCCAACAATGAGTTATGGCTTTGAGGGTGTTGACAACTAAAATAAAGTATAGGTAACAGAGAGATCCAGACTTCAGGGAGGGTGGAGAAAGGCCAAACAACCAGTTCTGAATGGCCAGTGGAGGAGGTATATTGAAAATCTTCCCTACTGCCTCTCCCATCAAATTCCAAAAACAGATAATAAGGGACATCCCAAAAATGTGGAAAGTTGTTCCTCTACCCGGCAGCCTCTCCAGCACAAGTCTGATGTGTGTTTGCCAAGGTGTTGGGTAACCACAGGTGGGCAAAATAATCTAACCACTACTTGCTATCTGAACTCCCTCCACAGGGGCAGAGGTAGTACAATGTATTCCTTTCCAGATCCTCTGCCACTATGAGTGATTAAGCCCAGCACCTGTCTCCACAGCCCAATGCTCTTTAACATGGCATAACTGATCTGGCTCCAATGAGAGAGGGTGGCCACTATTTTGGAAATAATCCCTCTGGCTCCGGAGTCTGGGCAAGCTCATATAGACAGCTTTGTACAATATTAGGGACTTATTCAACTGGCTAGCTACTTTTCCCCAGTTAAGTAATGCTTCAACTGGAGATAGCAGAAGAAATCCTTTTGTGGCAGCCTAGACTTGGATTTCAATTGAGGGAAGGATTTAAGAACATCTCCAGCATAAAACTGGCCCAAACTGGACAAACCTCACCTAGCCCAGAGTTTAAATGAATTGTCCCATTTCTGTGGGAGGAAATCCAGACAGCTCTTAAGAGGCATCTGAAGATGGAGACTCAGTGGGAGCTGGAGGCCGGGCAGACCTTCCACCAGATGGGCTTCAAAATGGCAGTCCAGGGGTTTTCCAAAAATACCATGGCCAATCTAGGTTCATCAAGGACCATAAGGCCCCAGACTGGCAAGCTCCAGTGAATTTGTTTCAATTTCCACCCAACTTGGGAGGTTCTCCCTCCTCATCAAGGGATCAGAGCCTGCAATTGGGCCACCCAGATGTATTTACAGAAGTCTGGAAGGCCTAGCCCCTCTTTCCTTTGGGGCCGATAGAACATTCCATCTGACCTAGGGACCTTGCCTCTCCAAATAAATTTAGTAAGGAGATTTATAATGGTTTCTAAAATTCTCTAGGAGGTCTAAGTGGAGAGTGGAAAAAGGAAGAAAAAAAAAGAAAAAGAAACCTGGGAGAACATTCATTCTTAATGTTTGATTCTCCTGGAAAGGGACAGGGCAGCTCCCCAACAGGTACAGTCTGACTGAATCTCTTAGAGGAGTTTGAGATGGTCGGCAGGGTATAATTTGTTCAGATCTCTTGGGATCCACACCCAAGGTATCTAAATCCAGATTGCCCATTTAACATGTCCCAGATCTGGTAGAGGCATTCGGGGACAGCTTACTGGAATTATCTCAGTTTTAGATTAATTAACCCTGTATCCCAAGAGTGCTCCAAATTCCCTCAACAATTCAAATACCTTAGGCAAGGCCTGGACTGGGTCTGACACATATAGAAGAGTGTCATCTGCGTATAATGAGATCCTGACCTCCGTGTCACCACTTTGATACCATTAAAAGCAGGGATTGTCGAGCGGTGGCCGCTAAGGGTTCCATGCTCAAGGCAAATGGAAGGGAGAGAGTAGGCATCCCTGTCTAGTTCCCTTTCTATTCTGAATATTGGAGAGGTGACTCTGTTGCCTTAATCTGTGCCCTTGGATCCCTGTAGAGATTATTAATCCAACCTCTGAACCTTTCTTCGACCCCAAATTTAACCAAAATCTGGTCTAGGTAGGCAGGTCCAGGCAATCAAAGGTCTTCTCTGCATCCAAAGATACCACTACTCTCAAGGTCTTGACCAATGAAGAAGAGGGGAAGCGAGTGTATTTAAGAGAATATGAACATTGTCCTGGAGATGTCTACCTGGAATTAATCCAGTCTGGTCAGGGTGAACTAGGGAGAGGATGGCGCCCTGGAGGCAGGAAGCCAACAGTTCTGGCAAAAATCTTTGCCTCTTGATTTAATAGAGAAATTGGTCTGAAGCTGGGGCATAGGGAGGGGTCCTTTCCGACTTAGGCAAACCGTCACCAGAGCCTCACCCAAGAATCAGGTGTCACCCATATTCTTGAGCCACATTGAAGACCTTAACAAGGAGGGGGTCAGGTCAGCTGCGAAGCATTTGTAAAACTCAGCTGTGAAGCCATCTGGGCGGGTGTCTTACCTGCTTTAAGGGATCTAATTACCATTTTGATCTCTGCTTCAGAGAAACCCATTTCCAGGCCCCTGCTTTGTTCTTCAGAGAATTTTGGCAAAGCCACCCTGTCCAGGAAATTCTGGATTCCTAAGGCATGACCTGGCCACCACTCCTCTGTGTATAAATCTTTATAAAATCTTTGAAATTCGGTGACAGTCTCTGTGGGTTGGGTGATCAGTGGTTGATCATGGACTGACAATTTAATTAGGGGAATATATCTATCAGCCTCTTGCTTGTGGGCGTGGGGCTAACAATATGCCGCTCTCTCCCCTCGTAGTATTTTTGTCCTGTGTGTACAGCATTTTCAGTTTGTCTCTGCATTAACTTATTATATTCATCCCTCGTTTCCTTAAGCTGTTGCAGTAAAGTTTCTTTCTGGAACTCTTGTGCTCAGCTTCAAGTGCAGCCACTCTGTCAGAGGCCTTTTAATGGAGGTCTGATGTTGTTTGTTCTTATAAGAGAATGAGCAATTGTGTGCCCTCTAACATAAGCCTTGAGGCCATCCCTAAATAAATGTAATGGCCATCTCTCCTTCAGGATTATCCTGTATGTAATGTTTTATTACTGCTTTAGTAAATTCTACATACATTTTGTCATGGAGGTCCTGGATCAAATCTCTAATGACCCGGTCTTCTCGTGGTTTCCCGTGAGACAGGCCAAGATCATGGCTTGATCGGAGAAGGCCATGGGTGGATTTCCATATCTCTAAAGTATAAGCCAGACCCTTCTGAGGTGTAGAAACAGTCTAACTGGGAATATGAGCCTGAGGCCGCTGAATAAAATGTATAGTCAGGCTTCTGTGGATTTTGTAAGTGCCAAGGGTCCACCAGGCCTCCCCCAACCTCAGGATCTGCAACAACCTAGAACAGGCCCTGTGACCCCTGCACATCAGGCTCTATCAAGGTTCAGGTCCTCTATACAGTTTCAGTCTCCAGCACAGACCACCTGGCCCTCAGGAAGACTGGCAATAACTTTAAACAGGGATCTAAAGAATTCATCTGTGGGTGGGGTGGGGTCATATGCTGAGATAATGTGAAGTAATCTACCACTGTACAGGCCTGAAAGCACCAACATTCTTCCAGCGCCATCCGTGGTGACATTTTGGATTTGGAGGGGCAACCTACAGTGAATCAAGATGGCTGAGCGGCTCTTTTGGCTTGTGGATGTTAATCACATAAGAACCACCCAGGACCTTCATAGTTTTAGGTGTTCCAGGCTAGAAAGCCTTGTTTCTTGGAGATAGGCCACATCACATTTTCCTTTTTTGAGTTCAGTCAGAATTCTCATTCTTTTAACTGGGCTATTAATGCCTTTAACATTAATAGAGCATATTTTAGGTCAGCCATTTTACATTAGTATCAGAGGAGAAGAGAGGATTGCTAGACCTCTTATAATCAATACCATGGGCTCACTACTTATCAAAATGTTCTCATCTTTCCACAAGCTGTCGGTCAACCTTGGGAGGGATGGGAAGGAGTTAGGCACAATAAAACAATGTACCCAAACACAAAAATAGAACCCAAAACTAGGTTGGGTACAGGTAGGTGAACTCCAAACCAGCTAGGGGTCCCCAACATCTAACACATAGTAAGTGGGTGATTACCACAAAGCAGCTAGTGCCATAATACAAACAATCCAAACAAATGTGAACAGAGAGGAGGAATAATCCTTCAGAGGGAGAAGCCCGCAAAGTCTGGGGCAAGGGTTGAAAGTTCCTGCCTACGCAGGAGTTTTTATTTTTTATTTATTAAATTCTCGGATTACAAATACCTTTGAGCAGAAACTGCTCATTTACAAAGGTTCCACGTCAAAGGATGAGGTCAACATACATACAGAGGTAGTAAAAGAATGCACAATAAACAACCAAAACAGCTAAAAGAAAAAATAAAGATACTCAGTTATAACATACTTTGAGATAATATTCATAAAACGAGCAGCTTGAGTAGGCAGCTGGCTGCGGTAACAATAAGAGATAGAGGCACCATAGGCAGTTAGTATGCAGGCATGCGACCGGGAGAGGAAGTTGGCAGGCTAATGGGCCACTGTCCGATGGTGGTGGAAAATGTCTTGTACCAGTGGAGATGTGAAGCAGGAAAGGAGTCACAAGGCTCAGTTCCAGAGGAATGAGATTGGGAAAGGGTGGGCTGTGAGACATGAGTGAGCTGGGAGGTGTTTGAGAGATCTCTGTTCAGAGAAGCAGTCACATTGAGTGGTAGAGGTGAGGTAAAGTTTGAGATTCCTTTTGAAGGGTCCAAGTGTAGTAGAGGAAAGTGCTTCTTTATTGAGGAATTGAACCATTTAGCGGCTCTATAGATAAGGACCGCTGACCCATGGAGTACGACATCTGGGAACCTGAAAGGTTAGAGATTGGGCACCACGTGTTTGTTGAGTGCCACTGTAGGTAGTAAGGAGTGAGCTAACACCAGGTGGCATGAGACCAATGAGAATCTTTTGGTACATAAGCAGGTCTGGTATTGTATTCTGCTGTAGGGGTAGCCAGCTGGCCTGTGCATAGAGGTCACAGGTATGAGTTTGTTGGGCTGCACCCATCAGTAGTCTACAGGCTTTCTTGAGACAACTGAGATCCTCCGGAGGACACTTGTTGAGGCAGAGCCATAGATGGCAAGGCCGTGAGTCAATGACTGAGGTGACAGAGCTTTAGATGGCTAGTTTAAGGGCATCCACAGGCATACAGTGCTTGTGTTTGTGTAGAAGTCCAATCATATATTGGCGGTCTTGGCAACAGTGTCAATATGCCGAGTGTGAGGAGAGGTACTATCCAGGGTAATACCAAGGTACTTGAACTCCTTGACATGTTCAAGTGGGTTCCCAGCATGGCTCTTGATGGTGAGGTCAGAACAGTTGTGCCTGCTCTGTCGGTTACAGAAGGACATGGCTTTAGTCTTGCTGTGGTTCAGGACAAGTTTATGAGAACTGAACCAGTCTTGATGGGATTGAAGTCGGAGCTGCAGCTGGGATTCAAGGACTGTAATGTCATGGTGGCTGGAAAACAGGACTGCATCATCTGCGTATAGTAATATTTTTGGTGGCAGGCACTGGGGAGATTGTTGATGAAGAGAGAAGAGTAGAGGGCCCAGAATAGACTAGGGGTCTCCAGAGCAGACTGGTTTCTCATCCGAAGAATCCTGCAATCCTAACATGTTGGATCTGATTATCAAGGTAGCTGGTGAACCATGGAAGGCCATCACTGGAGATCCCAATGGAGGACAGTTGCTTGAGCAGTAGGGGGTGGTTAACTGTGTCGAATGCCTTGGTATGGTCTATAAATGCTGCCCCTCCACAATTCCCTTTGTCAAGCGTGGCATGGATGAAGGTTGTAAATTCCAGTAGTGCAGTGCCCTTTTCTGAAGCCATACTGCTCTGGGCACTGTACATTGTACTATCCAGGAATTCAACTAGTTGGTCCGACACTATTCACTCCAGCACTTTGGATAGTGGGGAGGAGTGAGATAGGTCTGTAATTGGTGTGCAGTGTCCTATCTCCCTTTTGTGAACGGTGTGACAGTGGCTTTCTTTCAGAGAGAGGGAAATGGCCCAATCTAAGTGAGAGATTAAAGATCTTTGTAAGTGGTTCTAAGATTTCATCGAGGACTTGTGCCAGCAGTTTCAGGTCAAGGAGTCACCACTGTACCCTTGTTGCTGATGGCCTTTGAATGTATTTTCTAGCTACTTGTGGTGGGACTTCCTTAAAAAAGCTTTGGGGTTGTATGTTCTAGTTGAGGTAACTTGGGAGGAGCTGGAGGGAGGTCGTCGAAAAATTTGGTGGAAGGACACTGTCCAGGTTTGTAAATGCATTATTAAAAGTGCTGGTAATGATACCTAGGTCAGGTGTAGGAGTGCCATGAAGGTTGAACATATGGGTGGTGCTTTAGGATCCTTGCCTGTGAGTTCTTTCATGTTGTTCCAGAATTTGTTCCCTAGCCCCAAGAGTTGGTCAGAGCCTCTTTGTAATAGCTGTGTTTAGCATTCCGTATTCTTCAAGTGCAATCATTTCTGGCTGCTTTGTATAATTGTATCTTTACTTGTGCTGGAGTTGCACGAGCACAATGCCAGGAGGTGGTCTCTCTGTGCTTGAGCAGAGTTAAAGGTCAGTAGTAACCCAGGGGTTGGTCTGTCCTTTGACCTTCATCTTTTCACTGGTGCATAGTTGTCACAGGCTTCGTTGAAACATTTGATAAATAGGTCCAGAGCTTTGTTGGTGTCATTGAGGAGTCAAGCACTGCCCAGTTCAGCCTGGTTAGATGGGATTTTAACAGCTGGAGGTGCCCTTGTTTGATAACCCTGACATAGATAAGCTTGGGAGGGGCTTGTGGTATTTGTTTGACCAGGAGCAGATGACAGGCGGTGGTCACTTATTGTATCCGGGAGTACAGAAGCGTTGGAGATGCGTTCAGGCGGTTAGATAGAATCCAGTCTAGAAGTGTAAGGAGCCTGTTCTATAGTTACACCTAGTGGGAGCATTGACCAGTTGAGTGAGGTGATGCGCTCGGCTGCATCCTTATGGTAGCAGCCTCAGGCGGAGAGCCAGTTAATGTTAAAATCACCCATGATTATGGTTTCAGAATTATGTTGCTGGACCTTTAGATATTCCATGATGCTATGGAAGCCAGCAGACTGGTCTCTTGAGGGGTAGGTAAACTGAGATGACAGTGAGTTCCTTGTTATGTGCACCAAGGAGGATTTTGATTGTGAGGACCTGAGAGGAGTTGCTCAGGCTGGGATGGGATGATGTGACCCATAAGGGTATCCTTAAGATAGATGGTACAGCCCAATCTGTTTAGCAATCCTGTCTTGCCTGAAAATGCAGTAGCCAGGGATAGAGACTGAGGTATCAGGGATTTTAGGGTTCAGCCATGTTTCCACAACTGAGAGGACATCAGGGTTGTGCTGTAGGATCCATGTTTGGAGGAGCCAAGTTTGTTGAGGATGCTGCAGGCATTGATGGATGCCATGGTGAGTGTCCCTGTCCTTCTGCTTGGTCCACTGCTGGCTGCCCAGGTGGTCCTGGGTTGGGCGAAATTTCTGAGGCAGGAGCAGCATAAGGAGAATTTGTAGGAGAAAGGATTTCAGCATCTTGTAGATACCTGGTGGTTAAGTCATAAGCCAAAAGAAAGTATCAACAGCTGAGGTCCAGAGTCCAGAATGTGTTAGAATTCCTGAAGGTGATGAACTGTGCCTGCGCATATGCAGGATGTGAAATCCTTTTGTCTGCATGCTTCTTTGTCATTCAAAGAGGTTGTTGAAAAAGCCCACATACAGATCATGGAGCAGGTCAGACGAAAATGTGGATTCAAGCAGACCTAGAGTCACTGAGTTTGTCAGACTTAATTGCTTGACTTATGTTTTGCTTGGGATAGCGTCAAAAGTTGATTTTAAATGAAAAATGCAGATACCTGGTTGTGATGTTTTGCAGAAATCCAGTTCAGGAGACTTTCACGGATGTAGTGAGCAAGAATGGTATAGTTACTCCAAGCAGAAAACCATGTAAATCCACAAAACTAAGCTACAGACACAGACAAGCAGGTTGTTGAGCTCAATGTTGATATCAGCTTCCCTCGCTGTTAGATGATTTCACCGCCTCCATGGTGCTGAATTGATGTGAGTTTCCCCCAGGTGCAGTGTAAGCACCCTCAAGGCTGCTTTGCATGGTCTACATGTCTCTCCGTTGCCACACACCTGTTCCCTCTTCTTGTTTTCCCAGTGAGGATGCCTCAACTAGGGCCATCCCAGGCGCACATAACGATTTTAGATCCAACAGGCGGGATCCTTGGCTCCCCCAAAATTATGGGAAGGTGGGAACCCTGGGCCCCTAACTATGGAAAGGGTCTAACAATGGATCCAGTAAAACCCTTCAGAAATGAGTCTTCCACAATGCTAATTATAGGATCTTGAATCAGCCCAAAAGAAGAACAAGTATAACAAGCACAAATATAATAATGAAACACTGCAGAGTAAACCCAGTTTCCTTAGTGATCCCCAAGATAAATCCCCAATTCAACTAGCCACAGATTGAACCAGTTCAGAGTAAAAGCCAAGACAAGGTTCAGTTTGAAGGTCTAAACACAGCATAGCAAAGTGTAGGGGAACAAAATAGCTCCTCGTGCGTATTTAATCCCTACTTGTAGCTGTGACTGGTCAGTTCTTGGAAGTTTTAGGTGATCTGGCAGCTCTCATAAGGAAGGGGGCACTGTATCACTTTAATCACAAATTCTTATATAGGTAAAGTAAATCTGGAGGTCTCTGGTCCTCTAATCAAGGAATATCGAGAAGAATAACCATGTATAAACACCAGAAAATAAAAGTCCAGGGTTACATAAGTCTAGTGACCTCACACCACCAATAGTACCAATTCACCCCATTCTCATCCACAAACTCAGGGCAGTTCTTCATTTACCAGTCCAGCACAACAGGCTAAATCTACTGACTGTCCATACAGAGTCTCCTAGCTTAAACAGGAAAAATATACACATAGGATACGGACTAAGTAACAATCTTGTAAAACAAAGTAACTTTTATGATGTTAAGCCAGCTAGGAGCTTGCCTGTCATTCTACTGTCCTTGATTTCCAACTTGAAAGTGCGACACTTGCCATGCGAAAAGAAATTTCATTACTGTATACATAGAGGAATTCGGTTAAGGGAGGGCATGACTGGTGCAGCCGAAAATGGAAATTCAGGCAGGAAACCGAATCTCTGCATGTTTAGTTCCTAGTCCTCCATTTGGGCACAAAGTTCCTTCTTACCAGACTATGCCTTGAATTTGAGAGGAAAAAGAAGAAAGATTCTTGAGTTCCCAGCTGCCAGGTATTCACATCATACCCAGCCTGGCTTTAAGGAATATAATTGTAGCCCAGATTGGGTTATTAATTCAGATATGGCCATTTTATTTAACCATTTGGACATATCCACATGAAGATGGAGGAGGAGTCCCTCTTGCTCTGCCTGTTCGTTTCCCACCTGGCGCCACTCCCAGAAGAGCTCTTCAATTTCCTGTTTGGCTCTGTCCTTCTTCAAGTCTGGGAGATCATTTTCCATGGTTTCCAAAAATGGGACCGCAGCCAGTAGGGAGTCAAAACTTTTACTACCTTCCTTCCTCCACCCATAATCTCATGGGGTAGCTTAATTAAGCCTTCATGCCTTTTTCCTTATGGTTCACCACATATAGGACTTTTCCTTTTAGCCATCATGATGGGGAAAATCTTAGTCAACATAAACTCTAGTGCCATCTAAGTTTAAATCTCCCTTTTCCACATCAATCTAAGTATTTTCACTTTGACAGGAAACTTCAAAAATGTTATTAGCAAGGATTGAGGGGAACCCCTGCTTGGGCTTAGGAGACACCGCCCTGTGGGCTCTCTCTATTTCTATAGCAAAATCATCTTCCAAGTCGAGTTCTTTTATTAACCAGCATTCCAGAAATTGGGCAGGATCATCTTGTTCAGCACCCTCTGGGATTCTGAACACTCTTATATTGTTCCTGTGGGCCCTGGCCTCTGCATCCTCGACCCTCAAGGTAAGGCTCTCTCTCTTCAGTGCAAAAATGCCAGCAACCTGCCAAAGGCCATGTGCTTGCTTTGTATTGACTCAAGCTGGGTCTCTACCAAAGTCATGCGGGCTTCCAGTTTATGAAGTCTTTTGTATATTGTGACTTTTCCGTCGATTTTTTAAGCAGCCTAATAATCTTGTTGCTCTCTCCTGTGGATACCATGAGCCGATTCCAACCAGACTCCTCATCTCCTGATCTCGTAGCCGCTGATGACTGAGATGGTGTGGGACTTAGGCCGAGGCCTGATGGACAAGACCGCCTGCCGACCACAGCTGGGAGCTCCACAGCACCGTTTTTTAGTGCGTCCCATCCTGTAGTGGATCCCCGACACTAACGAACTGCCCTTGCAGTGTAAATTCAATGTGCTAGACCACGGATTGAATTAGATTGTATGCCCAGGGAACAGAGCACTGATTCAGGTGTCCATTCGGTAGGTGGCGTCACGGAAGTCCCCCATCTAGAGTCTTTCTATTTACATAATTTATTATTTCTCTTGCTTTGGCATACCCTTTCCCTTGGTCTTGCCCAGTCCCATCTCCCAGTGTCCCTACTGCTTACCTCCTGGTTTCCAACCACACAGGTTCACCCCCTCTTGATGGGACCTGCTGTCCTGGGTCCAACCTCCTGCCCCCTCCAGCTTGCTGAGGCAAGGGTTCCTGGGATTCCTGGGTGGTCAGTTTCTGAGGTTGAGGTCTGAGTGTCTACGATCATAGAGGCTGAAGCAGACATTTCCTCCTTTCATTAGGTCTTGCTCTGTAGGATGCCAGCACATGTGGAGGTCAATCGGAGACACTTAAGTGTGCCTTACACAGGCCTCAGCTGATGTCCTCCCTCCCACATCGCTGGCTACTTTAGAACCACTTGTAGTCTCTCAGGTGGCAGTAAAGCAGTGGCAGCAGAAGCCCTCCCTCCCAGGAGGAAGAAAGTGTCTCAGAGATCCTCAGCCTTCCTTCTCCTGTTCAGCCCTTGATGGCCCAAGCTCATTCCCAGGCCTGGGTCACTGTCAGCACGTGTGGTAGTGCTACGCTTCACTGGTGTGCCAGCTCATTATCTACAGTCTTGAAAGCCAGAGTAGTATGGAACCTGTCAAGTTCTGCTTAGTGTCAAAGGGCATGGAAACAGTCTTTCTGGTATCAAGAGAGCTGGTTTGAGTGGAAAAAACAAAACAAAACAAAAGACAGTGTCATCTGGGTATGTATGTGTGTGTGTGTGTATATATATATATATATATATACAGTATATATATATATATATATATATATATATATATATATATATATATATACAGTATATATATATTTATATATATATATATATATATATATATATATATATAATAGGTGCAGTCACGCCCTATAGTTAGGGTTGAGTAGGCACTTTAATGTTAAACCTCAATTTTGCACATTAATAACTTTGCAACCATTCAATGAATTTGCATGAAATTTGAACTGCGGTCTGGTATGGTAGATCTGTTGATTTACCAAGTTGCGTTGCTACATTTTTCCTTGTTGTTCTGCAACCAGACCGTTTGATGTTTAAGTCTGAAATTTGGAGCATAGAGTGTGGGTGAAAGAACAATCCAGCATTGGTTTGGTTAAAAATATTAATCTGTTCCAAAGTTATTTTATTTAAAATTTTTGGATTCTGAGCATGCTCAGTTCACTCCAAGATATTCATATGTATATTTTTCGGACTAGGATTGGGCTCACAGTCAAGGATTTTGCGGCTTGTGGATGAGGATTTAAAAAAATCCTAGTCCGTCAGAAAAATTCCTTGTCCGTGACCACCATCTTGTTTTCATTTTCCCCAAACAAAATGTCGTGGCTTTATCCACGGGTGACTTTTGGTGTTATGAGGTGTGGGTTTTGTTCAGGGTGACACCCTCTACAAACCCATACCTTTAGTTTCTTCATTTTGTTAAAAATAGCCGTTTGAAATGTCAAAATTATTTGACTGCAACTTGCTAACGATCCTCTTTGTGAGGTGACAAATCCTAGTCCACCAGCCGATCCTCTTTCATGAGGCTGCAAAATCCTTGTCTGTCATTTTGTGACCAGAAGGCCCTTCTCACGGATGAGGATTAAGCTGACAGTCCTCTTTCATGAGGTGACAAAATTGCAGTCCATAAGCTGCCAAAATCTGAGTCCACCACCCGATCCTCTTTTGTGAGGTAGCAAAATCCTTGATTGTCACTTAGGGACCAGATGGCCAAAATCTAATGGTCAAGGATTTCTCACAGACTGTGATTCGACAGCTCACGGAAGGGATTGATCTGACAGTCAGGGATTTTGCTACCTCACGAACTAGGAATTTTACACTTTTAAAACTTTTCTACTGCATTGTAACTTAATGGTTTTGTCTTTAACTTGCAATTTTAGGGTATTAAGGGGATGCCAAAGAGATGTGAATTATGCTATTTAGGTGTTGTAAGTTAAGCAGTTCCATAGATATGCCATCATAAAGTTGAGATTTTTCTCATAGGATAACATTGCAGTGCCGTATGCTTTTCTGCAACGTATCTAAAGCGGCTCAAGATACAGACTTTTGTCACAAAATTCTTAGTCCCTCTGCAGGCGACTAAGTACAGAAGTAAGTTGGAAAGTCTTGAATACCATGAATTTTGAATTTTTTCTACTTTGTCGGTTACTGAGATATTTGGAAAACAGTATTCCAATTGCTCATTTTCAGGTCCATGGGCCAGTATTACGCCTTCAAAGTTAGCACCATGGCGCTTTCAGCACCATATCTCATAAATGATGTGAGATACAGATTTGGATGATCTATGATGCATAGATGTCTCACTGTCATGATTACAACAAATCTTTAATTTTTTCCTAGCTACTATGGTTCCAGAGATATTGGCAGATTAGTGTTACAAGAGTTCCTTGCCCTATATAGGGCTGCTGTGTGAGCTCTGTAGCTATGTGTAACTGGGAGCAGAGGTCCAGAGGGTCTGTGCTCCACAGATGCATATAGTTTATGCACAAATGGGCAGCTTGGTGGAGCATGGGGTCCGAAGACTAGCTCCCACCAACCTATCTATTTACTAGTTATATTACACTTTTCAAAAAGAAGGAAATTCATTGCAAAAACTTTGTTTAATGCATCAGTTAGGGTTAAAGCTACAAAAGTGAGGAAATGAGACATTAGGTTGAGCCCTAACCCTCTACCCCCATCCTCCACAGACTGAAAGATGCCAGGGTGTGCCATGGGGTTGTGAGCTCTAACTCTCACCCCATTCTCCTTTACTGTAGCATATCAACCTGTTTACATGTGGAATGGGGTGACAGTTGGTCCTCGGGACCCCGTGGCACACCTCGGTGTCTGTCGGTCTGTGGAGGATGGGGGTGGGGTGTTGGAGCTCACCTAACATCTCATTTCCTCACTTTTGTCACTTTAACTCAAAATTATGCATTAAATGAAGTTTTTGCAATATATATATATAGATACAGTATTATATATATTTATATATATATGGGTTAAAGTGACAAAAGTGGGGAAATGAGATGTTAGGGTACAACCTCTGACCCCCAAACCCCCATGCTCCACAGACTGACAGATGCTGGGTGTGCCATGGGGTCACAAGGCTCAACTCTCACCCCATTCCATGTGTAAACAGCTTGACATGCTACAGTAAAGGACAATGGGGTGAGAGTTAGGCCCTCACGACCCCAAGGCACAATCCAGTGTCTGTCAGTCTGTGGAGGATGGGGGTGGGTGGTGGGGGGGTTAGGGGGGCTCTACCTTAATGTCTCATTTCCACTTTTTGTCGCTTTAATCCTAACTGATGCATTAACAACGTTTTTGGAATGACTTTCCTTACTTTTTGAAAAAGTGTAACATAACCAGTAAATAGCATGTGTTGGTCAGCCCCACGCTCCCACCAAGCTGCCCATTTCTGCATAACGATATCATCTGGTAGTGCAGGTCCTCCGGACTCTGCACTCCACTTACACATAACTACGGAGCCATACAGCAGCTCTATAGGGCAAGAACACTTGTAACAGTAATTTGCCAATATCTTAGCAACTGTAGCAGCTATGAAAACAATTCAAGTGGCATAATCATGGCAGTGAGACCTCCAATAAGGGACATGGTCAACCAAATGTGTATCTTGCATTGTTTTTGAGTTACAGGCCCGTGGGCACAACAATTCAACAGGCGTACATAACTCAGGCATTTTTAGGATTTTTCCACCCAATTGCAACACAGCATTTTGGGGACCCCACCTCATGAACAATGCCACTGTCATTTCATTAATCTGTTTGAAATCTGAGTTCGCTGGCGAATGCGCCATTCTGTGCCACAGGTGCAAAACCATGTTTTGGGCAGGATGTGAAAAACTACATCAGAATACTGTTCATGAGGAGGTGTGAAAAGGGTAATGTTGAAAACCGGAGGAAAATAGGAAAAATTGGCAAGATTATGAAACTGTACCTGTGCAGCAGTAATGTGGCCATTTTCAGAATTTTTAACCACATTTTCAACATGAGCTTTTGGAAATCCTCTCATGAATACTGGCACTGTGATTTTGTTAATCCATTGAGAAAGTTAATTTCGCACAGTGAGCGCCATTCTGTGGCAGAGGTGTGAAAACACATTTCTGGCAGGATGCGAGAAATAACAGCTGTTCAGTTCATGAGGAGGTGTGAAAAAATGGCAATGTTGGAAATCTGGAAGAAAATATAAAAATTGGCAAAGTTATGGCGTGCCGCCACTTTAATAATACACTGGTAACACGGCCGTTTAGAGGATTTTTTGAACCAGATTTTCAACATTGGCTTTTTGGGACCTCCCTTCATGAAGACTGGGACTGTCATTTCATTAATTAGTCCCAAAGTTGATTTCATGTCTCCTACCAAGAGTTATTGTCTAACAAATTTATCAAGCCCCTGCCAGAACAATCACTAGTAGAGTGCTCTTCCGTGGTCACCTGCAGCCTCTAAAGTCACTCCTCCAACAACAAGACTGGTCTTACATTAAAACTGCACCTGATATTGACTCAGCTCTACAATACTTCACTGAATGTTTCAATGAAGCCTGTGACATCCACGCCCTTTTAGGACACGTGAGGATCAGGGGACTTGATAATCCCTGGATCTCTTTTAGCCCTCTGGCTCAAATGAAAGATCACAACCACCTCTGACATAGGGCCAGGACCTCTGGCAGTCAACCTGACATACAGGCCTATAAGAAGGCCAAGAATGTGACTTCCGGTGGCGTCACCAACCTGATGAGAGCTTAAGCAAAAGAGTTCCCGAACCCGCTAAATAAATCTGCAGGAATCCTCAATACTAAGTTAGAAAATCAACTCTCAAACAAAGATCCTGTTGAGAGAGCATGGCTGCCAAAAACCATAAACCAAAACCCCAGAAATAATCGACAGATGAAACTGAAGCAACTAACGCTAGATGAGGAAATGAGGCCTTCACCGCCCGCTCGAGACGATGCAACGTTTTCAGATTCATCTCTAGATATGGAGAGGATGAACCTTTTCGGTCTAGAACATTGGGCGCACCCTACAAAAGATATTACAGTCGGTGCAAAAATTGAATCCTCGATAGCAGACCTAAGGCAAGATGTCCGGCAAATGGACTCCAAAGTGGCTGATCACTCTAGTAAAATCACAGAGTTGTCAGAGGCCCAAGACTCAGGGGACCATATCCTTTTACACTTGTTACAAAGAGACAGGAAGTACATAACCGGCTGGAAGACATCAAGAATAGATCACGAAGAAACAACTTTGGTGCGGAGTGCCGGAGGGAGCTGAGGAGGTTTCGCTACACCGATTGATTTTATGCAGCACCTTCTTGATCCTCTGACATGGATTTAACTATGGACAGAGTGCACAGATCATTAGTCCGAAGCTTACCAGCCCAACAGCCAACCCTCACTCCTGGGTAGTCAGAATGGTGTTTTTCAAACAAAGGAGTGGGTCCTATGAGAAGCATGGCGACTTAAAGACCTAAAGTATCAAGCTGCCTCCATATTCTTTGAACAAGATTTCTCACCTGCACTTCAATCAGAATGCATCAAAGTCCATTCAGTAATCAGAGAAATAAAAGAAAAGAAAAACAACAAAAGCGCAGCTTCTCTTTCCATCGAAACTGTGAGTACAGCAAGAAGGAAGGCTCTAAACATTCGCCAACCTAGCAGAAGCAGCTGCAACCTTAAAATACTGGGGATTACAGTACCTGATCTAGAGTTTGAAATACTCAAGCAAAACCTCTTGAAAAAATCATGGCAAGTGGAGAACAGAGGTCTTAAGCGTCCACATCGAGGATTAATACTGCAAGCCCTTCTGAAAGATGCCATCCATATAGCGCATGATGCAGACCGCAAGAAAACCAACATGGATCAGCGACGAAGCAGACATACTCCCCTGCTGAAAACACTCCAGGGTAGACTCTCTCAGACCTAACTACAAGGACCATACTCGTTGATGGACTACCGCCAGTTCTCACTGAACTCCTCTAACAGAGCTAGTAATCAGCTCAGATAAGTCACACTTAGACTTCCATTATATAGTTTATAACAGCACCTACTTCTTCTGTTCTCTGGGAGGGATGGGAGTCATATATTTGGAAGGAATGCTGCTGATTAGGTTAAGCTGGCTCTGGTAGTGGAGTAGGGTGGTACCTCAAGTATAATATTGAGGGTTTTCCCATCCCCTTTTAGCCAGTTTGTCAGTGTAAATTTCCCGAGTGCAGAGCTGCCACAGGAAGAAACATAAAACCCTAGGAAGCGTGGGAAAGTGTTTGAGCTGAATGTGTACTTCCCATGGGGGATCACTTAGGATAAATAATCTCTTTGAGATCCTCAGGCAGAACACTGGCGCTGAGGCGAATACATCCCGCACTTACTCCAATCCTTACCGTGGGCTACAGGCGGAGGGACAGCCCAACTCTCTCAGGCCTAACTACAGGGCCCTACTCATTAATGAAAGTAGCTAATTATTGCTGTGCTCCTCTGGTAGAGCTAGTGACCAGCTTGGATAAATTACACTTAGACTTCCATTGTATGGCTTATAACAGTGCTTACCTCATTGGCTTTCTGGGAGGAAGGGAGTCATATATGTGGAAGGAATGCCACTGATCAGGCTAATCTAGCTTTAATAATAGAAGAGTAGCAACCCCAAGTACAATATTGAGAGTTTTTCCCTCCTTTTAAACTTCCCAGAATGCAGATCTGCCATAAGCAGGAAGAAACACAAAAACTTAGGAGGTGTGAGGAAGTGTCCCTGAATGTATGTCTCCTGTGAGATATCGCTAGGGAGAAACAATCTCTTTAAGATCCTCAGGTGGAACACTGGCACTGGGCGGATACATTCCTCACGCTTATTCCAACCTTCACCGTGGACTGCATCGGGGACAAGCCACGTTATCTGAAACAGAGAGCTTTTTCTAAAGTCAACCACTAAGCTCTAAGTCTTGTAAGCTGGTGGGACTAGCTTAGCTTAAATCAAACCATAATATGTTTGGTCTTGGCTATTACACTGGAAAGCTATGATGGGGCACTCTAATGAGGTAGGCAATGTTAATTTGGAGTACTGTAAGGAATGGTTTACAAGCCAGGATATGAGGGGAGGAGAGAATTAAGCTATCGCAAGGGCAAAAATCTGGAGTCTGGTGGGGAGGAGATATAGTGAACCTCTCATCCGTGGGTGAAGTTTCATCTTGTTTAGAGCTATTGATCATCTTGGCTGTTAGTCTCCTTAAGGAGACACTTACCACTAATAGTGGTACTTGGCCTCCTATTGGAGGGGTCAAAAACTCACCCAGGAAGCAGCTAAATAAAACTAAATAGAATGATTATTACTTTTTATTGTGAAGGAAATTTTACTACTGTTTGTTGAGTGTTTATTATTTAATTATTGTTAATCACAGTTTATTACACTGGTTAAGCACTGCCCAATGTTAGGTAGGTCTTCTGATTTTATGGTTTTGTTATCACTGAAGTTTAAGCACAGCCAAAGTGATGTGGGACTGGAGGACTGTAGAATATCATTATTGCAAACCAAAGACTAGTCAAACATGGGATAGGCAATGACCTATATAATAACATTTACTCAAGTAACATTGGTTCTCTTATACAAATACACTTATGGCTACCTCTTTAAAAATATGCTCTTATAATGTAAACTGGATCAATTCCTGATTAAGCATACAAGACTGCTGCAGGAGCTTAAGGGGTTAAAAGTAGACATAATCCTGCTGCAAGAAATGCATCTCTCAGTACAAGAACACCTAAAATTACACAGGATGTGGGTGGAAGGTGTAGTGGGGTCATCTCATCCGCAATCTAAGAGAAGCGGGGTGGCTATCTTGTGGAGAAAGAGGCTAGGCTTAAAGATTGAATCATCAGAGGATGGTATGCAGGGGAGATATGCAAGGGTCTCTGCCGTTCCAAGGCACACTACTTCACTTACAATCATATATCGCCCCAAACACCCATCAAGAAACCTTTTTGAACTCCTTTTTAAAAAATAACAACTCTTTCTTCAGGACAACTATTTCTGAGCAGTGACTTTAACACAGCCCTTCATCCCAAAGAGATCACTCATCGGGAACTAGTAACATGCACCAGGTCACCTCCAAGGCCTTGATCACCTAACAAGGGAAATGGGGCTGGTGGTTCTTTGGAAAGCCCTCCACCCAAAAGGCAAGGATTATACATTCTACTTGAATGCCCAACAATCATATTCACATATAGACCTACTCTTTACCCATAAGCGCTATACACAGTTACCAAGTCGATATACATAATATAACTTTATCGGACCATGCACCAATTTCAATTGAATTTACCTTGCCCCCACAAAATAAGCAAACTTTCTGGCGACTTAATGTCTCCTTTTAAATAACCAACCTTTTATAACTAAATTAAAACAATGAGTTCTTGACTTTACTGTAGACCATCAATCTACAGACCACTCCCCATCTCTCAGGTGGGATACGCTTAAAGCGGTCCTCACGAGGAGAGATCATCAGCTTCTCTGTAGCACAAAAACTATCACAATTAACCCACAATAGACTGATGCAGGACCTGTTCGAGTTGGAAAAGCATCATAAATTAAACCCGAGGGATAAACTACTTTAAGGGAAATAAATAAAGTTAGAAATGCTTTACAAGATTATGAATATAAAAGCAGAGGGCCAACTGTGGTTTGCCAATCAAAAATATAATGAAGTGGGAGGGAGGGCATCTAGACTATTAGCGTTTCATCTAAGAAAAGCCCAAGCAGATAGTCATGTCCCTACATCCAAGGGGGGTCTGGGGGAAAATGGGCGTCTCCCACAGACATAGCCTCTAATTCCAAAAATAGTTCCAAGAACTATACTCCGAAGATTGAGATATATTGATAGTACAGAGAGACACCAACACCTTTTAAATAACTAACTTACCCAAGCTGCCAAAACAAGTGGTGGCAGAGCTTGGCATTCCATTACAATGAAAGAAGTTCTAGCGGTTGTCCGCTAACTACCAATGGGTAAACCCCCAGGCCCGGATGGGTTTAGCAGGAGTTGTATAAGGAGCTTACTACTTCATTGGCACCACTTCTTGTAGAGGTATTTAACCACTGCCTGGAAGAGGGTAAGACCCCAGACAGCTGGTCCCAATCAATAATAACGGTCATTCTCAAACCTAGCAAAGAAGCAACTAAGTGTGAATCATTCCTACCTATAGTCCTACTAAATCAGGATCAGAAAATTTTCACTAAGATTTTATCGGTCCGATTACAAAACACATTGAACTATTGATTCATCCGGACCAAGCGGGTTTCATTTCGCACCATCATATGAGTGACAATATTAGGAGACTTCTGAATATACTAAAATCAGGTGAATCAAATCAGTGACCAACCTTGGCCATTTTCTTGGATCGGAAAAGGCCTTTGATAGATTAAATTGGGCATACCTTTTCAGGTGTTAAAACAATGGGTTTTGAGGTAACTTTCTAAATTGGATAAAATTGTGTTATCAGAATCCCCAGGCCAGGGTGAGGGTCAATGGGACCATCTCCTCCACCTTTCATCTAACAAGGGGAACAAGGCAGGGATGCCCTCTGTCTCCCTGCTATTTGCATAATATGGAACCCTCGCTCAGGCCGTGAGGCAGCATGAGGAATTAAAGGATTGAGTTACAAAATACATGTCATAAAATTTCCTTATATGCAGATGACACACTAATATATCTTGGCGATCCTCAGACAACTCTTCGCACTTATTGGACCTCTTGAAGACCTTGAGCTATATCTGGCTTCAAAGTTAACACAACTAAATCCAAGTCTTACAAATAGGGGAAAACTGAATCCACATTTAACAAAGGGCATCCTATTTAGAAAGGCGGTCTTAAAGATAAGATACCTTGGCATACAAATCCCTCTGCACTTATCTAACCTGTACAAATACAACTCTGAAGCTTTAGGGCAACAAATAAAAGCAGACTTACATAGATGGGCCATACTTCCCTGACATTCACAAACAGATTGGAAACAATAAAATGAACATTTTATCCAGATTTCTCTTTTATTTACTAACCTGCCCATCCAAATTCCAAAAAGGATTGGTAAGACCTCAAAAAACTCTCCAAATTCATTTGGTCTGGGAAACGTCTGAGAATTCACTGGGAAATACTAATAGAGGAAAAGAATAATGGGGGTGAGTACCAGATTTTCCCAAATAATACTTAGCTGCTCAGCTACTCCCAATCATCAAATGCTGACACCAGGCAAGAAACATGGCTGGATGGAAATTGAAGAAAGAGGTTGCGACCTAGCCCCTTAAGCATTTTGCCCTGGACAATTCAACCAGAGGACCTAAAAACATAAAACATTTACGAAACACACACTGTCAATGTGGCTAGAAGCTAGACAAAACTGGGAAATAACTAGGTCAGTTTGGGAATACATACCCTTTCACTTCTGCCTGGATTCCCAACCCAGGTAGGCGACCAGTGTTTTTCAGATGAGTGACCATTGGGCTGAGGTACCCCGTCAGTTTTAGGGAAGGGGCCTAAAATCATTCACGCAGATGCAAAAGATTTTAACTTATATAATGCAGATTCCTTCAGGTATTGTCAGTGTATACACTATATTACTAATATTATTGGTATTACAGACCTAACACAGGGACCTTCTGCTCCCTCCTGTCAACCTATCAAAGAGGTATTACAGGTGATACTAAATTATTTATTTCCTAGGTATATAAAATATTGATTGAGGATAGAGGGATGCTATTGGTACAAAGAGTGGAACAGAAATGGGAGTCTGAGGAAACTTAACTCTTATGGAACAAAACTGGCATTATATCTGGCAAGGGTGCATAAAACTACCATTTCTCCCTCTTGGCGGAATTTAGATTGAAGATCAACATTAGCTCTTCAGAACTCCTGTTATTTCAGCCCACTACTCAGCCCACTCATCCAACTCATGTTGGAGACACTGGGGCCTTAGTGGAACACATTATCACATTTTCTAGGAATGTCCAAAATTACCCAGTTTTGGAATAGAGTCACGGGAGAAATCTCGCAGATTCTTTCCATTTCAGACCCCTGGAATTTGATAACCTGGTTCTGGGCTCCCTGTCCTAAAGGAGATCAGGAATGTGTCAAAGAGGTATCTCTTTATACCTAATTTCAGCGGTCCTTAAAGCCCTAACTCAAAATTGGTTGATCGATCGTCCTCTGAGATTGGCGTCTGGCACAGAAACATTAAGAATATTGAAGAAATGGAGGCAATTACAGCCGCCTGAGACTCAAAGTAGAACATTTTAATACCAGAAGGCTGCCCTTCTTCACTTACTTAGAAAGGAAGGAAGGCAAACCAATTTTGGAGCAAATGCTTCAGGCCCGATGGGCATGGAGAAGGGGCTCTGGCTGGAGTGCTTCGGGAGAGGGGATGGTCATGGTTCTATGCCATTAACCTCTGACCCTTTACCTAACCAACTTTAGATCTAATTTAACTTTCCTAATAATCAGTGTCCTGATTCAGATACAAAAATGAATGATTTAGGTAACCAGTCTCTCCTTAGATAGTGGCTGTGCTTACTGTGTTTGTTTAGTTTCAATTTTATAGAAAAACTATTTAAATGAAATGAAACAAACCCAATATGAGTATGAGATTGTATTTTATTAAGCAATGATGCGGAAGGGACTATGTCTTAGAAGTAAGTTCCTAAATCCTCATAAAACCTTATTCTAACTTTAGACCATTACATTTTATGAGATACAGCACTTGAGAGGTATTAAGTTGTAGTCCCTCCGGTAAGTAGCTCATTTTCTCATCTTTATTATATAACAGTGGTTGTCAAGATGAGATGAACATGGAGAAACCTGTAAGAAAAGAGACAGCATTCTTTTAGTATATAATAGATTTTATAATAACTTTAAGTCAATGTATAAGAAAATGCATTACTATGTATGAGAGATTTTGTTAGATACTTCTGTATTGTAATAAGGATGTATGTACAGTATCATTTTGAACTCAATAAAATGGTCTTTAATTAAAAAAAGAAGGTCAAGAATGCATGTACTAAGGCTATCCGTGAGCACAAAGCGCATTACTATAAGGACACCCTTGCCAAGACCTGGGCTGACTGGGAAAAATTCTGGGAAAACTTCTCAGAAATCACTGGGAAAGCATCCAAACAGGATCCTACTATGTTAAATGTTGATGGGTCTATCACCCATGACCCTGTGTTAATTGCCAACACATTTAATTCATCCTTCACAGACCTTAGCCAAACTCTGCCCCAAATTTCTTTGAACCACCCAGCACAGCTCCTACATCCACCAAATCAGAAGAGGCCTCTACCCACCTATGTTTCTACTTCAAAGCTATCTCGGAAAGTGAGACCAAGACATACCTACGTAAAGTTCTAGGAGGAACTAGGACAAGCAGTGATTCCCTTGACCTAAAACTTCTTACCCTAACTCTAGATGAAGTCCTATCCCCTCACCAAGCTTTTCAATCGCTCCCTCATACTTTCACAATTCCCCAGATCTGAAATCTGCTCTGGCTACACCAGTTTTTAAGACTGGGGACAGATTACTACCTGGGAATTATAGGCCAATATCTATTCTTCCCGTTGTCCAAAGCACTTGAAAGGATTGTTCTGACCAGTTTGTGGAGTACCTGGAAAATACAACCTTCAATGTGTCCAACAACATGGTTTTTGGAAAGGGCACATCCTGTTGCTGTGCTATTCCACTCACAGCACTTCCTCCCTATCCCTCTTCCATTCCTGCCCTCTTTTCATCCTACCTCATTCCTCCTTCCTTACCCTCCACTCCACTTCCCCATCTCTCCTGTTTCATCACCTTGTTCTGTCCCTCTAGCCCCGCCCAGTAGGTCTTTCCTGCTTAAGCTTCATTGTGGAATCTCCCTCCTTGCTCTTAATTTGCTCCTTCACCCCAATTCACCCCCTGTACTTTCTCTCCTTGTAAGCCCTTTCACCCTCTTCAGATAAGGCCACTAGCTGCACTTGACACAATATTTATCTTGCCATATTGTTCTTTTGTTTATGTAATTACTTTCCTCATGTTATACTACTTACTGAAACCATTGTAATTTGCTATTCTTGTGACTTGACGTGGAAACTCTGTAAAAGAGCCCTTGGCTCAAAGGTCTTTCCGATTTGTTAAAATAAATAAATTAAATAAATAAAATAAATAAAGGTGATTCTATGCAGTGACCATGAAATCACCTTTCTGGACTGAGTAATGAGATGACAGTGAGGTGAGGGTCCCAAAATGCCTATTTTGAAAATTTGGTGAGAAAATGCTAAAACATGGCTGAGATATTCACATTTAAATTCTTTGTTTTATCAGAATCATATGAAGTAGGATTCTAGTTATGTATTGTCATGCTACCTAAGATCCTACATCATATGACAACGATACAAGCAAAGAATTTAAATGTTAATATTACACATTTAAGAGCATTTTCCGGACAGTAAAGTGCAGAATGCACCTAGGAGGTCACAATAAGCAAGCTACATGTGTTGGTCCCCCAAGAATATCATTTGGCAGGTTTCCAAATTTGAATTTCATGCAAACTGGAAACAAGATGGCTCTGTCTGAAGGAGGAATTTTCTCACACAATGCAGGATTCCTCCTTCGTATCAACCTGCTATTTGAAGTGCCTTCTGAGCATGCTCAGAAATGATTTTTCTAATTTTTAAATTGCAGTAACTTAAAACAGCTTATTGTTTTCTCCAGCTAGCAAAAGGCACATCTGTGGGCTAGTCCTTTCTGTCCTGAAAATTGCATCCCAAACAAAAAACCCTCTGGGCTGCAGGCAAGTTCAAAGAAAAATCCCAGCAAAGTCAACGGGTAAAAGCATGTATTTTCACCTCTCCATAACTTGGTGACCACACATCATTCAACTGGAACAAAACTTGCCAGATCAAGAGATTTACACCACAGAAAGAAACATACCAAATGTCATGCAAATCCATTCAACGATTGCAAAGTTATTAAAGTGAAAAGTTTGAGTTTAACATTGAAGTGCCTACTCTATCCTAACTATAGGGCGCAACCACTCCTTTATATATATATATATATATATATATATTTGTAAAATGGGTAGGAAAAATTATCTCTGCTGGTTGGTTGAAATACGTCACATGACCGTGCATATATCACAGCATGACCGCACACCTGCACTTTCACCCCCAAAGCAATTTTGCCATTTTATAAGATAGATAATCCTCTCTGGGTGTACAGTGGTGCAAGATATAAGCACGCCTTGGGTGGTTGATGCACTCGCCTGCGGACCTCATGTGTAGCAACGACACCAAGTCATGCCTGTATCAGAGCGTGACCGCACACCTTGCAGTGGGTTATCTATCTATCTATCTATCTATCTGTCTATCTATCTATATGTACTGGCCCGGTAGAATAGTATAGTTAAGGTTGCACAGTCACTTCTATGGTTAAACCTCAAAATGTGCACCTTAATAACTTTGCAACCATTTGTCTGATTTGCCTGAAAGTTTGCATGCATGGTCACCACCCATAGATCTCTGGATCTGGAAGGTTTTGTTCTGGTTGGATGTACAGTTGTGGAATCATAGTGTGCTCAAAATGTGATAAATCACAAACTTTTGCTCAATGTTCGGCAAGCCACAGTGGACTGAAGAATATGTTTGAGTGGCTTCAGAATTTTTGTCTACATGTGGCCTGTGTTGTACTAGTGCCTTTTGAAGATTTGATGAAAAATATTGCTCCGTTCAAAAGTTATTCAATTTTTCATGTTCCATTATAGTCTATGGTAAAATTTATATGTGCATTGCGAAAACTTTCAATCACATTTTTGTTGTTGAGCTTCCTGAATTTGTTTTCATGCTGCCACCATCTTGTTTTCAGTTAGTGAGAGACAAAAATGTTGTAACTCAAAAAAATGCCCTTTGCTAAACAGCAACAGTTGTGTTTACCTAATCAGGCCGAGGAACATGACCCTGGCATTAGTTTTTCACTAGCTGGTCTGCAAATATGTTTTTCAAACTTGTTGTGAAGTTTTGGCATTTTCTGATCGCAGCAGCATTTTTGTTGCCATAAAAACAATCGCGATGAAAAAAAGTAACTCCGACAACATTTTTCTGTGCTGCGACAACATTTCCATTATAGAGATAGGAGTGCCGTGAAAACATTAAGTAATTGTGCTAACACTGCACAAACACATTTTGTTATGTGTTGTTTTATTTGTCACTTCATTGTGCCAAGGAGGATAGTGCTTTTGGCATGACATTTTCAGGGAGGCAAGCCCTGGTCCCACAGATGTGTCTTTTGGTGGTTTGGTCAAAAAACAGTCAATGGGTCCATAGTTACAGTGTTTCAAAGTTGAGAAATCTTCCCATAGAATAACATTGTGGCACCCTTGATGCCTTTTGGTGCCTGTATCTGAAAATGGTTCGAGATACAGATTTTCATCATAAAAATTCTTAGTTCTGAAGTAGGCTGGAAACCATGAATAACATGAATTCTGAATTTTTCTACCTTGCATGGTTACTGAGACATTTGGAAATTAGCATTCAAATGGTTCATTTTCATGTCTGTAGGCCAGTATTACGCCTCAGAGTTAGCACCCACAGCACTTTTCGGTGCCTGTATCTCGGAAACAATGCGAGATATGGATTTGGTTGATTTGTATCTCATGTGGAGGTCTTGCTGTCATGATTATTACAGTGCTGGACTTTTTCATAGCTGCTATGGTTGCTAAGATATTGGCAAATTACATTTACAGGGTTCCTTGCCCTATAGGGCTGCTGTATCACTCCGTAGTTATGTGTAAGTGGGAGTGCAGGGCCGGAGGGCCTGCAGTCGCACAGACACATATCATTATGCACAAATGGGTAGCTTGGTGGAAGGGCCTGCCACCAACACATACCATTTATTATTTGTATTACACTTTTTCAAAAAGTAAGGAAATTATTTGAAAAAATGTGTTACTGCATCAGTTACAGTTGTTGAGATATTGGAGAACTACTGTTACAAGGGTTCCTTGCCCTATAGGGCTATTGTTTGGCTCCATAGTTTTCTGTGAAGTGGTAGTGCAGGGCCGGAGTGCACACTCCCACAGATGCATGTTATTGTGCACAAAAGGGCAGTTTGGGCGCATGAGGGCCCAAAGGGCCCAGCCGCCCCAGCAACACATACCATTTACTATTTGTATTACACTTTCAAAAAGTAAGAAATTCTTTGAAAAAATGTGTTACTGTTACAAGGTTTCCTGGCCTATGGGGCTACTGTATGGCTCTGTAGATATGTGTAACTGGGGTGAGGGGCCGGAGGCCCCTGCTCCCACAGATGCAAGTTATTATGCACAAATGGATAGCTTGTGGAGCATGGGGCCGAAAAGACCTCGCTTGCACCTACACATACTATTTACTATTTGCATTACACCTTTTCAAAAAGTAAGGAAATTCTTTGAAAAAATGTGTTACTACCTCAGTTACAGTTGCTGAGACATTGGCAAATCACTGTTACAAGGGTTCCTTGCCCTACAGGCTGTTGTATGGCTCCATAGTTATGTGTAAGCAGGAGCACAGGGCCAGAAGGGCCTGCACTACCACAGGTGCATATCATCATGCACAAATGGGCAGCTTGGTGGGAGCACACATACCATTTACTATTTATATTACACTTTTTCAAAATATAAGGAAATTGTTTAAAAAAGTTTGTTACTGCATCAGTTAGGGTTGTTTCCATAGCGGCAAAGTCTCGAAAATTCATTGTTAGGGTTACCGACCCTAACATCCTCCTGCTCTATTTCCTCCCAACCTCCACATAACAACAGGCATGCACAACTACAGCTAATGTCCCTGCTCTCCCTCCACACTATTTCCATATTGAATCCTTCTCCTGGATCCCCCACCATGCATTAACATAGTTGCTAAGTATTTTCATACGTTATGTGAGATACTTGAGGATAAGAAAGGACATAATCATATTAAGAAATATATGTTTTTATTCAGTTAACATAAAAATAAAACTTCTGTTTTTATTATTTATTCTACAAAATATAATAATGAAAAATATGTGAAACATATATTTTTGATTTTATTGATTTTAGTTTACAAAAAACAACAACAACAAAAACAGTTTAAACACAGCTATTAAGTAGCTGCCTCTGCTGCTGGAGGCTATGAGGAGACTTGGAAATGGGTGGCCAGGTAGGAGGGTGCAGGAGGAAATGAAAGCTGCTTCTTGGTTGGGGAGGTACAGAAGAGTGACAGAAGAGGGGACAGAAGATTTGTCTCTTGGAGACCAGGGCCTTGCTCTTCTTTTGGTGCGATGTCTTCTGTTGTCTGTTTTGTCCGTGAGCTTTTAATGGTGTTTGTGAGCACCTGAACAGTCTGATTCAGGTATTGAATTTGTGTTGTATTTGATTTAATCTGATTTTCTATTAGGCCTAATTTAAATTGTGTATTTATTTGATTTTTGTTGTTTGTTTTTAGTAAT
The DNA here is from genome assembly GCA_016271365.2 of Neoceratodus forsteri. Taxonomy (NCBI): domain Eukaryota; kingdom Metazoa; phylum Chordata; order Ceratodontiformes; family Ceratodontidae; genus Neoceratodus; species Neoceratodus forsteri. The sequence goes on from CM028138.1 coordinate 411,418,208, forward strand.
TCTGTCATGACTTTCATATTTTCATTAGATTGTTGCTGGGCCTGAATCAGACTGTCCAGGTGCTCACAAATTGCTCTAGTAAGGCTTGAGTGTGGTTCTGCAGGAAAAAAATGAAAGAGAATCACATGCTGAGTTCTATGTCTGTGAAATATATCCATTAGAGATGTGTTTGTGTCTTGTTAGGTATAGTATTTCTATATATGTTGTCATACAACCTAATTACTTAGGATTATTTTCGTCACTCTACTACTGCCTCCTTTCAAACATAACAGTTCATAGACATATGGACATATGAAGATGCAAGTTTGCCAGCAGATAAAGGCATAATGGTCTATCAAGTCTGCTCAAGTGCAGCTAGCAACCCTTATACTGCAACTGACACTTCTTCCCTCCTCTACTGTGTGTCTCACCCTGTCCCATCCTGTTTAGAAGTAGTCCAGTGTTCTACAGGATACTACTCCACAGGCAATGAGTTCTGCCCAGGCACCAATGTCTTTTTTAAAAAGTGTTCTCATTTCCTCCTGAACCTTCCCCTACAATGTAACATCATGACCTCAACTGCCCCTAGTCAGTTCTGTAAGAAAAAATCAAAAGAAAGCCATAAGTTTTAATGCTATGAAAAAAAAGTTGTTGTATGTTTCTGGTTTATTTTTTGCTGTTAATTGTTGTCACCTCTGAAGCATTACTTGTGACAACTTATTGTGTTATGATAATTAAAAATTACCTTCTATGTGTGTGCACTGTTAAAGAAGATGTATTCTTTGTATTATGCAGTTATATAATTTAGTTTATGGTGTGACAGAGGCATTGTTGTGTGTCTGCATGGTATGATAGTGGACTGACATTCTAGTAGTTGAACTGAGCATAATGTTTACTACATTTATTTCATTAAAATAATTTTTATGGACAAAGATTATGTGTATGATGATGGTATTACTATGTGGATAACTTTCTGTTTAAATATAGTTATGACGCCACGTTACTTATTTATTTACATTGTGACTGCATCTCAAGCTACCATGAACACTGACTGTTCTTGGCACTGCTACAGTTTAACTTCCAGCTAAACATGGTGCTGTTTAGTACAAAAAAATCACAGTTCATAATAGCCATAAAAATATACACCATTGACAAATGGCGTTTTTCTTCCTCCCCCAAAAGAGAGACATTTGTAATGAAAATACTGTCATGAAGTACTATTTTCTTTTTTTTGTCAGTACAGTAACTAAGCAAATCAAGCACAGTAATCATAAACAAAGGGATAATATGGGAAAGGAAGTAAGAAATAAAAAAATCTTACAAGATTGAAGCTATCACATGCTGTCACATAGAGGATAGTGGATGGCAACTATACAGAACCAGTGTGTTCTGTCACACAGGATTCTGATTGCCTCTGAACTTGATAGTGAAGTTCAAGAGGTCCATGGAGTCAGAACTTGAGGCGGTAAACCACATAGGATAATCCATGGAAGCTCATACACAACCACAATATACTGTTACACAGTGGTTTCCATGGAAAAGCAAACCTTCATAGCGAAGCTCGAGAGTCCTTGTTGTCATGAAAAGCACAAGGTAATTGAATAGTACGGTTGTGTATGTGGGCTCCACTGCACATACTTGTCCATATGGATAATGTTCTAAATAAAGCAATGTCAGTGATTGTAGCTATGACTCTAAGTCTTAAACTTTCTTTTTATTTCATTATATTTTGTTGATTCAATACCTTTGTAACAGAGTACAATGAGAATGTCTTATTTTAATATGTGAGTCTTGTATTGTATCTGTACAGCTGCTGGCACTCACATTCTGTGCTAATGGGTATAACGTCTTCCTCTTCTTCATCCTCACGATCTTTTGTCCTCTCCTCTGCAGGGACCGGGCCTGGGGAGCTGGTGTTTCCTCAACTGTGGCTCCAGCAGCTGTCAAAAAAAATTAAAGACAAAGAAAATCATGTGACTTCATATTAAGCTTTGCAATATTATGTCTATTTATGATACCTGATATTTTTTTTCTTCTGCAATACCCATAACAGAATTACTATAAGATATTCTGTGTGTACTTTGTGCTGTTCAGTAGCCTGTCTCAGGTCCAGTAAGCTGTTGAGTATTTCTGCTCCTCAAAGTGACATGAGGTGGAGTGTTTACTGTCTGCAAGATCCCAACCCCCTGCCATTCAGCAGTGTAAGGCATATGAGGAGAGGTTGAGGGCACTGAACATGTACTCCTTGGAAGACAGCAGAGAGGGGACATAACTGGATCTTTATGTACTTGAAAGGGATAAATAAGGTTGATAATGAGAGTTTCTTTCAGTTAAAACCATAACACGAGGGGCACAGTCTTAAGCTGGAGGGTGGGAGGTTTAGGAGGGAGGTCAGGAAGCACTTCCTCACAGAGAGTGTGGTTGACACTTGGAGTGCGCTTCCAGAAGAGGTAATCTCATTGAAGACAGTGGGCAGTTTTAAGAGAGGCTGGAACAGGTGCAGGGGAGGGTAAGGATCATGGGTAGGAGGATGGGAAGAGTGGGGAGGGAGGGGCGAGGACAGTAGCTCAAGCTGTGGACTCTGCACGAAAGCAGACTTGATAGACCAAATGGCCTTCTTCTGCTGGCTTCTTTGTATGTTTGTATGTTCACATGTTCATTCGTTGAGTTGTTATCTTGTGTAATTGTAACATTACAATGTTTTAATGTAAAATAATTTGTACTTACAATGAAGTACTCTTTCTTGAACTTTGGCTTTCCTGCTTGGAGCCACAGCTAGTAAGTTCAAGTTCAAGTTCAAGTTTATTGCAGGAAAATTCCATTGAGCAAGCTCATTCACAAGGAGGTCCCGTGACATGTACACTGATAACGAACATACATAAATAAAAAAAATAAAATAATTGATAGACAATAATATAACATGTATGCATGTGATTATATAATACAAGCAAGATTTTACATATGAGGACACCACATCGGATGATGAGCAAACAAGTGGTACGAGTGATGAACATTTCCAGGTAGTATACTAACAATGCAAGACATGGTAACTGGTATTTGCAATACATACATTTTAGTAAATTGAGCAGCAACAGAAAATATAGGGTAAGGGAGGTATTCAAGACTTGGTAAGGTGAGCGGAGTAGTATATGTAGACAGAGCCAAAAGTAGGACGGGAAGGGAGCAGGAGTGGATTACAGGTAAAGGTAGCAGTTATAAAGTCAGAAGTCGGAGAATGAAATAGTGTCTTGGATTAAATGATAGTGCGAACAATAAGCAGTTAACATGCACAAGGCAATTAAGGTCTTATTTAGAATGTGCATAGCACACAAAGGGATAAGAAGGGGCTTAATGACAGTTGCAGATATCTTTTATCTTAGCTGCACTTAGCACTTTATAGAATTTAATTGAAACTGTGCTAGTTAGTTTCAGCATGGTGTGTAGCTGGTTCCAAATAGAGGAAGGGCATGCACAATAGCACATTTACCAAAGGAGGTCCGATGTCCTAGATATGTCAAGCAGAATGAAATCAGATTTCTTAGAGAGTATGCACTATGCAAATACTAATGAGAGATGAAAGATAACTTGGTAGTTTGTGCAGGAGCAGCTTATGGGTCCAAAGACCAGCATGGAGCAGGCATCTAGTAGTGAGAGATGTCCATCCAAAGCTGCATATAGGTCACAGTGGGCGAGCGGTAAGGGAGTTGGTAATAAAACATAATGCACGGTGGTATAGAATGTCCAATTTATTTAGGTTTGAAGAGTAGTAGAGGAGTAAATTACATCGCCATAGTCAAGAAGGGGGAGAAAAGTGGCCTGGATGAGCTTATTTCGAGTTTCAAGGGGAAGAGGGCCTATTTCTAAAGAAGAAACCTAATCTGGCTTTAAGCCTTCTGGAAACGCTGCTGATATGGTCATTGAAAGAGAGTTTGTTGTCGATCCAGGTGCCCAGATATTTGAGTTTGGAGACGACTTCCAATGGTTCATTTAACGTGGTAACAATAAAGTCTTTAAGGGTATTGGAGGTACCTGTGGTGGTACTAAGACAGAATATCATAGCTTTGGTCTTCTTTGTGTTATGCAGGAGCTTTACCTTTATTAGATTATATTTGAGTTGGGCAAAGTCTGCTTGAAGCACTCCTTAATTTCAGATAACGTAGAGCCAGAGGTATACAGCACAGTGTCACTCGAAGAAATGCAGATTGACGTGGATATATTGGAATCAAGATCATTAATGTATAATGAAAACAAGATAGGGCCTAGATGGAGCCTTGGGGACACCTCTAAGAACTGGCAAGGAAGCAGAGAAAAGCCATCTGCTTTTACTTTCTGGGATCTCCCTGTTAGAACTAGAGAACCACTGGGTAGTATGGCACGTGGCACCCAAATTAGTGAGGCAATTGACTAATAGATTTTGATCAACAGTATCAAAAGCTTTACTAAGATCCAAGAAGACTGCTCCAGTTACCTTCTTAGCATCTATAGCAGAGATCCAGTCATTGGTTACTTTTGCTAAAGCAGAGATTGTGCTGTGATTTGTCCAGAAGCCAGATTGAGCTGGGTTAATGAGAGAGAAGGTTTCCAAGTGAGATTTTAACTGATTGTGGATCAGTTTTTCAAAAACTTTAGAGAGGATAGGCAAGATGGAGATAGGCCTGTAGTTATTCACATCGCAAGGGTCACCAGATTTGAACAGTGGGAGGATGTGTGCTGATTTCCAGCAGGACGGCACAGTAGCAGATGTAATGGAGAGATTGAAGATATGAAGAATGGGGCAGTGAGATGGGCATATCCTAGCCTTAGGAAGAAGGGTTCCAGGCCATCATCCCCTGCACTTTTTGATATCTAAATTAAGGAGAGAATCTTCTACTTTTAAAATTTATCTCACGCAGTTGAAATGGGCTAGGTGCAGAGCTAGATACTGGAGGGGAATTAGGCTGGTCATCACAGTACCAGCATAAGGTGAAGAGTCGAAGTTAGTCCAGCCGTGGTAAAATGAGAGTTAAGTTCTTCAAGGATTAAGGACTTATTTTCCACTATCTGCCACTTACTATATTCATTATCTTTGTTGGAATGGAAGGGCAGTAGTCGCCTCTTCTATAGATTTAATTGTCCTCCATATTTTGAGGGGTTACCTTCGCTTGTTCAAGGGTAGAGATGTAGAAGTTAGCTTTGGGAGAATGGATATTTTCACACAGGTATTCCTGGCTGTTCTAAAGCCTGCCAATCCGAAGATTTCTTGAATGTCTAGCTTTCACCCAGAGCTTGTCTCGGGCTGTGAGGGCTGACTTAAGATCTGGGGTGAACCAGGGTTAGAGTTGTTTCGTACCCTAACTTTGATAAGGGGCATGCTTATTTACCAATCTAGTAAGATTGTCATTAAGGGTGGAGGCTGCCTCATTGACATCTTTGGTTAGGTAAAGGTCTTGCCAACTGATCATGCCCAGATCAGAAAGGAAGTTTACTGCACTGAACTTATGAAGGACCATTTTGTTATAAAGATGGGCTGTGTTCTGGCCTTAATTTGAGATCTTATGCAAACAACAATCCCATGATCACTCATATCATTATGAAACAACAGCTGAGTTGATAGTAAGTGGTTAATACCACATCTAAGATAGAGCTGTTAGCAGTATTAAGGACATTGTTCCTTGTAGGTTCATTAACTACTTGCATAAGACCTAGCTCGTCGCAAAGGATTTAAGGCAATGAGATTTATGGGTTAGCCAATCCATATTTAGATCCCCTAAAATATTGTTTCTGTTTTCGCATCTGGGAATAAGGGTTTCAGAAGATTAAGGACTTCATTGCCACCAGACGGAGGCCTATAAATCACCTATGATAGTAATGCATTCTGAAGAGGGAGATGAAGCTCATGAGACAATCTCAATTCCTTATCTAAAGATTTGCAGCTGATATTAGTGACTGAGTACTTGGATTTGGCGTAGATAACCACAACCCCACCTCTAGATGCCCTGTCCGCCCTAAATTGATTGTATCCCTGAAGGGAGATTTGTTGGTCAGTATTAGTCTTTTTAACCAAGACTCAGTAATTATGATGAGGTCTGGGTTGGTATGGCAGCCCAAGCTTGCAATTGTACAAGTTTTTTGGTCAGGCTTAGAATATTGACCCACATCATCTTAAGTCCTGTGGCCTCTGCAAAATCTGTAGGCGAGGTGAGTTGCAGGGGGGCCAGGGTTTAGCTTCACATTACCTGAGCAGAGAAGAAGCAATAATAGCATTTTCTTTAAGGAGCTTTTAAGGATGGAGACAGATTTTTCCTTTGAGATCGCCCATGACGTGTAGCACAGGAGGTAGTACCACTAAAGTGACAGTTTAAAGTGATCATTGTGAGTGCTTGTATGGTCATAGGTGAAGGCAGTAGTAAAGGGAGGGTGGCATAAGGGGGATAGGCTAGAAGGGGGAGGTTAATGAAGTAATGGTTATACAGTGTGTCGTTGCAACATAAGGTGTTGAGACAGTGTATTGCAGATGTGGATTATACTGAAATACTTCAGGGTGCACTGTATTGTCAGGCACTCTGTATACTAGGAACAATAGTAGAGCAGTGAGGAAGCCATAATGCCAGGGAGTGTGGTCTGAAAATTGGTATTAGTATGGTGTTTCTTTCTGAGCAAGCAACAGACCCACCTACATACACTCTCAAATCCCAAAATGAGATTTCGATCAGAAGGGGAAAAAAAGAATAGGAAGAGATCAGATTGGTGGCTAAAAGCTCAGATGATGTTTGCACAAGGATCAGGCTTATTGGCCCCACTCAGCTACCAATGTCTGAGTGACAGCAATAATAATAAGCCAATGGAGCAGCAAAAGAGCTAGGAGGGCGGAGCATAACTGTATTTAAAAGAGGCCTGGGAGGGGTGGTGGAAGCGGAAGAAAATTTGAGCAGTTACCAGTAAAGCTTAGCAGCAAATAGCCAGAGCAGTCTGAAAAGTCTATGGGGAGAGCGCCAATCGGAGCTAGGGTGGCGAGTGGGCGGACCAATCACTGTCGCCTAGGTCAGCGCTGCACCAATTGTGCTGGTTGCACCAGGCCCGGTCCTTTTCTGGCACCTTCACCGCCTCTTTCATTTTCTAAAACTTTTCGGAGTAGCTTCCATTTCCCCTGCACTTCTTCCACCTCTTGTTTTCCAGGCCCTTCTCATGCCTGAGATACTTGGCCACTGCCTTCCACGACTCCTCCAGAGACATGTTGGTGCCCCTCATGACTTTCTTAGGATCACATATTTTACTCATAGCCTCCAGCAGCAGCAGCAGCTGTCCTGTCATCCAGTACTTGTTCATTTCTGCAAGACAAGTAGAGATAAGAAAAACAATAATTTACTATGGTGAATATGTACGCCTATAGGAGAAAATTATAAGTGGTAGTCATAGCAGATGTAGCTGTGTATATGTGGCCTGTTATGGTGGTATCTGTTTGTGGCATTATGATATTGGCACACTTAATAGGAGAGTTTTTAGAATGATTGTGGTACAACACTTTGAAGACAACATGAATGTTTTTACAGGTCTACATTGTATGCCCTCTGGCCTGTCTCTCCTTAGTTGGTATTTTGAATGTGAAGTAGTGTAGGACATTGGTGTAGAATTCTCCCGCTGAAGAAAGACTAATCAAATGTTGATGAGCAATGGGTAGGTTAGCAGTATGTGTCATGTGTCACAGTAAGTGGTGCTGTTCATGGAGTTTGCATAGGGGCAGAATGTTTGACAGGAGTATGGTACTATTACTGCCATATGTGCTCGGTGCACACATCAGAGGACAAGTCGGCAAGCAGATCAGAGTCCAGGTGAGCAGGTAAAGGCCTGAGAATGACAAACACACACTGTCACATAGCATGATGGGTGTGGTAGACTTTCCTGTACAAAACATAGCAAGAAAATATATCCTTGATAGGTTGCACCGCTTAAGGCTCCATATTCCCCACACACCATGACTGGTGTTATTGCTTGAAAATCCACACGGGACCCCCACCTCCCAACCCCCCACACACACACATACACTCCACCCTTCCACCCTCCACCCCACATGGCTGAGTGTGGGTGATGGCATTGTGTCCAACCAGGTGAGGCGTGATGTTATGCCAGCGTGACACACACCCTGTCGTGCAGTATTGCTTAGTCGAATGCAAATGTTTTTGTGTGTATTTGTTCTATTTTTTCACAAAGAAAGTTGGCTTTTAAAAGAGCCTTTTGTTGGCTTTGACCACTTTTCCAAGACACACTGTTCTTCAGATCACAGAGAGGATGCCATTTCAGAGGTCTCCAATACAGGCAATTGCCAGTGTCTGAGAAATGCACACCATCTCTTAGATATAGCCAATCTTTAAAATACTTGATTTCAGGATGACAGATTGTGTGCCTGCCCAGATCACGTAAAATGCAGAGATGTGAATATTTATTTTCTCCTTGCACTGTCAAGCAGATACATGTGTTGATCTTAACATCAGACCATACGTTCTGTAATATCTGAATGGATGATTTTACAAGCAGGTAACAGCTCTTTAAGTGAAGCTAGGTCCAATTTACTTCAGCTACTAAATCTATCCACCTTTTGTTACCTAAATCATTCCCTCCTAGATGGATCAGCAATGTGTCTGGCGCAGAGTGGTTGCTCAAGAGGTATTGCATGGTTGGCATGAGCTGCTCCCATCTCATCCCTCCCTTGCCAAACCAGTGAACCTTGCAATTGGGAAGGTTCAAGTCACTACCAAAGTGACTTCTCTTGGCATATTCACCACCATGACAAATTAAACTGCTGCCTACCATCCACACCATGATTCTGGAGTTTTCTGCCATGCTAACAGTTTCTTGCAAAACAGAGTGACAGAGAGCTCAATAAGACAGTCTGAGTCTGTCGCTGGCCAGTGGCATCTAAACAACTGTAGCAGCAATTTTCTAATTGTTTTCTTATTCTTCCTGAGACACATAGCAACAGTGGTAAACTAAATATTTATTGGCTGTTATTACTTCTAGGGGTGCCAATAGAAACATTGCACTTCATATGTGCTAGAACATATTTTGTTATTGGCTGTGGCATAGACAAAGCACAGTTTTGTTTTGCTGGGAATTAATGCCTTTCTGATTGGATGATTTGAAAACACAGCAGAAAATGCATTCTGATTTGCTGCTCGCTAGCTAGATACACACGTGTTGCTGTGCTAGGACTCATTTGAACTGACATGTGGACGTGAGTACTGTTTCAAGGTCTGTCTTAAACTGCTAAAATTAAGAATAAAATGGATAATTGAACATTATGAGACTTACATTAATGTAGCTAGGAGGACATTGGGCAGGATTCACAAGTGACATGCGTCAGTGCAAATAGGATCGCCCACCAAACACCAGGCGATTCACAAGGGATGCGCCACTGGATGTGCCGCAACCCCCCACTGTGAATCACGTGGAAAGTGCATGGTGCAAGTGGAGAAGCACCAGCACATCCAGGATGTCACAACCACCCAGGAGCAACACAGTGAATATGGAGCAACCCAGCAAGGCAAGTGGAAGCAACAGGGACAATGCAGGGGACAAAGGAGAGAGGAACACATGATCAATGGACAAACCAGAGAGGGCAAGGGCACAACAGTGGCCAAAACAGGCACAATACTGAGACTGAGCAAACAGAATAACACCCAGAGGCCCAGGCCACAACCCACACAGGCCCATGGCAGGCACACAGAACAGGTAAAAACAGGTACACTGGAGCTGGCATGGTGCCACACAACAGCGGGCAAAGGCAAGGAGCAATGTGGAGACCACTGAACAAGGCCAACACCACAGGTGGCTAAGACTGTGGCCGTGTGGAGGGGACACACAGGGCAACACCATTCCATACATTGGGCAGCACACCGTGCCACCACAGTACCTCACAGCCAGGACAGAGCCCCAACCACAGAACACCACACACAGGCCCCAGACCAATAGTGCAGCAGTGCTATGTATGCAGGCCACAAGCCGCACACACAGACTGGAAGCAGGGACATGAGCAACAGGACATTAGGCCCATGCACACGCCACAAGCAATGGTGGGGCCACATGGAGGCGGAGGTGCAGGGGGAAACAGACCATACATAGGTAGGAGGGTGAGGGAAACAGCAGGCTATATACAATATACACAGTCCAGCACATGGCAGAGGGCTACAGGTGTGGCTGCGTACTTCTCTGCTCCAAACCCACACCACCAGGTGCCATCAGGAGATGCAGGACAGCCCCTAGAGTGCACTGAAGGTGCCCTGCATCCTATGGATGGGCCTGATTGACCCCTGGATGGCCTGTTATATCCACTGGTCCAAGGCACCTCCACCTCCAGCTGCTGCCTGATGATCCTGGGAACCTACAGCAAGACACAGAGAACACATATTAAGTTCCATTGCAGACACACAACCCCCACTGAGCAGTAGCCCACCCCACCAGACAGACAATGCACACACAAAGTTGCCACCTACTTGCTCCCATACGGCCACCACAAGGAGCTCCAGCCACAGCCCCTGTCACGTGCCTCAGCAGCTGCTGTGGCCTGCCACCTGGCCTCCAGCCCTGCAAGACACAACAGACAGAGACCGCCATGAGTAGACATGTCAGTGCACAACCATCCCCAACACCAGTGTGGGCATGCAGTGCTGGTGTACACATGCAATGCAGCACCGTGAATGGCCATGCAGTCAGCAGCTGCACACAGCAGCTGTGCCTGATCCCCAAAGTGCCCATCCATGGATTTGCATAGCATATGGTGGTCCCACCACATGCACAACACAGTGTACCAGTCCCACACACACATCACCGCAGAGAGGCCCAGACCATGTATCATGCATGGCCGGGCACCACAGGGCAGGTGCAGCCCACACACATGTGCGTGTTGAGGAGTGCTCATGTGAGTATGCTGATGTGATGTGACCCAACCTCACCCTGCAAGCATCTGTGCTGCACGTATGCAAGATACCTACCTGGCACTGGCAGTGCACCTTACATGCACACACCTGCAGCCTCTCCAGCCGTGCCCGGTCTCTCCTGCCCAGATTGCCATACCGGTGGTGACACTGTTCCCCAGTGCAGGGAACTCCTATGCTGCGCACCAGGCTCTGGGAAATGTCAGCCGAGACAGTTGCCCTGGGCACCTGCAGGCCCCCCTGCCAACTGGCCCTCCACAAGAGGACAAGTGCCACCAGGTGAGCAGCTTGACCTCCAACCAGTTCATGGCCCTGTTCTGGCTGCCCTGGGCATCTCTGCTGAGTAACAGGTGTACACCACTCTGCAGGCCCTGCATAGAAAATGGCAGATGGCGCCACATCGCTACTGGGCACGTGCATGCCCCATGCACATTGACGTGCTGTAATTGGCCAGGTATGCTCCCACAGGTGCATGTGCAATGCTCAATGCAATGGCAGTAATGCAGGGTCAAGGGCCATGTCCAGGTGGTGCATGCACAATACATAACTATCTGCCATGTTATGTGTGGCACTTCTCGTGCATAGCACCTGTGATCTCTGCGGTCACCTGACGTGCAATGGCATGTAATGCACGATCCACTGACAACTGTCACAATGTGCACTGCACAGGGGACATGCATGCACGGACAGACTGCATTATGTGATGTGCACCATATGCATGTCCGTGATACGGTGTTGGACCAATTGCACAACAGTGGTGCTGCACCAGGGTACAATGCACAGTGCATGCATGCTGAATGCGCCAAAACCACTGCGCCCATTCAAAGATGCCCCCATGCGGGATAATGTGCCGTGTAGAGATGTGCCCAACTCAGCAGATGCACCATGCTGATTGAGATGAGCTGAGGGCAATTATGCAATTCACATACAATGCTCCCAAATCAGCCTAATAATGTATTCAGGGGCATCTCAGTTGTTTACCATCTCATTATCACTGCCCCAGTCCTCAGTTGCATGCCCTGAGCCATAAATGCTCCCAACTCACACCGCTGAGAATAGGTGACTGAGAGGATTCACAGCCTTGAAGGTGAGTACTATTTAATTTATACATGTATTACTTCTGTTGCTGTGGACTGGGTAAGTGCACTAGGCAACTGCTGTCTAGACTCAGGCATGACCAAGGGAGGATACAAATGGCTGCCAACAGACTGTAAAATAGAGCCATCTGTTTGTGTACATATCCGGTACTAGTGTAGCTAATCCACATGATGAACTGGTCAGTGGACAGTCTGTTGCCATCCAGCCATGTGCAGGGACACCTGTTGCACAACATGGTGTGCCACACACTGTCCCACAGGCCACCCCAGCGGGGGGTACGCTGGTGGCCGTATGCCTGCACAAACAGTGAGGTGCACATATATGAATGATGGGCAGCCAGCTGCATGTGTATCTGGACAGGTGTTACAGGTGGCAGGTTCTTGGCCATGCAGCTGTCCATGAACATGCCGGATGCAGCACTGACCGCCATGACACACAGTGCACCCCAACACTTGTGCACTGCCCACAGGCCCTGTCAGCCAGGTGCTGGGGTGGCCAAATCATCCACTGTATGTTGGTAATGGGACATGGGAATCTACATGTGCATGGCTAATGTTTGTCTGTACCCTCCCACAGAAACCACTATGACAAGAGGCAACTGTGCTGCCAGCCAAGGTGGCGAACTTCACAAAGGATGATGAGCAGGCCCTCATCGAGGTATACCATCTGAGGCGTAATGTACTGTCGGGCAGGGTGGCAGCTGTATGGCACAGGGAGGGCTGGAGGCAGGCCCATCATGTGAGCCTGCTGCAGGAATGTAGAACAGGACCCCCTGAGTACAGGAAGCATCTAAACAATGGGAAGTGGGAGGGCAAGGAGAAGGTAGCCCACATAGAGGCCTCCCTGTGGCAGACAGGGGTGGACCTCAGGCCAATGTTCACCTGAGCCCCAATGAGGAGCTACTCATGACAACCATTGACAGATTTGCTGTGCAGGGTGTCCCGGAGGGGGTACCAGACAGGTGGAAGCCCATCACAGCACTATAAGTAGCCATGCCCACACCACGTGTGTTTCCACTTGTGTGTGCCCTGGCTGCCATGCCTGTCCGTTGTGTTATGCTGTGCGACTGTGTTCCCCAGGGGATGTACCATGTGTGCGGTGGTGCATGTGTGGCCCATGCTGTGCAATGCGGCCAATGCCAGTCAGGCTGCTGGTATATACACATACTGATGGATGGGCTTGTCGTGCCATTGCCACACATGGCACCATGTGGCCATGGCCTGTCACCACACAGAACCAGTTACAGCTGGCTCATGGCGCTGCATCGTCATTATAGGCACTGCACAGCTGTGCCAGGGACTGTCATGTGCATCCATGGCACAACACTGTGTCATACTGTACATGTCTGTATGTTTGTCTGAATGTATGCCACTGTATAATCCAGTGCACTAACCATGTTCTCCTTCTTCTTGTCACAGCTCCATCACGCCTCACAGGTGCAGCTGTAAGCATGGCTGCACAGGATGCCCTAGCAGGTGATGATGCATGCCTGTCACATGGGGCTGCAGGCACTGTGGTGGATGGTGCCATCCCTGGACCATCCACTGCACCAGCTCCACCTGCCCCAGCCCCAGTGGTGATGGGCCCATTAGACCCTCAGCCAATGCCACCATGGTGGCTGGCAATGACACCACATGGCTGGAGGGTCTGCTGGTTTCTCTGATGATGACCCTACAGAAGCAGTGGACATCGCTGATGCCCTCCAAGTGCTTACATCTGGCACACAGGGGATGTACAACAATGTCCCTGTGGATGATGACGCCGCCAAGATAGAGAGGGACAAGGCTGACAGTGGGACATGCAGCACACAGGTGCCTGTGCAGGTGGACCCTGACACCAGTGATGGCCCTGCTGCACGTGGCATGGATGCAGAGGCCACACAGCTGCCCATGGTGGTGGGTGCTGTGCCCCTGCATCTAGTCCAGGTGCGTGGCAGGGCCATCAAGGGCATCCCGTCCAGGTGCTGTAGGACACATGCAAGCACCATTGCAACATGACAACACCGGCCGTGGATATACTGGGGCTGAGCATGCCCAAGGCCCACATTCCACAGCCTGCCATGGTGCAACCACCGCCTGTGGATGCCCCACAGCAGGCTGTATCACCCCCCACTTATCAGCGATGCCACCATAACCCATCACCTGCCAAAGACATGGAGGGCTATGTCCATCTCCTGTATGACACTGTGGAGGGCAGGCAGCCCTATGTGTGGAGTTCAGAAGCTACCGGATGGTGAGGGTCCTGAACATAAGTCTGCAGCTGCATGGCAGGCCCAAGTGTTGACTGAGGCATGCCTTATGCAGGTGGGCATGACCACAGCATTGGAGCAGATTGCAGCCACTGCAGAGATGGTGTTTGCATCTGGTACGCACTGTGGCCATTGGGCATCTGGCTGGAAAACCAGAAGCACCTCCCGCACACCCAGGCAGTGGCATCAGGTGGACCCATTGCTGCTGATACTGTCACCTCACATTGCACTGACTAGCATCCCCAGCACAGACATGGCTCATGGGGCCACCGCACTAATGAGCACCCATTCACAGTCTCATTGCAGTACCCCTACAGGGGTATTGGATACACCCCTGTGGCTGGTGGTGCTGTGGCTACATCCACTGGTCATGACAGAGGCCACCTCATGTCCGTGGCAGCCATAGTGCCAACCTGTGATGTCCAGGTCCACATTCTAATGACAGCTGCATGTTCCACCACTGTGTCCCACACCTGGATGACGATGCCTGTGGTGGCGTGTGTGTGCACTGCCATCTGGGCCCCTGTGCAGTGCCACCTGCATATCTGTGTGCAACACTGTTGTGCCATGTGAGATTGCCATGATGAGTGTGGTCCAGTGTCTGCTGTACCTTGTGCCAGCTGCAGTGCACACTGATCCATGCCATCCCTGACACTGTCATGGTGGCACATGTGTGTTGCGAGGGGTGTGTGTGTGTGTGTGTGTGTGTGTGTGTCTCTCTCTCTGGGCCTCATGGTCCCTGGCATGTGTGAAGTCCACTGCTGTCCTACCAACACTGTGTGGCATTGTGTGTGTGTGTGTGTGTGTGCACCTGTGTTGGGCTGTTTTGTGCTGTGTCCATCGTGCAATGCACAGCTATGTGTCTACCTGTTGTCACCATTGTGAACCTCCCAGATACATATCTGTGATTCTCACCTGTGGTTCTAGAAATGCTCCTCCACCAGTATGCTCCTGTACTGCCTTATCCATGTAGCCAGCTGTGGGTCCTGCCGCCCATTGGTGGTCCATTGTTGGGGCCTTGTGGCACTACATCATCCTCCCACCCTCCTCCTCAATGGAACTGCAACCCTCACTGGTCTCAACATCTATTCCATGGTCAGTGGCCATGTTGTGTAGCATACAACAGGCTAGGAATGTGCCACGGGCCTTCTCAGGGCTATATTGTAGGGCCCCACCCGAACTACACAGGCACCTAAAGCATCTTCTACGCGTTGAAGATGCACTCGATGATGGTGGACATAGCATGTGCACCTTCGCTATAACGCTCCTCCATCTCTGTTCTGGGTCTTTGGAAGGGGTGAAGAGCCAGGGCCTCAGTGGGTATGCAGCATCACCTGTGGGGGATGGTTGGCTGTTAGTACACTGGGCACATTGCAGCATGCCCCCCATGCTGCACTGGTATGTGTGCAATCATCGACCACTGACTGTGCCTGTCCCTTCCTGCAATCTTATCCCCAACATCCACCTGCTGTTGCTGGGTCTGCAGCTGTTGTTGGGCCCAGGCCACCAATGCCATTGGAGTCACACGTGCCATGCCCACCATTGCCCTGCCCAGTGTGCATTGCAGCACTGCCCACAGTCTGCTTGTGTTATGTATGTCCCTGCAACACATGCCCCATGGCACTGCACCCCACATTCCATGCATTGCACATGTGCCTCCCTGTACCAGCTGGTGTCTGCCTGTGTCCCTTTACACACCTCCACTGTCCCACATCTGCTGCACCCCATGCGCATTGTGCATCATGCTATCTGCACACCTACCCCCCTCCGATCCTGATACGTGGTACCCTGTTGTGCATCTGGTTGCCATGTCCCACACACCTACTAAATGGCCATTTAGTATGCCCCTGCCTCAAATCTCTGGCAGAGGGCAGACTGTTGTCATATGAAGGCATCATATGTGCTCCCAGGGGTGTGTGGCGCAGACATTACTGATGTGCTCTGTGGCATTGCACACCACATGGCAGTTGACAGAGTAGTATCCCTATGGTTTATATAGGTTACAATGTTGCCGCCAGGTGTGTGCAAATTGCCACATGGGTGCAGTCAATGGCCCCATGATGCCTGGCATGCATGCCACCCTGTAGAACTCCTGCATGGCTTCTGTCCACTCTGCCTGTGTGCTGTGGAAATGGATATATTCTGCAGCATGTGGTAGCAGTGTGGTGAGGAATGTGTGAGGAGACAGGAACTGGAGGCCTGTGATACGCCAGTGGTGTCCCCAGTAGGCCTCTGGAAGGTTTCTGTATCAAGCAAGCACATCACTGTTGTCACCTTGGTCTCCACTGATATGGCATGACCACGCAGTGGGTGCCTGCATTTTCTCATGGCACAGCTCACAGAGCTGCCTCAGAATGGCCCTGATCAGGCGGTATCAGCCTACTGTCTCTGCATCTGTCAGCTACTTGAAGGACAGTCTGGCACGATACCACCATGGGGCCGGACGCCTATGGTGCCTTCTACCTCCCATCTCCTCATCCTCTTTAGTACTACAAATGGTCCTGCATCCATGCTGGTGGTGTGCTGTCACTCCCTCTCAGTCTGCCATTGTTCTGGTGCTGCTGTTCTGCTGCTGACCTGCTGGTGGCTTGCACTTAAGTCTGCTTCTTTTATACTTATCTTTTCATGGTGCATTTGGTACTTTGCGCGGTTTGCTCTGTGATCACACCTTCATTTTGCACTGTGAATTGCTTTGCACTATATATGCATGTGTATGCCCTCTAAAATGTGCTGTATAACATTATTGTGTGTCTACAGCATATCAGTTCAGTGCGATGCAGCTGGGATGCACCAGACATCTGCCCTGTCTGTGAATCATTTCATGGTGCATTTTGAGTTGCACCAGCACATCTCACTTGCTACTGGCTCATCTCTTTGTGAATCCTGCCCATTATCTTTAAAAAGTAGTATTTTAAGCAGGTAACAATATCTGGAAGTTCACTTTTGAAATTCATTTTGAGATGATGTACTAAAGGAATAATGCCCGACAGGGTGGGTGTTATGTTGGGATAACATCCACCTTGGGTGGTTGGGCCCGAGGTCACCAGCCGAGGGCATCCAGCACCTGAGAAGGGATGTTATCCCAGCATAACACCCACCCTGGAGGGCATTATTCTATTATACAATGGCTTGTTGTTTCATAATACAAAAATAATTTTAAAGAATGTTTTTCTTAGTCTGTAAAATATTTTTGTTTCTTAACAGAATGAGGTGCTCATCCTCCAGCTCATCCATATTCAACAATCAGCAGGGATGTTATGCCAGGATAACATCCCTGCTGTGACAGCCAACTGGCCAATCAAAAGCCAAGATTCTTTCTTGCCATTGTATAATTACTGTTAATCCTCAGTTGTACAGCAGTTTTTATCAAAATGGTGTTATTTCCTTCTTCTTCTTGGTTTTATTAAAGTAAGACTGGCTGTGTTAAACTGTTTCCTGTGGCACATCAAATTTATTTTTAAAATATGCAATATTTGCATAAATTAGTGGTGTGGTATCATTTGCTATTGTGGAGTGTCAATCTTCTCTCACTGGTGTGTGATTGGCTAGATGTAGATACGGGTGTTTTTTCTGAAAAACATGGCTACCTTAGTGGAGCTAGTTCATGAATTGGTCTCATTATCACCAATTTCTTAATTAGTATGCTGAATTTGTGTGCTTTTACCAATATATCACAGGTGTGTTACTTTAATGTATTGTTTTTCACCGCTTTCTGGTAGCTAGCATTTCTACAAACAGATTTGACCAACTTCCTGGTTGCAAAGCATCATGGTAGGCAGAGGTAGAAGGTCACAGTAGCTTGACAAAATAATGTTTACGCTGCTAACATTTTTTGACCACGCATATATTGCAATGCTATGTATAGGAGAGGCTACTGCTTTTCTATTGTTATTGTTGTACTTGAGCTCTAAAACTTTCGTGGTCAACATTGTTTGGCCTAGGTAAATATGGTGTTTTCAATGCGGCTTGCTCACTGAGCTTGAAAACTTTTCTAAAACATTTTTGACCTCAAGAACATAATGCATTTCAATGGGGCTCATCCACAGAGCTCGAAAACTTCCACGGTTAAGTTTTTTACCTCAACAACATAGTGTTTTTAATAATAATAATAATAATAAAATAATAACATTTATTTATATAGCTAATTCAAACAAGTATCAAAGTGCTATACAGAGGTTAAAAACATAAATAGAACAATAAAATATCTAAGATAAATCAATAAAATAAAATATTACAGATTCAACAATCCCCAAAAGCATGGCTAAATAAGTAAGTTTTAATGATGTCTTAAAGCTCTCAAGGTCAGGCACTCTCTAATCCAATGAGGTAGAGAATTCCACAGGGTCGTGTCTGCATACATAAATGCTCTCACACCAGACGTTTTCAATCGAACCCTGGGAACCTCTAGCAATCCCTCTTCGGCTGAGTGGAGGGGTTGAGGGGGAATAAGGAACCAGGAGCTCTTGCAGGTTGCCAGGACCCAGTCCATATAGGGCCTTATAGGTCAGTAGACTGACCTTGAAGGTGATCTGCCACTGAAAAGGCAGCCAGTGCAGTTCCTGCAGCACAGAGGTGATATGACTAGTCCTGAAAACCCCTGCCAGTAACCTGGCTGCAGCATTCTGCACCAGCTGCAGGTGTGGATATCAACCCCAGAAGCCCTAGGTATAGGGAATTACAGTAATCAAAGCGAGAGGTCACGAAGGTGTGGATCAACGTTGGAAGGTTGTGGACGGACAAGGTGCTTAATCCGGATGATGTTCCTCGGATGGTAAAAAGAGGATTTGACTATAGCTGACACCTGAATGAAGTGTCAGCCCTTCATCAAATATCACACCCAGATTCCGCACCTGAACAGTGGATGCGAGCTGGCTACCCCTGAGCCAAAGCCCGAGGCAGGCCTTGCTCCTGTCCTCTCTATCCCGTGACCTGTATCCACCACCAACACCTCAGTCTTTTGGGGTTCAACCTTAGCCAGCTGGCCCACATCCAGTCCTGGAGCTCTATGAGGCAGCTATTAAAAACAGAGACTGCACTATCCTGGTCAGGGGCAAAGACAGGTAAAGCTGGGTATCATCTGCATAACAGGGAAACTGCAGCCCATACCATCTTACAATGTCTCCTAATGGCAGCAAATACACCGTGAACAACATAGGGGACAGCACAGAGCCCTGAAGAACCCCACACGGCAGTGAGAATGAAGCCATGAATAAATCCCCAACACCATTCTCTGAGTTCTGCCAGTGAAGAAACATCTAAACCAACTGAGGACCATACCTGACAGGCCACAGATGTCTCTTAGGCACTCAAGCAGCCCCCATGGTCCATGGTGTCAAAGGCTGAAGAGATCAAGAATGACCAAGACTGAATGGTACTCCGATCTCTAGCAATCAGGAGATCATTGAGCACCCGAACCAGAGCGATCTCCATACCATGCCTCTTCCGAAAACCAGACTGGAGGAATCACAGATGTCTTGGATGGTCAAGCGTTATCCAACTGAAGAGCAACTACTTTATCCACTTCGATCAAAGGGAAGGTTAGAGATTGACCTGTAGTTGGCAGGGCAGTTTTATTTTTTCAATGTACTTTGTTCACAGAGCTCGAAACCTTTCTCAGTTACATTTTTGACCATAACATAATTCATTTCAATGGGTCCTATTCACGAGCGAAAAGTTTGTAGTTGGCATTTATTTTACCTCGACAATATAGTGTATTTCAATGGGTCTCATTTATGGAGCTTGAAAACTTTCATGGTTATATTTTTTGCCTCAACAACATAATGTTTTTCAATGTGCCTTGTTCACAGAGCTCAAAACATTGTTGGTTACCTTTTGACCTTGATAACATGATACATTTCAAAAGGACTTGTTCACGTAGCTCGAAAACTTTCATGGTTGCATTTTTCTACCTCAAAAACGTAATGGATTTCAAAGGCCCTCTGTCTTGTAGCTGGAAAACTATCGTGATAACATTTTCAACCTCACCAACATGATGTATCTATATGGGTTCATACACTGAGTTTGACAAAAAAATGTTTGCACACTAACATTTTTGGCCATGCACATGTTGCTATATTATGTATAGGAGAGGTACTGTTTTTGTAATTTTTATCAATGTATGGAGCTCAAAAATGTTCGTGATAAAAATGTTTTACATCGAGAACATAATGCATTTCAATGGGGCTCTTATCGGAGCTCAAAACTTCATGGGTTTCATTTTCCAAGCACCACAACATAAATTATTTAAATGAGGCTCATCCACGGAGCTAGAAAAGTTCCACTGTTACATTTTTTACTTCAACGACATAGTTTTTCAATGTACCTCGTTCACAGAGCTCAAAACGTTTTGCAGTTACATTTTTCAACCTCAGTAACATAATGCATTTCAATGGGGCTTGTTAACGTAACTCAAAAGCATTCATGTTTGCATTTTTCTACCTTGAAAACATAGTGGATTTCAATGGCTGTCTGCCATGTAGCTTGAAAACTATTGTGGTAAAATTTTTCTACCTGAGCAACATCATGTATCTATATGGTGTTCGTATATGGAGCTCGAAAACTTTCACGGTTACAACTTTGTTACCTCAATAACATAGTGTATTTCAATGGGCCTCATTCACGGAGCTTGAAAACTTTCATGAAAACATTTTTTGGCAGTGACAACATAGTGTATTTCAATGGTGGCTTGTTTACACAGTTTGAAAACATTTGTGGTTACATTGTTAAGCTTTGACAACATTATGTGTTTCAATGGGCTTGTTCACGTAGGTTGAAAACTTTAGAGATTGTATTTTTTCTTATTAACTTAATAAGCACAGTAAAATATTATTGTACTGTTATTTATTTGAAATGTTTGTTGGGAATATTTATGGTTACAGGAAACTTATAAAACTTTTTTTTGTTTTATAGGTGTGTGATCCTGTATCGTTATATTGCCTGAAACCTGTGTTGTTTTGTAGAGAGAATGCCTACAAGACATAGACAACAGAATAAGCATAGAAGGGATAAGTATATAGTGATGTTAAACTAATGAAGAGTAATGTAGGCAGTAAAAATGCCACAAAGAAAGTCAAGGACAGTGCAAGGTCTAGTAACAGGAAAAGGTTGTCTGCCGATTGTGAGATGCCTGCCTAGATTGTTGCTCTGAAACAACTGTACAGTACCCGCTTCCTCATCCTGATGTTGAGATTGCACAGCCAGCAGAGCTGCCCAGGTTGCAGACATTCCTACTGCAGCCTGTAAACAGAAGCACAGTTCTGCTATTTGTGGCCATCTTAGCAAGTTAGCATTTTTCCGAAAGTTAGCTTCAAAGGCTATGGTTGATCGGATTATTTCTACCATAATGAGACGCCAAGGCAAATGACTAAAGAGTCTACTGTCCTTGATGAAACTATGACTTAGGGTTTATAGATTTGTGAATATGGCACTTGCTGCTCTTTTCATGTTTGTGGAACAAAATGCTGTAATAAATTAACTGTTTCACTGCTACAGTGCAATCTGTTCATAGTAGGCTTCAAAATGTTGACACTCTGAACAGAGGCAACTTTTGTGAAGTATTTCAAGGCATATGGCTACATAAACAGCACTCAGAGGCTTTGTTTTGGCAGGAGTCTTACAAACCAGTTTCTAAGGAACTTGTAATTTCTGTTGACAAGGTTGGAAGGCTTATAATGTGTTAAGCGTGACACACGGTGAAGAACTAAGTGTCAAAGATAATGAAACACACTCAATAACTGAGACACTGACCAAAGGTTGTGCATCATGGAGATGTGATGAGACCTGCAATCTGAGGTAAGCATCTTTTGATGCTATTGCAGTTTGTGAATAACTTTCTTGCAATGAAGAAACAGAGATACAACGATCATATAAGATCGATCTCTATGAAATTTGCAACCATAAAGGGCTATTGGGGCATTCCTTGGCTTGCTTAGATAGTGTTGTAAGAGTGTATTTCATCACATGCGATGATTGCTGTACACAATCCTGCATGCTCAGCTTTGTGCAGAAAATATACTAGGCGAGAAAAGCTGTGTCAGTATACAAACAGCTTGATGAGTCATTGATAGCAGGATATATGGAAGCTGCAAAATTGTGATGCAGGATGTGCAATGTAACAGTAAATGTTATGATGCACCCTGTGATGACACGCTTGCCACTGTATCGCAGTCTCACTCTTCGGAATCCAATATACTGAAAACATTCAGGAAACCCATTGCCAAGTTTGAACTGGCTAAGGCAGAGAAGTTTGACTCTGTGTGTGTCTCATGTCACGACTGCTTTACAGGCTACAGGCTGTTACAGTTGATCTATAAAAGATTAAATCTTTAATGATATGTGGGCATGACTGTTGGCCTAACTACTGATAAAAGATGACTTTGACTTGGACCCAGTGGTCATCATGTGTCACTACTGTTTGATAAAGGTGAAAAATAACACTCTGCCACCAAAATCTGTTTTGAACAATCTGGAGGCAGATATCACACTTATTGAGATTGCTGCATTGAATATGTTACTCATACAAACCATGAGACCGCTTTCAGACTATTTGACACCTGAATACAAAACATGTAAAGTACCCCAAAAAGAGCTTGTCAAGTCTCTGAAAGGGCTGTGATGTATTTACCACTTCCTCTGAAAGAGAATGTGGAGACAATCTCAAAGGAAAACAGTGTTGTTATACTAGTAAACGTAGTACCTACAAAGTCCAAGATAATTTGGCAAGATGTCAATGTGCAGAAAGTGAAAAGTGCTCTACACTATCTGAAGAGCAATAATCCTTTCTATGATGAGTTTGACATAGATGAGCTCACAGATATGAGTGCTCAGTTTGGACTAGTGGACACTAGGAAGCCAATGATTGAGAAGGTCAATACTGCAACTCAGTAAAGATGTGTATGAGTAGTACACAATTCACTCTCTACATGGTAGAGATTCAACTGGTGATAACATAGACCTGTACCAGATGTAACAGGTCGAAGGTAGTCCTTTCAGCATACAGGAGGAAAAACTTGAAGCACGTTATATTCCAGATTTATTCCCTCAAGGTTCAGGAGGCTGTCTGATACATGTGAGGTGCATGTTCAAAGCGCTGAATATTGTACATCAAGAGTCTTAAACAAGGATGGCAAATTTCATAGGAACATACAATATTTGTTCCACCTGCTGTGAGACAGTGAGCTTAGTATCCTCTGCATCCATTGCATATACACTGCATTGACTAGCCTATTAGATGGGATTACATCAGTTGAGTTTCTGCAAAGACTGAGAGAAAAGGACAAATGCTACAGGTGAATTTGACATCTATACTCTCGAGTCTGCGTGGCACAAAGAATACTGGTATCGTAGACACACGGAGGTCATGACTATGCTGCAGAGTATGGTGCAGGTACTTGGTTCCTAATTTGAGCTGTGCATAGTACAGCTGGGATGAGTTACTTGAACCATTGTAGTGGGCCAGTGCCGATGCTGATGGCATTTCATCAATGACACTTGGTAAGATGTGTTCACTCAATCCAGTTTCTGTGTCCCGACATTTTCACCATTGTTTCCATGAGATATTCACTCTTCTTGGATTAGTCGAGCACTACTTTTGAGGATGCAGTACCAGGCACGAGGTGCACCACACATATATGCTGTTGTGGATTAAAATGCTCCACATATTGATGAGAATGAAGCAGCTGAAGTGCTGAAGTTCATTCAATGTTATGTCACTTACCACATCCCTGACAAGTATGACAGTCCAACATCATGGAAGCTGGTGCAAATGTTTCAGCAACATCTTTGTGGAAGTACTATCGCTGACCAGTCAAGAATCATAATGAGTGGTACACCAGGTATTGATTTGGTTACCCTAGATGTGTCTGCCAGCAAGGACATATGAATGATTTGTTCTCAGCCATGTGTCATCATCTGAAGGAAAAGTCCACTAAAAGGGTATATGAGTTACTCAGACAGGGAATGAGGTGTTCATCAATGATTACAGCCCTGCTCTTCTCCTGATGTGGCAGGCAAACCTTGATGTACAGTTTTGCGCAGATAACTCTCGCCTCTTGTGCAGTAAGTTACATCATACATCATGAAACATGATCAGACCAGTTTGCTTGAGCTTTGGGAAGATATAGCTACTTCCAGCTGATCATTGAGCTCAAAGCCTGGTCACTGGGATTAAAGATTCATCTCACAGGAGTGTGGAGCATATGAGGCCAGTGATCATTTGATTGGGACACACTTGTGTGACAAGTCTGATGCTGTCGATTCACTAGTGTTAACTACAAAGAGAAACGAAAGTGTGTTTGAAGTCTCGTGATGAGATTGAAGAACTGGCTGTGAACCGCCCATCATCAAAAATATTTTGAAGAATAACCTGATTGACACATACTACCCAAATCAGGCTACTGTGATGGATGATATGTGCTTGTACCATGTTGTAAGTGGTACAACTGCAAGACTGATGTAGCACCTGATGAAACTCAAGAGATTTACGAAGTCAGAGGCTTTGATGGGTGCCTTGCTAAAAGGAAGAAACCATGGCTGATTGACCATTGTAAATTTAGTCTCTACAACTGACAGCAAGGAGCATTACTACTTTGCTCTAATGTTCCTCTTTAAGCCATGGAGAGATGAGACCACTGAAAGGAGATCAGAAACATATGAGGAACAGTTCTACCATACATATGAGACCTCCAAGAGTGAACAGTCCAAAACATACATTCATACACTGGAATTAGAGAAGGAGCATATGGAAAAAGCTAAGAAACAGCTTGAGGAAGATACTCCAGGAAATTCTCAGGAAAACATAGATCCTGAAGGAGAGGGTACTCTTGGAGCTCCTCTACCAATGAATGAGCCTGTGATTCTGATGGGTGAAGTCGAAAGTGCCATAGAACGTTCTTCTCATGTGACAGAGGATCCTAGTGTACTGATTGACCAGTTGAATAGGCAGCAGTTTGCTGTTTATGATGCTGTCACTGAAGCTGTGAGACATGGCATCCTTCATGAGAAGAAACATTGTGCATGTGGAAAGTATGAACCATTGCTAATGTTTGTTAGTGGTTCTGCTGTCACAGGCAAGAGTTTTGTTATTCAAGCTATCACAGCGGAGATAAGGAGACATACAGGAGAAGTAATGTCTGTGGCTGTGACTGCTCCTACAGGTTTGGCAGCATACAACTTTGGTGGCGTAACTTCACACCAGTTGTTTATGCTACTTGTAGAGCATGGCAAAACAGGAGAGTACCAAAACTTTCCCGTGAGGTGGCATCTGAGCTGGCACTAATGTTTGTCAAGATGAAACTTCTGATCATCGATGAGATTAGTATGGTCTCAATGTCATGCTTGCATGTATCCATCTATGTCTCCAAGACATACTTGGAACCGGTCATGGTGAGCCATTTGGTAGGAAGAGTGTTGTTGTGTTTGAGGCCTTCTGCAACTTGCACCTGTGAACGAAGAGCATGACAGCACTGACTGTGAAGCAAGCAAAAACACAACAGGATGCATTGGAGGAATAAATCTTTGGGAATTGTTCCTTTACATTGAGCTGTATGAAAACATGTGACAGAGCCGTGATCTTGCCTACAAGATACTTTTGGATCAGGCTTGCATTGGGTCATTGTCACAACAGAATGTTTCTCTGTTGAACACACGCCATATCAGCAGTGAGAGCAGTTCTCTTAGTTCAGCATGTGATGTTTTCAGTAATGTGTACTCAGACTCTGCTCAGATTGTGTGTCTCATGCCTCGACTCAAGCAGTGTGCTGAATTTAACAGCATTATGTTGCAGAGACAGGATCAGGAAATCATACCTCTGCATGCAGTTGACACCATTGATGGTGCAGTCTTGAGGCAGAATCTGATAGCAAAATGACTGAATAATTGTCTGAGCTAAAGTCAGATGTGTCTCACATAGCTGGATTACATAGATATATAGATACATAGACAGTGTTGGCAGATAAGGCCTATGACCCACCCAGTCTGCCCATTTGAGCTTGTAAGTTCAGTTTATGTTTTCCTAGAAGTCTGTTGCCCAACCCTGACCTCCAGAATTCCTTTATGTCTATCCCATGCATTCTTAAATTCCGTGATTGTTTCAGCCCTACCACTTCCACTTGTCCACCACCCATTCTGTGAAGAAATTCTTCCTCATATTTCCTCTGAATCATCCTCTCTCCAACTTCATCCCATGTCTCTAGTCCTGGAATGTCTTTTTGCTTAAAAATAGTGTATTCCTGCACCCTGTTCCTCCCTGTAAGATTAGAAGCAGTTTTAACTATATGTATGAATGCACGATCATGCTACAGCAAATCTTGATGTAGAGCATGACATGGTGACTGGTGCAATGGGACATATAATTGACTTTCAGTACAATGTACAATGTACAGAAGACATTCACAGAGGCACTCGTTGTCAAGTTTGACAACATTAAACAGTCATTTGCCTATTTCAGGATGACTGTAAAGTTTCAGATCGTGAAAGACATATATGTCACTAGAAAACAGTTTCCTGTGTGTGATTGACATGCTGTGTCCATACACAAGTCACAAGGCTTAAGTTTGACTCAGCAATGGTTGACATAGGCACTGGCATCTTCAAAGATGGCATGAGCTATGTTGCACTTTTCACGTATGGACTTTGGCTGGCTTGTATATCATCTGCATAGCATCACATAAATACATGCTGACAGATGATGCATCACTAGTATAACAGACTATGTACTTCTACACCAGCTGACATTGACTCTTATACCACTACTCATGAATGAGGCAGTCCGTAATGCTACAATGACAGTTTCTGGCATGAAAATAGGTACCAGACAGATAGACCAGCACTGAATGCAGACAGCACAAGGAAGGAATCCACAACTCAACAGCAGATATGTTCTCCTCCACGGAGGAAGGCGCTTGGGATGGTGTTGTCCCAGCATTTGACAATAGCACTGGAGTAAACTCACACAAACTCAACAATGCAAGCATTTCTCCATGTCTCACTTTGTTGCTACTATCAAATCTTTGCATGACACACCACTGTCTAAGTCACTAAAGAAGGACACCCTTACGGATTGTGTTGGGTGGATATGATGGACATCAAACATTCTAATAACATTCAGCAAGATGTGACTGAGTTTATGATGGCTATCATTAACAGCTTGGAATCAGATCAGATTTCAATGCAATAGTACTTTACTGTCACCTCAATGAGGCAGTACTTTACTGTCACCTATGTGACAAAGTACACTTGCCTGTCTTGTCGACATTCACACAAAGAAGTAACAGAAAACATGCTGTGGATTTCATTGTATGTTCCACAGGCACGTTCTGTTAAATTCAGACAACTGCTTAGGAATGCAGAGTGTGGCTGGAGGTGTAGCGATATGGAGGAGAGTGTCTTCAGTCCATACGACTTAGAACCTCTTACCAGTATCTTCTTTCAGTCTTGCAGAGATTTGATGCAAATGGACTATGACACCCTGATCACTGATTTTGTAGCTGGAAGAGTACAATTCTTGGGAGCATGCTTTGATACTCAGGCTGTGATATTCCACCATGGAGCATCTGTTCATGCAGGACACTATGTTAAATTGCTCATGTACAGCAATGGCTGGATGGAATGCAATGACTACATGAGCACTTTTAAACAGAGATTGCCTGTAATCTAAAAGATGCTTATGTCCTGGTTCTCAAAAATTACAATGACCTCACTGGGCAGAAGAGTAGTACATGTAAATGTTGTTTAACTCTGTTTGACACACTGTAGTAGTCATAACAGTGTACCATGCAACCTTCACTGGACATGTGCAGCTCTTTTCATATCAGTTTATGAAGCGTTGCAGTAACAGATTATGAAGATGCAGGTATTTATGATGCCAACAGTCAAGGTAGGTGTTGCTGTGATTTTTGCTTCAATACAGTCTAAGTGGGCCTTAATTGGTGCGGCTGTATGCATGGTCACATTACATACAACAATTGCTTTGACTATGGAGCAATCTTATTACCTGTACATTGGTATTTCAGGAGTATGCAATTCTGAAGCACTAATCTGCTCATTTCTGTATTGCTGCACCATGTGACACAGAATGTGGTTTGACTGCTCACACTATTGTATGGCAATACTGTGCACATTACATACATTGAGAAACATGACTATGCTTGTTGGTTAGCAATGTTTCGTGTTCATTTTATGCACTATGTACATGCCTCACATCTGCCTAGTGATGCACGAGGACAGATTGTGCAACAAAGCAGCCACTGTAACTTTGTATGTGTTTGCACACATATGTTATGCAATACTTTCCAAGTACAGTAAGTACATGCCTGATATTCTATGTCTACAGCATGTCTCTCACTAATACCTGTACACTGTTCACTTGAGGTGGACATTTTCTGCCAACTTTGCTTAATTGTGAGAACAGGACATTGCTATGTAGGCCTATAATAGGGATGATTTTAGATAAATAGTTACTGTTAATTGTGTATGTATTAAAATTAACAACATTTGCTAGAACTGTGTACATCTCTATAAACTCTCTGTACTGTTTTGGTGTGAAAACTGTAATAATAAAGTTTTTAAATACTGACAGTTACATAGCACTTCATAGCTATGTTCTTTTTTGTGTTGCAGATAGTTTCAGCATTACAGTTTGTTAGATGTTATTACTGCAGTGTTTGAATGCCATGCATTCTGATGTTTTATGGAAAGATTAATATGTATAATATTCAGTAAGTATCTACCATTTTCATAAAATATGAATTGTGAGTGTTTAATTACTCAGATTTTCTTATGAATAATTTTATGAAACACTGTCAATTATCAGATTGCTAATAAATATTTAACTGAACAATACTATTATTTATTGTTACATTATATTAATGCATTTGAAAGGTTTTTATGTGTAGTGAGATATTACTTGTTTGTTATTCATGGAAGAGTATTGTAAATGACACACTCTGCTCAATATCAGTTCATGGTATGTTCTTGATTTTTCTGATCGCCTTTATTAAGGGGTCGAGTGAGGAATTTTTCAGATGCATTTAATGTTAAAATAGTCCAACATAGTAACGATTTGCAACAGTCTCATGATATGCTGCTTTGGTTCGTAGCTTTTAATTGTTAAATGCATTTGGTTTTGCCCACCCAGCAACTTCTTGACTTGCTCAGTCTCATATCATTTTTTCAACATTTGATATACTTCTGTGATGAATTACACAGTAGTGGTATGAGACTGAGTGAGTTGTGCAATTGACCTTCTTTAAAACAGAATTGGCATTTGATGATTAATTTTTTAACTTATTTTCTGTCTCTGTTGTGTTTCTTGATTACTGCATATGAATGATATATGGCTCAGGTTTGAAAAGAAGTATAAATGAATATAATGAAAATGGTACTATGCATAATGTGTGTAGGAGCTATAGTTTGATATGTAAAACAAAGGTTTGCATACTAGTTACCAGTCATGTATGGTACATTTCTAGGGTATGGTACTATGGTGTCATAGAGGAGTTATGCTCTCACTGTAAAAAATAATGCTTTAAAAGATGTGTATGTGTTTACTTTATTACAATGTCTCAAAAAGGAAGGAATTATTTGCAAAACTCCATTATGCAACAGTTTGGGTTATTTCACAGCAATAAAAGCGAGGAAATTCAACATTAGGGTTTTCAACTCTAACTCTGAATCCCCCACACACACAACACACATACAAGTAGGGAATGGTACAAGGCAACACGATGAATTAGAAACAGACACCATAAGGTAACAGAAAGAACATACAACTTTGTAAACATACCACAAGAGGCATCCATGATCATGTTTCACCAACTGTTTCACTTCTTCTGCTATCCCAGTGTCTTGGGAGGTACATCCACATGCTGTGCAAAGATGCGTGAGGTGTTAAGAAGAGTGTTCGAACATTTTAAATAAAAGTTATTTACTACAGGATGGTTATGAGTATTTCATATTGTTTTGGTGCAATTACCTTACTTACTGAATTGAAGTATAGGGCTACACTGTATTGCATTTGCTGAGATACTTACATATGCCTATCTGAGGAGGATACACTGCAGGGTGTAAAGCAGTCCACAGTGTGACTGTGAGATATAGAGAGTGTCCTTCTATATGGTTAGAGGTACATAAGCGCAGGATGTAAGTATTATACAGTGCTGCTGTTAGGTATGTGCACTCTTCTACTATCTGTGTGTAGCCATGTGACAGATCAGTGAATAACCCTACACTACAAACCTCATATATGCAGACTGTTTACAATTTACATGGAGGAATACTATTCTTAACATAACATTTCAACACTGTTCTATTCTTTGTCAATGTGGGTCTGGGAGTGCACTGTCTTTTGGACCATGTACTCTCATCTGTACATTCACATAGGATGTCACAATCCATAGAGCAGACTATTGACATGTCACTGTGGGATCCTGCCCTCCTAGTACTACATATAGTGGAGTGGTACCCATGTGTCACTTTGTCCATATATAACAGTAAAAAGATAGGATGCTTTGGGCTGTGCACTACCATAGTCGTATTGAAGTAGCACAACACAATCCATCTGTAACACTATTGATATGTTCCACTGTTCTCATGTAGATAGTGTGACTTATGCAATGTGTTGTTGTATGTTGAAAGAGGAATGAGAATACAGGATAGAAACCACCCTGTACTGTCATTGTGACATATAGATTGCATTGTATTTATAGGTTGATGGGCGGATGCTACTGCAGTATTTGAAGAACCATGGTGTAACACTGTGACATATAGAGATACTGACACATAGACACTGGTATACTATGCTGATGCAGGGATGGGAGTGCAGAGCACATAAGACCATGGTGTCACAGCATGCCATATGTACAGTGTTGTTCTATCTCAATGGAGGGATGAAATAACATGGTTCAACTCACCATCTGGTAGTACGAGGAATTATGTGCACTCTTGTAGTATCTGCATGTAGGTATACAGTTCATGCAGTGATCACCTTACATGTCTGCACATCATGTGGGTGTACCCAAGACACTGGGATGGCAGAAGTGATAAAGTTGGTGAAACATGATGATGGATGCCTCTTGTGGTATGTTTACAAATTGTATGTTCTTTCTGTTACCTTATAGTGTCTGTTTCTGATTGGTTGTGTTGCCATGTACTGTCTCCTGCCTGTATGTGTGTTATGTGTGTGGGAATTGGAGTTAGGTTGAAAACCCTAAGATTGAATTTCTTGCTTTTGTCACTGTAGAAACAACCCTGACTGTTGCATTAATGGAGTTTTTGCAAAGAATATATATATATATATATATATATATATATATATATATATATATATATATATATGTATATACAGTGAATCCCACCAGGATGAAGTGCAGCACTGCAGAATTCTGCAGTACAGTTACTGCAGCAAACAATCCAGTTTTAGTGAGAGTAAATCCATCTGTGACTCTGTGCTTCATCCTGGTGGGCTTTACTGTGTATATATATATATATATATATATATATATATATATATATTAAAGCAAAAAACTCCATTTAATGCATCAGTTAGGGTTGTTCCCTGAAGACAAAAGTGAGAAATTCGGTGTTAGGTTGAAAACCCCCCTTGACCACCAGTCCACCCCCAACTGGCATTGGGAGTGCGATTGAGGTCATCAGCCCTAACTTTCACCCCATCACATGTGTAAAGCAGCAGAAGTATAGAGAATGGGGTGAGAGTTAGGACCGACGACTCATCGCACCCCAATGCTGGTTGGGGGTGGGCTGGGGGTCCAAGGGGTTTCCAACCCTAATACCGAATTTCTCACTTTTGTCGCCAGGAACAACCTAACTGATGCATTAAATGGAGTTTTTGCCTCTAATTTCCTTCTTTTTGAAAAATGATAACGAAATAGTGAATGTAATGTAGCGGCGGAGCACTGGGCCCTTTGGGCCTCAAGGCCTCCTGTCACATGATGTCTTGTGACATAGTAAGAGGAACACCAACGCAAAACAGAAGTGCTAACAGTGGCACACATGGTAACGCAAGAGTGAATGAGAACAGAGGGTAACGCACACGGTGGCGTAGGACGGTAACGGTCCGCCACGTGATGTCTTGTCACATAGTGACATGGTGCCCGCAAACGAAATGTCAATGGGCATGGTGACACAAAGCAAAACAGAAATACAAACAGTACTGTAGACAGAAATGGCAAAATAACAGAAGCAAGCGGAAATGAAAACGCAAGGATAACGACATGGTGGCGTGACGTGAACGGTAAGTGGAACAGGTACAGAACTGCAAGCGGAAAGGCAATGGTAACAGTAATGTAAGTGCACAGGCTGGTTTTCCCCAAAAGCTACATAGAGAGAAAGACAATGAGTATAAGAATATATGCACAATAATGGGTCTCGAGCAGAAAATGAGGAGTTGGAATACTAAACAGCGATATCTCAGGAACCGTGACGACATAGAAAAATTTAAAAGTCATATGACTTATGACTTTCCTGGCTAGTTTAGTAAGTATTTTTCCGACAAAAACCATATCTCGCACAGTTTTGAGATACGGGCCCTGAAAGGCGGGCGAACGTCGTAATGTTATCCCATGGGAAAAAGAAGAAGTTTGGAGTGCCATAACTTTGCCTCCCTGTAATATTTTTCACCAAACCACTGAAAGGCACATCTGTGGGATGTTGGCTGTGTCCCCTGCAAATTTCAGTCCATAACACCAAACCGTTATTTTGCAGCAGGTGCCAAGGATTCCTGTAATGCGCTGGCGCCGTAATGTTATCCTATGGGAAAACTATCAACTTTGGAGTGCTGTAACTTTTCCACCATGTAATATTTTTGCAACACAACACTGAAAGGCACATCTGTGAGATGTCAGCTGCGTTCCTCCAAATTTCAGCCCAAAACTCCCAACAGTTCTTTTGCAGCGCAGTGCCAAACAATTGCTATCATTTTCCCACAGACTAGAAAACTACTGTTGCAATTTATGAAAGCTTGAAAAATTTGCAACACTTTCGTGAGCACAAAAGTACTTTGTGAAAGTACTTTTCCAGAATCCTGAAAACATATTTCTGGGGTGTTTACTCAAATAAAGAAGTTCCTAGGCATCCTCAGTGGTCTGACTAGGTGAATACAAAAGAATTAGGTTGCTAGAGGGTCCTATTTAAATGCTATCATTTTTCTGATCCATTATCGAAAACAAATGGCAGATCTGCGAGAGCAACAGGGCCATTTGCAATAAGAATGCATTTAGTGACATTGTCAAACTTTGTTCATTTTCCCATTGACTTATATGGGAAATTGTTTGAATAACTTTTGAACCGTTTAATTTTTTCACCAAATCTTTGAAAGGTACAGGGACCTGGCGACATTCCCTGAAGATTTCGTGCTGGTCACATAAACCATGCAACCTGTACACGCCGACCGTAGAATTCCAGAAAAAGCGTAAACGGGCAGGTCGATCATGCTTACTAACTCACAGCTGTGTATCCAACCAGTACGAAGCTTGGCAGATCCCAAGGCCTATGGTTCTTAATCAGATATAATTTCAGCCAAATCAATCAAGCGGTTGCAAAGTTATTAAGGTGCAAAATTTTGGGTTTAACTGTAATGGCTCCTCAACCTAACTATGGTAGCACTACGTGCTACCTTTATATATATATATATATATATATATATATACACTAATATATGAGTAGCATAGTAGTGTACCATAGTTAGGCTTGAGTAGCACTTTAAGGTTAGAAGGTGAAATTTTGCACCTTAATAACTTTGCCGCCATTCAACAGATTTGCCTGAAATTTGGCAGGCATGGGGGTACCCAGATCTTGGATCTGCCAACTTTTTGTACCGGTTCGATATAAGGTTGTGGAGTTATTAAGCAACATTCATGTGCTCAATTAATTTTTTTATGAATTCTTTGCTCCCGCCTACAGGTTGCACGGTTTGCACGACTCAGTCCAAAAACTTCAGGGACATGCGCTAGGTCCCCAATGTATCTTTTGAAGATTTTGTGAAAAATATTAAACGGTTCAAAAGTTATTCAAAACAGGTTCCCATTATAAATCAATGGGAAAAGTTAACAAAAGTTTGAAAGTGTCGCAATGCACATTTTAGTGTCGCAAATGGCCCTAGTAGTGTCGCAAATCCACCATTTTGTTTTCAGTTGGTGATCAGAAAATGCTTGGCATTTAAAATTGGGACCATCTAGGGACACAATTATTTTGTGTTTACCTAGTCAAGCCCAGAGGATGCTAGGCATGTCTTTATTTTGGGTTAAACACCCCAGAAATATGTTTTTCAAATTTCTGAAAAAGTAGTATCAGAAGGTAGTGTCGCAGCTATGACACTTTCGCAAATTTTGTGAAAGCTTTTGCAAATTGAACATTACTTTTCGAGATTATGGCCAAAATGACAGGAGTTCTTGTTACTTCTGCTGCAAAGAACGGTTTGGTCTTTTGGGCTCAAATTTGAGAGAAGGCAGCCAACATCTCACAGATGTGCCTTTGGTGGTTTGGTGACAAAATATTGCACAGATGCCAAGTTACAGTACTCTGAAGTTGACATTTTTACCCATAGACTAACATGGTGGCGTCCGCCTGTGCTTTTCGGGCTTGTATCTCAGAAACGGTGCGAGATACAGAATTTTCATCATTAATGCGTAGTCCTATGGAAACTGATGAATCATGTGAAATTTACACTTTTTTCTACGCCGCACGGTTCCTGAGATATAAACAATTTAGTATTCCAACACCTCATTTTCTGCTCCGAGGCCCATTGTTATGCATACATTCTTTGTACACACTGTGTTTCTCAATGCAGGTGTTGGGCAAAAACAGGGTGTCGCGCTTCCATTACTGTCACAGTTAACATTTCACTTACATTTCCATCACTGTTTGCATTTCGTTCCGTGTATGCCACCGCAGCGTACTGCTTATGCTCCTGTTTATGCATTGCATTCAAGCTCGTTCTGTTTTGGTGTTATTTCTGATGTTAACATTACCATTTGCATTTCCAATTGTGGTACCATCACCATTCGTGATCACGGTTTACATTTCCTTCCGTAGTTGGTCTCCTTTTGCATCACTGTTCGCTTTGCTCACTCTGCATTTGCATTTCTACTAACGTTTGCTTTTCCATTTATGTTTCAGTCACTATGCGCAACCATTAGAGGTTGCATTTCCTTGCACTTACCATTACTATGTCACAAAAATCACGTGGTGGCCCCGCTCCCACCACCACATTTCATTCTCTATTTCTACTGCACATTCTCAAAAAGAAGGGAAATTAGAGGCAAAAAATCCATTTAATGAATCAGTTAGGGTTATTCCACAGCGACAAAAGTGAGGAAATTCAGTGTAGGTTGTAAAGCCTTGCACCTTCAGTTGCAAGCTAAACCACTGAACGGGCAAAAGTGCTAGCTGGGGCTGGCGCAACTCTCATCCCATTCTCCTATACCTCAGCTTTTACACATGTGATGGGGTGAGAGTTAGAGTTGATGACCCAACGCAACCCTGTTGGCGGTTGGGGTGGTGGGCTGGGGTGAAAGGGGGGTAGTGTGTGTGTATATATACTGTGTATATATATATACATATGCACACACACACACATATATATATGTATATATATAGGGGATACATTATGGGCATGAGTGTGATATGGCAAATATTGTCACTCCTGCAGAGTGAGATATCCAGAGCTCACGATGCAGGAGTGACAATATTTGCATAGCACATGATCTGTACATCATGTATTCAATTTATACAATAGGGCCAGGAGTTTCAAAAGTAGTGTTATGTTGTCTTGTGTTCTGTTCCTGTTTATGTGTTTGCTCATTCTGTGTGTGAGTTTTTCTGAATGGGATGGTAGTGTTACAGACTCTGGGAAACAGATAAGTGTGATTTGCAATGCTAAATGAGTTAGTTTTAGGTAGGAGTGAGAAACAGACTATTTTGTGAAGCTGTATTCTTTAGAAGTCTGGCTGCAGTCAAGCTGAGAGTATCACAGTAATGGTAATGGACTGAGAGTCAAAGTGTGAGGAACAGCTGAGATTGTTTTAGTAGTAATTGAGTTAGCTGCAGGCATCAGTGAAGAACAGATTATTCTGTGAAGCTGTGCTCTTTAGAATTCTGACAGAAGTCAAGCTGAGAGTATCACAGTAATTGTAATGGACTGAGAGACAGTTTGAGGAACAGGTGAGAGTGTTTTAGTGGTAATTGAGTTAGCTGCAGGCAGCAGTGAGTAACAGACTGTTCTGTGAAGCTGTGCTCTTTAGAATTCTGGCTGCAGTCAAGCTGAGAGTATCACAATAATGAGCTGGAAGTTAGAGTGTGGGGAATAGGTGATAGTGTTTTGTAATGCTGAATTAGCTGCAGGCAGCAGTGAGACCTTTCATGCAGTTCTGCATTTGTGTCTATGGTAACAGCACAGGTGTTTTTGAATGCTGAGGGAAAGCTGCCTAGAGGATGATATCAGTGACCTTTGTGTTACCTGCATGTGTAAATGGCTGATATCATCACAGAAGAGCAGAAGGTAAAATATCACACTGCAGTGGATGATACAGTGTTTTATCTCACTCATTCATCACTCCCTATTGTATAAATATATGTATGTGTATGTATATATATATATATATATATACACACACACATATATATTGCAAAAACTCTGTTAATGCATCAGTTAGGGTTCCTATTATAGTGACACAAGTATGGAAATTTGGTGTTTGGGTTCCCAACTTACCACCACCCCACCCTCCACACTCCCAGGTGTTGGATGTGCCTTGGGGTCATCGGGCCTAACTCTCACCCAATTCCATGTGTAAAGAAGCTGAGATGGTACAGTATAGCAGAATGGGGTGAGAGTTAGGCTTGATGACCCCTAAGGCACACCCCGGACATGCCTCTTTGGTGTGTGGAGGGTGGTGGGGTGGTAGGATTGGAACTCTAACACCAAATTTCCATGCTTTTGTCCACTGTAATAGGAACCCTAACTGATGCATTAACGAATTTTTGCAATTAATTTTACTTTTGAGATAGTATAATAATATCCATAGATGGGCATATGAATGTAGATGAGGACAGCTCTGTACTTCCATGTGTCAAACAACATTGACCAAATTTTAACCATAGTCATCTTATTACCCCACCTCATGTACCTCGGTAGACTGAAATTGTGAAATGCAAGGCAAATGAAATTATGCTCAACTGCAACGCCATTCTGCACCACTAGGTGTGAAAACACATTTTGGGCAAATGTGAAACATGTCAGCTGTACTGTTCATGAAATGGTGTGAAAAATGGCTATGCTGAAAATTTGGCAGCAAATATTCAAAAGTACCAATGTTATGTGCTTAGAATAAATTAATGGATTCATGTAACTCAGGCATTTTAGGAATTATTTCACCAGCTTTTAACATGGCCTTTTGGGACCCCACTTCATGTACACAGGCACTGTCATTTTGTTAATTAGTCCCAAAAGGTGCTTTTGCACAGCAAATGTTCCATTCCATGCCACAGGTGCAAAACACATTTTGGGCAGGATGACAGCTGTACTTTTCATGCAGTGGTGTGAAACAATGGCTAGGTTGAAAATTTGAGTGGAAATATTAAAAATTGCAAAGTTACACACGCGTGAGAAAATGTAAATGTCTGCACATAACTTGGATGTTTTTGGATATTTATGACCAAATTTTCAACATGGTTTGAACCCCACCTCATGAATATTGGCACTGCCATTTCATTAATGGGTCCTGAAAAGTGATTCTGCACAGCAACCGCAAATCACGTTACGGGTCTGATTAATGAAATGATAGTTACAGTGTTCATGAGGTGGGGTCCCAAAAAGTCCATGATGAAAAATGGTGAAAATAAATGGTAAAATGGCCGCGATATCAACATACATTCAAAACCTCATTGATGGCCACTATACTTGCTCAGTGGGAGGTCGGGATGGACAAGGCGGATGGGGAGATGATAAGAACTGTTTTCTTTTTCTCAAAAAGACATTGGGGACTATTTTCTTTTATAGATATAAATAAATAAACATTTTGGGACACTGGGGTGGGTTCCACAATGTCCCACATTACTGGTGGTGGTGGTGGTGGAGGTATGATATAACTGGGGACACTGGGAGTGGGCTTACCAGTGTCCAAACTTGGGGGTTCTAGTGCCAATATA
Organism: Neoceratodus forsteri; assembly: GCA_016271365.2. NCBI lineage: Eukaryota > Metazoa > Chordata > Ceratodontiformes > Ceratodontidae > Neoceratodus > Neoceratodus forsteri. The sequence goes on from CM028138.1 coordinate 411,456,596, forward strand.
ATATACCAACGTGCTGTGGACAAATCTTTATGATACATGTTAGTGGGTCAAAATGACAACATGAGACATGCATCATCATCATCATCACTGTGACTAGGTATTAAATAAACCACAACTGTATCTATGCACTACTGTACTGGCATTGGTATGAAAAGATGTGTTACCAGCACAGGCGCCTTGCCACAGTTTACCAATGAATTTTCAGCTCATGAGTAGGATCTTACTTCGTATCTCATCATCACGAAGTAAGATCCTACTTCATAATACATTCATGGTCCAGGCTGCTAAAATTGACAAAACACACTTCATTCTACATTTACAGTAAAAGAAAAACAGCAGTTACGTAAGAACTTGCCATAACAGTAGATCTTCGAGAAAGGTTCCTGCAGTAGGTCTTCACATATAGGACTGTGTTGCCTGTTGTCAGGTTTCAATGGCAAACTTGTAGCTAGCAATCATCAGCGGGACTGCTCCCTGGCATCAGGTGATGTGACATCAGCCCGACCATAAAGGGGTGGTCCAGCATCCGCCTGCAGTTCTCCACCGAGACCTAGAAGCCAAGATAGTAGAAAGAAAGGAGTAACAACTCCTGAGACCCTATGTCCTGGTAAGACCTGAGGGCTAGGTATAATAAAAAGAAATATTTCCAGGAGCTGGGGGAAGGTGGGTGGGAAACTAGACCTACTGCAGGAACCTCTCTTGAAGATCTACTGTTACAGTAAGTTCTTACGTAACTGCTATAACTTACTTCGAGAGGGTTCCTCCAGTAGGTTTTCACATATAGGACTGAGTTCCAAGCAGTCTAAGAAAGGAGAAGGAGTCAGAGACGAGGTTCCGGAAGAGGAAAAATATCTGCCAACTAAGGGTCTGTCTTAAGACAGTAGACCTTGCAAGACTGCAAGGCCAAAACCAGCTCTATGCCTAGAGGCAATGTCCAGACTGTAATGCTTAGTGAAGGTGTGGACGGCAGACCAAGTGGCTGCTGTGCAGATCTCCACAGTGGACACATTCCTGAAAAAGTGGTAGAAGTGGCCATGCTTCTAGTGGAGTGGCCTTTAACTGCCCCGAAGGGATTTCCTGTACTTCTGGTAAATGTAATGAATACAGTTAACCAGCCACCTAGAAATGGTCTGTTTAGGGATGGCCTTGCCCTGGCACTGAGAGGCAAGGAGCACAGAGTTGGTCTGACTTTGAACCTCCTTAGTTTGGGAGGCATAGTACTCAAAATCGATGCACATCCAAGGTGTGCAAAAGATATTCCTCCCTGTTGGAATGTTGAGGATAATAGACCTGCAGTTCAATGCTCTGGTTAAGAGTTGTCTCTAAAACCACTTTCAGAAGAAAGGACAGATTAGTCCTAGGACCACCCAGTCCTTGTGGAAAATCAAATAAGTCTCTCTGCAAACAAAGGCCTGAAGCTCTGAAACCCTCCGAGCTGAAGTAACTGCAACCAAAAACAGAGTCTTCGGGACAGGAAGTGCATATCACAACTTGCTGCTGGTTCGAAGGGGCAAAAGTAAGTTTCTACAACATAAAATTAAGATCCCAGAGAGGACAGGGGTTCCATATGGAGGTTTGAGGTGAAGGATACCCTTCAAGAAAGTTCTAGAAACCTCTAGCTGTGCTATGATTTTGCCCTCCACCGAAGTTGGTAGGCCGACACCACAGAAAGATGGACCTTTATGGAAGAGTAACTAAGGCCCCACTCAGAAAGATGTATGAGGTACTTCAATACCTGGAAAGCCGAGCAAGAAAAGGGTCCAAGTGTTTGGCTGTGGCCCAGATAGAAAATCTCTTCCACTTCAGGCGTGAGGTGGATCTGGTGGAGGGTTTTCTGGCTTCCATCAGGACCCAAGTGACCTGAGAGGAGACTCCATAGAGAGCAACCACTATGTCCACAGGTGTCATGCATGAAGACAGAGAGACTGAAGGCTTAGATATAACAGGGTGCCCTGCTCCTGAGACAGAAGGTTGTGAGACAGTGGCAGAAGGACCGGCAGTTCTAGTGCTAGTTGTAACAGTGGGAACCAATCTGCGGGGCCACAGAGTGGCAATTAAAATCAAGTGGGCCCCCTCTGCCTGGAGTTTCAACACAACCTTCTGTATGAGAGAGAAAAGGAAGAAACACGATAGAAACCTCCCTGTCCAAGAGAGAGAGACAGCGCGTCCACCAAAAAGCACCATGCCGGAACGAGTGAGCAAAAGCTGGGTAGTTTTGCTTTGAATGGGAGGCAAACAGATCTAGGTCTGGCTGTCTCCACTCAAGAAACAGGTCTTCAACTACCTCCTGCTTTAGTTCTCAGTCGTGAGCCCTGGCCACTGAATGGCTGGAGACTGTCCGCCAGGGTGTTGTGTATGCCTGGAACATGGACTGCTGTCAGAAACAGGCCATGCTGAAGAGCCCAATACCATACTGTCATTGCTTTTCTGCAAAGAGGTATGACTGGGTATCTCCTGTTTGTTGAGGTACCAGACAGTCACCATGTTGTCTGTCTGGACCAAAAGTGTTCCCAGGAGGAGTAACAACTGGAAGGCCTGGCGAGCATAGAGGACTGCTCTGGTCTCCAGGATAATGATGTGAAGGTGTTGCTCCTGAGGAGACCATGAACCTTGAGTTCTGTGATTCTCAAATGGGCTCCCCAACCCATATCGGAGGCATCCGATGTGAGGGTCTGGGAGGAGCCTGAGAGTGGAAGGGGCCCCACCAATAAGTTGGTGAGGTCCTGCCACCAGAGGAGGTCTTCCAAAGGCTCTTGGAGATCATGACCAGTTGGTTCATGTCATCCACTCATTGATCCCATTGGACTTGAAGAGACCACTGGGTAACTTTCATGCAGTCTGGTCAGGGGACAGTAGGAATGGCCACTGCTATAAGACCCAAAAGATGGAGCACCAAGTGCGCTGAGGTCCATTGTGTTTCGCCACCAAAGTGGCCTGAGCAGCCAAGGTCTCGGCTCAATCCAGCAGCAAGAAGGTCTTGCTGTGGACTGTATCCAGTACTGCTTCAAAAATTGGAGGCACTGACAGGGTACTAACTTGGACTTGGGGAGATTGACTGAGATGCCCAGCTAGGCAAACAGATCCAGAGTGAAGGAGAGAGACTCCTTCAGGCTGGCTGGAGAAGGCTGAAAAGAGCCAGTCGTCCAGGTATGGGAACACATATATGCCCCTGTGGTGAAGAAATTCCACTACCACCGTGAGGCACTTGGTGAAAACCTGGGGTGCTGAGGACGGCCAAAGGGAAATACCTTGAACTGAAAATGGTTCTCCCAGAAGGAGAATTGAAGGAAGTGGCAGTGGGCGGAAGGATGGGGATATGAAGATAAGCATCTTGCACATCCAGGAGCACAGCCATGTGTTTGACTGGAGCTGGAAGGAGTCCCTGAAGAGTTAGCATGCAGAACTTCTTGTACTCCACACAGAGGTTCAGCATGCTGAGATCCAGGATAGGTCGCAGATCCCCATCTATTTTGGAACTAGGAAGAAATGGGAGTAGGTTCTCCTCCTCTAATTGATTTTGAGTGGCGGGTTCTATGGCCACTTTTTGTAGCAGGGCCTGAATCTCCTGGTGGATGATAAGGATCTGATCTGATGGGAAAGGACCTTCCCAGAAGGTTTGGAGGTGGGATCTCCAGGAACTCAATGGAGTGACCTCTTTGTATGAGCTGAAGCACCCATACGCCTGCAGTGACGGACTTCCACCCTCCAGATGGAGGTCAAACCTCCCTCCTACCGGTTCCTCTGAGGAAACATAGGGAGCAGGAGGAGGGAGAGTGAGTCAGGATACTGAGGAGAGCAGAGCCTTAGAACCTGAGGCTGCTTTGACGAATCCTAGCTTGAGGGGTTTGGGCTCCCCAATTCAGTGGCGTGTGTTCTTACCTTGATGCTTGTCCTGGTTCTTGTTCTATTTTCTCTGGTGATGAAAGGGCTGTTTCTTTTGACCCATCCAGTACACAGAGCTCACATCTCTGAGGGATCCACCACTCTCCTGCAGCCCTGTAATGATCTCTTGCATCGCTCAAAGAGGATGGAACCCTGAAAGGTGTGTCCAAGAGGGATGACTGAACATCCTGTATCAAGCCTGTGAGGCACAGCTATGCTAGGCTCTGAAGGCAGACTCCTGAAGCTGCAGCCTGGGCCACAGAGTCCACAGAATCATAAGTGGCCTGGAGGGTGTAATGGCAGGAAGATTTGTTCATGCGAACCTTGTCTAGCAGTTTTGCCCTGAGATTTTCATCAGAAATGTCTTGAAGGTCCCTCTCCAGTTCTGAGAGAGAAAACTCTGAAAAGCCACCATATGGGATACGAATTCAATGACTGGATGGCACAGGAAGTGGATGAATAGATCTTCCTACCGAATTGGTCCAGCTGTCTTGAATCCTTGTCTTGTGGGGAGGAACTCAAGTGCTTGGGCTGAGCCGAGGGACATGCGCAGCCATGATGACCATGGAGTCGGCTTTAGGATGGGTGGTGAGGTGAGAGATCCTTCCAGGGAGAAGTTGGTTCTGTCAGCCTTCCTGGAAAACAGCCGGTATGGAAGAGGGCTGATGCCAGATTGTTGTGACAAGATCCTCATGCGGACCCATCCAAGGGAGGATGGGTAGAGGGTCTGTGGTGGACAAGTCCAAATATTCCACTAGCCTTTTGTGCTGAGGATCAATTTCTTGGATGGTCAGCCTCCTGCTGTTTGAATGGTTCTCAATAGGTCCCCAAAAGAAGTATCTTCCGGGGATTTGGGGATTCTTTGGGATGAATTTCGACTGGTGAATGAGGTTCTGAGTGCTCAATATTAGAATCCAAACCGAGGGTGCCAAACCATTGGGAATGGAAGGTCCATCCCCGTGTCTCCCACTGGCAGAGAACCCACAGCACATCCCACCAGAACCAGAGGGGAGATGGTGCTCTAGGTAGAGAAATTGCTCTGATCAGCTTGGACTGTCAAAGTTCGGTTAGGAGTTGAGTCCAGCATCCTGGCACCACACCGGATAGATGCACAATCAGGCAACAGTGATGGAGGAGGAACAGGCGGCTGGTACCCAGGATACCCAGCCAAGGGCTAGTAAGCAGGATGATGCCAGAAGGGGTATTGGTATCTTGGCAAGCCCAAGGGATATCCAGGCATTGAATATCCAGGTGTCAGGTATCCCAGTGTCGGGTATCCTGGCATTGGGTATCCGGTGTTAGGTATCCCGCATCAGGTATGCCAGCATCAGGTGTCCCGGCATCGGAGGCACCATGCCTGGTGTTGATAAGAAGGGTCGTGAAAGGCTGCCCAGCAGCGGAACATGGGGGGTCAGGCCCAGAAAACCACCAGAAGGTCCCACAGGGGAGCAGAAGGTCCCGCCAAAGAAGGTGCCGAAGGGCCACTGGGCAGCAGCAGCAAGGGATCAGATGTCATGCCTGAGGGTCCCAGAAGGGGCTCCATATCTAAAAGATCCCAGTCCAGTGACGGATCCCTGGGAGGGTGGGAATCCATAGGTAGAAAAGAACCAGGCAACGGGGGTGCTCTGGAAGAGACCCCAACCGACAGGTCCTGTAATGATCCCAACAGAAGGGAAAGATCAGAAATGGGTGGCAAATCCCAGGGATAGATATCAGCAGGGATAAAGTGTCCCCATAAGCACACTTGTCCCTGGGTCAGGGTCCTCAAGGGAGCCCAATGGAGAGTAGAAGCATCTGTGCAGTCGACAGGGTATCCGGCCAACTGGCTTATCAGACATGACTGGGCGGCTGCAGTGGAATTACGGTCAGGCTTATCGGTCTGGGTGCCAGGCAGCAGGGCCAGAAGGCAACTTATCAGCAGTGCTATGAGTGGAGAACTGATAGAAACCTTATGAGAGGCAACCCATCTGCCCACATACCTCAGCAGCAGGTGGAGAAGGAATCTGGCCTGCAGAAATGGACAGAGTGCTGGTACTCACTGTTTTAGAAGTGGAAGGTCTCCCTTGCGGCTATGGGCTTCTCTCCTGATGCTTCTCCTTGTCCTTATTTTTCTTCTGTTTTCTGGAGCCAGAGATGACAACTGCTTCCTAATCTCCTGGAGCTCCTTTTCCATGGAAGCTAGCCTTTGGGTGAAAAGGTGGGCCTCGAGGGTCCACTAGCATTGGGTCCGCGTGGCCTGGTTGACCCCCTGGCAAATGACACATTAAGCCGAGTTGTACTTAGGCCCCAGGCACAGGAGACAGCGAGTGGTTGTCCCCATGTGGGATTTGGGTTCGCACTTAGTGCACTTCTTTTGAGATGAGAAGACATACACTTGATTGAAAAATTGTGAAAAATTAGAGGAATAAGATGAAAATGTTGAATACTAAGCAGGCGAATGATTGCTGTTCTACCATGTCTGTCAAATGAACTGATGCGACGATGGGAAAGAACTGTAGGGTGGGCGCGGGACCACCCCTTTATGGCCGGGCTGATGTCGGTCTCCTGATGCTGGGTGGCGGTCCCCACTGATGATTGCTAGCTACAAGTTTGCCATTGGAACATGATGCTGGGGCACAGTCCTATATGTGAATACTTACTGCAGGAACCCTTCCAAGTAAGATCTCAAATTACAGGTAATGGAGAACTGAGGAGGCACAAACATATTTTGGAATCCCAAGCATATCATTTTGCCATCTTTGCACAGTTATTATTTGAATAAAATGATCACAAGGTGTAGCCATACAAAAGAGGATTTAGACCATACTGAAGGAGGATTCCTGTTTTGTTTCATACAGCTATCTTTTAGTGCTTACTGAGCATGCTCAGAAACAATTTGTTTCAAATTTTCAAAATTCAGAAGCTTAAAATGGCTTTTTAGTTTTTCACAGGACTAGCAAAAGACACATCTGTGGCTAGCCCCTTTAACCCTGAAAATTTCAGATAAAAAACAAACAAAAATCTGGGCTGTAGGCAAGTTCAAAGAAAATCCCAGCAAAGTCAATGAGTGAAAATATGTTTTTAACTCTCAGAAACTCAGAAACCACAAATCTGCCTGGAACGTAACTTGCCACATCAGGAGATCTACCCCACAGGACTAGGCATGCAAAATTTTGTGCAAATATGTTGAATGGTTCCAAAGTTATTAAAGTACAAATGTTTGAGTTTAACATTGCAGTGCCTACTCAACTCAACTATAGGGCATGGCCACGCCCTATAATATATATTCTTTGCAAAAACTTCATTAATGGACTTGTTATGGTTAAACTGACAAAAAGCGGGAAAATAGGGCATTAGGGTTTTCAACCTAACAATCCCTCCCTGGGCAGCAAATCAGGTGTTAGGTGTGCCGTGTGGTCTCAAGCCTAGCAGCTCACCCCATTCCATCACTAAATAAGCATAGATGTAGACTGAATGAGAACAGGGTGAGTGTTAGGCTTGAGACCCCTACGGCACACGCCATGCCTGATTTGCTGGTGATAGTGGGGTGTTAGAGTTGAAAACCCTAATGCCATGTTTCCCTACCATTGTCACTTTAAATGTCTGTCTGTCTGTCTGTCTGTCTGTCTGTCTGTTATCTATCTATCTATCTATCTATCTATCTATCTATCTATCTATCCTTTCTTAGACAGTGTAATCATAGCCTTATTTGCCTGTGGCAGCACAGGGTCCTCTGGGCTCTGCACTCCAATCCATCCATAGTTTTGAGATAGAGTAATGGTAACCTTATTTTCCTGTGGTAGTACAGGGCCCTCTGGGCTCTGCGCTCATCCCACCATAGATGCATATATGCATGTAGCAGTGGAAGGGCCCTCTGCTTCCATTTATAGGACAACAGTGACAAAATTGTCAGAATAGCCATTTTATTATCCCACCTCATGTACCCAGTACAGAAAATTGTTGAATTCCCACCAAAATGCAATTCCACACAAATACAACGTCATTCCATGCCACAGGTGTGAAAACACATTTACCCAGGATTTGAAAATGACAGCTGTGACATACATGAGGTGGGTAATAAGAAGGTTATGTTGAATTTGGGGTCAAAATATTTAAAATTTCCAAAGTTACCAGCGGCATAGCAAAAGTGCAACAAATGGGCATAACTTTGACATTTTTACATATTTGACCCCAGAATTTCTACATAGCCTTGTTATGACCCCATCTCATGAACATGAGCAGAAAATGCTTCAAATCTCACCCAAAGGTGCATTTGCCTCAGCGACTGCAAAATCACCTTTGGGTGGGAATTGAATAATGTCAGTGATATTGTTCATGAGCTAGGTTCCCAAAAGGCCATGTTGAAAACTGGTGTGAAATGTCAAAAATGGCTGAGGTATGCATCAAAGTTGAAAACTCCATTGAAATACATCGAACCGCATTGATCTTAGTTTCGGATATTGCAGTCATCGGTTCCAGCAACAAGACTTGTCTTGGATTGAGAGTGGATCTCAAACCTGAGACCTGTTCAGGTGAGTAAGGGTGTGTGGAGGTGTACTGGGGTGTGTGGGGTGGTGGGTGCTAAGTGAGAGGTGGGGTGGGGCATATGCCAATGCCACAGCAGCGACTAACTTTACAGCAATGTTGTCCACAGCGACAACATTGAAAGATCACTGTAAAGTCCACTCAGAACACCGACACTGTTTTCCAGGGTCTTACAACCCTCCCGAATCAGCTCCAACTGGGAGTTGATTATAATAAAATACAGGGGGGCGCGGTGAGCAGAGCACCCCACATGGGAGGTGCAGTGGTACAGCCCCCCACAAAAAACACTTTATTTTTCTGATGGCACAATTCCAACTGTAATTGCGGTCAACATTAACATTCGGTCAATATATTTCGTTGAACCAGTGTTGTAGATCCAGCAGTGGCGGGCTGATTGGTGAGGGACTGTTTTATTTTTGCAGGGTTAAAAAAATAAAAAAAAACACTGAAGGGCAGTTTTCTTTATTTGAGATGGAGACTCTGAAGGGGGTGGGGTGGGGGTGCCACTAGACACCAGGTACATATAATGGAAACACGGGACGGCAACTGGAGAATGTGGGAGGGTGGAGGGACCACTGGTCTACCAGAAAATCATGTGTTTAATGCAGAGACAGCGACTGGTGAATGGGGGCAGGACCTCTGGACTACCAGGGAATCATTTATTTAATACAAGGACAGCGACTGGAGAATGGGGAGGGACCACTGGACTACCAGGGAATCTTTTATTTAATACAAGGACAGCAACCGGAGAACAGGGAGAGACCACTGGACTACCAAGGAATCTTTATTTAATACAAGGACAGCGACCGGAGAATGGGGAGGGACCATTGGACTACCAAGGGAATCATTTATTTAATATGGGACGGCACTTGAGAACGGGTGAGGGGAAAACACTGGACCACCAGGGAATCATTTATTTAATATGGGGACAGCGACCTGAGAAAGGGTGAGGGGAAGAAACACTGGACTACCTGGGAATCATTTATTTAATATGCAGAAGGTGACCGGAGAATGGGGAGGACCACTGGACTACCAAGGAATCATTTATTTAATAGGGGATGGCAATCAGAGAACAGGGAGGGACCACTGGACTACCAAGGAATGTATAATTTAATACAGGAATGGTGATCAGTGAAGGGGGTAAAGCAACATGTGTTCTGCTAATGTGGGGCTGTTTTACTGGATTATGCACTTGAAATCCTGTTCTGTGTTCTTTTTATAATTTCCGAAAAAGGAATTTTTTCATAAATTGCAAATAGGATCCTTTTCTATGCTTCCTTTTTCTCAGTGTAACCCCTAGGTGGTGCTTTCCCAAGGCTACTACCCTGCCTGCCAAACTACTAACAGGTTGAGGGCCTAGGTCTAATGGGAAGTGCCTGCACCCAGAGGTCAGAGTTTGCAATAGTTAAACTAACTTGGTCACAGCCCTCTGGGACACTTCACCCCCTTTCTTCCCACTCAGTGGCCCACAATATATCAGAATTACCTTCACAGTATACACTTACCCGAGGACTGGTTCAGTCAGCGTGACTCTGGGGACTCCTGTAAAACAAGCTGATACAGTGCAAAAACCACAGTACAATACTTTAACATAAACGAATACCTCAGACAGTGTAACTCTGCTGAAACAAACAGAACTGATTTATTTAGGGTATTTAACAAGGACAGGGGAATCAGGTTAATTAGTTTAAATGCATTAATAATCACAGTACTGTGCACATATTTCAGAATCCCAAATGTCCCAAATGTCACTCTTACTGGGTACCCAGGCAATAAGAGACTAGCCTATTTGGTGCAGCTGGTTGTGGCCCTGAAGATGGAAAATGCATGCACAATACCCAAATTGTAATCCGAGTCGGTTGGCTCAGTTCGTGAAGAAGAAAAACAAACAATTAGATGATACACTTGCAATTAGATAAACCGATTGTAGGGAGCTACCCTGCTTGCACTCACAGCCCAATACTGAAAAGTGAATGGGAGGTAGGTTGTTCTGGATTGCCAGGAGGTGCAGACCATGTGGGTAAGGTCCTTCGACTGGACCCCACTGCAGTTCAAGAGCAAATGGAGGTAGTCCGGTTTAAACTGGGGTTTACTTCCAGCTTCATGCACTCAATTCACTGTACAGGGATTTGAAATACGATTCCCCACAAGCACTACACACATTTATATGTAAAAGGAAAGTACTATACCAGGCAGGCTGCTTTCGATCCTGATCGCAATTATTGCACAATACCCGGAGAACACACAGCAGATTCATTTCCTGACAGACCGAGCGCTTAATCAGCAATTTCTCCAGTCTTCTACAGGGTGAGCCTGGTTTCTACTCTTCAGATATCCTTGATTCTCTTCACAGGTCGGATTCAGTCTGAACAGGCGCTTGCACAAGCTGCAGACCAAAACTTAGGGCCTTACACGCGTTTTACCGGCGCTAAACTACACACTAAAGAAGCACTGGACTCTTTGTCTCTTCACTGCCAAAACTGAACTGAAACTCCAGTAGACAAAACCAGGCACTTCCTTTGAGTTCCTCCCAGTTCTTGGCTGGTTTAGCTGACACTCACAATAAACTCCCCTGTTGGTGGAAAAAGGCACCGAGGTCAAAACTACATTTCCCAGAGTCACTGCCCATACAATCCTCTTGTGGCTGGCTCAGATTAAGAGTCCAAGTTCTGATTCATCCACAGGCACCATGTTAGAGCTCCCTCAACCCACACTGATTGGTCCAGTTCAACAGTTCAAAACTAGAATGGAGGGCTAGGCAGACAATTCAGATTAAAAAGGAAAGCAAGTTAAACAAACTGTATTTTCATTATTACTCTAAATGATTTCTGGCAAACAGTTACATCTTTCAGATAGGCTCCCTTGCACTCTTAGCGACTGCAAAACGGAGCGAATTGGCAGCAGCTCAGAGGGACTCAAGCAGGAAAACACACAGTCCCCCATACAAACTAATTATGTTTGCAAGCAGACAGCTCTTAAAGAGGCAGTACCAGAGGCTCTAAAAGCACTCACAGATAAATAGCTTGAACGCCAAACACCATTCAGGCTTGAAGCATTCTACAAGCTCCTGAAGACTTTTGGGAACCCCATTTGCAAGGGGTTACATCAGTTTGTAAAACAGATTCCCTAACACAAAAAAGACATGGAAGAGGATTTCAATATGTTGAAAAACACATTTACAAGTCATTTTTCCAAAAGCTAACAAAAGAATCAACTGAAACGGGTCCCGATTAGCAAAACACATGTGCTGGTTATTTCACAAAACATCATTTCTTTCAGTTTTTTAATTTGTTTACCTACTAAGAAAAACAAAATGGTGGCAACAAGGAAAAAGATTCCCCATTTGTGACAAAGTATTACTCATTTGTGACAAAGGATTGCCCATTTGTGACAAAGAATCCTTTTCAAGCAGGACATCTAACGTTTCCCATTAAAATAATGAGAAACTTTAAAATGTAATAACTTTTGAGTGGATTCATATTTTTAACCAAATCTTCAAAAGGCACATTTGTGACCCAAGATCTGTCTATCCTAAACATTTCTGACCAAAATCCCAAACTGTTTTTCGCAGTGGTGTGACAAGAATTTGACAAAAATGGCAATTTCACATTTTTTGACACTCGTATCTTGTACTCACATCTGGCTGGAACAAAATTGCCACATCAAGAGATCTTCAGTCCCTGATGGTGCATGCAAAATTTCATGCAAATAGGTTGAATGGTTGCAAAATGCTTAAAGTGCAAAATTTCAAGTTTAACACAGAAGTGAAGGTTGAACCCTAACTATAAGGGTGTGACCGTGACCCTATAATGTGAGGAGACAAGGACAGAGGGAAGATCAGTGGAGAAGAGGATAGAGTCCAGAATAAAGCCTTGGGGACTCCAGAATTGATGGTTGGGGAGGATAATATGTTGCAAATCTGTACCAACAGATGTAGGTCAGAGTAGTAGGAACAGAACCAACTGACCTCCACATAAAACAGTCCTGGCCCCCAACTTATAGAGGAGGAGAAGGTGGGCCACTGTAAGAAATGTCTGGACAAGGCCATTGAAGATGGCTGCAGTAATCTGTCCCTAGACCATCCTTTTCTGGATCAAATCAGTGGCCTGGAGGGAGAGGCAACAGTAGACTGGAACTTATAAAACTGAGAACTGAGAGGACAAACTTTTCCTGATGTTTTGTCAAGAAAGGGAGGAAAGAGATGGGGAGCTAGTTCTAGGGGTAACAGGAGTCACCCATTCACCCTGTTGTGGAGGGGTAGGACTTTGGTCTGATTCTGATTGACTACTGCAATGCCCTTCACCTAGGGCTACCAGGGGTTGATATCCGCCACTTGCAGCTGGTGCAGAATACGGCAGCCAGGCTTTTGACTGGTACCTCTAGGACCAGTCATATAATGCCTGTTCTCCACGGACTGCACTGGCTGCGATACAGTGTTGGATCACCTTCAAGGTTGCATTGTTAACCTATAAGGCCCTACACGATCTGGAACCCAGTTACCTGAAAGATCTCCTTTGTCCCTACTGTCCCTCCGCCTCTCTCCGATCCACGATGAGGATTGCTAGAATTCCCAGGGTTCGTTTACAAACATCTAGGGCAAGGGCATTTAGCTTTGTGGCCCTCGACCCTGTGGAATTCTCTACTCATCGGGTATGAGATTGCCTGACTGTCCACAGCTTTAAAGTTACTTTAAAGATGCATCTTTTAGCCTGCCATTTTTAACTACTAAGCTGCTATTGTATTTATTATTTTAAATTTTTATTTGGATATTTATAAAATGTGTTTGTTTTATTGTACAGGCACCTTGTTTTGGAAAGGTGCCTTTTATAAATAAAGTTGATGATGATGATGATGATTCCAGGCATGGGGAGACTGACCAGAGATGAAAGGAGAGGTTCTAGTATTGCAAGGGACACTGAGATGCAAGAGTTTGGTGTCCAGCCCATCTAGTTAAGAGAAAGAGTAGGACAGACAGGGTCTCAGCTGTGAAGAAAGAAAATGGAGTGGAATGAGGGATAGGAAGGCAGATGAAGGAAAGAATGCAGGATTGAGGAGGTGGAGGAAGGGAGAAGTGACAGAGTACAGAAGGTAAAGAAGTCATGTGTGCCCAGGGGTTGTATGCTATGGGGCTACCCCACCCTTTCCAGCTGTCTCTGATACCAGGCAAGGGTCCTGGGTCCTGCTATGGTGACAATTGGAGGTTCATTCTCAGAAATATTGATAATAGCACGGTGTCTCCATCCAGAGTAAGTATCAGTGGACCAGGTATCTGCCTGGTACAGCCCCCTGGGATACTGTACCTCCCCACCTCCCCAACCAACCACTCTGCACACTGTGTTCCCAAATACTTCATTCCACCATAAACCATAAATCTCAGCAGTAAGCATATGTAATGAATTTCACTAACACAGCAGTTTCAATCAAACAAAGTCACAGCTTTATTCAGGGAAGGGATACCAGGATATAGCGTAGCTGTGAAAAATAAAAAGAAGGTTAGTTAGATATGCAGCAACAAAACAGGTAGGCCTGCAGGCCAAGCCCTCCCCACTGGTACCAGTGTCCCTGAACTGTCCATAGGAGTACCCACTAGATGCAGGCCTGATTGGTGCCATGGGATGGCTGGCTGTTGGGGCCCTGAAATTGTAGAAAGCTTAGATTTTGAGAAACACACAAATTCTCTTCCCTGCAGGAACTAGGTCCTGGGTACTCATGGTTTGTCAATCTCAGCACTGGGAAAATGGAGCTCCTTGGATTAGTGCAGCAAACACGGAACAGGCTGGCCAGGATCCCTCTGACTGGATGAAACTTGCCGAGGATCTTGCAGCTGGTCACCTTGATTGTAGTTCTGACTGTTTGTCACCTTCAGCCACTTCTGGCCCATTGCAGAGCAATGTAGCAGGACAACAAAAGCTCCAGAGGCCCAGACCCAGAGGGTTCCACAGTCCAGCTCCTGATGGGTCGCAGGTGCCCTAGCACCCCAGCAAGCACCGTGACCTCCTGAAATAGTGAATCCCACTTGAGAGGGGTTAGCAAGTTTCCTCCCTGGCTCTGGATGAAGACTCTCAAATGGTGGGGCCCTCCTGCAGTCCCTGCACTGAGCTCTTAACAAGCAAGGTGTCCAGGCAGTCGCTCCAATAAAGTCCAATGCCAATTTGAGTGGATTCTAGCCTCTATTTTGATAAGTGAAGTGAAATTCAGCAGGGGAACTCAGAACAATAACCCCTGCACATCAGTCCACACTTTCCAGTTCAGCAGTGTCCACAGTCCTTTTTCCGCAGCAGATGGGCTTCATTTCTCAGCCACTTTCACCAGTTCGCTTAGGACACACAGCACCCAGCTAGCACCCCAATGACCAGAGCTATTCTGCCTCTTCAGTATTTCAATTGCAGTCCTACACAAACAAACGACTTCCCAGCAATGACTGTAGCACTCCTGACAACCCGCAGTCTTCTCAGCTTCTCCAACTCCCCAGTGCAGGTTTCTGCAGCATTTAGTTTTTCCATCAACAACAAGCAACTTCTACATACCTGGGGAATCACAGTCCAGTATCCTTCTCTCTTTCCCCTTCTCAATCAGTCCAGCAGCAAGTACTTGGGGAATCAGAATCTCAGCTCAGTCTCTCTTCCTTCTTTCCCTTACCAATCCACTTCTGCTAACAGATAAATCTCCAAATGGGGCATGGGAAGCCCCTGAAGCTCAAGGTTCACTCTCACAGAACAGTCCTGACTCATACAGAACCGGGAACAGACTGAAGAAATCCCAGAAAGTCCACATTGTTTCAGCGAAAATCCACTATGTTGATTGGCTGTTGAAGCCTTCGATAATCAATAACCATTGATCAATATTTCCTGCTCATCTATTGGGGCATGATCTAGGCACCTGAATTAGTCCCTTCCTTTTCCCAGGAGTCCCTCTGAGTCCGGTTTGGCCACCTAGATCCCTGATTGGCTGCAATAACGGGGTCAAGTGTCATAAACATGTCAGCTCCTGTCTGTTTATATGGAGTCCTATACAGTTTTGTGCAGTTTCTCCCTTTCAAAGTCTGGTGCAGCCCAACACAAACCTTTATGCACACCAATACTCCACGGATATAGCCCCAACTGACCCTGTCAAACAAGTCCACTCTCATCTCAGTTGCCCCAGGAGTATGTACTGCCACTGCCACCGAAACTGTGTCCCACTAGGTGGCAGGCAGCACTCCTTACTAGTCATGGGCCGCTCATTAATATTCATAAGCCCCTAAGCGCCCATCATGTGCACTCTAAATCTGGCCAGCTACAGGCTTATGTCCAATCCCTTCTGGTCTCCCATCCCTGAAAAGCATGGGGGCACGGGACCATAGACAGACTCCCGCTTTTGGACTGCAAATGCGGTCAGTAACATCAAAGTGCTCCAGGCACATACACGAATGCCGGACGAAACAAACATGCGGCAGCTCATGACCATAGACTTAAGCTCATGAGGGCAGAAGACAGCATGCTGGCGGGGAAAGAACATGGGGAAAACCAGGGGCACCAGCAAATGGGAGGAAATGGGAAAACAGAAGGTAAGCTCCCAGAGCGGGTTACACTCCCACCGAACGCTTGGCTTCCACGAGCGTAATGGAAAAATACCCCAGGAAACATCAACATCAATTACATTTCTAACTATAGACCTGGTTCCTATCTAACAGGTAACAACCATACAACATTTAAGCACAGGACATTAAATACATCAGTAGTCAATTTCTGTTCATTTGAGCCCTTATGGCTACCTGGAAAATGGCACCCATAAAATTGACGCATCAGCCATAGGATGCTACAGTCCCACAAAGTATATTCTTTTCCTCAACCCTTCTAGGTACCCTGTTTACCCCTCCTCTCCTTCTTCTGGTCACCTGTTCCTCAGACCTAGGGGTTTAGCATCAGCAGGGCACATAATCACCTTTGGCAGGTACCTAGGAGTAATGTACACTATAAACAAAGGTAAGTCTGTAGGAACCCCAGGGGCAACATACATCAATTTAAGGACAGGCCTTGTCATCCTCCCTGTCCTACGAGGGGTATCCTGAATACCTGCACCCTACCTATCCCTGGGTCAGTGGTGAGTTCCTCTTCCTCTTCACCCTCCTCCTGTTCATCCGTTCCTCAGCTAGAGGGATGAATGATTCAACACTTCTTTAACATCTTAACATCAGGCACAGCTCTAGGGAGACTAATCTGGGCTCCTTGAAGGGCACAGTCGGATCAGTGTTCAGTTCCGATGTGGACCCTCCAAAGGCGCATTTTCCCTCCCATCCTGATCCTCAGAACCACCCTGTGACCACTCCCTGAGTGTATCCACAGGAGAGCTACTCCGTACCACTCAAACAGTTCAGCTGGACCAGTATTCCAGGTTCGGAGTGGTCCCAGCCAGGGCATGGCCAGAACAGGCTCCTGACCCCACCCTGTCTTCTAGGCTTATCCCTTGTTAGGGGTGGTCCCTGAAATATCCTGGCCAACTCTGGGGTAGGTTAATGACTATGTGGGGTCTCACTATTCTCCCCTCAGACTCATCATCAGTGCCTCCCTCATCTGAGACCTCCCACCCTGGGCAGACCCAGTCCCATGGCATCACTTCCTCTGTGCCTCTATCTTCTGCATGCAGCAGCTTGAGTGGTGGGAGGTGATAAGGGATCTTCCACAACATCTTTGACATCTACTACTTTGTCACCAATAGTCAGCAGGTGGTTACGATGAATAGTCTTGTGCCCTCAAGTCTCTCCTCAGGCCGATTCTTGTACACGGTAGGCCTTTAAGTTTCTCCAAGATGACATATGAGGCACTTCCCCATCTGTCGACTATCTTATGCTTCCTGGTATGCCCAGCCAGTGTAGTAGCACTCTGTCACCTGCTTCCAAGTCTTGGGCTAGCACTTTTTATCATAGCGTTCCTTATTTGCTTGGTTCCTCATGGTGGCCATTTCTGAGGCGAGATGGTATGGTAGCCCGTGACATGTGCGACTGCGATTGGTGAACGCAAAATGATGACTCAATCGTGGCGCAAGGCATGAGGGGCTACCGATGAGGTAGGGTGACCAGATGAGGGTGGGTTCCACGCGTATAGCGACAGGATGTTGCTACTGCCGCTTGTATGCGTGGTGGGTGGGAGCGGCGCTTGCGCTCAGTTGAGGCGGGGAGGGTTTTGAGGGTGGCGCAATGGTGTGCTGCTGAGCTGGCCCCATGGTGTGCTGGGTGGGTTCACAGCTTGGGTGGACAGGGTGCTGGATTCAGGTCCGGTGCAGGTACATTTTGTTGTGCCCAGCTTGAATTCTTTTTTAAACGCTTTGCACCCCTGGAGTTGAGAATCCTTAAGCAGGGGGTACAGGGCTCAGCCCCATAAAATGTTAAAATGTAAGTCCCTGGTGCTGTTTTGCTGCTAGGAGCACAGCACCAAATTGATTTTCAGCGCTAGGACTTCACCGTAACAGCAATCGCTCATGGGTCACTGTTATGACATAGAACCGACGGTATGCATCATTTAGTTGTTTCAGCTTCTTCACATACTGCAGACAGTCTCCTGCTCCCAGTCCATCTGAAGAGACTTCATAACACAGGTCCACCAGCAGATGGGCTGCCCTCCAAAACATGAGCTGGTAGGGAGAGAATCCTCGTAGCATCATTTCGTGTGCAGTTATAGGCGTGGACCAGAGTACTCACCCACTGACTCCATGTGTGTTTTTCCTGAGGATCCAAGGTGCCCAACAAATCTAACAGGGTCCCATTGAATCTTTCCAGTTGAAGGTCACCTTGGAGATGGTAAGGCATGGTCTGGGACTTCCTGATGCCCCTACAACGACAGTAGTTCTTTGATGAGCTGACTCTCAAACTCACCGTCCTGATTCAAGTGGATCTTCTGGGGCACCATAATGCACAAAGAACTTCTCCACCAATATCTTGGCTACAGTGGAAGCTCGCTGATCCTTGGTGAGGTAAGCTTGAGCATACCAGGTGAAATGGTCATTAACAACTAGTACTTTGGAAATATTGCATGAATCATGCTCCAACGTAAGGAAGTCTATGCATACCAACTCCGAGGGTCACTAGTTTTGATGTTGACTAATGGAGCAGCCCTCTGGGAAGTACCTTCCATTTTATAAATCTCATGCAGCTTTTGCAATATATCTCTACATCTGCCCCATCTGTGGCCAATAAAACTGACTCTTAACCAGGTCCAAAGTGTGTACTGTGTTCAAGTGCTCCATATTATCATGCAGAGCCTTCAACACAGTCTTAACATGCTTCTCCCAGAGCACCAATTGCTCTTGAGGGGCCCCTGCTGGTCCTTGATCTCTTTGTACAGCAACCCCTTCTTCAGCCGCAGCTTAGGCCCTTCGTAGCAGTAGCCATGCCGGGAGGTAGATGTGTCCACTTGCTCCTGGCTCCCCTGCCATCTCAGCACTTATATGATCTGCCCGGTGACTGGGCTGGCCCTTTGATCCCATTGCAGTTCTTGAGTAGTTAATTGCGGGAGAGCTCTGACATCTAGAGTGGCCAGCCAGCAATAGGAAACAGGAAGACAGTCCCCTGAGGCCCCAGACAGTCTACCAAGCAATGGGTATCCTCGGGAGAAATTATCTTCGTCATCATGACAGCGCGCCTTCACACAAGGCCTTTACAGCTTGCTCCAGAATTCGTACCAGCTGGAGCTCCTCATTGCTGCAGGCTTAGGGGCTGCCTTGACAACGCATCTGCATCTATGTGGTTCAGATCTGGGCAAAATTCCATGCCATAATCATATATGGACAAGGCTGACAGCCACTTATGACCAGCTGCATCCAGCTTGGCAGTGGTCTCGTGGTAGATAAGTGGATTACTATCTGTCTTCACGGTGATCTTGGCCCCATATAGATAATCATGGAACTGATCAACTATGGCCCACTTCAATGCCAGGAACTCTAACTTATGGACAGGATACCTCCACTCTGAAGGGTTTAAACTTCGACTGATGAATGTAACTGGGCATAAACCTTCAGGGTGTTCGTGATACAACACAGCCCCAATTCACTAAAACTGGCTTCGTATGAAGTACATAGGGTTTCTGTAGGTCCGCATAAGGCAGCACCGGGCATGGGTCAAACAACAGATGATGTCCTCAAAAGCTCTATTACAGTCCCCATTCCACCTCTCACCAAATGGTTCCGATGGGTGGAAATAGCTGGCAGGTTTAGTAGAGTCCCCAGGCATAGCAGCTTTCTTACTTTGGTTGATGGGTAGATACTCCTGTAACTGATTCAAGAGGGCCGCACCACCCAAGTGTAGTCCTTTACAAATCTTCTGTAATACCTGCAAAACCCAGGAGCCACTGTAATTCCTTCAGGGTGTGTGGCTTAGGCCATGCAGTAAGGGCCGCAACCTTGCTGGGGTCAGTCTGCATACCCTTTTCTGAGATGATGTGCTCCACATACTTAAATGAGGTCCGGAAGAACTGACATTTATCAATGGACAGCTTCAGTCAAAATTCTTCCAGATGGTCCAACACCTTCATCAGCTGGGCCTCATGTTCCTCCAGGGTTTTCCCAAACATGATGATGTCGTCCAGGTAGGCCAAACAGTCCCAACAAATTCACATCCCTATGGCTTTCTCCATCAGGTGCTGGAAGGTGGCAGGTGGGCCAGAGATCCCTTGGGGCATTCTCAAGAACTTATAAAATCCAAGGGATATATAAAGCCGTCTTCTCCCGATCCCAAGGGACATCGGAATCTGGTAGTAGCCACTTGGTAGATCCAAAACTGAGAACCATTGGCTTCCATTTAAACAGTCCAGTGCATCCTGCACTCTGGGCATAGTGTATTGATCCAGCACCGTCCGCTTATTCAGGGTGCAGTAGTCAGCTACATTCATGTATTACTCTTCTTTCTCACCACCACAATGGGTGATGCATACGGGTTCCTGGATTCCTGAATAATCTCCATGGTCAGCATCTCCTGCAAGTGCCGCTGGACATCATCAGTATTGGCTGGAGTCAGCTGCCTTGACCTCTCTTGAAAGGGCTTGTCATCTGTGAGTCATATCCAGTGCTGCTCTCCACTGACACACCCTACATCCCATTTGTGCAGGAGAAAACACTCATCTGAGCAGCCAGCTTTTCCTCACTCTCTCTTCCATTCCTCTGGAATGGAAGTCACTCAGGTCAAACAATTCTGGATCAAGTCCCACTGGAGCACCTCTGCTCACTGTAGCAGTGTGCACTGCCATGTCAGTGCAATATATTTGAGCTAGTGTCCATCCTGCACCACCACTTCCTTATCCATGTGACATTCTTCACTTGCACATTCACCTTCGAACATATGCATGCCCTCTGGCTGGCAGCATGCTGGGCTTGACTAACAGTCCCACCGGCAATCCATGTTCATCCAGAGCATCCAACAACAATATCTGATTCTTGACATCCTTCTTTAGTTTCACTACACTGGCAATATTGCATTCCACATTTGGTGGGAGCACAATTTCATCTCCATTCCTTCTCCACACCGTTCTCACTGGATCATCAGGCTCCTCAACTGGGGATTGCCCTTTCCTTCGTAAGCCTCCCAGACCAGGGGATGTACCGGTACTTCTCTCACTTCTTTCATCCACTGAGCATGAAACAACTGGGTCAGACACCCAAACATTTGGACATTTGTGCCCACCAATACTGGCACTCCATTGAAGATGTTAGCTTCCAGGCAAATCAAAGCTAGAGTCTCTACAGCTTCACTCACTCCAGCCACCTTAGTAGGGAATGCCATCAATACCTTGACATGGCCAAGATACGGTTATGCCTTTTACTGAGGCCCCACGTGCAGTCCCACAAGTGGATGTATTTCCACATCTGGTAAATGCTGATCATACCAGGATTTAACAAGCATTTGTCAATGCCGAATGTTGTCTTGCTGGCATTGGCATTGGTAGTGCATGAGTTAGAGATGCATAATAGGAATGGCAGTGAAATATTGAAGTGGCGTCAATCCCACCCCACCCTGCAGAGACTGACAGGCACTGGGGTGTGCCTTTGGGTCATAGCTATAACGATCAAGCCATTTTACCTCACCCTACCCTGTAGACACTGACAAGTGTCATGGTGTGCTTTGTGGGATATGGGCCTTATACTTACCCCATTCCATAAGGAAATATGCTGAGGTGGGTGCAGTATAGGAGAATAGGGTGAACTTTGGGGCTGAACACTCCAAGGCACACCTCGATGCCTGCCACTGGCTGCAGGGGTCGGGTGGGGTGGGCTGGAATGGCGTGAGCATTACAGCTGATGATCCCAAGTCACACCCTGACTCCTATCAGTCTGTACAGGGTGGGGGTGTTACAGTTGGGAACCCCTAATGCCATAGGCATGTGTTGGTATTTTCACTCCAAATTATCAACATGGGCGTTTTATGACCCCACCTCATGAAGGCGGCACTATCAGTTTGTTAGCTGAAAGTTGATTTTGCTGCGACTGCACCATTTGGTGCCACAGGTATGGAAACACATTTTGGGCAGGATGTGAAAAATGACACTGTATTGTTCATGAGGAGGTGTAACAAAATGGCAACATTGAAAATCTGGAGTGAAAATGAAAAAAATTAGCGAAGTCATGAGCATGCATACAAACTACACAACGCCGTCCTGTAACCCAATTATTTTTGGATTTTTTAACCACATTTTCAACATAGGCATTTTGTGACCTCCCTCATGAACAGTGGCACTGTGATTTTGTTAATCTGTCCCAAAGTTGATTTCCCACAGTGACCACGCCATTATCGCCACAGGTGTGAAAACACATTTCAGGCAGGATGTGAAAATGACAGCTATACTGTTCATAAGGAGGTGTTAAAATGGCAGTGTTGAAAATCTGGCATGAAAATATTGCAAATTTGCGAAGTTATATAAGTGCGGAAACTGTGCAACGCATGCTTGTAACACAGTCATTTTATGGACTTTCGTTACCAAATTTTCAACATAGGCATTTTAGGACCTCTGTTCATGAACAGTGCCACTGTAATTTTCTTAATCTGTCCCTAAGCTGATTTCCCACAGTGACCGTGCTATTCTCGCCAGAAGTGCGAAAACACATTTCTGCCAGGATCTGTAAAATGACAGCTATAGTGTTCATAAGGAGGTGTGGAAAAATGGCAATATTGAAAATCTGGAGTGAAAATATTAAAAATTCACAAAGTTATGAGCGTATGGAAACTGCACAACACACGCCAGAAACAGTAATTTTTTGATTTTTTTTTTTCACTACATTTACAACATAGGCTTTTTGAGAGCCTACCCCATGAACAGTGGCACTGTCATTTCTGTAATCAGTCCGAAGGTGATTCCATGCAGTGACCACAAAATCACCTTTCTTGTTTGTTGCAATTGTTTAATTGTTTTGTTTAACCAGGAGTGGCACACTAAACTTTGGGTCTGAATAACGCCATGACAGTGACTGAATTCATGAAGAGGGGTCCCAATAACCCCATGTTAAAATTTCATGCCAAAATTCCCAAAATGCCTGAAATATGCATCAAAGTTGACCCACTAGTTTTCATCTGCTCAGACTACTTATACTGAATATTATAGTGTGCACAGTCCCAGCCTCTACCAATCAAATTGCTTATCTAGATGCTTTTAGCCTTTGGCCTGTGTCAGTGGCTCAGTAGGTAGCACTACTGCCTCTGAGGCCAGGAGATCAGAGGGCTGTGGGTTCAGTTCCCACATCTGGCACTTGGGTTAATATCCCAGTACTGACACTGTAGTGCAGCATGAGAGGTACTGCACTTCTGAGGTGCCGCTTTCAGATGAGAGCGTTAAACCAAGGTCCCATCTGCCTGGATTGGTGGTAGTTCAGGTGAATGTTAAAGATCCCATGGCACTTATCGAAAAGAGTAGGGAATTTTATTAAACAAAGAAATCATAACATCATACAGAAATGAACAAGGAGAAATAGAAAAAAATCATACATCATATAGTAGTCGAATATACATAATAGGCAGAGATCCATGTAACCTCAGAAAGAAATACAGAAACAGAAGTATGTACAGTACAACATAACAGAAAATAGTAACAACTAATGCAAAAGTTAATGTGCTTCCATAAAGATTGAAAGCAGTGCAAAGGAAGTGCTTACGTTCTAATTCCATAACATTCAACAGAGCATATTCTATATGTTGTATAATAACAAGTGGAACAGTCGAATTTGTTGTAATACATATTGACAGCGAGCTTGCCACATATAATATTTGCACATAGCAAAATCACTCTAATAGTACTAGGATGAAATCTAGTCCAAGTATCAGAAAAATCACCTAATATCAAAACCTGATATGTGATTCTGCTAAGAAATGACCACTTCCACTTATTAACTAAAGATTTCCAAAACAATAGAGCATCCTGAAAATCAAAAAGAAATGTGACATAGTTTCCTCAATGTGAGCACAGGAAGGTTTAGGGCAGTATCGTTCCTGAGAACACTTGTGTTTTAGATTCCCCGAACCTGTAATTTGCCATGGCAACAAAGCCAGGAGACATCCCACATGTGTGTGGGATTTGCTTATCTCGAAGGATGAACAAAACACAGTCAGTTCGGGAAGAAGGGCAGTTTGAAAGTGTAAACTGGTTTTGTAATATTGACAAACATATTATATAGTTGCTTTCTAGAGAGAGTTAATATGGAAGATTTTCAGAGTTTCCAAAACCATATCTTACGGAAACTGTCCACAGCATATGATGGTAACAAGAAGTGAGACTGTACAGGTGGGAGTGTCCCATTTATCTATAATGGAACTCAGAGCATAGCTAATCCATATATCACTAATATAGGATGTGTATCTGATGCTGTGGAAAAGGTGGAAAAGAAAAATGAAAGAAAAAGCTAAGGGTGAATCATACTAAGTCCTCCCTGATTTATTGGTAAGTATGTAACATCCCTTTTAATTGGATTGAGTCTACTGCCCCAAATCATCTGAAAACATATTCTAAAGATGCGTGTTTCTAAGTGTTTGGGAGCATATACATAACTAAGAAACAAAAAAAGGAAATATGAATTTCTTGACCACCAAAACCCTCTTCCTCTTCCCAGTTTCCAAGATTTCCATAAACCAATCTTATATTCTCCAATTTGAAGCGTTTTTCCCAATTATAGGTTGCTACATCCTCAACATTAAACCAAACCCCAAACATTTCCTGGGGAGAGGTATAAGTTTAATGCCACCAACTGTAGGAACAGTGGTGGACTCAGGATCAAGGAATGGATACACTTTTCTGAAGGTTAAGCATGCCACGGAAATTACAGAGAATGTCTGAAACACTTGGACTGCCCGATCACCAGATGGTTTATCATACATAAATAAACAACATCATCTGCATGCTTGATGATCTTCTGAGGGTAAAGAATAGTGGGGTGCTAAACCTATAATTTGAGAGTCCCATCTAACTTGCCGAATAATTGGATCCAGGGCAAAGTATATAACAATGGGCTGAATGTACAATCTTGATGGACCCTAACTGTCTGGAGTGAAGTCTCACCTACAAAGCCATTAATCACCGGAGTAAAATAAGTGAAGGAAAAAATACAGAGTAAGCCAATGAAGAATATCCAGGATACCATATAGTTTCAAGACCTGAAATAAATAGGAGTGGTGAACCGAATCAAATGCTTTGCCTGATCTAGTGAGAGAAACGAAACCTGAAATGATATTATGTTTTAGCTTCAAAATTTCCCTGAGGAGAAGCAAATTCGTAGTGATTGATTGCCCTGGAATAGCACAAGACTGAGCTGAATCAATAAGATCAGGTGCAACCCGTTGTAGGTGTGTGCTGAGTATTCGAGTCAAGATTTTGAAATCCGTATTCAGAAGATGGAGTCTCCAATTCAGTAAAGAACGGATATCTCCTTTCTTATATATAAATTTGAGAAAGGATATGCCAAAATTAGTAATCTGAGATGAGTTCTGCAAAACATAATTGTAAACTTGGGTTAGGACTTCCAGTAAATCATCTTGAAATATTTTGTAAAATTCATGTGTAAGGCCATCAGGACCGGGGCTACCTGTAATTTAAGGTGGGAAATGGCACAAGCTACTTCCTCCTGAGAAATGAGGGCAATAAGGTCTGCAATATGGTGTGTAGAAAGCTGTGGAACTGGGGCCGAAAAAACTGTGGACATGTCAGGGAGTTAGAAGGCGAAGTACAAAACTGTCATCAGTAAATGATAGTTAGCAAGTGAGAGCACACCAGAAATATCAGAAACAATATTCCCTGTTGTGTCAAAAGTCCATGCATGACCGTAGCATGAAGCCTGTTATTATAAGACGAAAACGGATTTGCCAAGGGAGAAACCGATGTACCCACTCATAAAAAATCTAAAGTACGGGCACTATCGACTGATGTGTAAACATGTGCTGTTTGACAGTGTTGATTGTGAGGAATAGTCAACAGGGAAGATACAGAAAGAGACATCAATTTATATACCTGATTCCTGAAGGTTAAATATGTAATATAGGAATCACAAACCATACGCTTTCCTATAGTCTGAAAAAGCAGGCGTAGATCTAGTTTTGTATCAGTCCACCAGTCCCACATGGAGTCATAACAGCAGAGAACTGTGATCCGTGCCGAAATAGAGATCTAACTTGTGACTGGACAGAAGCATGGGTTAATATAGTATTGTTTAGCTTCCATTGAAGTGGTGGGATGAAAAGGGCATTGTGGTGCATCCAATGAAAATAGACAGGTCAGTAAGTAATGGTCCGAAAGTTCCGTGGGACAAAGTGAAACTTGTTATGGTACACAATATCGAGAGGAAAAGAATAATCGATGGGTGTGATAGATAGATCTATGATAGGTGTATCCAGCATCATTTTTCAGGGAGCGGTAAGCATCAATTAAACTAGCAGTCTTTATCAAAGTAGATAAAAGCAGGGAATCCAATAAATTTTCCTCCCTGCGCTGTCCTACAGAAACATCAATAGAACAATTAAAATCGCCACCCCAAATAATATGTTTCTTAGTACACAAATAGGGCTTAATGAGGTCTAGTAAATGTATGCGAGCAGTTTGGTCTGAGGGCCATAGAGATTAATAAGCGAAGGGTTGTCTCTTAAAAGTACAATCAAGAATCAGGGCTCTGCCAGGGTGGATATCTATAATGCAGGAAATGGAAAAGGCCGAGGAAAAAATAGGACAGCCACCCTGTCAGCAAAATCCTCCCCAAAGGTCCAATAGGAAGGTCCCTTAATCCATCCCCGTTTAAGTTGCTGGACCTCAAGAGAGATGTAAGACGTGCTTCCTGTAGCAAGATAACATCTAGGGGAAGAGAGGCAGCAAGATGAAAAAAATCCTCCTTTGTAGCTTTTCAGGCTACAAACATTGAATGATGCTATTCTAATATGAGCCAGAGCAATGAATCAGTCAGCCACTCCCATTAGTAATAGTCATATTCTTACGCTTTTTACTCCCTTTTTAGTTTTAGTGACTTTCTTTTGGGATACATCCGGAGGCCTAGGAACAGTGAGATCCATGTCAGAGGGTAATACAGAGGCTTTGGAATCACCATCAGAGTCATCTCTCCCACCCTTTAGACATTCAAAAGTGTTGGAGAGAGAAACTTCGAGGAGCCCGTACAGTTTCTGAGTAGTCACCCTGGTGACTCTTCTGCTAATTTGAAAGCCTTCTGGGTCTACAAGGGAGTGTCAGTGGTCTGAGCAGGAGGAGGGTGTGGGGTCGTTCTACAATCTCCGTAGCAAGAGGAATAATCTCTATAGCAGTAGGTGGTTCCATTGTGGGCTGTGGTTCTACTGGTGCAACCGGAGTAGTGGGGAGGGATGAGGAGATGTCAGTGGCCTTGCACATTGAAATCAGAGTAGTGGATCAGTCTTGGGCCTTATCATGTGCCTTCTGGACCGAGGACATCCGGATCCCAACCCTCATTACGGTTTTAGCTGGCCCAGGGACATTGATGGCATGCATGTACTTTGTCATCACAAAGATTGCACTGAAACACATTATGACAAGAAACACTAGGGTGTCCAAACCCCCACATAAACAACATTTCAGCAGATCACAAGTACTACTTAGATGTGTGTGGGATCCACATTTATAGCGGGCCCTAGGTAGGCCCCTGTAAAACAAACACCTGTCCTTACCTAAGAAAAACTGTTAGGGAGGTGAATGACTTCGAGTTGACCTGAGTTTCACTACGAAACTTCCAACCACCAGTCAAAGTCCCTCCTCATCTATAATAGCTTCAGGGAGATAAAACCGTACATCTGTTCTGCAACCAATGATATATGTCGCTGATACTAACACCCTCATTCCAAACATAATAGTGACAGTACAAACTGCTGGTTTGGTGAGAGGTATAACAGAAAAAGGAACCCAAAGAGGAGTATTCTTTAATGTGGCATATTTATGCCAAAACCTATCTAAACCACTATGTTTGTAACTAATATCAAAGGTTTCCTCCCAGAATTATGTATCAGAGCATAAATATCGGAGGCCTGAAATGCATGTCACCTTTTAAAAGGGTTCTAGCCACATAGTAATGATCAGGAAATACAGAGACCACCCTTATAACGTAGGCGTGCTGCATTACGCCTAGAAGCCTGTTCCAACTTATTTTTAAACAGATCCGATAGGACAGGTCCTCTGTCTGGTGCTGGAATGGGATCCAAGGGGGTTCCAGGGTCTGGATCACAGTGGAAGGGCCCTCCCAGGATCCTCCACATTAGGTGAGCTTGGTAGAACAGCACCTAACAGGGAAGAGGTGTACTGGGAACAGGATCAGAAAGTAATGCAGGACCACAGTTATTCAAGGTAGATTGTGCTAAGGGACGTTGATCAGGAAGGGAGAAAGCATGCCTGGAGAGAGCGGGACCAGATAAATGTACCAGCTGAGACTGGAGGAAGAATAGCAGGTTGTGTAAGAATGGCAGGTTGTTTAGGAATGGGGAGTACTGGGTCCTGAAATAAGGTAGAACCAGAAGTGGCCCCAACTAGAGGTTGTATCTCAGAGTTGGGTGGAACAGAAACTGTATCAGATATACAGGAATATTAGCAACAGTAGTGGCAGTGACAACATTAATGGCAGTAGTAACAGTAGTAGCAACAGTAGTAGTAGTAAAAACAACAGGATCACTATAGAAACAATATCAGCAGGGTCATTAACTAAATCAGCATTATCCATAATATCCCCCAAGTAGTCCCAAACACAACAGGCCTGGATGACAAAGCAGAGTCAGGAATAGCAGAGTCAGTAATAAAACTAGCAGCTGCAGACTTAGGTACCTTTGTGGAGCACTAAGGTGGAGGTGCAGGCCTGTTTAGGGAGAACAAAATGCCGTGTTTGTCCTCCGTGTCCCACGTTGGGTCTGGAGTCCATGAGCCCGATTCATTTAACATCCAGCCTGCTCATGTCAGAGCAGTAGTAGCAGTCCAGGTAGGGTCCACGGTAGACGGAGCAGATTTTAAACCAAAGCACGCACTAATTAGGGAAGCGGTAGTGGAGGAAGCGTGAGGAGCAGAGGAAAGAGTTATCGGTGTAGGGGATCCAGAAGCAATAGTTCAGGGTCTCTCAATGCGACTCTTGCAGTCGTGCCGACTCCCAAGTACAGAACCAGATGCAACAGGGGAGCTGTCTGTGTTACACTGCTGGACTCTGAAGCAGAAGGGTTCCGTCGTAATAGGTTGCGGTGAAAGTGCAGAACAGGAGAAGATTGTCGGAAACATTGCAGAATCAGGCATCTGAGCATTAGAAGCGTCTCCATGTGGAAAAAGGTATCTGTTGAGTCAGTATTCTGGGAAGACAACTCTCAGTCACGTAAAACAAGCAGGGGCTGCCTCCTTCAGCAGCAGAGTGTTAGAGGTGAGAACCTCACTGGAGCAGGGCTGAACAGCATCTGAGCCCTCCATGTCGGTGATCAGAGATCCCCTACTGGCAAGAGTGGGGAATTTCCTGTGTCCTGGCCAGATTTCCCTCATTCACTAAAAATACCACCAACAGCTTAATCTCGTTCAAGGTCAGTTGGCGTTCATCTGTATCCTTACGGTCGTGCCTGAAAATAGGCAGGATTTGTGTAGTGCACTTACCTGGTCGACAAAAATAAAATCTTGCTATAAAATCATGCTACAAAAGCCCATGAAGTATGCAAATGAGCTAACAAAGGCACACTGCATATGATAATGAGCTTCTCTTCTGGCCTAATGCTCACCTCATGTGCATTCTGTCAGAAGCTAAGTTCAAAATGAATATAAATGGCGTCAAAGTCCCAGATCTTTCAAATTCCCAGTTTGTTCAACATAGTGTTGTTCAATTTATAATTTAAATAAGTAATTTATTAGTGACACTTTCTCCAGGGCTTTTTAAGTTTTTCACTTTGATGTTGGGAAGGTTATCTATGGAATAATGGCACTGTGAGCTAAAAATAAGTAAAATTTATTTCTTAGCGCTCAATCCCAGAGGCTCTGGGAGCTTTACAAGGAGGTGCAACAATTACAGCAATTTACAACAATTAAAATCAGAGTCAGTTAGCTTAACACACATAATAAATAGTAAATAATAGAACTATAAAACCCTTTAAAATTTAATGGACATCAAATGCCTGTTTAAATAGGTGTGTCTTAAGGCCCACTTGAAGATCTCCACAGAGGAAGCCTCCCTTAACGATCGTGGTGGGGAATTCCATAACACTATGCCCTGCAACCTCAAAGACACAGTCTCCAGATCTCTTTAGCCTCAGCGTTCAGCCTCGGTCCTTGTCTGCTGCCCATAGTGCCATTATTCCCTCACGTACCCTCCCCAGCATCACAGTGGCACTACTGTATATTATATTACTAGGGCTCACTTGCATTCTTCTGTCTATATTGTTATAAACTTTTGTGTTAATTTTGTATGCTGAGCAATTTTGTCTCATTTTCTTCAATTTATGATATTCTGTACTCTCCTATATATATTGTATCCCATTCCTTACCCCAGGACACATCTGGAAATGAGCTCTTTGTGACTCATGTTGTCTTTCCTGGTGAAGCTTTTCAAATAAATAAATAGTAAATAAATATTGCACTGCTTGTGAAATCATAGTTAATTACTGTGCTGATGATTACGATGTCACAAGACGAGGACTGTGATTTCCATTGTAGACAAGAAGCTGGAGCTGATGCTGCATAGGGCATAGTGATTCTGTTTTCATGTTAATATCCATAGTTATAAAGAAAACGGGAACTAAGTACAGATAATATCTAAAATGTTAAACAGAACTCTGTATAAAAATAGGATTTTAAACCACTCTTTCCCATTATAAGTTAGGTGTTTTTGTTGTTAAGAATAATGATGTTTGGACCACCAGATGTTGAAGTACTATACTTCGTTGTGGATTACCTGGAATCATTCCATAAGGAACAATCACAGAATGCATAACTCTTTTTTTTATTTTACTATTGTTTCCTTCTGGGCAGCCATACCTGCAACATCTATCCTTTTTCCTCTGGTAGTCGACTTCCATGAGAGATACTTGCCTGCTCAGCTCCTGTCTAGATTGACACCCTTCCCCATCACCCCACAAGAAACCAGCCATGCAGTGGTACCTGGTTTTGGCTGACCACCTGGTATACCAGCCTGTTCCTTCCTACAGTCAGCACTCATTTATCTGTCTCTCACTTATCCGTTACACTCGTTTTCCATCCCTGTGGCTGAGCTGCCCTTTTCTATGTTTGTCATTGAATCTGCACTAGATAACTGTCACACTTAGCTACCCATCTAAGGCAATGATAACGAATGGGGTCAGATAACTGAGTGCTGACTAGACTCCTCCAGCCTTGAGCTAGGAGTTGTATTGTGCTGGGAATCCAGGTTTCCCACATGGCATTACAGTGTCAAACCATGTAAAGAGGGTGGCTTGTGCCTCTCTAGACCCCAACAATGGGCTTGGGCTCAGCTCAACATCGATAACCAAAGAGCCAAATTACAACCAAAATAGCTGGGATCAGTCCACTCATTGTAGTGGTGAGAACCTGCAACTCATAAAGAAACCCTAATGAATGAAGCCAAGGGATGTCACAATTACTGTGTGTCGTGATAATGTTCACTAATGATACTGATATGGTGTCTGTTTTCCAATATCATGACAATAGTTTTCATGATCTAATAATACATAACTTGGTAAAGTATGAAAAATATGGTTTCTTAGTTTACTATTGTGCTTTCCCCAAAAACTTTGTTATAGAGCGTCCCTCAACAAAATCTAAACCAGACACCATAATGTCACAATAATCTGATAACCATGATCATTTTTTATGGTGATTGAGCGCAGCACAAGAAACATATTGGGACAGCTTGTGAGAAGCAGGCTGTGCAGGCATGGCACTGTTGTGGCCAATGCCCCCATAGCCTGCAAAGGCTTGTACCTTCCCCAATGCTGTTGCAGGCTGCTGGTGACACAAGTTTGGAATGTTTGCACCAACTTGTGACAAATCAGCAGCTGCAATCAGGGGCCACCTCATCATTGCAGTGTCAGCCATCCGCTGCAATGAGGGTGACCCATCATTGCAGGGCGGATCTAGACAAGATGATATTGTTTGTGAACAGGGTGGTGGGTTGCCGCCTGTTCACAAACAATATAACCTCTGTTTATGTGCCGACGTGGGCCCCTCTAATCCCCATCGGCTTCGTGTGCCCCTTGTGTCGATTTTGTTGACGGGGAGTCCACTCCCAGTCAGCATTCTGTAACCCCCTCGCCATTTTCTGCCAACGGGTACCCAATCCCCATTGGCATAATGATATCCCCTTTAGTTGTGCCAACGGGGGTGCCCAATCCCCGTCGGCTATTGCTGCCCCCAAAATAAAACCGAAGCCTTTGGTGGCACGCTGGGAGCCCACCCCAGTGTGCCACATGCCTAAAAATTAAAAATGGTCCCATAATGTCTTTTTGTTTGTTTTAACCTGAAAAAAAAGGAAGCGGTCCCTCGTAGTCTGCCTGCCCCTCCTCCCACAACCTGCACCCACCCACTGTGCACCCTACCTCCCCACACCCCTCACCCCATACTTACCTCCAGAGTCGGCACGCGATCTTGGGGACCTGGAAATATGTCTGTACTCTTCAAAGGTGACCATGAACTGTTGAAATGCCGGTAAGCTGTATAATGTAATGAATAGGGTGTTTTCAACTTTGTGTCATAACTCAGGCATTTTTGGAATTTTTTCACAAAATTTTCAACATGGGGTTTTGGGACCCCTCCTCATAGAATACTTGAACTGTCATGGTGTTAATCAGCCCGAAAGGTGATTTTGTGGTCACTGCGAGGAATCACCTTTGGGGCCGATTAATGAAACAACAGTGCCAGTGTTCATAAGGTGGGCTCTCAAGAAGCCTATGTTGCAAAGTTAAATGGAAAAATCCCCAAATGACTGTTTTAGAGCGCGTTGTGCAGTTGCTATGCACGAATTTCGTGAATTTGCAATATTTTGATGCCAGATTTTCAACATTGGCATTTTGTCACACCTCCTTGTGAACAGTACAGCTGTCATTGTTCACATCCTGGCAGAAATGTGTTTTCATTCTTCCAGCGTAGAATACGCACGTCGCTGTCGGAAATCAGTGTTCAGGACAGATTAAGAAAATGACAGTGACACTGTTCATGAGTAGAGGTCCTGAAAATTTGGTAACAATACTCCATAAAATGACTGTGTTACTAGCGTCGTTGTACGGTTTGCACTACCTTTCGTAACCAGCAAATTATAATATTTTCCTCCAGATTTTCAACATTGCCATTTTCCCACACCTGCTTATGAACAATGCAGCTGTCATTTTCCCATTCTGGCCGAAATGTGTTTTGCAGTTGCGGTGGAGAATAGCAGTCGGCTGTGGAAATCACTGTCCGGGGCAGATTAATAAAATTACAGTGATACTGTTCATGAGCAGAGGTCCTAAATGCCTCTGTTGAAAATTTGTTGATGATAGCCCATCAAATGGTGTGTTACAAGTGTGCGTTGCACTTTCCACCTCCCTTAACAACCGTGAATTCATAATATTGTCATGTCATCATTTTCAACAATGGCATTTTCACACTTCCTTATGAAGTACAGCTGTCATTTTTCACGTCCTGAGTGAATTATGGTTTCTGAGTTGCGGCACAGAATAATGCGTTCGCTGTGGGAAATCAGTGTTCAGGACAGAGTGAAAATGACAGTGGCACTATTCATGAGCAGAGGTCTAAAATCCCTATGTTGAAAATTTGGTGACAAAACTCCATAACATGACTGTGTTACAAGCGTGCATTCAACTGTTTCACACACCTTGTAACTTCACAAATTTGTACTCTTTTCACCACATTTTCAACAGTGGCATTCTTTCACACCTCCTTATGAACAGTCGGAGGTCATTTTCACATCCTGGCTAAAATATGTTTTGCACTCCTGACTGAGAATAGCACGGTCGCTGTGGGACATCAGTGTTTGGGACAGATTAAGATGGAACCAGTGAGAGGGGAGTGACGAGCTCAACTGAGGCTCTGTCGGGACTGCTCTGGATTTGTTGTGGGCAGAAAAAGGCCCCAACACAAGAGCCCAGTACAAGGGCAGCCTGCAGCACTGGGAGAAACAGAACAAGACAGTGAATGAGGGAGGGGTGGCGAACTCACGGGCAGCTGTCAGGGCTGCTGTGGATTTCTGTGTGAGCAGGAAACAGCATCAATGCAGGTAGGGGGCCCAGTAGAAAGGCCAGCCTGCAGCGATGGGGAGAAACAGTACAAGTGAGTGAGGAGGGACTGAGTGAGCTCAACAGAGCTCTATCAGGACTGCTGCATGATTTCTTTGTTGGCAGAAAAAGGCGCCAATGCGAGCAGGAGCCCATATAAAGGGCCACTTGCAGCGCCAGGACAAACAGAATGAGCGTATGACAGAGGGAGACTGGCGACCTCAATGGAGCTGTCGCTACAACAGCTGCAGATTTCTTTGTGGACGAAGACAAAGGTGCCAATGCTGCCAGCAGCCCTGTACACAAGCGCAGCCTGCAGCTGCCAATAGAAACAGAATGAATGAGTGAGTGACAGAGTGGTAGTGAACAAGCTTAACAGAGCTCTATTGTGACTGCTGCAGATTTCTTTGTGGGCAGAAAATGTGGCAACGCAGGCAGGGCCCAGTACAAAAGGCCAGCTTTTGGTGCGAGCAGAAATGGAATGAGTGAGTGAGAGAGGAGAGTGGCGAACTCAATGGAGCTGTGTTGGGATTGCTTCGATTTCTTTCTGGCCAGAACAAGTCACCAATGCAGGCAGGAGCCCAGTACAAAGGGCAACCTGCAGTGGCAGGAGACCCAGAATGAGCGAGTGAGGGAGGGTGAGTGAGCTCAGCAGGCTCTGTTGGGACTGCTGCAGATTTGTTTGTGGGCAGAAAAAGGCAACAATGTGTAGGGGCCCAGTACAAAATAGCTGCCTGCAGTGGCAGGAAACCCAGAATGAGCGGTGAGAGGTGAGCGAGCCCAACGAAACTGTATTGTAACTGCTGCAATGATAGCAACGCAGGCAGGAGCCCCAAGAAAAGGGGCAGCCTTGCAACCTACCAGAAAATGGAATGAGCGACTGAGAGAAGGGGACTGAGCGAGCTCAACAGAGCATTGTCGGGACTGCTGCAGATTTCTTTGTGGGCAGAAAAGAGCACCAACAGAGCCAAGAGCCTGGTACAAAGGGCAGGCTGCAGCGCCAGGAGAAACAGAATGAGTGAGTGACACAGGTGGAGTGGGCGACCTCAGCGAGCTCTGTCAGGACAGCTGTGGATTTCTTTGTGGGCAGAAAAAGGTGCCAGCAGAGCAGAGCCCAGTACAAAAGGGTGAGCCTGCGGTGCTGGGAGAAGCACAATGAGCAGTGACAGAAAGGGAGTGAGCGAGCTCAATGGCTTTCCTCTCATGACTGCTGCAGATTTCTTTGTTGGCAGAAAAGGCAGCAACACAGGCAGGATCCCAGTACAAAAGGCCAGCCTGCAACGCCTGCAGAAACGGAATGAGTGAGTGAGAGAGGGGAATCAGCAGGCTCAATAGACCTGTGTCAGGATTTCTGCAGATTTCTTGTGGGCAGAAAAGCCACCAACAGAGGCAGGAGCCCAGTACAAAGGGCAGCCTGCAGCGCCAGGAGAAACAGAATGAGTGGTGAGAGAGGGGAGTGAGCTACCTCAACGCAGCTCTGTCAGGACTGCTGCAGATTTCTTAGTGGGCAGAACAAGGTGCCAATGCAGGCAGGAGCCCATTACAAAAGAGCAGCCTGCAGCACGGAGAAACAGACTGAGTGAGTGACAGAGGGCAATGGCGAGCTCAACACACCAACGCAATCAACATTCGGCATTGACAAATGCTTGTTTTAACGTTATCATGCTGAACATTTTTATATTGTGACGCCCTAATTACAAAGGAAATATATGGGGCTGGTTGTCCTCCATTTAATTCATTAAGTGTTTTTAAATGACATTTACCTGCTATAATAAAAATTATTTTTCACTTGCAAACCAGTGAGTGTGCCATTTTCATTGACTTCAGGTTTTGTAGAAGAAGAAGAAGAATTAGCATTTATATAGTGCTTTCATACACAGTATCCCAAAGCACTTTACAAGCAATGCTAGACTGGTAGTGAAGTGACTAGAATGTGTGGCGGCCATATCGCACATCATCACCCACACACAGCCTGGATAATTGCATGAACCAGTTTATGGGAAGAGAATGTTGGCCAGGACACCGGGAATGTTCCTGCTCTTTGAAGAGTGCCTGGGTTCTTTACTTCCACCTGGACACCCACCAGGACAACACCAGGATGGGCAGAAGGACCTCGGTTTAACGTCTCATCTGAAGGACGCACCCCAGCAGTACAGCACCCCCAATACTGCACTCAGATGCCAGCAATTTTTAGGTGCAAGTCAATCCTGGTGTGGGACAAGAACCCACGACCTTCTGGTCCAGAGGGGATGTGCTACCAACTGAGCCACACTGACATCTTCATCTTGTAGGGGATGCACTTGTGCACTGTTGTCACCTTCCTTGGGTGGGCTTGTGTTTTGGCTTGCAGAGCAAACCCAGACCCTTGGCTCAGCTTTGCTTGGCTCACCCAACTGTAGTCAGGGAATGTCTCATTTTGGGAATTTGGGTCATGACCGTTACAGTGTATGGAGAAAGGAGGAAGGAATCTTTGTACAAACCCACAAGGCTTGTAAATATAGGCCTTAGCAGTTAGATGGCAAAATCCAGGTGTGTCAGGCTGCTGCTGCAGTTGTCTGTCTCAGCTGGTGACACTCTCATCTCTGCACCACAAAGCGAGGGGTTCACATTCCAAACAGGCACTTGGGCTGTAACCCAAAGTTGGTGCTCTGGGCAGTACTTCTGTGATGGTGTTAAGACTTTAAATCGAAATCCCTTCAACCCATGTCTGGTAATTGTCCCAATGGAAATAAAAGATCCCATTTGCTCTTTTAGAAAAAGAAATGAGTAGAGGACAACCCACCACTGTGTCCTACCCAACATTCTTCCTCTCAAAAAGAAAGATACAGTGTGATTGTCTACATGTTGTGTGTGCTCAATAGTGGCTGATGAGTTTGCACCGCAGAGTCAGTACACTAGCAGTATCTTATTTACTTAAGCAATAATGATGAGAAGCCAGTCATTTCTGAAAGATTAGCAGCCAGTTGGGGATTGAGGGCCGAGGCACAGCCAAGGGTCACCTCTCTCAAGTCTGTCGGATCGTGCCTGAAAATAATCATTTTATGGCTAGTGCACTTACCCAGTTAACAAAAGCTAAATAAATAAAATAAAATCCAAGGAATGACCAACTTTGAGATTGCTATTGTCATTATGATTCTAATCACAGTAACAACTTTGGTTTTGGAGCTTACATTTGAAGTAGTGTGGTGCAAGCAATGCAGCATGACTATATCTTACGTTTAAGACATTGCATTCTAAGCAGCATCAGCTAGTAGATGTTTAGGTCATTTTAAGAAATTAATGACCAGTCAACAGCCAGAAACATTGCTGGGCTCATGAATATTTAAATAGGCTTATAATGGTGTGTAAACCCTCTGAGCTACATTTCATGAGCATATTATTTGTAAGTAAAAAAAAAACTAGCCAGTGCACAATTAACTTTTGCAACAACGTGGTACCTTCAAGCACAGTAGTATGGGGTTGCTGTTACAGTAAATCAGACACTTTTACAGCAGTTGCTGCTGACCTACAGATGGGCCCGTATGGTTTACACTCTTGCAAGGTTCACTGCTATTCCTGAGATACTAGGTATGTACCTTTCAGGGTACAGCCAATAATCAAACAGAGCAGCTTACTGTTGAATAGCTTTATTAAAATTTCCACTTGTGCCTTGTCTCCACCACCACCCCAGCTGCCCAAGGTAGCTCACAGATTGTTTCTTCATGCCCTCAGAAGCTATTTTTAACCATGGAGTGACCAGGAAGCCTTGCAAAAGCAGTCACAGTATCCCAGCATGAGCAATGGGTTGCAGGAAATATGATTCCTCTCCTCAGGGAGCTCAGCAGAGGTGGCATGGCAAGTGTAGCTGATGTCACTGGAAAACAGACTGGTCTTCATTTCAGCAGTCCCATTGACAGAGCAAGTGTTTGGAATGCCAATGCATTTTATTTTCACACTTGATTTACCCTACATGGCCCTACTGAAATGCAGTATCTCCTTCTCAGTGGGGTTCTCCTTACCTCAATTGCACGGCTGGGTGGACTGCTGCAGTAGGAGATTAAGTGACTTGCTCATGATCATACAGGATGTATGTGGCTCTGGTGGGATTTGAACCACAGTTTCCTGGCTCTGAAGTCTGTGCTTTAACCACTGTGCCATGATGCTTTCAAAGGCTGTACATGATTGTTTATGTGAGGGGCTCAGTAAGCCCATGAAGAGTCATACTGACAGACAACTCATACTCAACCAAAGAGGACTTTTCACACTAACCCTGCCTAATGGAGTCAAATGCACCCCCCTCCATAAATAAGCAACTCTTGCCCAACATAAGTGAATAACCCTCTCCCCATGCCCAGTCGTAGGCTAGATGCTGATTAATTAGTTGAATTATCCGCTGGGGTAGGATGGATTGGATAATGTGAGAGGAGTAGCATGTCTAAATAACTGGATTATCCATTACTGAAGGAATTGTACTAGTTATGAAGTGATTGACCACCAGACAGCCTCTGTCCATCTGTGTTCCAAATCTTTGTGAATTGTTGGGGAGGAGACATTAGGATAAAGCATTCAGTTCACTGGGTTCCACATCAAAGGAAGGAAGCTACACATTTAGTTGGGTTTGTGTACTTTTCCTATGAGCCTTCCTCTCTCTCTCCTCTCTCTCTCTCCCCCCTCTCTCTCTCTCCCGCTCTCTCCCTTGCTCGCTCTCTCTCTGTCTCAGGTGGCGAGCGTATTCTAGTTTAAATGTAACCTACAAATGGTTGTAAAATATTCCAGCTTTTAATCTAGAGATCTGTATATGTTTGCATATTACTGACATGCTAATTATTGTTTTGCATTTTAAATCACTCATGGTATTAATCCATTTGTATGCCCTTCCAGTCAACCATTTCCTTCTGGTCTTTCTCAAGCGACTTAACAATACATACACAGGACTTCAATATTCCAGACGTGGACTGGAGCATCCAGCAGCAGCATCAACTAGGAGCAGATTTATCCTGGACTCCTTCAGGGTGCCTTCCTCAAGAAACTGGTCATGGAACCAACTCGGCAGAAGACAATACTGGACCTTGTGCTCACAAACAGGGACAGCGTGATGGGGGTAACAGTGGGGAGCACCTGGGAAACAGTGACCACCAGTCATTGTGGTTTGAAATCACAGAAAGAGCAGAACCAAACCACACAAAAACACGATCCTAGATTTTAGGGGCAGACTTTGGGAAAATGGGGAGATACTTGAAAGAGGCATTAAGGGGCATGGGACAGGAATCAGGGTTGAGGAACAGTGGGCAGTA
Source organism: Neoceratodus forsteri (assembly GCA_016271365.2). Classification (NCBI taxonomy): domain Eukaryota; kingdom Metazoa; phylum Chordata; order Ceratodontiformes; family Ceratodontidae; genus Neoceratodus; species Neoceratodus forsteri. The sequence continues at coordinate 411,495,941 of CM028138.1, forward strand.
TTTAAAATGGGGATTACAAGAACAACAGATTTATCGTTAAGCAGGTTAGCAAGAGGAAAAGGAAGAGGAGACCATTATGGTTTTCCAAAGAGGTAGCAAAGAAAGTGAAAGCCAAAAAGATTGCATTCAGGCAATACAAAAGACACAGGCAGAAGGGGATAGGGAGAAGTACCAGGAGAAGCAAAAGGGAGGCAGGGAGGTCAGTAAGGGAAGCCAAAGCTCAGACAGAAGAACACATTGCAAAATCAGTGGGTAGAGGGGACAAAACCTTTTACAGGTACATAAGTGAAAAAAGAAAGACAAAGGGAGGGATAGTGAGACTGAAGGGGAGGATGGGGCAGCGTGGAGGATGACAACAGTAAAGCTGACATATTGAACAGGTATTTCTGCTCAGTCTTTACTGAGGAAGAGGAGGGTAATGGGTCTGAAGGGAGTACAAGGGGTGAGAATGGTGCAGAAATGGACACAGGTCCCTTTACACGAGAAAGGGTCCTGAAGGAACTAGAAGTAATAAGAGTTGATAAAGCAATGGGCCAGATGGGGCACTCCAGGATCCTTAAAGAACTAAGAGGTGGTGGCTGAACCTCTGGCTATCCTGTTTAGCCGATCACTGGAAACAGGGAGGTACCCAAAGACTGGAGGACAGCAGATGTAGTCCCTTATACAAAAGTGGGAACAAAGAGGAAGCAGGGAACTACAGACAGTCAGCCTCACCTTGGTAGTGGGGAAGATCATGGAAGCACTACTGAAGGAGAGATTGGTGGAACATCTGGTTGTCAATGGACTACAGGACCCAAGGCAGCATGGTTTCACCAGGGGAGGTCATGTCAGACCAACCTCATTGAATTTTTGACTGGGTGACTAGGGAGGTGGATTGGGAGGGCAGTGGACATGGCCTATCTGGACTTCAGCAAGGCCTTTGACACTGTGCTACATAGTAGACTATTACACAAACTGGGGAATATGGGTGTGGGCAGGACAGTAGTGTGGTGGGTAGGTAACTGGCTGGGTGGCAGGACACAGAGGTGGTGATAAATGGCTGTCACTCCACAGAGGAAGGTGACCAGTGGGGGTACCACAGGGATCAGTGCTGGGACGGTCCTATTCAACATCTTCATCAGTGACATTGCGCAGGACCTAGAAGGCAGAATTTCACTGTTCGCTGATGACACAAAGCTCTGTAACAGAGTAGACACACCAGAGGGTGTAGACAGAATGAGAAGCGACCTGCAGAAACTTGAAGAATGGTCAGGGTTTGGCAGTTGAAATTCAATGCAAAGAAGTGCAAGATAATGCATATGGGGCACAAAAACCTGGCACAATATATCAGTTGGGGAGTGAGGATATAGCATGCACCAAGCAGGAAAGGGATCTTGGGGTTGTCATCTCTGATGACCTCAAGGTAGGGAAACAGTGTGACAAGGCAGCAGGTAAAGCAAACAGGATGCTGGGATGTATAGGCAGGGCATCACCAGCAGGAAAAGGGAGGTCATAATTCCGCTATACAAAGACACTAGTGAGGCCCCACCTGGAGTACAGTGTACAGGAGACCATACCTACGTAAGGACATAGACAGGGTAGAGAAGGTTCAGAGGAGGGCAACAAAGATGGTGCATGGATTGCATCACAAGTCCTATGAAGACAGGTTGAAGGAACTGAACATGTACTCCCTGGAGGAGAGGAGGGAGAGAGGGATATGATAGAGACATACAAGTATCTTACAGGGAGGAACAGGGTGCAGGAAAACTCTATTTTTAAGTGAAAAAGATGTTCCAGGACTAGGGGCATGGGATGAAGTTGGAGGAGGACATTCAGAGGAAACATGAGAAAGAATTTCTTCACAGAACGGGTGGTGGACAAGTGGAACACCCTGCCAGAGGAAGTGGTGGGGCTGAAACAATCACGGGATTTAAGAATGCATGGGATAGACATAAAGGAATTCTGGAGGTCAGGGTAAGGGCAACAGACTTCTAGGAAAACAAACTGAACTTACAAGCTCAAATGGGCAGACTGGGTGGGCCATAGGCCCTTACCTGCCGACACCGTCTATGTATCTATGTCTATGTATCTATGTATCTCTGGCCCTCAGCATGGTTCTGGAAGTGCACGTCTGGAGAATGGAAAGCTGTAGGCAATCATCCTCTGGCTGTGGCTATTTTCTACTGTCTTGCTCCACCCCATCTCCATCAGAAGGCTTTCATAATCCATGTCATTGGGGAGGGCACCATAACATAGGACTACTCTCACCACATGTTCAAGGAGGCACTGCTGCATCGAGCAAACAACCACCACCTCCTGAGTCCAAGAATGGCACCTGTACAGTGCTCATGAGTCTCCTGTGGGGAGTTTTAATTGTGTGACCTGGATTTAGTCCTGATGCCCCTATGTCTCATAAGGTCAGGACTGAGAGCAGAGTCTGTTGCATACTGGTTCCTCTTAGTCCCAAGAAAAGCACTGCTAAACTACAGGTGTTCAAATACAACTGAGATTATTGATGAAAAGTTGAGGGGGTTGCAAAATTTAATGGAAAGCTCCTTTACTTCTAGTAAAACAAATTCTTGTCAGATCCACCACGGCTGCATAATGAAGTTTGTGTGAAGAAAATGAGCAGACTAAGATGGCCCCTGTGGTCCTTAGCTAGTGTCAAATTGTATGTTTATGAGGGTAATGTAGTCAATTGCTTTGGAAAATATGTAATGTTAATACATCAAGAGCTATCTTTTCTATGTCATATTGCCAATTCTGATGGTAAATTCTGTTTAAATTATACCAAGACTAGATGTAATTAAATATATTGTTACAAAACAAGGGCACTTAACATCACCTGCTGAAAGCCAGAAGATTAGCTGGGGATAAATAATGGTGTGCTAAAGACTCATATTTAGTCCATTGTGTGATCCCTAACATTGTACTGCTAGGTGCAAGATCTTAAGGAGTCATTAATCACACCTGTGCATCTGGGACAATGGCAAACATTAAAAGAAATTAACATGCTCAATTATTCCAGAGAACACTAGCAGTTCTGTGAAATCCTTCTGTGCACTTACTGGCCCATTGGCAAATTACCTAGGTCTTGTATGATTGAAGCCTCCCAACCCCCACCACCTACAACCAAGTATACATTACCACTGCAATGATGCTGGACCACACATAACTGAAACATAGAAAGGTGACAGCAGAAGGTGACTAGGGGTCCATGTAGTACACCCATTTTGTTTCTGTGACATTTGCTGAAAGAGCAGCTGACATCAGCAAAACAATACATTTTTCTTGCCCTCCTGTGGGCTAACAGTATCCTAGCTGGATCATTTCAGTGAAGTCTTGTGCTTTTCTTGGGTGCAAGAAGGGGTGGGGTGGGCTACAGGACTAAGTGTGGAGGCAACCAAGTGACGCAACAAATTATGATAGCAGGTGCTGCAGAGTTAAATATTGTGATTCCTTGAGTGGGACATATAAAACATACCGTTCGGTTCTGAATTACACTCCCTCTTCTTCCCACAGCTGTTTTTTTCCATGGGAATAACTATACACCTTGACCTGGTGCAAGATGAAGGAAAATTATATATATATATATATATATATATATATATATATATATTAGCCAAGCTTGATTCCAATCTGGAGACCGAGAGCTGCTGGGAGGTGTTATGACAGACAAAAGCATTCCCACAAAGACATGCAGTCCCAAGTACCATGCCCCATCTAATCATAACCTGCGATAAAGAATGGGGATTATTTCTCAGATCTGCTTTTGTAGCATTTGCTCACTGCTATTTCAGTTCATAAGTCTTGTAAAACACAACAGCATTACATGGGGACCCACAAAAGAAAGGAGCATGTCAATTCGCTCCCGTCATTTCATCCATAACAACTGGCTCCCGGCGTTCGCTCGGTGACAGTTGGCTCCTGAGATAACCTGCCCCTGACAATTCTCTCCTACCGAAAGCCAGTTGTCACGGAATGAATTTCACACTGTTTTTGTCAGTTGTGGCAGGCTAAAAGGCTGCACGGTACTAGGCAAAGATTCTGATTGAATAAAGTAGGGTTGAAAGAAAGTCGGAAGTCAGGAAGTATTGTAACACTCATTTGGGAGGTTGTTCCTTTGGGCAGTTAAAATGTATTAAATGATTTTCAGAGGCTAGCAGTTTAGAAGGGTGACCACAGTACATACCGAGCGTTGCTAATGGAGTATTTATTGAAGCTGTCTCAGTCACCTCCGAGGTTGCCATTTCCAGGTACATAGTTTAACTTCCAAACTTTAGAATTGCAAGAAAAGGGTTCTGATTGCAAAATAGGTCCGTTTTGTTAGGCAACTTTCAAAACTAAGCAATGGCAATGCAGTTTTAAGCAGGGACTGGCTTTTAAATTATTTTTTAATTTTAAACTGGGTTGAGCTATGGGATGCTACCCGCCCATGTGCTGGTGTGCTGCACGCCATGGCATGAACATGTCGATAGCTACGCCCTTGCTGTTAATGGGAGGGACAGAAATGGCAGGGATGCAGAAATGTACAAAAAAGCGCCCATAAAAATAAAAAACACCCACTGTGATATAGTGCAGTGCTGCAGTCCATAAGGACAACATGGGCGGATTGCTACTTGGGGAGGGTCAGGAGGAGGAAAAACATTTCCACGGATGGAAAACATGATGTCAGCCCTTTTCTACATGCAGAACATCCGCAGGGCTCTGCCCATGCAGCCATAAAAATACTGAAGCACAGTGGCCCCAGAACTGAGCCCTGGAGCACACATATAAAGTGAGCAAAGTGTTCTAAATGCATCAGAATGTTTGAAAATCCTCCACAAACATGTTGGTGCATTTACAGGGATATACTGTAGTTGCAGGCTAAACAGCTGCACCGAAACATGTACAAATGCAGGCATTACAGTATAGAGAAACAGTGCACTGGATAAGCAAATAAGAATTGCAAATGCTGCTCTGCTAAAAGTATAGAACTTAAGCGACCCCCAGCCTAATACTGTGGTCCAGATATTCAAACTGCGCCAGGCTGTGTCTAAGCCTGGAAACAGTGCTAACAACTATACCGGGGCATTGAGGCGATATTCAAAGGAGCTGTGCCATGTCACAGCATTGCTGAATATTGCACCCTGGCCACCTGCAGTGTCATAGCGCAGTGGCACTGCACCAGCACAAGTGGCCAGAGCGGAGCAGGGGATGCGCTAAAGCAAGTTCCATTGTGCTAGCGCGCAGCAACCGCAATATTCAAAGTGCACATGCAAGTGGGACCATAATGTATGCAAGACGCAAATGGAGCCATTTGCATGTTATTATGGCCCTATTTGCATGCAGATGCGCCGATCCCAGGAGACTTGCGCCTGGCGCCCTGCCAGGCAGTAGCCGTCAGTGACACCCCTGCACAGTGCGACAATGCCCCCACTGCCCGATTGCAGGCTTAAGTAAATGAATCTCATCCTATATCCTGGTGGTGCAGTGGACTGCTCGCAGCCCGATCGCGGGCTTATGTATAAAGAAAATAAATCCCAATATCCCTGGTGGTCCAGTGGACCGCTGTCAGCCTGATTGCGGGCTTAAGTGTAAAGGAAAGAAATTTCAATATCCTGGTGGTCTAGTGGACGCTGTCAGCCCAATCACGGGCTTAAGTTTAAAGGAAGAAATTCCATATTCCGCTGGTGGTCAGTGGACCGCTATCAGCCGATCACGAGGCTTAAGTGTAAAGGAAGAGATTCTAATATCCCTGGTGGTCAGTGGACCGCCGTCAGCCTGATCGTGGGCTTAAGTGTAAAGGAAAAATTCAATATCCCTGGTGGTCCAGCGTGCCCCTCCTAACCGCCCACTGAGCTCCACTGCCCGCTCCTTCCCGGTCAGCGGCGGGTGGCAGCACCCCACCCGCCTGCAGCTCCACCGCCCGCAGACTGACACCATAGGTAGGGCTGTATGCCCATTGGTCCTGGCGTGATCCAATGGGCGTGCAGCCATAATAACATCACACTGCAGATATGTGAATGGATCCGGTGACTGGGGGCGGGCGGTGGGGCTCAGTGGTGGGGAAGGGTACCGCTGGACCACCAAAATTTGGAATTTCTTTCCTTTACATTAAGCCCGTGATCGGGCTGACAGTGGTCCACTGGACCACCAGGATATTAATTTCTTTCCTTTATACTTAAGCCCGCGATCGGAGCTGATAGCGATCCACTGGACCACCAGGGATATCGGAAGTTGTTTCATTTCTCTCCCGCCCATGATCGGCTGACAGTGGTCCACCGGACCACCAGGGATATTGACATTATTTTTAACAGATGCCCGCGACAGCATGGGGCGCTGCCACAGAGGTGCAGCCAGATGCTCGGTGGCACCCACAGGTGGCAGCTGCTGTGTTGCGCCTTGCAATATGGCAGCTCATCTGTGGGTGACCAGCTGTTCTTCCTTTTTTTGGATCAACTGTGTGCGGCGCAAGTAGGAGTTGTGCTTGCATGGACTCAGCATCCCGGGCTGAATATCGGGATGTGCAGAGTATACATGGGCACGCCCCCTACCTCGCCACATACATTACTGATGCACTCCGGCGCATCAAGATTTGTGCCAGGCACAATTCCCGTTTGAATATCGCTGGAGGCGCATCAGAGGTTGTGCATGGTGCAATACTGTTAGCCATGTGCAACCTTTTGAATATCTGGGCCTGTATATTTTTCTCTCTCGTTTGTGACCCACATCAATTATCAGAAGACAAAAGTGATAAATGCAAATTACTTTTGCAATGCAGATTTCCTCTCTCATACGCATGCATGAATGATTCATAGTTTTACTTATCTGAGAAGCACTTAATTACTAATCGCTCTTTGCGTCCTATTTGTCTCTGTCAAGTCTGAATTCAGATATTTATTGATGCTAAAAGATGAGGCAGATGCCAACCCAGAGTGAAAACAGCCCTCCTGTATTAGCAGTATGGCAAATGACAAGACCACCAGAATCTTTTTGTCTAGTTTCTTTTCCCTAGCAGGCTTAACAGGCAATCAGATTCACTTACTGCATAAGTGCTGGTCATACGAGATCCCAGTGAGACATTCTCTTGTAGGCCATGTTGCTCTGAATTATTTATTTGGGTGGGGTCGCCAGTACATTGTGGGGTGGGTCTCAACTAAACTATCTCCCAATGTGTCCCCATGTATCTTCTACCAAACACGTTGGAAGCACATTTACAATTTTCCACCACAAGAATTTATGCGGTGACAAAAACAAATCCTTGTGAACCGAGGGACACTAACCATAGCAAGAGTCCAAGGAGACGGGCCTAGCAATGCCAATGGAGGGAGGGTGGAGCCTCGCTTTAGCTCAGACACTGGGAGTGGGTGAGCAGCTAGCCAGATGAAAATCCCTGCCCATGAAATTCGGGTCTGAGTAATGAGATCTGTGCCCAGCCTGTCCCACGGCGCACTCCTCTGCGCCTGTTGGAAGCGTCGGCTGTGACGGTCGTGTGCTAACGTGCAGCGAGCACGGGCAGTCCTGAGTCATCCTTTGCAATGCGGTTATAGCAACAGCCAAAAGGCTCCAAGCCGCATACATGGACACCCCCCCGCACACACAAACTATATGGGGTGAGCAGATTTCCTGTCTAAGGAAGTTAATAAACTCTGCTGCTGCAGTGCGGGGCTGTACCTGACTGCTGTTAAGGGGAGGGACAGAAATGGCAGGGATGCGAAATGTACAAAAGAAACCCCATAAAAAAAAAAATGTCCACTGTGATATAGTGTGGTGCTGCAGTCCATAGGGACAACATGGGCAGATTGCTTTTGGGGAGAGTCAAGCGGAGGAAAAACAGTTCCATGGATGGAAAACATGACGTCAGCCCTTTCTACATGCAAAATGTCTGCAGGGCTCTGTCCATGCAGCCATAACAATCTGGGAAAGCATGCTGCAGTTCCCCTTCCTCCCTCTTTAAGGCAAATCAAGATGCAACAGGCACTACTGCCTCACGGTCAGGGCAAATTCCAGTCAGGCCCCAGCCCCAAAGTTATGTCAACATATAAATGGGAAGCAAACATGGGCGAGCAGTAAGGAGATCCACATAAACGGAGGCAGAATGAAGGCTATAAAACATTTTATTTAAAATGAAAAGCCTCCCATTCTGTAGCTCTGTTATTATCTCAGTGTGTTGGACCGCTTTGATTGCAAGCAAACTGATCCGAATCTGGCGGCCCCACCCTAATTCAGGATGAGGATGCTGAGTTGCCAGACAAGGTGAGCAGCTGGAAACAGGGCCGGCCTTAACAATACTAGTCCCATGTGCAGCCCCTGTCAGGCCCTACCACTCCATTCCCTGTGGGCCCCCACATTCAACGTTTACACCTCTCCTGCACCACAATTCTGTACCATATCAAGACCTGCTGAGACAGGGGACAAAAGTGATCAAGCCATTGGAACAGAAAAAGTGCCCACCCTCCTTGATTGTTGTTGAGGTGTCAGAGATTTGGCTCTCTGGTCCTCTAGATATCCCCCTTCCAATGTTCTGGCTCAGCTGCTAATGATAAAGAAGATGAGCAGCACTGAAACCAGAAAAAGTACCCTCACCCCTGCTTCACTGGCCCCTGGTGGAGAGAGGGGCCCAGTGGACTGGGTCAGTAACTCCACTTGCTTCCCTGCTGCCCCCCCACACACACACACTTCTAGTGGGAGAAAAACTAAATTCAGCTCTCAGGCCCAGAAGGAAGTGATGCAATATGATGCCTAGTCAATCAGAACCAACTCTCCCTTCCCTGGTCCTGACTCCACACACCTGGTGTCATGCAGTAACCCCTCCTCTCCTGATACAGCTAACTACATCAGCAGATGTTTAATTTAATGTTGGAGAAAATAACAAGGCACTGAGAGTGCATCAGATTTTATTCTGGGTAGGGTGAAGCTAGTAGACCTTGTACAGTATTGCTGTTAATACAGGACAGAAGGGACAAGGAAGGCAGCGTTTTCCTTTAAAAGGATGAGAGTGCAGCAGACTCTGTGTAAAACTTATTCTGTGTAAAACTAGACTAGTTTTACACAGAATCTCTACTCTCATCCTTTTTAAAAGAAAACATTTGACTTCCTTGTCCCCTCTCCTATTAATAAAGCAGTACCAACCGCCCAGTGGCACTGAGGGTTGAGGCGCTGAATAGCACACCTCACGCCACACCAGCAACCCGTATTCGGAATGAGCAGGAGCCACTGGGGTCAGCAGGGAGGAGAAGGATCAAGCATCCCAGGGACTGCTCTCCTTCTCCGGGAGGCTTTCAGCTCTCGGTGCATGCCTAGTACCTAGCAGAGGCTGGGGTGGCACACTGATGCTTTCTAATGTGGGTCAGGGTGGGGCACACACTTGATGAGTGGTGGCGCACAGGAGCATGTGCAGTGCTGTTGCTGCTGCGCATTGCACACCCTCTCCTGAAGGGAGAAACCAAAGGAAAAATACACTCACAGAGGATGAAGGGATGTCTGCAGGTCCCGGTCCCAACTAGCCAGTGCTGGCACACTGGATCAATTCTCAGTGAGGTGGGCCCCATCGACCCACCAAGGGGGGCAAGTCCTGGGGTATAGCTGGTGCCAGCTGGTAGACATTGGGGTGATGGAGCTGGGACTCCCCAGAGTGTGAGGGCCATGGAGTGAGGAGTATAAGCAATAATTTAAAAAATAATTAAATAAAGCAGTACCAGGTCTACTAGTTTAATCAGCACCTTTTAATTAGTGCCACTGATTGCACTGAATGTGACTTCACCATTGGAAATGAATCTGACTGAGCCTGGAGACAGAATTTAAGTAGGTACAGTACTACTACGTATTCATTTCTGTAAGGACAGGGACATCATCACAGGACACTCACACCTCCGATAATCAATTTGCAAGCAAGTTAAACAACTTAAGTTTTACGGAGGCATGCATGAAACAGAATAGAGAGTATTATCATGGGGAACCAGGGCACTTATTGAATGACTCACTCACTCAGACATTTGCCCTAACACAGCGGTGAGCAGTCCGATTCAGCTCTTTTGTTAAAGCTGCTGCAAAACCAAAAGCAAGTTGGCGATGCCAGATGGAGCACTTTACTTAACTGGGCACTCATTCGCAGATATGTGGCAAAAAGAAGGCAGACAAGGAACAGGATGCCACCTAATTAAGTGCCTCATCTAGTCAGCCAGCCAGGTCACCATTCATTCTCAAAAAAAAAGAGAATACATTATCAAGCAAGTTCTGTGGACGGGCCGGGGCTGTCGGGTCTGAGTCAGTCCTTGGGGAAGGGAAGTATGTGGATGCAGTTGCATGCTGCTTATTAAAAACAAAAACAAATTTTGTTAAACAGGGCAGGCAGAGGCAGCTCAATTGCTGTTGCATGGTTGCCGTTGCTTACCGAGCTATTGATGCTACCATTCTTGCAACTCTGTCTGTCAATGTCTTCAAGAACTGTACGATGCTGTTCCTTTAAACCTCTGATAAACTTTAAATTAAAAACAAAGAAGTCATGCAGTAAACCCTCTCTTCGCTCTACACTATCTCTTTCATGGTTGGACAACCCTGCCTGTCAAGTTTCATGTACCCAAATTTCTCTCCCCAAGTCCCCGAAGTGCTGTGAGCAGAGCACTATCTGTCTGTCTGTCCAGACTGTCTGTCTGTCTGTACTCAGACTATCTGAGCTTCGACTTCCGGCGTTGGAGGCTGTAGTTACCATGGCAGTCGACTGTCAGGCCCCAAGGTGTGGGGGCACGGCTACGCACCTTGCCAAGGCTGGCCCTGGATGGAAAATCCCTTTTAAAGGGATCCACATAAAATGGAGAGCAGAATGAAGGCTATAAAAAGCATTTTATTTAAAATGAAAAGCCTCCCATTCTGTAGCTCTTTGATATCTCAAGTGTGTTGGACTGCTGCGATTGCAAGCAAACTGATCTGAATCTGGCCGCCCCTAACTCAGGATGATGATGCAGAGTTGCACAGACAAGGTGAGCAGCTGGAAAATCCCTTTTGCACCTTTTCCTGTGGAAGCACACAAACCCGGGGGTCCTCAAAGGCATGTCATGAAGCAAAGTGTGGTGGGGTGAGAAAGAATAAGGAGTTCGACTGAGGACTAGGACAGAATGAAACAGCTCACCAGCTACCAGGAGGCAGCACCGAGATAACTTTGTGGATGAGGATAAGACACTTTTGTTTGTTATTGTTCCGCACATAAGCATGGAGACGGATCAATCGACTTTATGATGGAGGTGAAGTAAAGGCCGAAGAGGTGGGGCGATAAGGAAAAAAAGTTTTATTTTTTCTTACGTCAAAGTGTGTCCCAAATTTTATGTGTTTATGTTTTGAGGCGGTAGCGTCTGTCTGTTTTTTGGGGTGTGCTGTTGCTAAAAGCAGGTGAGAGGGCACTTTGCAGGGGTTACACTGCCAGGACTACACACAATGGCACCCCAATGCTTCAGCTAAGTGTAGAGAATCTGTGCACCACTGCTGCCGAGGAGGAGGGAGAGGAGCAGGGGCAAGAAGCAGAGGATGGGGTTCCTTTCCCAGACCAGGAGGTTCTCTCCAGCTGGTGCAACAAGCTTCAAGTCCGACTTCTGGAGCACAGCGGGAGTGAGGAGGAGCCACTGGGAGTCGCTGAGCTCCACATGATGCAACAGAAAAGGTGGGCCATCCTTGTTTTAAAACCATTCATTCTTCTTTGCTCTATAATTGCAGTCTTTTAATGGTTTAGACCAAAACCAAAGAAAACTCGTATTTTCACTTGCATGCTATGTTGAAGTAGCGATAATCGGAGGCATCGGTGGATGTACCAGTAGGGTTACTTACTGCCTGTCCAGATTTCATTATGATAAGCCGGTTTGGGGAAGTGCCTCTGTTAAGGGATGGGACAGAAATGTACAAAAAATGCCCATAAAAAAAAAAAAATGCCCACTGTGATATAGTGCAGTGCTGCAATCCATAGGGACAACATGGGCGGATTGCTTCTTGGGGAGGGTCAGGTGGAGGAAAAAACAGTTCCAATGGACGGAAAAACATGACGCTAGCCCTTTACACGCGCAACGCCTGCAGGGCTCGCCTATGCAGCCATAAAAAATGGTAAACAGACTGAAAATAGTGGGAAGGCCAATTATGTAAGACAGGAGAAAAAGGGCAGTTTGACGTGGCATCAGATGGTATGGTTGCCACATTTTGACACTAACATGAAGTGGTGCGCTTTAAATAACCTGTGATGGCTCTCTGAGCTATGGAAATGATACATAATTCTGATTGGTTATCCTATATTTTTTGCTTTTCTCTTTCCTTATTCTCTTTCACTAAGGAGATGTGCATGGAAACATAATATTTATTCTTTGACATTTTTATACTTCTGCTGCTTGTGTACACATGATGCCATAATCTCTTGATTGTGACATCATAATCATTTCCATGGCAACCAGCTGTGATTCATAAGCAGAGGAGTATGACATCATGTGTAAACAGGCTGCAGTGTATGAAGCCTGAGGGCCGTGGTTTGAGCAACTGTCCTTCATGACAAAGGAAGAGAAAAGGGTAAAGACAGAAAATACGGAAATATACCCAGAACTGTTTGGAAATATTGTGCTTTCCAATATTTTTCTTAGAGCTATCACAGGCTCTTTGAAGTGTTCCACACAGACATCTACTCGTTTCCTCCACAGCCTGGGTTCAGAAACACTGATAATGAGTAACTGTTGTGAAGGGTGCTATGTTTGAAATGTCAGTGTGCCATTGCTGAAGGGTGAGTAGGGAGGGAGAGATGTAACTAAACAAACCACAAGGTCAGAATAATACCTTTTGATAGAGACTGTATAGATAGGTCAGGGTGAACAAAGGCCCTGAACTCACCGCTGAAAAAGACATCAGAAAATTATAAAACTGTACTGTCTTGTAAAAGTACGAATAAGTGAATAAATGAGGTTTACAAAATACTGAAGTACTGTACAGACCCGCTCTTCAAAGCAGGGAACAAGTGGACGTCTCTCATCCAATCAGGAACCCAAAGAAGGTTGCATAAGATTCTTGTTTTCAAACATTGTCGTTTGCATATCTCTGCAAATTAAAGAAGCATTTGTCAATACCAAATGTTGTCTTGCTGGCATTGGCATTGGTAGTGCAGGAGTTAGAGACGTATAATAGGAATGGCAGTGAAGTATTGAATTGATGCCAACCCCACCCCACCCTGAAGAGACTGACAGGCATTGGGGTGCCTTTGGGTCGTCAGCTATAACGCCATGCCATTTTACCTCCCCTACTCCCTGTAGACACTGACAAGTGTCGTGGTGTGCTTTGGGGGTCCTTGGCGTTATACTTACCCTATTCCATAAGGAAATACACTGAGGTGGGTGCAGTATAGGAAAATGGGTAAAATTGGTGACTGAACACCCAAGGCACACCTCAATGCCTGTCAGTGGCTGCAGGGTGGGGGGTAGAATGGTGGAGCATTACAGCTGATGATCCCAAGTTGCCCCCTGACACCCTGTCAGTCTCTACAGGGTGGGGTGTAACAGTTGGAAACCCACGTCAGAGGCGGTGTTGGTATTTTCACCCAAATTATCAACATGGGCTTTTTGTGACTCCACCTCATGAAGAGCGGTAGTATCAGTTTGTTAGCCGAAAGGTGATTTTGTACAGTGGCTGTACCAGTTAGCATCATAGGTATGTAAACACATTTTGGGCAGGATGTGAAAATGACAACTGCATTGCTCATGAGGAGGTGTAGAAATGGCAATGTTGAAAATCTGGAGTGAAAATATGAAAAAAGTCATGAGCATGCATAGAAACTGCACAATGCACGTCCGTAACCCAATTATTTTATTTTTTTTAAACCACATTTTCAACATAGTAGCATTTTGGGACCTCTTCTCATGAACAGTGACACTGTGATTTTCTTAATCTGTCCCAAAAGTTGATCTCCCACAGTGACGCCATTGTATGCCACAGGTGTGAAAACACATTTCGGGCAGGATGTGAAAATGACAGCTGTACTGTTCATAAAGAGATGTGAAAAATGCCAGTGTTGAAAATCTGGCATGAAAATATACAAATTTGCGAGTTAAAAGTGCGTGGAAACTGTGCAATTTTCAACATAGGCATTTAGGACCTCTGCTCATGAACAGTGTCACTGTCATTTTTAATCTGTCCCTAAAACTGATTTCCCACAGCAGCTGTGCTATTCTCGCCGAATATGAAAACACATTTCAGCCAGGATATGTAAAATGACAGCTGTAGTGTTCATAAGGAGGTGTGGAAAAATGGCAATGGTGAAAATCTGGAGTGAAAATATTACAAATTCACAGAGATTCTGAGCGTGGGTGGAAACTGCGCAATGTACACCCGTAAAACAGTCATTGTTTGGATTTTTGTCACCACATTTGCAGCATAGGCTTTTGAGAGCTCATCTCTCATGAACAGTAGCACTGTTGTTTTGTTAATCGGTCCCGAAAGGTGATTCCGTGCAGTGACATAAAATCACCTTTTGGGACCGAATCTCCATGACAGTGACTGAATTCATGAGGAGGGTCCTAATAACCCCATGTTGAAACTCTGGTGCCAGAATTCCACCAAATGGCCAAGATATGCACCAAAGTTGAAAAAACCTATTTATGCCATTATACAGCTTACCGTCATTTCTTCAGTTCACGGTCGGCTTTGAAGAGTGCAGACGTGTTCCCAGTACACTGAAGATCATCATGCTGGGCTCCAGAGGTAAGTATGGAGTGAGGGGGTGTGGGAGGCAGGATACACAGAGGGTGGGCGTGGGTTGGGGAAGGAGCAGGACAGACCGCGAGGACGTTTTTGTTTACAGGTAAAAAAAGAGAAACATCGCTGGACTTTTTTTAAACAGGAACATTTGGCACACTAGGGTGGGCTCCCAGCATGCCACCTGAGTGTTTTTGGGGGGTGCTGTAGCTGATGAAGTTAGGCACCCCATTGGCCGAGCAATAAATCTGGGGGAGGCATTATGTTGATGGGAGTGGGCTCCACCATCGGCAAATTAAACGAGGGAAGAAGGGACTAAAGCCAGCGAGAGTTGGGGCCCCGTTGGCAAGAAAGAACTGTTGTGGGGGTGCATGATGCAGAAGGGATTGGGCACCCCTCATATTACCTTGGGAAGGAGGCATTATGCCGATGGGGAGTTGACGCCTGTCAGCAAATGAAGTGGGTCAGGGCATGTGACAGAGTTTGGCACCCCTGAAGTCGGCGGTGGCAGTCAGTGCCACCATGTTTAGAAACATTAAGTAAAGGCATGTTGGGAGGCATGTTACTGTGCTGCTGCATGAGAGCTTGCCTCTTGTTGCAGTGGCACCTTTGTTTAATCTGGTGGCCAGTTTATGTATGCCTGGTGTCAATGCCTGCATACTGGCTTATTGGGGAATGGGGGCAGCACCTACTGATGTGTACCCATTCCTACAATGTTCACCTCCAAATCTGGTACTACTGCAATATGTTGGCTGGTGTGCAAGCATGAACCAACATAAAAATGATGGTAACCTGTGAGCTGCTATCCAAGAACAGCCCAGGTGGGGCTCTGTTGATGATGATATTGGTCTCAGTTGTCGGTCCCACTAACTTTCGCATATCTACTGTTGCTGTCATGTTGGTTCTGCCAGATGAAACTCTTGCATGAGCCATGGAGAAAAGGACCTGCTGGGGCCCCAGAGTGCTCCTTTACTGGGCCCCTCTATAGTCTACCTACTTGTGGGCTGTGTTGGTGGCTGCCCTATCTTTGTTAGATGAACCATCTAAATGTGCCCCACCTCCTCTGTATATGACCCTCGCCTCCACATCTATAGCATCTAGTATGGCCAGTCTGGTGGTGCTGGTTGGGCCCCCAGCATTCCCACTGGGGCACTCTGAACTGTGGATTCAGTCCGCCACCCACTCATCTCCCTGGGTAGCAACTGAAACCCCTTCTCTAACTCAGCTACCCTCTAGACTAATTCCTCCACTTGGGCCTTAACTCCAGTGTCAGGGGTTACCTGGGTGGGGGACCAAGTACCAAACATCAGTGGGCCTACATTAGGGATGATACCACTCACCCTGGGAGTCTCAGTCAAACCTGAAAACACAGCTAATTTAGCTGAGGCAACTGCAACCGGTACCTCCTCAACCAGCGCCTTTATTTCCTGTGTACCTGTCCAGGGGTGCTACTTGTTCCAGCTGCATTGCAGCCGTGAGAGCCCTATGCATTCCCAGTGACCCTGCTCCTTTTCAGCCTCCTGGACCTCCCACACCAAAACCCAATAGGGAGAATTATTCTTCCTGTCTGCTAAATAGCAACTGTAACACTAACAAAGGGAATAACAAAGCGGCCTTCACTATATGCTCCAGCCTGCTCTGATTTAGATCTTGGGCCTACCCTCACTTTCTAAAACACCTTCTGCAAGGCCCTTTCCACCCGAGCCAGGAAAGCAGACAACAATTCCCCTCCTACAGCCTAGTGGTTTTAAACTTCCACATGAGTACCTCACAGGTTTCAGAATTCCCAAATACGATTTCCAAGGCTGAAAGATATACCTAGGCTGGGGCTTCAGGATCTGTGGCTTGTAAAGAATGTATAACCTCTAAGCGGGACCCGTAAACTCTCCACTAATCATTTCTGCTTCTCATTTTCAGAACACGGCCAGTCTTGGACAAGCGAGATGGCACCATCCATCCAGGCCTCCAAGTCATCCTCACTGTTAGGTAAGTTTTACCCTGAAGACATCCTTAATTTGTGGTATGACTCAGAGGCCACGGGTATGGAGCTGGGCTAGGGTCTCTTAAACTTTGGCACCTTAGGAATGGATCCCGCTGTTCAACTCCCTCCGCTGAGGGAGATCACACTGAAGGACATTGCTACCAGTAGAGCCTCAGCCAGTCCTGCCAAAACCAATACCCCAGGCATCCAACTGGCTTCCATTAAGGAGCACCTTCTATCAGCAGAGTCAGTGTACCCTAGCTGAATCAAACATTTTCCCTTGTACTTTTACTTTTTCCAGTCTCTTCATGGTGGATACATTTTCAGCATCCCCATTCCATCTCAGGGATACCCCCAGCAAAAGAAAAGACTTCTGCAGATCCATTTCATTCCTCTACTCCATTCCACCATCCTCATCTTATCCTCCTTAGTAGGCCCAAACTTAGTCAGCAGCAGAGTGAGCTTGGGGCTCAGGGGCCCCTCAGGGTCTCAACACTCTGAGCTCCCAGTGTAGACATGGCTGGTGAACAGAAAATCCAGCAGTGCCTCAAAATGTAGCTCAGGTGCCATAAGCCAGTGGGCTACCCCCCTGCTGTTGTCTCTGATACCAGGCAATGGGCCTGGGTCCTGCTGTGGTGACAATTGGGGTTTGTTCCCAGAAATATTGATAATATCATGGTGTCCTCACCCAGAGTAACATAATAGTGGGCCAGGTATCTGCCTGGTACAGACCCCTGGATACTGTACCACCCACCTCCCCAACCAATCAGTCTGCACACTGTGTTCCCAAATACTTCATTCCACCATAAACCATAAATCTCAGCAGTAAGCACATGCAATGAATTTCACTAACACAGCAGTTTCAATCAAACAAAGTCACAGCTTTATTCAATGGGGTAAGGACAAGAGCAAGGGATACCAGGATATAGGGTAGCTGTGAAAATAAAAAGAAGATTAGTGAGATATGCAACAACAAAACAGGTGGGCCCTCAGGCCAAGCCCTCCCCACTGGTACCAGTGTCCCTGAACTGTCCTAGGGGTACCCACTAGGCGCCAGGCCTGATTAGTGCCATGGGTTGGCTGACTGTTGGGGCCCCTGGAATTGTAGAAAGCTTGAAAAACACACAAATTTCCTTTTCCTCACAGGAACCAGGTCCTGGGTACTCATGGTTTATGAATCTCAGCACTGGGGAAAATGGGTTCCTTTGGTTAGTGCAGCAAACACAGAACAGGCCGGACGGGATCCCTCTGACTGGATGAAACTTGCTCAAGAACCTTGCAGCTGGTCACCTTGATTGTAGTTCTAGTCACTTGCCACCTTCAGCCACTTCTGGCCCATTGCAGAGCACTGTAGCAGGACAACACCAGCCCCAGCAGGCCCAGACCCAGGAGTGACTCCTACAGCCCAGCACCCTCAATGGATTGCAGGTGCCCTAACACTACACAAGCGCCAGTGACCTTTGAGACAGTGAGTTCCACTTGAGAGGGATAGCAAGTTCCTCCCTGGCTCTGGGTGAGGACTCCCAAATGGTGGGACCCTCCTGCAGTCCCTGCACTGTGTTCTTAATAAGCAAGGTTTCCAGGCAGTCGCTCCGATAAAGTCTAGTACACCAGTCCACACTTTCCAGTTCAGCAGTGTCCACAACCCTTTTCCTGCTGCAACTGGACCTCAGCTATCAGCCACTTTCACCAGTTCACTCAGGACACACACAGCACCCAGCTAGCACCCTTGATGAGCTGCTCTGCCTCTTCAGTATTTCAATAACAGTTCCATACAAGCAAACGACTTCCCAGCAATGACTGTAGCACTCTGACAATCTGCACAGTCTTCTCAGCTAGTCCAACTCCCCAGTGCAGGGTTTCTGCAGTGTTTATTTTTCCACCAGCAACAAGCAACTTCTCTATTCCTGGGGAATCACAGTCCAGTATCCTCTCTTTCCCTTTTCAATCAGTCAGCAGCAAGTACTTGGGGAATCAGAATCTCAGCTCAGTCTCTCTTCCTTCTTTCCCTTTCCAATCCACTTCTGCTAACAAGCAAATCTCAAATGGGGCCCTGGGAAGCCCTGAGCTCAAAGCTCACTGTCACAGAACAGCCCTGACTCACACAGAGCCCAGGAACAGACTGAAGAAATCCCAGAAAGTCCACACTGTTTCAGCTGAAAATCCAGTGTATTATTGAAACCTTTCAATAATCTATAACCATAGTAATCAATATTTCCTGCTCATCTTTTGGGGCACGATCTAGGGGTCTGAATTAGTCCCTCCTTTCCCAGGAGTCCCTCTGAGTCTGGTTTGGGTGCCTAGATCACTGATTGGCTGGGTATACCATCGCTATGGTGACAACTTTACTGTGACCCGATACTACAGCGACAACAATGCCAGGTCGCTTCCTTTTCCCAGAGTCCCTCTGAGTCAGGTTTGGGTGCCTAGATCACTGATTGGCTGGGTATACCATCGCTATGGTGACAACTTTACTGTGACCAATACTACAGCGACAACAATGCCAGGTCACTGTAGTGGTAGCACAGGACCCAGCACTGCTTTCTGGGGTATTGTACCTCCAGAAGCAACTTCAACTTGGAGTTATTTAAATAATGGGGTGTGGGGGCTGAGAACCTGCATGTTCGATGTGACTCCTTTATGCCGACTGCAAATGTGGTTGACATAAAGGAGTCACTGTAATATCAGTGAACAATGAAATTGTCGACTCGACTGTCATGGATCCAATTGGCTGCAATAATGGGGTCAAGTTTCATAAACATGTCAACTCCTGTCTGTTTACATGGAGTCCCGTACAGTTTAGTGCAGTTTCTCCCTTTCAGAGTCTGGTGCAGCCCAACAAAATCTTTATGCACACCAACACCTCACGGGATGTAGCCACAACTGCCCCTGTCAAATGAGCCCACTCTCATTTCAGTTCCCCAACAGTGTTACTGCCTCTGCTGCGAAACTCTGTCCCCTAGGCGGCAGGCAGCACTTCTTACTATTCATGGGAATGAACATTAATATTCATAATTGCACTCTAAATTTGGCCAGCTATGGGCTTGTGCCGATCCTTCTGGTCTCCGGTCCTTGAAAAGCATGGGGAGGAGCACTGAGACTACTGAACTCCCACTTTTGGACCGCAAATGTGGCCGTAACATCAAAGTGCTCCAGGCACATACATGAGTGCCGGGCAAAACAAACATGCTGGCAGCTCGCAACCATGGACTTACACCCATAAGGGCAGAAGACAGCATGCTGGCAGGGGAAAGGACATAGGAAAACCAGTGGGCACCAGCAAATGGGAGAAATGGGAAAACAGAAGGTAATTCCCCAGAGGGATGTTACAGTCACTTAAGGCAGAGACTACTTTTGGGGAGTTAGAGATGTGAAGCTTTTAGGTTTGAGGACAAAAGTTGACTACAGGGATGGAGTATCAGAAATGGAGTGACTGGCCTGCCAGAAATTATTGGGGAGTTCAAAGTATTCTGCAAGTTACAGGCAAAGTAATTTCTGGCTTACCTGGTAGCCTTAATGTTGGTGTTTGGAGATGTTTGTTCCTTATGTAGTCTTCTGGTGAGTCAGAGGCCACATTAAGGTGCCAAGCAGAGTCTTGGTATAAGTGCAATGAGCTCTGCTGTGTGGGACCCATGTGCACTGGACCACCAAAGATGGATGTGCTTGTCGTAAATGAATGTGAATGTACAGTTAGGAAGGGATTTTGTTCTGTCATATTGTTTTCTGTCAGGGTAGTTTACAATATCCAAACTAAGAGGATATAGTGATGGGATAACATATGAAGTATTGCTCATTGTTATGGACTCTGATGCTTCATCAGGCAGTAAAAGTAATGTTACTGGTACTGACGCTGCAGATTTCGTGAGTCATGGTTGGACTTGAGAAGATGAAATGGATATCGTCAGTACTTAACTGGAATAATACATTTGCTGTTCTCTGCTTATTCTAGCTTTGCCACTCATCAGTGTCCCTAATTCAGCAAATTTGGATCATTCTTGTGTATGAGAACCTCCTCCTCCTCCTTCCACATAGAAAATGTTCATCAGGAAGATTGCTTGTGACCTCTTTGTCCTCTGATTTAGCAATGTTAACCACTACTCTGTTGCCTCCCCTTAGCCAAGTTCCTACTCACTTAACTAAACCTGGTTCCACTCCATTGTCACCCAGCTTCTTCAGCAGCCTTCTGTGTGGTACCAAACTGAAGGCACTGCTGAAGTTGAACAAGAATAGATCTACTTCCCGACCCCTGTCTATTGCCTTGGTGACACAACTGAAAAACAACATTAGGCTGGTCTGGCAAGACCTCTCACACAAACCCATGCTGCTTTCCATCCTGTAGTCCATTGTCCTTCATGTAGGCCACCAAAATCTTCTTCACTATGGTCTTTTATTTTAGAAGCACTATAGTAGCATTATTTATGAGGTGAGCAGACAGTGGGCTGGGAAGATGTGCCTAGAAACATAGAAACATAGACTTTGACAGCAGATAAGGACCGCTTGGCCACATAGTCTGCCCATTTCTCTACCTAGAGGATAAGCTGTAGATCCTAGTTAACCAACAGCCTATTTCTTCTACCCCCAAAAAATTGCCTTATGTCTGTCCCATGCATTCTTGAATTCTCCCACAGTATTAGACCCCACAACCTCCTCAGGTAGGCTGTTCCATGCGTCCACCACCCTCTGTGAAAAAATACTCCTCACATTGTCCATGAACCACCCCCTCTATCTTCAAATTGTGTCCCCTTGATCTTGCACATCTTGTTTTCTGAAAGATGCTACCTCTTGGACTTTGTTGATTCCACTGAGGTACTTAAAGTTTCTATCATGTCCCCCTCTCCTCCTTTCCTCAAGGGTATACATATTAAGCTCCTTTAGTCTCTCCTTGTGTGCTTCTCTTGCAGACCCGCACCATTTTAATTGCCCTCCTCTGGAATACCTCTATCCTGTCTATGTCCTTGCGGAGATGGGGTCTCCAGAACTGGGCCTTGATACTAGAGCAGGAGTCTCACCAACTGTCTGTACAGAGGGATAACAACTTCCTGTTTTCTGCTGGTGATGCCTCTCCTATACATCCCAGTATCCCCAGCCCTCCCTACTGCCTA
Source organism: Neoceratodus forsteri (assembly GCA_016271365.2). NCBI lineage: Eukaryota > Metazoa > Chordata > Ceratodontiformes > Ceratodontidae > Neoceratodus > Neoceratodus forsteri. The sequence goes on from CM028138.1 coordinate 411,517,694, forward strand.
CTCACATTGCTTGCTAACCTTAAGGTCATCTGATATGATTATCCCCAGGTCCCTTTCCATTTTTGTTGTTGTTACTACCTCCCCAATTGTGTAATCTTCCCAGGGTTTTTGTTTCCCAGGTGCATTATTTTACTCTTCTTTGATTTGAATCCAAGCTGCCATACTTCTGACCATTCCTCCAACCTTACCAAGACCCTTCTCATCCTTTCACACCTACTTGTGTATCAACTCTGTTGCAGATCTCTGTGTCATCTGCAAAGAGGCATACTTTCCTTCCAGTCCCTCTGCAATGTCACTTATAAAGACATTAAGAAGGACTGGACCCAGTACTGAACCCTACAGTACTCACTGTAACCCCTCTTTCTTCAGAGTGGACTCCATTTACAATTACCTTCTGTGTCCTGTTGTCCAGCCAATGTTTTCCCCAGGCTACCACCCTGGGACCCACTCCAGGCTGGTTAATCTGACTATTAATCTTTTTGTGGAACTGTGTCAAATGCCTTGCTAAAGTCTAGGTAGGCCATGTCCACAGCCCCTCCCTGGTCTACTACTTTGGTCACCCAGTCAAAGAAATCAATTAGATTCATGTGACATGACCTTCCTGCTGTCAACCCATGCTGCCTTGGATCCTGTGCCCCACTGGCCTCTAGGGTACTCAACAGTTCTTTCCTTCAGAAGTGATTCCATCACTTTCCCTACCACAGAGGTCAAACTGACAGGTCTGTAGTTTCCTGCCTCTGTCTTGGTCCCACTTTTGTGAGAGGAATCACATCTGCCTTCCTCCAGTCCTCATGTACCACACCATCCTCCCATGATTTGTTAAAAGGGTAGTCAGTGGTTTCACTAGTTCTCCCTTAATTCTTTTAGAATTCTGGGGTGAATTCCATTAGGTCCCATTGCTTTGTCCACCTTCAGTTTAGGAGTTCTTTCAGAACCCTTTCTTCTGTGAAAGGACTGAGATCGACTCCCCTATCCAGAGTGCTTCTGTTAATTGGATCAGGCACCTCTCCCTTCTCCTCTTTTGTGAATACTAACAGAAATATTCATTCAGTATTCCTGCTTTTCACTGTCCTCTCTGCCCACCCACCATCCATTATATTCAGCCTCACTATCCCTCCTTTGTCTTTCCTACGCTCCTGCGTACCTATGAAAGGTTTTAGCCCTTCTTAACCGAGTAGGCTATCTTTTCCTCAGTTTGGGCCTTTGCTATTCTGACTTCCCTCCCTGCTTCCTTCTGCCTTAACTGGTACAGCTCTCTGTCCTGCTCCTTCTGTGTTTCCTTATACTTCCTGAATGCTATCTTTTCTTCCTGACTTTCTCTCCACCTCTTTTGAAGAGCCATAGTGGCTTTTTCTTTCCGCTTTGATTTGTTTATTTGCTTAGCACATAAAGGCTTGTTGCCTCTGTGATGGAAGTTTTGATGTTTCCCATTGTTGTTCCACCCTCCTTCTAGTCTGTTTGCTAGTGCTTTTCTAAGGCACTCTCCCATTCTTACAAAGTCAGCCCTCCTGAAATCCAGTATCCTCACTTTGTATGGCTTGACTCTGCAGCTGAGTTTATCATGAACCACACTGTTTGGTGGTCACTTGTTCTCAGATGGCTACCCACATCTAGATCTGAGATCCTCTCACTGTCCCCATTTGAGAGTCGAGGTCTAAGATTGCTCCCTCTGAGTGGGTTCCAAAACTAGCTGTCTGAGGCATGCCACCTGTAGGGCATCGAGAATGGCCCTGTCTTGGATGTGGCTGCAGCAAGTGTGCTCCAGTTAACATTTGGCATATTCAGGTCTCCATCAACAGTATCTCCCTTTCGCTGCCATCCTAAGCATGCCTTCTATCATATTCTTGTCCATTCCCTCCCATGACATGGGGTCTGTGTATACAACCCCTGTGCGGATTGTGGTGCCATTTCCAGTCTCTAAGGTGACCCACAGTGCCTCCTCTCCTCCCTGTTTACTCTTTTGTTACGTTGCTTTTGCCTTCCCTTACATAGAGAGCTACTCCTCCTCCTCCTCCTCCCTTCTACCCTCCTGTCTCTCCTGTAGGTTGTGTACCCTGGTATGTTAACATCCCAGTCATGGTTCTCTGTGTACCATGTTTCTGTGACTCTACGATATCCAGGCATCCCTCTTCCATCAAGGCCACCTAGGTTTGGGGCTTCAGAGGCTCAGCTACTCAGCATCCCAGCTGTTGGACCTCTACCCTTTACTGACCTCCCTTTGTCATCAACAGCACTTGGTGTTGTTGGAAGGTTGGTATTGGGAGGAAGCAGGATGGTTGATGACGGGGTGCTTGGATGGATGATGGAGAGAGCCTTATTGGGGTGATGAGAAGCAGAAGGTGCTCTGGGATGAAATGGGGCCTAGTGAGAGGCCAGATGTGTTTGGTCCCAATACCCTGGGTTCCCACTGGACCAAGTGGGCAGGCAGCTGATGGCCCAGTAACCTCAGCCAGTCCCCTTGGGGTGGTGCTGTGCAATGCAAGAGTAATTAGGCACAAGACTCCAGTTATAGTGGACTTGATTTTCTCGGTCGATCTCACTTGCATTATGGAACCTGGCTAGGAGATGACACTGGCCCAGCCCTGGAAGTGTCTGTCGGCCAGATTCTCTGAAGTGCACTGCCCATGGAGGGCTACAAGTGGGGAATTGCCATCTGCTTTAGATCCAACTTAACAGTTACTTCTATTTACTTGGGACACTCTGCTTTTGTTTTATAATTGCTGCAGCTCACATTCATTGTTGCTTTTGCCCTGTTGACCTTTAATTAATTATTTTGTGGTTGGGGTTGTTTTTGCTGGGACTGGGTATACAGGGTGTTTGATTAAGGAGTGTGTGTGATTAATATAGTGCTGTATAAATAGAGTGAGTGAGTGAGTGAGTGAGTGAGTGAGTGAGTGAGTGAGTGAGGTGTGTGTTTTTGGGATTGTTAGTTTTAGTATAAAGAAAATGTCGCCTTTTTGGTTAAATTCTCCTTAGTAAGGTTTCTCGGTTTGGTCTGGTGTGCCAAGTCAGGGATGTGTTGAGATCACAGCCAGGCGTGGACCTCTCTGCTGCAAGACCTCCACCCTTCACCAACCTCACAGTTTCATCTACTGCTGCCAGACCCTGCCAGGAGGTTGGGATTACGAGGGATGGGTGGATCGCCGATGGTGGAAGGCAGCTGAGGAGGGGTGGTGAGTAACATCGAGGTTGTGAGATGCTAGAGATGCCCTGGGTTTAAACAGAGCCTAGGAGAGGACAGACATGTTTGGTCTCTGTACCCAGGGTCCCACAGACCGAGTCTGCAGGCAGCTAGAGGGCTGGCTGCATCTTCTAATCCTTTCGCGCAGTGCTTTGTAATGCCAGGTCGATAAGGAACAAGACTACTATTTTGTGGACTTGATTTCCTCGGTTGACCTGGCTTGCATCACAGAGATCTTGCTGGGGTGACAATGCTGGCTCAGTTTTAGAGGTCGCCATCCTGCTGGGTACTCCGTAGCACACTGCCCGGGAAGGACTGCAGGGGTGGGGAGTGGCCATTGTTTTAGATCCAGCCTGGACTTCAAGGTGTATCCGGTTGGTAATACCAGGTCTTTTGAGTGTGTCACCATGCGTTGGGGGTCCAGATGCAGGTTGCAGGATTCTCCTGGTTTACCTCCACGAGGTCTGTGGGAGAATTCCTGCAGGAAGTAGCTGACCTGTCGACCAGGTGTTGCAGTTCCCAGGTGCTTAGTCCTGGGGCACTTCAATGTCTGGGTCGATTTATGAATCCTCGCATTTTGGTTATGACCTCCTCCAGTTGATGTCATCACTGGGCCTGGAACAAGTTGTTGCTTCTGCAACCCACCAGCATGTCCACACACTCTATCTGGTGTTCCAGCTGGGTCTCAGAGTTGATAGCCTCAAGATTGATCAGGTCTCTTGATCTGATCATTGCACTGTGGGGGTTCACATTTGGGCCCCCTGAAAATCCTTCCTGTGGACATGGTCAGCTGTCACCCTTTAAAGGGTCTGCACCCAGAAAGACTACTGGCTTACCTGACCTATCTAGAGTAGAGCGCAGCTTGTGTGATCGGCACCAGTGAGGTGGTGGCCACCTATAATAAGGTGGTCTCGAAGCACTGGATGTCATTACTAGTTTGTATATGATCCAGATCTTCTCACTTGAGATTCCCTGGTTTAATGGGGATCTCAAGGTGATGATGATCAAGGGTCATAAATTGGAGTGTTGTGGTAGAAACCTGGCTAGAGGCCGACAAACTGGCCCAGTGTGCTCACTGCAATGAGTACCAGGGGCAATCTCCTGTAAGAAGGCAGAATTCCTGTCCAGGAGATTGCGGCAGGGAAGAACAGACCTTCCTAGCTTTTCAGAACTGTGGACAGGCTTCTCCATTCTGCCTGTCTGCAGCTGAAGAAGACTTTTCATCCACTTTATGTGAAGAGTTTGCTCTGTTCTTCTCTGACAGAGTGTCATCTGTTTGGTTGGGTATTCCATCAGAAAGGCAATTGCCTCGTAGTGACTGGGCTGGGCTGGGAGGAACAGAGGTACGCTGCCTGTCTGGGAGGAGTTTAGGTAAGTGGAGTTGTCCAAAGTGACTGGGGTGATCTTAGAGCTGAAGCACACATTTTGTGAACTGGACCCAGCCCTGACGTGTTTCTTAATGGGATGCACCAAGGCAGCCTGGTGTTTGCCAAGATTTCCATGTGCTCGATGGTGGAAGAGGTATTCCCAGTGGCTTTGAAAGAAGCACTGGTGAGACCTCTCTAAGAAACCTTCCCTTGACCCTGATGTCCTGAGGATTACTGTCCAATCTCCAACCTACCATTTTGGGTAAGGTTGTTGAGAATTGATGGCACAGCAGCTTGAGGACTGCCTCACATTCTTTGACATCTATGAGCCATTTCAGTCAGGTTTTCAAGCTAGACACAGCACATAAATGGCTCTAGTGCATAATGATCTGCTCAGAACTAGAGATAGAGGAGACAGGTCAGTTCTTGTGCTCCTCGATCTCTTTTCAGCATTTGACACTGTGGATCACATTGTGCTTCTCGATCGGCTCTGTAAGTTTTGTGACTCGACAATGCTGTCATTAGATGGTTTAAGTCCTATCTCTCTGATAGGGTGCAGCAGGAAGTGATGGGGAATTTCTACTCCTCCCAATGCCCCTGTCATGTGGAGTACCACAGTGCTCGATCTTGACACTGATGCTGTTAGCAGTGTACATACTCCCCTGGGTGAGATCATTTGGCAATACAGCGTGAGTTTCACAGCTATGTGGATGACACCCAGCTGTATTTATCATTTGCACCTGGAACATCCAGTGCTATTGATGTTGACAGCTGTCTGGCTAAAATCAATGACTGGATAGCTTCCAGCTGGCTGAGACTTAACCCAGATAAGACAGAGGTGCTGGTGATCGAGCTGGGTCATGGGCATGATGGGTTGTCACTTGAAGTGCACACAGGGCTTTCCTGGGGTCTGCTCCATTGATGACTTCCCTGAGGTATGTAATCTTGGTGTGATCCTGGACTGCAGGCTAACCATTGAAGATCAGGTATCATCTGTAGTGAAGAGTTTTCATCAGTTGTGGAACATCACCAGGATCAAGCCCCTCTTTTCACCCGAGGATCTGCCAACCCTGATACATGCCTTTGTGACCTTAGGCTCGACTACTGTAACCTTATACTAGGGTCACAGGAGGGACTTTCTGCAGCTGCAACTGGTGCAGAATGCAGTGGTCCAGTTGCTGACAGGCAAATCAGGTCCTGCCATGTGACCCCAGTCCTGCGTGCTCTGCACTGCCTACTGATCAGGTGGAGGGTCCTTTTCAAAGTGGGCTTGCTGACCTATAAGGCCCTATATGGACTGGGTCCTGGCTACCTGTTGGAGCTCCTGCTACCTCTGACCTCTGCTCAGTCCCTCAGCTCCTCTTCAAGGAGCCTCCTGGATGTTCCCAGGGTTTGGCTCAAGACATCTGTTGACTGTGCTTTTAGTGTCTCTGGGCCAACCCTTGGAACTCGCTTCCATCTGCAGTCGAGAGGCTTCCTCGATTAGTGTTTTCAAACTGATGCTGAAGGCCCACCCTTTAGCTTGGCTTTCATTGAGTGATCTGCCAGACAAACCATTTTGTTAGTAGTTACTAATTTTGATAGCTGTCCTTCCGATTTTATTGTTTTGAAATTGTATTGTGCTTTTATCTGTACTCTACTGTTATGCTTGTTAGAAGCCCAGAGCCTCAGAGACTGGGCACCCTAAAAATAAAATTTGCCTTGAACTCTTCCATGCACCCAGTGGATTCTACTTCAGCATTTGAATTCATGGCCATATGTGGGGTCCAGGTACAGGTTGCAGAATCCTTCTGGTGTACCAGTCTTCAGGACACAAGGGCAATTTCTACAGGAGGTCATGGACTTCATCACTGAGAGGGTGTTGGAGTTGCCCAGGTGGTTGGTTCTGGGTGACTTCAGTATCTGAATTGACAACTAACTATTGCAGTTTGAACAAGACTTCCTCCAGATGATTAATTCACTGAGCCTCACACAAACATTTGCTATAACGACTCACAGACATGAGCATGCCTTGGACCTAATATTATCACTAGGGCATTTTTATTTTTTTAGGGTGGCTTGAGATAACCAATCTCAAAATTGATCTAATCATTTGGTCGGATCATTGCATGGTGGAGTTCTCGTTCTGGGCCATCCTTGGTAGTCCTTCCCTGTGGAGATGGTTCGTTATTGCCCTTTGAAGGGGTTGTCCTCAGTGGGACTGTTGGCAATAATGGACCTCTCAGAAGTGAGTGTTGCTTGTTGTGCAGTGCCAGGTGAGGCAGTGGCAGCTTGTAATAGAGTTATTGACTCAGCACTTGACTCTGTCGCACTGGTCCATGTATGAGCCAGGTCTTCTCCTTGAGATCCCCATGATTTGATGGGGAGCTCAAGCAGATGAAACCAGGGGTCCAAGATTGAAGAATGCTTGGCAGAGGTCCAGATTTGGAGAGGATAGACTGGCTTTGAGAACTCACTACGGTGAGTATAAAACAACCTCTCATAAGAAGGTAGTATTCCTGTTCAGGAGATTACTTCAGGAAGGAACAGATCGGCTCAGTTCTTTTGGGCTGTGGACTGGTTGCTTCTTCCTGACTGTCTGCAGCTGAAAGGAGAAGTTCCAGCTGCCAAGTGTTAAGAGTTCATTCTGTTCTTCTCTGACAGAGTGGCCTCCATCAGTTCTGGGATTTCTTCAATGGAGCAGTCACAACCCACAGTGGTCAGATAGTCATCCCCAGAAGCACTCCTTCTGCCTGGTGTGAGTTCAGGCCAGTGGAGGTGGAAGAGGTATGTGAGGTAATCTCAAAGTTGTGGCCTACATATTGTGAACTGGGTTCTACCATGCCGCAGCGACAACATAGTTGTACATCTGGCACAGCAACAGGCACAATGCCGACAGTTGGCATTGTGCAGCCAGGATAAAATGTTTTTTGTGGGGGCTTTGCCCTGCACCTCCTTCTTTAAATAACAAACTCTGAGTCTGAGTTATTACGGGGTGGGAGCAAAACACCAAGAGAAACAGTGCCAGTGTGAGAGGGACCATTACAGTGACCTGCGATATGAGTCACTGTAATGGTCTTCGCTGTGATAATTTTGTTGTGCTGACGGTATACGTATAAACTGGATCAGGCCCAACACATCTCCTAGTGGGATGTGTGAGGTTCATTGGCCAGAGTTAACTGACATTGTCCGGTGTTCACTTTTGAAGGGTTATTCTCTAGTGCCTGAAAAGAGGCATTGGTGAAGCTACTACTGAAGACACCATTTCTCGACCCTGGCATCTTGGCGAATTATAGACCTGCCTAACCTTCCCTTTCTGGGTAAGTTTATCAAGAAACTAGTGGCACTGCTGCTCAAAGTCCACCTTACTGCCTTTGACATCTATGAGCCTCTCCAGTCAGGATTTAGGTCTAGACATAGTTCTGAAACTACGCTGGTCATGGTGCAGAATAATCTCCTCAGGGATAGAGATAAAGGAAAGGTCAATTCTCCTTCTCCTCAATCCATTATCTCCTCAGTTTTTGACACTGTGGACCATGGTGTGTTGATGGATCACCTAAGGGAGCTTTGTGGATTCATCAGCACTGTCATCAACTAGTTTGAATCCTTTCTCACTTGTAGGACATAGAGGGTGGTGCTAGGAAGTTTCTCCTCCTGTCCAAAGCCCCTACCGTATGGAGTTCCTTTAGGGCTCGATCCTTTCACCCATGTTGTTCACAGGGTATATGCTGCCCCTGGGAGAGAGCTAATTAGATGTTACAGCATGGGTTTCACTGCTATGCAGATGATACCCAGCTGTATATGTCATTTGCACTCAGGACACATGATGCTGTGGAAGCACTAAATGCGTGTCTGGCTGAGATCCAGGGCTGGATAACCTCTAACTGGCTGAGGCCCAACCCAAACAAGAAGGAGGTGCTGGTAATAGAGCCTGGTCATTGGTGGGATGAGGGGACTGTGGGAACATGACAATTTACTCCCATCAATTTGCTCACCAACATTTGGCACCTGGCAATTCCTCCCAAGTCAATTCACTCTTCCTCATTTTCTCTCCCATTAATTCCTCCTGATAGGTTTAGTATGAGAAATCCACAAACTGCAATTACAGATGCTAATGGAATTTATCTTCTAATCTATGCCTATGTGCTTAGGCATTATTTAAAGATCAGTTGCACAACATTGATCTTGCTGGCAAATTGCTGTTTTTCTTAAGTGGAAGGTCACCACCCACCCAGACCATGGATCATAGGGAACCCAGTGAACAGTTTTGGCTGTGTCCTGTGTTTCTGTATTTTGATGTTGTGCCCTCCTAGCCACCTGTTCTGCAATCGAGGAGAACTGATCGTGCTCACCCACATGCACACTGTAGCTGTCTTCTGGTGCGATATATTGATACTGTGCCCTCCCCACTCACCCACTCCATGGATCGTGGGTACCTAATGACAAAGTCACATAGACCTCGCCGTTCCTACCACTGTCCAGTTTATCATGGGGTATGGACTTTAATTTCCCACTGGCCAGATTTTCATTGGGGGAGTTGCACAACATGGCAGAAACAGCTGGCAGAGGTGGATGACCGCAGATAGTGTTGTGGTCTTTCCCAGAGTGCAGCACAAGGCAGATGCTGTGTTACACCAATAGGGACACGGAACAGTGTGGTATACAGTATGTCTTGGTCAGCTACATGTGCCTGGTGTTACTGAGAGGTACCGTATCCAAAATATTTGTCTTTACCTTGCTATTGTTCTTACAGTAGTTAACAGGAGTTCCCTGGCAGCAGCCTTACAAATGCATCAGTTCTATGTACTGTCCAGAGCTCCATGTCTCTTATTTTTTATTTTTTGTTATTATTTTACTCTCTTACTGCTGGCTTGTACCTTCAGGAGGCGTCCCTAGCCCCGTCCCCAGCGTCCACCAGCCGGCGCTGACCTGACCAGGGCTTACCCCCTGGTGGGGGCTGGGGTACCGGACTCCCCACTGAGGACTGGATTTAGTTGGCCAGTGCCGTGGCTAGCCAGGCATGGAGCCTGCAAGGTGCCCTCCGTTATTCTGCGGCGAGTGTTTTTCTGCTGTTCTCCCAGGAGTCGGGGCCATGCAATGTCATCAGCAGAGGGTACTTGCGTCGCCGCGCGCTCCCTCAGGCGTCTGGCCGACTCCTCCCCAACTGGTGTGGCACCTGTCCTCCAGCCTCCACTGGGGGCGAACAAGTGCCAACCACCTGGAACCCCCTCCCCAGAGAAGGGAGAGCAGTCCATCCAGACGCTCGATCCTTCTCCTCCCCTACCGACCCCCGATGGCCCCGTGCCGTTCCCAAACATGGGTCACCGCGCAGCGCGAGGTAAGGTGCCAGTGCCTCAGCCCTCAGCACCACTGGGCTGGCGTTCCATGTCTCTTATATGACTCCCTCCCATCTTGCAGTCGGGACTCCCATAATGTTCGTTTAGCCATCAAACCATCTCCTCTCCTGTAGACCCCCAAGCAGCTAGTAAGCTGTGATCCAAGCTACTGTCTTCAGTTCAATGTGACTTCCTGGTCAGAGCGTTAGCTGTGCTGTTGTGACAGACTCCCTCAGTACAGAACATCTTGTGAACAAGTGTGGTCTGGTGCTTTTGGAGGTCTACTACTGACTATGGCACAGGGAAAGACTGAGTAGTGTGCACAACATACAGAGATGCATCAGTATTAAAGAGCATCACTCATCAGGCGATCTAAATGGTTAAGACAAAAATCTAATTTATTTCAGGAAAACAAGGAATTTATCGTTGCAATCCATGTCCTCAACTGCAGTGTACTTAGGCATGGTGTTAATTAACTACACTTTACACTGTTTTTATACAGGTAGTAAATCATACACTGCAGCTTCACTAGAAATTCTACTAGGAAATTGAAGGAGCCAAATTGAGTAGGAGGAGCGAGTTGACTCGGCAGTGAATTGTTGGGAGTCAAATGTCAGGGAGTGAATTGACAGGAGCAAACTGTCATGTACTCAGGGACTGCTGGAGCGGGAACTGGCTTAATGCTGGGCCCCACCCTACTTGCAACTTCCGTTAAGGTGAAAAAGCTGGGTGGTATCCTTGAAGACAGATTGACATTTGAGGCTCAGGTGTTGTTTCTTGTCTGGAATGGTTTTAACTATTTGAGGAATATCACTCAGATTAAAGTCTTAATCCCAACGGATAATCTGCCCTCTTTGGTGCACGCTTTGTGACATCCAGTCTTGACTACTGCAAAGCTCTCTACCTGGGGTCAGTGAAGTGGTCCTGTGTCACCTGCAGCTAGTGCATAATGCAGTGGCCAGGTTGCTGATGGGCATTCTGAGGTCTTGTCATGTGACCCGTTCCTGTGTGTTCTGCACTGGCTGCTGGTGAGATGGAGAATTACCTTCAAGGTGCATCTTCTCACTTATAAAGGCCTACAGACTGGGTCCTGGCTACCAGGTAACCTCCTGACTCCCCACCCTCTCAGCGCTCTCACTCCTCCTCTGAGGGAATCCTTGTGGGGCCTGGCTTAAAACATCGGAAGACTGCTCATTCGAGGTGGCAGTTGTGGAATTCGTTTCAAGGTCCTTGAGTGAGGCCCCTCATTGGAGGTTTTAAGTGGGGCCTGAAGGCACATCTCTTTAGGGAGGCCTTTGGGACTTAGCTTTTCCTCCCAGTTTTAGTTCCCCTAGCTGCTGTCTTGTGTTGTTTTAATTATACTGTTCTGTTTATGTGGTTTTATATGTGCCATTTTTTGTCCATCGCATTGCTACTGTCTTGCGCTGTACAGTGCCCTGACCCCAGGGACAGGGCACTTTATAAACTAACATTTACTTAATTACTTAGTCCATCAGCTTACCTATGATGGAAGAAAGGCTGACAGGCCTGTAGTTACCTGGATCCTCCATGCCCCCCACTTGTGGGTGGTATTACATCAGTGGATCTCCAATCCACTGGCACCAGGCTCCAGTGAAGTGTTGTATAGATGGGTTAGGAGTATGGCCAATACTGAGGACAATTTTCTTAGCATTGGCAGTTGCAGGTCATCTGGGCCTGGCACCTTGTCTACCTAGAGGCTTCTCATCCCTTTTGTACCAAGCCCACTAGGATCTGTACTTTGACCATTCCCTGGACCCCTTTTATTGTGGTCTTGATACCACCCAAGGACCACGCCTGTTCTATTAACTCCTATCCCTTTTCTATACCTCAAAGATGATGCCAGAGTATCGGTCCGCACTAGCTTACTTTAGTGCACCATCTACCCTTGCTGTAAGGAGGAGTTGTTACACATTCAATTTAGACATAATTTCCATCCTCAGAAATGGCTGGACTCGGTAGGCGTGTTTACCAACACACCAACACAAGGGAGTCAACGCTATACCACCCTTCAACCAGTGGCCAGCGTAGGTTTCTGTAGTGCTGCCCTCCCGGCACAAAATCCAGCCAAAAAGTTGTAATCAAAATAACCCATCTACTCTCTTACTGTGGAGGCTCTCACACCAGTGGCCCATGCTCATTTTCATGGAGTGTTAGCACCACTGAACCTACAGATGCCTGCAGCCCTCTCCTGACGGTGTCCTAAATTGTCTGACAGCAGGAGTACTACCCAACCCCATAGCGATACTAGGCATCCAAGGGAACCACCATGGGTCCCACAGTGGTTCAGTGTGTCCTGCACTCCCTAACCCATTTGGTGGGCAGGTACAATCTGACTTTCCCAGGGTTGTCCCTCTGGGCCAGCTAATGCTGTGTGGGGGTCCAGTTCCCTCTGCTGATCCAGCTCACTAGGGTCACTACCTACCTGAGCTCACGTCTACACTGTTTCAACCATGAAACTTGTCCAGCATCTAAATAGCCCTCTACCCCTTTCAGAAAAGAAAGATAGTCAAGTGCATAGAAAAATATTGTCTCTTCACTGAACAATGTAGGTTATCATTACGGTCACCATGGCCACTTTTGATTAAAATGTTGAAGTATTTTTATACATTAAAATTCTGTTGTGCATATAAAGTCTTTTCAAAATAAAATGTCCATAGGGTACTTCCTCAACTGCATCATAGTCAGGGGTTTTGCATTTCCCATTTACCCATCTTCTTGAAGGCCTCCACTTGGCTTGAGCTTCTCTACAGCTTTCCACCTCATCTTCTCTCCACTAACAGAGAGGCCGAGAGAGAAAGAGAGAGGCTTAAAACCATGCACACAGTTTTCCTGAAATCACTGACAATTGCACCATGGCATGCTTGTGCATGCATGATAAGTGTCCTGCAATGTCACAGCAATGCTTTTGTAAAATAAGTGCAGGGACAGAGTGAAAACTGTTCGATTTGGGTCTCATGAGCAAATATTCTCTAGTCCAGTTAGGCTGACTTGTGAATTGAAACTCAGAGTGCTGGGGATCGGGTTTCACCACAAACTCTCCATCCTTCCAATATTCAAATTGATTTTGAAGCGTGGCACCTGAAGGTGTTTGGTGCACCATGCTATGCATTTTAGTGCTGTGTCCCACATACCATCAATCAACCAACCATTTCTTTAAGCCGTTCACTTTGCAGGTCTCCCGTTGTGGTCTGGTGTAAAGGGCAGGGGTTAAGGGTGTTGTCACACTGGGGACATCAATGTGGGGCATCATTTGGCAGGAGAAACTGCTCTCAGGGAGTACTGTGTGCATAGCCCTCTGTTGTGAACAGCTCCATCCCTTGTAAGTACTGTAATAGCTAACCCTGTTCTTGGATATGTCTTGTTTCTGTGTGCCTGCCAACAGTTAGCTATTCTTTATATTTGTACTGTAGTTTCAGTTACTGTATATTGGTACAGTACATTGTTAGAACTGTGTCTGACTTGTTGCTAAACTCCTGTATCCTGTAGCTAGAAATTTACTTATATACCTCTGTGTGTGTTTCACACATACTTTACTCTGTCCTGTCTAGGTGATCCTGAGATTTATTCAGCTGTACCATTTTTTCCACAGTTAAATTAACTGACTACTGCCTGTATGTCTTCTAACTCAGTTTGTTTGTTTTTTCTGCGGTGGAGGTTGCAGTCTCTTATTCTGCCATTATTTTCAGGTCAGGGCTCTTTGGGTGTGTGCTAAAGGTTGTATCCTATTGTTATTATTTTCTGTCCTTTTGTCCTCTGCCATCTCTGTCTCTGACTTGTCTCACAGCTGTTCCTATCTCTATCTACAGCTGTGCCTCCTGAATCTGTATCTTCTTACTCCTCTATTCATGCTGGTATACTAAATTGTGATTACCTCTGCTCCTGTCTCCCTTTTGCTACCCCACCCCTTCTATTCACATTCTCCCCCTGCCTGGGCCACTCCAGGAAACTAACTGGATGCTAAGTAATGCTACAAATAGTATAATAATCCTTCAGCTACTACTGAGTGGTGACATCGAGCAGAACCATGGCCTCTCCCAATCATATAACCCTTAGCACCTTCCTTCACCCATTCCTAAAAGTCTGCACTCTTAATACAATAGTATCCACACCCTTCATCCCAAGATTGACCTTATTAGGGTTTGGATAACCCAGACCAACCCTGATGTTCTGTTACTTTCTGAAACCTGGTTGTCCGGGACTTTCCTGAAGTCGTGGAAAGAAGCCTGATTACTGTCATCCCAAAGCCAGGAAAACCCCGATCTCACTGTGAATCATACAGACCGATCTTGGTCCTTAACCAGGATTTAAAATATTAACCCATATCCTTGCATCCAGACTACAACAATATGTAGAATTACTAATACACCCAGACCAGACAGGATTCATTCCACAGAGGCAATTACAAGATAACATCAGAAACTTTTAAATATTATTACACACAAATATCTTCCAAATTCAAACCCAATGGCAATATTTCTAGACGCTGAAAAAGCATTCGATCGGGTGAATTGGGTATATATGAGAGAGGTAATGTCAAGGATGGGAGTGAGGCAACTTCCTCAGATGGGTGACCTTGTGCTATCAGATCCGATGGCTTGAGTCAGAGTTAATGGCATGAATTTGGACTTTTTGATATAAAAGAGGAACAAGACAGGGATGCCCTTATCCTCGCTACTGTTTGTTCTCACAATGGAGCCTCTGGCTTGAGCTATCCAGAAGAACTCCAATATAAAGGGGATAAAAATTAATGGTATAGAGAACAAAATCTCTCTATATGCAGATAACGCTGTAATGTACTTAGAAAACCAGAGACCTCTGTCCCAGAGGTACTTCACTACTAAACCAATTTGGAGAGATATCTGGTTTCAAGGTGAATATAGAAAAATGTAAATCCTGAGCCTTGATGGACCCCTGCAGAGAACTGCAAAGTCTTCTGTCTTTTAAATGGGTCAAAGACAAAATTAAATATCTAGAGATATCCATACCTACTGATTTGACCAAGTTTCATGCCTGTAATTATCAATTGCTAAAGAAAAAGTGTTTGAGGACCTGCACAGATGGCAAATCTCCCTCTTAGCTTCATGAACAGAGTAGAAACAAAAAGATGTACATTTTGCCTAGGTCTAAGGTTTATATTCTTGTTCTCCACTCTTCCACTTCCAATTCATAGGCGGAGTGGCGGAGTTGAGAAGAAAACTATCCAACTTCATCTAGGCGGGTCGTGTCACGCAAAAGATGGGGTATGCTGATAGAAGCTAAGGATAAGGGAGGGTTGGTAGTTCTGGACCTACAAAAATATTATCTAGCTGCACAGACAGCTCAATATTAAATGCTGAGGCCAGAGAATAGGGGAGCTGGTATGGATTGGAGGAATGGGCTCACCCACAGATACCATTGAGGTTTCTACCTGGGCAATTAAAGCCTTGGATCTTAAAGATTTAGATAATATCTAGATGAAAACACACTTAAGATCTGGCTTAATACGAGGTAGTGGTGGGAAATATTCTCCCTACATGGAAGTTTATTCCACTGAAGTACTTGCCACACTTCCGGCCAGCCACAATGACCCATGCTGGTGTCGTTAGTAAATAAAGGCTTAAATATTTGCATCAAATGGTTAATGAAGAAGGTATCAAAACATTTGCAATGCTTCAGGAGGAATTTGAGATCCCTCACAAGGATTTCTTCAGATACCTCCAATGTAGACACTTTATAACCAATACTCGGGGTCTGTGCTATACAAAGTAATCCTGCTCCACCACTGATGTATATATATCAGAAAAGCTATATGGCAGATAAGAAGAAATTCATTTTGTATATACATCAAACACTACAGGAAGGCTCAGGTTCCTATATATTCAATCCATAGAAGATAAGTGGCAAGCTGAGTACATGAACCAAATATCAGATAAAGCATGGAGTCAAATCTGGCAGGAATACATAAAACAACAAACTCCCAGTATGGAGGAGTTTAGATGGAAAATATCAACAAGGTACTTTATCACCCTGATATTTCCTCTAAATATGTGACCTCTCATACTGATAGGTGTTGGAGGGATGTGAAGACAAAGGCTCCCAATTCCATATCTTTGGAGCTGCCCTAAGATGAGGGCTATTGGACAGAGGTAACTTTAGTTATTAAAGAAATTTTGCAGTTAGAAAACTTACCAGAATTTCCACATATGATATTGAGCCCCCACTAGAAGTGAACTCAAAAGCACAAAAATACCTATTCTTTATTATGATAGCAGCAGCCTCAAAATCAGTTACACAACATTGGCTTACATCAGACGGTTTATCTTACTCTATATGGTGGTCGAATGTGAACAATATTAAGACAATGGAAGCTTTAACAGCCCAACTTAGACTCCAAACAGACCGATTTAATTCGAGGTGGCTTCCTTTCTTTGAATATGTGGAGACCAAAAAGGTATACCAATACTAGAACAATTTCTAATAAAATAGAGGTAGAAAGCCCATTAGCCTCCTGGATGGAGGAAGTTCCTGTAACCCTAGTCCTATACCTGATAGATCCAACCTCAGGCATGAGATGTCTGGGAAAATGACCTGTATTGTTAAATTAACCCCCATTTAGGGAATTTAATTTATTTATCTTCGTTATTTCCTATTTTATTTGTTCTTGGAATTAACTAATCAATCATAAAGGTATAAAGTATGACTGCTGTAACAAACTATAATATAAGGTAGACAAGGAGAATATGGGAGGAATATAAGAAATACACAAAATAATTGTCTGTTTTACAAGATCTGGTTTTATTTGGATAGTTTTGGTTGGGGAAGGACAAGAATGTTTAGTGATGAATTGCTGAAGTGGACCCTGTGGCTCTCTGGTTGTTCGGGATGGAGAATATTTTGGGTGGATCTCACCAACCTGTAAGAGACAAAGGTAATCTGCCCAACCTGCAAGATACAAAAGGAATGATCCAGGTCAATGGTCATGTATACATGAGAGTATGAACTTATATAATGTTCTGTAACCGATATGTCAACACTGAATTATCTGTGTGTCTCTTATTAACTCCTGTAAAAATGTAAAATGAAATTGAAAAGGAAAATTAATAATAATTAAGTTAAAAAAAATGAAACCTGGTTGTCCACCAAGACTCCTTCCTAAGACATTGCTCATCCTGGTCTTACTGTCTTCAGACAGGATAGAGGGAAAAGAGGTGAGGGTAGCCCTTTGTGTAATCTCTGCCCTAACATTTACTGTCACTGCTCTAGAAGATATCCCTGGGTTCCATGAGTTGATCTGTGGTAAAATTATTTTCTCCCATTCCATCCCCATGTTCATTATGGGCATCTACTGCTCCCCTGGTGAGGATGACAATGTAATTGTTAATATAATTTCTAGTCCTCTAAATGATATTGGTGTACCAAGGCGTGAACATGTCATCCTGGGTGACCTAAACTGTAACTAGCTAGGTCCTAAGCCCTCCACTCTAAAATTATAGCCTCGATCTTCACCAATTACTTGAAGAACCTACCAGATTCAGTAGCCAGTCCTCCAAACACTCTTTCATAGACTGGATCCTGTCCTCTCACCCCACCAAATTGCAGTTGCTGACACCTCTCTGCTTTGTTCAGTGATCATTGTACTGTATCCAAAAGATCAGGACAGTTGAGACCCACAACATTTTACTGCTCATTCTTTCAATAAATTTTGCCTGCCAGATTTTCTTGATTAACAATTGCTGGCTGGAGTTCAGTTTATGATTAAGCTTGATCCTCAATAGGTGCTGTCCCTTTCTGCACCTTATTCTTGTCAATCTGTGACACCCATGCTCTAATTAGGACAACCAGAGTGAATTGGATCCACCTCCTCTGTGTAGCCTGTGATTAGGATGAGTTATCTAAACTGAAATATGCAGCATGGTCAGCCCATATAGCTTCTGGTGCCCTATTAACAGACAATGGTACAACAGCCTCAGGAACCTCTGCATCAAACCTGTCTGGAAAACCAAAGGCTCTTACTTCTGTATTAAATGTATTAGGAAATCACCCACTTCATCCAAATTCTGCATTGTGGTTGATAATCGGCTCAACCCTCAAGTTCTGACTCAGGCATTACCAGCCTCAGGTGTACCTCAGTCTATACCTAATGCCTTAAATACTGTACCCAGTTTGTGGAAGAATCACTGGAAATTCCCCCAATCTGGGAATAGCTCTCATTCCCTTGGCTTCCCCATGGTGCTGGAGCTCACGTTGCGTTTTCCTGCATCACTTGCCCAGAGGTTCTCCATAAGCTATCATGCATCAAGTCAAGTTTTGCTCTGTGGCTGATGGTATCCTCTCCTCTTTTGTTTTCTTGAATTAGGTGCCCCTAATGTTTCTACCCCCTGCCCCATATTTTTAATTGCTCTTATCTGTATTATTCTCTTGCTCTGGAATTATGCTGCAGTAATTCCTGTACAAAGATGGCACCCCACTGACTCTCCTGTAAACTGTGGGCCAATCTCCATACTCCCTATTCTCCTAAACTACTAGACTGATTGACTAACAATGATCTCCTACATCTGTAAGAAATATTTTTTCTGAATACCAATCTGGGTTTTGTGCAGTGCATTCTAGATCCACCTCCTTCTCATACTCACTGATTCTGTTCTCTCTAACATGGATATGGGTTTACCAGCTAGTGTTATATTTGTTCATTTGGCTAAAGCATTTGACACGATTGACCATATTCTTCTGCATCACTGCCTCCAGCCACACCTGCTCTTCCCTTTCTTCATTCTCATATCTCTCTGGCTTCACCAATCTGTCTCCCCTGACCCAGTCTTATCTGATCTTAGACAAATCACCATGCGGGATCATACCTCCTGGCTCTAACCATTCTGTCTCCACTGGCCCAGCCATATCCGAGTCAAGACAAATCACCATGGGGTCCCACAGGGCTCTGTTTTAGGCCCTCCTGCTTCCTATTTTGGTAAATTACTTGCCATAGTCTGTAAAATCCTGTAATATTCACATATATAGGAATGTCACCATCCTTAACTCATCTGGGTGGTTCCATGTCATAACAACGATCGCAGTATAGTGGTTGCTGTTATGGCAAGTGCACATCATAGAAAATGAATTTTGGATATGCACACTGCAGCGAGGAGAAAAACAGCACCCGAGACCTACAGGTCTTGTTTTTAATGTGGGGCTAGGCCTCACACCCCTACTTATGGATTCTCAGTCCCAGGGGGTGTATGTCAGGGGTGAAAACTTAAAAAATTGAAAGCTGCCTGCCTGAAAAAAAAAAGTGCCACGCCAGACTCGAACCCTGCACCTCCCAGCTGACCACCCTCCCTACCATGCTAGCTGACCAGCTCGGCAGCTACCTGCCACATCCCTCCTACATATCATCTCTCCCCTGCCTCCCCCCACCACACATGTATACGCATGCATATATGTGCATACTTCCCATTATGTATGTCACCCACCCCAGTATCTGGTCATCCCCTGCTAGGTAGCTGTGAACACAGGCACTGTAATTGAGTCACCATTTTTGTAGGTGCCCAATTTTGGTCACCTTCTTCACTGGGTACCCATCTGGGCATTGTCCTGCTAATTTCTCGGTTGCCTTGCTATCTGACTTGACACACTCTCAAAATGGTTTAAAGCAAATCATTTAACTCTCAATCAATTCAAAACTGTCTCCATACTCTTTGGCACCAAAAATATCTAGCTGTCTGCCCTGCCCTAACTATTAATTACTCGGCATACTCCTTATCTTCAATGTCTGAATATAAGTATTTTAATGTCATACTGGATAATAATACCCTTGACTTTTCTGGTCATATTCAGATACTGGTTTCTAAATCCTCAGGAAGCTGGAAGCCCTTTGTCATGTGGGTAACTGCCTTTACCAGATATGCACAAATGCCTGGTTGAATGCTAAATCCTTCTGGCTATCAACCTTGGTGACACAATTTATGAAGTTATCCCAAAGTGTCAGTTAATGAAGCTAGTTACCTATTTAATGCCCTCTCTAGGTTTATCCTCTGCACCCCTGTCGAGGTATTATTGCAAACTATGTGGCTGTCTGGACTGCCTTTCCTTGACTAACAGGTGAGTACAACACACTTTGGTCGCCACAGTTTTAGATAATGGCTTAATAAGCTCCTACATTACTTGACTATGCTTATTAAGTGTTGTGTTTAGCTGTCCTCTCATTTTTGATCATACCTGTGAATACTGTAACCTTATATACAGGTTTTATAATATGTATTTCTCTTTTGCTAGTTCTGCTGCTTACATACATGAATATATAGATAGATAGTTAGATAGCTAGATATATAGGTAGGTGAGATAGATAGATAGATAGATAGATAGATAGATAGATAGATGATAGATAGATAGATAGATAGATAGATAGATAGATAGACAGATAGATAGACAGATAGATAGATAGATAGACTAAGGCTTTTTCTCGTTGTACCGATCCACTCTGCAGTTGCTTCACAGAGCCATCCATCTCTGCATAACTCAACTGCCCTCTACAACTGCACTGACATAGAGTGGAAGTTGTACTTAAACTGTCAAAGATCCTGTGGGGATCTTTCTGTCTGACCTGCAGAGCTTACCAGAATGGATGACCTCTCCCTGGCTCCAGTAAGCAGTCCATGTCACTCTCCTTCTGTGGCTTAAAGTAGCTGGTCAGTGCAGTGTTCAGTCAATAAAAGTTCATACCATGATATTCTGGTGTCAAACAAGCTGCACTGTGTTCATTCCACAATTCATCTGGAACTTGATGCTCAACTGGCCCTGATTTCATGGCTCTTTAAATTCCAGCTCTGTAGCAACAGAAACATCAATGACAGAGGGACAGAGCAATATCCTATCGGGAACAGCTAAGAAGGAGTTACCTGACTGCTTCATGTGAGTTAATGATCTTCTAGTGTGGGCTGGTTTACTGGTTGTGGTTGTTACCATTCAGCCCATGCGGATACAATATGAAGACCACCATCAGGCACAGAAGAGGATGACAAAGGCTTCTAGATGTGACCTGAACTAAAAGCAGTGATTGATAGGGAGAAGGACAACTGCAAACCCTGTCCCTCGATCATGGAGCTGAGACTGTGTGAGGGATATTGTGGGATTATTTGTCCTCTTCTTGGCCTGTTTTGGGGATGATGGGCTTGGGTTAGTAACCATGGAATGGTGGCATGGCTGCATCTGGAGAATCACCTGTTGCATGTCACGGATCTGCCAGAAGAACATTGTGGTTACCTGGTGTGCTATGAGCACCAGCATCACCATTTCACTCACTGGGCGGGAGGAAAACAGGCACACTTCTGATTACAATATATTAAGTTTGTTTTGTGAAGAGCAAGGGAAGGGGCAAGGCAGGATTCAGACACTAGCATACAGCCTACTGCATGTCTGAGCAGCGGAGCCCTAGGAGAAGATGGCTGAAAGTGTTCAATGGTCCCCTGGCCCTCCTCTTTATGTACCACTAAGTGTTCAGCACAGGGTAGGGAGAGTAATTGCCATTTGGCACCAGGGAGTGTTCAGCATGGGGCAGGGAGAAGGAGAGGGCACCACTAGACAGTAGGGGTGGTTTTCACAAGATGGGGAGAGTAAGGTGCATCAGTCATGCGTGGGCAGCCATCCCTAAACTGAAGGGTATATGTGCGGGTTAGGGACTCTTTCCCAACATTCAGATTACCGTTGCACACTAGCCCAACACCTTAATCCCAACATAAAGAATGCCAACAAAGTCATAATACCGAATTGATGAAATCCCGACATAATAAACAGTCAATTACTGAGTGGCAGTGTATCAGGCTTGTTGCTACTACCCAAAGCAGTTTTGGACAGTGTATTGGGCTTCCCACTGCTCACTATTCAGCAGGCAATATATCTAACAACTCTTTTATCGGGCTTGTTGCTACTACTCCAAGCAGTTTCTTAAACAAAACAAACAAAGGACAGAGTGGAGCTGCTCACTACTCAATACTCTAACAACAAAGCAGTTTCAGACATGTTAGTGTCATACGAGTGAGCAGGCAGCATTTCTGACATAACATTAAGGGAAGTAAGTCCCCCAGCCAAGCAATAAATAACACACTTTAGAGTGCTTTTATTGTGAGTTTGTTGTTTTTTTTTTAATATGACAGAAATAGCCAAAACAACAAGTACCTGAAATGAGTAAACAACTAAGCAGTGCTAGGATTATAATATGCTACAAATGCAACTGGCCCAAAGTGTTTTAACAACTTTTATTCAGCTGCGGTAAAATGCCAGAAATATCTGAAGTGCCTGAAATGAGTAAAACAATGAAGCATGCCCGACATGCAGTAAAATGAACGGAATGCTTGAAACTGTTCACTGTCAGGTCGGTATTTGTTTTTTACTGGCATTGAAAGTTGGTCATTTAAAGGTCGGGCATCGAACCCAGTCAGGATTCTAGTGTCGGTGTATTGCTGTCTGATTTAGTCTGTCGAGGATTTAGTGTGGATCCCTATGTGCTGCAGCCATGATATGATAAGAAGCAGACACATCGGCCACTGGATGATCCAGAGGAAGCATGCTGTGCTCCTGCTACCATGCCTGCCTCCCACATTTGCACTGCAAACTCAGATTTCTGTAATCTGGTGGGTGGGACAGCAATGCTGTCCTCAACACCTCTCTCTCCTATCCTGGGATTCGGAGTTAGTAGTTCCGTTCCTGCAGCAACTTCTAAATGCAGGCCAGGAGCTACTTGTACATTACATGTTGGTGCTCTTCCTGCAAGCTCCAGGAGTCATGAACAGAGATGGACTGAGAAGGTGAGGACGCTGAGCTCACATGTACATCATAGATCAGATGCCCATTCATCAGCATCACAAAAGTCAGACTGAAAGGAACTAAACATGGTAAATTGCTCCTGAACAGCACACTCCTAGCCCCAATGCCAGTTCCATAGCTTCCAGGCCTCAAGCAATCCAACAGGATATCCACATCACTCTGTCTGCCTCCAGAAGATAGTAGGTAGCCCCCTCATGGGGGAGGGTAAGCCACAGAGTGCTGGGATCAGGACAGGGTTGGAGTCCTTGGTGTAGTGTATGATGGGAATGTGTGCCAGCCTGAGAGAAGTAGGGAAGATGAAGCATAACAAATAAATGTTAAAAAGTAAACAGGAACTCTGTGCCCTAGCACTGCCAGGTGGCCCACAAATCTTCTTCTGCAGTTACACCAATACAACCAGTTACTGGTGGTACCACCCCACTCTTGTTTAATTTGAAAGTTCATAAAATCCAGCAATTTGCTGTTTTCATCTCAATGTTTCACAAATCCCAGGACTTGCTGTTCAATGCAGTTGCCACAAGTCAGTGCTACTACATGTATTTTGAGCCTGCTTTTTTTAGGGCTGCAGTGGGCGGAGCCCTGCAGACCTATTTCTTCAGAAAAGCACTCCTGCATTCCTTGCAAACCAACAACCTGATGAAGTGACAAAAGTAAGTTCAAGGCTGCATCTCTGAAACGCCTCCACTGTCGCTCATTCAGTTTTTGGGAATTGTCAGTGACCCTTCCTCTCAGCACCCACCACCCACCCCCACCCCAAAAAGCATAGTAGTGACACTGGGGTGCCCAATCCCAAGTGTCTCAATTGCAACTCCTTACTGCCCTGACCACCCCCATCCACTACTGTGCATGCGTAGTAATTTAATTTTTGTTGTTGTTGTGTTTCTGTCCTGTCCCTGGATGGGTTTCGGATCCTGTATTCTTTTCACCCAGAAGGAGGAAACCATGGTTGGAACACTCGGCACTTCCACTAATAAATAAATGCACATAATTTCTTTTCTTTTTCTTTTCTTTTTTTTGTTGCATTTCTGTCCTGTCCCTGGCTAGGTTTCAGCTCCTGGATTCCTTTCACCCAGACAGAGCATACCATGGTCAGAACACTCAGCGCCCACTAATAAATAAATGCACATCTAGGAAACATTTTGCATCGCGCTCACTTGTTGGCTCAGCCCTCTGCACATCCTGTAATGGGGAACCAGAGAAACAAGCAGTCAGCAAGAAAGGGATGGAAGTTCCAAATTCCTTCTTCCCTTGCAGCTACAGAGTGTTCTCCTGAGAGTGAGAGAGAGGTCGCAAGAGTGCGCTGTGTGAATACGTTGTCAGTGCCCACACTACAGCCCCCGCCTGAGATGAGGTAGTGTCAGTCATTTACAAAGCATTTTTAACAAGACTGCAACAGTTGCATCTTTTATTCATGCAGGAAAGTTGTATAATCAGTTTAAAATGTGGTGAGCTGGTCAAGAGGCGTTGTCGAGGGCATGGAGCAGAGGTGGAGCTTGACCTGTGCCAGAGGAAACATTGCGGTGAAAGGAAGTGGGATGAAAGGTATGCACTACAGCCAGTCCCAGAATAAAACTATACCCCACACTATCTGCTGATACCCAACCACTGTCCAAGTGTAAACTGAGTACCTCTGCTCCTCCTATCTGCTGATACCCATCCTACACACACACACCCAATGATACCTGCCATCTCCATCCTCACAGCTGCTACTTCAATGCCTCATGAATTATGCAAGCAATAATACCAAACAGGGCAGGTGGTATTGGGCAATACTGAACCACCCAGAGGCATAATGAGGCCCAGCTTCGAGCAGAGGTCCTTATAGCCCCTGGAAGGTCCAATATTGCCCATACCACCCTTCCTGCAGGGTATCATTGCGCTTAGAAATGGGCACTGTGGCATTTGTATATGGGAGTTAAAACAATGTTAGTAAAAGATTTGAAAAATAAGTTGCCAATGAAGTTAAAAGGTTTGTGAAGTAAAGTAGTCCTGTTTGTATTCTATCTCTTGTCCCTCCCATTTGTGTTGTACTTTTCTCCCTCCATCACCAATTGCAAATGAAGAGATCAAGTCTATAGTGAATGTCTGCTGAGTACTGTGTTAGTATCCTGTTTATTCAAAAAAAAGTGAAAATGTGATTTTGTTTGAATCCATTTTTAAAAGTAGATGAAGCGATTTAATAGCAGGTGCCCGATAGCGTCATACCGGTACGGAAGAGCGGAAGGCGTTACATCGGTTGTTTAACTTTTTATTTTTAATGTGGGAGTTTTGTTTTTGTGGCTTGACATTGTTCTGTGCTACTATTTTATCTGTTGGGAGCGGTCAGAGTTGAATGTGTGGTGGTGGTGAGGTGGAACAGGAGCGAGAAATTAGACAGCGGCATCATCGATCAGCTCAAAAAGTAACTGTGGGGCTGTGCTTGTAAGCGCTGTGGAGGTATAGATTTATTTGTAATTAACTGCAGATTCGAAGGGTGAGGAAAGCTGGTGAGCTGGTGTCATTTTAAGGAAAAACAGCATTTAAGAAACATAAATTACGAGTGTTGTGATGGATGGTGGGTATGTGTCTCACTTAGCGAGAGAGAAAAAATGGTGCCGATTTCAAATTAAACTAGCAAGTTTGGGCCAATTTGAAAGCAAGGATGGCACTATGATATTACTTATGAGGCTAGCAGGGCTGGCATAGCTGGCACTTTCAACTTATAGGGCTCTCACTGTAAGTTAATGTTCCCCAGCCAGCCAATCAGATTTTTAAATCTTAAGCCCATTTTCTAAACACTGATTAAACTACTACTGGCCAGGCTTTGGATCCTACATAAATTATTGTTGGGTTCCCTCTAAGCTAACTGCTCCACACTTGCTCACTCTCCTGTGCTGCAGCAGTGCTACAAGCATGCACACTAGTAACACTGCAGGAGAGACCATAAGGAAGGAGTGGTGGGCAGGAAGGAATCATTTTTTGAATAAAGTATTTTTGTATTTGTGTCCTTGTGGGATCCAGGGGATGGTGGGGGTAGTTTTGGAAAATTGGAGAGGTGGAGTTGTCTGATAATAAACTGATATGTGTGCATTGTGAGGCTTACCGGTACACTGCCAACAGAGTTGGATTTATGATAGTTTAAAATGCCCATAGCTTGTACCCATATGATTTATGCAATGAGTGGGACTTTATTTCTTTAAAACACAGTATCAGGTATGTATGCATATATATATATATATATATATATATATATATATATATATATAGCATGATAACTGTAGGTACAGATATTAAAATGAACTACACAGAGTATGAAGCTATTTACATTTGTGCCAGTAATTATTAAAAAATAAGACTGTTGTTCCTTCTCAGAAAAGGAAGCAGCATGATATTATTACTATTAACATAGTGGAAATGTGGAAACGCTCCATTATTTACATTTCAGTTCAAGTCGATTCTTAATAACTAAGAATGAGTACCGAAAAATATATATATCTTCTGTGGTACAGCATAATATTAAGCACTAGTAGGAGAAATGAATCCCTAGACAACCAAAGATATTTGAAACATTAGTCTATGGAGAGGTATTGAAAATTGTATGAATTTGGAACAAGATTTAAATACAGTATGGATTTCAGTTTGCTAGCTACTGAGCAGATTTGAAATAAATGACCAAAATGCTTAATTACTAAGTTTAATAAAGGAGGCACTCGCTTGCAAAACTGATGCTTAATTATTAAACTATTTAAAAAATATAGAACTATGCAGAGGTTTAATTCAAGAATAAGTCAATGGTTAGAAAAATTGAAAGACTAAACAAAAGCCCTGTGTGGAGGTATTGTATACAATGAGCAAATTATTGTTTCATACTATATGTATGTAGGTAAGTATGTATGTACTGTATGTATGTATGTATGTGTTTTCTCATAAACAAGTTACTGTTTATCTATTACTACCCTGGAACTTGTATGAAAATAAAATGACACATCACATTGGGCTATCCAGTGGATACACTCTCAAACAAATAAAACTAAAAAAAAAAAAATGGTGTTACCCATTGATGGAACATGCACATAAATAGTTCAAATAATAGAATCTTTACAATGCATAATTATACATTTTGATATTTTAGTATGGTTATTATTCAAAACTCGCTGTTGACATCTATTGTAATGTCTATATTTAACATTTTATTTACATCCAGGGCTGGATATTCAAACTGCACTATTTTGTGGCGCAAACCCTATGCGCTGCACAAAATAGTTGCATGAGAGTGAGCGAGGCGATATTCAAAGGTTGTGCTGTTGAGCAACTCCTTGAATATCCACCAACCACAACCACTATGCATAAGCACAGTGGAACTTGCGCCACCACGCAAGTGGTCAGAGTGGAGCATTCAAGTTGCGGTGGTGCAGTACCATTGCGCCTACGCTAAATTCCCCATATTCAAAGGTGACATGTAAATGGGGCCATAATTCATGCA
Organism: Neoceratodus forsteri; assembly: GCA_016271365.2. Taxonomy (NCBI): domain Eukaryota; kingdom Metazoa; phylum Chordata; order Ceratodontiformes; family Ceratodontidae; genus Neoceratodus; species Neoceratodus forsteri. The sequence continues at coordinate 411,544,835 of CM028138.1, forward strand.
AGGTGCAGGGGTGCCATTTGCTTCTATTTATAGCCCCATTTGCATGCCATTATAGCATGCCGTGCGCCAATCCCGAGGACTTCGCCTGGCGCCTGCCAGGCAGCAGCTGTCCAGGACCATGTCCCCTGCAGCCCGATCGCGGGCAAAAGTGTAAAACCCCCTCCCCCAACTGGCCCAATCACGGGCATAAGCTTGAATAAACCCCCACTAGCCCGATCGTGGGCATAAATGTAAAATACCCTCCCCACCAGCCCTATCACGGGCACAGAGTCCAACCCCCAAGGACATATCCCTGGTGGTCCAGTGGACGCTAAGCCCGATCACAGGCTGCATAATGTGGCAACACCCACCATGAACAGATCCCTGGTGGTCAGTGGACCACTAAGCCCGATCGCAGGCTGCATAATGTGGCAACACCCCTAAGACCATATCCCTGGTGTTCTAGTGTCCCCACCCACCTACCCATGAGCCCCCACCCTCCCCTGGCAGCTGGCGGGCAGCATCCTCACACGCCTGCCGCCCCACCGCCCACTGATTGACTGCCGGTGGGACTGCCGCCATTGGTGCAGAGCAAGAGCCAATGGGCGTGCACCTTCCGTACAAAAGACAGTCAGATATGAATGAATTCATTCACACTCCTGGTTATATGATATGCATGTCCATTGGCTCTTGCTCTGCACCAATGGGCATGCAGCCCTACCGGCAGTCAGGTCGGCGGAACAGCGGGGTGGCAGGCGGGTGGGATGATGCCCCGCCGCCGCCAGGGGGAGCGAAGGGGTGAGGCTTCATGGGTGGTGGGTGGGGGACACTTTCACCAGGGATCTGTCTCCATGGGGGTGTTGTTACATTATGCAGCCCACGATCAGGCTTAGCAGTCCACTGACCACCAGGGATATGTCCTTGGGGTTGGACTTGTGCTGCCCGCGATCGGGCTGGTGGGGGTTTGTTTGCTTATGCCCACCATTGGACTAGTGGGGGGGTTATTTAACTGTATGCCCAACGATCAGGCCAGTCAGGGGAGGGGGTTTTATGCTTTTGCCCGTGATCGGCCAGTCGGGGGTGGGGTTTTTTGACTTTTGCCCAGAATCAGGCTGCAGGGGGCACAGGAGTAGGTTGAGGGCCAGCCACAGGTGGCAGCTGCTGTGTTGCACCCTGCAATGTGGCAGCTACCTGTGGGTGGCCCAAACTTACTCCTTTTTGGCTCAAAGTTGTGCAGGCGCGGGTTGGGGTTGTGCCTGCAACTCTGCACAGCCCACTGAATATCAGGCTGTGCAGTTTATGTATGGTTCCTCCCTCCAGTTCAGCATGCATTCATTTGCATTGCGCTGTTGCTCAGCTTGCCTTGGGGCGCAACTGCCTCTGATGAATATGGCAGTATGCGCATTTCGGACTTATGCAGGTGCAACCCTATTGCGCATGGCACAACCCTTTGAATATCCAGCCCCAGAGTGTTTTTTTCTGCAGTGTTTTCAATATTTTTACTTTTTTGATATTCATTACATAATTATAACCACATTTTTACTCAATAATATAACTGACACTACTTGTTAATTAACAAAGTAATATATTTCATACTTAGTGCTTCTCTACTTTTTATTGGTTACTGATCAATATTATTTTAATTCAGATTTTAATTATTTTTTAACAAATAAGCATTTCTTGATATCCCTTTTATTATATATTTAAGATCTGCCACATTATGAAGACTCCTCAAACTTGCTAAATATGTCTAATTGCATAATACTTGTGGCAGTACTCTCACAGCCTGAGAAAGCTTTGAAAGATAATAGTAAATTACCTCAAATGACTGAATGTAGTGGAAGAAGAAATCTTCCTATCTATTGCTTATATGAATAACATCACTAATTGTCCCTTCAAATATTACATCTAAATAAGAAGATGACTGCTCCCAGCTTTCTTCATGAAAATGAATAGTGTGTGTGTGTGTGTGTCTGTATAAGAAGAAAGAGTTCAATTTACTTGATCTGGAACAATTCTGTTTCTATAATTATGGTAACTCAAGTATCATGGCCTCATATTCAGAAGGTCATCATCACCACCATCATCATCATCATCATCACCATAGTTTATTATTCATCCAGAACATAAAGACGGACAGTACAACAATAAATACATACAATACAATGCAAGTTAAAATGCAAGTCTCATAAAAATAATAAGTATATTGAACAGTGCAATGAAACAGTTGTTTTAAAGAGTTTTATGCAAAATGGAAACAAATGTCAATTATTAAGAAACTAGGAGTTCTAAACTTGCAATGAAAGAAGGTGCTTCTATTTAGATTTAATTACTAGTCAAGGAATTTAGACATTAACTCAGCATCTGCTTTAGTTTTAGGATGCAATAAGACAAATAAAGAATCATAATCCAAATTTACATATTTTATCAATAATGTCTTTAAGACTTGATCATGAGCAGTATTATATAGGGGCATTACATTATAATATGATAGAGGTTTCATAGAAACCTGTGTTACATCTACAAAATTCATGTGTAGGTCCAGTGCTAGATGGTTTATTGAAGTAAGTATATTTGGAAACAGGAGTACCTACCTAGCCCATGTAATTATTTTCCTAGTAGTTGGATCTATGGGCAAGGAGAGATAGTCTTCTAGAGCTGAATCAATTTTATTTAACCCAAACCATAGGGCTTGTTTTTGTAACCTAACCTGTGCTGTTTGGACTGAGCATCCACAAAAATTTTGTTTCAAAATACCCTTAAAAAGGAGATATATTGATCCTTCTGTGAATCTTCCATAGATGACTCAAAGAAACTTTTGAAAGAACTGCTTTAAGGCTTTTCAGCCAGTGTGATAAAAAGCCATTCACAGACCAGGCTATGTTTTCTTCCAGACATAGCTTTGGGATTAGGTTAAACTGATTAATGATTATTTTAAGCCAGTAAGCGGCCAATCAGTTATCTATTATAATGGCTATAGGAAGCCTACCTAATTCAGCTCTCACCACTGAATTATCAGTTGATGTAGTACCTGCAGAAGAGATTTGTAAAGAGGATAAAGGGAGCTCTATAGTAGCAGGTGTATTGGTCCCCAAACTTCTGCCCTGTAGAGTAAGATGGGATTAACCTTAGCTTCACCTGCAACTAGTGCCAGAATAACTGTATGCCCTCCATATTTGTCATTAAAATGTAATAAGGTGTTCAAAGTCAATCTAGCTTTGGAAATCTGTTCTTTCCAATGAAGAGACCATTTGCAATTAGCAGTACATTTAATACCAAGATATGTATGCATGCAGTACTGGTGCTCATACCTGAAGAGGACATTAAGTTATTGGAGGGTGCAGCACAGGGCAACAAAGATGATCCAGGGACTAGAGGACATACCCTACATGAGCAGGCTGAGGGGTTGAACATGTACTCACTGGAGAAAAGGAGAGATGGGGATATGATTGAAACCTTCAAGTACATGAAGGGAATAAACAAGACAGGCATGGAGGACTATTCAAGTTAGGGGGTAGGGACACTCAGGTCACAATCTGAGATTGGAGGGAAGGTTCAGGAGGAAATGAGAAGACACTTTTGTATGGAGAGAGTGGAGTCTGGGTGGAAGGTGTTACCTGCAGAAGTCGTATCTTGTAGAACAGTGGACTGCTTCAAAGGGGATGGGATAGGGTAAGAGGAGGGGCAGCTGCAGTATAAGGGTTGCTAGCTGCACACTCAAGAAGACTAGATAGACCATAAGGCCTTTATCTGCTGGCAAATTTGTATGTTCAAATGTTCATATATGAAAGAACTACCTCAACTACCTCATCATCCAAGAAGATTTTTGGCAAAGAAGGGCATAAATTTTGAGATCCAAACACTACAACTTTTGTTTTCTTAAGATTAATTTTCAATGCAAGCTGATCACACTTAGACTTTAAAGGTTTAGCTTCGCTGAAGACCAGCAATAGATAATGATAACAGAAGCAAGTCATCCACATAAGCCAGTATATGAATAGTGTTATGCATGATTTTAGGGAATCTAGAATGAGAGATGAATCAAAATAGAGTAATGATTCAATATATATGCTGAAAAGTAATGACACCAACAAACATCCTTATTTCACCCCTGAGAGGTATGAAAAAATTCTGATAAGTTTCCCCTATTGTCAAATCTTATAGCTGTGACTGCATTTGTGTATAACAAATTAAATGGAGTTAGAAGATTAAGGGCGATTCCTCTTTAAGAATAATATTCCACAGTTTTCCTCAAAGTACAGAATCAAAGGCAGCTGAGAAGACTATGAAAATAGCATAAAGTTTCATCTGCCTGTAGTATCTATTTTCAAGGAAATGTGCTAAGATAAAAATATTATCTGTTGTTGAGAAGCCCTGGTGGAAACCTGCTTGAAAAATTGATAAAGGAGATGTTGTTTCTATCCAGTTCTGTAGTTTACCTAATAAAATTCTAGAAAATATTTTACCATTGATATCTAGCAAACTAATTGGTCTATAGTTAGAGGGATGTTGAAATTAACTTTTCATGGATTGGGACCGTAATATTTTTTGGTTCAAGATAATGGAACACTTTTTTCTTTAAGACATGTATTGAAGAAGTTAACAAATAGCGGACCCAATAATTCATGTAGGCTTATAGATTTCACTAGGCATAGTGTCTGGACCTGGAGCCTTATTATTATTTAAGTGAAGTATAGCCTGTGAAGTATATCATCTAAAGTAATATTCAATGGGGGACCTTCTGACCTCATCCAATTGAGTATAGTATTGTTATAATGGATTGAAGATTCACTATTAAAACGAGCTTTGTAATGCTGAACCCATGACTCTTTAGGGATATAGGAGGGAAAGAATGGTACAAAAGATTAGTGCCCTTCTCCGCAACTGTCAAAAAGATTTTGTATCCTTTGTATCTGTAGCCTGATACATAGAACACCATTGTTCTAAAGTAAATTCAGATTTTTTTAAATCAGAAACTGTTTATAAGTTTTGTGGGCTTTATTTAATTTAGTGAAATTGGATTTAAATGTGTTTTCTTTACAACTCTGACCAGTTTCCCTAATATCGTTTTCTGCAATACAATGAGAGTCAAACCAAGTATTAAAGATGTCTTATTATTTGATAAATATATTTTCTTATTAATTTGCTGATAACCAAGCTCCAGCTGTTCACTCATGAATTTAGCATCCACTTTATTTTGGGCAAATGAGAAAAGGGTTGAAAAAAGTGGAGAATATATTAAATCTGCCACATTATTCCAAGTTTTCATATTAAGAGTCACTTTGGCTTTACCAGTTAGAGCCAATGGACAGGTTGAAACTAACTTAGGTGCAATAGGCGACTTGTCAGTAATTATCACAGAAAAAAGGACAGCAGCGTGATCACTTTCAGATCTCATAACTACAGAAACATTCTGGTATTGGTTGTAACAACGTGGTGAGCAAAGGACAAAGCTGATAATGTTCTGTCCTTGCAAAGAAAAGAAAAGAAGGTACATGCACCTTCAGGGTCACCTTCCCTCTACCATTTAATATCTATAGATTATTGCTCATGATAAATTCCTGGAAACACTTTCCTGAATCATTCACAATTCTATCCATAGAGTTCCTGAGACATAAATTTCCCATATAAAACTGATCCTGTAAAAGAGATAAATTGTCAAATGAAGCAATTATGGAATTGAAATTCCCAACTACAATAACCATGTCAGTTTGGAATAGTAAAGAATGAACTCTATTTCAGCTGACAGTTTAGCCCAAATATCATAATTTGAACCCAAGTGAAAATGAGGAGGAATATAAATATTCACTAGAGAACAATAGAACCATCCCACTGTTCAGGAGGCCAGTGTGACAGTAACACGCACAGCACAATGCAAACCAGATTCAGCATGCCAAAACAAGATTGGAACATATTCAAAGGGGCTCCTGACCATGCACAGTAGATTGCATAACTGTACTGAATATACCGCTGGCTCTTGCAAATTAGGTGCTCTCTTTTATGCAGTATGTGGTATATTCAGAGTGTTCTGTAAGTGTTAATAGGCTGCCAAAGAGACAGTACTTGATGCTTTAGAACCTTCTTATCAATGCACACAGTGGTGCACAACAGTCCCTCCCCACCATGTGCCCTATCCCTGAGTTAAATATACAGTAGGTGCCATTCATGTCAATCCCTGGTGGTTAAATGGTCCACCCTTTTTCCTGATCCCCAGGCTAAATATAGATGCCATTTATGTCAGTCCCTGGTAGACTAGCTGTCTAGCCTCTACCTGATTCTCAAGTTGATGAATTGTGCCAATTATGACAGTACCAGGTAGTCTAGTGCCCCCCCACCTAACCCCTGTGTTGATGTGTGGTGTCAATTATGACAGTTCCTGGTAGGCTGGCAATACCCACCATCCATCCATCCAGTCCCCAGTATAACTGTCTTATCCATCCACACATCTCCCTGGTACACCCACTCAGTGCCCACCAACCTACTCCTTCAGCTCCTGACTCAACCATCTGAACACTGAAGAGCTGCCGACTTGTCCTCAGACTGTGAATGACGCAGAATCTCTGCACACCACCTCAGCCAGCTGCCATCTGAATGACAAGGAGTGAGTGCGGTCTAAAATGAGTTACCTGATTGACACCCTGGAATGCTTCTATTTTGGGTTTTGCAGTGATCCTTCCACAACTCCAAAATAGTGCACCTGCTCCCCGTGTGTGAGTGAAGTGTACTGTAAAAACAATTGTTTCTACAGTATGTAAATGCTTAGTCCCAGTCATTCACACAGAGTGTAAGGTCTGTGCTTGTCATCTGAGGACAAGTCAGCAGCTTTTCAATATTCATATGGCTGAGTTGGGGTCTGAAAGGGGCGGGGTGGTGGGTGTTGAGTGGGTGGCCAGGAGTGATTGGATGCACTATATGGCTCCCAGGAGCAATGGTACTATCCTGTTTGGTATGTGCTGTCTCCCTTCACTTCTTAGGAGTCTGTTGCTGGCAGGGTGAAGTGGTGGCACCTTGCATATGCACTTAACTTGGTGCAGTTACTGCATGATGTTCATACAGTTTGCACTCAACTGATAGGGCATGCTGCCCACACGAATATTGTATCCAGACAGCTAGATTTTAAATGTTGTGTGGCACTGACTTAACACATTGCAAATGGATCCATCTGAATATGGGGGTCCATCTGCCTTTTCTACTACCAGGATGTCTTAATGCTCTGGCACAGTGAGTATGAATTTGTTCTTTACACCCATCAAAAGCATTATGTAAATTTTATAGCTTGTCACTGGGAGTTTTTGATTACTTGTTGTTAATTTGACTCTTGCTGTATGTACTCTTCTAAAACTCAGTAGAAGATTAACTTCAAATATATTAGAGATTTAGTCCATTTTCACACACATACTAGGGCATGACTAGTTAATAAGTGACAGACTGTACCATCACAGCAAAGTACAAAATGTCCTTAACATGTTGTACAGCATACTCTGCCTCTTTAACAAAAAATGATGAGCTTAATGAAAGTATGATGTCATTATAGTCAAAGATGGGTAACAGAAATGGGAGAGTACTGTAAAACCTCTACTGGCAAAAATGCTTTCCTCGCTCACGTCCTTGTCTTGGAACTGCCTCCAACCCCTACTTGACCTCTCCTTTCTCTTACCTCTCTACTTAAACTGAATCACAAAACTCTTTCCCTTCCAGCCCTTAGCTCCCATCCTTTCTTGCATTCCTCCTCCTCCTCTCTCTATTCCTTACACTCTCTTGCAATTCTCCCCATCCACTCTTTCCCTCACCCCAGATAAGTTTTGTTATGAACAACACTAAAAATAATGTGCTATGCTATTTTTTTGTTCCTGCTGCTGTCTGATAGTCTGTGTTTTATGGTGTACTTGTTTTTTTAGGTGGAGACTCCATAACTGGGTACAGTACTCAAGGTGTGGCCTCACCAGTGACCTATACTGTACAGTAGTAAAAGTACCTTCTGCATTTTATTGTCCAACCCTATCCCAGTGTACCCTAGTATCCTGTTAGCCTTGCTGAAGGTCTTATTACATTTGCTGTTTTTAAAGTCCTGTTCAGAATTAAACTGTTTTATTTTTCCCTTATCTAAATGAGATGGCAGATATATGTACTCCTGAAATCAGACCTGTGTCCCTTGTCTTGTAAGGCAAGGATATATACAGTGTACTAGCTGAGGCCTTGCTTAAAGGCCGTCTAGTCTTTAAAGAGCAACTGACATCATCTGGCCAAAAGTGCTACATTGCAGAATTAGAAAAGCATACCCCCAGTAAATCTCATACCAAAAACTAGATTTCTACATTACTTAATTTTAAAGTTATGAGCTATTTTGTAACCCTGATTTTACTAGCTGTCCAGAAAAACCTATTTCAGTGAAGAGCTGATGATGATGTCATCTCAGGACCTCATAGTCTAGTATTCCCTGCCACCAAGCTTATTGGACCTGTTTCTCCAAAGTTGTAGGATCATGTGCAGTGGTTTTCCAAATAAAACAGCCAGTACCAGTCAGTAAACATTGCTTTAAAACTATGTGTGTTTCAGGTTTTGTAACAAAGCTGACAATATTTTATTTGGGTGCCTTTTTGTTTGTGGTCCTTTTCCAGGGTTGCTGAATGGTGGGTTATAGCGCAGTGTTGTGAGGTGTGCACATTGAATAAATTACTGATGTGGTGAAAGGCTAAGATCATTCATGCCTAAAATTCAATTGAGGTGATTTCTAAGAATGGCACTTTAAATGAGTCCATCTCCTTGTCAATGGGCGTGGAGAGATAATGCTGTTTAGAAACTTACTTGAGTTTCCAATTTAGCCAGCACAATGTGTTCTGTCGGGCTGTTTTGACCTATATTCAGGCTCATCTATGTTGTACTATAAATTAATATGATAATTTTACCAGAAGCAACACTTCCACCCCTAGTAGACATTAACACATATAAGGCCCTATTAAAACATATTGTAAAGCAGACACTGACAAACAGCAGTGAGGTTACCAACATTGCAAGACTACCTGGTGGTGGCTCTCCTGAAAAAGTAGTACCCATGCTCATCTGCACATTTTAGTAATTAGCCTTTTCTTTGTTTTGCTGTAAAAATGGACTCCTTTAACACAAAAACAAGGAGTCAGTTATGCCTCCATTCCCCTTTTCACTTCAAGTGAGGAACTGGATTATGGGTTTGCATCAGATATCAGTTAAACAGTAATCAACTGTATGTAAAAGCTTGTTTTCATTTATTGAATGTGTACTTTCTTAATGATATTTGCAGTGTTTTCTTGTGATTTAAATAAGCCTGGTTATCCATCCTGTAGTAGGTAATATACTCAGGTTTATACTTTCTTGTATGGCGTCTATGCCAAGCTTATCGAAACTTCATGTAGACCTAGTAAATAAGTGCATACCCCACCTTGACAGTATGATATAGTTCTACCCCACCTGCATAAGCATATTAACGTAATGTGTTCTTACGTATAGAAGTCAATGTAAAATATTATGTGTATTCCCATGCCACTTTTCAAAGCCCAGCAGTTTCTACATGCATTAAGACTTAGAAAAGAAGCAATATTTGTTAGTCATCATGTTCTGTAAGTAACAATGTATTTCTAGCATAAATATCAATGTACCAGTTTTTCTTTCATTCCTGAATTGAGATACAGGATTCAACGTTTCTAAAAGGTTATATCTATTGCAGTGGTCACCATAAAACAAATAAACATCTTAATGTAGTACAGTGCTAGATTACCATCAGACTCAGCATACAGCAACCCTTGAAAATGGATCAAAAAGCACTATAAAATAAAGAATAATGCATGACAGGGTGTGTGTCATGCTGGGATAATGTCATGCCTTGAGTGGTTGAGCATAAGGCCACAGGCGAGTGCATCCAACACCCAAGACGTGAAATTATCCCAGCACGACACACACCCTGTCATGCATTATTCCAATTATTACAATGGCTTGTGAGTATAAAAAGAAAAAGATGGAAAAGTGCATTTAAAAGTACATTTTTGCTGTGTTTTTTAAAGCATAGGCTAACTTTCTGAAAATGTAGTGCTGACTCATTGTTTTGGCAAGACCAGTAGGTGGAGCTGCTGTCACTGTGGCTATGGAATCCCCAGACTAAGCTTTGTCTGTGTTGGGCATAGCTTGTGTCTCTGTCTCTTTTCCCTACATTGCTCTTTATTGCTGTGGAACTGTGGTATCGTTCCCCACCCGGTCTCACACTTGCAGTTACACTGTGGTAGTGTGAATGTTCTCTCTCCCAGTTGCTAATCACAGATAGCCTATGTGAGAGCATCTGCCAGCCACTGATTGCCTGTGTGCCCCTGGCCGCTTTCAAGATTACTGTTACACTGTTTGTGGCAGAGTGAAATGTGCGTTCTCCCTCCCAGGTGGTAATGGCAGTTACACTGTGTGTGGGAGTGTATGTCAGCCACCGATCATGCTAGTGCATGCCCCTCTGGCCACTTTCAAGATTATATTTTGTTTTCTTCTCCCGGTACAGAACATGTGTACTTTTATTGGGAGAAAAGGAAGAAAGTAAAGAAATTAAGCTAACATCGTTGCTGGGTAGAACTGAGCCACTTCCATTTAGTATAACTGAAGTGCTGTGTCATCGTTGTCTTAGGGAGAGGAGACATGCTGGATCAGCGAAGCTGATGCGATAATGGCTGTTCATTTTCTTTGTTTTACAGAAAAATGGGAGCTTAAATGTGAAAGTGAATGTATGAGCTACTGACATTTAAATTAACTGAAGCACTGTGTCACGTGCTGGCTATCTTCAGGAGGAGATGTGCTGGATCACCAAAAGCCAGCCACAGTAATGGCTGTTCATTTTATTTGTTTTAAGGAAAAATGACACCTTAAATGTGAGAAGTGAAATTCATTGCTGTTAGAGTGTACATATTACATTAATTTGCTATGTCTTGGGTATTTTTGGTGGAAGTGTGAGGGAGGGATTTACTTTATTATGAAAAGAGCAAGTACTGGCAAAATCCAGACTAGTCATGCCAAGTATGTGCAACTAGGCATGGGCAGAGTAATGATTTCTTTAACATTTAATGCTGTTATGTGTGTGCTTGGACTAGACACATGGGGCGAGATATTCAAAACTTTGAGCTGGGCAAAAACCATTTGTGCAGGTTTAGCACAGGATTAGCGGGTCTGCCATATTCAAAAGGCCAAATAGCGCTGGCAAACTGCATTAGCGCAGGCAAAATTATAATGTATGCAAGGGCAAACTGACATGAATACAGGCTAAATGCTATATTCAGTGACTAGCGCCGCGCTATGGTTTTGGCGATTTAGCGACACTTAGCAAGGTGCACATTACCGCCCAGGAAAAGCTGGTCTTAATCCTGGGCAATCAGCTTCGCGCGTCATTATGGCTTCTTGGCGGTGTTTGCGGGTTTAGCGCGGGTTTTGCGCGACCTTAACAAATAAATATGACACATAGATAAAGCCAAACATAGAGGAAGCATGCTGCTAACTGATGGCATCACAATGATGCCATCATCTGCCACCAGTCCCAGCCATGCCAGGCAGTAAGTGGTGACCCTGCCACCAGTGGACACCGCGGCAGTGTGGCCATACAGCACACACCTGTGGACCACACTTCCGTGGACACCAACAGATGCCAGCACACACATGCAGCACTGTGGGCATGGAGGATGTTGAGGGAGCATATAAGGGTGGCGAGGCTGTGCTACAGATCAGGTGTGGCCACAAGGCTGGGACACATCATGCAGTGTACATGGTTAGTATGGAATACCCCAACACCAGTGTGCCTTCGGATAATATATGCCCCCTGGCCACATAACTCACAGCTGTACAACTGCCATAGCATCAAAGCCAGAAATGTACATGTCACTGTGAGCATCCATGCCACAGGTGCGGCATCTGTGGGTCACACAACAGCGTAACAGTAATGTCCAGTGTCAGAAAACATCTGCAGGTTGGGCGCTCACTGTGTATAGTGCAGTCATCATCACTGCCCTACACACCATTGGCATTGCTGTGTCCACGCACTACTGGCCCCCTTGCTACTGTAGTTTCTGCTGTGCACTGTAGCATGCCCTACAATGTGACAGTGGCATGCAGCACCATCACCACCTGTGCCTATGGTGTCCTGTCCCCTGGGGTATAATATGCTATGCTATGCCGTACTGTTTACATTTAGCCTGTAGCTATCATCATGCACTGCCAGACTGACCTACAGGTGGAGCTGCGGTTGGACCTGGTCAGCCCTGTACTTCCAGACTGACCTACAGGTGGCTCTGTGGGACTCTGCAGTAATGCTGGGCAAACTGCATGCAAATCAGGGTATAATGAGATACTAATCTGGTTGTTTGCCCAGAGACTATGTAAGTAGGCTCATTTGCATGGCACTTTGAATATGGCACATTTGGCCAAGAGCAAACGTGTTTGCTCAGGGCTAACTATAACTCAGCGCTAATGCAGCTAATGTGTTAGCGAAGGCGCTAACGGTAATGGGAATATTATACAGTTTTGATCACTGTTCTTTCACATCTGCTGCTTCTTGCAGCTGTACTGGAGTCCATGCATTTGCTGGCACACACATTGGCCACGTAGTTCGTCTGTACCTGCCCTCATGTTGCTGTGTACTGTGTTGTTGTTGTGGGTTGCACTTCCTGGTTGCTTTATTCAGTGCTGTCTTATTCCAGGGCTATTTTGCCCACTCCCAACCAGTTTGCATGGCCTCATTACCATGCCATATTCGAAGCTGTTTGCCCTAGGCTATTCCTTTTGAATATAGCGTGCTCTGTGCTCAGGCTAAGTTTGCCAGCTAGGCAGTGCTAATTTTGCCCCTGGCAAAGTTCTGAATATCTGGCCCATGATGTTCTGCTGGATAACATAACAGGTCCAGACCCAGACTGACCAATCAGAGGCCAGCATTCTTTCTTGCCATTGTATAATACAATTTTGTCAACTTTGTTACAAAAACTGAAACATATATAGTTTTTATAGCAATGTTTTTGAATGGTACTGCCTGTTTTACTTCAGACAGCTATTGCACATGATCTTTACAACTTTGGAGAAACAGGTCCTATAAACTTGCTGACAGGGAATACTAGACTGTGAGGTCCTGAGATGATATCAGCAGCTCTTCACTGAAACAGGCTTTTTGAACAGCTAGGGAAATTAGGGTTACAAAATAGCTCATAACTTTAAAATGAAGTAACGTAGAAACCTCGTTTTTGGCATAGATTTACTGGAGGCATGCTTATTCTTATTCTGCAATGTAGCACTTTTCATGTCAGTGGCTTTTAAGAGAATGTAGCTCAAGGCTAAGGAAAAGTGGAAGGAATGGTAGCTGGTAAAAACATGTGTATAGCCGCTCGTAATATTTGACTATTGCTGATTTATTATTTGAACCATATTCTGGGCAGACTGGAGTCAATTCTATGTGGGGGATTGGAGGTGGGGCTTCTAGTTTAAGGCTAAGAATATAAAGTATTTGAAGTAATAACGGAAGTGGTTGGTAGCGGTAAAATAATATTTTCTCTCCTAGAAAGATGAACTTCACCACTATTTTCATTATTCTGACTCCTTGCCACCAAAGATTATCATTTGAGTGTAAGAACAACTAATTTGTTTTTTAATATTAAGTCCCTGTTCATAAAGAAACTGTTTTTTCCCTTTATCTAAATAACCTGGCAGCTATATGTTCTTCCTGGGAATCAAATCTCTGACCCTTTGCTTGTAAGGCAAGGACACATCCAGTGTACCACTTACGGCCCTTGGCTAAAGGCTGATCCAGTCTTTAAGACCATGTAACTGAGGCTAAGTATATACAATATAGGAAGAAATAAGTGGAAGGAAGGTAACTGGTAAAAACATGAGTATAGCGATCGTAATATTTGACTACTGCTGATTTATTATTTGAACTGTATTCTGGGCAGACTGAGTCAATCACAGCCAAGGCACTTGTTCTTTATCTATTCCCTTAGGGATTGGAGGTAGGACTTTTGTGGAGGAGTACAGGTGGTATTTATTTTCCTTTATCTAAATAAGATGACAAAGATATATTTTCTTTCTCCTTTATCTAAATAAGATGACAAATATTTGTTTTTCTCCTTTATCTAAATAAGATGGCAAATATATGTTTTTTATCAGCCCACTTTTCCATCTGCAGTTTATCAGTGCCATACACTAGAGGGCAACCCATCTGGAAGCAAGGCTTCCAAGAGGGATATTGGAGGTGGGGCTTCTGTGGGGAATTGGAGGTGAGGCTTCTAGGTGGGGATTGGAGCAAGGCTTCTATGTGGGAGACTGGAGGCTGGGCATCTAGGTGGGGTATTGTGGTGGGGCTTCTAAGTGGGGTATTGGAGGCGGGCTTCTAGGTGGAGTATTGGAGGTGAGGCATCTAGGAGAGGTATTGGAGGTGGGGCTTCTAGGTGGGAGGATTGGAGGTGGCACTTGTATGTCAGGGATCAGAGGCAGGGCTTCTAAGTGGGGGATTGGAGACAAGGCTTCTAGGTGGGGGATTGGATGCAGGACTTCTATATCAGGGATTGGAGACAGGGCTTCTATGCAGGGGATTGGAGGTGGAGGCAGGGCTTCTATGTGAGGTATTGGAGGCAGGGCTTCTATGTGGGGTATTGGGCAGGGCTTCTAGGTGGGGGATCAGAGGTGGGGTTTCCTAGGTTGGGGGATTGGAGGTGGGGCTTCCATATTGGGGACTGGAGGTGGGACTTCTTGGTGAGGGATCAGAGGTGGGGCTTCTAGGTAGGATATTGGGCTGGGCTTCTAAGTGGGGTATCTGAGACAGAGGCAGGGCTTCTAAGTACTTCTATGTGGCGGATTGGAGACAGGTCTTCTAAGTGTGGTATTGGGTGGGGCTTCTAGGTTGAGGATTGGAGGAGCTTCTTTGTTGGGTTATTGGAGGTGGGGCTTCAAGTTGTGTATTGGAAGAGGGCTTCTAGGTGTTTCTATTTGGGCTATTGGTGGCAGAACTTATGTGGGAGTATTGGAGGTGGGTTTCCATGTTGGGGATTGGATGTGGGACTTCAATGTGGGGATTGGAGGAGGGGCTTCTAGGTGGGGTATTGGAGGCGGGCTTCTAAGTGGGGTATCAGAGGCAGAGGTAGGACTTCTATGTTCTTCTATGTGGGGACTGGAGACAGGGTTTTAGGTGGGGTATGGGAGGTGGGGCTTCTAAATGCAGTATTGGAGGTGGGGCTACCATGTTGGGAATTGAAGGTGGGGCTTCTAAGTGGGGTATTGGAGGTGGGGCTTCTAGGTTGGGGATTGGAGGTGGAGCTTCCATATCGGGATTGGAGATGGGGCTTAGATTCATACTACTAAGGTTCTTGAAGAGTTAGGAGTCTTATAAGCCATAATTCCTCCAATAAGTTGTCTCAGAGTAATAACTAAATTTAAACTCAGAAAATGAAATTATCCAGGCGTCTTTTAAATTCATTTTTAGTCTTTCTTGATATGAACATACAAAATGCCGGCAGAAGCAGGCCTTTATAGTCTACGAGTTTGCTCAAATGCGCGCTAGCCCCTCAACTGTGCTGCCCCACCTTACTCCCCTCCCTCATCATAACACCCTCACTCACCTTGACCTAACTCCTCCTAAAGCTATCCACCATTCTTCAGGATGCCACCCCCGGGCAGAGTATTCCACCTGTCCATCACCCTTTCTGTGAAAAAATGTCTCCTGATTTCCTTCCTGAATCTTCCCCTCCAACCTCAGCTGATGCCTTCTCATATCCCTCCCTCTTCTAGCTGGAATATCCCTTCTATCTCAGCCTTATTAACCCCTTCATGTATTTAAGGTTTCAATCATATCCCTCTTCCTCCTCTCCTCCAGGAGCACATGTTCAGCTTGCCCAATCTATCCTCGAGGACTTTCCCTCCAATCCCTGTATCATCTTTGCTGCCCTACATTGCACCCCTCCAACAAATTGATATCCTTCTTCAGGAATGGGTGCCAGTACTGCACACAGTACCCCAGGTGAGGCCTGACTAGGGACCTGTACAGGAAGGATCACCTCCCTATTCCTGGAGGAGATTCCCTCACTATCACCCCTAGCATCCTATTGGCCTTTGTTGCCACCTTTCTGCCTGAGCTGAGTTGCTCATGCTGCCGTTATAAGCATCCCCAGATCCTTTTCCTCCTCTTTACTTTCCAGCTTCACCCATCCCAGCTGATAGCGCCTTCCTGGTTTCTAGCTCCAAAGTGCAGTACCTTGCACTTCTTGGTGTCGAACCCCAACTGCCATGTTTCTGACCACTCCTGTAGTTTGTTCAGGTCCTCTTGCAGCCCCTTCCACCCGTCGATGTCATTTACCACCACTCCCATTTTCATATCATTAGCGAACAGACTGATCTTACTCTGGATCCCATGTGAGACATCAGCTATGAATATCCCAAACAGCATTGGTCCCAGTACCAATCCCTGTGGCACCCTGCTCATCACTTCCCTTGTTGATGAGCTCTCCACCACCACCACTCTCTGCTGCCTTTCATTCAGCCAGTTGATGATCCACTTGACCATCTTTGTTCCCACCCTTATGTATTCCAGCTTCCCCCCAGCCTCCCATGCCACATGGAATCAATGGCCTTGCTGAAGTCCAAATACAAGACATCCACCACATGGCCCCTGTCCAGTTCCGTGGTCACCTAATCATAATATTCAACTAGATTTGTCTGGCAGGATCTGCCTGAAATAGAACCATGTTGATGACTGTCCTGGAGACCATTGTCCTCCAAGAAGGTCACCAGTCTCCTTTAGGATGGTCTCCATGAGTTTCCCCATGATCGATGTGAGGCTCACTGGCCTGTAGTTGCCTGGCTCATCCTGGGGCCATTTTTGTGAATGAGCACCACATGGGCTATCCTCCAGTCTTGTGGTATGCATCCTGTGTCTAGGGAGATATTGAACAGATCAGTCAGTGGTCTTGCCAGGATCTCCCTAGCTCTCTGAGTACCCTATAGTGAATGCCATCTGGTCCCATTGCCTCGTCCACCCTTAGTGCTCTCAATACTTCCAAAACCCTGACTTCTGCAATCCCTAAGTCAGTCACTCCCTCCCTCCCTCCCACCCTACCCCCTTAGGCTATCTGCTACCTTTCTCCTCCATGAACACAGAGTATTTGTTTAATGCCTCTGCCTCTTTCTCCTTCTCCACCCACCCTCCATCCTTCCTAATAATCACAATCTGGTCTTTGTTCTTCCTTCTTTCTCTAATGTATCTGAAGAAGTCCTTTTCTCCTTCCTTAATAGCCTGTGCTAGTCTCAGTTCCCTTGATGCCTTGGCCGCTCTGACTAGCCTGGTAATCTCCCTGGACTTCTTAGTATACTCATCCTTATCAACCCCCCAATTTCTTGAGTTTCTAAATTCCTTTGTCTTGTCCTTACCCTCTCCATAACCTCCTGGAGTCAATCAGCGGGCTTCTATGCCCTTCCCTTCTCCATGTCTTTGTACACATCCCAGTGGCCTTCATCAGACCTCTTTTAATAATATTCCTTTTTGACCAGCTTCCATGTTCTGACAAATGCCTGTCAGATACTTACAAAATCTCCTCTCTCCTACTAAAGTCTGCCCTTCAAAATCAATCATTCTGGTCCCCATATTCACTGTTTCCTTACTCATGTTGGCGTGAACCAAACTAATTGGTGCTTACTCCCAGCCAGAGGGTCTTCCACTCCCAGACCTCTTACAGCCTCCCCATTTGAAAGGATCAGGTCCAGAGTCCTCTCCAATCTAGTCAGCTCATGTACCAATTGTACCCAAAGCTGTCCTGAAGTGCTCTAGTATGACCTGCTCCCTTGCGCTCATGGTGGCTGGAGTGCTCCAATCCACCCCAGGTAGGTTAAAATCCCCACCACTGTGTTCCCTTCCTACAGACCCCTCTGATTTGCTCAGCTAGCTCTCTGTCCAGGTCCTCCCAATGTGCTGGTGGTCTGTATACTACCCCGTCCTCAGTGTTCTACCTCTTGAGTCCTGAAACTGCATCCATAGGGCCTCTCTTCTGCCTTCCTCCCTCCTTCCTTATCACTTTATCCCTTCTGGTACATAGATCGCCATGCCTCCTTTCCCTTTAGCTGTATCGTTCCTGACTATTCTGTACCCTGGGATCATCATATCCCAGTTCTGATACTGGGTAGCCCACATTTTGTGATGGCCACAATGCTCACCCTCCTCACTGCCAAGAGAGCCTGCAACTCAGCTGACTTATTACCCAGGCTCCTTGGATTCAACTTGACCACCATCTGCCCCATTTCTATCCTTGTCTTACCCTGAGTTTCCCCATCCTCCCCATGTCCCTACCATGTCTCCTCCCTGTTATCTTACATAGATAGCTACATAGACACTGTTGGCAGATAAGGGCCTATGGCCCATCCAGTCTGCCCATTTAGCTGTAAGTTCCTTTATGTTTTTCTAGAAGTCTGTTGCCTCTTATCCTGACCTCCAGAATTCCTCATGTCTAACCCATGCGTTCTTACATCCTGTGATTGTTTCCAGCCCACTACTTCCTCTGGCAGGGGTGTTCGCTTGTCCACCACCCTTTCTGTGAAGAAATTCTTCCTCATGTTTTCTCTGAGTGCCCTCCCTCCAACTTCATCTGATGCCCTCTAGTCCTGGAACATCTTTTTCACTGTGAAAAAGTGTATTCCTGCACCCTGTTCCTCCTATAGGTACCTGTATGCCTCTATCATATCCCTCTCTCCCTCCTCTCCTCCAGGGAGTGCATATTCAGGTCTTTCAGCCTGTTCTCATAGGACTTGTGATGCAATCCATGTACCATCATTGTTGCCCTCCTCTGAACCTTCTCTGCCCTGTTTATGTTCTTCATTAGGTAAGGTCTCCAGAACTGTACACTGTACTCCTCACTAGTGGCTTGTATAGTGGAATTATGACCTCCTTTTCCTGCTGGTGATGCCCCTACTTATGCATCACAGCATTCTATTACTTACCTGCTGCCTTGTCACTGTTTCCCTATCTTGAGGTCATCAGAGATAATAACCCCAAGGTCCCTTTCCTGCTTGGTGCATGCTACATTCTCACCCCAACTTATATGTTGTTCCAGGGTTTTGTGCCCCATATGCATTATCTTGCACTTCTTAGCATTGAATTTCAACTGCTAAACCCTTAACCATTCTTCAAGCTTCTGTGGGTCCCTCCTCATTCTGTCTACACCCTCTGGTGTGTCCATAGAAACATAGAAACATTGATTTTGATGGCAGATAAGGACCGCTTGGCCCCCAGTCTGCCCATTTCCCTACCTATTGGATAAGCTGCAGATCCTAGTTAACCAGCAGCCTACTTCTTCCTACCCCCACCCCTAGAATTGCCTTATGACTGTCCCATGCATGCTTGAATTCCACCACTGTTTTTGACTCCACACCTCCTCTGGAAGGCCATTCCATGCATCCACAACCCTCTCTGTGAAAAAATACTTCCTTAAATTACCTCTGAGCCACCCGCTTCTATTTTCAAATTGTGCCCCCTTGTTCTTGCACACCTCTTTTTTGAAAGATGCTGCCCTCTTGGACTTTGTTGATTCCCTTGAGATGCTTGAAAGTTTCTGTCATGTCCCCCTCTCTCTCCTTTCCTCGAGGCTATACATATTCAGCTCCTTAAGTCTCTCTTCATATGTCTTCTGGTGCAGACCCTGCACCATTTAATTATCCCTCCTCTGGATAGCCTCCATCCTGTCTATATCCTTGTGAATTAGGTCTCCAGAACTGCTGCAGTACTCCAGATGGGGTCTCACCAACTGTCTGTACAGAGGATAATAACTTCCTGTTTTCTGGTGATACCTCTCCCATGCATCCCAGTATCCCCCAGCCCTCCTTGCTGCCCCTCTCACATTGCTTGTCCACTCTGTTACAGAGCTTCATGTCATCAGTGAATAGGAAATTTTGCCTTCTAGGTCCTGCTCAATGTTACTGATGAAGGCGTTGAATAGGACCGGCCCCAGAAACTGATCTCTGTGGTACCTCACTGGTCACTCTTCCCTCTGTGGAGTGACAGCCATTCTACCACCCTCTGTCCTGCTTCCCAGTCAGTTGCCACCCACCACACTATTGTCCTGCCCAGTCCCATATTCCCCAGTTTGTTTAATAGCCTTCTATGTGGCACAGTGTCAAAGGCCTTGCTGAAGTCCAGATAGGCCTCATCCACTTCCCTCCTGATCCACCTTCCTTGTCACCCAGTCAAAAAATTCAATGAGGCTGGTCCGATATGACCTCCCCAGTGAAACCATGCAGCCTTGGGTCCTGCAGTCCATTGTCTACCAGGTGTTCACCAATCTCTTCTTCAGTAGTGCTTCCATGATCTTCCCCACTACCAAGGCCAGGGTGACTGGTATGTAGTTCCCACTTCCTCTTTGTTCCCACTTTTGTATAGGGACTACATCTTCTGTAAATGGGTAATAGATTCCCCTGTCAGGTTCTTGGTGGAGCGGTACAAAAGGAAGAGACAACAGACAAGTGGTACTCATGTAATGAATGAAATTTATTACAGATGGATATTGAACTACTACCAATACACTGTAAACACTGGGAGAGTACCAGTTTTTCCTTACCTAGGCAATGCAGTTTTTCTCTAAGAGCTATGTGTTACAAGGGTCTCATACCTGATAATAACTATAGCAACAGCTAAGAAAGATACATAAAATGAATATAATTGGACCAAAACAGATGGTCTGAGTAACTGTCCTAACTAGTCTGACAAGTTGCATATCTTGTATAGATAACAACACAATGGGGCTTCTGTTCCCCAAGGTCAATTGCAATGGTGTACAAGTACTGAAGATGGCACTGTTGCCTTACATATGAAAATGCAGTAGAAATAGAGCAAAAAGCATTTCTTATAGCTGAGCATCAGTGAAGCACAATAGAACACAGATCCTGACACTTGTGCTTATATGACAAGTGTCTTTGCCTAAGCTTAGTACATATACCTACATATAAGTTGCTGTGGGGGCACCATCAGGGTGTTGGACCATGGATAATAGCCCCCATTGCCTTCAAAGAAAAGGCAACAACCACAGGAAAGTAGTAGGATGGAGCTACAGAAGCCGTCATTTACAAGCCGAGGCAGCCTTGTAAAAGAAAACACATTGTTCACGATATTGTCTAAGAGCACATCACAGACAGCAAAGGGTTAGTATCAGAAAAACAATCAAAAGGTTTGGATAATAATAAAAGCTTTAAAAGTCAATTCTAACCAAGTATTGGAAAGAGCAGTGCTTAAATCACCGTAATGAATTGGAGTATTAAGAAGCATCACCAGCTTTAGAAATATTGTTGCTAATAAAGCAAAGATGTGAATCCTTTCTAGCTAAAAAGGATTTCAAAGAAAGTGTCAAAGGGTCTATGTGTACATTAAAGATAGACAAATATTGAGACAAAGGCAAACAAGTATTGTGGATCACTATCAATAACATCTGGTTCAGGGAGAGGAGCAAGAGTAATAACTGTGTGACCAATGGCAGTTTTCTGCTGTGAGGTAAAACAAGCGTTAGGAAAATTAATAACTACGTGTTTTGGCACCATAGCGAAGGAATCATGATTTGCCACTACACAGTACTGCCCATCGGAATTGTAGGTAACTTTTACAGTTGGCATTTTCCATTGTTGTAGACGTATAGGACAATTGAAGGACTGGTTGGTGAGCCGTGTCATGAAGCAATGTACCTCCTCCAGGTCGCCTGGGATGCAGCTGTTTCAGCATCTTGCACTGAAGATGCAGTTTAAAATCTGTTTAGTCAGGTTATACGGCAGATCATCACCCAAGGAATAGGACCAATCAGGTGTTCCAGAGAATAACCGCATACTGGTTTAACAATGTCAAATATGTCACAGCAGCATATTTAATAATATCCTTCTTGGTGCAGCAGTTGGATGTGGTGCAACCAAGCTTGTAGAACAGGATGGTAAACAAGCAAAGAAGGGAAGTCAGTTCGTTCTCGATAAATGTTCTCACAAGATGTCTGATGGAATTAATAGCAGTCAGTTTGTCAAGACAGAAGTTTGTGGATCAAACCGAGGTAGTGACACAGTGAAAATACTGAATATGTTGTTATGAATTGTACAACATTTAGTGAAATAGCATGGTGCTTGGTTTGGATATCGTGAAACCGTACGATTTCTAGCAGTAACACAGAAATATTAACAGAATTTGACATACATAATATAATGCATACAGTAGATTTGCAGTGAGGACAATACTATTTAGACATTATCCTATCATGAATAATATCTGGAATCCATCCTGTTTCCAAATCCCTGAAGAGAGATTTTAACAGTGGCAATAACATAAGAACCATAAGCAAAGCATAAGCGTTCACGGGCAATATATTGCTTGTCTGCCTCCTTGTTATTTTGAAAATCAATTCATTCATTTTGTTTCTAGTGTCACTGAACCCTTTGCAATTTCTTGCATGTTATAGACTGTAAAGCATTCTTACTTAAATCATCTACACCATGTAACAGGGTGATAACACATCATTTTAACAGCTTGTTGAAATTTAAGCATTTGTGCTTTAATAGCAGCTATATCTGCTCTATTCAGATTGACATTCCTGAATCAAAAGGCCAGAGATGGTGCCTGCTGCACGGTAACATCAGCAGAGAGTGGCAGGCCTAGTGCGTGATTTACCTTAGCATTAGGGTGCTGGGTCTAAAACTCATAAGTGTTCAGTGGCATGCAGTCCACTAACTGGATCATTTGTGTGAGTTTGGTAAGCAGTTACAATGTCTAGAAGCACCATACTGAAAAATTTAGAAGTGTTGGTTGTGTGACAGAAACCAAACTCAGCCATATTCAATGTGTAAGATTAAAAATAACAGGAACATGCATAAACTGTACATTGTTAATCAAAGCTCCTGGAAGGTAAATGGTGGTCAGACTACTAGGAGGACCAAGGTCCTGAGGAGGACATTCAGTCAGTTCTTCTTCAGTGGTGGGACTACAAAAAGAAACTGTTTCAGTAACCATATAGTTGTGAAGACAGAAAGTGTGTGACTCTTCAGAGTGAGATGGTCACAAAAGGTAGGATCTATCAAAACAGATAAGCTGTAGAGACCAGTGTGTCTAGAAGTGGCTTGTTGAATGGACAGTGTACTGTTTGGTGCAATCCCTGTGTTGGGCCATCCATGAAAAGTTCCTTTACATGAACATGCTACAGGAAGTGTGTAACCATTATAATAAGTTTCCCATTGTATCTGCAATGTGGATTTGTCTGAGGCTACAACCATGAAATTAAGATAGGTGTCTGAGCCTTCTTTAACAGTATCGATTTGTTGGGGATGTCAAAATGGACTCCTGGGGGCTGGAGATGGGTGCATCTCTAGCAATATATTCAAGGTTCTGAAGCAAATGTGATATCGTCATCTTTGGTCAGTCGTAAAGGGTTTGTCTTGAGAGTAAATCATAGAAAGTAGTCCCACCAGGATGATGAGGTGCAAGATAGCCATCTTGACAGTATATCTGAAATAAACAGAAAAGGATTGTTAAGTGAGGGGTACTATTCTGCCCCAAGAGGGTCAGGAAAAGTAATTAGTCACCTTTATACAACTTGAGCTAATTAGAATGGAACCACTTGTCAGTGGTCTGTTTTGATGCTGAACTCTCACCTGATAAACAGCAGGCTGAGTTTGTTGACAGTGGGAAATGGGCCTTCCATTTACTGGTAAATGAGTGAGCTGGTGGTCTGTATTGGAGAAGCATGACTTGATCTCAACTTGCCAGTCAACTTCTTTGGCGTGCTTATCAAAATGGGGCTTTTGCTTATTGTTGAGCCTTACCCATCTGACTTTGCAGCGAACTAGTGTGTTTTCATGATGTCATCCTGAGGAATTTCAACATATTTGTTCATAGTTACCCTATCTGCTGTAGGGTGTGAAGGTCAATCAACAGGTGCTTAGGTAATCTCATGGATCTACCAGTCATAACCTCATATGGTGTGCACTGAGTAGTGGCTGCTGGAGTGCCTCTGATTACCATCAGCATTAGTGGCAAGAGGGCATCCCTGTCCTTAGGATTGTCATTGATGCATCTGCATAACATCTGTTTGATTATTCTATTTGCTCTTTCTACCTGGCCTGAGAATGAGGATGGTATGGGATATGGAATTTCTGATCAACTCCAAGCATTTGGAGTGTTTCCTTCATCAGTTCAGCTGTAAAACTGGTTCCATGGTCTGAGTCTACCTTAAGGGTAGGCCCCACCTGGAGAACAATTGATCCACCAGGATCTTGGCAGTTGTCTTTACTGTGTTATTCTGAGTATGGAATGTCTCAACCCACTTGAAAACAAATCTGTGACAACAAGTGCATACTTATTGTTCTTACTGGAGTTGGTCAATGGGCCAATGAAATCAATTTATGTGCATTCCATGGTCAGATTGCCTTTGTGGCAATAGTTTAGCATTTCTTTTTCACTGAAAGTGGATTGCTGTAGGCACACGTTATGCAGTTGTCCACATAGTGCTCCATGTCCAAGCTCATAACCAGGCCTCCAGATAATGGTTTTAAGTCTCTGGATGGTGTTATCTGCCCCTAGTTGTTCACCAGTGGGAGTATCATGAACCATATGAATGAATTCAGTTCATAAGGATTGTGGTACAACCCACAGTTTGTGACCTGTATCGTCATTCCTGTACCAGATCAGTTTCTGATCATGAGATAGGTGTATGTTGTCAGAATGTCTTTGGAGACTACCAGTAGGTAGTTCCTGTTCAATTCTTTGTCCAGGTATTTGAACACATCTTTAGCTCTGGGTCAGATTTCTGTGTGGCAGAAAGGTCCAGTGGAGGCTCTGTTGCGTTTTCTGCCTGGTGTTGGCAGCTAAGAAGATGGCTGCCGCAGCTACTGGGTGAGTCATTGACCATGCTTCCCCCCTCAAGCGCCTACTCAATCATTGAATTCATGGTGAGGGTCAGTTTTGCAGTGAGCCTTTACTTTGTAAATGTACAGTTTATGAGTAAACTGTTGTGTCAGTGTGTGTATATACAGAAAACAAATTCTGTATTTGACAGGTGTGCCATCAGATGATGTAAAATTGTTTCTCTCCCAGAATGGTAGAAACCCAGTAAGGGATGAGCAGACCCAGTTGGAGTTTGCAAAGTTGTGTATCCTTAGCACCATGGAGCATAACCTCTAGAGCACAGGCCACAGCTGCCAATTTGGCATACTGTGAGGAAATGACGGTACATTTCTAGCAATGTGCATAAGTCATCATCTGTATAGACTACGAACACAACAAATCCTGCTACCTGTTCCCCATCCGCATAGGAGGCAGAGTCATCTGTGAAGATGAGATACATGGTGGTATCCTGTAAGATAGCCAGTGTGGCTGGTAGAAATGGTCCCGGCTCAGGTATGTCAGGAGGTTAAAGTGCACAATCGTGGGGCTTACCTGTATAGAGTAGGCCATGAGCGAGGATGGACAGCATTTTCACAGGCAGTACTTGGATGTCCCTGTCCTGCAAAATCAAAGACCAGTGGGTGAGCCTGGTATTGTAAACTGAATCATCTTTTACTTTGTCTGAAAGCAGGAAGTTGGTTGGGTTATGGCAGGTATGCAAGACAATAGGTGCATATCCAATGATATACATGAAATGTCTGACAACCCAGGAGGCTGCCAAAAGCATTCTTTCACAGAGACTATACTTTCTCTCTACTGTGGACAGCATCTGAGAAGCATAGGCAATGGGCCTGAAATACCCATTGTATTTTGTGCCAGCACTGCAGACATGACCACATCAGATGTGGCAGTTTCAAATGGAATGGAAGATCTGGGCTAGGATTGATCAGTGCTAGGGTTGAGGCTAAGACCTGTCTGAGCTGTATCACAGCATCAGTATGAGTGGGACCCCATGTTCATGGGACATCCTTTCCAGAAGTTCATACAAGGAGTGCCTTCAAGGCAAAGTCAGGGATAAAATCCTGGGAGTAGTTTACCATTCCTAGGAGTGTCTGAGTGTTGCCACACTAGTAGGAAGTGGCAGATCTTGCAAGCCCTGGATCTTTTTGACAGCTGGGCTCCTACCTTGGTCTGTAATGCATAGGCCAAGGAAATACCTCCTCCTTCTCACAAAGTTGTGCCTTGGAGGGAATGCATTTGAGGCCTGCTCTCTTGAGGAGAGACAGAAGTTTGTCTAGAAGGGCCAAATGATCTTCTTTTGTGGTGGTTGCCAGGAGCAAGTCATCCATGTACTGCAGGAGACACTGGGGTGGAGAACTGCAGCACATCCATCATGTGGAGATGGAAGAGGAGGCCATTATGAAACCCCTGGGGCAGGCACATCCAGGTGTATTGACGCCCATCAGAAGGTGAAAGCAAATTTGTATTGACTTTCCTGTGCTAATGGAGTGACCAAACCCATTAGAAATGTCAAGAGCTGTGAACCGCTTTTGTCAGGTGTCAACAGCTTGAGTACATCTGGTGCTGATGCTGCTGTTGGTGCATAGCTAGGAGTAACCTGATTAAGTTTCCTGTAGTCAATTGTGATCTCCAGGCCCCATTTGATTTCTTAACAGTCCAAACAGATGAATTAACAGTAGAGACACAGGTCCTAATCACTCCTTGTTGAAGCAGTGAATGGATGGTTTCTCTAAGTGATAGCAAGGCTTCAGCAGGAAAAGGATACTGCTTCTGCCTCACAGCATCAGGCCCTGTGATTTTATTGGTAGTGTGCATCCTATCACAGTCATGTTTGTTGGTGGCAAACATGTCAAGGTGTTGTTGCAGCAAGGGTGTGAATTCAGAAAACAAGTCATGACTTTTGAAGAAAGCCATGACGTCATACTCTCTGTGTTGTTATGAGAGATAGCAGCCACCACGTGTGAGTCTGGGATGGTAACAGCGTGACATTGTCCTTCAATCTGAATGAGTAGCATGTTGGCTAGATCCACTACACAGCTGTGTAATGCTAAGAAGTCAATCCCCAGAATGCTGGGGTGATGACATAGAACCATGAGGTCAAAGACAAAATTAGTCCTGAGGTGGCTTACCACCACAGGAGGAATAGATCGGTAGGTGTGTAGCTGGGTACCATCTACACTCTGTGCACTGGTCTTCCAGCTGGTAGACCAGTCAGATGAGACTGGTCTTCATCATGGAGGACTGACGTGGCTGCTCCAGTGTCCAGAAGTATGGTAAGTTGATGGTCCCCGACTGTGGCCTTTACACAAGGCCATCCATTTGTGTCAACAATTAGGTTATTCACAGTCTGGACTGGGGCCTGTAATTGTTAATCTGTACATTTAGAATTGGTATCATCTTCTTGTTCTTGAAATCGAAGGCATGCAGGATCTTCAAGGTCTCCCGGATGTCTTGCACTGGGTACAAGTGTAGTTGTGATGTCACAGGTGCAGTGATGGACCGCATGGGTGGTTCTGCCTTGGGTGTCACATCAGCCTGGCCAGTAACCGATGCAACTTTCCTCGGCTGGCATGTGACTCAACAGCGGGACTAGTGCAGCTATAGCTCGTGTAGCTGTGGTTCCCTTTCTGCACGAATTTCCTTCAACAGCTTGCAGAGGGTCTCATTCTCTTCTTTGATTTGTCAATAGCTAGCCCCATTTTGATATTGATTCTGGCTATTCTGTTGGGCTTTTGGATATTTCCAACTGCCTTTTTGTCCTTGTTCCTGTTGTTTCTGTAGTTCTGGTCACCCCTTGTATGAATGTCATCAGAAGGATAGAAATTTTCTGGTTATTTCCTCCACCGCGAGTGGGTGGGGGTGTCTGAGGTAGGCTGTGCTGCAGCTACCCTGTTGAATTTGTTGGAAGAGAGGGTACAGAGATAGAATTGATAGGCCCATTCCATCTAGGTGAGGATACCAGTAAACTTATTGGTGTGGGAAAACGTTAAGCTCAACCTTTCCCACAAAACCGGATATATGTTTTGGATGTACAAATCCATGTACTCAATTTGGTCTATATCAAAGTCCTCATCTGAGAGGGCCTTCCCAGTTCTGTATGCGAGCCACAACCATTGATGGTAGACAGCTTGGCTTTCCTTTGCACCTTGCTTGAAGTTGTAGGCCAAGCACTTTCTCATGATTCCCGAGGAGTTCACACACGAGTGCAGCAGCGATCTCATCAAGGTTGCAGTAACATCATTCTGCACTGTCTCTGACAACTTGGCCCAGAGGGTTGGTTCGATTGTCTGTCACAAGACTTGAACCTGGTACTAGGGTTGAGAGAGAGCTTCTCGCAAAGGGAGCACACTTTCTCCAAGTGGCAACTGAGATTGTCAGTTGGAGCCATCTGTCCGATACTGTCTACAATTTGCTGGACAGAATAAGTGATTTGCAAGAGGTTGGAAGTATGCGTAGTTGCACATTGCATGGCCCGTGAGATGAAGTGCAGCTCTGCTACTGCATCAGCAATGGCCCTGCGTGTGATCCTGAGTGATTGACTGTTTAAGCATTTTGTCAATTTGGTCCCGGATGGCCTTCTTTGATCCTCGGGACAGTGATCCTACTGATCGCATCACTGATCATGCCGTGAATCTCTGACTCATCACTCTAGTGATGCGAGCAAGTGGAGGTGCATTACGGATTACAGGCCCTCCACCTGTGTCATGGGGCCACCATCTTGGTGTTGTATGTGGCATCAGCAATGTTTGCATAGACATGGTGACACAGTGGGCATGCCAATGTCGGCTCCAACTTGAATGGCAAGTGGAAGTTGCTCCACCACGAGGTTGGACTTATGTGTGACGTAGCTTGCCTTGTCATCAAAGTCAGAGTCGTCATCGCTGGATGACACAATCTCAATGGGCATATAATGAAACCCGTTCATGGCCTTAACATGGCTCGGCAAGCACTTCCAGTTGATGGCGTAATTCACCATCTTTGTCTACACTTCCTGTGACAGACTTTTGCAGTGCCCTGCTCAATACCTCTCTCAACCTCTTTCTGCAACATTCTATACGTGGCGCTCAATTTGACATTTTCCTAAGCTCGTTATCCAACTCACAACTCACCGCTTGTAATACTGTTTCAACTCAGCATTCTCATCTCTCAAAGCCTCATTTGTAACACTTAAAATATCATTCAAATGCACTAACTGTTTCTTATCACATTTCAACCTTCGTAATCGTCTTTTAACAAAACATTACTCTCGCTTATGTCTTGAGCAGTACAGTGCAGCAGTCTGGAATTAGCATCACAGAGTGAATGTGTCTCCTCTGCTAGTTTCCTTTCTTTTTCTGTAACTCCGATGCCTGCAAGCCCATCTCTTTTTTAGAGATGCATTTTGCAGTTCAAGGGAGACATGCCTCGCTGTGAGACTCTCAACAGCGGCATGCAGAGCCACAACCCAAAAATCTTTAAGGTTGTATTTCTTGGCTGTTTGTTTGGATTTTAAGTAATGGTCAGAGATTAGAAGCAATGTTTTTTCTGCAGATTTTGTGTCCAGCGAGAAATCTGTCCATCCGCATGGGATGTGAGATAGTTTGAGACATCGAGTCTCAGTTCTGTGCACAGATCAGACATAACAAATAAGGAGTAGAAAACAAATAAGCAGTTCAGAAACCTGGTAAAATACCCTGGCACCATCACCTACCGCTTTCTGGTCCACGCGGTTGATCAGTCATGCCAGGGAGTACACTGTCACTAACAAAGGAGTGTAAGGGGTCCAGTGTGGGTCTGCCACACCCGAGACCAAGATGGTGTGGGTCTGCCACAACCACTACCACTGTAAGCTCGAGTAGGTCCAAGTAGGCAAAAATCACACTACACTACTCAACATTCAAAATAAATTGAATATGAATCTTCCCTTGTACATTCCACCTGCACACGGTCACCAAATGTAAATGGGTAATAAATTCCCTGTCAGGTTCTTGATAGAATGGTGCAAAAGGAAGAGACAACAGAGAAGTGGTACTCATGTAATAAATGAAATTTATTACAGATGGATAATACAGACTTAGTACCAGTCCCAGTTTTCCTTACCTAGACAATGTAGACAGTTTCTCTCTAAGAGTTATGTGTTACAATGGGTCTTATACCTGATAATAACTGTAGCAATGGCTAAGGAAGATACATAAAATTAATATAATTGGACAAAACAGGTGGTCTGAGTAACTGTCCTAACTAGTGTGAAAAGTTGCATAACTTGCATAAATAACAGCACAATGGGGCTACTCTACCCAAAGGTTAGCTGAAATGGTGTACAAGAGAAGATGGCACTATTGCCTTACATATGAAAATACAGTAAGAATAAAGCAAAATGTTTTTCTTATTTTTTTTTAGTTGTTTAACCAGGAATAGCACACTAAGCTGAAAGCTTTTTTACAGGCGCGACTCTTATAGCTGAGCATCAGTGAAGCATACTAGAACACAAATCCTGACACTTATGCTTATAAGAAAGTGTCTTCACCCTAAGGTTAACCATATTCAAGCAGACCTTCTGGATGCTAAGGTGCATCCCTATCTGCATGCATCTCTCTGGACTGCAGGATGAGATAGCCAGACTCAGAACAGAAGTAAACTGGGTCAGGAGTACCATCATCCCTATCCAGAGACCACCCAGTCAGCGCTACTGCCTCAAAGGATGCCAAGAATGAGGAGCACTTGGATGACGGTGGGCTCAGGGAGGTTAGGGCAGTCAGGCAGAGGCACATCCCAGATCTATTCCATTACAGAACTCATATGCTGCACTGGCAAATGGGGACAACTAAACAGAGGTACCCAAAGAAGTGGAAGGGAGGGATGTGGAGGTCAAATCAAGGAGGGTGACCTCAGTGGGGAAAGCAGTGGACCCCAAAGGAGGAGAAAGTGAATCCTGGTGGGGACTCTATCATAAGAGGATCCAGCTAGGAGCACAGAAAGGGGAGGAGAGAGGTGAGGTGCCTACCAGGTGCCATGGCATGGAGGGATGGGAGGAAGATCCTGGGATTGCCGGGAAGGCAAGATGGGAGGTGAGCTTGATGTCATTATCCACCTAGGTCCTAATGACCTGGCAAATGGAGAGCCTAAGGAAGTTCAGGAAGAGTTTAGGAAATTGGAGAACGGTCTCAAGCAAGTAGCTACTTCTGTCACCTTCTCGAAGTACTACCTGTGAGAGGCATGGGAGAGTGTGGGCAGCATGCACCAGGAACTTTAACTCATGGTTGAAGAACTGGTGCTGTGAGGAAGGGTTTGGATTCATTGGCGACTGGGGACCCACTTGGAGGGATGGAGGCTTGTTCAAGCCTGATGGCCTACATCCATCCTGAGGAGAATCAAAGCACTCAATGATAAGTTTAAATGCTACATGGACAAGCATTTAAACTAGCCAAGGGGTGGCAGGCCAGCAAGGAGGGTACCTAATTACCCACCCCCACAGCTAGCAGTGGTACCAGTGAACCAGGAGTGGATATCTCTACAAAGCAGTGTGCAAAAGATGAGATAAACACCCAAGAGGTGGATAGGCAGAAAGGGGTAAAATTCAACAGAAGGGCAGACAGCAGGAGAACCAGGGATAAATGATAACCAGGGAGGGGGCTGGAGTAGAACAGCTAAACAGTCCAGGGAGTTCAAATCATGGAAAGCCATGGGTGCCAATGCCAGAGCCTTGTCAACAAGATAGAGGATCTGGAGGCTGTCATGGTGCAGTTGGACCTGGACATTGTGGCCATCACAGAGATGTGGTGTAATGGTAACCATGACTGGGAGATCACCATACCTGGCTACAACATAATCAGAAGAGACAGGGCAGGCAGAAAGGAGAAGGAGTGGCACTTTATGTGAAAGATGGCATAAAGACCACAGAGATCCAGGGGAACAAAATGAGGGAGAGATGCTGCAGTTAGCTGGAAAGGAAAATGGGGCAACCATCTGCAGGGGTGGTCTTAGATTACCTGCCCAGGAGGAAGAAACAGACAGGGAGTTGATGCTAGCCATCCAAGGATGGTAGACAAAGGGAGGTGGTGCTGGTTGGAGATCTTAATATCCCAGATGTGGACTGGAGCCTCCCAGCAGCAGCATCAACCAGAGCAGATTTATCCTGGACTCTCTTCAAGGTGCCTTTCTCAAGCAACTGGTCATGGAACCAACTTGACAGAAGGCAATACTGGACCTTGTGGTCATAAACAGGGACAGTGTATATGGGTAACAGTGGGGAAGCACCTGGGGAACAGTGACCACCAGTTACAGTGGTTTGAAATAACAGAAGGCGAGAACCAAACCGTACAAAAACATGTATCCTGGATTTTAGTGGGGCAGACTGGGAAATTGGGTAGATGCTTGAAAGAGGCATCATTGGGAATGGGTTGGGTATCAGGGGTCAAGGAACAGTGGGTAATATTTTAAAACATGGATTACAAGAGCAACAGAATTATGCATTAAGCAGGTTAGCAAGTGGAAAATGAAGAGGAGGCCATTATGGTTTTCCAAGGAGGTAGCAGAAAGTGAAAGCCAAAAGATTGCATTCAGGCAATACAAAAGACGCAGGCAGAAGGGGATAGGAGAAGTACTAAGAGAAGCAAAGGGAGGTAATCCATTTTAGAATATTGCCACTGTTCCTCCACCCTGATTCCCTCCCCATTCCCATTAGTGGCTGTTTCAAGCATCTCCCCATTTCTCTAAGTATGACCTCCTAAAATCCAGGATATGTGTTTTTCTGTGCAGTTTGGTTCTGCTCCTTCTGTGATTTCAAACCACAGTGATCAGCAGTCGCTGCTCCTAGGTGCTCCCCCACTGTTACCCCTCTCACACTGTCCCCATTTGCGAGTATGAGGTCCAGTACTGCCTTCTGCTGAGTTGGTTCTATGACCAGTTTAAGGAAGGCACCTTGAAGGGAATCCAGGATAAATCTGCTCTGGTTGATGCTGCTGCTGGGAAGCTCCAGTTCACGCCTGGAATATTGAAGTCTCCAATCAGCACCGCCTCCCCTTGTCTGCCATCCCTTGGATGCTAGCATCAACTCTCTATCTGTTTCTTCCTCCTGGGCTGGTTTCTGTAGACCACCCTGTGCAGATGGCTGACCCCATTTTCCTTTCCAGCTTAACCCAGTTTCTCTCCCCATTTGTTCCTCCTGATCTCTGTGACCTTTATGTCATCTTTCACATAAAGTGCCACTCCTCCCTCCTGTCTGCCTCTTGGTGGTAAGCTCATCGAGGCCCCTCTCTGGGTTCTCTGCCTACCAGCTGTCCACTGCCACCCCCCACCTAGTTTAAACTCATCTTTGCTATGTACCCCTCTGTCTGCACTTTTACTGTTTCCCTTCCCTCCCGCTCAAGTGTAGCCTGTCTCCTGCATATAGATCACTGTTGTTCCAGATTCCTCCCCAGCCCCCCACTAACCTGTATCCCCTGGATCAGCACCATTCCCCCAGCCATGTGTTGAACTCTCTAATCCTCCTTTTCTCACTGTACAAGTGCACAGCACTGGGAGCACCTCTGAGAAGGTCACCGATTCTCCCAGCTCCTCACACATCCTTCCCAGTTCCTTGAACCTCTCCTCTACCACTTCCACCATAACCCCACCAGGTCATTCATACCCATGTGCACCACAAGATGTGGTTTCCTCCTACCTCCTTGTGCACTTCAGAAGTGACTGCCCCACCTGCCCACCATTAACCCAGGTATGGACTCCACCCATATATGACTGTGCCTTTCCCTCTTACTGCTCCATTTTATCCCTTTTAATATGAATCCCCAGCACTAGTATCCCCCTTCATTCCTCATTCCTCCCCACCCACCCTACCTATCTCTAGAGTCTGCCACCTTTGTAGCTCTGCCCTTCCTCCATGTCTCCCTGTTCCCATCCCTGACCTGTCTCCCCTCCTTCCCTGCTCCTTCCCTATCCTCCACAACCCTTCCATCTTCACTGGACCACCCCCCACCTCCTGTCCTTTCACAACCTCCTCTCAACCCATGTCCCTTATCCTTCCTCACTGCTCCCTTCAACCACTCTTCTAACTGTTTCCCTCTTCCTTTACCCTTGGCTCTCTCCTCTGACCCTGCTTCTGTCCATCTTGTGCCTTTCCCACCCTTCTCCTTCCTGCCCCTCCTGGTAATCTCCCCTCTTCCTCCACCAATGTTGTCCAGGACTGCAAACCTATTTCCTGTCCCCACTGCCTTCTGTGTGGCGGCTCTTCCCTCCTGACTACAGCCCCTCTGTTTCTCACGTTGCCTGGTCTCCTGCTTGGTTTGCCCCACAGCCCCTCCATTCTCTCAACCCGATGTTCCTCCATGTGGTGCCCTCATGTAACCCTCTGGGGTGACCCTCTTGCCCCAGCAGCCCCTTCCCTCCTCCCATTCTCTCTAACTCCCTACCCAACCACAGCTCCTCCTCCTTGAGCCTTTTCAGCCTGTGACAGATTGGACACCCTCCAAGTTTCCACAAAATGTTCATCCAAACTGCCACTCACATCTACTATAGCCCGCTATTCTATCCATGTTTAGTCAGTATTTAACTAACAATAAAGGACAATACAAAAGAATACAGTAAAGTTACCAATAAGTGTTTATAACCAGTACTATTTGTATGTTGATAACTAGTTCCCAAAATAAACTTACAGGACCGTAAAGAGAAAAACACAGTGCCACCTATTACTTGTCTGCCCATGATACCTTATCTACTAAGGTAACTCACAACTACAAAACAGTGTCATATGCCAAAATACACTTAAGATGCACTATTTTACCAGTGTCATATGCCAAAATACAACTTAAGATGCCACACTCTTGCCCTCACCCTCTGTAGGCAAAATAGTGTCAGACAGACTCACCAGCTGCATTCAATCTGAGTCCCGATGTCCGAGTAGCGTTCCACTCCTTTCTGGCCCCTCCTGTGTTTGTGCCTTCCCCTAGAAGGTGGGGCCTCTCTTGCTCTCCAGCCCTTGGCTTCTTGCTGCTCTGTGAGACTAGCTCCTCCCACCTCGACCATTTAATAGAGGTCGGGGTCAGGGTGGGTGGGCAAACCAAAACCTCCTCCTCTGCTTCTCAGATGAAAACCTCCTCCTCTGCTGCTCTTCAGCAGCTCCTGCCACCTGATTTAAGCAACAGATGCCACTCCCTCAGCCCCCCACCTCAGTGGCTCCTGCCGCTCAGCCGAGCTGCAGGTGTGACTCCTCCTGGACTCTGACTCTCTCAGCGGCACCTCCCACATGCCCAGGCTCCTTTCTCTCTCACAATTTGAGCAACTCCTGCTGCATGGCTCAAGAGACAGATGCAGCTCTCTCTCAGGGTCCCTGGCTTTCTCAAGCGGCACTTACACACTCCACTTATGCCCACTCAGCTACCACATAGCAGAGTGATGCACCCAGCTTTTATGGCCCAGTCGCTCATTCAATCAGGTGCTGCTCTGCCCAACTGGCTCCTGAGCACATCCTGATTGGGTTTCCTAAGCACCACCCAATTGGTCCTCCTCACGCTGGAAAAACCGTACAGCACAAAGAAAATGAAAAACCTCCTCCTCTGCTGCTCTTCAGCAGCTCCTGCTGCTAATTTAAGCAATGGATCTGGCTCCCTCAGCCCCCCCTTGAGTGGCTCCTGCAGCTCAGCCCAAGCCACAGATACAGCTCCCTCCTGGGCCCTGACTCATTCAGCTGCACCCCATGCTCAGGCTCCTTTCACCCACACAATTTGAACAGCTCCTGCTGCATGGCTCAAGCCACACATTCATCTACCTCCTGGCCCCGACTCTCTCAGCAGCACCGCCACACACTCAAGCACCCACTTGGCCACCACACAGGAAAGCGACTGGGCCCAGCTCTTTATAGCCCAGTCGCTCATTCAAATCAGGTGCTGCTCTGCCCAATTGGCTCCTGAGCAAGGGTCCTGATTGGTTTCTTAGCATTGCCCAATTGGCTCTCCTCACACTGGGAAACCTTACAAGCACAAAAGAAAATGAAAAACCTCTTCCTCTGCTGCTTGGAAGAAAACCTCCTCCTCTGCTGCTCTTCAGCAGCTCCTGCCACCTGATTTAAAAAGCGGATGTTGTCCCTCAGCTCCCACCTTGAACAGCTCCTGCAGCTCAGCCCAAGCTGCAGTTGTGGCTCCCTCTTGGCTCCGGACTCTCAGCAGCACCCACCACACACCCAAATGCCCACTCAGCCACCATGCAGGAGAGTGACTGGGCCCCACTCTTTATAGCATAGTCACTCATTTGAATCAGGCACTGCTCTTCCCAGTTGGTGCCTGAGCACATGAACCTGATTGGGTTCCCCAGTGCTACCAATTGGCTCTCCTCACTGGAAAACCTTACAGCAAAAAGAAAATGAAAAACCTCCTTCTCTGCTGCTCGGAAGAAAGCTCCTCCTCCTCCTCTGCTGCTCTTGAGTGGCTCCTGTCACCTGATTTAAGCAATGGATGTGGCTCCCTCAGCCCCTGCCTTGAGTGGCTAACACTGCTCAGCCCAAGTCACAGATGTGGCCCCTCCTGGCCCATGACTCTTTCAACAACACTCGCACACGCCCAGGTTCCTTTCTCCCTCACTATTTGAGCGGCTCCTGCCACACAGCTCAAGCCACAGATGCCACTCTCTCCTGGTCCCCAACTCTCAGCAGCACCCTCCAAACACCCAAGAACCCACTGGCTACCACCAGATAATGTAGGGATCTGAGGTGGCGGTGGGGTTTCTATGTGGGGATTGGAGAGCTTCTATGTGAAGTGGGCAATCTATGTAGGAGAGTGGAGGTGGTCTGATGTGATTTGTTCAAAGTCATTGTTCATGTGGCAGTTATGGGACTCAAACCCAGTGCTCATTGGTCATTCAGTTCATAGCTCAGTGCTCTAACCACTAGGCTATATTGTCTGCATAGCTTACTAGCAGATTTTGGGACTAATAGTTTCAGCCTCAAGAAAGTAATAAGGGGAAGAGTATGGTAAAAGCATGAATATGACTAATGTATAATTCTTGAATATACTTCATAAGATGGTAGGACTTTTTGTGGAGGAGTACAGGTGGTATTTTTCCCATTATCTAAACAAGATGACGTGTATATATATATTTTTTTTATTGGCCCTTTCCCATCTGCAGTTTATTAGTGCCGTACACTAGGGCAACCCATCTGAAGCGGGCTTCAAGGTGTGGAGTATTGGAGGTGGGGCATCCATGTGAGGGATTGGAGGCAGGGCTTTTAGGTGGGGGATTGGAGATGAGGCATCATGTTGGAGGACTGGAGGTGGAACTTCTAATTGAGGATTGGAGGCCGGGCTTCTAGGTGGGTGGGAGATTGGAGACAAGGGCTTCTTGGTGAGGTATTTGAGGCAGAGCTTCTATATGAGAGATTGGAGGCTCCTATTTGGGAGGTGGGCAACCTATGTAGAGGGAGTGGAGTGTGTGCATTGTTCAATGTCATTTGTTTGTATTAGTAGGTTGTGGGATTCAAACCCATGGCTCATTAGTCATTAGGTTCATAGCTTAGTGTTCTAACCACTAGGCTATACTGTTTGTACAAGCTTACTAGCAGATTTTTGGACTAATAGTTGCAACCTACATGAAGTAATAAGGGAAGAGTATGGTAAAAGCATGAGTATGACTATTGTATAATTATTGAATATTCTTCATAAGACGGTAAATGTGTCTTTTCAATTTGAATCAAACCTTGCAAAGCCAAGAGACATTCAATGTGTCACCTGTAGCCCTTGTTCCTATGGCTGCCCTAGTCTTTTACAACATGTAGTTTGGGACAAACTACAGTACTGAAATATTAAGGTGAAGGGTTGGTAGCTGGTAAAGCATATCTTTTCTTCAAAAAGACTACTTTCACCACTATTTAAATTTTCTCTCTTGAGAGGAAGAATAAGTAATTATTTTAATATTAAGTCCATGTTCAAAATGAAACTGTTTCCCCCTTATCATAATGAGATGGCAGATATATGTCCAAGCTGGGAATCAAATTTGTGATCCTTTGCTTGTAAGGTGAGGACATATCCATTGTATCACCTGAGGCTGTTGCTTAAAAGTTGTTCTACACTTTAAGAGCATGTAGTTAGAGGCTAAGTATATATAATATAGGAATAAGTGGAAGGGATGGTAGATAGTAAAACATGTGTATAGCCGCTACGTAATATTTGACTATTGCTGATTTATTATTTGAACCATATTCGGGCAGACTGAGTCAGTTCTGTATAGGGGATGGGAGGTAGGGCTTCTAGTTTGAGGTTAAGTATATAAAGTATTAGAAATAATAGGGAAGTGGTTGGTAGCAGGTAAAAGAATATTTTCTCTCTAAAAGGTGACCTTCACCACTATTTTCTTTAGTATAACTCCTTGCCACCAAAGATTATAATTTAAGTGGAAGAACAACTATTTTATTTCAGATTAAGTCCTTTTCAAAATGAAACTGTTTTTTCCATTTATGTAAATAAGATAGCAAATATATGCTCTCCTAGGAATCAAACCTCTGACCCTTTGCATGTAGGCAAAAACATATCCAGTGTAACACCTGAGGAACTAACTCAAAGGCTGATCTAGGGCAGGATTCACAAGCAGATGTGCTGGGCACAAATGAGATGTGCCAGTGCAAACAGGATGCACCCTCCAAAATCCCAGCGATGCACAAAGGATGCACCACAGGATGCACCGTGCAAACCCACACTGTGGTGCGCGTGATGTGCATGGCACAAGGAGATGCCCAGCACATCCATGATGTGCACAACCACCAGGGAGAAGAACAGTGAATAAGGAGCAACCCAGCAGGGAATGTGAGCAATAGGAAACAATGCAGTGGGACAAAGGAGAGGAACACACACCCAAAAGGACAAGCCAGAGTAACCAAGCCCAACAGTGGCCGCAACAGATGAAATGCAGAGACATGGCATACAGAACAACACTTGTTACCACACAACACAACCCACACAGGTCCATGGCAGGCACACAGACAGGCACACTGTTGCCAGCAAGGTGTCACACATACTAGCGGGGACACCATGTGCATGGTTGCAGCCAATGGACAAGGCCTCCACCACAGGTGCCCAGGGACATGGTGGTGTATGAAACACACAGGGCAAAACTGGTGCATAGGCCTGTGTGGCACATGGTGACATCACTCTGCCACACAGGCATGCCAGACCTCCAACCACAGGAGACAGTACACAGGTCCAATGACCTAAAAGTGCAGCAGTGCAACAGATGCATGCCACAGGCAGCCACACACAGACCAGGGCATAGACATGTGCAGCAGAACAGTATGCCCACCCCACAACACGGCAATATGGAGCCACACAGCCTGGGGACAGGGGCAGGAGGGAGCTGCCCATACAAACACAGGTGCAGACAGGATTATGGCAGCAAGGGGACAGTGGACAGTTGCAGACAACACCAAACCCATGAATATGGAACAGTGAAGGACCATAGACAATGGGTCAGATAAATAACAATTTAATAAAAGTACAAACCCAACAACTGTAACAACTATATATAGCAAAATGAAAACAAGGGATGGGGAGTGTGGGACTATGTACAAAACCAGAAACTGGGAAAAGCAGGGGATGAAAGTGGCAGTGGGAGTGGGTATAGGGATGGGGAGGACAATGAATAAATGAAGGGAGGTTAAACAAGGTAAACAAAGTCCATCATCACACCATGGGACGTGCCAGGAGATGGTGCACACGCCTCCGGCCCTGTGCCATAAGTAGCCTGATGACATCACATAGTGCCCTCAGCAGCCATCCCTGCCTCTGGAACAGTGGCCTCAGAGATTGCTGATGGCACACTGCACACATGTTCAAGGTCCTGTTGTGCCTCCTGCCAAAGTCCCCCATGGCCACGGCCACTAGCATGCACATTCTGGGGATCTAGAGTGGGAACACAGAGAACAGATACTAAGTGCCATGTACCAAGCACCACCCCACCCCCTGTGTGCAGGTTGGAGGCATCCACCACAGAAATGGCCCTGATCCCACCAGGCACAATGCACAGCACCAAGGAGGCACGGGTGCCTCACCAAATGTGTGCAGGAACCGTGTGGTCACATGACCCATGTGTATAGACAGTGGCTTGTGCAGGGGTGAGAGGGGCAAGCTGCATACGGCGTGCACAGGCACTGGCCTGCACAAGCATGTGGGTCCTGACAGGACACCACTGGGGCACCATGGAGTGGCCACAGTGTACATGACATTTACACATGGATGTTGCTGACACAGGGACTGTGCACTTTGGCACAGACACGTGCTGCACCCACACCAGCAATGGGCAAAGCATGACAAGTGACACACGAGCAGGCATGGTGTGCCAGCAACACCCAAGCAGACACCCATCCAAGCAGACACCTACCCCACATGACAGCCAATGCATGCTCGAAAGGTTCACTTACCTGCACCTACATGGCCACCACCTTGTGCACCTCAGTGGCCCTCCGCTCCGCAGCCCACTGGCCTCAGTAGCCCGCCACCTGGTCTCTGGCCCTGCAGGAAACACAAAAACAGAAAATGTCATGAGGAAATGCAATGTGGGACAGCCCGCCCCAACACGGTGTGGGCATGCAATGATGGTGTCAACAAACAGTGCACCAGTGTTGAATGGCCCAGCAGTGTGCAGCAGACAAAGCACCCCATCCTGTGCCCCAAAGTGCCCGGCTGTAGGCATGCAATGCAAATGGCAGTCCCACCCAATGCATGTCACAGTGGCCCCAGCCAACCCATGCACCACAGCAGAGAGGCCCACCCACGTGACATGCAGTACAGGCACCACAGTGCAAGTGCAGCCATGCCTGAAGTGTGTATAGCCTGTGAGTGTGGTGTTGTGTGTTGCAGCACCCCAATCCCCATGTGCACGCCACAGATGTACTAATGTGACATACCTGATCAGGGTAGTGCACCCTGTGTGCATGCTTCTGCAAATGATCCAGCCAAACCCTGTTCCAGTGTTGCAGGTCCACAAATCTGTGCCTGCACTGCTTGCGGCGCACCAGCTGGCCAGCAATCCTGGCCCACACATCTGCCATGGGCACCTGCAGGTCCTCCTGGACGAACAGCTGACCCTCCACCCACATCACTAGGGCCTCCAGGTGGAGGAGCTCCCCATGGACCAGTTCATGGCCCTGGGTATCGCTTTCTGGCATGTGGCATGTCCAATGTGCAGTGTACAGAGAGTGCTTTCTGTGGGCCTGTGCTATTGAATGGCCTAATCACACCACATGCACCACTAGGCCATGTGCAAGTCACAGCACACAGCCGCTGAAGTGTGATTGGTGCCACTGGCACCCTATCTTCATGCGCCAATATCATGGTGGGGAAGCGGGGGTCAGAGGTCATGGTCAGGTCGCACGCAACCACGATACATGTCTGCCATGTCGTGTGTGTCATGCATCATCACGCAGGGCAACAGTGATCAAGGTATGACTAGGATCAGGTGGCATTGCAGGCATCAGCGCATGGATGTGCATGCGCGTACAGATGTCACGCGCATTGTCGCAGAGCTGCATGTTGGCTGACTGTTGGGCTGATCGGCGCCAGATGCAATAATGCACCTAGGGATCCAGAACATACTGCGCATGCATGAACAATGTGACCATGGACTTGCACCAGATTCAGGGGAGGCCCGAACACACCACGCGTATGTGGACAATGCGCTTTGTACATCGCGCTCAATGCAGCAGATGCGCCATGCTGATTGGGATGAGCTGAGGGCAATTATGCAATTCACAGGGATTGCTCACAATTCAGCCCATTACTGAATTCAGAGGCATCTCAGCTGTTTAGCATCTCATTATACCTGCCCCAAACCTCATTTGCATGCTCTGAGCCATAAATGCTCCCAACTCAGCCCACACTGAGCATAAGTGACTGAGGATTCACAGCCTTAAAGTTAAGTTCTGTTTACATTTCCAGTACCATTGTAGCCACTGCAAATGATAGTATGGGCCGTGGACTGCCTGGTACCATCCAGACACGTGCAGAGACACCAGTCACACCTGGTGTGTGCCACACTATTCCATAGACCACCCTAGGCAAGGCTGGGAGGGCATGGTGGAGGAGTGCTGTGCCTCTACATACATTGCCAGTTGCAGACTGTGTTGTAGCCCAGGCCACCTGCCTGTGTACCATGCCATGTATCACCTGTGGCATGTTCAGGGATGTGCATCTGTCCATGGCATTGCACCTGGACAGTGCAGTCACACACAGACTGCCCTGACAGACTGTGATACCATCCAGACATGATCTGAAGGCAGGTCATTGTTAGGTGGGCAGTGTGCCAGTACACTGCAGCCACTATATGGTGATACAGGCCACACAGGTCCCTGCATATGCATGCCTAATGTCTGTGTCTTCTAACCCACAGTAGCCGTCCTGTCTGGAGGAATCAGTGCCGCTGGTCACAGGTGGTCTAACTTTATAAATGATGAAGAGAGCCCTCATGAGGCATACAACCTGAGCAGGAGTGTCCTGACTGGCAGGGGTGGCAGTCGTGCACTGGGGATGACGCCTGGGAGGCAGTGGCATGCCACCTTAATGTGGTGGGAAGTACAACCAGACCACCCAGGAGTGTAGAAAACACCTGAATGATGGGAAGAGAGGGCCAAGGAGAAGATGGCACACATTGAGGCCTCACTGAGCAGGACAGGGTGGTCCACAGTCAGGTGTGTGTGTCTCATCCCAAATGAGGGCTGCTCATGGCCAGCATTGCCTAGTCAGCTGTGCAGGGTGTCCCTGGAGGGATTCCAGATGGGTGGTAGCCCATCACAGCACTGTGTATACATGCCCCTGACATGTGTCAGGCCACGTGTGTGTGTGTGTGCCATGGTTGCCGTGGCAGCCCACTGTGTGCTCAGGGCTGCCCATGTGCCTGTGTGCATTACCCTGGGTGGTAGGAGCCCATATGTGGCCCATGCTGTGCACAGCTATGTCTGCCAGGCCATGACCGGGGAGTCACATGTGTTGTTGTGTTGCCCATCAGGCTAGTGGTACCGTCCCACTGTTGGTTGGGCATGGTGTAGCACTGTTCCACATGGTGCCATTTGAGCATGTACTGGCACTGGACATCCCCATTCACTGCTGGTGCATGGCAGCACTGGAGGAATGGGCACTGCCTGTCTGTGCCAGGGACTGTCATGCGCAACCCTGGCACACCACTATGACACACTGTACTTGTATGTTCACCACTATTGTTTCCATTGACTGTGACCATGTTTCTCTCCTTTCTTTTACAGCTCCATCATGCCTCATGGGTGCAGCCATGTCGCTGCATGGGATGCTTTAGCAGGCGATGATGCGGCCCATCCCACAAGGCTGTGGGCATGATGGGGATGGTGCCATCCCTGGCCCCTCCAACACAACAGTGTCTCCAGCTGCATCATCAGTGGTGGTGGGCCCATCAAACCCTTCAGCTAGTGGTGCCACTGCTGGTGGGCATGACACTTCATGGCTGGAGAGTTTCCTGGGTTTGGCTGATGATGACTCAGGGACATGGTGGATATCGTTGATGCCCTGCTGGTGCTGATATCTGGCACACAGTGGGTGTACAGTGATGCCCTGATGATCCAGATGCCATACAGATACCTGGGGACATGGTCGACAGTGGTTCCACGTAATACACAGGGGCCTGCACAGGTGGCACCTGACACCGTTGGTGGCTCTGCTGCACACAGTACACCTGCAGTGTCTGCACAGAGCCCCATGGTGGTGGGTGCTGTGCCCTCTGCACCTAGACCTGCTGTGGCAGTGGGGTCAGCCAGCGCATCCCGTCCGGGTGCTGTGGGTCACATGCAGGCAATGTTGGATCGTGATTTCACCATCCCTGGATGTGATGGGGTTGTGCATGCCCATGCCCCACCCATGCCCGCCCTACCATGGTGCAACCACTGCCTGTGGATGCTCCACAGCAGGCTGGCTCACCTCTCAGCAGTTGGCACCATCACGGGAGCCTTCACCTGCTAATGAGATTGAGGGCTATACCCACCTCCTGCGGGACACCATAGAGGGGCAGGCATCCCTACAGGCAGAATTCAGCAGCCTCCGGATGCTGCTGGCCCTTAAGCATGAGTCGGCAGTTGTGTGGCATGCCCAGATGTTGACAGAGGCATGCCTACTGCGGGTGGTCATGACCACAGCTCTGGGTGGATTGCAGCCACTGAGGGCTTTGTGTGCATCCAGTGCGCCGAGCTTCTGGGCCTCGGCCGTACACCCAGGAGTGTCTCATGTCCAGGCAGTGGCATTAGGTAGACCCACTGCTGCTGATGCCATCACCGCACCTCACCATGCCTAGCATCCCCGGACCTGACATGGCTGCAGGGGTCTCCACCCCAATGAGCACTCATTCATGGTCTCACTGCAGTACCCTACAGTGATGTTGGCAACACCATCTGTGGCTGGTGGTACTGAGGCAGCATTCACCAGTCATAGGTGAGGCTGCCCATGTATCCGTGTGTGGCTATGGTGCCTCCCTGTGACATCCAGGTCCCGATCCAATGGCCACTGCACCTGCTACTGTGTGTCCCACTCACCTGGCTAATGCGGCCTGGGATGGCATGGGTGGCATGCACCTGCCCCAGTGCATTGCCATTGTGGTCTCCTGTACAGTGCCACCTGCATGTCCGTGTTTGAAATTGCTGTGCCGTGTGACATGGGCATGATGAGTGCGGTCCTGTGTCTGCTGTGCACATGTGCCAGCAGCTGTACACTGATTCATGCCATCCCTGGCACTGACATTGTGGCACATGGCCGTGTTGATCATGGTGTGTGAATATGTGTGTGTGTGTTACATAGACACTGGCATGTCTGTGCTCCCTCGCAGCTCGCCACTGCTGTATGGCCTGTGTTGCGTGTGTGTGGCTGTGTGGTGCTGTATATCTGGTGTGTTGTGCCCGCCTTGCAGTACAAACCTGTGTTGCTCACCTCGGTCACCAAAGTGCTCCTTGACAATTGTGTCCCTGTACTGCCTGGCCCTTGCAGCCAGGTGTTGATTGCAACATGACAGTGGTGGTCCTGCCCCAGACCTGTGGCACTGCATCCTCATCCCCACCATCTCCTCCTCTCACCCTCCACTGCCTGGACAGCTATTCCATGGTCCATGGCC
The DNA here is from genome assembly GCA_016271365.2 of Neoceratodus forsteri. Lineage (NCBI taxonomy): Eukaryota > Metazoa > Chordata > Ceratodontiformes > Ceratodontidae > Neoceratodus > Neoceratodus forsteri. Next base: position 411,589,764 of record CM028138.1, read on the forward strand.
AGGTTGTATAGTGTCAACAGACCAGGAATATGCCACAGGCCTTCTCAGGGCTATACTGTAGGGCCCCACCCAACCAGTCCAGGCACCAGAAGTGCATCTTTAGCATGCCAAGACAAGCTCGATGATGGTGCGAGTGATGGTGTGTGCCTCGTTGTATTGCTCCTCCACCTCTGTTTTGGGTCTTCTGAAGGGGGTGAGTAGCCAGAGTCTGAGTGGGTATGTTGCATCACCTGTGGGGAGCAAGGGGTGGCTGTCAGTCCACTGATTACATGTGCAACATGCACCCCCGCACCATGGCGCTCTGCTGTGTGTGGTGTGGGTACAACGCTGACTGTGCTCTGGCCTTCCCTGCCTTCCTACCTCCCTCCCACCTGATGGGGTCTGGCTCTGCTGCTGCTGTCTGCCACTGGCTGCCCATGCCATTGCTTTCCCATGTGCCCCCACCCCATTGTCTGGCCCAGTGTGCCCCAGCTGCCCACACATGCCTGCATGTGGTGTGCTAAACCCACCACACCACACCCTGTGGCACTGCACCACTTCTTCCATGCATTGTGCTTGCGCCACACTGTACCACTTTGTGCACACCACGGGCGATGTTCCCCGTCCACTGTCCCACTTCAGGTGCTCTAAGTGTCCTTTGTTAATCCCTGCCTCACATCTGTGGCAGAGGGCAGACTGGTGCCAAATGAAGGCATCATGTGTGCTCCCAGGGTGTGTGATGTAGACATTGCTGATGTGCCCTGTGGCATTTTACTGAATAGTAATCCTTGCAGTTGATGTACATTACTGCATCATCACCAGGTGGTGCACGGATTGCCACATGAGTGCAGTCAATGGCCCCTATGATGCCTGGTATGCATGTCACCCTGTGGAACTGCTATGGCTTCTGTCCACTCTGCCTATGTGCTTGGAAAGTGGATGTATTCTGAAGCATGTGGTAGCAGTGCAGTGAGGAACTGTGTGAGGAGATGGGAGGTGGATGCCTGTGAGATGCCTGTGGTGTCCCCAGCTGGCCTCTGGAAGGTTCCTGTGGTGAGTAAGCACATTGCTGTTGTCACCTTGGTCTCCACAGCTATGGCATGACCTCATTCAGTGGGTGCCTGCATTTCATCATGTCACAGCTCACAGAGCTACCTCAGAATGGCCCTGTTCTGGTGGTATCGGCCTACTGTTTCCATGTTGATGAGCTGTTCACATGTCAGTCTAGCATGATACCACCATAGGGCTCGCCGCCTATGGTGCCTTACACCACCACATTGCTGTTCCACTCATCTCCTTATCCCCATTATCATGCCCACCATCAGGAATGGTACTCCATCCATCTTTGCCTTTCAGCTGCCTCTGTCCTCTTGCTTGCTCCTGCTATGCTGCTGTTGGCTTGCTGGGGAGCTTGAACTTAAGTCTCTTTCTTTTATACTTATCTCCCCATAGCGCATTTGGGGCTTGCACCATGGATGCTCTGTAACAGCATTCATTATGCACTGTGAATGGCTCTGCACTGTGTATGCAGATGTACACCCCTCGTTTTGTGCTGCATATCATTTCTTTGGATCTCGGTGCATCCTGTTTAGTGCAGTGCATCTGGTTTGTGATGGGGCAACAGCGCTGTCTATGAATGGCTCCATGATGCATTTTTGGGTTGCACGGCGCATCTCATTTGCACCCAGCATGTCTGCTTCATGAATCCTGCCCCTAGTCTTTAAGACCATGTAGTTCAAGGCTAGTATATACAATATAGGTAGAAATAAGTGGAGGGGTTGGAAGATGATAAAACATGAGTATAGCCACTGTGTAATATTTGACTATTGCTGATTTATTATTTGAACTGTATTCTGGGCAGACTGGAGTCAGTCCCAGCCAAGGCACTTATTCTTTATCTCTTCCTTAGGGATTGGAGGTAGAACTTTTGTGGAGGAGTACAGATGGTAATTTTTCCCATTATCTAAATAAGGTGACCAATGTTTTTTGTTTTGTTTTATCAGCCCACTTTCCCATCTGCAGTTTATCAGTGCCTTACACTAAAGGCAGACCCATTTGGGAGTCTGACAGAGGTGTTTGATATGTGGGGCTTCTGGTAGTGGGTATTGAGGCAGGACTTCTATGTGAGGGATTGGGGTTCTTGGTGGGGATTGGAGAGTTTCTATGTGGGGAGATGGCAATCTACGTAGGGGAGTGGAGTGGAATGTGTACATTGTTCAAAGTCATTATTCATGTGTCAGTTGTGGGATTCAAACCCACGGTTCACTGGTTGTTTGGTTCATAGCTCAGTGCTCTAACCACTAGGCTGTCTGCATAGCTTACTAGCAGATTTTTGGGGACTAAAAGTTGCAGCCTATAGAAAGTAATAAGGAAAGAGTATGGTAAAAGCATGAGTATGGCTAATGTATAATTCTTGAATATTCTTCATTAGATGTTAAATATGTCTTCTCACTTTGAATCAAACCTTGCAAAGCCAAGACATATTCAGTGTATCCTGTGTAGCCCTTGTTCCTATGGCTGTCCTAGTCTTTTACAATGTGTAGTTTGAGACAAACACAGTACTGGAAGTACTAAGGAGAAGGGTATGTAGCTGGTAAAAGCAAATCTTTTCTTCAAAAAGACTACTTTCACCACTATTTTAATTTTTCTCTCTTCAAGTGGAAGAATAAGTAATTTTTTAAATATTAAGTCCATGTTCAATATGAAACTGTTTTGTCCCCTATTTATCATAATGAGATGGTAGATATATGTCTTTCCTGGGAATCAAATCTGTGATCCTTTGCTAAGGTGAGGACATATCCAGTGTACTACCTAAGGCTGTTGCATAAAAGCTGTTCTAGTCTTTAAGAGTATGTAGTTCGAGGCTAAGTATATACAATATAGAAAGGAATAAGTGGAAGGGGTGGTAGATGGTAAAACCATGCGTATGGCTACTGTGCGATATCTGACTATTGCTGATTTATTATTTGAACCATATTCTGGGCAGACTGGAGTCAATTCTATGGGGGGATTGGAGGTGGGGATTCTAGTTTGAGGCTTAGTATATAAAGTATTAGAAGTAATAAGGGTAAGTGATTGGTAGCAGGTAAAAGAATATTTTCTCTCCTAGAAAGATTACCTTCACCACTATTTTCATTAGTATAACTCCTTGCCACCAAAAATTATCATTCGAGCAGAAGAACAGCTATTTTTATGTTGCTTGCACGCATGTGCAAGAAACATGTTGTGACAGCTTGCTGCAGAAGCAGGTTGTGGAGGTGCGGCACTGTTGTGGCCAATGCCCCCACTGCCTTTGGAGACTGCTCTACATTCTCTAATGAGGTGGCACACTGCTGCTGACACTAGTTCAGCCAGCATGCCACCACCTTAAACTATTTTAGCCACTGCAATCAGGGGCCGCCTCGTCATTGCAGTGTCATCCGTTGCAATGTGGTGAGCGACCCGTCATTTAGGGCAGTCCCTTGCATGCCCCCACCCCCAGTTTGCTGAGGGAGCCCAGTCCCTGTCAGCAACCTCCCCACCCCCACGTTTCTGCTGTATGCCCAGGGGTGCCCAATCCCTCTTGGCATCATGTGCCCTCCATCTATGTTTGCCGATGGGGTGCCCAATCAGCTGGCTTCAGTCCCCCTTCCTGACTAAATTTGCTGTCGGAGAGCCCACTCCCTGTCAGCATAATGTATACCCCAATGTGCAGGCTGGCAAGGGGTGCCCAATCCACCTCAGCTTGTCCACCACCCTGTAAGTGCCAATGGGGGTGCCCAATCCCCGTCAGCTACAGCTCCACAAAACAACATTCAGGTGGCATGCTGGGAGCCCACCCAGTGTGCCAAATGTCCCTGTAAAAAGAAAAACTGTCCTCATGTATTTTTTTTATCTCTGTAAACAAGAAAATGGTCCCTTGTCGAGTCCGCAGCCCCTCCACCAACCCGCCCCCACCCTCTGCGCACCCTACCTCCCCACACCCCTCACCCCATACTTACCCTCCAGAGTCTGGCGTGATGATCTTCGTGGACCGGGAACAAGTCTGCACTCTTCAAAGCCGACCTCGAACTGAGGAAATGCTTGTAAGCTGTATAATGGCATAAATAGGGTTTTTTCAACTTTGGTGCATATCTTGGGCATTTTGGGAATTCTGGCACCAAATTTTCAACATGAGGGTTTTGGGACCCCTCCTCATGAATTCAGCCGCTGTCATGGTGTTATTCAGTCCGAAAGGTGATTTTGCAGTCACTGCATTGGAATCACCTTCGGGACCAATTAATGAAATGACAGTGCCAGTGTTCATGGTGGGCTCTCAAAAGCCTATGTTGCAATCCAAAAATGACCGCTTTACTTAGTGTGCATTATGCTATTGTTACGCGACGCCGTAGCTTGCCATAAATTTGCAATATTTTCACTTCAGATTTTCAACATTGGCATTTTATGCACCTCCTTATGAACAGTACAGCTGTTATTTTCATATCCTGGCGAAATGTGTTTTCGCACTTCGCGCAGAATAGCGCGGTCACTGTGGGAAATCAGTGTTCAGGGATAGAATAAGAAACAGTGATACTGTTCATGAGCAGAGGTCCTAAAATGCCTATGTTAAAATTTTGTGATGACAGTCCATAAAATGACTTTGTTACGACCGTATTACGAGTTTGCATGCACACTGTAACTTGGCAAATTTTTTATATTTTCATCCAGATTTTCAACATTGCCATTTTTCCACACCTACTTATGAACAGTACAGCTGTCATTTTACACAACCTGGCCAAAATGTGTTTTAGATTTTCAACACTGGTATTTTTCCACCTCCTTATGAACAATACAGCTGTCATTTTTCATATCCTGGCGAAATGTGTTTTGCGCTTTGGGAAATCAATGTTTGGGACAGAATAAGATCGAGCAAGTGAGAGAGGGGAGCAACCGAGCTCAACTAAGCTCTGTTGGGACTGCTGTGGATTTCTTTTGGGCAGAAAAGGAGCCAAGCGGGCAGGAGCCCAGTACAAAAGGCATCCTTCAGCGCTGGGAGAAACAGAACTAGCAAGTGAGGAAGAGGTAGTGAGTGAGCTCAGCAGAGCTTACAGTATCAGGACTGCTGCAGATTTCTTTGTGGGCGAAAAAGGCACCAATACTGGCTGAAGCCCAGTTCAAAGGGCAGCCTGCAGCACCGGAAAAACAGAATGAGCGAGTGAGAGAGGGAGCGAGCAAGCCCAGTGAGCTGTGTCGAACTGCTGCAGATTTCTGTGGGCAAAAAGATGCTAATGTAGGCAGGTGCCCAGTAAAAAGGGCAGCCTGCAGTGTCGGGAGAAATAGAATGAGCGAGTGACAGAGGGAAGTGAGCAAGCTCAATGGAGCTCTGCCTGGACTTTAAGTTGCACACCCTCCCACCCAGGGTCCTCAGTTGTACTATATTACAGCAGGGTCTCTGGAGTGGAGACAAAGCAATGATTGGATACTTTTAGGATTTCTGTAATAATACATATTTATTTGTTCTGTTTATTTCTCTAAGTGAGCTGAGTAATACTTGGAGTACAATAGGATTTCTAACTGGGCTAAGTGAAACTATATGAGAGCTGAGAACAAAAGTATGGTAGCTGAGGGGTGAAAACGGACAAGGAGGCTTTAGGATTGCTACAGTAATACAGTATCTAATGGATGAGATTTGAGACTGAATTAACCCATTCGGCAAGGCATCAGTAAGGGACTAGTGTGGGGGGGCAGGAATTTGAGTAAATAAGGGCCTAACCTTTGTAGTAGGGTACAGAACATGGGAGTAACAGCCAATAACATAAGATGGGGCCCAAAATGGGGCAGGTGCCACATGTCCATAGGGTGGCTATCTTTGAAAGGGTGGTGGCGTGTGTGGGGTGTGGGTCCACCATGATCCTGGACTGGGCTTGGAGGATGGAGGGGGTGTATGGTCTGCAGATGATTGGCTAGTTTGAGGGAGGAACTGTGGAGGTTAGGGAGGAGTCTAAGTGGCAGGGCAGATGAGTAAGGTAGGCATCCTGGGGGATAGGGGATGGCAAAGAGGACAGAGCAAGAACAATTAGGAGTGAAACCGACTCCAGTATCAGTGGTACTGCTATCTCCTTCACAGTTCTTTTAATATCTTTGGGTGTATGCCATCTGGTCCCATCGCTTTGTCCACCTTCAATTTAGTCACCTCCTTCAGGATTCTTCTGCCTGTCAATCAATCAATCAATCAATCACTTTATTTAACCAGGCATAAATGCCTGTGAATGGACTATTGTCCACTTCTTCACGCCTTTGCAACTACTGTACTCCTGTGGCCCTTTCCCTTCCCCTTTTCTGCATGCTTAACAAAAAGACACAGTGGATGTTGTGAGGGGGCCTGACAGTTCTTAGGCATGGTACTTTCACTTTCCAATACCTAAACAGCACATATAAGCAAGCAACATTCGGCATAGACAAATGCTTGTTTTCAAATTAAGTTCATATTGAAAATGAAACCTTTTTCCCTTTATCTAAATAAGATGGTAAATATATGTTCTCCCTGGGAATCAAAACTCTGACCTTTGCTTGTAAAGCAGAGATATATTCAGTGTACCACCTGAGGCCCTAGCTCAAAGGCTGATCTAGTCTTTAAGATCATGTAGTTTGAGGCTAAGTATATACAATATAGGAAGAAATAAGTGGAAGGGGACGGAAGATGGTAAAAACATGTATATAGCCACTGCGTAACATTTGACTATTGCTGATTTATTATTTGAACAGTATTCCAGGCAGACTGGAGTCAATCCCAGCCAAAGCACTCATTCTTTATCTCTTCCCTTAGGGATTGAGGTTGGACTTTTTGTGGAGGAGTACAGATGGTATTTTTTCCCATTATCTAAATAAGATAACAAATATGTTTTTGTTTTGGCCACTTTCTCATCTGCAGTTTATCGGTGCCATGCACTAAAGTGAATCCATTTGGAAGTGGAGCTTCAAAGGTGTTCAGTAAGGAGGTGGCATCCATGTGGGGATTGAGGTGGGCCTCCTAGGTGGGAAATTTGAGAAGGGCTTCCATGTTGGTGATTTAAGTTTGGGTATTGATGTGAAGTATTGGAGGCAGGACTTCTAGGTGGGGATTGGAGGCGGGCTTCTATGTGAGGTACTGGACAGCTTCTATGTGGGGAGGTGAACAATCTGTGAGAAGAGCAGAGTGTGTGCGATTGTTCAATACCATTGTTCATGTGTCGGTTGTGGATTCAAACCCATCGTTCATTGGTCATTCGGTTTGTAGCTCAGTGCTCTAACTACTAGGCTATACTGTCTGCATAGCTTACTAGCAGGTTTTTGAAACTAATAGTTGCAGCCTATAGGAAGTAATAAGGGAAGAGTATGGTAAAAGCATGAGTACATGGGGCATGGTCTAGCACTAAACCAGAATGGCTGCTTAATTTGTTTGCTCCTCGGATACAGGATAATCTGTCGAAATCCTACAGAGTAGAAGCCTTGGACTGGACTAAAAGGGATGCCTTTTGACAGAATACTACAACTATTTACTAATTTTTGTGGCTTTGGCATCTAAATTTCCTACCTGAGCTCCTTTCCTTGGCTGCATTGCCGAGCGATTCATTGGGCCTGCAACATGGCCTCCTTCACAACCGCAGCAGCAGAAATGACCAAAAACAGAACAGATGTTGGCCTAGCTCTTACAACAAATGTTCCAACGAACTTTTGCTTTTACAATAACACCCAAACACTGCAAGCAATCGAGGGCAGAATTTTTCATGGAACAGAGAATTAGCTTGCAAGAACGGCTCTGGTATCAAATGACTGCAGCTATATGAAGACAAGCTAGGGCCATCACATACCTGCAGGAGAAAGTCGACAATCTTGAAAAACAGGAGCCATCAAACAATCTCAGGTTCATTGGTTTCCCAGAGGGTGCAGAACAGAAAGACTGCATTAAATTCCTTCAGTCCACTCTCCTCAGCCATTGGGCCTCCCCACGGTACTGCCCTACCAACTGAATGGGTGCATCAATCACTAGCACCCCTCCTAAACCAAGGATAGGCCCAGGCCACCCCTGGCTCATTTTCTAGATTTCTGACAGAAAGAGGCCATCTCCACTACAGCACAGAATAAGGGTCAGCTCATTTGGCAAGAAAATAAAATACAAATATATCAAGATAACTCGAGAGTTGTCCAGCACTGGAAAGCTTATTCAGAAGGGCGAGATTGCTGCACAAATTGGGCATACCGTTCTCTCTAACATATCCAGTCACAATGAGAATTATTATCAATGGATCCCCGCTGCTTTTTGCCAACCCAGATAATTTGCAGGACTTTCTGGAAAACTTACCCAGTGGAGTTTGGTACACTGGGAAGCCCAGGAAGACAAGGGAGCAACTCATCACAGTCAGTGCAGCCTAATGAGCCTGCAGATGCACCACAGCACACGAAGACTCCACCGGTACAAACATTTAAATGAGCTTTTCCACCCAGGAATAGGAAGAGACACACCTCCCACAGACACAAAAGGAGAATCCATCTGGCAGAGAGTGCTCATGCTGAAAGCCAGAGAAGTGGATTGCCTCTGATAAAGATGAGACCGGCCTTTTATTGAATTGATTTGCACCACTCCAGGATGATCCAGCAATGGATTGTGAGCCCATCAATGTTGACACCACTCTGCAATCTCTTGAACTTCGCCTGCATCTCCACATACCAGTTCATTGGCTGAAGTTGCAGCAGCTCATCCAGGGCTGTGTTTACACAGATACGTCCATAGGCTTGAAACTCAGGGTGCCCCCCACCACTGACCCGTGCACCAGGCGTGTCCCCCACACACACACACACATATACACACCCCTCCCTGCCATGTCCTGCTGAGTTACATCCACACCACAGAGTCCCTTCCTGGTCCACTCATACCCTTTTGAAAGCTAAACTTGTATAAAACTTTACCAGAATATGAATATTTTACAGTCAAAATGATAAAATTCCTTTTAATAAACTGTTTACACTTATTTAGAGGTGGGAATAAAACAGTCTATCAGCACACAAGCAAGCACAAACACTGCTTATTTATGCATTTGATCTAAACAAGGCCAAACAATGTGAATTCTTATTCAGAGTCTCCTGGTTAGAAAAAAGTAATGCACTGAACAGAACAAAAGTCACTTTTACCTAAATGGTCCGAGTTCAATCACTGCAAGTCATTCAGGGTAGCATTTTAAGGCTAAACTAAAGTTAGTGTCATAACAGATAAGCTGCAAGAATAAATGCACTGCCCAAAACTCCCGTTTAACTTCTTTAGGAGTTAGAGGAAAACAAATCTGCAGGTCATGAGGTCATGGATGGTGGGGGGCATTTTAAAATGGAGGCTAGTTGTTAAACTTTTTTATCCAAGTGGTCCAAGGTCAGGGGCAGCATTTTGTTACTAAGTGTGGTGATAACATTATTGAAGAATAAAAGCTACTGTAGTGCCAGTCAGTGTCACTGTCTGATAATACAGAACCTGTGGGTAAACAGTCTGAACTCTGAAGCTGCTGCTATCAATTTAATTTACAGGAGAAAAAAATTCACTGCAGGTCATGGGGTTGGGAGGTAGCATGCATCCTGAACTTTCTAAAAAAAATAGATACACTACAGGTCAACCAGGAGCAGCATTTATTTTTGTTGCTATATAACACAGACAACAAAATAAGCTTCAAACAAATTGTCAGACGATGTTTGTGCAATAAAGCAAAAATGGTACCTGATATGCCTTGAATGATTCTGTGGGAAGGTAGATAGTCTGGCAAGTTGCAGGCAGCAGTTATTTATCAGAGAAGCCGACCGACAGGACACGGCGACCCAGTCCGTCTAACTAGTTGTGATGAATGATGCATATGTTGATTTGGAACACACCTAGTCTACAGCTTGCCTCACACACACGCTGGCTGGCACTGCTCACTCAAAAGATGAAGTACAGTTCTGTTTACTTACTAAAGTAAAGTGGGTCTGGTGCTGACTGTGTGAGTCTCAGTGACCTCTCGACTTGCTTTCAAACTTCTCCCGACCAGACCGGCCATGACTACTGGGCTGGTGGCACTGTCTGCACTCACTGTCTGGCAAGGAAAGTCCCTCTCAGTCCTTGCTCTCCAGCCTACCCTACTCCTCCACGCTTGCTCAGTCAGGTCAGGAGAGGACGGAGGATTTTAATTTCTTTCACTTCAGTCCACAATACAGTTAGTTGGGCTAAAATTAAGTAGCTGTAGCTGGCTGATCTAGCTGCTCCAGACTAGTACTACCATACCTCTCAACTGTCCCTGATTTTCAGGGATGTCCCTGATTTTGCCTCAAAATTTTAGTCTGTCCCTCCTAAAATTGTGTTTCTGTGACCAAACAGTGGGGTTGTAAGCACAAAATAATGTCAAACATTAAAATTACAGACTTGTTCTTCCTTAGAAAATGCATTTTACAGCATCCTTATTCTACCAGCTTCCTGAGTGGATACCATCAATTTTGAAGATGTGTCCTGATTTTTTAAGACTTGTCCCTGATTTTTGAGGGCAGGAGGTTGAGAGGTATGAGTACTACCGCTCCGCATCTGCTGCTTTCTTCAGACTCCCGAATCTCAATCGCAGTCACTTGGCTTGTCTGCGATGGTGACTCTCCCAGACAGAGACCCAGTGGACTTGAAGACACAGCAGCTTGTGGCTTGTGGCTTGTGGCTTGCAGTGCTCTCTCTCTCTCTCTCTCTCGCTCCTCTCTTCTTCCAATTCCGGCTGGCAGAGTGGTGGTTGATACAGTTATCCTTCTATCTTCCAAGTACTTTGCTATACTTGTACTGGGGCCATTTAAACTTGCCACCTCTTACACAGAGCAGCGCCAATGAGGAGGATGCACAGCACAGTATCGCCCTCTGGACCTAATTGAAATCCTAAATCACAAGGTCCGTGGATCACTGCTGATTTGCTGAGGATAATAGTTTCATACGGGGAGGAGTAGAGCGGGTGGGACACCAACAGTCGGGTAAGTACATTCATGTCAGCATCAGTCAGGGTCAGGGTCAGCCATTGCCTAAGTGGGGGCAGCAGCAGTCATTTACATTGATGTCACATCATCCATTGCCTAAGGGGAGGGGCTTGTCATCAGCACAACAGCAGGTGCGATAAGCATTTATGTCTGTCACGACAAAGGGAGGGCAGGGAACCAATTGTTTAAATGACGCTGGCAGGGGTCACTTAGTAGGGTCTGAACTGGAACATCTTTAGACTTTGTGTCTTTTTGTTTTGTTTTGTTTTAGCAAGACATACTGGCAGACAACACAAGCAGCCAGCTCAGAAAAAACTTTTATTTTTTCTGCTGCCTAATTTGCAGGTGCCCTAAATGGCTGGTGCCCCTAGGCTGCAGCCTAGTTAGCCTATGCACAAAACGGCCCTGAGCTCATCCCTTTCACCTGCAGGAGGACCCAGAAGACCACTCCTTCCATGCAGTGGCTTATTTGGAAGGGATGGAGGGAGGAGAACAACAGCAGATGCGGAGCTCCAGCAGAGCAGATTATCCTTGAATTGGTCAAGATAATTACTGGGAGCCACTATAGAGATTGGAGGTTAATGAGTGGTGGAGGGTACTGTTAAATTTAATTTGGCCCTAATTCCAACATGGGCCTCCCTGGTATCTTCCCCATTTTCTCCAACTTCAGTATGGGCTGGACTAACTTGAACTCATATATTTCTCCTTTTGTGACCTGTTGCAGCCTTTATGATGCATTGTACAGTGAACTGCCTACTTACACAGGATGTCATTGATTGTATGGAACCATGACTGACATCTGGTCTGGTTAAGATGGGTGGGGTTTGTAACAATTATATTAGTGGCAGTGGGCACCCTCTGACTGCATTTTCTCATAATAGCCCCCAGTTGCTTATAAGTGTGTATCTACTCCTTGGGATCTGTAGCAGTAATAGCATGGTGGGTATAAATGCTACTTATACGTAATGCAGGGGTGGAAGCGGACTATGCTGGAACTATATTACATAAATTAGCTCTGCATTTATGCATCACCACCTGTGGATCTAGGCAATGATTAGCCTGTTTTGCTTCTAGACGGGGTGGCCTTGAGGATGGGAGGTTGTAAGGCCCAAGATGGAGTTTTTCCTCTTATAGGAGCTCTTCTGGGTGGATATGGGAATGCCTGATCGGAGGAGTAGCCTAGTGCCTCCTCCCTATCACAGAATCTCCCTATTTTAATGCCTCATCATGGTGCTTTAGTGTCTGATGACCTCTCTGTTGTTTACCCCATGAGCAGTTCCCATCCTCCATAGAAGAGGATGCCATCCCTCCCCATGAGGAAGGGATGTGACCTTGGCCAGTACCGATGGTCCTTTATCTCTCAGCTCGTCAAGAAGGATTACTCATTAGTGTTGAGTCTTCTCGTTATGGTTTATTGTTATGTTACAGTTTGGGCCATTTGCCCAGTTTGTTTATATCAAATAGAAACAAACCAGGTAGATGTTTGGCATATTCATATAACTGAGACAAGATGGTATCTAAGAACCAGTCAGAAATGCTTAGTAGGGACACTATGAGTGGGAGGTCATGGTTGCTTGCAGTCATTGGGATATTTCACCATTTAATCCCTCAACACAGTATACAACCCAACCGGGATAATGGGTGATGTTCATGCATACACCTGGAACATGGTGGGCCTTAACACCTCAGTTAAACTAGTACTGGTGTTAGCTCACTGAAACAACTCGTGCCACCATTGCCTTCCTTCAAGAAATGAAGTTTACTAAGCTGGACCATGATAAGCTAGTGAGGAACTGGGTGGGGCAGGTGTTTTCCTTCTCTGCCCTTCCAAGAAAAGTGGAGTAGCTATTCTCCTGCAAAAACTTTGAAATGGATCCTGGTCCACACTAAGCGGGACATACAGCGGAGGTGAGTTATGGTCTCCTTAGACACCCTGAAAGGTTCACTTCTTCTGGTGAATGTGTACGGTCCAAATGAAGACACCCGGGATTTTTCATGGAGTGGCACAAGCAATTAGTGCTCTGGCTCAGCCCTCCACTTCAATCATTGTTGGGGAAGACTTTAATCTACTGCTAGACCCCTGACAAACCGTAGCTCAGCCGCTCCAGATTATCACTCTAAAGCGCAGATGTCAGTTAAGCAAACTATGTCAGATCTTGGTCTCCAGGAAATTTGGAGGATGTTTCACCCTTGGGACAGGGACGTTACTTTTTTTCGTGGTACACAACACATACAGTAGGTTAGACTATTGGTTAGTCTCCCCACCATTGCACAAGTGAACATTGGGACAAAGATAGCACCAATGATTATCTCAGACCACCTGCACATTCTATGGGGATCCCAGACTACCCCTAGCACCTCTTGGAAACTGGACCTACTTCTCCTTCAAGACTCTGCTATCAAACAGTGGTTCCTCTCAGCAGATTTCCCACTACTCAGCGGAAAATCCGACCACTGACACTTCTCCAGCTAATACCTCGGAAGCTCTGAAAATAACTCTCAGGGGTGCCATTATAGGGTATGTGGCCAATAGACGTAGGCAACAGGAGTAACTCCTTAAATCACTTGAGGAACAGTTGTGAGCAAAAAGTAATGTAAGTGAAACAAACCTCCCATTTCAACCATCACTCCCGCTCGGCCAGAAAGTATTAATCTTAAGTTAGAGATAAATGAACTGTTGGCTCGCAAGGCCGAGATAGTGATAATCCACCTAAAACATAAATTCTAGGAAGGTGGGAGAAGGAGGTAAGCTGCTTGCATACAGGTTATGGAAGCAGCAGGCGTAAAGGTATATACCTGGACTGAGAGATGCCTCTGGGCCTACCAGCACAGCTGCAGAAAAATTTACATCATCATGCAGCAATATTGTGCCACATTGTACAAGTCAACTAGAGTTATGGATCAGGATCCGGTGCAACAATTTCTCACCTTTCTAACACTCCTTAAACTTTCACCACAACTCAGAGATAGTCCTGAGGTTCCATTTCCCTATGGAGGTAGAAGAGGCAATTAAGGCTATGAATAATGGGAAAGCTCCCGGAGGAGATGGATTTCAGTTGAGGCCTGGCAATTAGTACACTCACAAATTGCTCCCCTCCGTAATCAGGTATTTAATGAGGCACTGGACAATGGATGCCTCCCTCCTACCCTCTGGGAGGCTATTATAACTATATTCCCAAAAAGGGAAGGACCATACCCTCCTCCTCCAGTTACTGTCCAATATCCCTTATTAACACAGACAGTAACATTTTTGCTAAAATACTTGCAGCCCGTTTAGGCCCCTTCTCCGTCCCTTATACATCCATCCCAGGTGGGCTTTGTGCCTGGTCGATACAGTAGAGATCATATTCGCTCATACTGAACCTCCTTTACCATGGCAGACTATTCCCACTTCAGTGGCTGCTGTGGCTTTCGACTCGGAAAGCCTTCCATTCCTTGGAGTGGAACTATCTGGCATTGGTCTTGCAGCATCTGGGTCTTGGTGAACGGTTTAGAGGATCAGTTGGCCCTCTATCACAGACTCTCAGCCAGGGTCCTCACTAATTCCACCCTGTCAGACCCCTTCCTTCTGGGTAGAGGTACCAGACAGGGATGTCCCTCTCCCCTATGCTTTTGTTCTCTGCAGTGGAGCCCTTGCAGCAGCCATCCAGCAACACCCTGCTATACAAGGCATTACTATTGGAAGCATTTCTTACAGCACACTTATGCATGCTGATGACTTGCTGGTTCCATTGGGAAATGCCCAGCATCCCTCTGTGTCCTAATCATCCTCCTGACAGAGTTGGGTATTCTGGACTGAAAATTAATCAAAGATGGAAGTTCTTCCCTTAAATACCCTGTGCATCCCGCCTTAATAGCCCCATTTGGATTGCATTGGTCCTCTGAAGAGCTGGTCTACCTGGGCATTCATATTACCCCAGATCTCTTTAAGCTGTGGGACATCAACTTGTGGCCACTGCTGGCTGAACTTGGGACAGAGCTGGACAGATGGTAGTCCTTGCATCTTAAGCTAGCAGGGAAAATTGAGCGATCAAAATTATCTCTGCACCCAAGCTGCTGTATGTCATTTTGCATATTCCACTAAAGCTCCCACCCTGGTGGACTAGCACCATTGATAAACTTTTGAACAAGTTTATCTGGAACAATAAAACCACTCTACAGTAGGAACAAGTTAAGGTAGCTCTGGAGGGAGGGTGGCTGGGGTCTGCCATGGAGAAGGCTATAAGTGGGCCTACTCCATTGCACAGAGATTGAACTGGTTTAGCCCTAGAGGTATATCTCCCCAGAATGGGTTTTCATGGAATGAGCATCCATCCTAGTCTCCAGTTTATCAGTGTTGATATGCAGCCCTTTCCTAAGAACTTAAAGGCCACCCAACCATAACACCAGCTGTTAAAATTTGGAAAAAGGTATATGCAAAATTGCAGGTGGATCCCCTCCCCATAACTGGACTCCCATTTGGGACAATGCTCAGATACAGGTGGAGTACAAATACCTCCACTGGGATCACTGGCAGAAATGCGTATTGAAACCCTGGGGATGTTCTGCAGGAGATGGTCAAATAATGAAATCCTTCCAGGACTTGTCCTTAGAAAAGGACTAGGTAGAACTGACTTCTGGAGATACTTGCAACTCTGCAGCTCAGTCACAGCATATTTGAGAACTTCCTCTCAGATGCGCCCCAAGCAGCTAAACTGACAAACTGGCTTTCCCTTACTAAGGGCAAGCTAGTCAAACATGTGCAGAACTCCAGATTTGCTTCCATCCCAATCACAGGCTGCAAACATAAATGGAAATGGCTCTGCAAACCTCTATAACAGATAGCCTATGGACACTTTGCTGGCAACAGGCCAACGTTACATAACCAGATATGAGGAGCAAATTCATACAAAATACGATAATTCATCATTTTGTAGGACACCATTAGTGTTTCATAAGAACAAGCTCCTAGATACCAACCTCTGTTGGAGGTGTCAGATCAAACCAATGATTTATTACATATCCTCTGGTCCTACTTGCTGATTCTTCCTTTGGAATGCAGCAATAGAGCTGGCATCCTGGGTCACAGGTTTTAAACTGGGGCAAGATCCTTTTTGTGGATCCTGGGTATTCCACCCAGCCAACCGAAGCTTACCCGAGCACAACAACGCTCGGTAGCTCTTTAAGCATCAAATAAAATGATTGATCTTAACTCAATGGAGAACTACTGATGACTCCTCTTTGGCTGACCTTCTTACCTCCCTCCAAAGATAGCATCCTAGACCAGATGTCTCATGTCATCGCTAATTCCTCCTAAATTTTACACTTGCTGGGCTCCCTCCTATCATATCTGAAACCTCAAACTTGCCTTTCCTCAGTTATACTGATTCTCAAATCTTGTTCCCCTTAAGCTACACTACGGGTTCTTGATCCCTCACTAGACCGTGTCCTTTTAGGGTTACATATGCCATTAGCTGAGCAAGACTAATGTTGACCTGGTTCAATAGATATAAATATGTTAGGGTTTAATTATCTTACAGGTGGGTAGAAGTCTGCCATGGGGAAGTGAAATTTAGATTCTCCCTTTGCTCAGTGAAACTAACCCTAGCTCCTACCCGGTAGGTTAATCTTACATGTTTAGTACTCTTCATTATTACAGAACTGGTATGTATATCTAATTGTATCTTATTGTTTTCTCTCACCCTGAAATAGTAAAGTTGCATTCATGATTTATAATTGTACTAGTCATACTGTAGTGAATTTAACAAAATCAATGAAAAGCATTAACTAAAAAAGCATGAGTATAGCTACTGTATAATTCTTGAATATTCTTCATAAGATGGTAAATATGACTTCTCAATTTGAATCAAACCTTGCAAAGCCAAAACACATTCAATGTGTCACCTGAAACCCTTGTTCTATGGCTGTCCTAGTCTTTTATAACATGTAGTTTTGAACAAACTACAGCATTGGAAATACTAAGGAGAAAGGGTTGGTAGCTGGTAAAGTATTTTTTTCAAAAAAGACTACTTTTACCACTGTTCTAATTATTCTTTCTTTGAGTGGATGAATAAGTATTTTTTAAATATTAAGTCCATGCTCAAAATGAAACTGTGTTTTTCCCCCTATCATAATAAGAAGGCAGCTGTATGTTCTCCTGGGAATGAAATCAGCAATCCATTGCTTATAAGGTAAGGACATATCCAGTGTACCACCTGAACTTGTTTGCTTAAAAGCTGTTCTAGTCTTTAACAGCATGTAGTTTGAGGCTAAGTATATACAATATAGGAAGGAATAAGTGGAAGTGGATGGTAGATAGTGAAAACGTGTATAGCCACTGCATAATATTTGACTATTGCTGATTTATTATTTGAACCATATTCTAGGCAGACTGAAGTCAATTCTATGTGGGGGATTGGAGGTGGGGCTTCCAGTTTGAGGCTAAGTATATAAAAGTATTAGAAGTACTAAGGAGAAATGGTTTGTAGCAGGTAAAAGAATATTTTCTCTTCTAGAAAGATGACCTTCACCACTATTTTCATTATTATAACTCCTTGACACCAAAGATTATCATTGAGCAGAAGAACAACTTTTTTATATTAAGTCCCTGTTCAAAATGAAACAGCTTTTCCCCTTTATCTAAATAAGATGGCAATATTTCTCCCTGGGAATCAAATCTCTAGTCTTTGCTTGAAAGGCAAGACATATCCAACATACCACCTGAAAGCATAGCTCAAAGGCTGATCTAGTCTTTAAGACCATGTAGTTCGAGGCTAAGTATATACAATATAGGAAGAAATAAGTGGAAGGGGATGGAAGATGGTAAAAACATGGTACTAGCCACTCGTAATTTTGACTACTGCTGATTTATTATTTGAACCATATTCTAGGCAGACTGGAGTCGATCCCAGCCAAGGCACTTATTCTTTATCTCTTCCCTTAGGGATTGGAGGTAGGACTTTTGTGGAGGAGTACAAATGGTATTTTTTCCATTATTTAAATAAGATGGCAAATATATGTTTTTTTATTTTCATTGGCCCTTTCCCATCTGCAGTTTATCAATGCTGTAACTAGAGAGCAACCCACCTGGAAGCATGGCTTCAAAGGTGCTAGGTACTGGAGACTGGGCATCCATGTGTGGAATTGGAAGTGGGGCTCCTAGGTGGGAAAGTTGAGGAGGAGCTTCCATTTTGGGGATTTAAGAGTGGGGCTTCTAGATGGGTACTGGAGGCAGGGTTTCTATGTGGGGATTGGGTGGGGCTTCTATGTGGGGGATTGAAGGCATTGCTTCTAGGTGGGGTACTAGGCGTGTCTCTAAGTGTGGTATTGGAGGCAGGCTTCTAAGTGGGATTGGATGCAGGGCTCAAAGTGGGGTATTGGAGGTGGGGTTTTCAGGTGAGGTATTGGAGGTGGGGCTTCTATAAGGAGGACTAGAGGGTGGGGCTTCTATGTGAGGTATTGGAGGCAGGGCTTCTGGGTGGAGTATTGGAGGTGGGAGCTTCTTGTTGGGTGATTGGAGATGGGGCTCCAAGATGGGGTATTAAGGGCAGGCTCTTATATGAGACTTGAGGCAAGGCTTCTTGGAGGGAATTGGGTGTGGGAGCTTCTAGATGGGGAGTTTGGAGGAATGACTTCTAGGTGAGGTATTGGAGGCAGGGCTTCTATGTGGGGATTGAAGGTGGGGCTTTAGGTGGGGCTTCAAGGTGGGGATTGGAAGTGGGGCTTCTCATTGGGATTCGAGCAGGCCTTCTGGGTGAGATATTGGAGGTGGGGCTTTTATGTGGGGGATTGAAGGTGTGGCTTTAGGTGGGATTATTGAAGGCAGAGCTTCTAGGTGGGAAGTGGAGGTGGGGCTTCTAGGTGGCATTGGAGATGGGGCTTCTGGGTGGGGTACTGAGGCAGAGGCTTCTATGTGAGGGATTGAGGCAGGGCTTCTTGGTGGATTGGAGGCAGGGCTTCTAGGTGGGGTTATTAGAGGTGGGTCTTCTAGGTGGGGTTATTGGAGGTGGGGCTTCTAGGTGGGGATTGGAGGTGGGGCATTATAGGCAGGGTTTCTATGTGGTTTATTGGAGGTGGGGCTTCTCTGTGAGAGATTGGAGGTGCGCTTGGTGGAGGTGGAGGGGGGCTTCTATTTGGGGATAGAAGGGGCTTCTATTTGGGATTGGAGGCAGGGCTTCTAGTTGGGGATTGGAGATGGGGCTTTAGGTGAGGTAGTGTAGGCAGGGCTCTATGTGGGGACTGGAGGTGGGGCTTTTAAGTGAGGTATTGGAGGCAGGACTTCTGGGTGGGGGATTGGAGGTGGGGCTTCTAGGTGGGAATGGAGGTGGTGCTTCTATGTGGGAGATTGGAGATGAGGCTTCTAGGTGGAATATTAGAGGTGTGGCTTCTATGTGGGTATTGGAGGCAGGGTTTTTGTGAGAGATTGCAGGTGGGGCTTCTTGGTGGGGGATTGGAGGCAGAGCTTGTATTTCAGGGGATAGGAGGGGCTTCTATTTGTGGGATTGGAGGAGGGGCTTTTATGTGAGGGTTGGAGGTAGGGCATCTAGTTGGGGGATTGTAGGCGAGGTTCTAGGTGAGGTATTGGAGCAGGGCTCAATGTGGGGGACTGAGGTGGGGCTTTAGGTGAGGTATTGGAGGCTGGGCTTTTAGGTGGGAGATTGGGTGAGGCTTCTAGGTGGAATATTAGAGGTATGGCTTCTCTGGGGGGTTGGAGGCAGGGTTTCTATGTGAGAGATTGGAGGTGGGGCTTCTTGGTGGGGGATTGGAGGTGGGGCTTCTATTTGAGGGGATGGGAGGGGCTCTATTTGGGGTTGCAGGCAGGGCTTCTAGTTGGGGGATTGGAAGTGGGGCTTCTGGGTGAGGTATTGAGGCAGGGTTTCAATGTGGGGGACGGAGGCAGGGTTTTGAGGTGAGGTATTGGAGGCAGGACTTCTAGGTGGGGGATTGAGGTGGGGCTTCTAGGTGGGGATTGGAGGTGGGACTTCTAGGTGGGGTTATTGGAGGTGGGGCTTCTAATTGGGGAGTTGGAGGTGGGCTTCTAGTTGAGGTACTGGAGGCAGGGCTTGAATGTGGGACTGGAGGTGGGACGCCTAGGTGGGGGGATTGGAGATGGGCTCTAAGGGGAGATTGGAGATGGGGCTTCTAGGTGAGGTATTGGAGGCAGGGCTTCTAGGTAGGGATTGAGGCAGAACATCTATGTGGGGTTATTGGAGGTGGGGCTTCTAGGTGGAGTATTAGAGGTGTGGCTTCTATGTGGGATATTGGAGGCGAGGTTTCTATGTGAGAGATTGGAGGTGGGGTTCTTGGTGAGGATTGGGGTGGGCTTCTATTTGGAGGATTGGAGGCAGGGCTTCTAGTTGAGGGCTTGGAGGTGAGGCTTCTGGGTGGTATTGGAGGCAGGGCTTCTATGTGGAGACTGGAGGTGGGGCTTTTAAGTGAGGTATTGGAAGCAGGACTTCTAGATGGGGATTGGAGAGTGGGGCTTCTGGGTGGGGAATGGAGGTGGTGCTTCTGGGTGGGAGATTGGAGATGGGGCTTCTGGGTGGGGTATTAGAGGCAGTGCTTTTATGTGAGGTATTGGAGGCTGCACTTCCTGGTGGGGATGGAGTGGGGCTTCATAGGCAGGAGCTTCTATGTGGAGTATTGGGTGGGGCTTCTAGGTGGAGTATTAAAGGTGTGGTTTCTATGTGGGGTATTGGAGGCAGGGTTTCTGTTTGAGAGATTGCAGGTGGGGCTTCTTGGTGGGGGATTGGAGGAAGGGATTCTTTTGAGGATAGGAGGGGCTTCTATTTGAGGAATTGGGGTAGGGATTTATGTGGGGTTGGAGGCAGGGCTTCTGAGTTGGGGGATTGTAGGTGAGGTTCTAGGTGAGGTATTGGAGGCAGGGCTTCTATGTGAGGGACTGAGGTGGGGCTTTTAGGTGAGTATTGGAGGCTGGGCTTTTAGTGGGGGATTGGAGGTGGGACTTCTAGGTAGGGATTGGAGGTGGGGCTCTAGGTGGAGTATTGGATGCAGGGCTTTGATGTGGGGACTGGAGGCAGGACGTCTGGGTGGGGACTGGAGATGGGGCTTCTAGGTGAGGTGTTGGAGGGGGCTTCTAGGTGGGGGCTGGAGGTGGGACATCTAGGTGGGGGATTGGAGATGGGCTTCTTGGTGGGAGATTGGAGATGGGGCTTCTAGGTGAGGTATTGGAGGCAGGGCTTCTAGGTGGGGATTGTAGGCAGGACATCTAGGTGGGGGATTAGAGTGGGACTTCTAGGTGGGAGATTGGAGATGGGGCTTCTAGTTGGGGTGTTGGAGGCAGTGCTTCTATGTGAGGAATTGGAGGCTGGGCTTCTTGGTGTGTGGGAATTGCAGGTAGCGATTCTACATGGGGTTATGAGAATTGGAGGCTTCTAGGTGGAATGTGGAGGTGTGGCTTCTTATGTGGAATTGTTGGGCAGGATTTCTATGTGAGAGATTGGAGGTGGGGCTCCTGGGTGGGGATTGGAGGTGGGCCTTCTAGGTAAGGTATTGGAGGCAGGGCTTCTGTGTGGGGACTTCAGGTGGGGCTTTTAAAAAGTGTGGGCAGGACTTCTGGGTGAGGTTGGAGGTGGGGCTTCTGGGTGGGGAATGGGTGGTTCTTCTATGTGGGAGTTTGGAGATGGGGCTTCTAATTGGGGTGTTGGAGGCAGTGCTTCTATGTGAGGTATTGGAGGCTGTGTAGCACCTGGTGGATTTATTGGAGGTGGGGCTTCTAGGTGGAGTATTAGAGGTGTGGCTTCTGTGGGGTATTGGAGGCAGGGTTTCTTTGTGAGAGATTGCAGGTGGGGCTTCTTGGTGGGGACTGGAGGCAGGAGCTTCTATTTGAGGATAGGAGGGGCTTTTATTTGGGGGAATGGAGGTGAGCTTTATCGTGAGTTGGAGGCAGGGCTTCTAGTTGTGGGATTGTAGGCGAGGTTCTAGGTGAGGTATTGGAGCAGGGCTTCTATATGGGGGAGTGAGGTGGGGCTTTTAGAGTGAGGTATTGGAGGCTGGGCTTTTAGGTGGGGATTGAGGTGGGGCTTCTAGGTGGGGATTGAGGTGGGGCTTCTAGGTGGAGTATTGAGGTAGGGCTTCAATGTGGGGGACTGGAGGCAGGATGTCTAGGTGGGGGATTGGAGATGGGGCTTCTGGGTGAGGTGTGGAGACAAGGCTTCTAGGTGGGGATTGGAGGCAGGACATCTAGGTGAGGATTGGAGGTGGGGCTTCTAGGTGGGAGATTGGAAGAGTTCTAGGTGGGGTGTTAGAGGCAGTGCTTCTATGTGAGGGATTGGAGGCTGGGCTTCTTGACGTGGAATTGGAGGTGGGTATTCAGGTGGGGTTATTGGAGGAGGGCTTCTATGTGAGGTATTGGAGGAAGGATTTCTATGTGAGGGATTGGAGGTGGGGCTTGGTGGGGATTGGAGGTGGGGCTTCTAGGTGAGGTACTGGAGGTGGGGCTTCTATGTGGGGACTGATGTGGGGCTTTTAGGTGAAGTATTGGAGGCAGGACTTCTAGGTTGGGGATTGGGGTGGGGCTTCTAGGTGGGATTGGAGGTGGGGCTTCTAGATGGGGTTATTGGGTGGGGCTTCTAATTTGGGGATTGGAGTGGGGCTTCTAGGTGGAGTATTGGAGGTGGGGCTTCTGGGTGAGTACTGGAGGCAGAACTTCTATGTGGGGACTGAGGTGAGGCTTTTAGGGTGAAGTATTGGAGGCAGGACTTCTAGGTGGGGGTTGGGGTGGGGCTTCTAGGTAGGGATTGGAGATGGGGCTTCTAGGTGAGGTATTGGAGGGGATTCTGAGTTGGGGGACTGGAGGTGGGATGTCTTGGTGGGGATTGGAGATGGGGCTTCTGGGTGGGAGATTGGAGATGTGGCTTCTAGGTGAGATAATGGAGGAAGATCTTCTAGGTGGGGATTGGAGGCAAGACATCTATGTGGGGGGTTAGAGTTAGGGTTTCTAGGTGGGAAGTGGAGATGGGGCTTCTGGGTGGGGTATTGGAGGCAGTACTTCCATGAGAGACTGGAGGCTGGGCTTCTGGGTGTGGGATTGGCGGTGGGATGTCTAGGTGGGAGATTGGAGATGGGGCTTCTGGGTGGGGTGTTGGAGGCAATGCTTCTATGTGAAGGATTGGAGGCTGGGCTTGGTGTGGAATTGGAGGCAGGGAATCTACATGGGGTTATTGGAGGCAGGGCTTCTAGGTGGAGTATTAGAGGTGTGGCTTCTATGTGGGGTATTGGAGGTGGGTTTCTATGAGAGAGATTGGAGGTGGGGCATCTTGGTGGGGATTGGAGGTGGAGCTTCTATTTGGGGGATAGGAGGGGCTTCTATTTGAAGGATTGGAGGAGCTTCTAGTTTGGGGATTGGAGGTGGGCCTTCTAGGTGAGGTATTTGAGGCAGGGCTTCTATGTGGGGACTGGAGATGGGGCTTTTAAGTGAGGTATGCAAGCAGGACTTCTAGGTGGGGGATTGGAGGTTGGGCTTCTGGGTGGGGAATGGAGGTGGTGCTTCTAGATGGGAGATTGAAGATGGGGCTTCTAGGTGGGGCTTTGGAGGCAGTGCTTCTTTGTGAGGTATTGGAGCTGCACTTCCTTGTGGGGGAAGTGGAGGTGGGGCTTCATGAGCAGGGGTTTCTATGCTGAGTATTGGAGTGGGGCTTCTATATGGTGTATTAGAGGTGTGGCTTTTATGTGGGAATTGGAGGCAGGGTTTCTCTGTGTGAGATTGCAGGTGGAGCTTCTTGGTGGGAGATTGGAGGAGGGATTCTTTTGAGGGGATAGGAGGGCTTCTATTTGGGGATTGGAGGTGAGAGGCTTTTATGTGGGGTTGGAGGCAGGGTTTCTAGTTGGGTGATTGTAGGTGAGGTTCTAGGTGAGGTATTGGAGGCAGAGCTTCTATGTGGGTGACTGAGGTGGGGCTTTAGGTGAAGTATTGGAGGCTGGGCTTCTAGGTGGGGGATTGAGGTGGGGCTTCTGGGTGGGGTTTGGAGGTGGGGTTCTACATGGGGTTATTGGGGTTGGGGCTTCTAGGTGGAATATTGGAGGTAGGGCTTCTAGGTGAGGTATTGGAGGCAGATCTTCTAGGTGGGGATTGGAGCAGGACATCTAGGTGGGGGTTAGAGGTGGGGTTTCTAGGTGGGAGATTGGAGATGGGACTTCTAGGTGGGGTGTTGGGCAGTACTTCTTTGTGAGGATTGGAGGCTGGGCTTCTAGGTGTGGGATTGGAGGTGGGGCTTTCTAGGTGGGAGATTGGAGATGGGGCTTCTAGATGGGGTGTTGGAGGCAGTGCTTCTATTTGAGGGATTGGAGGCTGGGCTTCTTGGTGTGGAATTGGAGGCAGGAATCTACATGGGGTTATGGAGCGGGCTTCTAGGTGGAGTATTAGAGGTGTGGCTTCTATGTGGGGTATTGGAGGCAGGGTTTCTATGAGAGAGATGGAGGTGGGGCTTCTTGGTGGGGATTGGAGGCAGGGCTTCTATTTGGGGGATAGGGGGGCTTCTAGGTGAGGTATTTGAGGCAAGGCTTCTATGTGGGGACTGGAGGTGGGCTTTTAAGGAGGTATTGGAAGCAGGACTTCTAGGTGGGGGATTGAGGTGGGCTTCTAGGTGGGGAATGGAGGTGGTGCTTCTAGATGGGAGAATTGAAGATGGGGCTCTAGGTGGGGTATTGGAGGCAGTGCTTCTATGTGAGTATTGGAGGCTGCACTTCCTGGTGGGGGAATTGAGGTGGGGCTTCATAGGCAGGCTTCTATGTTGAGTATTGGGTGTGGCTTCTGGGTGGGTATTAGAGGTGTGAAACTGTGTGGGGTATTGGAGGCAGGGTTTCTCTGTGAGGAGATTGGAGGTGGGGCTTCTAGGTGGGGTATTGGGCAGTGCTTCTGTGAGGTATTGGAGGCTGCATTTCCTGTTGGGGAATTGGAGGTGGGGCTTCATAGGCAGGGCTTCTATGTGTAGTATTGGAGGTGGTGCTTCTAGGTGGGAGATTGGAGATGGGGCTTCTAGGTGGGGTATTGGAGGCAGTGCTTCTATGTGAGGTATTGGAGGCTGCACTTCCTGCTGGGGAATTGAGGTGGGGCTTCATAGACATGGCTTCTATGTGCAGTATGGAGGTGGGGCTTCTAGGTGGAGTATTAGAGGTATGGCTTCTATGTGGGGTATTGAGGCAGGGTTTGCCTGTGAGATTGCAGGTGGGGCTTCTTGGTGGGGATTGGAGACAGGGCTTCTAATTGAGGGATAGGAGGGCTTCTATTTGGGGATTGGAGGTGGGAGCTTTTATGTGGGGGTTGGGGTGGGGCTTCTAGTTGGAGATTGTGGCGAGGGTTCTAGGTGAGTATTGGAGGCAGGGCTTCTATGTGGAGGACTGAGGTGGGACTTTAGGTGAGGTATTGGAGGCTGGGCTTTTAGGTGGGGGATTGGAGGTGGGGCTTCTTGGTGGGGATTGGAGGTGGGGATTCTAGGTGGGGTTATTGGAGGTGTTGCTTCTATGTGGAGTATTAGAGGTGTGGCTTCTATGTGGGGTATTGGAGGCAGGGTTTCTATGTGAGAGATTGGAGGTTGGGGCTTCTTGGTGGGGGATTGGAGGTGGGCTTCTATTTGAGGGATAAGAGGGACTTCTATTTGGGGATTGGAGGCAGGGCTTCTAGTTGGGGATTAGATGGGACATCTAGGTGAGGATTGAGTGGGGCTTCTAGGTGGGAGATTGGAGATGGGGCTTCTAGGTGGTGTGTTGGAGGCAGTGCTTCTATGAGGGATTTGAGGCTGGGCTTCTTGGTGTGGAATTGGAGGCAGGGATTCTAGGTGGGGTTATTGGAGGTGGTGCTTCTATGTGGAGTATTAGAGGTGTGGCTTCTATGTGGGATATTGGAGGCAGGGTTTCTGTGTGAGAGATTGGAGGTGGGGCTTCTTGGTGGGGGATTGGAGGTGGGGCTTCTATTTGAGGGATGAGGAGGGCTTCTATTTGGGGATTGGAGGCAGGGCATCTAGTTGGGGATTTGAGGTGGGGCTTCTAGGTGAGGTATGGAGGCAGGGCTTCAATGTGGGGGATGGGAGGTGTGGCTTTAGGTGAGGTATTTGAGGCAGGACTTCTAAGTGGGGGATTGGAGGGGGGCTTCTAGGTGGGGATTGGAGGTGGGGCTTCTAGGTGGGGGTTATTGGAGTGGGGCTTCTAATTTGGGGATTGGAGGTAGGGGCTCTAGGTAAGGTATTGAAGCAGGGCTTCATGTGGGGACTGGAGGTGGGATGTCTAGGTGGAGGATTGGAGATGGGGCTTCTAGGTGAGGTATTGGAGGTAGGGCTTCTCGTGAGGTATTGGAGGCAGGGCTTCTATGTGGGGATTGGGGCAGGACATCTGGGTGGGGGGATTTGAGGTGGGGCTTCAGGTGGGAGATTGGAGATGGAGCTTCTAGGTGGGGTGTTGGAAGCAGTGCTTCTATGTGAGGGATTGTAGGCTGGGCTTCTTGGTGGGGGATTCGAGGCTGGGCTTCTGGGTGGGGGATTGGAGGTGGGGCTCAGGTGGACGTGGGAGGGCTCCTAGATGGGGTATTAGGGGCAGGGCTCTTATATATGAGAGACTGGAGGCAAGGCTTTGAGGAATTGGATGTGGGCTGCTAGATGGGGATTTGGAGGAGGGTTCTAGGTGGTTTATTGGAGGCAGGGCTTCTATGGGGGGTTTTGTAGGTGGGGCTTTTAGGTGGGGTTACTGTAGGTGGGGCTTCAAGGTGGGGATTTGAGAGTGGGGCTTCTCATTGGGGGATTTGAGGCAGGCCTTCTAGGTGAGATATTGGAGGTGGGGCTTTGGGTGGGATTATTGAAGGCGGGCTTGTAGATATAGGATTGGAGATGGGGCTTCTAGGTGGGGTGTTGGAGGCAGTGCTGCTATTTGAGGATTGGAGGCTGGGGCGCTGGTGTGGAATTGGAGGCAGGAATCTCGTGGGGTTATTGGAGGCAGGGCTCTAGGTGGAGTATTAGAGGTGTGGCTTCTATGTGGGAGATTGAGGCAGGGTTTCTATGAGAGTGGAGTTGGGGTTTCTTAGTGGGGATTGGAGGTGGGGCTTCTATTTAGGGATAGCAGGGGCTTCTATTTGGAGGATTGGAGGCAGGGCTTCTAGTTGGGGATTGGAGGTGGGCCTTCTAAGTGAGGTATTTGAGGTAGGGCTTCTATGTGGGGACTGGAGGTGGGGCTTTTAAGTGAGGTATTGGAAGCAGAACTTCTAGGTGGGGATTGAGTGGGGCTTCTAGGTGGGGAATGGAGGTGGTTCTTCTAGATGGGAGATTGGAGATGGGGCTTCTAGGTGGGGTATTGAAGGCGGTGCTTCCCATGTGGTATTGAGGCTGCACTTCCTGGTGGGGGAATGGAGGTGGGCTTCATAGGCAGGGCTTATATGTTGAGTATTGGAGTGTGTGTTCTAGGTGGAGTATTAGAGGTGTGGCTTCCATGTGGGGTATTGGAGGCAGGGTTTCTCTGCAGAGATTGCAGGTCGGGCTTCTTGGTGGGAGATTGGAGGCAGGGATTCTATTTGAGGGATAGGATGGGGGCTTCTATTTGGGGATTGGAGGTGGGGCTTTTATGTGGGGTTGGAGGCGAGGCTTCTAGTTGGGGGATTGCAGGCAAGGTTCTAGGTGAGGTATTGGAGGCAGGGCTTCTGTGGGGGACTGAGGTGGGGCTTTTAGGCATGGTATTTTAGGCTGGGCTTTTAGGTGGGTGATTGGAGGTGGGGATTGGAGGTGGGGCTTCTAGGTGGGCTTATTGGAGGTGAGGCTTCTAGGTGGAGTATTGGAGGCAGGGCTTCAATGTGGGGGACTGGATGAAGGATGTCTAGGTGGGGGATTGGAGATGGGGCTTGTAGGTGGGAGATTGGAGATGGGGCTTCTATATGTGGAGATCAGAGGTGGGGCTTCTCTGTGGGGTATCAGGGGCTCAGCATCTTTCTGGGGATTGGAGGTGGGACTTTTAGGTGGGGGCTTAGATGCAGAGCTTCTATGTGTAGGTATCAGAGGAGGAACTTGTATGTGGGGATTGGAGGTGGGGACCTCTATGTAAGGATTGGATGTGGGGCATCCAGATGGCGTATTGGAGGCAGGGCATCTAAGTGGGGGATTTGGAGGTGGGGCTTCTAGGTGATGTACTGGAGGCAGTGCTTCATATTGGGGATTGGAGGAGGGGCTCAAAGTGGGGTATTGAGCTGGGGCTATGTAGGGGATCAGAGGCAGAGCTTTGAGGGGGGAATTGGAGGTGGGGCTTCTATGGGGGGATTGAAGGTGGCACTTCTCTTTGGGGGATTGGAGACAGGGCTTTCATGTGGGAATTGGAGACAGAGCTCAGGGTAGGTGTTGAGTTGTGTCTTCTATGTGGGGTATTCAATGCGGGGCTTCTAGGTGGGTTGTTAGAGGTGGGCTTCTATGGGGGAATGGAGGTAGAGGCAGGGCTTCTATGTGGGTGATTTGAGGTGGTTTTAGGTGGGGGATTGGAGGTGGGGCTTCTAGGTATGGAATTGGAGGCAGGGATTCTAGGTGAGGTATTGAAGGTGGGACTTCTGTGTGGGGATTGGAGGAAGACGCAGTGCTTCTAGGTGGGGGATTGGAGGTGGGGCTTCAAGGTAGGGGCTTGAGGGGATTCAAGGTGAGATATTGGAGGTGGGTCTTCTATGTGGGGATTGGAAGCAGGGCTTCTAGGTGAGTGTATTGGAG
The DNA here is from genome assembly GCA_016271365.2 of Neoceratodus forsteri. Classification (NCBI taxonomy): domain Eukaryota; kingdom Metazoa; phylum Chordata; order Ceratodontiformes; family Ceratodontidae; genus Neoceratodus; species Neoceratodus forsteri. The sequence continues at coordinate 411,618,365 of CM028138.1, forward strand.
GTGGGCCTCTAGGTCAGGTATTAAGTGGTGAGGCTTCTGTTTGAGTTATTGGAGGTGCTGCTTCTGTGGGGGATTGGAGGTGGAGCTTCGTGGTAGCAGGATCAGTAGCAGGGCTTCTGTGTTGGGGTGGAGGCATAGGTGGGGCTTCTAGGGGGGGATTGGAGGCAGGGCTTCTAAATGGGGATTGGAGGTGGGGCTTCTATGTTAGAGATTGTAGGCAGGGCTTCCATGTCGAGGATTGAAAGTGGGGCTTCTATTTAGGGATTGCAGGTGGGGCTTCTAGATGGGGTATTCAAGGTGGGGATTCTAGGTGGGGTATTGGGAGAAGGGCTTCTAAGTGAGGTATTGGAAGTGGTGCTTCTGTGCTGGGTATTAGAGGTGGGGCTTTGAGGTGGTACATGGAGGCTGGGCTTCTATACAGGGATTGGAAGGGCTCAGGTGGGGCATTTGATGCGGGCTCCAGGTGGGTATTGGAGGTGGGATTCTAGGTGGTATATTGGAGGCAGGGCTTTAGGTGAGGTATTGGATGTGGGGCTTCTTAGTGGAGAACCCGGGTTGTCTGCAAGACCTCCTTGTACCCTACTGCCCCATCTGTCTCCCCAATCCACTGACGAGGGATTGCTGGAGATTCCCAGGGTTCACCTGAAGACATCTGGTGCTCTGCCTTTTCTTTTCTGCACCAACCCTGTGGAATTCTCTACCTCATTGGTTGAGAGAGTGCCTGACTGTTGACAGTTTTAAAACTGAAATAAAAACTTATTTATTTGACTTAGCCTTCCCTACATTTGGCTAATTTGACTATAATTTTATTGTATTAATCTGTTTTAACTTTGTTTTTATTTGATATTTGTTTATTGTCTGTACAGCACTTTGGTTATGAAAAGCGCTTTAAAAATAAAATTGATTTGATTTGATTAGAGGTGGGGCTTCTAGGTGGGGTAGTGGAGGTGGGCTTCTAGGTGGGGGATCAGAAATGGGGCTTCCAGAGGGGAGATTGGAGGGGGGCATCTAGTTGGGGTATTGGAGCTGGGGCTTTTATGTGGGGGATTGGAGGTGGGATTCTTTGTGGAGGATTGAAATTGGGGCTTCAATGTAAAGGACTACAGGTGAGGATTCTTGATGGGGCATTGGAGGTGGGGCTTCTAGGTGGGAGATTTGAGTCGGGACTTCCATGTTGGATATTGAGGTGGGCCTTTTAGATTGGTATTGGAGGTTGGACTTCAAGATGTGGGATCGGAGGTGGGTCTTGTGTGGTTATATCTGAGGTGGGCCATCAAGGTGTAGGATTAAGGCAGGGCTTCTAGATGGGGCGATCAGTGGTGGGGCTTTTAGGTGGTGGATTTGAGACAGGGCTTCCATGTCGGGATTGGAGATGAGTCTTCTAGGTGGGCTATTGGAGGCAGGGCTCCTATGTGGGGATTGGAGGGGGCTTCTATATGGGGATTGGAAATGGGGCCTTGCATGAACTTGGAGGTGGGAATTCTAGGGTGGGGGTTCAGAGGTGGGGCTTCTATGGGGATTTAAGGTGGGTCTTCTAGAGGGTATTAGAGCTGGGGCTTCTAGGTTGGGTATTGGAGGTGGGGCTTCTAGGTGAGGTATTGGAGGTGGGGATTCTATGTGAGAGTTGGAGACTGGGCTTCTGGGTGGGACATTGGAGCTGGGGTTTCTAGGTGGGGTGTTGGAGGCAGAGCTTTTATATGGGGGATTGGAGGTGGAGCAGAGCTTCTAGGTGGAGGATTGGAAGTAGGGTTTCTAGCATGGGGTATTGGAGGCAGAGCTTCTATGTGAAGGATTGGAGCAGAGGCAGGGGCTTCTTGGTGGTATATTGGAGATCAGTGCTTCTATGTGGGATTGGAGATGGGGCTCATGGAGGGACTGGAGGCAGGGTTTCAAGATGGGGTATTGGAGGCAGGGCAGCTGGGTGGGATTTGAAGGCTAGGCTTCTAGGTGAGGTATTGAGGCAGTGCTTCTATTTTGAGGATTGGATGCTGGGCTTCTAGTTGGGGTATTGGAGTGGGGTTCTATGGGAGTGGAAGTGGGGCTTCTAGGGTGGGGTATTGCAGGTGGAGCTTCTAGGTGGGGGTATTGGAGGTGGGGCTTCCAGGTTGGATATTGGAGTCAGGGCTTCTAGGTGAGGTATTGGAGGTGGGGCTTCATGTGGGGGATTAGAGGCAGGGCTTCTAGGAGAATTATTGGAGGTGGGTCTTCTATGGTAGATTGGAGGTGGAGGCAGGGCTTCTAGGTGGGATTGGAGGTGGGGCTCTAGGTGGGATATTATAGGCAGGGTTTCTAGGTGGGATATTTGAGGCAGACCTTCTATATGAGGGACTGGAGGCAGAGGCTGGGCTTCTAGGTAGAGAGTTGGAGGTGGGATACTTGGTGGGGTATTGGAGATGGGGCTTTTATGTTGAGGGATTGGAGGTGGGGCTTTCATGTTGGGGATTGGAGATGGGACTTTTATGTGAGGACTGGGCAGGGCTTCCAGATGGGGTGTGGAGGCAGGGCAGCTGGGTGGGGATTTAGCTAGGCTTCTGGTGAGGTATTGGTGGTGCTTCTACTTTGAGGATTGGAGGCTGGGCTTCTGGTTGAGATATTGGAGCAGGGCTTCTATGCAGGGGATTGAAGGGCTTCTTGTGTGGGTATTGCAGGTGGGGCTTCTTGGTGAGGGATTAGAAGTGAGGCTTCTATTTGGGGATTAGAGACAGGGCTTCTAGGAGAAGTATTGGAGGTGGGTCTTCTGTATAGATTGGAGGTGAGCAGGCATAAATGCACTCTGCGGGGATTGGAGCCTAGTTGGGATATTGGAATCAGAGCTTCTAGTGGGGGATTAGAAGTGGAGGCAAGGCTTCTAGTTGGAGAATTGGAGAGGGGTATCTAGGTGGGGTATTGGAGGTAGAGCTCCATGTGGGGATTGGAGGCAGAGCTTCTAGGTGGAGGATAGAGGTGGGGCTTCTAGGTGGGGTATTAGATGTGAGCTCTAGGAGAGGCTTGGAGGTGGGGATTCTAGGTGAGGTATTGAAGGGGGGCTTCTATGTGGGGGACTGGAGGTGGGGAAAATAGGGTGAGGTAATGGTGGTGGGGCTTCTATGTGGAAATTGGAGCTGGGGCTTCTAGGTGGGGGCATTGGATGCAGGGCTTCTAGGTCAGGTATTTGAGGCAGGGCTTCTAGGTGACGATTGGAGGCAGGGCTTCCAGGTGAGGATATTGGAGGTGGAGCTCCTGAGGGGGATTACATGCAGGGCTTCTTGGTACAGTGGAGGGAGGGCTTCTATGTGGGGGACTGGAGGTGTAGCTTCTGGGTGGGAATGGGGCAGAGCTTCTAGGTGGGGTATTGGGCAGGGCTCTATGTCAGGAATTGGAGTTGGAGGCAGTGCTTCAAGGTGGAGGATTGGTGGTGTGGCTTCTAGGTAGTAGATTGGAGGTGGGGCTTCTAGGTGGGGGATTGGAGGCAGGGATTCTAGGGTGAGGCATTGAAGGTGGGGTTTCTATGTTGGGTTGGAGGTGGGGCTTCTAGGTAGGGTATTGGAGGTGGGGCTTCTAGGTGGGTATTGAGGTGGGGCTTCTAGTTGAGATATTGGAGGCAAAGTTTCCATGTGATGGATTGGTGTGGAGGCTTCTAGGTGTGGGAATCGGAGGTGGGGCTTCTATGCTGGGGGATTAGAGGTGGGGCATCAAGGTGGTGTATCACAAGTGGTCTTCTATGTGACATATTGAGGCAGGGTTTCTATGTTGGAGAAAGAAGGCAAAGGCAGGGCTTCTTTTTTATTTATTTAGTTGTTTAACCAGGAGTAGCACACTAAGCTGAAAGATTTTTACAGGTGCGACCTGGGAGCACAGGGAAGTTAAATGACTTGCTCAGGTCACACAGTATGAAAGTGGAAGCTGTGGGATTCAAACCCAGGTCTGGTCTGCTGGATGTCACCAGATTTGCAGCTCAGAGCCTTAAACCACTGCACTATACTGCCTCAGGTGAGGGATTGGAGGTAGAGCTTCTAGGTGGGGAATTGATTGGTGGTGGGGATTCTAGGTGAGGTATTGAAGGCTGAGTTTCTATGTGGTGGATTGGAGGCAGGGCTTCTAGGTGGGGTATTGGAGGTGGGGCTTTGTGTGAGGTGGGCTGAGGTGGGGTCAAGGTGGGGGATTGAGGTAGGGGCTTCTAGGTGGAATATTGGAAGCAGGTTTTAAATGTGGGGGATTGGAGGCAGAGGCAGGGTTTCTAGGTGGGGATTGGAGACAGTGCTTCTAGGTGGGGTAATGGAGGTGGGGTTTCTATGTGGGAATTGGAGGTGGATGTGGGATCTCTGGGTGGAGGATTGTAGGTGGGGCCTTGGGGGTCACCAGTGGGGCTTCTATGTAGGGGATTGGAGTCAGATCTTCTATATGGAGTATTGGAGGCAGGCCTTCTAGGTGGGATATTGGAGGTGGGGCTTCTAGATGGGGTATCAGAGGTAGGGCTTCTATGTGAGTACTGAGGCAGGGCTTCTATGTGGGGACTGGAGGCAGGGCTTTCTTTTAGATGGAAAAATTGAGGATGAAGCTTAGGGTGGGGGTATTGGAGGCAGGACTTCTAGGTGAAGGGCTTGGAGGCAGGGCAGCAAGGTGGGGGAATGGAGATGGAGCTTCTATGTCAGATACTGGAGGCATGGCTTCTGTGGGGAATCTGAGGTGGGGCTCTAGGTGAGTGATTGGGGCTGGCCCATGTCAGGGATTGAGGCAGGGTTTCTAGGGTGAGATATTTGAGGTGAGGTGTCTAAGTGATGCACTGGATGCAGGGCTTCTAGGTGTGGGATTGGAGGTGAGGCTTCTTGGTGTGGTTGGAGGCAGGGGTTTTGGTGGGGGCATGGAGGCAGGGCTTCTAAATGGGGTATTGGAGGGTGGGCTTCTAATTGGGGATTGGAGGTGGCTTCTATGTGGGGTTTTGGTGGTGGGGCTTTTAAGTGGAGCTATTGGGTGGGACTTCTGGGTGGATTGATTAGAGGCAGAGGTGGGGCTTCTAGGTGGGGTAGTGGAGGTGTGGCTTTCGTGTCAGGGATTGGAGGTGGGGCTTCTGGGGGATTGGAGGTGGGGTTTCTAGGTGGGGATCAGAGGTGGGTCTTCTAGGTGGGGATCATTGTTGGGGCTTCTAGGTGGGGACTGGAGGCAGAGCTTTCTGGTATGGGATCGGAGGTGAGGCTTCTATGTTGGGGAGTGGAGTTGGGCTTTTGCAGGGGTGTTGAGGCAGGGCTTCTAGGTGGGGCTTCTAGGTGGGATATTGGAGGTGTGGCTTCCATGTCAGATATTGGAGACAGGGCTTCTATGTGGGGATTGGAGGTGGGGCTTTTAGGTGGAGGGATCAGAGGTAGGCTTCTAGGTGGGGGACTGGAGGTGGGGCTTCTAGATGTTTTATTGTAGGTGGGGCTTATAGGTGGGATATTGCAGGCAGGGCTTCTAGATGAAAGGCTCAGAGGTGGGGCATCAAAGTGGAGGATTAGAGGCAGGGCTTCCATATCAGATATTGGAGGCAGGGCTTCTATGTGGGGAATTGGAGGTTGGGCTTCTAGGTGGGGGATCTGGAGCTGGTGCTTCCATGTCGGGGATTGGAGGTGGAGCTTCTATGTGATTGACTGGAGATGGGGCTTCTAGTGGGGATTGGAGGAGGGATTTCATGTTGGAGATTTAAGGTGGGGCTTATATATGAGGGTATTGGAGGCAGAGCATCTTGTTGGGGTATTGGAGGCAGGGCTTCTATGTCAGGGATTGGAGGTGGGCTTCTGTGAGGGATTTGAGGCATGGGTTGTAGGTGAGGGATTGGAGGTGGGACTTTTACATGGGAGAGGAGGCAGGGCTTCTATGTGAAATCTGAGGCAGGACTTCTAAGTGGGTATTGGTGGAGGGGCTTCTGTGTGGGGAATGGAGGTGAGGCTTCAAGGCTAGGTATTGGAGGCAGGGCTTCTGGGTGAGGAATTGGTGGCAGGGCTTCTATGTGGGGGATTGGAGGTCAGGCTTTAGGTGGGGGCTCGGAGGTGGGGCATCAATGTGGGGGTTGAGGGGCTTCATGTCAGATATTGGACCTAGGGCTTCTATTTGGTGGACTGGAGTTGAAGCTTCTAGGTGGGGGATTGAAACAGGGCTCCATGTTAGGGACTTGAGGTGGGTCTTCTATGTGGGGGATTGGAGATGGGTCTTTAGGTGTGGGATTGGAGGCAGGGCATCCATGTTGGGGATTGGAGGGGGCATCTAGGTGAAGTATTGGAGGCAGGGCTTCCATGTCATGGATTAGAGGTGGGTCTTCTATGTGGGGATCAGAGGTGGGGCTTCTATGTCAGAGATTGGAGGTGAGGCTTTCATGATGAGGATCAGAGGCAGGGTTTTTATGTGGGGATTTGGGGCTTCTATGTGCAATATTGGTGGTGAGGCTTATAAGTGAGATATTGGGCAGGGCTTCTAGGTGGGGACTGGAGACTGGGCTTCTAAGTGGGGTATTGGAGGTGGGTCTTCTATGTGGGGGTATTGGGCAGGGTTCCCATATCGGGATTGGAGACATGGCTTGTATGTAAGGGATTTGAGGCAGGGCTTCTATGTGGGGGATTGAGGTGGTGCTTCAAGGTGTGTTATTGGAGGTGGGGCTTCTAGGTGGGGTATTGGAGGCAGGGCTTTTAGATGGGGGATTGGAGATGAGCTTCTATGGGGGGATTGGAGGCGGGCTTCTATGTGGGGGATTGGAGGCAGGGCTTCTAGGCGGAGTATTGGAGGTGGGGCTTCTAGGTCAGGGTATTGGTGGCAGTGCTTCTAAGTGTGGTATCAGAGGTGGAGGCAGGGCTTCTATGTGCTTCTATATGGGGATTGGAGACACTGCTTCTAGATGGGTATTGGAGGCAGGGATTCTATGTGGTGTATTGGAGGCAGGCTCCATGTAGGGTATTGGAGGTGGGGCTACCATGTCAGGGATTGGAGGCAGGACTCCTAGGTAAGGGTATTGGAGGTGGGGCTTCTAGATGGAGCATCTAGGTGTGGTATTGAGGCGGGGCTGCTAGGGTTTGGGATCAGAGATGGGGCTTCTAGGTGGGGATTGAAGAGCTTCTATATGGGGAGGTGGACAATCTATGTAGGAGAGTGGAGGTGACGTGTTTGCTGTAATTTGTTTAATGTCATCGCTCATGTTGCGGTTGTGGGTTTCAAACTTACGGCTCATTGGTTGTTCGGTTTGTAGCTCAGTGCTCTAACCACTAGATTATACTGTCTGCATAAGTTTCTAGTACATTAGAAAATGGGTACAAGTATTCCAGGCTTCTGATTGGCTGAGGGATTCTTCTAGCTGGACATCTATCAGACAACAGATGCCCAGCTATTAAAAGTGCCAGCCTAGCCTGCCCCATAACCAGGATCCTGGTGCCCACCTTGCTTCCTAATTGCCAAACCCCTAATCTCATTTCAAATCTCAGCCATTTTTTCAGATGCTAAGTGAGACATAAGTAGCCACTAACACTCCATAATTATGTTACAAACCACACATCATACTGATATGTAGATATATTTTTCTTTATTTCTTTATTTAGTGACAATGCCCTGTTCTCCCATCTCCCATCATAACTTCTACAGTAGTATCGGACAGCGAACCGTGCTCTTTTTCCTTCCTCCCACAGATACCCACTCATTCATGCTCGTAAAACAGTTTCCTTTTATTTATTTAGATTTTGGTAACCAGGTAAACCCACTCAGTCCAGAGATCCCTTTTCAGGGCGCGACCGGCATTAGTTACAGAAAACACATATTGGCATTATTTACAGTAGTTACAGTAGGTGTAAAATATACATCAGCATCAACATACAGAGGTTACAGTAAGTTCTGGGCTCAGCCACACCACACCACAGTTATCAACAGCGCTGCTTCTCATATTGAGCATATTTTGAAAAAACAGAAAACAGTCCAGTATTTAATCAGTGGTGGGGACAATGACAAATCCATATTTCCCCAACAGCTTTTTTCAAACAGCTGTGAATCCTACCGTCAGCTCTGTGCCTGCTCTCATCTGTAGCTGCCCTCTGAAAAACACAGTGTGTCTCTCCATCTGTGGAACTCTCTACTGAAAACCCTCACTCCAGAAATAAACCATAGGGAAATACATGAAAACCATACTTGTATTCGGTTGTGGAGTGACATCAGTATTTCTCCCAACCGCGGTCATGTACCATATGTGAAACTGCAATCACATGACCCCTTGCCCTAACCATCATCTGTTAAGCTCTGTCCTCCGTGCTGCACTCACACCTCAAAAAGAAACAAACAAATGTGGAGCAACTAATTTATTATGAAAAAATGCCAAAGAGTTGATTTAAACATACAGGCCCAGATATTCAAACTGCACCCAAAAAGTGCACAATAGCAGGAGCAAGCGCAAGTCTATTGTGCCCATGTGCAAGAGACGGATATTCAAACACGGGCAGGCTAAACTCGCGCCCCACAGCCGACGACTGAATATCACACCACCTGCCCATAGCACAACTAGAGGGAAGCTAAGAGATCTGATGCGCCATAGCGCAACAAGGGATGTCTAGCTGAGCAGTCCAGAGGTGCCATAGCACAACCAGGGATGCCCCAGCAGCAGAGCAATGCAACTGCACAACCAGGGAGGTAGGGGCTCACCACCCATGCCACAGATGGGCACAGGAGCACACAGCAGAACAAACATCGTCCCCCACACCCCATGCACTGCACACTGGGGGAGGGCTGGAATAACCACCAGCCCATGGAGACAAGCAAACAACCCACAGCTGGGCCATGGTGCCCCATCACACCTCCCAGCAAGCTGTGACTGGCACACAAGGAGGGCTGACCACCCCATGCCACACCATCCCCAATGCTGAGCACACCCTGCACCATGACCCCAGACACATCCCCATGAGAAGTGACCACCACTGCAGGAAACCCCATGCATGCCATCACCCCCACTGTGACAATGCAACCCTGTGCACCACAGAACCATGCAAGCCAGCCCCACCACGAGCACTCATCAGTGGGTGGCAGCACACAGCATGCAACAATGGCAGACACAGTGCCACCATGCACAGTGCCCTGAGGTACTGCTGAGAGACCAACCATGTGTTGGCACATGAGGTACCCCACATGGGACAAGGCTTGCCTTGACACCACCACCAGTGGTACAACACCCTGCACAGTATTCCAATGATACACCCCGACCCACCACTGGCCACAACAGCCAGCACAGACACCCACAGTGGTGCGTGGAAGCATGCACCACACTGGATGCCACATAGTGCATGGACAGACACCCACCCATACTCAAGGGCACAACAACACAGGGACGCAGTGGTGGGGCAACCAAGCCCCAGTGTGGGCCCATGTAAACTGTGTACACACAACCTGCAGTCCTCCATGACACTGGAGTGCTAGCCACCCTGCAAAGGCACTGTGGACCAGTACACCACCATCATTCGCCCAGAGCACAAGTCACAGACAGTGGTGCACATCCCCGCAACACACACAAGGCACAGCATGGAGGTGGGACAACAACTGTGGAGGCCACAGTGTCACCCGACGCAGACATGCACCACACCAGTAACAGGAGGCAACCCAGCAATGTGACGGGTACAGTGGCTGCCCTGCAGGGACTGCCACCACTGACATGCCAGCGGACCATGCAGGTCACAGACATGCATGTGTGTCAGCTGCACAGGCCATGGATGGGCTGATAGGTGCACCATGGACACAGAGCACACACCATGGACCACTGCACACAGTCATCCAGTGCACAGGGCACAACACACACACCACAGACACTGACTGATAGCTACCCCACACCATAGTCACCTCTACACAGACACACACACATACCCATGACTGCACCACCCTGACGCCATGCACACCACTGCAGCTGAGCACCTATAGCCTGTTGCAAATCAGAGACCACCACAGTATTCATATCAAAATAACTATGTATTGAACAAACATATAAAATTCAACTATTTAAAATGCTATGTACAAAATATATACAAGGTTGGGGAGGGCCACAAACAAGGTGGGAGTGGGTAGGGGCAGGGTGGACAAATGGGATGGGAAAGGAGGGGTGTGAGGGTGGGTCCAGGGGGTAGGGGAATACAGGGACTGATGGATCCCTAGTGGGAGCACCTTTCCCCACTCCAACTCTGTCGAGCTCTGTGCCTCGCAGGACCCCGGTGTTGTCTATCCTGTGGAGGATGTCTAGCGAAGCCCTCACCACCTTGAGTATCTCCCACAGTGCCTCCCTTATTTTCCGGAGATGGCATGTACCTAGGACAAGGGAGCACAGTCAGTAGGTGTGAATGCACAACCCCAGACAGCCCACCCACTGTGCATGGCATACGGCCATGGGACATACCTCTGTGATGGTGTGTGACCACCCGAGTGATCACGTCCACATGACCTGCCCACCCAGGCACATACAGCCATGCAGAATGCTGCACATACCCACCGCCAAGTCACGCACAGCACCACCGTAGCTGTTTAGTGACATGGCTATGTGGTGCAAAGGCAGTAGCACAACCATGTACCTGGTACATGCATGGACCACCATTGATGCACTCCCAGACATGCATTGCCACTGGACAGTGTTGACTGTAACAAGTCGCGGCATGGCAGTGGTGTCGATGGATGGTGGCCATGCCCTGCTGCCCACCCTGTTACACAGCATGCAATAGTAATCATGGAGGCATGGCACTCACCTTCATCATGCTGGTCCAGTGGGTGGGGAGGGCCCTCGCTCCACCTTGCTGCACTCTGTCCCTCCTGCCACCGAGGTTCACAGGCACAGCAGCTGCTCCTCTGGGCCTGTGGGGCAAACATGGAAAGAGGAACACCAGTACAATCCCATAGCAAAGTCCCCTGCCCTCCAGGTGTGTGCCTTCCCACCCAGCCAGACCCACCCACCCCACACCCTGTGAACACCACCACAGCCAACCCTGGATGGTCCCTCCCCGTGTGCTGGACACATACAACTGTGTTACCCATATGGAAGATAACAGTGTGTTGATGTAACCCCTACCTGGCCATGGCACTGTGCTCCTCCTGGCACATGCCCGCAGGCATGCTAGCAGCCCGCCCCTCCGCTGCAGGTCGCCATATCTGTGGCGGCACTGCTCAGCGCCCTCCCCCATCCTGTGGCCTCCCTGAGCACAGTGGCCACCTCCTCATACACCTGGGTCCTGGACCTGTCCAGGGCACCTCCCCAAACAGTGGCCCATGATGTGGCTCCACAATGGCCACTCAGGTTGGCCAGCTCTATTGCTGACCACTGAGCTGCCCTCCTGCATGCCATGCTCACTGCTTGATTTGGCAATATGGTGCTCTGCAGTGTGGCTCCCCACGCAGATGCTGCATGGTACAGCCCCGTTATTTTCCTCATTGCGCTGTCACTGAACAGCGATAGAGGCGCACCCATGCCTGACGATGGTGCCTAGGGGGCAAAAGGTCGGGCACAGGGTCAAGGGTCTCTGGCACATGGACACGCACAGCACCATTGGAACCCAATGCATGAGGCGTGATTGGCTGCCTGTGTTCCTGTTTGCCCCAGGAAGAAAGCTACAGTCAGCGGTCCAAGCCGGAGCTTGGGGCTCAACAGAGAACCTGGTCAGACAGCGTAGGAGGATTGCAGAAGCTACTTTTTGAATGAGAAGTAAATTGAAAGCCTCTGCAAACTGACAGAACTGCCCATTAGAAAGGAAGTATTCCAATCACCAAAAATCTATACTATTCTGTGTTTTATTTAGTGAACACAGTTTTAATGTTAAACTTAGTTTTTATGCTTCTATGCCATGTTATGCCATTTCAAAATACGCAGGAGTGAGAGTGAGATAAAGATTGAGTTTTATGTGCTCACAGAGCACCAACATTTTCTTTACCTGTTGTATGAGTTGTATTGTTTGCATTTTTAAGCTTAATTTCATTTTTTGTATCTTTGTAATTTTGAATTTGCCTGTGGAGCTGTGTACCACGTGATCATTTTCTAAAAGCGCCTGATCGCCATCGCTGAAACATGACTGAGCCACTGAACTTGCAGTTTACTGTTTATTCTGGTATTGTCTGTGAGCAGTAAGAAGCTAAGTGAATCATTTGGCCAGATGAGAGCTGCTTAGAAGGGAATTTTTTTATCAGGTAAAATCTTTTGAAAACTACTTTCTCCAAATACTGGTGCCACTGGAAGTGTGGAGCTGATAAAATTCTGTGTGCAAGTTTTGCTGCATACATGCACATTTTGACTCACTTTTCTGCAGCTAGTAAGTCTGATATTGTTTGATTTTGCTAAAAGTGCAAGTAATATATTCTACCTTGGTGCCAAGTTATTTATTGTGAACTAAGCTGCTAATGAGTTATATTCCTTTCAAAACTGCATTATATTGCATTGCATGACATTGGCCTTTATATGGCGCAGTTTGGCCCTGCCTTGTCGTAGCGCTTTTAGAGTTTATTGCCTTTTTATTTTTCTTGCTATTAACCTGTTATTTAAGAAAGTGTTTTTGCTGATTCAGATAATTTTAGTGGAATTAGGAGTACTGTCCCTAAAATCTCTGTCTTTTCTCTCACTGCAGTGTCTTACACTGGGGAAGAGCTTGGCCAGACACTGTGGCAACAGATAGAATCTACAGCAACTTGCAGCTGAGATTTCAACTGAAGACCTCATAATCAGTTGCTCTCATGAATATTTTTTCTGTGAGGTGGTTTTCATGTATACCTGCCTATTTCACTGTTTAACAGTTCCAAAGGACTCTGGTAACATTTACTTTCACATTCCGTACTGCATGTGATGATTTAGGCCCTGTACACATTAGAGCTAAAGATTTGCACTGGTTTAAAAACATTTTAAAAACATTTTTAAACTCACTGCAGCAGCCCATCAGATCAGTCTTCAACTGAGTTTAACTCGGTTATACCACAGCCGACTCCCATCCGCATCTGCCTCCAGTAACGCTTAAAAACGGGTTCTCCATGACCGTTAACACACTTCCTGAGGAGCAATATGCAGATGCCCATCCACACTACAAGGTAACATATTTTTCCTCATAAAACTGTTTTCTAAAAATGGACTTGAGACTAGCTCCAGCAAGTTTAAGCACGGTTCCTAACATGCTTTTGAAACACGTGTAAATGCGGACAGGCACGTGTTTGCACTAGTTAAAACGCTGTAAGCACCTTTAAACATTTTAACTAGCCTGATGTGTACAGGGCCTAAAAGAAACTTACAAGTACCAGATCTACAAGTGATTTAAAAGAACTAGTGCTTTGAACATCCACAGCTGTGGAGCCAGAAACAGGCTAGTGACTCCATTGAGTAGCGTGACTCATTTTGGAGTCTATCCAGGGCAAATCAAAAAGTAAAAAATCATCAGCTTCTCTTGCTTTTTCCTTCTTACAGGGTACATAGTCAACCCATCTCCATGCAAGGAAATATTGATAAGAGTCTAACAGGACTTTCTGACAGTTTTGTTAATATAAATAGATATATTACTCTGAAAATGTATCTTGATCATCTGAGTTAAGCACTGTTCAGTACTTTATTGCCACTAATCAGCATTTTATATTTATTAGTTAAGCTGTTTACAGTATTATTCAGCACCTCATACCTATTTTTGGCAAGCTGTTTTACTGCCGTTTTAGAATATCCTGATATTATTATCATACTCTTAAAATTCTGAAAATGGTTCAGATGAAAAGGCAAAACAGGACATGGGTGGGGATCAATTAAATTCTTTCAATGAATCCTTCAGTACCACAACTTTACAAAATAAATTAGAAACTTCTCAATATGTTAAATCTCAACAGGTTGATAATAGTCAAAACAATTTGGAGCATACTGCAGCAGGATTGTGTCTATGCTCATTCCACTTTATATTGGTGAAATGGGCAAGGGTAAGGGCAGGATTACCATGAACAAATTGTAAGAAAATGATACTCAAGCTAAAACAAATAAAATTAAGTTTCAAGATAAAGTTACAAAAATAAGATGGTAACAGTTCTTCAAAGTAAGGGCAAAATGGGGAAAACAAGCACTCAAAAATAAATGACCATTTTAACTATGTCACAAATGCCCCTATTTTCCAAATATCCCAAAGGAGCATACTAGGTGATAGTTTAGATACCACTGGTCCTCTGAATATGTCAGTTAACACTGTTTTGAGTACTTCATCCAAAATGTTATGACAGCTGCGAATTGGCTGAACAAGCTGATCAGTAGAACAAAAGGAAAAGATTTTATTAAACAGAACGTTGATTTCCAGTCGATAAATAAGCAGTCTAAGGATATGGAGCTCATTTTAGATAAAATAAAGAATTGGACGAAACCCCAATTACAATTGAGGCCTCAGGGAGTCTAATTTATGATACCTTCAACTGCACTTGAGATTCTCTAGAATTTTCTCCTGATTACTTTCATGAATCAAATCCAAAACCAACCTGGCAACATGACTTGAAGAATATAGCTAGTGAACTACAGGAGACCATAAATGGGCTCAAGCAATTCATGACTCCTGGAAGCCCAGCGTTGAAACATCTCCCAGGCATCAGTTAAACGAGTCTGTGGCTACATATCCTTTTGCATTAAGTGAGGATTTAAAAGTTTGTTAACAATCCTTATACTGCTCATTTGATGGTCTTGGGTAATTTAATTGATTTAAAATATGAGTTGGATTCAATTAAAGAGAACATAGACACTAATGGCACCAGATTGGATGATGTTTTACAAAACTAAACAGATTAGCTCCTTTAGAGAGCTCCCCATCAATTATTCTGGAGAACACCTCCTCAAAGTGACCTGATTTTCCTACCATAGTTATCCCTGATTCTCTTAGTCAGAAGGTTGACAGGAAGGAAAAATAAGAAAAGAATATGAAAATAAAAGGCTATTTCTATTCAAACATTAGATAATAGCATAAACATTTCTGCTAAAACACAATTGGTGGTTTCAGAACAGAATGCTGATAAGCACATTAGTGTAAGAGTGGATTGGCCTGACCAAAAATTAAACTGCACTGAGCAGGCAGAAGGTACTTTAGATGTTTTTCTACAAACAAGAGTTCTGCTTAATGGATGCTATGCACAAAGTGGGCAGGGTACGTAGAACAGTCACGCACCCTGACTGTGACCCTGAACCCTGTGGACAGGTGCATCCATACCAGCATTCGCCAATGCCTGCCACCTGTCTGCAGGTCCTCCCTCCCAGCATGCAGGTCTCCACAGGACAGCTGAGGGTGCAGTCACAGATCCTGGGTGGGCATCCAATTGATGCCCATCCATGGTCCAGGAGTGGATCCCTTGTGCCAGTAGGCATGGGTCTGGGTCATGCATAGCCCCTGTGGGTGCCTGGACCCAAGCGACAACACACCAGGGAGAGGCCAGCTTGGAGACCAACCCCCACACCCCCAGCATGGTGCAACCTGTGCCCTGGTGGCCATTGGTGGACCTCCTACCCCATGGCACTGACACCCCAGAACACTGGACATGTTGCCAGTGCTGCAGCTGCTGCCCCAGCACTCCGTCTGCCTCGTGGGCTGGGGTGGCATTGGGGATGTTTCCATTCCCCTCATGACCAGCAGGAGACATCCATGGGGGCACACAGAGGGTTATGGCAGGGTTTACCCTGGCATACCCTGCATCCCTCTGCACCCATGCGGCCAGCAATATGTGGGTTTGTGAATACCGTGTAGTACTGGCACGCCACAGAATGCCCCCAGCATGGTGAGGTCCACAGATGGGGGATTGGGTGCAGTGGGTCCCACACCCCAGTTGTGTATCCTGCATGGGCGTAATGGAATTGTGGGTGGCTCACGTGCCGGACTCATGCGTGGCCACTCTGCAACATTCGTGCATAGTGCCCATTGAGAATATAGCTATTCAACTGAACAAGTTTGAGCTTAACTTAAACCAGTTCAGAAATGAATGGAACTCTTGAAGCAAAAGAATGAGGCTGACACGTTTTGTAAACAGGAAGAACATTTTTGCCCCAGTACTCTTAACAACGCACCATCTAACTCAGCTGAAAATACTGCTAAGAAAATTACAGTTAATATTTCAACTATGCTCTATTATGTTTATATGGTTATACTGTGGATCATGACTGGTCTTTTTGCATGATAAGAGACAAGATTGCGCACCTGTTTAGGGCAGCCACCGGAGCTGATATTGTAAATACTGATGTGGTTCAAATCTGGAAGGATAAGGATGTTGATGGAATAGAATGTTTGTTCATTTTCTGTGCTGTACTCTATATTGCCAATCAAATCTAGATTAAAAGCGAGGTCCTGAAAAGTTTGGCTACTTCTCAATTACATAAATAGAAGGTTTGTCAACAAACATAGTTCACTAGCTGAGAAACAGCCTTCTCAGCTGTGTATCTATGGACTGAAAGCTGCGCCAGAGAGACTCCGGAAAATTGAAAGCCATACTGATTAATCTTTTATCTATGCACTGAGGATTCCATCTAGGAATTGTGGTATTATGAAAATTTTAGATGGAAAATGACACAAGCACAAGATGTGTAGATGTTTTAATTCAGAATCAGGAAATGGCAGAAAGCATATTGAGCAAAGCCTCACTATTAGATGAGGCTGGAGTTCATATAATAGACAGTTCCTTCTTAAACAAGTTTGGCCTAAGGTCAGAATGTAACAGCCCTGAATCCACAGAAGACAGAGTTACAAATACCCTGGCCCTTATGGTCTGAATAGAACCCAAAATAAGAACAATTCCAAACTCAAGGCTGCAATCCTTGATCTTCTGGAACAGCTATTGAACATTTCCTTTTAAAATTCAGAAACTATCTCTGTTGCTAGACAGGGCTCGGATCCTGACTGTGATCTAGTCTATAGGAAGGAGAGTCTACACAACAAGATATTGGATAATAAGAACATAAGAAATGTGTTGGCAGATGGGGACCATGCGACCCATCTAGTCTGCCCTAGAAACTACCCCTCCCTATGCAGCATTGGTCCTAACTGGTCCTTTATGTCTGTCCCATGTAGTTTGAACTCTCTGATTGTCTTTGATGCTACCACCTCCTGGGGCAGACTGTTCCATGGGTCTATCACTTCCCTGCCAGTCTCATATCATGGCCTCTCGTGCATGCTGCTATGTTCTGTTGAAATAGATTGTCTGAGCGTGTTAAATCCCTCACGCCTTAAATATTTAAATCATGTCCCTCTGTTTCTTCTCTGCTCAAGGGAGTATAGGTCCGCTCCCCAAGTCTTGCTTCATATGACCATGATGCAGTCCATGTACCTTCTTAGTAGCCCTTTTCTGCACCATTTCCAAACGGTCGATGTCTTTCTTGAGGTGAGGTCTCCAGAACTGAACACAGTACTCCAAGTGTGGCCTCACCAAGGACCTGTAGAGGGCATGATAACCTCCTTTCTACTAGAAATACCTGTACTTATACATCCGAGGATGCCACTCATTTTTGTGCTGCTTTCTCACATTGCTTTCCTATCTTTAATTCGTCAGTGATGACTATGCTGAGATCTCACCCATTTGTATCTCCTCAGTTGATGTCCTCCCAGTGTGTACTTTTTCCAGGATTCCTCTTTCCCAAGTGCATTACCTTACACCTTTTGGTGTTAAATTGTAACTGCCAGTCCCTGGACCAATCCTCTAGACTTCTAAGGTCAGCTTCAATGTTGTCTGCTTCATCTGTTGTGTCCAATCTGTTGCAGAGTTTGTATCATCTGCAAACAGGCAAACCTTTCCTTTGGTCCATTCACTATGTCTGCTATAAATATGTTAAACAGGATTGGTCCCAGTACCAATCCCTGTGGGACAGCACTGGTTACCCTACCTCCCTTGACAATGATCCATTGACTAGCACTCTCTGTGTCCTATCATTCAGCCAGTTACTGATCCAGCTGACCATCTTCTGTCCAACTCCCATATGTTCCAGCTTGCTGGTTAGCCTTCTGTGCAGGACAGTGTCAAAGGCCTTGCTGAAATCTAGGTATACAACATCCACCACCCATACCTGATCCAATGTTCTGGTGACCCTGTCAAGAAGTCAATCAAGTTGGTTTGACAAGAGCATCCTGCTGTGAAGCCATGTTGCTTTGGGTCCATTTTTCCTGTATCTGTTAGGTATACCACTATCCTCTCTTTAGTAATGACTCCATCATTTTCCCCACAACTGAGGTCAAACTGACAGGGTAGTTATTTCCTGTAGTGACTTGTTGAAGAGCTCACCCAACGTGCGGCCAGCTTCTCTCAGAGTTCCTTCAATATCGTAGAGTGTATGCCATCCAGTCCCATGGCTTTTCCCACTTTCAGTTTATTAGCTCTTTTGACTCTCTCTCTCTTGTGAAGGGGCCATATCAGCCTCCTGAGTATCTTCCTTGCCCTGCTCAGTGTGGGACTTTGCCACTGTCTTCTATGGTGAAGACAGGGCAAATTAACTTGTTTAGCACTTCTGCCTTGTCCTTGACACTCTCTGCCATCTTACCTTCCTTGTTTGCTAGTTGGACTATCCTCCCTTAGTTTTTTTTTTCTAGTATCTACAGAAGATTTTGTCTCCTCCTTAGCACCCTGTGCTATCTTCTCTTCCATCTGTGCTTTGCCCTTCTAACCGCTTTCCTGCCTCCTTTAATTTGTTCTTGTATTCTTCCATGTCTGCTTCGTGTTTTGTTTGCTTGAATTGTAAAAACCTTTTTTCTGTTTGATTTTGATGCTACTTGTGAGAGAACCAGACAGGTCTTCTTCTTCTTAAAAAGTAAAAAGTAAATATATAATTTGGAGGCCATTTTGTGAAGCCAGTCAAAAAGAAAACATTTTGTTACAGTTAATAATTGTTTTAGGAAAAGACAATCTTTATTGTAGAAATGAATTTCTGTTTATATAAACGTTGAATAATGACAGTTTCTGAAGTAAAAGTAAATACACAATTTGTTGGTCATTTTGTAAATCCAGTCAAAAAGAAAAACATTTTCTTACAGTTAATAATTGTTTCAGTAATGCATAAACTGTATGGCTGAGGTTCCACAATGAACATAGCAATACAGACATAAAGTGCCAGAGTTGTTTGAGGCCAGATATGGGACATAACATTATACAGACACTAAAAATGAAAATAATATTAATAATTGATGTCAAGTATACAGTATGTTATGAAAACTATTGTTGTATATTTACATAGATCCTTGCCCCTGAAGAAGCCCAGGGTTGGGTGAAACATTGGGTAGGGGATCATTGTGTTTATTGAAAAAGAAAATAAAACTTCAAATTTTAGAAAAAAGAGGAGTGGCTGGTTGGCTCAAATAATTTGCTTCCTGATTGGCATTGTCCATATTACAAGCCCGAATAAGAAAACGAAAATGCTGTTTTAGAAAAGGGTATCCACTCTACACTCATCTTCTTCTCCACCATAATAACTGGCACCATTCATCAACTTGAGAATCAGGTAGAAGGTAAGAAAAGGGCCCCACCTTCTCCATCTCCAACAAGGTCCAAGCATCCCTGGAACAAGTGCACTCCTTTAAATACTTGGGGTCACCTCGATGACACCATGTCCTTTGCTCAACATGTGGAATCGGTGGTCAAGGCTGTAAACACAAAACTGGGACTGCTTTACAGGCACAGGAAATACCTAACTCCAGCAGCACTCTGCCTTGCTGTTACCAGCTCTGTCTTATAAACCATTGACTATGGCCAGGGCCCCTAAATTCTCGGCTGCAAATTTTGCAGAAATTGCAATCCACCACAGAACTTCTGCTGTGCCGAGAATTCAGTCTTCTTGGTCAATTTTATTAATATTTCTGTTTATCCATAGAATCTGGTTCCCTTCCCTCTTTTTATATCCAAAACCCCATAATCTCAGAATGTGATGTTATCATTGCTATAACATCATACATTAGCTAATGAAATGGCTGCATTCTGCAACAGAAATGAACAGTTATTTATCTGCCACAGCACTCACTGCCAGATGTGGTGGCACAGCACATCAGGCATGGTGATATTTGCTCAACCTGCACTACAGCCTAATATAATTTTCAGTCTTACGTTATTGCACTAGGGCCAACTTAAACAAAACCTTGTCAATAGCACAGACCTGTTAAGTCCATACCTCACTTTGTACAAACCTATTTGTGCCTTTAAGGTATAGGGATGCCATCTGAAATGAATAACTGGTAAAATGAATTTAACTGTTAGTTTTAAGAAAAATAATTATGCCCGAAAAAGTGGAATGTAATAATGTGTAGACCTGTTGAAAGAACAGACCTGCTAAATAAATAATTGCACTATACGCATTTTTGCCAGGGTTATTGATTACATATTGTCATTGGTTGATAGAATCATCTAAAAGTTATGGAGAAATGTAGTGTGCAGGGACAGCTGTTTTGCCAGAGGGTAGCATGCTGTGTTTCCATGCCAGCAACTCAGGTTCAGAGATTAGCTCTGGGAGCTGGCTGGGCAGCACAAGGATTGGTGGAACACATCACTGCTCAGAGCCTGGGAAGGTATGGTGCAGTGTTCTGTCACATGGTGGACATATGTGATGGGCTGGAAAGCTCTCTCTCACAATCGATTCAAATGAATGTCATGGCCTGATGGTGTTACGCAGTGTGTCAGGAAAGCAGGTTGACATGAAAAATGAGTTTGAGATAACTCTCTATTCCATTTCCAATGGGACCTGTATGAATGAGGATGCAAGTTAATGGAAATAAAAAAAAAATATATATATATATATATATATATCTATATATCTATATATATACATACACACACACACACACACACACACACACACACACACACACTCACACACACACACACGTATTTGTATGTATGTTACAGATTGCATATAAATATATAAGTGATACACAGTGGGAACCTCATGAGTGGTGTAGAAAGCACATACAAATATATAAGTGATAGACAGTGAAAACCTCATTAGTGGGATAGATAGCATGCATATACTGTAGAAAAACATATTTATCACATAAGATCCCTCTGCATATGTCATTTATGCAACAGGCTAGGACCTTAAGGGAGAGACATTTGTTTTGCTTTTTAGGCATAAAATTATTTTATAAGTCTATTATTTTGAACTAGTGTTGTTGTGCTTTCCGCCATCCTGATTGCTATAACCACTGCCATGAAAGTGAAGTCAGAATGACAAGCTGACACTGTGATGTGGTAGTTTGTTAGTGCAGCAGAATTTCTGCAGAAATTACAAAACACTGCCACAAGTTCTGCGGCAAATGGTAGCTTGCTGCAGAACTTGGTCTCACTGTGCTGTAGAAAGTAGGGCCCTGACTATGGCCTGGTAGTCAAAGGCAGCCACTGACACTGTGCTAAAGAAGGTGTATACTGCACTTAACAAGGCCTGAAGACTCACCCTGGATGCTGATCACCTCACCTACACCTGCTCCCTATGAGAAGATGAACTGGTTGTTGCTAGGGGCAGGGTCAAATTCAAACTTGCCTTCATGGAAAGAAAGCTCTACTGGGCAAGGCACCTTTTAATGTATCTGCTATCTTCTCCAAATCAGTTTCAGGTTACAGCACTAGAGGCATGAAGTAGGGGCTCTCATGGTACCTTTCCAGCATACTGCACTTGGTCAAAGCTTTTCCTATAGAGCCCCTCTGGCTAAATGAGATCTCGGAGCTCACTCACAATACGAAAAGCCTCTCCTTTTCAAGTCTGAACTCAAGCACTACCTCACCTCCTGCAACACGTGTGCTTGTTCCTGAACGCCAGTAGCAACCTCCCCCAGAATCTGTAGCATGGCACAGCGTGATCCTCACTCAAACATAGCATAGGATCCCTCTAACTCTCTCCTACTCACAGTCTGGACCCCATGCACCTTGCCCCTCCCTGCCACCCCCACTCACCCCACTTCCTCCTCTCCTCTCTGCCTATAGCCCTTCTGTTTCCCTCTCCTTCCCCCAGCTCTCCCCCATGTACTACTCGACAAAGCCTGTTTTAAGGCCGTGCTCCACTTTCTCATCTGCCTCAACCTCCCCTCATCGCTGTACTGGGTTATTTCACTACTTAGCTCTGCTCTGGATCGAGGTATCACTAGGTTGGGTGTCTCCTTCTGCACACCCATCTGCACCTCACTTTTATCATTGCTGCCTACTTCTTTCTGCTCCATCAATCACTGGGTCATTGTTAAATGTTGGGTCTACTGTATATTATAATGATCTAGCATTGTGCACTGTTTATAAATGTATACTACTTTTCACCAATATTATTTTATGTGTATGTGTCATTGTTTTTAAGACGAGGAACCTTTGTAAAAGAGCCTTGGCTCAAAGGTCTTTCTGAATAACAAATAAATAAATAAATAAATACCATTGGGCCCCTGCAAATTAGGGTGCTCTCTATTATGAAGGGTGCAGTGGTATATTCAGAGTGTTCTGTAAGTGCTAATAGGCTTGCAAAGAAACAGTACTTAATGCTTAAGAACCTTACTCTTATCAATGTACACAGTGGTGCACAACAGTCCCCACCACCACCACCACCACCAGCACCGGTGCTGGGGACATCTGCCCTATCCCCAAGTTAAAGATAGGTGTCATTCATGCCTATCCTGCTGGTTTAGTGGTCCATCCTTTTGCCTGATCCCCAGGTTAAATATAGATGCCATTTATGTCAGTCCCTGTTAGACTAGTTGTCCATCCTTCTACCTGATTCTCAAGTTGAAGAATGGTGCCAGTTATGACATTACCAGGTAGTCTAGTGCCCCGTGCCTAATCCCGGAGTTGATGTATGGTGTCACTTATGACAGTTCCTGGTAGGCTGGCGATACCCACCATCTACCCAATCTCCAGTGTAACAGTCCTAATCCATCCACACCTCCTGGCTCACCCACTCAGCACCCACCAGCCCACCCTTTCAGCCCCTAACTCAACCATCTGAGCACTGAAGAGCTGCTGACTTTCCTCAGACTGTTAATGACGAGAACCTCTGTACGCGCCAGCTGCCATCTGAATGACAAGGAGTGAGTGCAGTCTCAAACAAGCTACCTGACTGACACCCTGGAACGCTTGTGTTTTGGAGTTTTGAAATGATCCTTCCACAACTCCAAAACAGCACTCACTCTCCTAGTGTAAGTGCAGTGTACTGTAAAACAGCTCTTTCTACAGTATGCGCATTCTTAGTCAAAGTCATTTAGACAGAGTGTATGATCTGTGTTTGTCATTGGAGGACAAGTCAGCAGTTTGTCAAAATTCATATGGCTGAGTTGGGGGCTGACTGGGGGTGGGGTAGTGGATGTTGAATGGGTGGCCAGGGAGGGTTGGATGGCACTATATGGCTCCCAGAAGCAATGGTACTATCCTGTTTGGTATGTGCTATCTCCCTTCACTTCTTGGAGTCTGTTGCTGGTAGTGAAATGGTAGCACCTCGCTTAGGCACTTTACTTGGTGCAGTTACTGCATGATATTCATTCAGGTTGCACTCAACTGATAGAGTGTGCAGCCACGTGAATATTGTATCCAGACAGCTAGACTTTATATTTTGTGTGTCACTGACTTAACACATTGCAAATGACTCCATGTGAATATGGGAGTCCATCTGCCTTTTCTACTCTCATGGAAATGTCATGATAGTGTGGCACAGTGGTATGATTTTGTTCTTTACACCCATCAATGAGTGTTATGTAATTGTAATGAATGGGTACTGTTTTTGCCTTGAAGAAGTGGGGTTATAATTCAACGTTATAACCCGTGGGTTATAACAGCTATCACATGTCAGCTTCTCTACTGCTCACCTCACTGATGGCAAAAAGTTTCACCTGCATTCACCTCGCTCCCACAGTTGTCCAGCAAACCCCACATCTGAAAATAGAAACACAGACTTTGATGGCAGATAAGGATCGCTTGGCCCACCTAGTCTGCCCATTTCCTACCTAAAGGATAGCTGCTGATCCTAGTTAACCAACAGCCCATTTCTTCCTACCCCTGCAAGAATTGCCTTATGTCTATCCATGCATTCTTGAATTCTCCCACAGTTTTAGACCCCAAAACCTCCTCAGGAAGGCTGTGCCATGCATCCACCACCCTCTCTGTGAAAAAATACTTCCTACATTGCCCCTGAGCCGTCCCCCTCTATCTTCAAATTGTGTCTCCTTGTTCTTGCACATCTTTTTCTGAAATATGCTACCCTCTTGGACTTTGTTGATGCCACTGAGGTACTTAAAAGTTTCTATCATGTCACCCTCCTCCTCCTTTCCTCAAGGGTATACATATTAAACTCCTTAGTCTCCTCATATAGCTTCTCTTGCAGACCCTGCACCATTTTAGTTGCCTCCTCAGGACTGCCTCCATTCTGTCTATGTCCTTGCAGAGATAGGGTCTCCAGAACTGGACGCAGTACTCAGATGGGGTCTCACTAACTGTCTGTACAGAGGGATAACAACTTCCTGTTTTCTGCTGGTAATGCCTCTCCCTATACATCCCAGTATCCCCCAGCCATCCCTACTGCCTTCTCACATTTCTTGCTAACCTTAAGGTCATCTGATATGATTACCCCCGGGTCCCTTTCCATTTTGTTGTTGTTACTACCCCATTGTGTAATCTCTCCTGGGTTTTTGTTTCCATGTGCATTATTTTGCACTCTTTGCATTGAATCCAAGCTGCCATACTTCTGACCATTCCTCCAACTCTGCCAAGTCCCTTCTCATTCTTTCCACGCCTCCTTGTTTATCAACCCTGTTGCAGAGCTTTTATCATCTGCAAAGAGGCATACTTTTCCTTCAGTCCCTCTGCAATGTCACTTATAAAGACATTAAAATTACTGGACCCAGTACTGAACCCTGTGGTACCCCACTAGTAAACCCTCTTTTTCAGAGTGGACTCCATTTACAATTACCTTCTGTGTCCTGTTGTCCAGTCAATGTTTTAATCAGGCTACCACCCTGGGACCCACTCCGGCTGGTTAATTTGTTTATTAATCTTTTCTGTGGAACTGTGTCAAACGCCTTGCTAAAATCTAGGTAGGCCATGTCCACAGCTCCTCCCTGCTCTACTACTTTGGTCACCCAGTTAAAGAAATCAATTAGATTCGTCTGACATGATCTTCCTATTGTGAACCCATGCTGCCTTGGGGTCCTGTGCCCCACTTTCTCTAGGTACTCAACAATTCTTTCCTTCAGAGTGATTCCATCACTTTCCCTACCACAGAGGTCAAATTGACAAGTCTGTAGTTTCTTGCCTCAGTATTGCTCCCACTTTTGTCAAGGTGAATCACATCTGCCTTCCTCCAGTCCTCAGGTACCACACCATCCTCCCATGATTTGTAAGAAAAGCTAGTCAGTGGTGTCACTCTATCCCTTAATTCTTTTAGAATTCTGGGGTGAATTCCATCAGCCCCATTACTTTGTCCACCTTCAATTTTAGGAGTTCTTTCAGAACCCTTTCTTCTGCAAAAGGACTGGGATTGACCCCCTATCCAGAGTGCTTCCATTAATTGGATTAGGCACCGCCTCCTCCTTTGTGAATCTGTGAATCTTTCTTCAAAAGAAGAGAACCCATTCTGAACTAACGTGTGTGTGTGGACAGCCAGTTCTGAGTGCTGTAGTATCATTTTTTGTAACATCATGGGTTATAGACTGTCTGTCATGAAAGATGCTGAAAATCTGTCACTCATCCCCCAGGTTTCAGATGAAAGATGAAAGCTATGTGAAAATGCTGAAACAGCATGGGTGTTACATGGCAGGCCAGAAGCTAATTACAAATGTTTCTAAGTTAATTTTGTTAAGAGGAAATCATAAAAAGTTTATGACATTAGAGGGGAAACCAGGTTTAGCAAACTGGTACAAAGTTTTAAATGCTCCTCTGATGCCTGTGTGAGACAGGATACTGATTAAGATCAAAGAACTGTCATTTGAAGAACATAAGTATGCTGAGGTTGCAGAATTTAATACTTGGAAAGACATCCTGGGCCAGATATTCAAACTGCGCCATTCTGTGGCGCAAGCCCTTGCACTGCTCAAAAAGTTATGAGGGTGTGGCCAGGGCAATATTCAACGGAGTTGTGCTATTGAGCAACTTCTTTGAATATTGCCCCTCGACCAAGCCACTGTGCATGGTGCAGTGGAACTTGCACCACCGCAAGTGGTCAGAGTGGAGCATTCAGATGCGGTGGCGCAAGTTCCATTGCACCATGCGCAAAACTCGATATTCAAAAGGTGACATGCAAATGGGGCCATAATTTATGCAATGCAGGGGCGATTTGCATCTAATTACAGCCCATTTGCATGCCATTAGCATGCAGGTGCGCCGATCCCCAACAACTTGCACTTGGCGCCTGCCGAGCAGCAGCCATCGGGGGCGGCGCCTCCTGCAGCCCGATCGTGGAGCATAACCAAAAGCGGCCCGATCGTGGGCATAATAGTGTCCCCCATTAGCCTGATTGCAGGCAGAATGTTCCGTTCCCCATTAGCCCGATCACAGGCATGACGTTATTTCCCCATTAGCCCAATCGTGGGCAGAGCGTTATTCCACCCCCCATTAGCCCGATCGCGGGCAGAACATTGCTCCCCCCGAGCAGCCTGATCACAGGCATCAGACATCCCTCCCCAATGTCCAATATCTTTGGTGGTCCAGTGGACATGAAGCTCGATCATGGGCATAACGTCAAACCCACCCCCAATGTCCAATATTCTGGTGATCTAGTGGCCTCCACCCCACCCACCCACAGGCCCACCACCCGCTCCTCCCCATCACCCAGCGGGTGGCAGCACCTCACTTTCTCCTGCCACCTCATCACCCGAAGACTGGATAGTTGTAGGGCTGCACGCCCATTGGTTCAGAGCAAGAGCCAATTGGTGTGCAGCCCATACTATACAAGGTATTCTTCATTCACATATCTGACTGTTTGAGTGAGAGTGAGCTGTATGCCCATTGGTTTCTGTTTGAACCAATGGGCGCCCTACCGAGTTGTCAGTCGGCAGGCGGCGGGCGGCAGGGCGGTGGTGCTTGACGCTCACGCGCTGACAGGGGAGCGGGTGGTGGGGCTCTGTGGATGGGTGGGGGGCCACCAGATCACCAGGGATATTGGACATTGAGGGGTGGGTTTGACGTTATGTCCACGATCAGGCTTCACGGTCCACTGGACCACCACGGATATTGGACTTCGGGGAGGGGACGCCTGATGCCCGCGATCGGCTGCTTGGGGGCATATGTTCGCCCATGATCAGGCTAATGGGGTGGAAATAACATTCTGCTTGCGATCAGGCAAATGGGGGGAAATCGCTATGCCCGCAATCGGGCTAATGGGGGGACTACCAGCCCGCAATTGGGGCATGGGGTGACACTGAACGAGTGAGGGTCACCCACAGGTGGCAGCTGCTGTGTTGCACCCTGCAATGTGGCAGCTCACCTGTGGGTGGCCTCGACTTGATCCTTTTTTTTGGCTTAAAGTTGTGCAGGCGCAGGGGGTTGCGCCTGATAACCTCTGCACTGCCCGCTGAATATCGGGCTGTGCAGTTTATGTATGGTTCCTCCTTCGTTGCGCATGCCTTCATTAGCATTGCACTGTTGCTCAGCATGATTTGGGGCGAACTGCCTCCTGCTGAATATCGAGAATGGCGATTTTGGACTTGAGCAGGTGCAACCCTTTGCGCATGGCTCAACTCTTTGGAATATCTGGCCCCTGTTTTATAGATATATGTTTGATATATATTCTGACAGGGAGGAGCTAGGTGACCTCATGCAAATAGGTGGGGAAACCAGCTTTTTATTATTATTCTGTTTTCCTTCAGAGACACTTTTATCTAGACTCTGATAAAGAAACATCTGTGAGCACTTTTAAGCAGGTATTTAGAGACTAAGTACTGTAGTAAGAATTGCACTGTTTAAAACCTTGTTCTTTTAATATATTTGTATGTCTTGTGATATGATAGTTCTGTATTTTGTGTTTTATATATTTTTATCTATACTAGTAAAACTCTTTTTAGAGCATACTTGGTCTGTCTTTGAATTTCTTTCATTTGTAAGAAAAGAATATATGGTTATAGCTGACACTAGGCATAAGCTTGAATGGTGATACCAAACTGAAAGAGAAGTGTTTTAAATCTGAGGTCTTTATTAAAGTTTTTATGGGTTCATTTCTGTACACCTGGTTAGGTGCCCGTAGGTAAAGATATCTGGCCCCCAAAAACAGAAATATCTGAGCCTGTGTATTGGGTACACTAGCAAGGGGTTCACAGTTTGAATCCTCCAGAACTTGAGACCAAAGGTTGATCCGAACTCACAAAATAGACAAGAGGGTTACCTTGTTCTGTTAAACTGTTCACAAGACTGCGCTCAGAGGTTGACACTTTGGGAGTAGAGGGCCTGACCTGCTGAGTGGTTTTGTGACAGATTGGTTGACAGCGGTGGCATAAATTTTGGTATTACAAGCTTTTATTTTTCTGTGTCAGCTTGAGACCATAAGCTCTCTTGCAAAGAATGAAAAAAGCAGAGTTTTATTTTAAAAGGAAACAGAACTATATCACTTGGTGTACAGTCCAGTTCAGTAGCCGTTTATTTTTCCTAAAGTGCAAGTCAGAGTAGTAGTACGAGGGAAGAAGAAGATGGCTTCCGACTACAGCAGGCACACTGTAGATTACATGAAGCAGTTGTGCGGGGACAGGTGAGTCCCATTAGAGGTGACAGCCAAAAGCAGAACCTCATGGATGCCCTGATGGTAGCAGATACCCAGAGCAGCGAGTCATGGACCGTGACTGGAAAGGACCAAACCTCGAGTGTGGCAAGGCTAGCGGCTAGTGCTGTGTCCTAGTCTGGTGAGGAGGACAGCAGGGCCACTGTCAGTGAAGGCCACAGCAGCAGGGGAAGGTCACCGTATCCTGAATCTAGAGGTACTCAGACTGCAAACTGAGTTGCACAGGATGGAGCTGGAGTTCCAGGAGAAGAGGGAGCAAGAGAACCGAGAGGCAAAGAGGGAACAGCGAGAGGCAGAGTGACAACAGAGGGAGGCAGACCATGAGGAGCATGAGTGCCAGCGAGCTTCAGAGGAGAAGAGAGAACGAGAACACCGAGACACAGACTGTGAGAGCAGAAGCACCAGAGGTAACATGAACTGGAGAAGATACAACTCCTACCAGTGGCACCAGAGCAGATAAGTGGCTTGGGTTTAACTGGGACTGCAGGACTGGGTTACAAATTGAACTCCAAATTAATAGCCGAGTTTAAAGAGGGGAGGATATGGATGCCTTTTAATTTCTTTTGCAAAAGTTTGTATTCAGGCTAAAATTCCTAGAGAGTCCTGGCACTTCCAGCTATCCCCGCTTACTTACCGGAAAGCGCTGGATGCATTGGGTCAAATGGACAATGAGGACAGCAATGATTACAGCAAGCTAAAAGCTGCACTGTTAAAAGGTTTGAATTAACTGCTGAATCATACAGAGCTAAATTCCGTAGCTCAAGAGAAGCCTTGATATGAGTTACGAGAGCTAGCACAAAAACGCCAGTTTTAAAACGTTGATGGGAAGGAATTGAGGCAAACTCAGTTGATAAAATTGAAAATGTGATTTTATTAGAACAGTTTTATTGGGCATGCCCAACAGAGTTAAAAACCTGGCTAGAGGACTGAGATCTCAAAACAGTGCAAGAAGCTGCTGAACTCTCGGACCGCTATGCCAAGAGCAGACCTGCTCTGGAGAGCGAATGGGGCGGGCGTGGCAGCACAGAAAGGGAAAGCTTGCCTCAGGGCAGCTAAAACCCTCTCGTCCGCCTGAAACCAGTTAGCCCCTGGTTTCAGAGGAAAAGATTCTCTGCTAAAAGAACTGAATGTTGGTTGTGTAAGGAAACTGGGCATATTCCCAGAGAGTGTCCCAAAAAGGTGAGCCATAATACACAACTGGGTGCTAGAAAAGAAGTGGGTTGTTTGTATGTCCTGGAAGCATGCCAGTGAACATGAGGGAACACATGCACCCAGTCATGGTGAATGGTGTACAGACGCAGGGCTTAAGAGACACAGGGCATCCTGACATTGGTAAAAAGGATCTGGTACAGCCTGGTCAGTTTATACCCAATAAATATGGCACTGTCCAAGGGTTCACTGGTGAAGAGAAACATTGCCATTGGCCAGTCTTCTCCTGGACTGGGGTGAAACAGGGGAACTGTGCAACAGATGGCTGGGCTTGGGCAGACTCAGATGGCACACAGGAGATGACAGAAGACATAAGGTTTATTGGGAAAATGGACTTATGTATACTCAGGCAATACAGACAGAGGGAGGGAGGGATGCTAGGCAGGCAGTTTATCACTCCCAGGGGTATCGTGAGCAGTTTTCAAAATTGCACATGATATTCCTTGTCTGGTCATCTGGAATTGCCGCACAATGCAGTGAATTAGCCCAGAATTTCTATTGGCCTAGCTTCACCCAGCAGGTGAAAGAGTATTGTAGGTCTTGTCACCGCTGCAAGAAATAGGGAAGCGGGCAAGAAAACCCAAACCGCCCTGATTCCATTGCCCATAGTGGAGGAGCCATTCCAGAGGGTGGAATGGATATTGTGGGACCTTTAAATACCCCTGCCCTCAGGGAAGAGATTCATCCTGACTGTGGTGGATTATGCCACCCAGTACCCAGAGGCAGTTGCCCTATCTCTCTGAGGACAGACAAAGTGGCAGATGCCTTACTTGGGATTTTCTCCCGTGTTGGGTTTCACAGGAGGTAATCACTGATCGAGGGTTCCTTCATATTGGACCTGATGAAATGTTTATGGGAGTGTGGGTGGTGCAGAGATGACAAACAATATATCACCCATGCCAATGGGCTTGTGGAATGATTCAATGGTACCCTAAAGTCAATGCTTTGAGCATTTGCTGAACAACATGGGAGGGACAGGGAGAAATACCTTCCCCACCTATTGTTTGCATACAGGGAGATGCCCCAAGAGTTGACAGGATTTCCCTCCTTCAAACTCTTATATAGACACTACGTATGTGGGCCCCTGGACTTGATCCGGGAAGACTGGGAAGACAAGCACGCCACCTAGGGAACTCCCACTGTGGATTATGTCCTTAGGTCTAGGGAAAGGCTGAAGGAGCTATGGGGCAGCCCAGAGCAAACATGGCAGCTGCCTAACAGAAACAAAAAGTGTGGTACGACTGCAGAGCCAGAGCTCACTCATACATGGTGGGTCAGAAAGTCATGGTCCTTATTCGGTCCAGAAAGACAAGCTGCAGGCTGAATGGGCAGGACTGTACAAAGTGGTTAGGAAGGTAAATGACGTGAACTACATTGTAGAGTTACCTGACTGTAGCAGACAGAAAGGATGTACCGTGTCAACATGATGAAGCCATATGCAAATAGGGCTGACATGGTGTTGCAGTGTGTAGTCATGGGGAGGGACGGACGAAGGAGACTCCTTCTGGATTTACTGGAAGAGAGTAAACGGAGTCCTCTGTGGAGGCAGTAAAATTGTCTCCCCAGCTGACCCTGGGCCAGATCCAGAAAGTAAGGAGGTTTAGCAGACTTTGCCTTGTTTAGCGTAAGCCTGGACTAACCCCATAGCGACATACGATGTGGAGACAGAACACAGACACCCATACAGCAGACAGCATATCGGGTGTCAGAGGCTGTCCAGAAGGACATTAGGAGGGAAGTGGAGGAGATGCTGGATTTAGGGGTAATCCAGAGATCCCACAGCCCTGGACTTCACCTGTATTCCTTGTGCCTAAGCCAGATGACTCTATTCATTTCTCTGTGGACTATCATGGACTGAATGCAGTCATGAAGTGAGACACCCACCCAATGCCCCAGACGGACGAACTCCTGGACAAGTTGGGAGGGTGACCTACCTTATGACTATTGACCTGACAAAGGGTATTGTCAGGTAGAGTTGACAGGCAGAGCTAGGGAGGTCGCCCTTCATCACTCCGATAGACTTATTTGAGTTTAAAGTAATGCCTTCGAATGAAGAACGCCTGGCCATTTTCCAAAGGTTGGTGAACCAGGTGTTAAATGGTGCTGAGGAGTATGCCGTGGCATACCTGGATGACATTGCCATCTTTAGTACCAGCTGTGAGGAACACCTATCCCACCTAGGGAAGTGCTGGGCAGGATACAGAGGGCCGGGCTCACTGTCAAGCCGAGAAGTGCCAGGTGGCCATGGGAGAGGTGGCATACCTGGGCATGTGGTAGGCCAGGTACAGCTCTGTCTTAACCATATAAAGATAGAGGTGATCCAGGCATGGCCCAGACCAGAAACACAGAAGCAAGTCAGGAGTTTTCTAGGACAGCAGGGTACTACAGAAGATTTGTACCCAATTACAGTGCCCTGGCTGCTCCCTATCTGACGTGACAAAGAAAAGGATGCCAAAGAAAATTATCTGGGGCCCAGCCAGTGAGGAAGCCTTTACCAGATTAAAGGAGGCACTGTGCAGTGCTCCTGTTTTGACAAGTTCTGACTATAGCAAAACCTTTGTAGTTCAGACTGATGCCTCAGACGTGGGTATTGGGGCAGTACTGAGTCAGGCATCCAGCCAAGGGACATATCACCCAGTAGTGTACCTGAGTAGGAAGTTACTTCCTAGGGAGCAAGCTTACTCCATGGTGGAAAAGGAGTGTCTTGCCATAGTGTTGTCCCTAAAGAAATTAGAGCCATTCTTGCATGGGCAGCATTTTGTGGTGCAGACTGACCACAACCCCTGATTTGTCTGATACAGATGGGGAAAACAATTGCAGATTGCTAAGATGGAGTCTTGCTTTACAAGGGTATGCTCTGACAATCGTACATAGGGCTGGAGCGAAAACCAGAACTCAGATAGGCTGTCTAGGGTCTATGAAGAGTGAACTGATTTGGGAAGCTCATCCCATGCAAGGGATAGAACCCCAAAATTCAGTCTAGGTGGGGAGGATTGTGATGTGGACAGCCAGTTCTGAGTGCTGTAGTATCATTTTTTGTAATATCAAAATGGGTTATGGATTGTCTGTCATGAGAGATGCTGAAAATCTGTCGCTCACCTCCCCCAGGTTTCAGCTGAAAAGATGAAAGCCATGAGAAAATGCTGAAACAGCATGTGAGATCACACACACACAGGTTTTAGATACCAGGTGTTACATGGCAGGCCAGAAGCTAATTACAGACATTTCTAAGTTAATTTTGTTAAGAGGAAATCATAAAAAATGTTTATGACATTAGAGGGGAAACCAGGTTTAGCAAAGTGGTGTGAAGTTTTAAATGCTTCTCTGATGCCTGTGTGAGACAGGGTACTGATTAAGATCAAAGAACTGTCATTTGAAGAACATGAGTATGCTGAGGTTGCAGAATTTAATACTTGGAAAAGACATCCTGTTTTTATAGATATATTTTTTTATATATTCTGACAGGGAGGAACTAGGTGACCTCATGCAAATAGGTGGGGAAAACCAGCTTTTTGATTATTATTATGTTTTTCTTCAGAGACACTTTTATCTAGACTCTGACAAAGAAACATCTGTGAGCACTTTTAAGCAGGTATTTAGAGATTGAGTACTGCAGTAAAAACTGCACTGTTGAAAACCTTGTTCTTTAATAGATTAGTATGTCTTGTGATATAATAATTCTGTATTTTGTGTTTTACATATTTTAATCTATTTTAGTAAAACTCTTTTAGAGCATACTTGGTCTGTCTTTGAATTTCTTTCATTTGTAAGAAAAGTATATATGGTTATAGCTGACACTAGGCATAAGCTTGAATGGTGATACCAAACTAGAAAGAGAAGTGTTTTAAGTCTGAGGTCTTTATTAAAGTTTTAAGGGTTCATTTCTGTAACCTGGTTAGGTGCCCATAGGCAAAGATATCTGGCCCCCACCAAAGACAGAATTATCTGAGCCTGTGCATTGGGTATGCTAGCAAGAGGTTCACAGTTTGAATCCCTCCAGAACTTGAGACCAAAGGTTGATCCGAACTCACAAAACAGACAAGAGGGTTACCTTGTTCTGTTAAACTGTTCAAAGACTGCACTCGGAGGTTGGCACTTTGGGAGTAGGGCCTGATCTGCTGAGTGGGTTTGTGACAACGTGCACTTGGTTTTATATTTTATTTCTGTGACTTAACTCAGAAGCTGTTACCACACAGACAATTCAAAACTGCAAAACGGCAGTGTGATTTAAGGTTGAATGGAAACCATGGTGATCTATGAACTTCATGCCTCATTTGAATATCACAACAACAACCATATTTCAGGGTGGCACTGACCCTTCTAATTACTAAATGTTCTAAGTTCCAGACATTTTAATCAGCACTAAAACAGTTTTTGTTAATCTCTTGCAACGTTGACTAGCCTACTTGGGGTTTTGCAAACAACTGCTGATCTGACTGTTACTATTTTCTTACTGTGGATTCTGTTGCTGAATGTCTAGGTCAGTTCATAATGCATTTGATTTTTCCAAATACAAATCAAATACTGTACAATTTTTCTACTAAAATACAATTATATTACAGTGTCTGCATGTACAATTACAGTGTTTACCTGTAAAAGTAAGTAGAAAAGTGAAACACAGACGCACTTTTTTTACTCTTTTTATTTCCAGTACAGTAGCTGGGCAAAAAAAAATAGTCCCCAGCAATTACATAAAACAATATATGGGGAGTTGAGCAAAACTTAAATGTTATATAAACCCTCAGTGTGAGATGCTTTGAGGCCAGGAGATCAGAAGGCTGTTGGTTCTATCTCCACACCAGGCACTTGGATTAATATCCCAATACTGACACTGCAGTGCAACATGAGGGGGTGCTGCACTCCAGAGGTGCCATCTTTTGGATGAGATGTTAAATTGAGGTCCCATTTGCCTGTTCTGGTGGCAGTTCAGGTGGATATTAAAGATCCTATGACCCATCTCGAAAGAGAGGGAATTTCTCCAGTGCCCTGGCCAAATTTCCCATTCACTAAAAATACCACCAACAGCTTAATCTGGTTCAAAGTCAGTTGACATTCACCTGTATCCCTCCTGGGTCGTGCCTGAAAATAGGCAGAATTTGTCTAGTGCACTTACCTGGTCAACAAAAACTAAAAATAAATAATATATATATATATATATATATATATATATATATATATATATATATATATATATATGTATATATATATATATATATTTATACAACAGAGGGCCAGATATTCAAACTGCGCCAGGCTGTAGGCGAAGCCTGTGCACAGCTCAAATTTGTTGCGCAGGGTGTGGCCAGGGCGATATTCAATGGAGTTGCGCTATGGTGCAACTGCTTTGAATATCGCACTCTGGCCACCCCCACTGGTGCATGGTAAGTGGCACCAAGGCTGAAACATATGGTCAGAGTGAGCATTGAGATGCGGTGGCTATGCCATTGCGCCATGCACAGCACCTGTGATATTCAAAGGGTGACATGCAAATGGGGCCATAATTTATGCAAGGCACACAGGAGGCCATTTGCATCTGATTACGGCCTCATTTGCATGCCATTAGCATGCAGGTGCGCCGATCCCGACGACTTGCGCCTGGCGCCTGCCAGGCAGCAGCTGTCGGGGACCGACACCCTCTGCAGCCCGATCGTGGTACGTCCCATAAGGGACAAAGAACATCTCTTATCCCTGGTGGTTCAGTGGACCACGATGAGCCCGATCGCTGGCATCACTGTATCCGCCCCCAAGTCCAATATCCCTGGTGATCTAGTGGACCCCCACCCCACCCACCCACTGAGCCCCATCCACTCCGCTTCCTGTCAGCCGTCGGGCGGCAGCACCTCACCCGCCCGCCCCACCGCCCGCCGACTGACAGCCAGTAGGCTGCATGCCCATTGGTTCAGAGCATGAGCCAATGGGCATGCAGCCCATACTGTACTAGTCAGTCCAGATATGTGAATGAATTGAAAGATTGACTAATTAGCAGATTACAATAGTTCACAATAAAGATGTCTGTACCCATTTACTTAAAAACACTCTGCAGTTCTCAATTTATTTTCTTAAAGCTGCCCACTGTATCTAAAACACAGAGAGACAAAAGAGAGACTGAATTGGCAGCTTCACAACACAAGTAGCACCTGCGAGTTCGTTGCTATAGCAACACATAATCGCTTGTCCTCCTGCTTCTCTAGCGCTCTCTCGCTCTCTTTTTGAATACAGTTAGCACCTACAAAAACATGCAGAACGGCAGAGTTTTTAACTAAATAGAATTAAACCTCTTTACTGTGAACTACTGTAATCGGTCACTTTTCCTACCGCTTGGTCACGCTACTTTTAAGGGAGAAACTGAAATTAATATGATTCTCGGCTGAATATTACAGTAGCATGATCAACCAGATGACTGCTTAAATTACATTTTCATAAAAATAATGACAGGATCAACCAGATAACATTCTTCAGATAATTTTAGCCTGTCAGAATCCACCATATATATTTTTATTTTATATAACATCTCATCTCTTGTTTTCAAGGGGTGAGTGTGGGGGCGATTGTTTTTGATTGTATTCATGTAGATGTTACATTACAATTTGTCCTAAACACATGTTGTATAAACAGAACATGACATGGCCTGAGTGAAGATATATTTATCTTCACTGAGGCCAATGACATCGCCACTCGTGAGATATCATGATATCATTGGCCTCTCGTGAAGATAAATATGATATCTTCACTCAGGCCATGTCATATCCATATATATATATATATATATATATATATATATACATACACCCCTCAGGCTTCACCCTAGGGGTTTATTTAGCATCCTGCACCTTGATGTGCATTAAATTCTTGTTATACACTCCTCCTCATGCATTATTCTTTATTTTATAGCCTGTCACTGGGAGTTTCTGATTACTAGCTGTTGATTTGACTCTGGCTGTATGTACTCTCCTAAAACTCAGTAGAAAGATTCACTTTAAATAGATTAGATTTGGTCCATTTCCTGCACATTCTAGGGCATGACTAGTTAGTAAGTGATGGATTGTACAACCACAGTAAAGTACAAAATGTCCTTAATGTGTTGTACAACACACTCTGCCTCTTTAACAAAAATGATGAGCTTAATGAAAGTATGTCATTATAGTCAAAGATGGGTAACAGAAATGTCAGAGCACTGTAAAACCTCTGTTAGCAAAAATGCTTTCCTCGCTCACGTCCTCGTCTTTGGAACTGCCTCCAACCCCTACTTGACCTCTCCTCCTTCTTACTCTCTTCAACTGAACCTCAAACTCACTTTTTCTATTCCAGCCCTTAGCTCCTGCTCTCTCCTGCACCTCTTTCTGCTCCTTCTAATCTCCTCTCTCTGTCATTTCTCCATCCACTCTTTCCTCACTCCCAGATAAATTTTGTTACAAGCAACACTGTCAATTCTGTACTATGCTATTGTTATGTCTACTTACACTACGCGCAAGAAACATTATTTGGCAGCTTAGGAGAAGTGGGTTTTGGAGGTGCAGCACAGTGTGGCCAATGCCACCATTGCATTCTTGAGCTTGGCCCCTCACTTCCCAATGCGGTGGCACGCTGCTGCTGACACTAGTTACGTAGCGTGCCACCAACTTGAAACAAATTAGGAGCGACTGCGTCATTGCAGGGTGGTGCCTTGCCTCATGTAACATTTCAAAAGAACATGGCGGTGCTGTCGCCGTCTGCTCACAGTCCCATTAAAAGCCAACAGGGGTGCCCAATCCCTCTGTTGGCATGCTCCACCCTAGTTATTTTGCCAATGGGGAGCCCAACCTCGCCGGCATAATGTCCTCGCCCTCCACTTTGTTGTGTGCCGAGGAGGGTGCCCATACCCTCGGCATCACGCCTCCCAAACATGCTTTCTTTGCTGATGGGGCCCCAATCCCTATCGGCTTAAGTCCCTCCCAAAAATGCAGGTGGCTCACTGGGAGCCCACCCCAGTGTGCCAAGCAAACCTGCAAAAAAAAAAACCTTCCTGCAATGTCTTTTTGTTTTGTTTTTTCCCTGAAACAAAAGAAACTGTCCCTTGCCATCGGGTCCCGTCCCAACCTGCACCCACCTCTCGCACCTCATTTCCCCACCCCCAATCCCCATACTTACCTCAGGAGCAGGGCTAATGATCTTCGTGGACCAGGAACATGTCTGCACTCTTCAAAGCTGACCACGAACTGAAGAAGCGCTGATAAGCTATATAATGGCATAAATGGGTTTTTTTCAACTTATGTGAAATCTCGACCATTTTTTCGACTTTTGGCCCTAAATTTTCAACATGGGTTCTTGGGACCCTCCTCGTAATTCAGTCACTGTCATGGCGTTATTTGGTCCTGAAAGGTGATTTTGTGTAACTACACGAATCACCTTTGGGACCGATTAATGAAACAACAGTGCCACTGTTCATGAGGTGGGCTCCAAAAGCATATGTTGCAAATTTGTTGAAAAATTCTGAAAAATGACTGTTACGAGGTGCATTGTGCAGTTTCTACGCACGCTTGTAACTTTAAGAATTTTAATATTTCACTCCAGATTTTCAAATTGCCATTTTACATACCTCCTTATGAAGAGTACAGCTGTCATTGTTCACATCCTGCCCAAAATGTGTTTTCGGACATCCAGCTTATAATGGTGGTCACTCTGGGAAATCAACGTTCGGGACAGATTAAGAAAATCATAGTGACACTGTTCAGAGTAGAGGTCCCAAATGCCTATGTTGAAAATTTGGTGCAAGAATTCAAAAATGATTGTCACGGGCGTGTACTGCGCAGTTTTCATGCACGCCATAACTTTGAGAATTTTAATATTTTCACCCAGATTTCCAACGTTGCTATTTCTTTGCACCTCCTTATGAATGGTGCAGCTGCAAATTTTTCACATCCTGCCTGAACAGTGGTTTTGCACATCTGGCACAGAATAAGCGTGGTTGCTGTGGGAAATCAACGTTCGGGACAGATTAACAAAATCACAGTGCCACTGTTCACGAGCAAGGTCCCAAATGCTTTCATCAGGTGGGGTCACAAAAGGCCATGTTAAAACTCTGTAGTTCAAATACCAACAAACGCCCAGGGTGTTAGGGGTTTCTAACCAAAACATGCCACCCTGTACAGACTGACAGGCATCAGGGTGTGCCTTTGAATTGCTGGCTGTAATGCTCATGCCATTCCACCCCACCCTGCAGCCAGTGACAGGCATCGAGGTGTGCCTTGGACTCTTTGGCCCCGAGTTCACCCCATTCTCCTATACTGCACACATTTCAGCGTATGTCCTTATGCAATGGGGTGACTGTAAACCGAACACCCCAAGGCACACCTCAACACTTGCCGGTGTCTGCAGGATAGGGTGAGGTGAAATGGCATGGCGGTATGGGCGATGACCCAAAGGCATACCCAGTACCTGTCCATCTCTACAGGGAGGAGGTGGGGTTGGCATGAAGTTCAATACTTCACTGCCATTCCTATTCTGTATCTAACTCCTGCTCTTCTAATGCTAATACCAGCAAGCAAAGATTAGGCATTGACAAATGCTTGTTTGTTCCTGCTGCTGTCTGATATTCTGTACTTTATGGTGTACTTGTTTTCTTAAGTGGGGACTCCAGTACTGGACACAGTAATCCAGTGTGGCCTCACCAGTGACCTATATGGAGGTAAAACTACCTTCTGCCTTTTACTGTCAAATCCTTTCCCAATGTACCCCAGCATCCTGTTAGTCTTGCTGAAGGTCTTGTTACATTTGCTTTTTTTTTTTAGGGCCACTAATGATGACTCCTATGTTCCTTTCCTCTGATGCTGTATTCAGCCCCTCCCATTAAATGCTCTGTTTGTTTTTCTTCCCTAAGTGCATAACTTTGCAGCTGTTGGCTCTGAATTTCAGCTGCCAGAATCTGAACCAGTTTTCCAACCCTTGCAGGTTTTGTGCAACTCCTCATTCCCTCCACCCTGTCAACCCTACCACAGGGTTTAGTATCATCTGTGAACAGAAATAACCGGCCCTGGTTTCTTCTCCCATGTTGCTAATTAACATATTGAAGAGGACTAGGTCCAGAACAGATCCATCTGGTACTCCAGCAGTGGCCTCGTTCCTCTGATCTGACCCCATTCATCACAACTCTCTGCTGCCTCTTCTCCTACTGTCTCCTACCTCCTTACTAGTTCCTTAACTGTTCCCAGAAACTCCATTTTCATAACCAGCCTTTCACGCAGCACTGAGTCACATGCTTTGCTGAACTCAAAGTAGAGTAAATCTACAGCATAGCCCTTGGTTACACTGTCATAAAAATAATCATGTTGGTCTGACAAGACCTGCCTATCAAAAGGGGTGCTGCACTGCTGCTTACTATCCTAAAGTCCATTTTTCTCCAGGTATTCCACTAGATCTTCTTTGACTAATGTCTCCATCAGTTTCCATACCACAGAGGTAGTCTGACAGGCCTATCGTTACTAGGCTGCTCCTTTTCCCATCTCTTGTGCAGTGGAACCACATCAACAACGCCACTGGTTTTCATTTTACCAGAAAATATGGTAAAATTCCAGAATCTGGGCTGTCTGAACACTGGTAAAACTAAGGTTTCATGGAATTTGCCATTTTATACCCGATCAGTAAATCTACAAAACTTGCATTTTCTTAAAATTACTTCCTATACTATTTTCAGTTTGCTTTATTTAATGCTGTGAATATTAAGCCTTCTTTTATTCTGATTATTTATACACATACTAAAAGATAGACAGCAGAATCCTGGTAAAATCCAGACTTTAGAGTAATAATCACTGGTGCTTTTCCCAGAATCTGAAGTCTTGAAAAAACATTTCATTGTTTTAATCATCATAAATCAGTGGTCTTGCACATCAGCTATCCTGACGTCCCTAGGAACCACCCTTGCTGTACTGAGCTATGGAATAACCTCACCGGGTACAGCTAACATCAATACCAGTTCCTTAGTATCCTTGGATACATCCATCCTACTACAGCACCTTTTTTACCTCTAGGCTGCTAGCTCATTTCAGCTCTTTCACCAGTAAATTCCTGCAGTTTCATTGTCAGGACCCTTAATCGGCTGCCTTTATGCCACTATCTGGCAGGTCTACTATTCTATTCTTCCATTCCACCCCTGCTTTTCTATCTGCCTTAAAATGACCCTGTTTTGGCCCTGATTGCTTTCTTGACCCTTTCACAGAACCAGATTAGTCTGTTATACTTTTTATATAACTGTTCTCATGCATGTTTTGTTGTCTCGAGAATGGCGCCTTATGACCCCTATCTTTCCTCACTCCTCTTGGCTGTCTACCCCAGCTTACCGCACTTTCTCTCTCAGATGGTTGAAATCCACCCTCCAAGTCTAGCATGTCAGAATTAGATGAGGGCTTTCAAGTGCTGAGAGCTACCTCTAACCATATAGTATTTTTAAATTTGGTACTTTTCAATATTTCTACCCTAATTTCTCACCTGCAGTCCTATTGGTTCTGGCCAGAACATTTTTGTTAGCATGGCCTGGTCAACACAATGGAAAATATAAAGTTGCACTACATAAGAGAAAAATATCACTTTGTGGGTTCTATTTTATTATATGAATTTAGTTTATTTTCATTTTATGTTTGCTTGCACGCATGTGCAAGAAACAAATCTGCTGACGATCAAAATGCAGTGCCATACAGTTGAAAGGGAGAGCACCGCTTGAGTGAGCAGTGCTCCCCTCCCACAAACAACATCGCATGCATTGTGTGCTCATGCGCTCCCTACCTCCCCACGCACACACTGCATGGCTGTGAGGGTGCCCAATCCCCATCAGCTCTACTGTTCCCCCGCAGTCTGTAGGCCAGCAGGGGTGCCCAATCCCCATTGGCTCTACTGTTCCCCCCAGACTATTGTATGCCATGTTGGGAACCCACCCCAGCATGGCAACAGGTCCTATAATGGGGTGCTCAATCCCCATCGGCTCCATTGCACCTCCAACAGCCTTCCAGCTGTCATGCTGGGAGCCCACCCAACATGGCAGCGTCCGCATAGTCAAAAAAAAAAACCTGAAAGAAAAAACCTTCCCTTGCTGCTGTCTTCACCCCCTCCACCGCGCCAACCCACTGTGCACCTGCCTCCCACGACACCCCTCACCTCCCCTTACTTACCTCCCGAGCTCGGCGTGACGATCTTCGGTGGATCAGAACACGTCT
This sequence comes from Neoceratodus forsteri, assembly GCA_016271365.2. Taxonomy (NCBI): domain Eukaryota; kingdom Metazoa; phylum Chordata; order Ceratodontiformes; family Ceratodontidae; genus Neoceratodus; species Neoceratodus forsteri. The sequence continues at coordinate 411,660,368 of CM028138.1, forward strand.
GCACTCTTCAAAGCCGACGCGAACTGAGGAAATGCCGGTAAGCTGTATAATGTAATGAATAGAGTTTTTTCAACTTTGCTGCATATCTCAGGCATTTTTGGAATTTTGGCACCAAATTTTCAACATGGGGTTTTGGGACCCTCCTCATGAGTTCTGTCACTGTCATGGCGTTAATCGTGCCTGATGGGTGATTTTGTGGTTACTGTGTGGTATCACCTTTTGGGACTGATTAATGAAATGACAGTACCAGTGTTCATAAGGTGGGCTCTCAAAAGCCTATGTTGAAAATTTGGTGAAAAAATTCCTAAAAATGACTGTTTTATGGCGTCGTTGCACTGTTCCTCACTGCGCTTCGTGAGTTCTTGAATTTTCAATATTTTCCTCCAGATTTTCAACATTGCCATTTGACCACACTTCCTTATGAGTAGTACAGCTGTCATTTTCATCTCACCCAAAATGTGTTTCAGCATAGTAGCGCATAATGGCGCAGTCGGTGTGCAAAATCAATGTTCGGACACATTAAGGAAATCACAGTGACACTGTTCATGAGCAGAGGTGTTAAATGGCTATATTAAAATTTGGTGAAAAATTCCCAAAATGACTATTTTACGAGCATGCTCGTAGCAAATTTTCAATATTTTCACTCCAGATTTTCCACATTGCCATTTTACCACCTCCTTATGAGCAGTACAGTTTTCATTCTCACTTCTCACCCAAAATGTGTTTCAGCATGTAGCGCACAATGGCGCAGTCAGTGTGCGAACTCAATGTATGGGACACATTAAGAAAATCACAGTGACAATGTTCATGAGCAGAGGTCTTAAAATAGCTATTTTCAAAATTTGGTGAAAAAATTCCTAAAATGACTGTGTTACAAGTAAGCATTGCGCAGTTTCCACGCACCCACATAAGTTCATGAATTTGTAATATTTTCAGTCCAGATTTTCACCAGTGACATTTTCCTCACTTCCTTATGAACAGTACAGCTGTCATTTTTCACAACATGGCCGAAATGTGTTTTCACACTTTCAGCACAGAAATGCATAGTACGCTGTGGGAAATCATTGTTCGGGACAGATAAAGAAAATCACAGTGACACTGTTCATGACCGGAGGTCCCAAAATGCCTGTATTGACAATCTGCTGTAAAAATTCCAAACTAATAACATTACGAGTGCCGTTGCACAGTTTCTACGCGCTTGTGACTTCACCAGTTTTTTAATATTTTCACTGCAGATTTTCAACACTGCCATTTTTACACCTCCTCATGAACAGTACAGCTGTCATTGTTCACATCCTGTTCAGAATGTGTTTTGCACCTGTGGTGACAAATGTCGTAGTCGTTGTGCAAAAGCAGCTTGGCTAACAAACTGATATTGCCACTGTTCATGAGGTGGGGGTCACAAAAACCCATGTTGAAAATTTGGAGTGAAAATATCAACGAATGCCTGAGGCATTAGGGTTTCTGACCATAACACCCCACCCTGTAGAGAATGACAGGCATCAGGGCTGTGACTTGGGATTGTCACCTGCAATGCTCATACCATTCCACCCACACCCTGCAGCCACTGAGAGGCATCGAGGTGCCTTGAGACTCTTCAGCCCCAAAAGTTCACCCCATTCTCCTATCCGCACCATCTCACCATATTTCGATGGAATGGGTGCGCATAAGGCCAAAGACCCTAAGGCACACCATGACACTTGTCGGTGTCTGCACGGTAAGGTGTGGTGAAATGACGTGGCTGTTATGCCTGATGACCCAAAGGCACACCCCAATGCTTGTCACTATCTGCAGGGTGGTGGGGTTGGCTTCAGTTCAATACTTCACTGCCATTCCTATTATGCAGCTCTGTAACTCCTACACTACCAATGCCAATGCCAGCAAGCAAACATTCGGCATTGACAAATGCTTGTTTATGTTGTCTGGCGTGCAGCACAAGCAACATTTTGTGGCAGCTTGCTGGAGTAGTAGGTTGTTGAGGTGCAGCAGTGTTATGGCCAAGGCCACCACTGCTTTTGGGCTTGTCTTGGTGGTACCAATGAATGAGCACGCTGTCTATGACAGCAGTTGAGAAGCGTGCCACCAACTTGAAAGAAATTTCCGCTGCAATGAGGGTGCCCGTCATTGCAGGGCATGCCTTGCCTGCTGAAACATTTCAATAAACATGGCGGCTGTCACCATCCACCTCTCACAATTCTTAGAAAGCCAACTAGGACTGACCAACTCCGGCCGCATATTTATAACCCTCAAGATTATGTGGCACACTGGGAGCCCACCCAGTGTGCTCCATGTGTTCTGAAGCCAACCCAGCGTCAGCATGTTCCTGCCCACCCACCTCCACTGTGTGCCGCACAGGAGCCCACTCAGTGTGGCCAACATAGCCCCAAATCATGGGCACACTAGGAGTCCCACAGTGTGCCCAACAGTTGTTTTATTTCACCTGTAAATAAAGAAAACCTTCCCCGATGTCCATTCCCAAAAAAAAACGGTCCTCGTTGAGTCTGTAGTGCCCCTCCCCCAACTGGCACCACCCTATGCACCCCACCTCCCCACCTCTATCCAATACTTACCTCCGGAGGTCCAGCGCCAGTGATCTTTGCTGGAGCAGGAATATGTCTGCAGTCTTCAAAGTTGACTGTGAACTGAAGAAATGCTGGTAAGCTGTATAATGGCATCAATGGGTGAGGTGGGGGGTCAACTTAGGTGGATATTTCTGCCATTTTTTCTTCTGGCTCCAAATTTTCAACATGGCATTCTTGGAACCCCACCTCATGAAACCAGTCACTGCCATTTTGTTATTCAGTCCTGAAAGGTGATTTCTTGGTGTCTGCGGAATCACCTTTTGGGACCAATAAGAAAACAACAGTGCCTCTGTTCATGAAGTGGGCTCCCAAAAAGCCTATGTTACAAATCTGGTGAAAAGAATTCCAAAAATTACTGTTACGAGTGTGCATTAGTTTCAGCATGCTCATAACTCGAGAATTTTTAATATTTTCACTCCAGATTTTCAAAATTGCCATTTTTCACACCTTCTTATGAACAGTATAGCTGCCATTTTCACATCCTGCCCAAAATGTGTTTCGCACATCTGTTGCACAATGGCGTGGTCACTGTGGAAATCAATGTTTGGGACAGATTAAGAAAATCACAGTGACACTGTTCATGAGCGGAGGTCCCAAAATGCCTATGTTAAAAATTTGGTGAAAAATTGCACAAAACGACTGTATTTACGAGCTGGCATTGGGCAGTTTCCACGCATGCTTGTAACCGAGCATTTTAATATTTTCACTCCAGATCTTCAACATTGCCATTTGTTCACACCTCCTTATGAATGGTACAGCTGTCATTTTTCACATCCTGCCTGAAATTTGTTTCTGCACATCTGGCGCAGAATGGCACAGTCGCTGTGGGAAATCAATGTTCAAGACAGATTAACAAAATCACAGTGCCACTGTTCATGAGCGGAAGTCCCAAATCCTTTCATGAGGTGGGGTCACAAAACCCCATGTTGAAAATTTAGAGTGCAAATACCAACAAACGCCAAGGAGTTAGGGCTCCTAACCGTAACGTCCCACCCTGTACAGGCGGACAGGCGTCAGGGATATGCCTTTGGATTGTCAGCCATAATGCTCATGTCATTCCACCCCACCCCCACCCTGCAGCCAGTGACAGGCATCAAGGTGTGCCTTGGACTCTTTGGCCCAAATTTCATCCCATTCTCCTATTCTGCACTCATCTCAATGTATTTCCTCATGGAATAGGGTGAGTGTAAGGCCGATGACCTCAGGTACAATGCAATACTTATCAGAGTCTGCAGAGTAGGGTGAGGTGAAATGGCATGGCGTTATGAATGACAACTGAAAGGCACACCTCAATGCCTGTCAGTTTCTGTAGGGTGGGATGGGGTTGGTGTCAGTTCCATACTTCACTGCCATTCCTATTATGCATCTCCTTAACTCCTGCAATATCAATGCCAATGCCAGCAAGACAACATTCGGCATTGACAAGTGCTTGTCTTACTATGTTGATGCTGCTGACATTTCAGCACCAAGAAACCAAAGACTGAAGGAAAAAAAGCCACTGCTCCAGACCTGGTCACGGAGGACTCAAGCCGCCCACTTAAGCGAACCGCCCTTCCACATCCTGGTTCAATTCCCATGGCTGCCAAGGCTTTCTCACCCGATCTCAGGCTGACCGCTACTACAGCTAGCACCCACTGCCTGAGCCACCCACCCAGATCCCTGAAGCCTCACCTCAAATGGCAAACACAGAAGAAACTGCTGCTCCTGACCCACTTACTCAGGACTGAAGCCATGAAGCCACCCGCTTAAGCTAACCCTCCCTTTGCATCCTGGTTCGATTCCCACAGCTGCCAAGGCTTCTCGCCTGATCTTGGGCTGACCACTACTTCATCTAGCACCGACTGCCTGAGCTGTCCACCTGAATCCCTGAAGCCTCACCCCAAATGGCAAACACAGAAGGAATCACTGCTCCAGACCCGCTCACCAATGACTCAAGCTGTGAAACCGCCCACCTAAGCAGTAACCCTCCCCGTGATCCTGGTTCCATTCCCACAGCTGCCAAGGTACACTAGCTATGGGTTGCAACTCTACTTGCTCTATCCCCTCAGACAGACCGAGACTCATTCAAATTTCACTTGCCACCTTTTTTGCTGGTGGCCGATTGGCTGCTATCACTGAGCCTATTTGGGACTGGCTACCAGTGGAATCCAGCCCATGAATTGCGGCATTTTGAAGAGCATACTCGCTGCATTATAATTTCATTTCAGCCTCTGATGTATAACTTTGCACTGCAGTAATCGCAACTGTTTTTAAACGAAGCTAGAATTTAGTAGCCTGTTAGTGCGGCCTGCATGCTGTGTAGCCAGCTGAGCTGCACAGGAGCTACTGGTATTCTAACTGCCCTACAAAGTGCTAGAATTAGTTAAAATTCACTGTCAGTTTAGAGCTAGCCTGGAACTAGAGTTAATTAATTGTACTTCACATTAGCTAATTACAGACAAAGCAATTGCAATTTTATGTACTACTCTCTGTTTAGAGCAGAGGTGTACAACTGTCTGACCCACAGGCCACAACCGGCCCCCAAGAATGTTTTGTGGCCCACAGCACCATATGGCTGTTGAGACTTTTTCGCCTCAAGTAGCGCTAATGCACCCATTGTACCTTGAACAACCCAGAAATTGACTGCTAATTGTTGCAACAAAATCTTCTGCGGTTCCACCCACATCAATATCTGAGTGTGACTCTGCTCTATTACTTTCACTTTGATGTATAAGCATTTAAAAGCATTTTCTATAAAAAAAAAGTAGCAACTTTAAGTCTTTTTCCCCGGCGTTGTGAGTGTTGTTGTAAGCTCCAGAGTTGTTGGTTTTATTTGCAGTGCATAGTTTCTCAGGACATCATAGTGCTGGCATCGGAGCATCGGTAACACTCTCAAAAACTAGCTGAACTTAGGAGGTGTGGTGTGTAACGTTTAGCTGACTGGAGATGTCCGGAGATGTAGCAGAGCAGAAATAAAGTGAAATAAAGAAAGTGAGTAGCAGACTATCCCAAAGCATGCTGTATATTCTGTGAGCTGACCAGAGATGGTCAGATGGCAGCAATAAAGTGATTTTAAGTTTTCAATGGTTCTACTGGGGTTCTGATTAGCAGCAGACTATCCCAAAGCATGCTGTATTTTCTATGAGCTGACCAGAGATGCCAGGTGTTCTAAGACAGCATGAATAAAGTGATTTTAAGATTTCAGTGGGTTTACTTGGGAGGGAGGTTCTGCTGACGGAGATGAATACATGCAGGGCAATTCAATCAGCTGGAGGCAGCTGGTGTCAATCAGTTACTGATTGAGACAAGCAGGTATAAATAGTGGACTGAAGCTCTGCATGTGCTCTTGAACCACACCTATGAGCGCTTACGAATCATGCCTATAAAAGGTGTCCTAAGGCCACTGGCCGTCATTGCCTGAGGATTACAGTCTGGCCCTCCCTGAAAATAGTTGTGTACCCCTGGTTTAGAGCTAGCCTGAAACTAAATTTAATTAATTTTACTTAACAGTTCTTTGCAGAGCAGTTGCAATCTTAAAATACTGCTCTTCTCCTTGCTTTAGCTCCTGGTTGTCTGTATAGAGCCCAGCAGTTATCAGCTCCTTCCAGCCTGCTCCCAGAGCTGCTTAATTTTGCTCCACAGCTCAAAAGTTCTGTGCCTGACTCTCTCTCTGTCTCCATTACTTCTATGTGTCTCCTGCTCTGAATCCCTCTCTGTCTCTCTCTCTCTCTGCCTTGATTCCCTGACTGTCTCTCTGCCTACTTGGTAAACCTGCCTTGTTCTTTTATCCAGCACATGCCCTCCCGACCCTTTGATAGGAAAACTCCTCCCCTGCTGCCATTATTTAACATCCCTACCCTTTCTCTCCTCAGGCTTCCTCGCCCGATCTCGAGCACCGACTGCCTGAGCCACCCATTGAATCCTGAAGCCACCCTCCGAACAGCAAACACAGAAGGAACCACTGCTCCAGACCCGCTCACTGAGAACTCAAAGCCGTGAAGCCGCCAGCCTAAGCGAACTGTCCCTCCATATCCTGGTTTGACTCTCGTCTTCCAAGGTATGCTAGCTAGGGGTTGTGGCTCTGCTTGCTTTACCCACCTCGGACAGACTGAGACAAATTCAAATTTCACTTGGCATCTTTTTGCTGGCGGCTGATTAGCTCCTATCACTCAAGCCTATTTGGGACTAGTTACCAGTGGAATCTGGCCCATGAACTGCAGCATTCTGGAAGGGCATACTCGCTGCATTATTATTTAATTTCAGCCTCTTATGTATAACTTTGTACTGCAGTAATTTCAACTGTTTTTAACAGCTAGAATTTAATGTTTTGTTAGTGCGGCCTGCATGCTGTAAACAGCTAGGCTGCTAGAAGCTACTGTATTCTAATTGCCCTACAAAGTGCTAGAATTAGGTAACATTCACTGTTGGTTTAGAGCTAGCCTGGAACTAGAGTTAATGAATTGTACTTCACATTAGCTAATTACAGACAAAGCAATTGTAATTTTATATATTGCTCTTTCTGTTTAGAGCTAGCCTGGAACTCGATTTTAATTAATTGTACTTTGAACTGTTCTTTGCAGCCAAAACAATTCAATTTTAAAATACTGCTCTCCTCTACTTACTTTAGCTCCCTTGATTGTCTATATTGAGCCCAGCAGCTATCAGCTTCTTCCAACCTGCTCCCAGAGCCAGCAATTTTATCCACAACTCAAAGTTCTGTGCCTGACTCTCTCTCTCTCTCTCTCTCTCTCTGTCTCCTTTACTTCTATGTGTCTCCTGCTCTGAATCTCCCTCTCTCTCTCGCTCTCTGCCTTGATTCCCTGACTGTCTGTCTGCCTCCTCAGTAAGCCCGCCCTGTTCTTTTATCCACCACGAGTCCTCCCTGACCTTTGATAGGAAAACCCCTCCCCGCCACTGCCATTATTTAACCTCCCTACCCTTCTCTCTTCTCAGCTTCTCGCCTGATCTAAGGCTGACGGTACTGCGGCTAGCACCCACTGCCTGAGCCACCCACCCAGATCCCTGAAGCCTCACCTCAAGCGGCTAACACAGAAGGAACCACTGCTCCAGACCTGCTCACCGAGGACTTAAAGCCGTGAAGCCGCCACCTAGTCGGAATCTCCTCGTGCATCCCGGTTTGATTCCCACGGCTGCCAAGGTATGCTAGCAAGTGGTTGCAACTCTGCTCGCTCTACCCCACCAGCACTTCACACTGGCTCCTCACCCACCCAAGGTGGACACTGACTTATATACCTACAAGAGGTCAGATGACTAAGTGTCTGTTTTGTCATTCACAAGTTATATTATCTTACTACTAGAGGCGTCGTTAGTAATCTTTTGCTTACTCACTACTGTAACCACCCTGTGATGTTCCACTGAACTGATGCTCTTCTGGCTGAGTTTCTGGGTGCTAGTTCAGTCTCAACCTGCAGCCAGTCATAGTGTGTCCAAACACTGCATACTCGGCTTTCCTCTCTTCCTCAAAATCCTTAGGAAACACCCCTGGTTTTATTCTGTGCACGACATCTGTCTCCAAACCTTTCCCTTTTCCTGTTCGACTCCCATCCTAGACATGGCACATGGAATTATGTTAGCAGCCAGGTACATCCTAATAGTGATGGGACTGGATTAAGTCCTGCATCAAATACACCACTGTGCTGACCAGTGTGCTGACCCCTCAAAACACCAAGGTTTAGCAAAGCAGCCTATTGACTACTCAATACAATACTCCAAAATAAGTTTATATGGCTTAAGCAAAGATGGAACCTGTACCTAATAGCTGCCTACATTAAAGGCTATAAGCGGTGGACCCCCTACCAGTACACCAAACTCTTGCTAAATTCCTAAAGCGAATAAAGCTGCTGCTTGGGGAGATGTGAAAAACCCGGGCCTACCATTTGACAATATTAGGATACATGCCTCCAACAGGGGTAGATGGGATTCCGCCAAGGGGCTAAAAATAGTGCATATAAACATTATAATAACCTCAGGCCTAAAATGCACTAGCTGGAAGCTGAGCTAACCTATACTCGCCTGACATAATTGCCTTCAGCTAAACATGGCTCAAACACCATATTCTAGACCATGAGGTTGACCTAACTGGCTATAATTCATTCAGGCAGAACAGAATGAAAAAGGGGGTGGGGTCCTGATCATCGTAAAATCAGCCCTAACAGCCACCAGTCCCCCTACTTGATCTTAGTGGATCTGATTGCGGCGGTTCCTAACACTCCTTAAGGGTGGGACCAAACAGTTGCTCATCGGCTCTGTATAACCCTCCCAAAATGGTTACCTAGTCCTTGAAGTCCCTCATAAATATAATACCCTCCCTTCCCCAGAGTTAGAAGGTTATCTTTGGTGACTTCAATGTGCACTGGGGCCCACACACCAATGATGACCTATAACACTCCTTATCTGAGGCAGGACTGGCCCAAATTATACATGAGCACACTAGACTAAAATGAAAACAGGTAACCACACTATCTAGACTGGATCCTAGCCTCAAAACCTGAAAGATTCAAACTGGTGGGCACCTTTGCTGACTCACTGAGTGATCATTCCCCACATTTGGCATTTGGAAAATGACTTTAACACCCACCCAGAGTATTAAGGGCCGGGACTTCTCCAAATTCAGCCATGGCCTCTTCCTCGATTTGCTGGCTAAGGACAACTGGCTGCACAAGTAAAGCTGCCAAACTTAGATGCTGCCCTAGAATTCTTCACCAGTAATTTCCTGTCTACTGTCAATAAGCATGCTCCCTAAAACAGATCAGGGTCAAAGGGCAGGAAGCTGGTGGCTCACCCATGAGCTTAGAAAAATCATGAGGGATAGAGACAGCATGGGGTAAATTCAAAACAACAGGCCAAGCCCAAGATTGGCAGAAATACAGAAAACTCAGAAACAAATGTGAAATTGAGTTAAAGAGAGGCCAAGCAAAGGCACATTAGAAGCCTTTAGGAAACAAACCTCTCCAATCCCAAAAATTCTGGGTGCAAATTAATGCATTGCTAAAGAGGCCATAACAAGCAGGTAGGAGGGGATTTAGTTGCTAATGGAACGCTCCACAAGAACCCAGAAGAGCGCCTCAAAGGTATTAAATATGTTCTTACGGACTTGGAAAAGTACAAGAGCACCATGGGACCCTCCCCCATAACAATTCCAGAAATAACCCAAGCATCCCCAAGTTCCATTTCAAGTTAACAACCAGGCAAGAAGTCCTAAAATTACTCCAAGGGATCAGTTCACATGGGTCAACTGGGTGCAATGAACTTGAACCAAAGCTACTACAAATTGGTGCCCCTGTCATTGCCACCCCTGTCACTTGGTTATTCAACCGATCCCTCCACGAAAGGAAAGTCTCCTCCTCTGGAAACATAGAAACATAGAATTTGACAGCAGATAAGGACCGCTTGGCCCACCCAGTCTGCCCATTTCCTACCTAATGGATAAGCTGCAGATCCTAGTTAACCAGCAGCCTACTTCTTCCTACCCCCACCCCTAGAATTGCCTTATGACTGTCCCATGTATGCTTGAATTCCACCACTGTTTTGACTCACAACCTCCTCCAGAAGGCCGTTCCATGCATCCACAACCCTCTCTGTAAAAATACTTCCTTAATTACCTCTGAGCCGCCCCCATTATCTTCAAATTGTGCCCCTTGTTCTTGCACACCTCTTTTTGAAAGATGCTACCCTCTTGGACTTTGTTGATTCCTTGAGGTACTTGAAAGTTTCTATCATGTCCCCATTCTCCCTCCTTTCCTCGAGGCTATACATATTAAGCTCCTTAAGTCTCTCTTCATATGTCTTCTGGTGCAGACTCTGCACCATATTAGTTGCCCTCCTCTGGACAGCTTCCATCCTGTCTATGTCTTTGCAGAGATTGGGTCTCCAGAACTGCACTGCAGTACTCCAGATGGGATCTCACCAGCTGTCTGTACAGAGGATAGTAACTTCCTGTTTTCTACTGGTGATGCCTCTCCCTATGCATCCCAGTATCCCCCCAGCCCTCCTTGCTGCCCTCTCACATTGCTTGCCCACCTTTAGGTCATGATGGTTCACCAATTACCTCCAGGGGCCGGTCCCAAATGGTCAAAATGGCTGGGTGCTGTCTCGGATAAATGTCAATATGGGATGGGGCCCCCAGAAGATCTATCCTGGGGCCCCTGCTGTTCTCGTTATTCATTAATGACATGCCAAAACACTGTGGGGAGGCAAAGATCACCCTGTATGTGACGGCGCGGTACTATATAGGTCCAATAATAATACTGTTACTCTTAATGAATTGCCATCAAAGGACCTCCACCTGCTTGAGGGATGGCTGAACAGAAATAAATTGGTCCTAAATGGTAAAAAACAAAGGTCGTATTATTCAGTCCAAGGACACTGGGCCCTGATAGGACTAACAAGCTGTCTCTGTCTCTATCTAATGGTGCAGGAATCAAAGTAGTTGAATCCATAAAAGTACCTGTACCTAGGAATCACCATTAACCAGGGCTGTAACTTTAAGTCTCACATAGACCAAGTTACCAATGCACTAAACCAGAAGCTCGGACTTTTATACCGCCTCAGACCCTATCTGACTCTGGACTCCGTCAGAAGATTGCATAAGGTACCCTTCTACCTACCCTCCATATGGTGCCCTGAACTATGTTCTGTTAAGTACACTGAAATGCATAAGCTCAAGTCCCTTTACCACAGCATTTCCAGATTCACAGCTTACGCCCTTTCAGAGAACATCGTTGTATGTCCCTAAATGCCCTTTCCTGGCCCACCCTGGAAGGGAGGATGCAATACCCTGCTCTTTGCCTAGCATACAAGCTCAGGCAGGCCAGTGCACCCCAAGTCTTGCTGAAATGCTAACTACTAAACAGAACTGCAGGACACTAAGGTCCTCCAGCAGATAGTTACTAATGGTACCTAAAGCAAGATCCACACTGGGGGCTCGGGCATTTTCTGCCTTCATTCCTCCCTCTGAAATACCCTCTCAAACTCTCTCCAGGAATGTAACTCCCTAGGAGGGTTCAAAGGGGACTTAAGGCCTACCTACTAGAGCTTAATCAATGCACCTGCTACCGCTGATTTCTCAAGAGCATGCCCTTTAGCTAACTTATCTGCCTGACAGCAAGAACCACAAATTGTCTTGTTTGCTGTACCACCAGAAAACGTATTGGTATTAAGTGTGATGACAATTATCTAGAATTTGTTATGTGTAAGATTGTAATGTACATTTGTCATTCACTTTTGTGTACTACCGTGTTATTCTGTTACTATGCTGTTCTTGTACTACCTGTAATTAATCCCAGGTCGCCCTGAAAAGGGACCACTTTTGGTCCCAGTGGGCCTACCCAATTACCAAAATTAAATAAATAAAAATGTGCTGAGCATGCTCGGTACCTTTACTGTTAAATGTAGCACAGAGCATGAGCTGTTCCTTTACTGTCCACCAGAAACTTACACTGGGCATGTGCAGTAACTTTTACTGCTTATAGTGACATAGTGAACATGCTCATTAGGCCAGTAAAGACAAGGAGCATGCTCACTGTGCTTCAGTGACAACTAAAGTACTGAGCATGCCCAGTGTGCATTCCTGTAGAAGGAGGGTTTATATTCTCAGCCTCTCTTTACTTCAGTTTCTCTTGTCTTGTTACTGACACCATGCAGCATCGCATCAGCATTAAACAGGAAATCACTGTACAGATCACAGGTTCAACCACACTGAAGTACTACGTGCAGTTTTGGAGTACTCACCTTGGAAAGGTCAGAGATAGGCTGAAAATCATAGAGAGAAGGAAAATGAAAATGATCTGAGGGCAGTATGGTAGGTCCTATGAGGAGAGAATGGAGAGGCTTATTACGTAGCCCCAGGAGGACATAAGGGAAAAGGAGAAATGATAGAAACAATTCATATAGGGTAACAACAGGGTGAACGTCACAGAGCTGTTCAAGTTAAGGAGTCACTATCTCAACCTGGAAGGGTGGGGGATTTAAAAGGATGTGAGGAAGTTTTTTCATGTCGTGGAGATGGGTAGAATAGTCTGCTAAGGAATGTGGTCAATGCTGGGACTATATTGGGCTCAGAACACAATGGGACACTGTACCCACCACATCAGGGCATATCGCAGTCAGCTGGCAAGCCAAAGGGGTTGCACATGTGATATCACTGAGTCAGGTCTGTCCTTTATAAACTTCTGCAGAATAAACATAGAAGTCTATGTAATAAATGATCGATAACACTGATTTATCTTATTAAAAAGGTAACTGTTACTGACCATTGTAAGAACTGTGGCAGACAGGGTTCACCTACTGCCCCATCCCATATGTCAAATATTTCAAAAATTGGTGTACTTATTACACTTCTGAATGGATATGAAATAAAAATCCAGCAGCATGTACTGTACATTCTTGCAAAAATCCTACAGTGTGTACTGTATGTTTGTAGAAAAATCCTGTAACATGTACTGATGTACTGCCTGGAGGAGAGGAGGCAGAGGAGGGATATGATAGATACCTTACAGTACATGAAGGGAATCAACAAAGTGCAAAAGGAGGGTCTCTTTAAAATGATTGAAGACAACACTACTAGGACACAGCCTAAAATTGATGGAGGATTCAAAGGGATGTAAGGAAACATTTCTATATGGAGAGGTGGTGACCAAATGAAATGTGCTGCCAGAGGAGAGGATATCAGTAAAGGTGGTGGGAGCATTCAAAGGTGCCTGGGACAAACACAAAGAAAAACAGGACCAAGGAAAGGGGAGAGGAGGGGCAGTTGGGGGCAGGGTCAGTGGCATAAGTGTAAGACCAGGCCCTGCATAAGAAAGCAAGACCAGGTGGTCTTCTTCTGCTGACTCATTTCATATGTTCTGATATTTTCGTGGTACTTGTGGACAAGTCCATTATAGCTCTTAGATGAAAGACCCAGCTCATGGGCCCTGACTGTGATACCACCTAGCCTCTACTAGGTGGTGATCACGCTGGAGGTTCATGTCCCTCCTACCCTACTTAAGGGAGATCTTTTCCTTAACAATGACCTGTGGGCAGCACTGCCCTACAGGCAGAGTATCTGTCCACCTCTGCTTTGTGATGACTGGATACAGCAGACAGCTCAACTCAACTCTTCCTTGGCCCACAAATGCCAAAATGTTATTGGCCAGGTACTTCAAGCTCTGCAGTGCTGCCCTGTGGGCAGAGGGTCCGTCCGCTCCGAATGCCAAAATCAGTGACATGATTGCTGAGTGCTCATTCATTGTAATTTTATTTTATGTTACGCACACTGCCCCCACCCCCGATCCCTCAGTTCTCCTGTTACGCCTGCCCTGTTCTGGCTGTTATTCTCCTTCTGGCCTGATTACCATAATAGCCCAGCATTAAAATGCTGCAGATGGACCATCTGCCTGTGGGCAGCACTGCAGAGCTAGGAGCATCTGGCCAACAGTATTTCAGCATTCATGGGGCAATGAAGAGACAAGCTGAGTGGTTTGTTGCATCCAGTCTGCACAAAGCAGGTGAGCTTGACACTGTGCCCACAGATCACCACTGAGGAAAAAGATCTCCCATTAGCTCCTGCCCTGGAGAACAGTCCCTGGATACTTGCTCCTCCCTTCCTAGCCAGGACCTGATGACCCAAGTCCATTCCCAAACCACGGTTGCCAGCATCACAGGCGGTAGCACTACCACTGCACCAGTGGACCAGCCCAGGAGATCCCTCTAGTTAACGTTATACTTAAATAATGGGACTCAGCCAGCATGGTGGCACAGAGGGCTGAGGTGCTGCCAAGCCCCTACCTTGCATTACGCCAGTGACCTGAGTTCGGGAGCAAGCTCAGGTTGCCCAGGGTTTCTTGGGGGAGGGCAGGTGGAGGAAGAAGCTGCCAGGCAGCTCTTCAGTCCCAGATAGTGATGGCTTGCTGACTTGGCTCTTGGCTGCTACCAGGTGGAGGCCTGGGGGCAGTGCTGATGCTGAGTAGTAAAAAGTTCATCAAGGGTAGAGGAGCTGAGGTGCCAGTGCACATGTGTGCTTTCACATGCATGTGCAATCTGTGCTGCTGGCTCAGGAGAGAAAAGCAGAAATAGGGACCAGAGGGTCAGGCGGTGTTCCATGCACCTCCCGGACCAGCAATGTCACCTGGACTCCTCAGCACCATCGGGATGGGGACTTTGGGGATAGTATCCCTCTTCCAGCCCTTCTACATGGGCAATCCATGGGGGAATCACACTAAGGTAGGTCTGGGGAGGTGTTGCAGGTCTGGGGTGGTGGGGATGGTATGACCAGCTACCCAAGGGTAAAACTATATGGACAAAAAGAAAAAGAAAATCTGTTAGTCAGCCTTACACATATTTTAAGGAGAACTGCAGTTTATGAAGCCTTCTCCTGTCTGCTAGTGATAACCATACAGGTTGCTATAAAAATGCAGTACATAGATACATAGACACTGTCAGCAGATAAGGGCCTATGGCTCACCCAGTCTGTCCATTTGAGCTTGTAAGTTCCTTTATGTTTTCTAGAAGTCTGTTGCCCTTTACCCCTGACCTCCAGAATTCCCTTACGTCTATCCCATACATTCTTAAATCCTGTGATTGTTTCAGCCCCCACCACTTCCTCTGTCAGGGTGTTCCACTTGTCCACCACCCTTTCTGTGAAGAAATTCTTCCTCCACGATTCCTTTGAATTGCCCTCCTCCAACTTCATCCCATGCCCTCTAGTCCTGGAATATTTTTTCCCTGGAAAATAGTGTATTCCTGTGCCATGTTTCTCCTGTAAGGTACTTGTATGTCTCTATTATATCACCTCTCCCTCCTCTCCTCCAGGGAGTACATATTCAGGTCATTCAGCCTGTCCTCATAGGACTTGTGATGCAATCCCTGTACCATCTTTGTTGCCCTCCTCTGAACCTTCTCTACCTGTCTATGTCCTTACATAGGTAAGGTCTCTAGAACTGTACACTGTACTCTAGGTGGGGCCTCACTAGCATCTTGTATAGTGGAATTATGACCTCCTTCTCCTGCTGGTGATGCCCCTGCCCATGCATCCCAGCATCCTATTTGCTTTACCTGCTGCCTTGTTGTACTGTTTCCTACCTTGAGGTCATTAGAGATGATAACCCAAGGTTCCTTTCCTGCTTGATGCATGCTATATCCTCATCCCCTAACTGATACGTTGTTTCAGGGTTTTTGTGCCCCATATGCATTATCTTGCACTTCTTTGCATTAAACTTCAACTGCCAAAGCCTTGACCATTCTTCAAGCTTCAGCAGGTCCCTCCTCATTCTGTCTACACCCTCTGGCATATCCACTCTGTTACAGAGCTTTGTGTCATCAGCAAACAGAGAATTCTGCCTTCTAGGTTCTGTGCAATGTCACTGATGAAGGCGTTAGATGGACTGGTCCCAGCACTGATCCATGTGGTACCCACTAGTCACTCTTCCCTCTATGGAGTGACAGCCATTTACTACCCTCTGTGTCCTGCCACCCAGCCAATTAGCCGTCCACCACACTACTGTCCTGCCCACTCCCATATTGCCCAATTTGTTTAATAGTCTTCTACAGATAGGCCACATCCACTGCCCTCCCTGATCAACCTCCCTTGTCACCCAGTCAAAAATTCAATGAGGTTGGTCTGGCATGACCTCCCCCAGTGAAACCATGCTGCCTTGGGTCTTGTAGTCCATTGGCAACCAGATGTTCCACCAATCTCTCCTTCAGTAGTGCTTCCATGATTTTCCCCACTACCGAGGTCAGGCTGACTGGCCTGTAGTTCCCCGCTTCCTCTTTGTTCCGCTTTGGTATAAGGGACTACATCTGCTGTCCTCCAGTCTTTGGGTGTCTCCCTGTTTCCAGTGATCGGCTAAACAGGATTGCCAGAGGTTCAGCCACCACCTCTTTTAGTTCCTTTAGGACCCTGGGTGCACCCATCTGGCCCCATTGCTTTATCAGCTCTTATTCCTTCTAGTTCCTCTAGGACCCTTTCCAATGTAAAAGGACTTGTGTCCATTCTGCGCTGTTCCCACTCTTTGTACTCCCTTCCGCCCATTATCCTCCTCTTCCTCAGTAAAGACTGAGCAGAAATGTCTATTCAGCATGTCAGCTTTACTGTTGTCATCCTCCACGTGGCCCCGTCCTCCCCTTCTGCCTCACTATCCCTCCCTTTGCCCTTCTTTTTCCTTATGTACCTGTAAAGGTGTTGTCCTCTCTGTACACTGATTTTGCAATGCACTCTTCTATCTGAGCTTCGGCTTCCCTTACTGCCCTCCCTGCCTCCCTTTGCTTCTCCTGGTACTTCTCCCTATCCCCTTGCCTGTGTCTTTTTGTATTGCCTGAATGCAATCTTTTGGCTTTCACCTTCTGCACTACCTCCTTGGAAAACCATAATGGCCTCCTCTTCCTTTTCTCCTTGCTAACCTGCTTAATGCATAATTCTGTTGCTCTTGTAACCCCTGCTTTAAATATTGCCCACTGTTCCTCCACCCCTGATTCCCTCCCCATTCCCATTAGTGCCTCTTTCAAGCATGTCCCCATTTTCCCAAAGTCTGCCCTCCTAAAATCCAGGATATGTGTTTTGTGTGGTTTGGTTCTGCTCCTTCTGTGATTTCAAACCAAATAACTGGTGGTCACTGTTCCCAGGTGCTCCCCACTGTTACCCTATCACACTGTCCCGTTTGTGAGCACGAGGTCCAGAACTGCCTTCTGTGGAGTTGGTTCCATGACCATACCTCACAGCAGGAAGGTCATGTCAGGCGAATCTAATTGATTTCTTTGACTGGGTGACCAAAGTAATAGACCAGGGAGGGGCTGTGGATATAGCCTACCTAGACTTTAGCAAGGCATTGACACAGTCCTGCACAAAGATTAATAATCAGTTAGCCAGCCTGGGAGTGGGTCCCAGGGTGGTAGCCTGAGTAACAAACTGGCTGCACAACAGGACACAGAAGGTAATAGTGAATGGAACACATTCTGAAGAAAGGGGAGTTACTAGTGGAGTACCTCAGGGCTCAGTACTGGGTTCAGTCCTCTTTAACGTCTTTATAGGTGACATTGCAGAGGGTCTGGAAGGAAAGGTATGCCTCTTTGCAGATGACACAAAGATCTGTAACAGAGTTGATACACAAGGGTGGTAGAAAGGATGAGAGGGACTTGGCAAGGTTGGAGGAATGGTCAGACATATGGCAACTTAGATTCAATGCAAAGAAGTGCAAAGTAATGCACCTGGGAAATAAAAATCCAGGAGAAAGTACACAATAGCAGGGAGGTACTAACGACAACAATAATGGAAAGGATCTGGGTGTAGTCATATCAGATGACCTAAAGGTGGGTATGCAATGTGAGAAGTCAGTAAGGAGAGCCAGGGGATACTGGGATGCATAGGGAGGGCATCACAAGTAGAAAAGGAAGTAGTTATCCCTCTATACAGACAGTTGGTGAGACCCCATCTGGAGTACTGCATGCAGTTTTGGAGACCTCATCTATGTAAGGACATAGACAGGATGGAAGCAGTCCTGAGGAGGGCAACTAAAATGGTGCAGAGTCTACATCAGAAACCATATAAGAGAGACTGAGAGAGCTTAATATAGATACATAGATACATAGACTGTGTCGGCAGATAAGGGCCTATGGCCCACCCAGTCTGCCCATTTAAGTTTGTAAGTTCAGTTTATGTTTTCCAGGAAGTCTGTTGCCCTTACCCTGACCTCCAAATTCCTTTATGTCTATCCCATGCATTCTTAAATCCCGTGATTGTTTCAGCCCCACCACTTCCTCTGGCAAGGTGTTCCCTTGTCCACCACCGTTCTGTGAAGAAATTCTTCCTCACGTTTCCTCTGAATCGTCCTCCCTCCAACTTCATCCCATGCCCTAATCCTGGAACATCTTTTTCACTTAAAAATAGTGCATTCCTGCACCCTGTTCCTCCTGTAAGATACTTGTATGTCTCTATCATATCCCTCTCTCCCTCCTCTCCTCCAGGGAGTACATGTTCAGTGCCTTCAACCTGTCCTCATGTATACCCTTGATGAAAGGAGGGACGGGAGACATGATAGAAAACTTTTAAGTACCTCAGGGAATCAACAAAGTCCAGGAGGGTAGCATCTTTCAGAAAAAGGATGTGTAGAACAAGGGGCACAATTTAAAGTTAGAGGGGAGGCTCAGGGTAATGTGAGAAATTCTTTTACAGAGAGAGTGGTGGACGCATGGAACTGCCTTCCTGGAGAGGTTGTGGGGTCTAAAACAGTGGGGGAATTCAAACATGCATGGGACAGACATTTAGCAGTATAGTGGGGGTTGCAGGAAGTAGGCTGTTGGTTAACTAGAATCTGCTGGCTTATCCAATAGGTAGGAATGGGCAGACTGGGTGGGCAAAGTGGTCCTTATCTGCCGTCAAAAGTCTATGTTTCTATGACCAATTGCTTAAAGAAGGCACCTTGAAGACAGTCCAGGATAAATGTGCTCCTGGTTGATACTGCTGCTGGAGGCTCCAGTCCATGTCTGGAATATTGAAGTCTCCAATCAGCACCACCTCCCCTGTCTTCCATCCTTTGGAGGGCTAGCATCAACTCCCTATCTGTTTCTTCCTCCTGGGCTGGTGGTCTGTAGACCATCCCTGTGGGATGGCTGACCCCATTTTCCTTTCCAGCTTAACCCACAGTATCTCTCCCCATTTTGTTCCTCCTTGATCTCTGTGGCCTTTATGCCATCTTTCGATAAAGTGCCACTCCTCCTCCCTTCCTGCCTGCCCTGTCTCTTCTGAATATGTTGTAGCCAGGTATGACCATCTCCCAGTCATGGTTATCATTACACCAGGTCTCTGTGATGGCCACAATGTCCCGGTCCAACTGTACCATGGCAGCCCCAGATCCTCCATCTTGTTGCTAAGGCTCCTGGCATTGGACACACATGGCTTTCCATGATGTAAACTCCATGGACTGTTTAGCTGTTCTCTCCAGCCCCTCCTGGCTGTCCTTTATCCCTGGTTCTCCTACTGTCTGCCCTTCTGTTGAATTTTGCCCCTTTCTGTATTCACCCTTGGGTGCTTATCTCCATCTTTTGCACACCGCTTTATAGACATATCCCTCCTCCTGTTCACTGGTTCCAGTGCTAACTGTGATGTGTATTGAAGGGCTCACACTAACAAGCCTAGCAAGTCTATTATAATAATAATATGTCAAGTTTGTGTAAAAACATCTTGATGCCACCTATCCTTCAACCTAAAAGCCAGTAAGGGACCATTTTCTCAGAATAGCTTTAGGAACTGGATGTATTCATGCATTCATTCTGCTGATCCTACACCCAGTGTTAACCAGTACTGTATCTACACTGTAGGTGTTTTTCATCCATTGTCCTTCATGCAGTCATCCTTCCTTACAGACTGCTTGCTTCAAGCAATCATTCTACAGGAGCACTGCTCCCTCTGCTGGCTATTCTCATACACTGCAGGGACAATAGACCTCAATTCGTACTTCAGCATATCAGGACGTGACCATATTTCAGTGATTACTCCACTGGCCTGATGCCTCGCGTTACCCAATATATACAATGTAGGTCGACATCCAAATCCTTCATCTACTTTACTCCATCTCAGTCCTTTATTTATTTATTTCATTCATTCATTCATTCCAGATTTGAATCACATTAATATTGCAAGCCCGCTGACGGTTCAGACCATGAGAACCTTCAACAGCAATTATGTCCAGAAGCAGACAAGCAGGCTTTCAACTCTGATGAGGTTGAACACTGTACTTCCACAACCTCTACACCCTCTGATTTAAGTAGTCCCTTCCAGATCCTCAAAGAACCAGACTTTGTCTAAACTGATATCTGCCCTCCAAGCAAAATAAATACATAAATACAATGTTGCAGCCTCTGCCAAAAAGAATCACAATAGTCCTGCTTCCTAATCCAGCAGGTGAGCTAGATCCTCCTTCCCAGCTCTAACCCCTGTAAAGAACTTAAATAACTACTCCTGCAAGTAAAATCCACCATTTCTAATCTGGAAAATAAAGTGTTGTCCTTGGAAAAATGGCTCCTCCAGTGGTATCTTATCTCTCTCTCTCTCTCTCTCTCTCTCTCTCTGCAGGCTTTTATTCATCTTTTATATTTATTTTTATTTATTTGAAAAAGTTTCACCAGGAAAGGCATACTGAGCTACACTAGCTTCGTTTCCAGATGTACTGGGGCAAAGGGAAGAGGGTACAAAACTGATTTGAATACAGAAAAGGATATAACAAAGATTAATATTAACATAGAACTAATCCTGTCACAAAACATTTAGGCCAACATAAAACATTTTGTGGGATAATCAGGCAGTACTTGCACATATTTAACAAATAAACATGCAGCCCCCTCATTTCGAGGGGCTTATTGCTCACCAATAGGGTTTCCCATCCCCTTCTTTCCCCGGTGCTTAGGGCATTTCAGTGCAATGGGAAGTGTATTTCTGCTGTCCGCCACTTGGGGCAGCAGAGAACTTTCTATTGAAAGGAAAACTCCGTGTTAAAATCAGAAAAGATATGTAGTAGTCTTTTTTCTGTGTTCTAACCAGTTCCCAGCATTTTTTTCCTCTGGCTGTGAGAGATGTTTTCTAACTTTCCCTAACTGTTTTATTGCCCTTGGAGGTTGGCATTCTGGTTTCTTTTATGGCCTCTAGTCTTCCTAGAGTGCCCTTTGGTGTGATGTCTAATTGCCCTGCAGGAAGCCAGAGTCTTGTTACAGAGTCTGTCACAGCTCAGCCACAGAGAAAATACTTCTTCCAGAGAAGACAACTGTAGATTTTGGGTGAGTGTAATCATTATTATCTTTTGATATCAGTACCTTGTTCTGCTATGCTCTGCTGTGTGTGTGTGTGTGTGTGAATCATGTCACTGTTTACTCTATTCCTCTCAGTCACTTTCAGTTTTTGCCCAGTACTAAGTAGCAAAAATTGAACATCACCTATAGGTTGTAACATAGCAGGACAAGGTACTAATATCAAAAATAATAATGATTACACTCACCCAAAATCTGGCAGTGTGACTTCTGAAAGAAGTATTATCTTTGTGGCTGAGCTGTGACAGACCCTGCTAAATCTAGGGGCATAGCTACATCACTGTCACATGAACCAGGGTGCATCGCAGGAGAAAGAAAGCCAATAAACCTATTTGTGATGGAGATCCCAGGGTCAGAAACTACCATATAGCTAGCAGGCTAATTTAGAAAACTCCTAATAGCAGACAGAGGGAAGGACACACTAGGACTTAACATACATGTCAAAAACTCTACATAACATATGTTTTGCACATTCTGGGTGGACTTCTCCTTTAAGTGCATGTACAGGCAGGAACTGGGAGGGATTAGGGAGATCAGATTGGAGAGATGAGAGAAGTCGGTGGGCACTGCAGTAGGGCAATCCGACAGAGGGGATCCTCCCTTCCATAGGCAGGTCAGCAGCTTTCAGCGACAATGTGCCAGGTCCCTGGGCAGGCATCCGAGGGAGGTGAACAGCCAGAGCAGTTTTCAGTCATATGGGTTGTGGGCACCTGGGGGCTGGGTGGTGAGAGCATCCAGGGAGCGTGTTTGAAGGGTAGGCAGGATAGGACCCCAGGAGATGGTTAGGTCCCAGTTTGTTTGTGTGGTTTCCTGGGTTGCCGGGCTGCAGAGGCAATGGCAGGACCTTTGCAAGGGGTCAGGTACTGGTGGTAGTGGTCCTGATCCTTCCCTGCATGGCAAGGTGGCCTGGGGGTTAGGAGGTGGAGTTGGGAGCGGTCTTTACCCAAAGGTGGGCTTGTGCTTAGAAGAAGGCCTGGGACTCGGGGTGAGAGGCCCCAGGCAGGTCCTCATGCAGGGAAAAGCACTAAAGCCTTCTAAGGCCAGCTCCTTCTGGTTGCACAGCTTGAGTAACAAGAAAGAAAATTAAAGAAAAGTGCCACTGTGACTGCACTTTGGAGGTGCAGCTCCAAGAAAGTGAATAGGGGCCAGATCAAGTAAGAGAGCAAGATGCCATGGGGACCACGTGGTCTGGGAAAAGGATTTTAACAGCCTTTGAGTCAGAGATTTGGATGCAGCTGAAGAATTAGCAGGCTACTAGAGAAATTGCCCCATTTGGCATGGATTAGTTTGGGGTGTTTTAGAGCAGCTCATAGCTCCCTTGTTAGAAGTGCTCTTGTAACCCCTACAAATGGGAGTTCCTGAAAAGTCTTCCTTGAGCTTGAATAAATGCTCACTGCCAGGCTGGTGCTTTCGTTTTAGCAGTTTAAATGTATTGCCAGAGAGTGCCTGTATAGCCTCTGTGTACTGTCTCTTTAGAGCTGGCTGGATTGCAGTCATAATTAATCTGAGAAGGAGCTCTGTTAGAAGATGTACTTGTTTTCTGATCATTTGTTAGAGTAATAATATTGCAGTTTGTTCTAACCTGCCTTCTTTGTAGCATGGACAGTTCTATTTTTTTTTTTATTTTTAGTTTTGTTGACCGGTAAGTGCACTAGACAAATCCTGCCTATTTTCAGGCACGACCCGGGAGGGAATACAGAAGAATGCCAACTGACCTTGAACCAGATTAAGCTGTCGGTGGTATTTTTAGTGAATGAGGAAATTTGGCCAGGACACGGGAAATTCCCTACTCTTTTCGATAAGTGCCATGGGATCTTTAACATCCACCTGAACAACCACCAATCCAGGCAGATGGGACCTCAGTTTAACGTCTCATCCAAAAGACGGCACCTCAGAAGTGCAGCACCCTCTCATGCTGCACTACAGTGTCTGTACTGGGATATTAACCCAAGTGCCAGATGTGGAACTGAACCCATAGCCTTTGATCTCCCGGCCTCAGAGGCAAGTGTGCTACCTACTGAGCCACTGACACATCATCTTGGTCCTGGACTGCAGAATGGGCCAATCAGTACATTTGGGACTCTAAAATGGAGCCTGCCTACAGGGACTTGGTGGGGCCAAAACTTGTAGGAATTGTAGTTTTGGGCTTTGGCGCCTAAAATAACCTGGAGGGGCCCTTGTTGTGACTGACAGAAAGATCAGCCAACCGAACCTTTTGGATCTTGGGGAAAGTCTCACACTGCTTGCAGTTTCAGTTAGATCTGAGTTGGGAAGTGAAGAAGTAACAGCTCAAGATAGTTTGAGCAGCAATCCATAGTGGATTCGTGCAGGAGAACTGTGGAAAGGCCTGAGTTTGGCCTGCATGCCTGCCTGCTGTTCCTGAGAGGAAACTTGTGTTTTTTGGACTGAATCCTTGGAAAATGAATTAAGCCACTGAATTGTGACCAAGCTTTGACATGAAGAAGACTGAAGATTTGCTGAATGCGTCAGCCTGTCAGGACTTCCAGCTACCTCTGAACTCTCAGATTGTGCAGAGACTCTGTAATTGCAAAAGAGACTATTTGCCTGGTACAGTGGAATTTTCTTACATGTGAATGTGCTGTGTGCTTATAGTGGGTTGTGATTTGGTTCCCCACTGTGTGTCTGAACTGTGTTTTGCTTGCTGGAGGCTGCATTCAGCTCCACGGACTGGATCTGTATCCATTTCCATTTGCCTGGGCCCTGCTACAGTGGCCAGCCAGAATACTGCTACGCAGAGAAAGTCATCGATGAGGACCGCCTGGGGATCAGCCCCTGCTCAACGCCTTGAACAGGAATGATGCCTCAGTGATTCGTGGGCCCTGCTTCTCTGGGCACTCCAGCTCAACAGCCTGCAGTCTCAAATTCATCCTGTCAGTGTCCAGTATTGGGTATCGTGAGTAAACATCAGGGTAGCTCCTGCAACAACAGCTAAATCTAAAAGTATTGTCATCTGATTGTCTTGTTGCCTTTTTTTTCACAAACTGAGCCCTCCGGATCCGGATTACAAATAGTGTGCATAGTGCATGTTGCTTTCTTTCATCACAGGGCCCCAACCAGCTGCAACGTTCCTGGCTAGCCCACCTGTTTTCCTATCTGGGTACCCAGAGTGTGTGACTGTGTAGGGACTCTGAACTGCATGTATAACTGTCTGATTAATATAGCTTTTAAGCAAATCAACCTGATTATACCCCTACCTTGTTCAAGTCCCCTGAATAAATCAGATTTAACTTTGTTTGCATTTAACCTGACTGTGGTTTCAGTTTGTGCCAAAGTATTGTACTGTTGTTATTTGCTGTGCTTAACCTTGTTTTACAGGGGGTCCCCAGGGTCAAGCTAGAGGAACCAGCCCTGGTGGTAAGTGCAAACAGTGTGGGTAATTGCCTGTGAATAAGGATCATTGTGAAAGTAATTATTGTATATTGTTCAGGCCACTAGAAGGAAGAGGGGGTTACAGTGTTCGGAGGGCTGTGCCCAGGTTAGCTTGACCACTAGCAACCCTGATCTCTGGGTGGAGGCACCAGTTTCATTACCCAGGCCTCTTAACCTGTTACTAGCCAAGCAGGTGGGGTAGTAGCCCGTGGGATAGTGCCACCTAAGGGTTACACTCAGAGAGAAAGGAAAGCAATGAGCACTTGGAAAAAGGTTGAGAAGAGCTCTGTGTGCTGTTAGGTGAAGCTCAAATTTAGGTACTTACCAGTGCCAGTGGGTTAATTTGGAGCTTCACTCTTTTGGTCCATGGAAGAAGGTCTTTGGTCCTGAGCTACATGCCTACTGCTGTAGTTTTGCTTGTGGTAAAATCTCCCATGCCTAAGAATGCCTGATGTGCTCTCCATCAAAACTTGCTGTGTACAAAGTTTTAGCCCCTTGGAGCTGTGAAAATTTTTTCTCTAACAACTGGGACCCTGAGCCCTGCAAACCATTTATGGGCTCAGGAGAATAAAACCTGATTTGTTGTGGGAGACATCTGGAGTTCAGTGTTTTGATTTAATTATGAGGATGTAAATGAAATAATCAATCATTAGTTGTTTTAGAAGTTCCGTGAGTTTCTCCCAAGAGAATGTTAAAGCAGTCTATCTTTTCCTGTGCCCTCTCACTATCGGGACAGGTGGGAGAAGCTGTATGCCAGAAGATGAATTTTGTGGTCCTCCATTGAAGGCCTCTGGGGTAAATCCGATCCATTGTGTGGGACCCTTGGGATGGATTCAGAAGACGCCTTAAGGTAAGAGATAATTTATTCCATGCTGTCTAGTCAGATGCTGGTGAGAATTCTATTGTCTTGGACCCCCTTTCCCAGAACACCAGGCCCCTAGACATTCGGGAAGGGGTTACAAACACAAAGCCATGTCATATCCCTATATCCTTTAGCAGAATGGCGAGCTGCTGTTTGTGGAACTCTGCCTGTAGAACTCTGGGTCCCAGTTTGAATTCCAGCAAGGATTGTGGTGTGTCTGTTAAAGAAGGGACAGACTTGACAAGAACCTCTTTAAGAGAATTATATGTGTGTTTAAGGGATGGTGTCAAGAGAAAGGTACCACTTTGGTGGGACTGGGGGACTTCTGGGACAGGAGGCTCTTCCAAGGTGATACCTTCACCTGACATAAGAGAGGATCTGCATGCTTGGGCTAAAGTTTGATGTCTACATTAGTTAAACTGACTGCAGGGACACTGAGGCTAGCAGAACCATGGTAAATGAAGTGAGGGAGGGACCCTAACTAGTGATCCCCTCACACTAGGGACTGGTAGCAGTAAGGTGGGTAAAAAAGTAAGGTAGAGGTTCAAAAAGGAGTAGTGGAAGAGGCAAAGGGGAAGGATCTTAGGATCTGAAAGCAACAGAAAAAATAGGATGGTAAGGAGAATGAGAAGGAATGCAGGTATAAGATCACAAAACAGCAAAGAGGATCCGAGCTAGTTGAAAGGGTCAGCCTTAATGCCAGGAGTCTTGGTAATAAAATGGGTGCACTCCAGGCATTAGTGGTAACACTGAGGCGGACCTCATAGCTATCACAGAAACTTGGGACACAGAGAATAATGGCTGAGTCTTGTCAGTCACAGGTTACACAGTGTTTACACTGGATAGAGGATAGGCAAAGGGAGGCATAGCCCAATATGTCAGGTAGGGCATAGAAGCTGTGGAGGCTGGAAGCATCAGGGAAGTAAAGGGGAAAAAGTTGCTGTGGGTTCACCTCATGACACCCTCAGGCAAGAAAATACAGATGGATACAATCTGTAGTCCACCAGGATAAGGGAAGAAAAGACAGAGAGCTCAGAGACGAGCTGACAAGGGAGAGAAGAAGAGGAAGTGGTGGTGGTGGTGGGTGATCTGAACCTGCAGATATCAACTGGGACATTCCAGCAGCCAGGTGCACCAGAAGGCAGGCCCTGTTAGATACATTGTAAGAAGGCTTGCTGGTGCAGCTGGTTAAGAAGAAGAAGAATCAGTATTTATATAGCGCTTTTCATACACAATATATCCCAAAAGCACTTTACAAGCAATGCTAGACTGGTAGTGAAGTGACTGAATGTGTAGTGGCGGCCATATTACATCAACACCTACACTCATCCTGGACAACTGCATGAACTGGTTTTATGGGAAGGGAATGGCCATGACACCAAGAATGTCCCCTACTCTTGTGAAGAATGCCTTGGGTTCTTTTACTTCCACCTGGACACCACCAGGATGGGTAGGAGGGACCTCTGTTTAATGTCTCATCCGAAGGATGGCACACCCAATAGTACAGCACCCCTAATATAGCATTTTTGGATACGAGTCCAAGCCTGGTGTGGGACAAGAACCCATGACCTTCTGATCCAGAGGTGGATGTGCTACCAACTGAGCCAGGCTGACACCCATTAAGGAACACACTAGACAGGAAGCTATTCTTGATTTGGTGGTCACCAACTCAGAGATGGTGAGTGAAGTTGGGGTAGGAAGCCACTGGATTCGCAACTATTAACTCCATTTGGTTCAGACTGGCCTTTAAGACCTGAGTGCCCCTATTAAAAACTGAAGTCCTGATTTTCAGAAGAGCATGCTTCAAATGGATGAAGGAGCTGGTCTGAAACAAACTGAAGAAGGTGAACAGCGTCGGAGGTGTAGAGGAAAGATGGAGGGCAATCAAGGGACCATTCTTGAGGCAACAAAGTCATGCATGAGAATTGTTATGAAACAAAACTGGTACAAGGTACTGTATGTTTCCCAGAAAGGGTCAGAGAAGCAGTGAGGGCCAAGAAAAAGGCCTTCCCCAGGTACAAGGAAAACAGGGGTAGGAGGAATGGGAGACTAGTAGAAACAAGGGAAGCAGAAAAGACAGGGATTCAAAGGCAGACGTGGAGCTGTGTATTGCGGAGGGTCTAGGGTGGGGAAAGATAATTCTTCAGATAAGGAAAAAAGAAAGACTAGAGGGGTATTGTTAGGCTATAAGGGGAGAGGGTACTAGAGGAAGATGAACAAAAGCAGCCATCCATAACGATTACTTCTGTTCTGTCTTCACAATGGAAGAAAGTTAGCCCCTGTCTGAAAGTAACATCAAGGCAGTGGTCAGGAGAATTCTGAAATGGGCAGCCAGTATTTACCAGAGAAGGGGTCCAGAAGGGGCTTGAGGCTGTAAAGGTAGATAAAAACACAAGGATGTCTGGCATGCACCCAGGGGTGCTCAAGGAATTGGCTTCAGAACTGTCTGAACCCCTAGTAGTGCTATTCAGAGCTCAGTTCAGGCATTGGTAGTTCCAAAGGGCTGTAGGTAGCAGACATAGTCCTGCTATACTGGGGGCAACTGGGAGATTACAGACCTGTCAGCCTTACCTTTGTAGAGGGTAAGCTGATGGAGTCACTGATCAAAGAGGACTTTGTGGAGTACCTAGAGAGCAACAGACTACAGGGTAACAAACAGCATGTGTTTATGGCAGGAGGTAATGTCAGAACAATCTGATAGTTTTCTTTGATTGGGTAACAAAGGTAGTACCTAAGTGTCATGCTGTGGATTCACTCTACTTTGATTTCAGCAAGGCTTTTGACTCGGTGTCACACAGATCACTGGAGAAGCTGGAGGACCTGGGTGCAGTTAAGGACATAGATGAATAGGAATCTGGCTGAAGCAGAGACATCAGAGAGTGGCTGTAAATGGGATCAAATCGGAAGAGAGGAAGGTCATAAAGTAGGGTGCTGTAGGGATCTGTCCTCGTCCTATTCTCTTCAATATATTCATCAACACTAGAGATGGTATCCGGGCAAGCAGTGTCTCTTCGTTGATGACTCAAGCTCTGTGATAGGTTAGATAGTGGCAAAGGGAATCAGGGAGATGCAAAGAGATCTACAAAGGCTAGAAGGGTGGTCTAAAGTTTGGCAGTTAAAATTCAATGCCAAAAGTAAGTAAGTAAAAATGTTATTCTGTTTGTCAGGAAGGGATAACCCATTTGAGTCAAGGCTCATTTACAATGGGGTCCCTTAGGCATAGCAAATGACAGACAGGTTACACAAATAAATATACAAGAAATACAATATTTATAAGATTTACAGACGTCATATAATAAGGCATGATAAAAATTGAGCAAATTAATCACAGCAAACTTTAAGCAATACAACATTGTTCTCTAGCCATAGTTTTATAGAGCTGCAAGACGGACCATTTTTGTAGTCTTAAATGGAGTGGTAAATTATTCCATAATTTAGGTGCTGAACAAGTAAAGATTGAGACTCCTTTTACTGTTTCATAACTGGCACTTCATATTCAATCAATTCAGCTGTCATGTAGGCCTTTCTTTACATTTCTAACCTTTACTATTTCTAATAAATAGGTAGGTGTTTTGTTAAGGTAACAATTAAGGATTAAGTGAGTCATATGAATATTTCAGCATTCAGAAAAATGTGTCAGTTTAGAATTCTATAAAGAGTATGATGATGAATATTCATGAATGCGTCTAAAATATATTGGGCATCTATTGTAGAGTCGTCCAATCTGTAAAGCAGGCACCCTGTTGCCCCCAACAAAATGTCCCTATAATCAAACAAAGGACTGACCATTGAATTAACTATTTTCAATCTTGTATCCTGCAGGATAAACCCCTATGCTGCAAAAATGCAAGGTTGCACCTAGGGGACAAAAAATGATTACTGGATGAGAGGGGTTAAACTGAGCACTACGGCAGAGGAAAGAGACCTGGGATTAATTATTTGTGACTCACAAACAATCAAGCCAGTGTAATAAGGCCTATAGTAAGGCTAACTGGATGCTAGGGTGTATCAGAAATGGTACTGACAGCAGGAAAAGAAGATATTACTACTTCTGTATAGGTCACTGGTGAGACTACACCTGGAATACTGTTCTCAGTTCTGGATTCCTCACCTAAGGAAGGACAGGGATAGGCTGGAAATGGTGCAATGCAGGATGGCGAAGATGATTCAGGGACAAGGGGCAGATCTTGAAAGATTGTCAGAAGGCACGGAACATGTACTTGCTAGTGACCAGGCGAGAGAGGGAGATATGATAGAGACATTGAAGTTCCTGAAAGGAATAAACAAGGTGAACTGAGGGGAACTATTTAGCATGAGTATAGAGTCAAGAACCTGAGATCATGAGTGGAAACTGGCAAGAGGAAGGTTTTAGATGAATGTGACAGAGTAAATGGTTTGGTGGTTGCTCAGGTTGATAGTAGTAGGGAGGGAGGAAGGTGGTGGACCGTGCAGAATAAAACCCTGCAAGCACAATAGGTTCTAGGGCAGATAGGGAACTCTGGGCAGACTAGATGGACATGTGGTCTTTCTCTGCCATCATAACATTTGACATAAGATAAGGACCACTTGGCCACCCAGTCTGCCCATTTTTCCCTACCTACAGTATCACCACAGACCCTAATCGGTCTCTGGCTCTTTCTCTCCCCCTTCCTTTCCACTAAGATACCCTTAGTCTATTCCATGCATTCTTGAACCCCACCACCATCTTCGCCTCCACCACCTTTGCTGGAAGGCTGTTCCAGGAATCCTTCACTCTTTCTGTGAAGAAGCACTTCCTCAAATCTCTCCTGAATCTACCTCCTCCAGCTTCAGAGCATGTCCCCTTGTTCATGAGCTCCTTTGTTTCTGAAAATACTTCCTCCTGTACCCTATTTACCCTTGTGAGGTATTAAAGTCTTTTCATATCCCTCCTTTCCAAGGTGTATATACTGAGGTCCTTTAGTCTCTAATTGAAGGCTTTTGTGCAGACCTGCACCATTTTAGTTAACCCTCCTCTGGACTACCTCCACTCTGTCTATATCCTTCTGGAGATGTGGTCTCCAGGGTTGGACACAGTACTCAGGTGGGGTCTTACCAAAGATCTATACAAGGGCAACACCACCTCCCTCTTTCTGCTAGTGTACCCATCCTTGCACCTCAGCATCCCACTAGCCCTCCCAACTGCCTTGTCACACTTCTTGGTATGATTAACCCCAGGTCTCTTTCTTGTGTGGTAGTCGTAGAAACCACTCCACCCATTTTGTACTCTAACTCCAGATTTCTATGCCCCAAGTGCATTATTTTGCACTTTTCGCATTGAAACCCAGCTACCATGATCTTGACAACTTGAGTTTTTGCAAGTCTCTGCCATCTCCCTCCCCACCCGGAGTGCCACCCTGTTGCAGATTTTATTGTCATTTACAAAGAGGCAGACTTTCCTTTCAGTTCCTCTGGAATGTAACTTACAAAGACTAAAGAGAATGGGTCCCAGCACTGATCCCTGAGGCACCCCCACTGGTCATCCTCCCTTTCTCAGAGTGAATTCTGTTTACCACCACCCTCAGTCTCCTATCACTAACCAGTTTTTACCCAGTTTAACCACCTTTGGACCCACTCCTAAGCTACCCAGCTTGCTTACTAGTCTCCTATGTGGAATGGTGTGAAAGCCTTAATGAACTCTAGGTAGGTCACATCCATAGATCCATCCAAATATAATTCCTTGGCCACCCAGTCAAAGCAATATATCAGATTTAGTTAACATGATCTCCCCACAATGAGCCCATGCTGCTTCAGGTCTTGTAACCCACTGGATTCAATATGTAGCCCAGATGCCATATGCCAGTGGGCTACTATCCTGCCTGATGATCCTCTCACAGGTAAAGGGCCTGGATCCTGCTACGGTGGTGTTTTGGGGTTCTGTCCAAAGTTATAGTAAATAATGCAGTGCCTCAACCCAGAGTGAATTATGAGTGAGTCAGGTGCCTGGCTAATACAGCCCCTGGGATGCTGTACCTCCCACCTCCCCTACCAACCACCCCACCCACTGGATACCCAACAGTTCCTTAATACCATAAACCATGCACACTGGGTAATTGACAGACACAAAGTACCCCTTGCACAGCAGTTCCAAACAACAGATCACAGTTTTATTAGGGGTAAGGACTAGGATGGGTATACTGGGGAAGAGGATAGCTGTGGATGGAAAAGCATTATTAGTAGAGCATAGCAAAGTAATGACAACATGGGCCCGTGAGACCAACCCACCTGGCTGCCCCCCCACTGATACCAGTGTTGTTTCCCAAGAATCTATCTGGGTACCCATTAGTTGCAGGTCTGGATGTTGCGAGTTGGCCAGCTGTTGGGGCCTAAGAACTTGCAAACTATAATTAACTTCATACTGTCGCTCCTTGAATTCCAGGGCAAGCCCTGGGTACTCATAGTTTTGACAGTTCAGGTAAGTCTTAGAAGGGGCCTCCACAAGTCCAGGAGCAGTGAGTCTAGGCTCTCAGAGGACGCAGCACAGGGCAGCAGAAAAATATCTTGGACCTTGGTCTTGATTAAAGGTCCTGCAGCTGGTCCTCTTAATTGAAGATCTGGCCTTGTCACCTTCAGCCTCTTCTGGCCAGTTGCAGAGCACTGGCGTACAGCCCACCAAACCCCAGGGGACCCAGACCTGGGAGTGGCTCCACAGCCTGCTCCCCACTGGGTCACATGTGCCCTAGCACCCCAGCACATGCCGGTGACCCTTGAGGTTAGCAGGCCCCACTTGGTTGGGGTTGGGGTGTTCCTACCTGGCTCTGGTAAGCAACTGGGAAACTTCTCCACCACTGGTTTCAGAAGGAGAATGTCACCAAGGTGCAGCCAGTACAAAAATACAGCTCCTTACTTCTCCAGTGCTGTTTGGCAAAACAAGACTATAGTCCAACACAGCAAGCTCTCCTTTCTTGAGTTTCAGTAGCAACCACAGGGTCTCTAGACATAGAACACCTGGCCAGGCACCTTTCTCCTCACAGTCTCTCAACTTCAGAGCAGCTTCCAATCTGCACGGCTAGCACCCAATTACAGCAAACTTTCAGCACACAAGCAGTCCACAGAGTCCCAAAACAGTGCAGGATTTCTGCAGCAGAGAATCTCCTCCAGCTGAAACAGCACAGTCCAAAATACCTTGAGTGTTTTCACACCAGCACAGTTGCTCTCAAACTGGATTCACTTCACTGTCTCGCTGCCTAGACAAACTTCAACTTGAGTCCTGTGCAAGGTCTTAGGCTCCAAGTCACTCAGTGGAGGTCCCTCTGACTCGATCAGAGCCTGGTACAGACTGACTCAAACTCTCAATGTCTCCCCATCTCTCAAAAGTTCTGCCCTCTGATTGGCTGCCCTGCATTATCAATCACTCTTAATGGCCCTCTGCAATAAGTGATTGGCTATGTCCCTTGGTGCCTGAAACAGTCACTCCTCCTCTCAGAAACCCTCTGTCATAGTTTTGGGTGCCTAGACGTGGGATTGACTGTCCAAACCAGGATCATAGTATCAAGACATGGCTGCCCCCATTCAGTCCTATTCAGTTCCGTGGCAGTCCCAACTTCAAGTATTCATAGCAGCCAAGGTATTTACATTTAATGTAACATTGCCCCAATATGTAGTACGGACTCCTATCCCCTGTCAAGCGACTGCATAATCATTATTTTCCAGCTCCCATGCTGCTGGTCACAAGCTCTGATTTCAACAGCCCCAGTAGCAGCAGCCAGCTCGTTAATATTCATGAGTCAACATTCATATTCATAAAGTGCCCAATCTGTCTAGCAATCTAAAGCACTGCTCCCAACATTATTGCCACTCCTGAGCTGCCTCCCCAGGCGTCTGACCCTTGTTTAGGTGAGCAAAGGGTTGAGAGTACCAGAGAAATGAAAGAATGTCTGCAGAAGCAGCCGCCAGAAGAGAGCAGGCTGCATGCTACTGTACATGTGGACTGGCGGACCTCTTCCACATAAACACAGAGGTCACTGGTCCCATGGATTCGGACTCCCGCTGCCCTTTTAGGGATGAAAAACCAATGCAGGAGCCCAGGAGACATAAGGTAAGCCCCAAAGGGGGTTACCAATATATTCCATAGTCCTTGTTCTTCAGCAGTGTTCCATTAACTTTCCCACCACCAATGTCAGGCTGACTAGCCTATAATTGCCAGCCACCTCCCTGCCACCACTTTTGTGAAGTGGGACTACATTTGCCCTCCTCCAGTCCTCTAGAACCACTCCTGTTTCCAGCAGCTGTTAAATAGGGACTATCAGAGGTGCAGCCAGTACTTCCCTGAGCTCCCTCAATGTCCTTGAATGCACCCCATCTGGCCCCATTACCTTGTCCACTTTCAGATTAGTAAGTCCCTTCAGGACTATCTCCTCCAAAAGGGACCAGTGTCCACCTCCCCCTCCAAAGCTTTTGTTACTTTTTGTGGTCCCTCCTCTTCTCCTCCTCTACCAAGCAGAAGTCTTTGTTTGGGATGCCTGCCTTTCCTGGTACCCTCTGCAATCCCCTTTTAACCTTATAATTCCTTCCCTGGTCTTCCTCTTTTGCTTACGTACCTAAAAATGTCTTGTCCCTTTTATTACTGCCTGGGCTATTCTCTCTTCAGTTTGCACCTTCACACTCCTTACTGCTTTCCTTGCTTCCTCTGTTTCCTTGATATACATCCCTCCTTCTCCCTCTGCATCTCCTTATACCTTCTGAATGCAATCTTTTAGTCTTTACCTTTTCTGCCACCTCTTTTGAGAACCATAGTGGTCTATTTTTCCTCTTGTTTTTGCTCACTTGCTTGACACAGAAGTTTGTCACTTTATCTATGCCTCCTTTTAGCTTTGTCCACTGTTTCTCCGTCCCCAGGTCTTCCACTGCCAGGTTGAGGCATTCACCTATCTTTATGAAATCTGCCCTTCGAGGTTCAGGACCCTTACTGCATGTGTTTGATTCCGTAGTGTCCTAATATTGAACCACACTGTTTGGTGATCAAATGTCCCCAAGTGGCCTCCCATCTTGATGTCTGCAGCACTGTCCCTGTTAGTGAATACCAGGTCCAGTATTGCCCCATCACAGTGGGTTCTCTGACTAGTTAACTGAGGAATGCCACCTACAGGCAGTCCAGGATGTCTATGCTTAGCTGAAGCCACAACTGGGAGGATCCAATCTATATCCAGCAAATTGATGTCCCCACCAGCAGCACCTTCTCCGGGGAACAGGATGGGGAGTTGGCAGAGCAGATAAGGAGGGTGTGTAGAAGGAGGGTGTGGTGATAATGGAGGATTTTAACCTACCACGGGTTGACTGGAGCACCCTGGCAACTAGCAGTACCAGGAGCAGGTGCTCCTTGATGCATTCAGGATGGCCTTCTGACGCAATTGGTAAGTGGGCCTGAGGCTTGGCAGCATTCTGGTCCTAGTATTGGCAAATGGAAGGTGGTGAGGGAGGTAAATGTAGGAGGACCCACAAGCAGGTAGCGACCACCAAACAGTGTGGCTCATTGTCGCTGGACAGGGAGACAGGAGGCATGGGCACTAAGGTGGTGGACTTTATTAGTATGGACTTTGGGAGATGGGAGCAATACTGCTAGGAAGACTCCAGGATATAAGGCCGGGAATGGATGCAGAACAAAAGTGGGAGTCATAAAGACTGGGCTAACAGAGGCCACAGTAGCCTGCACCAGGGCCAGGAGTAAGAAGAGCAGAGGCAAGAAACCATGCTGACTGAATAAGGAAGTGGTGCAAGGGGTGAGGGAAAGACAGCTGCATACTGAAGTACAGGAGAACAGGGAAGGGAGAAGATAAGGATGCTTTCAGGAGTTGATCAAGGAGATTGCCAGGAGGATGAAAAAGCTAAGGCCTCCAGGCACTTAAGTTCCGCACAGGGCATAAGGAGGGGAAAAGGACTTTTTAAGTATGTCAGGAAAAGAGAAGTGCAAGGAACATATTGTGAGTATAAAGCAGGGAGGGAATTGGGTGGAAAAGGGGAGGAGCTAGTGGAAATTCTAAATGAGTACTTCTGCTCCATTTTCACTAAGGAGAGGGATGGCCCACTCCAGAATGGGCGGGGGTGGGGAAACTGGGGGAGGAGGTGGCGGACAAAGGTGATCACAGGAAGTAGGGTGCTAGGGGTTGAGGGGTGGCAGGACAAGGCACCAAGGGTGCTGAGGGAGATGGCAGAGCTGTTGGCTGAGCCACTGGCAGATCTGTTCAACATCTCCCTGGAAAAGGTGTGTGTCCCAAGACTGGAGGTGGCCCATGGTGCCCATACACAGAGTGGGCCTAGGGAAGCCAGGAAATTGTTGGCGGTAAGTCTCATGTCCATAGTGGGTAGCTTATGGAGCGATACTGGAAGGAGGCTGGTGGCATTCCTGAAGTAATGGCCTCCAAGATGGGTGGCAACATGGGCTCGTCTAAGGAGGTCTTCTCAAACCAACCTAATAGAGTATTGTGCCTGGGTGACAAGGGAGTAGGACAGGGTCCATGCGGTACATGTCCTGTACTTGGACTTCAGTAAGGCCTTTGATACAGTGCCTCATGGGAGACTGGGGAAGCTGACAGCAGTGGAGGTGGGGAAAAAAGCTGACTAAATGGATAGAGAACTGGTTACAGGGAGGTGCAGAGTGTGGTGGGAGGGCTCTTGCACCCAGAGCAGTGACAAGAGGGAGCCACAGGGGTCAGTGCTGGGCCCGGTGCTATTTGGGCTCTTATCTTGATATAGCACATGGAGTGGGGAGTAGGGTTAGTGTGTTTGCCATTATACCAAATTAGGGCAGTGATGGACGAAGAGGATGGATGGGAAAAACTGCAGGAAGACCTAACCAAACTAGAGACATGGTTGGTGGAGTAGCAGCTAGGATTCAATGCAAAGAAGTGTAAGGTGATGCACATCAGGGCTAAGAACCAGAAGCGGGACTATTGGTTGGGAACACAGAGGAGGAGAAGGACCTAGGGGTGTTGGTAACTGGGAGCATGAACAACTTGGCCCACTGCAGGAGAGCAGCAGCGAAGGCAAACAGGACGCTGGGGTGCATGTAAGGGTTCTCACACTCACAGGGTGTGATCCTACCTCTCTACAGATCATTGGTCAGACCGCACCTACAGTACTGTGTGCAATACTGGAGGCTATACCTGAGGAGAGATAAAAATTACTGGAGGGGTGCAAGGAGGGCAAAAAAATGTTAAAGGGATGGAAGGAAAGGAATATGAAGTTAGGCTGAAGGAGCTGAACATGTACACACTGGAGGAGAGGAGGGATAAGGGGATATGACTGAAGCATTTAAATACCTGAGGGGTAAACAGACCTAGCACTGAGGGGTGTTTAAACTGAGGAGTGGAAGAGAGATAAGGGGACACCGGACTAAAGTTGGAGCAGGGACGTTTCAGGAGAAATGAGGAAGCACTACTTCTCTGAGGGTGGTGCCTAATAGGAATGCGCTACCAGAGGGAAGTAACATGTAGGACAGTAAATAGCTTTTAAGGAGGAGGGATAAAGCAAGAGGAAGAGTTGGGAACAGGAGCTGGGACAAGCGGGGAGGAACTGAGGGGAGGAGGCTGGGGCAGCTGCAATCTAGGGTGCTAGCTGCACATTCGAGCAGAACTTACATAGACCGATTGGTGTGTTCTGCTGGCAGATTTGTATGTTCATATGTAAAAGCACAGTGACTCTGTTCATGAGTGGAGGTCCTAAAATGCCTATATTGAAAATTTGGTGACAAATGACCATAAAATGACTGTGTTACAAGCGTGCATTGTGCAGTTTGCATGCACCTTCATAACTTAGCAGATTTGTAGTATTTTCACTCCAGGTTTTCAACATTGGCATTTTCAGACCTGCTTATGAACAGTACAGCTGTCATTTTCACATCCTGCCCCAAAATATGCGTTTACATCTGGCGCAGAATACCACGGTTGCTGTCTTGAAATCAATGTTTGGGACAGATTAAAGAAAATCATAGTGACAGTGTTCATGAGCAGAGGTCACAAGATGCCTATGTTGAAAATTTGGTGAAATAATTCCACTAAATGACTGTGTTACGCATGCATTCGCAGTTTCCATTCGCTCGGAAGTTTGAGCATTTTAATATTTTCACTGCAGATTTTCAACATTGCCATCTCTTCACACCTCCCTATGAATGGTACAGCTGTCATTCTTCACATCCTGCCCAATCTGTGTTTTTGTACATGAGGTGCACAATGGCACGGTCGCTGTGGAAACTCAAATTTGGGACACATTGACAAAATCACAGTGTCACTGTTCATGAGAAGAGGTTCAAATGCTTTCATGAGGTGGGGACCACAAAATGGCCATGTTGAAAATGTGTACTGCAAATACCAACAAATGCCCAGGGCATTATGGTTTCTAACCATAACGTTCACCCATACAGACTGACAGGCATCAGGGGTTTGCCTTTGGATTGCCGACTGTAATGCTCATGCCACCACCCCACCCTGCAGCCACTGATAGGCATCGAGCTGTGCCTTGGACTTTCAGCCCCAGAGTTCACCCCATTCTATATTGCACCCATTTCAGCTTATGTCCTTATGGGTGGGGTCACTGTAAGTCGAACACCCCAAGGCACATCTCAGCACTTGTCAGTGTCTGCAGGATAGGGTGAGGTGAAATGGCATGAGCGTTATGGGCAACAACCCAAACATATACCCCAATGCCTGTCTGTCTCTGCAGGGGTTGAGGTGGGGTTGGCATGAAGTTCAAAGCTGGTGCAGAATTCTGCAGCCCGGTTGTTGATGGGGACTCCTAGATCTTCCATATCATGCCAGTGCTGCAGGAATTGCACTGGCTGCCTGTTCAGTGGGGATCACCTTTAAAGTCAGCTTACTGACATATAAAGCCCTACATGGACTGGGCTTTGACTACCTGAAAAGAGCTTCTGATCCCTTATCACCCTAAGCGACCACTCCGCTCAGCCGACGAGGTTTTGGAGATTCAAGGTGGTTTAAAATCTGCAGGGCCGGGCATTTATATTTCGTATTCTACCTCTGGAATTCTCTACTCCATTGGATTAGAGAGTGCATGACCGTGGGGGATTTAAACAGGCCCTAAAAACATTTCTGTGGAAAAAGGCATTCGGTGCGAAAATTGTTGATTCGGTTTGTACTGTATATTTTATTGTGATTATGATACTGTTTATTTGTTTTAACTGTTTTAACTGTACTGCGCCTTGATATTCAAAAGGCACATTATAAATAAAGAATATTATTATTATTATAATGCTTCACTGCCATTCCTATGCTGCATCTGTCTAACTCCTGCATTTCCAATGCTAATACCAACAAGCAAACATTCGGCATTGACAAATAGCTTGTTTTCATACACCTTGGTATCTGCTACTACAGCTTCAGTTCCTTGGTCCATGTGTTCTATGCACAGAACCCCTCATCTTAAAAGAACAACATTGATGGGAAGGATATTAACCTAATTACCCTCCTAGTTTTTTCATGATTCCTTGGAAAATCATATCATATCATGTCATGTGGTGACATTTCTGCAGTTCTAAAGACCAAGGAACCCAGGTGGCTTAAGAATATTACTGTTCCTGAATTTGTGCAGCCATCTACATGTTTTCTTAGATTTTGGATGCATTGCCATACCTCATCATGGATTTAGCCATTCTTTACAGAGGTACCATGTTCTCTGATAATCGTGCCAAAGCTTTCTCAGCAAAAGCAGCAGCCATGCTTGAAGAGTTAGTGTTTGCCTTAGGCTGTCTTGGATGATGAATTATTTTGCCACTACTTTGCCAGTCAGAAAGTTTTTCTGTAACACCTGTGGCTCTTTATCCCACCAGGCAGCCTTATGCCCCTGGCTAAAAGGATCCAGCTCTTCCCTTCTGTTTCTCCACCAGGTCCTGGTGTATTTTTTCTCAAATAATTTAATTCATAAACAGAGCCAATAAGTCATCCTACTGTCTAATTGTCCCATTTGCAACAGTTTTAATGAAACTTTCTGCAATGATTAGACATTCTGCCTTTTCATATTTACAGTAACTGCGGTGATGCTCAAGAGAAATTGACATGCCCCAGTGGTATCACATCACCACAGCAATGGGAAAACAGTGAAGACCA
The DNA here is from genome assembly GCA_016271365.2 of Neoceratodus forsteri. Lineage (NCBI taxonomy): Eukaryota > Metazoa > Chordata > Ceratodontiformes > Ceratodontidae > Neoceratodus > Neoceratodus forsteri. The sequence goes on from CM028138.1 coordinate 411,700,051, forward strand.
TCACAGCGACAATATCGACAGTTCACTGCGATAGTCCGCTGGGTTCAACGCTGCTGTCTCTGGGAAGTTGCCCCCTCGATCAACTCCAACTCAGAGTTGACTATCTGAAGAGCGGGGGGGGTGGAGCAGAGCCCCTGCATGGGAGTGGGGCAGAGCCCCCTGCATGGGAGGATGTGGGGCAAAGTCCCTCTCAAAACACATTTTCCCACAGTGATAGCAGAATGCCAATTGGCTGCATTTGCCATCGCTGTGGTGACGGTTAGTGGATTTTTGTGTCGCTGCGGCAACATGGAACCCCTCAACAACACAGAACTTCAGCTCATTACAAATGACAGTTTCCTTACCCATGCACTCCAGAAGAAGTTTCCCATTCTATGTCTCATTTATTTTGTAACATGGTAAAGAAGAAAAGTTACTTACCATAGTAACCTTGTTTCTCCCAGGGTATACTCCAATATTCCTGACTCTTCTGCAGTGTGCCTTTAAGTCAGATCTGCCCAGAGATAGAATGTTATGCTAATGATGGAATCATTGGCATGAGCCGCTTTCAAATGCTGCCACCTATCAACTGCCTACATTCTAACCCTCAGATTTCGTGGATACCTGGAAAGACAGGGCCTAATATTTGAGAATATAAAGAATTTGTTTAAAATTTCCACCCAACTTCCAGCTGGAGGAACACTATAAATATAGATATGTATTAAACAAACCACACAAACTCCTATGTCAGAATCACCTGAAAAGAAGAAAAACCAAAGAATAAGTTCCAATAAAAAGTAGAATGTGGCACACATACTCTATATTACAGTATGGAATGCAGAGGCCACTGGTTCTTAATAGAGGCAGGGTGGGAGAGTTATGAATATTGGAGCATCCCTGGGAGAAACAAGGTTACTATGGTAAGTAACTTTTCTTCTCACCCCAGGAATACTCCAATATTCCTAACTCTTCTGCAGACTAAAGCAGTACCTTTGGAGGCAAGAAGAACTAATTTTGGAAACAGGCTCTGCAGGACAGTTGTACCAAACCTGGCATCAGCCCCAGCCTGCACATCAAGCTGTAATGCTTGACAAATGCATGTACTGTTTGCCAGGTTGCTGCTTTACAAATATCCACCAAGGAACATCCTCGCAACTGCCAGTTTGGCAGCTGTTTCCTGTAGGTGGACCCTGAGCCCAGCTGGGGCTTTCTTGCCCTCTTTTGAATAACAAAACTGGATACACTGAACAATCCAAGAGAAATGGACCTTTTAGATGTTGGAGTTCCTTTCCCTCATCCTCATAAGTGAGGAAAAGTTGTGTCCTGTCCTGCCTATGGGGCTTAGTAGCTGCCATGTAGTAGCTCAAAGCTCTCTTGACATCCAGGCTATGAAGCCTGCATTCACCAGAAGAAGAATGCTCAGTGAAAACACCCGGTAAAGTGATAGACTGGTTCAGATGAAAGTCTGAAACCACCTTGGGAAGGAATTTCCTATTGGTCTGGAGGATCATCTTATCTCTGTGAAAGGCAATGTAGTCCTTTTTATGTGTAATCCCCTACAAATGGGGTTCCAAAGTGTTCTTTGGGCTTGCCTAAATGCCCACTGCCAGGCTGGCATTCTGTGTCCTAACAATTTAAAAGTGGTTGCATGTAGGTGCCCTGTTAGTCTCTGTACCTGTCTCTTTAAGAGCTGCCTATTTCATAAGTATAATTAATCTGTGTAGGGGCAGAGTAGTTTCAGGCTCGAGTCCCATCCAGGCTGCTGTATTATTACTCCATTCTGCCATCGTTATTTCGTGGCAGGAGCCCTACAAGGAACTCTGTTTACAGATTATCTGCAATAATAATAACAATAATAATATTGTAGTTTGTCTAACCTGCCTTCCTTTGCAGCATGGACATTTCTGTTAATCTCCACCATCCTGGTACTGGACTGCTAGGTTTTACCAATCAGTACCTTTGGGGTCCCTAATATGGAGTCTGTCCCCAGGAGTCTTGTGGGAGTGAATTTCTGTAGGAATTGTAGTTTTACAGTTTGGCGCCTAAATGGACCTGGAGGGAGCCCTTGTTTTGACAGACAGATGAATCACCAGTCTGAACATGTTGGCTCACTGGGAAAGTCCCAAGCTGCCTGCAGCAATGTGTCAGTATGGAGCTAGAGTTGAAAGAGTGAACAGCTCAAGTGATTCAAGCAGCTGCTCCTGCGTGTGCATAGGGAAATCAGCGGGAAGGCTGTGTTTGGCCTGCCTGCTACCATCTTCAAAGTGAAGAGACCTTGAGCCTGAGATTGGACTTTATCCGAGTACAACTTTCGCGATTGGAACCTGATTTGTGACAAACTGAATTTCCTGAAGTGGACCAAAGATTTGCTTCAGTGAGATCAGCCTGTCAGGACTGGAGATTGCAGCCGAGCATACGGTTTGCACAGAGGATCCCGTATATTGCAACGGACTGTCATCAAACTGTAGTATTTACCTTGTTTTCTATCGTGTGCTGAATGCTGTTAGTGGGTCCGATTTGGTTCCCCACTGTTTGGATGTGTCACGCTTGCTGGAAGCTGCATCCAGCATTTACTGGACTCTCTCAAACTGTTTACCTAGTCTGGGCCTTGCCACCTCAGCCCAGACAGCCGCTCACCGCAGAGAACCACCCGATGAGAGACCCACCTGGGATCGGCTCCTGCTCAACACCAACAAACAGGATCGGCACCACGGTGCTTTGTGTGGGCCCTGCTTGACCTGGCAATCCAGCACTTCATCCTGAGGTCTTCAGTTCATCCATCCTGCATCCTGTACTGGGTAGCATGAGTAAACACCAGAGCAGCTCCCTGCAACAAAGCTTAAATCAAAGTGTGCCAACTGATTTAATTGTTGTTGCTAATCATTTGGACTGAGCCATCCAGCTCCGGATTACAAATTGTGGGTTAAAGTGCATGCATGTTTTCTTTCCATCACGGGACCCCCACCAGCTGCAACGCCGGCCTACCCCAGGCAACACTTCAGGCTAGCCTGTAGTTCCAACTGAGCACGCAGGAGTGTGTATGACTGTGCTACAGGGACCTTTAAGTGCATGCCTTATAGCCTGAACCTTTCCGATCTTGAATCAGTGACTTGTTTTGTCCCTTTCCTTGTTACTGACCCTTAAATAAATCAGATCTAAATCTTTTTGCATTGAAACTGGTTGTGGTGTACCTCTGTACAAACAGCATTGAAATACTGTTGGTTTTGTGCTAAATCTTATTTACAGGGGTCTCCAGGGCCAAGCCAGCTGAACCTGCCCTGGTAGTAAGTGCAACAAGTGTGGGGTTAAAACTGTTGTCAGGGGTCAAGTGAAATTGTGTATTCTGTGAACTATTTAGGCCACTACAGGGAAAGAGGGGTAACAGTGTCCCAGAGGGCTGTACCCAGGTCAGCTATGTTATCATTAACCCTGTCCTCCGGGTGGAGGCACCTGTTTTCAGTACCCAGGCCCCTCAACCTGCTCTTGGTCATGCAGGCAGGGGTAAAATCCTTTGAGGTAGCGCCCCTAGGGGTTACAAGTGCATAAGGCCTTAAGTTCACTTATTCTTCTAGCAAAAGTGATGGCCACTAGGAACACTGTTTTCCATGTGACATACTTCAAAGATGCTGAAAACACTGGCTTAAAAGGAGGAGCCATAAGTTGAGCAATACAAATATTAAGGTTCAGGTTGGCACGAGTTCCCTAACCAGTGGATACATATGGGATAGGCCTTTGAACAACCTTTTGAAAATAGGCTTTGATGCCAAAAACAGTCTTACCTGCTGAAGTATAAGCAGAGACTGAAGCCAAATGAATCCTTAGTGTAGAAGGCTGCAAACTTAAAGAATGCAGATAGACCAAATAGTCCAGCACCAGTGCACCCCTGCCTGTGCTGGCACTATCTCTGCTTTTCCACTTTGCAGCATAGGTTTTCTTAGTAGAATGTTTTCTATACCCCTTAAAACATCCATGACTCCTTCAGAGATGTAAACACCATATTCTAAGTCCTCAAGTGCCAAGCTTTGAGTCTGAGAAACTTGAGGATTGGGTATAGGATCCTCCCTGATTGGAGGTCAGAAGATTGTGCCTCCTGGGAAGGTGTATTGGTTTTTCTACTGACATGGATAGCAATAGAGGGTACCATGGCTGTCTGGCCCAGTCTGAGGCTATTAAAATCATTGTGGCTGGTTGAAGCCTGATTTTCAACAGTACTCTGTACACAAGAGGGATGGGGGAATGCATACAGGAATCTCCCTGACCAATCCAGAATGAGAGCATCCAGAGGACTGATCTCACTGCTGGAGGCCTGCAACAGTACTGTGCAAGATGATGGCTCTGATGTGAGGCAAAGAGATCAATCTCTGGAGTGCCCCACCTCCTGAATAAGGTCCTCACCACATGCTTGTTCAGTGATGATTCATGATGGGCCTGACTGATTCGGTTTAGGGCATCCACCAGAACATTGTCTTTGCCTGGCTGATAAATGACTTGCAGCGAGGATCCTAGAGAGTAAGCCAAGGTCCAAATTTGCATTGCCTCTGTGCAAAGAAGGCTTGACCTTGTTCCTCCTGCTTGTTTACATAGTACATGGTGATAGTGTTGTCTGTTCTGACTTGTACTACCTTCCCTGTATCAGTGGTGTGAAAGCTTGCATTGCCAGAAACACTGTCCTGAGCTCTGACAGACTGATATGTAGAAGAGCCTCTGCACTTGACCAAGTGTCCTGGGTAGTGTGCTGTGCCAGGTGTGCCCCATCCTAATAGGGATGCATTTGTTGTGAGAACCACTGATGGGCGTTCCTTTGGAAGGGGACCCCTTCTCTGAGGTTGGCTTCTCTTTCCACCATTGGGTGCCTGAATGAATGTTTTGTTACAGGGATGAGTTTTGAGAGGAATCCTTTCTCTGGCACCAATGAGCTCTTAAGTGAAATTGGATGTTTCTCATCTGAAACCTGGAGCCCAGGACTGTTCCTGTGGCAGCTGCCACGTGTCCCAGGAGCTGAAGAAATTGTCTTGTAGGTCTTGAAACATTTAGTTTGACAGACCCTGCCAACTGCAGGATACTTTTTACCCTGTCCCTGGGTAAAAAGCTCTGCCCACTTTGGTATTCAATTCTGCTCCTATGAACTGCAGAATTTGTGAAGGAAGAGAACCGATTTCTCTAGGTTTAAAAGAAATCCCAGAGATTCCAGGAGTTGCTGAGTGAGTTGAAGATGCTCTGTTAGCTACTGTGGGATTTTCCACCACTAGCCAGTCGTCCAGATAATGAAATACTGTGACACCTTGTCTTTGCAAGTGTGCCACCACCACAGCCAAACACTTTGTGAACACTCTTGGAGTTGAAGTGAGACCCGAATGGTAGAGCTGAAAACTGATAATGACCCAAAGGAGTCTGAATCTGAGGTACTTTCTGTGAGACTCCCTTTATGGGGATGTGGAAATAAGCATCTTTAGGTACCAATGATGCCAGCCAATCTCCTTTCTGGAGTGCTGGCAGAATCAGAGACAGTGTTACCATTTTGAATTTTGGTTTTGTCAGGAGTCTGTTGAGGATGCTTAGGCCCAAGATAGGCCGCAACTCTCCATTTTTCTTTAGTGTAAGGAAATATCTTGAATATAGCCCTTTTCCACTTTGCTGGGGAGGCATTTTACCTCCTTTTCCAATAGTTTTCTGTCTAAAAGAGGTGGTTTGAAAACTCTGGTTTTAGGGAGGGATGGACTTGAAACTTAAGGACAGTTCTTGACCCACTATTTCCAGAACCCACTTGTCTGTGGTGATGGTTTTCCACATCTGGAAATAATGGGTTAGTCTACCCCCTACTGGTAGAGGAGAGAGGCAGTCTGATCGAGAAGTCAGGAATCCTGCTTTGATTGGGGCTGAGATTGGGCACCACGCCTGGCACCTCTCCTGCCCCTACCCCTTAAGTAACCTTGCTGAGGATACTGGGGTGTGAGAGACCACCATGGCCTGATAAAACGACCTGGAATGAAATTGCCTGCCCCTGCCTCCCTATTATAGGGTCTAGTGGAGGCGGAAGGTTCTCTTTGCAGAGTTACTGTGGAAGGTGGCTTTATAGTCGTCCACCCTTCTTTATGTAGGCCTCTGTATGGCTGCCAAATAAGGAGGTGCCCTTCATAGGAAAATCCAGAGCTTTATTCTGGGTATTCTGTGTAAGGTTTTGGCTCTAAAATTCAACCACTCCACCCAAACTGCATGGCCAGTACAAATGTGCATCACGTGGGTCTTCTCAGCATAGCAGGGACCAGTGCAAATGCAGAGAAGTTCTGCGCCATGCCTGTAAATGTCAGGGTCATATTGCTAATGTTTGCAGAAGCAGGAGAACTGCAGTGATCAGTACAGAGAGCACAGACAGTACAGTGGTTCCTATTGCACCACAAATGCAGACTAAAGATGTTCCTTTTTCCTATGTGTTACTTCAATTGCCACAACTGAGGCATCAGTTGCGTTTAATGGTAGATTCTGCTTCCCAGTTACTTTTATTAATCATCAGACATGGTCTGATCTGGATAAACCACCACTGTCTCCTTGTAATAAGTTGCTGCATGCATTTGAAGAGCAACCAATTTAGCCACTGGGCTCGATTACCGCACTTGTGTACGCAGAGCTGATTCTCCTGGTACACCTTTAACTTTTCTGGTTTCAAAAACAGTGTCAACATTTTGGGCAAAGATGCTCAGGTTCTTCTAAACATTCATATTGATCCAGCAGATTTTGGTCTACTTGCTGCTGTCCAGGTACCCCAAAGCAGTAACCCACCCAAGCCTGGGGAGATTTTAGACATGTATCCAGAGTCGTGGAAAGGCCTGGGATGTTGTACAACAGCTAAAGCAAAGCTAGTTACAAAGACTAATGCAGTTCCTAAGTTTGGTAAACCACGGAAACTTCCTTTTGCCTTAAAACCGGTGGTTGGAGCAGAATAGGACAGACTGGAAAAAGCAGTGTGCTGGAAAGGTTTCAAGTTCAGATTGGGCTACTCAATGGTGGTGATATCTAAACCAGTTGGTAAGTTTGAATATGTGGAGATTTTAAGGTGACACTTAATACAGTACTTAGCACAGATGTATTTCCTTTACCCTTACCAGAGGAACTTTTCACAAACTGAATGATGGTGTGGGGTTCTCTAAACTGGACCTCACTGATGCATACCTTCAAGTAGAGTTGGATACAGACTCTCAGAAATTGGTAGTGATTAATACACACCAAGGACTGTACAAGTACAAACGGTTATGTTTGGCACTAATTCTGCACTGCTATTTTTCAAAAGTGATTGAGCAAGCGGTGGGTGATATACCAGGTGTTGCTTGTTATTTGGATGACATCATTGTCACGGGCAAGACAGAAGCAGAACATTTACTTAACTTACAAAAGACTTTAGTGAGATTGCAACAGAGTGGATTCAGACTCAGGAGAAAAAATGCCAATTTTGTCAACCAAGTGTCATGTACTTAGGTCACACAATTGACAAAGATGAAATTCATCCAAATGATGAAAAGGTGGAAGCCATTGTGCACAAGCCTGAACCAGTGAATGTTTCAGAGTTGCGCTCATTCTTGGGTATGGTGGCTACTATGACTGTTTTGAGCTTAGCCACTAAATGTGCTATCCTAAATGAACTGTTACATAAGGGTCTCCGGGAAGTGGACCAGGGCTACAGTAAGGCAGTTCAAGCCACCAAGCTCTCTCTAACCAATGTGAATAATTTAACTCATTATGAACCTAACTTACCTATCACATTGGCCTGTGATGCTAGTCCTGTGGGTATAGGAGCTGTCCTTTCCATAGAGATCCAGAAGGAGTGGAGAAGCCGATAGCCCATGCTTCATGCAAACTCACTGCAGCGAAATGAATTATGCCCAGATTCAGAGAGAGACATTAGCAATTGTTTTGGAGTCCAAAATTTGGCCAATACTTACTAGGTTGCAGGTTTCACCTGAAGACAGATCACAAGCCACTAGTGACAATTTTCAGTCCACAAAAGGAATTCCAGAGACCACCGCTAGCCGACTTCAATGATGGGCATTCATTTTGTCTGCCTATAATTTCAAGGTTACATATCAACCAACGGACCAGCATGGAAATACGGATGCCTTGTTGAGGTTACCAATATCCAGAGAAATAGCATTCGATGTGGAACTTAAAGAGGAGCCATTAGTATGCCAGGTGGGGCCAGATAGTTTCCAGTGCAATTCAAAGATATGGAGGAATCTACTGTTGTATGTGCAATGGAGGTACAACAGTTAGATCAGCTTCAGTGCTAGCCAAGGACATTGCAAAAGCAACTAGTCAAGATGTAGATTTGAAACAAATGTAGCAGTATACGCTGAAGGTTGGCTAAGCACTACTTGTTCGGCTGAACTACAACCTTACTATACAAAGAGACAGCATTTGTCCATTGCTGAGGGGTGCCTTCTATGGGCATTGTGCATCATAGTACCCCAATGTTATTACTCAAATGTGTTGACTCTTTCACATGCAGGCCATCCAAGAATTGCTAAAATGAAGTCCTGGCCAGACTTCACGTATGGTGGCCTTCCATTGATAGAGACATATGCCAGGTTGTGCAAAGATGCAGAGGTGTGCTGTATCGATGGAAAATCCGCAAGAGCTCCAGTTCACCATTGGGAATGACCTGACAAACCCTGGCAAAGGTTGCATATTGATTTTGCAGAACCTTATTTAAATTCCATGTGGTTACTCTTAACTGATACTTTTAGTAAATGACCAGGAAATTCATCAAATGTCTTCAACAACTACTGAGAGTACCATCAAAGTGTTGAAATCTATCTTTACTACCCATGGTTTTCCATAAGTGATTGTCTCAGATACAGGACCACAGTTCACGTCTGTTGAATTCCAAGAATTTTGCCAGCAACGTGGTAACCACCATATTTTCTCACCTCCCTACCATCCAAGTTCAAATGGTGAAGCAGAATGCCTGGTTCAGACTTTTAAAAAGTATGGACAAAGCTAATCCTACTACACCGATGGCAATGCAGATAGCCCTTTGCACTTTCTTGCAATGTATCGAATAACACCACATTGTGTCAAGGAATATCCCTGCAGAATTGTTGTTTGAACATCAGATTCAAACTCAATTGGCCTTCTTCACTCTCTAGGCTATAAGTCAGTAACAGAAATGCTTCCTAACACTTCATCTTTCAAACCCAATGATCTTGTTTGGGTCAAGATATATGCAGGCCGAAGAGATGACTAGAAGGCGTGGTAGAATTGGAAATGTTGTCTATACTGTTCGACTGACTAACCAGAGGAGAGTGAAAACAGGTGGACCAATTACTTACTAGAATTGAGACAGAACAAAAAAGGCATACCTAGAGTCGGGTAGTTATCCATCATTATTTCTTTCAGAACAAGAACAGGAAGAGATAGTGGAACCACATCAATTGAGACAAGATGTGGCCAATGCTAATCAGATTCCAGTGCAATAGCCTCCAGTCCTACTACATCAGCCAGGATGTGTGGCGTCCACCAAAGAGAATGAACTTGTAGAGATACAGCCTAATGACATAGACTAACTAAAAGGACATTGCAGTAATAACTTTGATAGTTTCATACTATTTTCTGAATTAATTCATGCTTTCTAGCTACATCAGGAGGGATTGTTATATGCAGTGCAGCTTTAAGAACTGTTAGACTGTACAGCTTTAAGAATATACTTCCTGTAACTCTTCCTGTGTGTATTGAGATAAGTTGTCCCTGTATCTGAGCTGCTGAATAGAAGTAAACAGAGAAGGCCTAAATTTCTGTGGTGCATGTTTTTCTTTCTACAAAGACACTGATGTGTTTAAAGGTACTTATTTTCGGCCACCAAATACAACAAGAATAATCTTCTGTAGACCTGGGAGGAGAGCCAAACTCCTGTTCAGGGAGACCTCAGGCTCTATAGGCTCACCTTCTTCTTCCTCCCCATGCTCCTCTGGAAAGGAGGGTGGATTGGGGTTACAATGGTCTGACCTGGAGACTGTGGAACCACAGGCAGCAGACCCTGTAAAGTATGTATTATTTAATAGCCTGTGCAATCTCAAGGTGAGAAGGCACAATTGCAGGCACCACAGAAGTCCCTTATCAGTAGGGGTTCAGTGTGTAGTCTTTCTGTCTCTTGACAGGAACCGGAGAGCTAGGCAGTTCAGCAGGTCTCTTTTTACCCATATCACGAGTAGTAACAGCTGGGGTTGTGATTTCACGCACAGATCCTGAGGGTTTCGGCTGGTCAGAGCCAGAGGACCCTTAAATATTTTGTTCAGTCTTTCCAGGCGTTTTACAAGCGTCGTCTCAGGGAAAGTTTGACAGATTTCACAGTTGGTTTTAAGATGGTCAGAACCAAGGCAGAAAACACAAATAGAATGTTTATCTGTCTTGGCAAAAACTTCACCACATTGTGCGGTTTTGAAACCGGGTTCTCCGTTGTCTTTTCATTTTTCTGACATATTGTTTGAAAACTGCAACTGCAATATAAAGTCAAAATAAAGTATTTTAAAGTTAAAAGTAACCAATTTTAACGGTTGAGTCGGTTCAGAAACCAATAGGAAGAACCGATCGGAACCAGAGAACGAGAAAAAGGAACCAAGACTATCAGTTCAGTAACACGGGTTATTAGTTACAAATACACAAACTTTAATTTAAAAAAAATAACAGTAAAGAGGAGGAAAAAATCCGATAACTAACTAAAAGGCCTCAGTTCCTCAGCGGTTATACCGAACTGTGAGAAACAGAGGTAAACAACAAAATTAACTAAACTAAGCTAACGGTTTATTAAAATTACACAGATGAGAGACAGCAAAGAAAATAAATAAAAGATACTTAAGTGTTTTTATTTATTTAAAGCTTTCTGACGAGATAATGAGGAAACCTCAAGCATCTGGTCCTGACAGGCGGAGAGAGAGAAATCTGAGGGTTAGAATGTAGGCAGTTGATAGGTGGCAGCATCTGAAAAGTGGCTCATGCCAATGATTCCATCATTAGCATAATGTTCCATCTCCGGCAGATCTGACTTAAAGGCACACTGCAGAAGAGTTAGGAATATTGGAGTATTCCCTAGGGTGAGAACAACAGACCAAAATGAGCAACATGAGAGAAAGATTACAGAAAGACATGCAACATGGTGCCCCTACAGGTGAAATTCTTAGAAGCTGTCCCTAGCTATATTACATTTAAAATGTCTGGAGCTATCAGTTGGTGTTCAGAACAACGTCATTATTTTGCTGTCCTTAATGTGTTCATTCTCACCCACCTCCAGCGGAACTCCAGCTACTGAGCGCATACAGTAACCAGCAACAATTATTGCATTCCATGGTTGCCCACCAGAGCGAACTCTCCAGAGCGTTGCTTAAAGCGGAGAGTCGCTGTCTGTGCCCTACTCCCCCTCAATCTCTCTTTCTCCTCTGTCTGTGTCTGCTATGATGGGGAGGGCAGGAGCCAGGACCAAAGTACAACAGACAGAGGAACTGCTGCTGAGTGTGTGTGTCTCTCTTTACCTCAAGTGTTGCTACTATGGTGCAGTGTGCCTGTCTCTCTTACTTTCTGTACTCCCTTTGTGATCCTGGCTCTCTCTTTCTCTCTCCTCTCGCTGTCTCTCAATGCACAGTGAGCTGCTTGTGTCTCTCCCATTCACCTCCTACTCACCACGGACACTAAATAGTAGCAGTTCCAGGGCTATCTGCATGCACATTGCATACTCTGTATACATTAATGTTATGACTCCACTTTTCAAACAGCTTACACCATTGTATTTTGTAGAATTACAGAGAGAAAGAAAAAAATTACATCAGTGAATAAATCAACCCTTTTCTGTATTCACCTTTGTTTTACTGTTACTTTAGTACTGCATTATGGGTAAACTAGCAAGATTTGCATATCGCTGTGAGTCTAACCCAACATTTCAAAACATGCCCTATTGTACACGGAGAGTGCATCAAATAATGCACCTTGTCTGACATACCCAGCAAGCAGATAGCCCTGGAACTGCTACTATTTGGTGACCGTGGTGAGTGGAGAGACACCAAGTACCTCACCACACATTGAGAGACAACAAGAGGAGAGAGAGAGACAGCGAAGGACAGAGAGAAAGCCAGTAATCACAAGGGAGTACAGAAAGTGAGACAGAGACACACCGCACCATGTATCACAATAGTAGCAACTCTTGAGGTGAGACACACACTCAACAGCAGTTCCTCTGTCTGTTGTACTTGATCCAACCCCGCCCTCCCCATCAAGCAGACACAGACAATGGAGAAAGCGAGAGAGAGATAGAGGGGAGTAGGGTACAGAGCATGACTCCCTGCTTTAAGCAACTTTTGGAATAGTTTGTTCTGGTGGGCAACCATGGAATGCAATAATTGCTGCGGTTACTGAATGTGCTCAGTACCGGAGTTCACTGGGTGGTTGAGGAACGAACACATTAAGGACGGCAAAATAATGAGGATGTTCTGAACATCAACTGATAGCTCAGACATTTAATTGTAATATGGCTGAAAGCTGCTAAATTTCACCTGTAGGGGCACTGTGCTGCGTGTCTCTCTGTGCTCTTTCACTCATGCAAAGCAGGCTCGATGGCAACCATGGATTAATAAGGGAATGAATCCATGGTTGCTCGGTAGTCACATGTTACTGTTGCTCCAATCAATGTTGCTTATTTTGGTCTGTTGTTCTTTGCCATGTTACAATAACTGTTGTAAACTTTATTTGTAACAGATCATATTTCATTACTCTCTTTAAGTATTTTGCAGTACCACAATAAACTATGGGTGGAATATAAAGGTGTTGCACATGGCCCAACAGGGTTGCAGCATGCGCAACCCTATCTTAGTGCAATATTCAAATGGGTGGGTTCGCTCACGCAACCTCTGATGTGCCAGGTGCACCTGTAATGTATGCAGCACAAGTGTGGGCGTGCCGCCACATATCCAGCACATCCCGATATTCAGCCAGGGAGTGCGGTGTATATACAGGCACATCCCGCCTTGCACTGCTCAGGGGCACAATGCTGTGCCGATACAAATGGAACAAGTCAGGGACACCCACAGGCAGGCTGCCATATTGCTGGGTACAACACAGCAGCCGCCTGCCATGGGTGCCACCCGACCTCCTTAACACTGTCCCATGCCCCTGCCCAGGGCATTGTGCCCCCTGCCCTGTTGCCCGATCACGGGCATGTAATGAAATAATCCCTGGTGGTCCAGTGGACTGCTATTCCTTGCCTGATCACGGGCATTTGTCAACCTCCCTGTTGGTCCAGTGGTAGCCCCTCCCAACCCGCCCACCCAGTCCCCACCACCTGCACCCCCTAGTCAGCGGTGGGTGGCAGCCTCCCAACCACAAGCCACCCGACCGCCAGCCGACTGACAGCATACAGTAGGGCTGTCGCCCTATTGGTCCACTCGTGGACCAATGGGCATACACTGACCATATTGTACTACAGTCCCGAATTGTGAATGAAGGCGGCTCATTCTGGTCGGGACTATGCTACACCCATTAGCCATTCAGTGGACCAATAGGCGTACAGCCTACTGTATGCTGTCAGTCGACGGTGGTCCGGGTGGCTTGAGGCGAGGAGCTGCCCCGCCGCTGACTGGGAGGGGTGCAGGTGGCAGGGAACTAAGTGGGTGGGTGGGAGGGGTACCACTGGACCACCAGGGAGTTTGGCAAATGCCGCAAATGGGCTGAAGGAGATCAGTCCGCTGGACCACCAGGATTAAGTCATATATACCCACGATTGAGCAAGGGATTGCGGTCCACTGGACAACCAGGGATTAATTCATTACATGTCCGTGACTGGGCAAGGATTACAGTCCACTGGACCACCAGGGATTACTTCATTACATGCCCGCGATTGGGCAGGGACTGCGGTCCACTGGACAACCAGGGATTACTTCATTACATGCCCGTGATTGGGCAAAGGTGCGAGAGACCGTCAAGGGTGGGGAGCATCGGTCCCCGGCGACTGCAGCCGGCAGGGCGCCAGGTGCAAGCTGCCGGGGATCGCGACCGCATGCAATTGGGCCATGATGACTTGCAAATGGCCCATTTGTGCCTTGCATGCATAATAGCCTCATTTGCATGTCAGTGCTGAATATCACGGTTGATGCACCTAGCGCAACCACACTTGCACTGGCGCATCCCCTGCTCCCCTTCTGCCACTCTCGGTGGTGCAGTGCCGCTGTGCCGTGTGCAGTGCATGCACCCTCAGTGCCATATTCAATGGTGCTGAGCCATGGCACAACACTGTTGAATATCACCTGAACCATGCCCTGACTCAACCCAGTTGCGCTGCACCCAGGCTTGCACCTCTGCCTGGCGCAGTCTGAATATCTAGCCTATGTTTACAAAAAAACAAAAAAAGCTATGGCCAGAATATTCAGAGCAGTTCGCGCTGCGCCAACAAGGGATGTGCGGCGCAATCGTTGCCAATCTCGGAGAGTGATATTCAGTGGCAGCAGATGCGCGAGCGCAAGTTCAATTCACCAATGCGCAATGACAATGAATGCATGCACAAGTGCAGAGGCATACCCACATAAATGGCACAGTGGATATTCAGACGGCAGGTGAATGGGCAAGCGTGGAGCAAGCGGGACTTGCGTGGAGCAGACTTGTGCACATAAAAGAGGGAGCAAGCGAGGAAGGAGGCTTGTGCCAGAGGGAGCACAAGAAGGAGGTGAGGGGCAGGCTGAACAGCTGAAGGGGAGCCACAGGGAGTGAGGCAGGCGGGAGGGCACACAGTGTGGACCAGGGAGTCTGACCTGCCAGAGTCTGGGAGTGTGGCGTGTGTGTGTGTGTGTATGTGTGTGTGACTGTGTATGTGTGCGAGACAGGGTCCAAGGCAACATGCAGCAGTGCCAGTGACACCCAGCACAGGAGGGGCTGCACAGGGGCCCAGAGGTGGGAGGCAGAGGCCACAGACTGCAGGCCAGGCAGCCACAACACGGGTGAGCCCAGTGTAGGGGCACAGACACCAGCACACAGCCGGGGGCCTGGGAGAGAGCTGTCCAGGGGCTGGACATACAACCCAGGACATGGCCAGTGCCATATTCCAGATGGAGGCAGTAATGAGGGGTGTGAGGAGGCAGCTTGCAGACCAGCACGGTCGTAGAAGGGCCCATGGTGGTATGCCGGAACAGGTGGTACGTGCCCATATCACCTTTGAACAGTACAGTGATACACAGAGATTGTGGGCGGTACTGCCTGAACTGGGCTATTCTGAAGCGGCTCTGTAGCTGTGCAGTGAGGAGATGCAGGCACCCACAAGACAGAGCCATGCCCTGTCGGTGGAGACAAAGGTCATGGCATCATGTGCCTGCTGCATGCAGGGACCTTCCAAGACCAACAGGGGAATCCACAGGCATAACCAGTCGGCTGTGTCACAGCTCCTCACACAGTTCCTCAGTGCACTGCTCCACATGCTGCAGTGTACATCCATTGCCCAGTACACAGGCAGACGCACAGCAAGCATGAAGGAGTTCCACAGGGTGACACGTTTACCTGGCATGCTAGGGGCCATCAACTGCACCCATGTCAGCATCCACACACCAACAGGCCCGGAGAGGTAGCGTACATAAACAGGAAGGGCTACCCCAGTGTCAACTACCAGGTGGTGTGCGATGCCAGGGGCGTGTAATCAATGTCTGTGCCACACACCCTGGAGGAGCACATGATGCCTTCATCTGGCACCAGTCAGCACTGTGCCACAGGTTCGAGTGGGGACATCCCACTGGCCACCTAGTCAGTGAGTATGCTGTGGATGCGGTATGCTGGGAACAGCAGGGCAGCGTGTGGGGTTGCTAGGGCATGGGTGCCAGGGGGTGTAGCTGGGATGGTCAGGGGTTGCATTGACACAGTCCACCATGCTAACCAGACATCTCTACACACAGGTGACAGTGGCTACCACTCCGGCCATGGTTACTCACCCCATACGGTGCCCGTCGACCCCAAGCGCAGAAGCAATACAAAGAGGTACACACCAGCACACGGAACATTTTTGAGCGGGTGTTTGGGCTGCTGAAGGCTCAGTTCCATTGCCTGGACAGGTCTGGTGGTGCCCTACAGTACAGCCCTCGAAGGCCTGTGGCCTATTCTGGCCTGCTGCATACTACACAACATGGCCACCTACTGTGGGATAGCTATCAAGGTTGAAGAGGGGGACAGCAGTGGGGACGACATGGATGCCAGGCCTGGAAGTGGTGGGCAGCCCCAGGGCAAAGGGATCCCTGGCTCACAAGGATGGCCCAGCAGCACAGGGACTCACTCGCAAGGAGCACTATAGAGCGCGCAAGTAGGTGACCATGGCCACATGCAAGGACCAGGGCCTGGCACAGTGGACGGCACGCATGGCGTGCCCCATGCCAGGGACAGCCGGAGGGGTGTGGACAGGCGTGGTACCAGACACCGCGGGCAGCATGCAGCATGGATCCACACACACCGCCCACACACCCAGATACACACCTGCACACACATGCATGCAGGACCCACCATGCCCCACCAGAGGCGGGCACGGGCATGTTCAGACACTGAGCACCGGCGCACAGTGGCAGTCAGCGCTATGCTGGCATCATCATGCACATGCCACAGTGACTAGCAGCTGGGTGGGTGGGCACATGGCCCATGTGCGGCATTGACCACGGATCCCGCGGCCATGGGACGCCTGCGTCACACCAATGTGCACTCAGGGCAGCAGCCTATGGTGGACACGGAGGTGGGCAGTTCAGGAGCGCCTGCGGTGGCATGGCCACTGCAGACCGTGGATGGCTCCGTCGAGAATACACAGCGGACACAGGCTGAGTGTCGGCCTCAGGGGTGTCACAGATGGTCCCCAGGGGTAACACTGCGGGGAACATGGCCGGGACCTCGCAGGTGTCTGCAGGCCCCAAATATGCCCGCTCCAGGCATGCCAGAATGCCCACAGTGGACCCAGCATCGACACAGTGGGGTGCATGGCGCTGGGCCCGTGGGGTGGAGAATGCATTCTGCAGAGTCTGCGGCAGGCGGCCATGCACCAGGAGGTCAGTGGTGCCAGTCCGGCTGTGACTGCAGCGGTGAGCGATCAATGGCTGCGGTTGTGTCCACCCGCATTTGCATGTTCTCAGCCAGGAGCAGGGCAAAGTCCTGTCCCATCACTCTGCTGCCTGGCACAGCTCCGCGCAGGCCGCGCACCCTGCCGACCAGCACCTGCTGCTCAATGGAGGCCCAGAGCAGACAGGTGTGCTTGACCAAGGGTCGTCGCTCTGGGGCGCATGGGCACTCTGCTGACCCACGGGTGTGGCCGACCCTGCAGCCCAGCCTCCTGTGAAGGTGGGTGCTGTACAGCGGTCCCTCCTGGGGCTGGATGTCATCGCGGTGCACCGTCGGCAGGCGCTGCCCCAGGCCCCCTCAACGCCCGTCCGGACACTGCCACTGCCCCTCCGGCCGCTGTGCTCAGGAGTATCACCAGCGGCTGCACCACCACCACCACTGCCACCAATTGCCGCACCAGTGGCAGCCTCCGGTGACGCCAGCCACAGTGACGGGTGGGCAGGCAACCACCAGCGGGACACCATCAACGTTGCTGTGATGGGTGTGTGGTATGGGCGCCTCAATGTGGCCTCAACATCGCTGTCCAAGATGAAGGTCTCATCGTCATCGGATCTGGACACCACCCTGATCTGTGTCTCAGCACACAGGACACTATGCCTGGCATCAAGCTGGAACACAGCCAGGGCCTCATCCGCACCCATGCCACAGGTATCTGGATGGACAGCAGTGCTGGCCTGCAGTCGATCTGGCCCCGAGGTCCAATGGAAGTGGATGGGCCGGTCCTCCGGGTCCAGGACCACCACTGCGGCGGACACCCCCACCCCTGCCGCTGCATGCAGGCTCAGGAGCTAAAGGGAACACAGCTGCATTTGTGTTGCTGTCACCCACCCTGCCCTCAGCCCCTCTGCACCTGTGCCCCACTCACAGCCTTACCAACCATGCAGTGATGGGCTGCCACCTGTCTGGAAGCCTCTGCCAGGCACGCCCTCAGGGTGCTGCACCGCATGGTGACTGCCACCATCTCCTCCTGCGGTATCAGTTGGGGCATGGCAGGCTAACCCCCACCTGTGGCGGCACGTGCTGCCCAGGTGGCTGCCACCTTCTCCTGATCCACCTCCAGTCTGTGTCGACCTTCATTTTGCACTCCTGCACAGACCATTGGTGGCTGCCCTGCTGGTTCACAGCACAGGCCACACTCTCCCATGCTGTTGCCCAGGCCTGTGGGGTGCCTGTGGAGCCACTCAGGAGAGGCTCCTGGTCAGGTACGCCTGAAATAGGGCATCCGACTCCGCCCTGGTGAAGTTGGGCCTGCGCTTGCATGCAGGCCCATGGTCCTCATTCTCCTCTCTATCGGTCATGCTCTTTCCTGTGGGGAATGACATGTGTTAGTACAGCTTGGTAAATCCCCTCCACCCTCCATTACACCCCTCCTGACAGCCCGCAGCATTCCTCATACCTCTAAGGGATGCAATACCGGTCCATACCCTGTGCATTCCCGTGCGCTTTATAGCGCAAAGCATGCAAATGAGGGTTGCACAACTATAATGAGATGCAAATGCAGCGGATGCACCGTGGATAGGCTAATAAGCTGGTTGCATATTGCGGCTGAATATCACCGAAGTTGTGCATTGCGCAATAAACTGTGCATGCAGAAGTCAAGGCACAACATTGTGATGTGTGTAATAGAGCCATGCGGCGCTGTGCCGCCGCCATCAAGGCATGCCAGTGGTGCAGCTGGCGCACACACGCGATATGGTAGCACAACGCCTGTCTGCTATTGCATACGTGGCTCCCGTGCGCTGTGATATGGCCTACAGCACCCGGGAGCCACAGTGTCGACTGCGCTATGGTGCCATAATGCCGATGGCACCCTACACTATGGGTGCCATGGCACTCCTGCGCTATGGGTGCCATGGCGGCTCCTGCATTAGGGAGCTGTGAACTGTAGATCCCACATGCCCCTACTATGTGCCATGCCCAATGGCACTGTGGCGCGGGTGTGTGACACCGTTTGACCCCCAGGTTGTCCTTTGCCCTTCTGGGTGCCCTGTAGCACATGGCAGTGCTGTGTTGTCGAGTTGAGCAACTCCATGCCTGTGCGATAGGTGGTGGCAGTGCATCGCAGTGCTAGGAGCGCATATCCAGCATGTGTGGCTAGTGCGCTGCTGGGCACCGTTTTGTATTGATGAGCGAGTTGCAGACATGCGTGCTGTACAGGTCCCAGGGCTTCTAACTGGACCCAGGTGGAGCTGGTAAACCTCGTGGCACTCGTGGAGCCACATGCTGGCACCTTGTTCAGCCAGGTGCCCTCAACAGGCCTTGGACTGAGGTTTGGCAGGAGGTGGCTGAAGGTCTGGAGGAGGCCACAGGTGCTTGGCGCACTGGGGAGCAGTGCAGGTACTGCTATGGGACCTGCAGCAGAGGGACCCTGAGTGGCTACAGACACTGCAGGCACATGTCCGGAGGGTACCGTGCCACGGCCTGGTAAGTGAACATCGTCTGTGTCCATTCCCATCCAGTGGTCCGTGGGGCAGTGGCGTTGGCATGCCATGCTGCAGGGGCTGGGGCTGTGCGTTCTGTTGGTTGTGGTGGTGCACCGTGGATGCCCTGTGCCACTGCGCCACTGACACGCTGGGCAGGGTGTCACACTGTGCTGGGGAGGTGCCTGTGGTGTTGCCTGGTACTGATGTGTCTTTCTCCATATTTCCCTCCTAGGCCCTGAAGATCAGAGACATCTCATCTCACAGGCGCTGCAGTCAGACCAGGATGGGCCACACGAAGGCAGTGTGTGAGTTGCAGGCCGCATGGGCGGTGCTGCTGGACAGCCACAGGTGCACCACAGCATGCAGGTAGGCACTATTCCATGCTTCTTTGTTGTGCAGGGTGGGCCGTGGGGGTGGGGTGGGTCATGGCCCTCTGTGACATGGCTCCTCCAGCTGTGCACTGCCTGTAGTGTCCATTGCACCATGCTGTGGCTGTTGCACATGTGGGTGGCTGCAGCAGGTGGGCTGTGTGTGCACCTGGGTCCTGGCTGTGCCACTGCCATCCTCCTGCATAGCCATGCCGTCAGCCTGCCATGGCAGTGGTGTGATCATGGGCGGAGTTGGCGTGCAATGTTCTGCATGGCTGTGTGTCCCGGGTATGTGGCTCATGTGGGTTGCACTCACTGTGGGTGGCTACTTGTTGGCCTGGGCCGCATGTCACCGATGTCCGCTGCGCATGGTGGGTGGGCTGCAGTGTTCTGGACATGCACTCATATCGTGTTCACTCCTTTGTCCTAGGTGTCGGTCCCACTGATGTCCATGCAAGGATACTGAGGCAGATCCTGCATGTGTCAACTGCCACTCTCCAGGTGGTATGGCTGCTGGGGATGTCCTAGCGCAGATGGTGGCAGCCACAACAGCGTCGACCTACTGTGGGGCATGGACGGCCATAGGACCTGTTGGCCCACTTCATTCCCCTTCCCTGAGCCCCCTTCCTTGTCTCCTTCTGTTGCCTTTACCCGACCCCTTGCCCCTTCCTGACCTCCCTGTTTGTGGGTGGTCCCACCTTCCCTGTTCCCATTAGCCTGTTCCTTGTATATATGTGTATCATTTTATGTGCCTGTTGCAATACATTATTATTTATGGTTAACCATCTGTGTCGTGTCTGCTTTGCAGCAGTCGTGTGGAGCCATGCTGCAGTGGTGTGCATGGCTGCTGTGGTATGACTGGGGTTTACCAGGGTTGTACCTAGTGGTGCTCCACTATGGGATGGGTGGAGTAGCCGTGGCCTGTCATTTCAGGTTGTGTGGTGTGTGCCTTGTGTGCTGTTCACCTGTGCGTTGCTGACTGTGGTCCAAGTGGCGTGTCCCGTGTCTCCCTGTAGGGTTGCCAGTGTCTGTGTGGCAGGGACCACTAGTTACCACCCTGCCACCGTGCCTCACTGTGGTGCTCATAGTCAGGGGCCTGCTCGCCTCGTGCTCCCTGGTCGGCATAGCCCTATGTGCCTACCTCCTCTCACCTGGCGCACTCTGCTCCCTGGTGATGGGCCTCCATCCCTTGTGCCTTGCCACCTGCTGTGCCTGTTGCTTTTCCATGTGTGTCCAGGGCATGCTCCTCTGCACCTTACACATCACTGGCTGCTGCTGCTGTTGTGCTTCTTGGCTTGCTCCCCTCGCATCCCTGGTTGCGCTATTGCTTCATGACATGCTGCTAGGCATATCCCTGGTTGCTATAGCACATCCGTGCAATATTCCAGCCACATTACGAGGTGCATCCTGTCATGCACAACCTTTGAATATCCCGCCTGTTGCGCCATGGCACAGTGATATTGCACTGCACCCCTCTTGCGCCTGCCTCTGGCGCATTTCTGAATATCGGTCCTATGTGTCTGTCGTTCAGGATCTTGAAATACTACTGCTGACAGCCTCTCTTGCTTTCTGTTTCAGAAATTCAAGATCCTGGCACCTTGCCCTGATCAATTAATGTCTCCAGTTCCATCCTTGCAGACTCTTATAATGAAATAAATATGTATGTCTCAAAGGCTCACTATGTAATAATTAAGTTTCTTGTACCAGTGACTGAGTCACCTCATAGAACTGCCTGGAAAAAAAAACAGAGATGAATTCTCAGTCACAGGGACTGGTGCAAAATCATTGTGAAAAATGTTGCACCATTCCCTTCCTGTTATCCCTTGAGCTATGCTCAGTGAAGGTTGGGGAGGGCCCTTCCACTCCAGGGCACATCAAGTCCATTGGTGCATGGAAGAGGGCAGAATCAGCATGTAAATCAGTTCACATTGGCAACTATCACCAGCACATCTGGCACAGCCCTTCTGCAATGGCCTCCAAATACCACTAGAAAAAACTGGCAGTAGGGATCATTGGAGTGCAGCACTGGGTGGACAAGGATGTCAGGGGACTCAGTTAATCAAGGGACCTGTTTGGCCACGTGGGGCTGGGAGGACTGCCAAGTAAAATGTCCAGATTTGGAGGTCCACTGGACCACCACAGAGATCGATGAGGAACACCAATGGAGTTTCCATGAAGGCCAGAAGCAGCCCAAAGATACAGGTTGGGGACATCTTTCTAAGTTGTACTATCACAGACATGGATGTGCATGGCACTTTCGCCATCTGAATACATGTCTGTTGTGGTTTTCGATTGCCCGTTACTGTGCACAAACCATATTTGCACACAGTAACATCAGGGCTCTTTCATTAAAATAATTTGATCAAAACCAGGGATAGATTGTTTGTTCTCAGTACAGCAATTTTGGGTCAACTGAACAAGGAGTACTTTTCCCCCACTGTACAGTGTAAAAAACTGTGACTAAGAATTGACCCATAATTATTACGCTCATTACAAAACATTGATTTCTCAGACACATAACTGAACAATTCTTGGCCTTTGCTTCCTTTTGCAAGGTGTCCAAGAACTTTCACCATTCAACTCTAAAGCGGTATACTGCTAGCATTCAATTTCACCTTCATCTCCTTCAACATGATTGCCTGGCTGTTCATGTTGTTCAGATCTCTGATCAAACTATATCTTTATGGGCTAAGAAAGTTACTTAAAGCAATGTTCTGCCATCAACCTATTCATCATAACATATTTAGACAATGACACTGTCAACCCCTTAGGCCTCAGAGTGTCTCTAGTTTAAACAAGCATTTGTCAATGCGAATGTTGGCTTGCTGGCATTGACAGTGCAGGAGTTAGAGAGATGCATAATAGGAATGACAGTGAAGTATTGAACTGCGGCAACCCCATCCCACCTGTAGAGACTGACAGGCATTGGGGGTGCCTTTGAATCATCGGCCATAATGCTCCTGCCATTTACCTCACCCTACCCTACAGACACTGACAGGTGTTGCGATGTGCCTTGGGGTCTTGGGCCTTATCGCACCCCATTGCATATAGGAAATATGCTGAGATGTTGCGGTATAGGAGAATGGGGTGAACATTGGGGCTGAAGACCCAAGGCACACCTTGATGCCTGTCACTGGCTACAGGGTGGGGGTGGAATGGCGTGAGATTATGGTGGATGATCCCAAGTCACACACCGATTCCTGTCAATCTCTACGAGTAGGGTGTTATGGTTGGAAACCCTAATGTCCTGGCCGTTTTGTTGGTATTTTCACTCCAGATTTTCAAAATGGGATTTTTGTGACCCAACCTCATGAACAATGGCATTATCATTTACATTACTCAGAAGGTGGTTTTGCACAGAGACTGTACCATTTGGCACCACAGGTGTGAAAGCACATTTCTGGCAGGACTATGAAAAATTACAGCTATACTGTTCATGTGGTGGTGTGAAAAAACTGAAATGTTGAAAATCTGGTGTGAAAATGAAAAATTGGCAAAATTCTGAACGTGCATAGAAACTGCACAACACACGCCTGTAATGCAAAAATGTTTGGAATTTTTTACCAAATTTTCAACATGGGCATTTTGAATCTCTCCTCATGACCAGTGGTACTGTGATTTTGTTAATCTGTCCTGAAACTTGATATCCCACAGCGACCAGCCCATTCTATGCCACAGGTGTGAAATCATGTTTCAGGAAGGATGTTAAAATGACAGCTATTCTTTTCATAGGAGGTGAGTAAACATTGTAATATTGAAAATCTGGAGAAAATATTAAAAATTGGTGAGCTTACAAGCGTGCATAGAAACTTCACAATGCACGCTCGTAACACCAGTCATTGTTTGGAATTTTTCACCAAATTTGCAACATGGGCTTTATGGACCTCCCTCATGAATAGTGGCACTGTTGTTTTGTTAATCGGACCCAAGAGGTGATTCCACGCGGCACAAAATCACCTTTTAGGATTGAGAAACTAAATAACAGTGACATATTGCTTTAGGTGGGGTCCCAAGAACCCCATGTTGAAAATGTGAGGCCAAAATAAAAAAATGGCTGAGATAGCAACCTATGTTGAAACCACCCATTGCCTTCCATTATAAAGCTTACCATCATTTCTTCAGTTCGCAGTTCAGCTTTGAAGAGTGCAGGCGTGTCCCGGTTCAGAAGATCGGGTTCCCAACATCCAGAGGGTAAGTATGGGTGAGGGGTTGCGGGAGGTGGGTGTGCAAAGGAGGTGGGGATGGGGGAAGGGGACGAGGGAGACAATGGTGGACCATTTTCTTGTTTGCGGGGAGACCGTGAGGAAGGTTTTCTTCATTTACAGGTTGCACACAGAAAAAAAGGCACACTGTGGTGGGCTCCAGTGTGCCACAATTCTTGGGGGGATGCTGACACGGGGGATTGGGCACTCCAATGCCTTCAAGGCATATAGACCACAGAATCGCGCAGCCGACACGAGTGGACATCCGGTGTCAGAAAGGAAAGGCAAAACTGTTTAACCAGGGAAGACACACTAAGAGGGGGACATGCCAACACGAGGATTGGACACCCAGATGTCGACATTCTGGGGATAGTGTGGCAGACGGCAGGAGCCGTAATATTTACTTGAAATGTTTCACCTGGGAAGGCACATAATGGAGGCGTGTCATCTGCCACTGCAGTGATGAGCCTGTCTGTGACTCTGGCGTCAGATCGTTTCAACTCTGTGGCTCTCTCTGGATCTGCTGACATCGGCAGCATGCTCACTGGTTGGCAGCTGAGGTGCACCCATTAAAGCATCCCTGCATTAGCACAACACTGACACACCTCTGAAATGTGCTAGTACCACAAGATGTTGCTTGGCGATGCGCACAAGCCAACATAAAACACATGTTATGGTTGGTCACATTCTGAAGAGATTGCTGATGTAGCTGGTACTTTCATTTTGCTTCCTCTTTTCTTAAAAAGTGAAAAACAGATCACCCACCATACTGGTGTTATCACATAGAAACACGTTTGTTTACATTCCTTGATCATCTACCACAGCATCTTTCCTGGGCTTGGGAATATCCCACCACAGTTTAGCCGTTCATGATGCACAGTGGGAGGAGAAAAGATTAATGCATTATGAGTGACTGCACTGTTTGGGGATGTTCCTAATGTTCAGGAAGTATGAAATAAGAGTATATTAAGGATTTGAAACAAATCAAGGTTTGGTATAGTTACATCATTAGCATGCATTTCAGTTCTACTAAGAAGGGGTGGATAAAACAACTAGCAACATCAATGAATTTTAAAGAAGATAAGAAATCATAAATTGTTGGGTTTCAACTAGAATTAATATGATGCAAAACAGTTGACAGTGTCCTTTAAGCTCTGGAACATTTTCACCAGTTTGATCTTCAAACATAAATCAGTCATGTTAGCTTATTACAGTTTTCATAGACCTGGGAATTTTCAGCATCAGCTACCACATTAGATCTGTCAAAACACCTAAGTCCTTGACCTTCAAAGGTGACTCAAGGTTCTTACGTCTTTTATCTGAGATTCCTTAAAGGGGTTCAAGTCAAGTACTTTGCAACTTTCAACAGTCTATGTGTAGTAACTTAATTTGACCAATATGTATTTTACAGGCCAATTTTCTAGACACTCTCTTCAGAAAAATGGAACAAAAGCATGTCTTGACAACAACTTGGTTTGTCAATCACTTATAGTCGTTCCTTCAAAAACTCAGACTAAATCCCTGCTTTATTCAGGTCATGTCTTCAGAATAGGAGTGACTAACATGTCTGCATCATCAATCACCTTGGGCGATGGTCAACTTCATGTAATAAATCCAAAATCAAGAATCCAGTGACTGAACTATGCAAAGCCCATATCCATCTCTTTTAGTAAGTTTAATAACAGCCTGCAGGGAAGGCAACTGATGGCAGTAGGTCCCTAGAGGTTTTCTTCAGAGGAGGTGGGAGTTCTCTCCTCCGTGCCTACCATCTCAGCCAATTTTCCATGAGTTGAAGGAAGCAAAGCAAAGGCCATGAACTATTCTGTTTAGTGATGGCAGCCCTTCACATTTCCAGTTCTTTTAGCTGGTTGGATCAAATTGCTCCGGCACCTTATTCAAGGGTGGAAAGTCTTCTGAAGACTAGATAGATAGATAGATACAGCTGAAGTAACAAAAGTGTACATAAGCACTATGCTTATTCACCTGAACCAGTGAATTGAAAAGGCAGTGCCTCAGGTTTAGTGAGTCAGGTGAGCAAACTGCTCCCACTTCCCTTATTTTACCCAGTGTCTCCTTCATCTCTGACTCTGTTTCAAAGCACTTCTTTCCTCCCTTTTCCTCCTTTGGCACTCTCTCTCGCTGGGGAGTAGTGGATGGCAGCCTTTTGCATTCTGAGTTCCTTTAGTCAGCTGGACTGAGTTCCTCCAGCACCTCATTCAAAGATGGAAAGTTTTTGAACACTAGAGAGTCATGGCCAAAGAAACAATAAGTCTACATAAGCACAACTTCAATTTACCTGAACCAGTCAACCATAAAAGATGCTAGAACTGAACATACAAACATACATATAGTAAATCATTTTACAAATTTATTTTTGAAAATGGAACTTCAAAATTTAAATGTTTAACTTAGCAGAAAACAGAGAAATCTCACATGTGGGAAATTGACTATTCTTTGTATTTGTTTTACCAGGAAAAGTGCCACTGTGCAGTGCTCATTTGCAACGAGGTCCTGGTTAGGACAGGCAACAGTATGCAAATCAATAACACAAGTTAGTAGATCATTACATAACGGATTGTAGAGTTCATAAAGCAATTACACAAAATATTAGAAATGTTTATATGAGACCCTCTTATGGTTATGAGCAAGGGTTCTGTTAATTTCTTTTTCTATGCCAGTCCCAGCAGCTTCCATGGCTCCAAATTTGGAAGTCATTAAAGATTTTAAAGCCAAAATTGTCAAGAGATATACTTTTGGGCATATAAAATATTTTTGTAAAATAAGCTTTTTGAAAAGAAATCTGCTATTTTCCATTCCATGCCTAAATTATTGAAGTCACCTAATTTTCGTTTTCCACTTTTAGAAATCAAATATTTCTCTACCCTTAATTTTGGAATTTTACCTGTATTTTGGAAACTTCCATACAGTAAATGGAGTTAACTGAAGCCTTGGCTCTAAGAGTGTCTGGAATACTTAGAAATAAACAATCCTGGTTGGCTAACAAGGATGTCATGATGTATAACTCATCACCCCACCCCACCCGCATCAGTGTTTTTTTTTTTGTATTGTTGAGCATCGAGACTGTTATGCTCTGGACAGTTTGATGCTCCATTGACTGTAGACTTCATCAGTGGGGTCATGGAGAGAATGAAAAGGAGTGCTACTTTTCTATGCCTCCGGTGCCTGGACTGGTTGTTTATGCAAGTGCAACAAGTGGTTTACCCTGCGCTTGACAAAGAGTATGGCCAACACTCACAGAGCATGGGATCTCCCAGAACTGCAGCCCCAACAAACACACTAGTGCTTGCACATGCAGGACATTTGATGGGGTACAAAGGAGTTTGGAGCACAGTGTCTCTTTAAAAGGAACTTTCAGTGATTGTGCATTTGGGATGGATGGCCTCTACCATCTTTGCATTTGACCCTTTTGGCCTGCCAGTCAGGGTTCAGAGGACAGCAAGTAAACAGTGGCACTGCACAGCCTACTTCAGAGCAACCAGAGGACTCATGGGCCACCAGAGGACCTCGTTAATTCAGCTGGGTTTGAGGGACCCATTCAGCTGTTGAGGACCCAAAGGACAGGCCCTCCTCTGTGACTATTAACCTTGGCCAGTGGGAAACTGTCTGCTTTGGTTTTCTACATAGAACATGCCAGCTTCATGAGTGCATTCTTGTCTGTCAGAGGAGGTCGCTCTGCTTTCAGTGAGTGCAAGTCAGTGCTGCGTGGACATTGTGGAGAGGGAGAAGTATGCTTTCTCAGCCACTGAGGAGGAGCTACTTCATGCAGAACAACTACAACTACTCGACTGACTGAATTGTCAGCTGCCCGCTATCAAGCTGTACAGGAGCTGCCTTGCAGTCACAACCGGGAGAAATGAGAGAGGAGAAGAAGGCTACTATTCGACTTAGGCCTGAGTGACCTGTGCAGCAACTACACCAGTGAGGTCTAGGAGTCCCAGTCCTCCCATCCTAGTGATGGCCTGCAGAAGGGTTTGCCAGGAAGTGAACTGCAGCCGGTGGGCTCAGCAGCCTTGCATCCATCCGATCACTATGAGAGAGTGAGACCACTGAGAAAGCACAGCTGATTGGAGCCGAGGCATCAGAGGCATGATTCACTCTGCAGAGAAGAGGCTGGTACATTCATCCAAGATTGTTGAGAGAGGGAAGCAGCTGCTACTCTGACACCAGGGGTATCCATGAGTAATGAGGTTGGACTCATGGTCCTGCAACACGGCCCTGTATAAGTTAGCTAATGCCACAGAATAATTATAAGTTTGTTGGACTAGGCCATCAGGACAAAATTACAATTTTGGGGTTTGCTACTTATAATTTGTGTTTGATTAAACAACACCAATACTGGCCAACCACATGCAGCTGTGTTGGGTCTACAATGTTCCAGCACCTGGGTACCCAGACTTCTCTGGGATCTCCCTAGAATAGGGCAGTCTCACTGGTTTCAGTGGGGCATTGGTA
Source organism: Neoceratodus forsteri (assembly GCA_016271365.2). NCBI lineage: Eukaryota > Metazoa > Chordata > Ceratodontiformes > Ceratodontidae > Neoceratodus > Neoceratodus forsteri. Next base: position 411,728,596 of record CM028138.1, read on the forward strand.
GTACCAATAGTACAGTTGGACAGAGTAGTGTTGGTTATGGAAGCAGATTGAATGAAATGCTCATAAAGCAATTATTGTACCACTGCACTGCTTGTACTCATTATATATATTTCTTGTCTGCCTTAACCCTTGCCATTCCTTCCCTAAGGACCTAATTCCTGACACCGGTAAATACCTTTCATAATTGTTTAAAGTACTGACCCACTAGCATATTATTTTAAAGAGTGTTAAGTTAGTCTTGGGTAGCGTTGCTCAGATAGTGTTTTTGTGGATCTACCACAATCTGTCAGACAGTGCTGGTATCCTACCTTGGATCCTACCAGAAATCCTAGAAAAGACAGATCTAGGATCCAGGGTCAGATAGCGATAGATCCTAGTTAGGATCCAGGTATCTTAGTTAGGATCCAGGTATCCTAAGTCAGATAGTTAGGATCTGGGGTCAGATAGCTATAGCTCCTAGTTAGGATCCAGGGATCCTAGGTCAGATCCAGGGATCCTAGGTCAGATAGTTGGGATCTGGGGTCAGATAATGATGGATCCTAAGTCAGATCCAGGGATCCTAGGTCAGATCCAGGGATCCTAGGTCAGACAGTTAGGATCCGAGCTGGATCTGTTGCTAGGATCCACAGTATTTATAAGATCTATGCACTGAATCCTAGTGAGTAGGATCCATGGTCAGATAGTACTAATATCCTACCACAGCAACTATCTGTATCCTACCACAGCAACTATCTGGCCAAATGGGAGTTATCTGTTGGTATCCTAATTTCTAGGATACTATCTGAGTAACACTACTCTTGGAACAAACTGCTATTGCATTGTGGGGAGTCAGATGGGCTGAGGCAGTTAGGGCCACCAGTGGGCTGGTACTGTTTCCCATGGGTAGTTTTAGATTGCAACCTAGCCACTGTCTTTCCCTGAATGATGGCACTGTACAACAATGTTTAACATCTTTGGGTAACAAATCACCACAGAAGTCAGTGACCAAGGCCCCTCAACCTTATTTTTGCTCATGAGGCAGGGAACTACACTCAACATTTATGGACATCTGGTACACATGTAATGATACTATATCATCAACAAGAACAGTGGTTGTCAACGGGGTCCACGGCCCAAAGGGGTCTGTGACCGCCTGCCAGAGTCATGAAGCTTTGCATTTAAATGGTAGCGTGGTAAAATTCCCAAATCCAACCGTGAGTAAGTGGTGCTGAAATCCCAGTTAGACACAGTAAAACACTCATTCACAACAGCGAGTAAGCCATTCTGCAGTATTAATCAGTCTTACTCAAAAGCTTAAGTTCCTATACTGAAATTCATGACTCGTCCTTTAATCACTTGCTAATGATGTTTAATGAATACATTGCTTCATTGAATGTGATGAGTAGCAATTGGAACTGCTGTGATTACTCCTGAGCTTCCCTATTGTGTTCCTAATTAGACTGTGAGTCCGTGAGTATGTTGTTTAGTTAGAGCCATTACTTGTTTGAAATCACGTAATTGCTACTCAATAGTTTTAATTTAAAGTACTTGCCATGTCATTATTTTAAGGTTTGTCTATCAGCTAATGCAGTTGCTCCATTCCTAGTTGCCGATCACAGCTCCATGCTGCCTGCTTGCTCCGATGACTTGATTCACAGCACGGACCTGTCTCTGCACTCCTCAGGTTTAGCAGCTCGCATGTGAAATAATTTTAATTTATCCATTTGCCGCCTAATTCCCGTTTGCCTCTACATTGCTTTACCATTGAGACATCTACTGTTTTGCCTGATCTTGACTCACAGACTCTCATTGTTCAGTATGTAGCTATTTCTGTGCATTATAATTCAGGTTTATTCAGTAGCTCAGTTGTCTGTTTATTCAGTGGCTTATTAATGTCTTGTGATGCCCAGTTAGCCTCCCCATGTTAATTTGTACTTCTTTGCTCAGTTTTCTGTTTCACAGTCAGTTGCTACTTTAGTGCTGTATAATTCAGGTTATTCAGTAGGTCCCCCATTGATTGTTAAGGTTTTTTTTTATTGCTCAGTTGCTCTGTTATTAAGTAAGCTGCTAAATATCATTCACGACTACACTAGTTCAGTTTATATGGACATCTAAGTTTATTGGTGTACTTGTGTACTTGTCCACTTTGCTAATTATGATATGTTTTTTATATTTTTATTTAAATAAAATAAAACATTGTGTTTTATAATTTTGGTTTTCTGTCATTATTATTCAGTTATTATTATTGAGTGTAATTAAGATTATGCTGTATAATTGTCGTTAGGTACAAAAATAGCATAACACAATACTACATGCGTACCTATATATACACATTTTTGCTAGGGGTCCCCGACATTGCTGTAGTTTGCCAGTGGGTCCCTGGACCAGAAAGGTTGACGACCACTGAACAAGAATAAGTAAGCAATTAGACATGACAGGGAGTGGGGTTGTTATGTGATAACCATACACAAGGTGCACTGTGAAGCATGAGGCATTTACCCCAAGTGCCTTCTGTACCTGGCAGTATGGTTATTACATATCCCACACCCAGAGTTTCTTATTGCACTTATAAACTTGGTAAACTTATTAACAATTAAAAAATGCTAACTTGCTTTTAATTTAAAACAGGAATTTTCTTTTGTTAAAACTAGTAAAAGTAGTTCTTCCTCTCATGCCAATCACATGACTTTCCACATATTCGGTCAAGGGAATGACTGTTTATCATGGAACACAAGAATTTAAAATTCTGCAGAATTCCACTGGCAGAATGTTTGTTTGTACTGTACTCAAATATACTGGGGTATTTATTTATTTATTTAGTTTTTGCTAACCGGGTAGGTGCACTAGCCATAAAATGACTATTTTCAGGCATGACCCAGGAGAGTACAACAAAGAGAACAGTTGAACAACAGCAACATAGGTACAATAATACAAATAGAGGAACAGTACAGCAGTGCTACAAAATACAATGGGTAGAAACAACAAAAATAATGGCAAGCATTATACAGATAATGGCAGTAAGATATATAAGTGCAGAAACCATGGACCTGACCTGTGGAATGAAAGATTAATAAGATAGTAAGGTTATATAGAGAGAAATGTGAGAATGTTCAAACATAACAAGAAAGACTGACAGAAGGAAGGTCAGGGTGGTAATTGTCAAAACAACAGTGGATGGTAGGCAACAAGGTTCGAGAAGGAAGAGCGGTAGTAGTCAAGAAGTTATTTACAAAGAGAAGGAAAAATATGGGAAGGGGAAGAGGAGATAGTCTTGGAGCTGGATTAGAGCAAGGGTGACATTACTAGTAAGTCTCAGGAGCTTCAGGTTGGGTCAAAGCATGTACAAGCATCAGCTAAGGATAGATAATGATGATATTCACTTTTAAACCCAAAGTGAGACTGAGACAGCCAGAGGTTGAGTGGAAGAGCATTCCATAGCCTGGGAGCAGAGATTGGAAGGCCCCTGTGCCTTTAGTAGTGTCAGCGTGGCTCAGTTGGTAGCATCCACCTCTGGACCCAGAGGTTGTGGATTCTCGTCCACACACGGGATTGGACTTGCACCTAAAAATCGCTGGCATCCGGTGCAATATTGGGGTGCTGTGCTGCTGGGGTGTGCAGGTCCTTGGGATGAGGCGTTGAAACCGAGGTCCCTTCTGCCCATCCTGGTGTTGTCCTGGTGGGTGTCCAGGTGGAAGTGAAAGAACCCAGGGCATTCTTCACAAAGAGTAGGGAACATTCTCGGTGTCTGGCCAACATTCCCTTCCCATAAACCGGTTCTTGCAATTATCCAGGCTGTGTGTGAGTGATGGCGTGCGATATGGCCACCACCACACATTCAGTCACTTCACTACCAGTCTAGCATTGCTTGTAAAGTGCTTTGGATGTATGAAAAGCACTATATAAATGCTGATTCTTCTTCTTCTTCTTAGTCGTCCGACATCTCGGAACATAGAGCAAGGATTTCTCAGCTGATTGCAGGCCATGGGAAGATGGTTGAGGTACCAGCAATGCCGCCAGCTGGGATGTTTTTCCTGGATGATCAAGTCCATTAGTGATCCAGGGTAGTATTGTCTACTGGCAGAGGTGAGAGCCAATTCAGATCCTTATAAAGAAGGCAATGATGTTTGAGTCGAGGCGACGAAGAGGCAAATCGGCATATATTGTTATAAGTTATGTCCCATTTTAGTAGGGAGGTTTTATGGGCAGAGGTAAGAATAGAGGCACCATAAGTAAGGGTTGGGAGCTGAAAACCTCAGGCAATTGCTAATTTGGCCGAGGGTGTAAGCATGTAGCTCGTTTTGTAAGCTACTCCCAGTTTTGAGTTTACAGCTTTGCACGAGGACTGAATGTGAAGATTAAAATCCAGGGACTGGTCCAGCAGGATCCCAAGGTACTTGAAGGAAGTAACATTTTCAAGTGGAAATCCTCCTGGGTGAAGAACCTCCAGCAAACTAGAACAGGCCTTAATCTTGATCGGAACCTAGAAGCATAGCTTTCATTTTCTTTTCATTTAGTACAAGCTTACGGTCTAGTAGCCAGTCTAAGACCTTATTGAAATCTGAAGTAAGTGATGTGTTTATGCAGGCAATACTAGAAGAACTAGTATAGATGATCAGGTCATCAGCGTAGAGAATAGCTGAGCAGGATTCAGGACCTCAGCTGCATTGTTGATAAAATTGAGAACAGAGGGCCCAAGGATAGAGCCCTGGGGCCCAAGGTTGATAATGAGCGTGTTGGACAGGGAGGAGTTAAATTTGACAGCTTGTGACCTGTTTGACAGGTAGCTACAGAACCAGTCCACATCAGGGGTAGAGAAATGGAATTTATGGAGAGTGGAGAGAAGCAGGGGATGGTCTACAAGGTTGAAAGCCTTAGTGAGGTCAATGAAGATGGCACCTGTGAGTTTTCCAGAATCCATGTTGGACAGAATATCAGTAGTTAGTTGAAGAAGAGCCATGGTGGTGCTATGACCTTTTCTGAAACCATACTGGTTGTCTGAGGGAGATTGTAGCGTGTAAGGTAGTCAATGGTCTGTGATGCAACTATTTTCTCTAGGATCTTGCTAAGGACAAGAGAATTGCTATAGGTCTGTAATTGGCCATGTCCTTTGGGTCACCTTTTTAAAGACAGGCGTTACTCTTGCAGATTTCCATAGGTCCGGCACAGTGCTATGGATAAGGGATAAAGTGTAGATTCTGGCAATCGGAGAGGTAATGAGTGGAGCAGCCAGCTAAGAAGACAAGGTTCCAGTGAGTCAGAACCACAGCTGGTATTGGCATATATGGATATCAGTAATTTCAGAACTTCCACTCTTGATATAGCCTTGAAATAGAATGGGGCACTGGAGGAGCATCATACGATAGGGCAGTATGGTTGTCTGATGGTAGTGTGGTAGGTAGACTGGAGTGCGATCCACTAGGTTGTAAAGCCAAGGTATAGTGTGACAGATCAGAGAAAAGATTGTTAAAACTGTTTTAGATGGACCTAGGGTCATTACAATGTGCCCCATTTATGATCATTTCATCAGGAGTGACCGACTGCGAGGTACCCAGAAATGTTTTGACATGGGCTGAGAATTTCCTCGGGTGCAGGGCTGAGCTTTGTAGAAGGTCCTTGCAGTACTTCCTTTTAGCAGCTCTAACTTGTCTCTTACATCTGTTCCTTAGTTCACGATAGACAATAAAGATCTGACTGTAGGCCAGTGTGTTTATAGTGAATCCAGAGCTTGTCCCTCTGGTGCAGATTAGCAAGGAGGTCTTTATGCAGCCACCTCGTCTGTTTTCCTCTGACCCTCCTAGTAGTCTTGGGGGCATGTTTATATTGAATGGTAAATAATTCATTTATAAATATCTTTAGAGCAACCTCCATATCCTTTGTTTGATAGATATCGGCAGTCGATATTGAAGACATCATAGAGAAATGCATCCTGGTCAATATGAGCTAGATTTGTAAGCGTGATTAGTCTTGATGGAGGAGATGGAGGCACAACCATAGATCGGATACAAAAGTGGGTGAGTGGTCTGTTGGTGCATCTGCAAGGATTCCTGCTTCGACACATGTTCCATATGGTTAACCATCACCCAGTCACAAGGTGTACCGTTTGATGGGATGGCGTGGCTCTAGTTGCTTCAGAGATCAACTGGTGAAAATTATAACTAAGCGTGAGTGATTGCAAGGATATTTGAGCTGATCCTAACCAACTGAGGTTAAGATCACTTAGGATGACAGCCTTATTATGATTTACAGTCTGGGAGGTGATGTCAAGGAGTTCTTGAAGACCTACTATGCCCCCAGCAGGAGATTATAGGCACAGATAATATGAAGCTTCTTTTCCCCAATACAATAGTTGCCTGTATGAATTCACACACTGTGGGAGAGGCAAATGCCAGGACAATAGAGATGTTGAGGTGGTTTTGAAGAATAGGGCAACTCCACCTCCACGCTTGGATGAGGATCTATCCCGTCGGAACAGGGAATAGTTAGGCAAGGAGCATACATCATCAGGTATACTGGGTTTTAGCCAAGTTTCTGTGAGACAGAGTACATCAGGATTGTAGAGTTTCACCCAGGCCTCGAGGTTCCACATGGTGACAGGCAAGACTTCTGATACTGATGTGGGCAATTAACAATCCTTTCTTGGACATGCCAGATAACTCATTTGGGGAAAAGAAACAGGTAGGTGGACCTGGATTTAGTTTGACGTCCCCAGATAGCAGAATAATGATCATGGCTAGGAACCAAAGCCTTGCACAGTGGCAGGTTAGGGTGAAAGCACATCTCCATGGCAGCTTCCTCCTGGCAGGTGGGGGTAATAGATGCTGCCTCTAACAAGGAGGATAGGGTTAGGTTGAAGATCAGGCTTTGTCTCTGCAATCAAGTTAGAGAAACTATAGTTGCGGTGAGCCTCTGAGGAGTCTTTGCCATTTGGTTACATGGAGAGCCCATGTGGCAGTGTCAGGCTGAGTAAAGGACAAATGACAGGAGTGCCCATAGCAGACTATACTTTACCATAGTGTTACTATTTGACTTGGGTAGGAAGGCTAGTGGTATACTGAGACAGAGGATTAGCCCTTAGGGATAAAGAGATATGTGTAAAATTAAGACTGCCAAGGGTGACCGTGTTACACCATTTTAACCCTTGGCGAAATTAGAGATACAGCAAAACAACAAAGTGTTTCCTGCTAGCATAGCAATTATTTAGAAGAAGTGGATCAGAGAAGCAGAAAGTAAGCCCACAAAGGTTAATTAGGAAAGCAGACCAGCCAGAGGCTCTACTTGTGGTAAAATTACAGTGAGGAAATGAAGACCTATTCAAGATATGTTAGAAGGCACCCCAATGGCGGAATTTTATAAGGAACCAATGGGAGACTAGACAGATAGCAGTATTGTTCAGGAAAAGTCAAAGCAAAGCAGAGGCGCTGAAGCCCAGAGACTGATAATCTGACAGAGAAAAGGCAGGGCCAAACAGTGGCGAGCAGAGAACAGCAGTCCAATTTGAGGAGGGTGGCAGCAGGTGGCGCCTATCAAACCCGCACAGTGCTACCCCGAGCAGCCCGGACACTTTTCCGTTTGAAGGTGTCCTGTTCGTCAGGAGGATGGAGATACGGGCAGCTGGCAAGATTAGCCGCGCTGCTCACTGGGAGCACGATCAGGCGCAGTGGATCTATTTTAAGATATAAAATGTAGGTTAAGATAGGATATTATTAGCTAGGGCAAGGGGTACCAAGGCAACTTGAAAATTACTTGGGGTAGCAAGGGAGGAAGCCCAGGTATAGAATTGCACAGTAGATAGCAGAGCAGGCGCTAAACAAAGCTGAGAGGCAAGCAGATGGTGAAAATAGGAAGATGTCTTTAAAGGGAAGACAGGACAAGTGTTGAGCCTAATAGCTGCACTCTGTATCTTTAAGAGGAGTTACAATATTAGTGAGAGGGAGGATGAACATTGCTAGGGGTGGTGCCGAGGGGGGTATTTAATAAAGGCTAGAGGTGGGGATGGGAGGGTGGCCACAAAAATTCAAGCAGCAAGGAGACAGAAGGACAAAAAGTGAAAGAGAAATTGAATTGTTTGCAGGGCAAAGCTTACAGCTGTGACCCAAATGGAATCTGGTCTAAACAGGAAAAACTGTATCACTTTAAACTTAGTTTCTGATGTAGGGTAGCTTACCACTGGACCTTAAAACAAAGAGAGCTGTAATATTTTACAATCTACAAACCTGCAGCCTAAATGAACTTGCACTTCAAACTACCCTTGGAGTACAAAATTGCTGTAAACAGGTTTAGGTTTGTGTTTAAGTTAGGATTTACAAGACAATTTGCTGAGACTTAACAAGTACCACAATCAGAATATAACATTAGCTTAAGGTCCAGAGGAAACAGCAGTAGCAAAGAATTAAAGAACTGCTGCAGCAGCAGCCCATCAGCAGGCAGAGTCGATGGTTCTGGACAGGCCAGTTTCTGCAGCGTACCTTGGTCTGGAGATCGGCGGTTAGTACAGCGAGGAAGGCAGCCAGCGGACAGAAGGGGTCTGCCCGGTTGCTTGCAGCAGCAGAGGCACCGATCTCAGGTGAAACTTCGGTCTGGTGATGTTGGGCAGTACAGCGAGGAAGGCAGCTGGCGAACAGAAGGATACGCCAGGCTGCTTGCAGCAGCAGAAGCACTCTTGTCAAGGGTGAAGTTGAATCCACACGATAAAGAATTGATAAAAATTCTAAGCATTTTCAAAAAATCTTAAAGAAGGATCCAAAATACGGTGTTTATGTGAATAATGATTACTTGGGAAATAAGATAAAATTGGAAATAATGTAATCAAATCTGTCTGATAGCTAAAACTGAGTTAAATAAGAATTTTATAATACAAGCTTTAGGGAATGCTTTTATTTCATGTGTAATTGTTGTACAAGTTTAAATTATCTAGCATTGTTTGTTGTGTATAGCGTTAGAGTTGTAATTTTAATATTTGTTTACTCCTGAATGTAATTTATGACATCCATTTAAACAGGACTGTCTTGAAAACAGGCCCCATGGGACCTAACGGTGTGTTTTCCATCCACATGTATAAAAACAAAGATTTTACTACTACATATGCACTCAGCAGATACCTCATATGGATACATGGTCTCAATTCTTATATGTGGCAGAAGAATCAGCAGAGATTTCCTGGGTAAACAGCTATGGATAGGAGGAGATTCACAGTCAGGAGAATACAACTGTGAGTAGTACTTCATTTGTTATAGTTTGTGTATGTGTGTAAAGATGGGTATTATAAGAAGCATTTAATACATGTTTGTTTGTTTGGATTTTATTTAAAGGAATTTTATTTTAGGGCCTGGCTGAAATTTTTAAGTGAGTTTATGTGGCAGCCATATTTGTTTATGGTAATTAGGAATTGTTCTGGGAGACATTGTTATATCCTGGTTGCTGAAAGAAATCCAAAACCATTGGCTGTTGCTCTGTAAACACATGACATCAGAATGATTTTGACTAATCAGGATGCAGAACATTCCCTACCCATTTGATAACGCCATTTATCTGGCAACATTTATTCTCACGGTCTGGTATAAATATATTTATTTTGACAGTGTTTAATTACCTCACAAAGGCCATACTGCTGTCAAAACACTCGGCTCAGGCCCATCACAGTTAAATCTACATTACAAAATGTATTTAAAAGCTATACCTTTTAAAATATTGTATAAACAGCATGCATAATAGAATACACTGGGATAATCATTTATTTATTTATTGTTGTTTGTAAACACCTTTGAGCACAAGTACTCTTTTCAAGGTTCCATGTCAAACATCAGAACCCCCACTAGTAAGGATGAGTCCTTATAACACACTTGTAGCTTTGCCACTCATGCGTTGTGGGTTTTATTCTTACATGTGAAGATAAATGTGATTATAAAATGACAAGAAAGTTCCTGGCCTCTGATTGGTCAATGTTGGCCTTCAGCAGTGATGTTATCCCAGCACAACATCATGTGTATTCACAAAGCAATTAAAATGCATTTAAAAATTTGTTTTACACCTTTTTCTTTTCACTAGCAAGTCATTTGTAACTGCAATAATGCACTTCAGGCGTGTCATGGGAATAACATCACTTCCTGGATGTTAGGTGCACTTGGCCTGTGGTCTTGTGTCCAACCAGCCAAGGCATGATGTTATCCCAGCACAACACCCAGTCCAAGTGTCAGGAGGCCTGCATGCTACCTGCACACACTACACCTATCCTTGTTGATAAACAAAGGGCTTTGATATGCAGTGCTGTATGTCCCTTGACTTTCACCAGCATTAAATACATGAGTGGGGATGCCTGCACCATGCTTGTGGATAAGTGGAGGCTTCAGCCCCAGTGCTATTGATCCTCACCTTTGCCAGGACTACATTCATCACAGTGTGGTAAAGCATTCAATGCACCTGCCTGCACATTGCACTGTACTTTGTTCTGTGTGTATAAGCGGCTTCAGTCACGGTGCAGCCCATCCTCGCCTTTCACAGGGATGAAGTTCACCTTTCAAAGTTTTGATTATGGATTTATGTTCAGCTTACACAATAATTGGAAACCATAGTGTTGCTGCTAGCCCTTTATTTTCAAATTCTGTTCAACCAGGATAAGCTAGTTATCCTCAAGCCCCTTCGTCTCCAAAGGTCAGTATACTGTGTGCACAGATCCAACACCAAAACTCAAAAGTCAGTTTAGTAGATTATTAAAAAATTTATTATCTCTCTATACAACAGCAGACTTCCACAAAATATTAATAACAACACATTTTGTTAATTTATTCAAACGTGAAAACCAAAGAATACAAAAGGAAGAGTTCAAGTTGCTCTGAAGAGCAAAGGAGAAAAAACAGACAGGAGAAGAGACCTGGAAATAGCCATATTCCATTTCTATACAGACAGTCGTCCATCCCCATTGTTTTGGCTCTATGTTAAGGTTTTTGGTAGGTAGCCACTTTGGCTACAATCAAAAATCTTTCTAGCCAAAGTAAAATCTCAGGCAGCCAGCATATCTGGCATCTGTTCAGTGTAGCAGTCTAAGCTCCCCACCACCACACATATAAACCTTTTTCTGCAACTGGGGTCTTATAAAAAATTGGGAGTTGCCCCCTTTATAACCTAGATGTAACTCCACTTACTACAATAAAATTTGGGTTGCCATTGAAATTCTTTCTTTCAGCACTGGGTCACTGATGCAGTTATAGTAGATAATCTCTTACTTTCCCAGATTTGCAGTGGAACAAGACTGCTATCCTATGGACTTCATTGGCTGCTTGACTACATCTGACATCACAACCTCTTGCCGTTGAAATGATTATGATGTCATAAAGAGTGATGTAACATGTAGTCAAGCAGCCACAGTAGAGGAGGTCTAGAGGCAGTGATCCTATTGTCATTACAACCTGCAGAGATATCATGTAACATGGGAATAAAAATACATAGAATATATACATTATAAGCAGCAATGTCTACTAATTATGTTTTCCTAAGTTTTCCTGTGACTTAGAAATTTTGTTTTTAAACACATGCATCAGTGAGGCAGCATTTCCTCCAGGTGGGTAAACTTGAGGGAATGGAGACCTTCTAAAGAACTGCATTACATAGATATGCCTATCTGTAGAGCTAGGACTATGGCTTCTGCAGGTACTTATTTTAGTCATCAACACACATACCATCGCTGCATTTAGAAATGGGGTGGAGGGTCATACAACCCCCTCCCCACAAAAAAAAACAACAGTGTCTCTGTTAATGTGATATCCTCTCACTACAGAAGCCGATGGCTTGAACTAACTACAGAGATTGAGCAGGAACTGTACAGGAAAAGGCCGCATCCTCTTCGGTTAGAAAGTGGGCATCGTTTTTTGGTTCCGGCATACAGTAGTAGAGCAAACAACATTCCTGTCCAGTTTTCTTAAGAGATTGAAAGAGTCTCATTTTCAGGTTTTCAACCTCCACTCTTTGCATTGTTTCTGTACACGAGAACCTGTGAGTAACAATATTAGTGCTGCACTGTATCCCTGCTATCACTCCTGTACCCACTGGAATCTGCCTAGAACTCCCCAGTCTGGTACTTTATACTTGCACAAGTGAATCTTGACCCTGTTAATAAAACAGAAAAACTCTGCATGTGTGATAGTCTCCCTAGTACAGCACGATTCCTGTTACATTAGCACTGACAGAATGATATAGATGCATTTAACCTAATGGTCTGAAATGAAAGAGGACATGGCTACTCCTAGATACAAGTCCTGTCTTTCTTGAACAAAACATCCTTGAATTTTGTGAGGAAGCACTTTGATCGTTAATATACTGTAGGACTGGTCCTTATTATTGCACCGACTACCCAACACCAATAAAAGTGCAGATGCTACTGTGATATATATACACCCATTAATAAATAATTCCGCTGCATGGAAAGGAGACAGAAGAAGAGGGGGGAGGAAGGTGCCCTGGAGTAAAACAAACATCCACAGGCCAGCTGCAGTCTAGGGACCCACAATCCTTCCCAGCTTTTGTGGGCTGAATAGTAGTGTAAGTGTAGCTGGCCACACAGGAACCCTAGCTTGGTGCTGGGCCATACAGGAACCCTACATTGTGTTATAGGCCATGCAAAGGAACCTCACCTGGGGTATGGTTGCAGGCAGACCTTAACTTGAAAGTACTGGGCCCCACAGAAGAACCCACACAGGAGAACTTCAGCTTGGGTATGCTGGAGTCATGTGGGGAACTGTTGCTTGTGTCTGGCTGGTCACACAGGGGAACTGTTATTCATGTCTGGCTGGCCAAGTAGTGGAACCATAGCTCATGTGTGGTTTCTTATGCTGGAGAACCTCAGCTTGTGTGTGGCTGGACTTACAGGGGATGGATGAATGGGATGGGGAAATTGTTTAACCAGGAAAAGCACACTAAGCTGAAGCTTGCTTTCAGGTGCAGTCTGGGAACACAAGGAAGTTAAGTGACTTGCTCAGGGTCACACAGTATGCAAGTGGGGCTGTAGGATTCAAACCCAGGTCTCCAGGTTTGCAACTTGGTGCCCTAAACCACAACGCTATACTGCCTCCAAGGGAGCCCCAGCTTATGTGGCAGGACAAGCAGTATACCCCAGTGTGTGTTTTGGGTATGTGAGGAGGGATAAATGAAGTGTGGTGGGTCATGCAAGAGAACCTCACCTCCAAACTCAGTGAAAGATGATTGCAGTACCAAACAGGACTAGGAGCCACACTTCACCTGAAATAATTCATTCTGCTAATGGACCCTGCCTGCAGGGAAACTGTAATTCCACGTAGAATTTTCTTTGTGAAGTGAAGTGTGGCCTGCTTATAGAAGCCCAATCATTCTCATGATATGAGGTGCCCAATATCCCCTTTTACTTTCATCTTGTCAGGGCAGGGCATTTGTTTCAAATAAGCAGGATGCTCTGAGACGTTTTTCCCAATCCCCAGGCAAAATAGTAAATGTTTAGACCAGGCACCATGGGTTATTTTAATGGCCTAGATATGCGCAAATCAGTATACCAGTGATGGTAAGTTAGCTACTGGAATGGGAAACACTGTGCCTCTCATTCTCTTTCTGATACTGCAATTCCTTTTTGATCCTTGCCCTCCCAGAGCCCATAGACTTTCTCTCAGTTTAGGGACTGAGCTGTAATTACCTTCATAATCAACATTAATTTTGCTCCTTTGTGGGCCATTTGGGGTGGGAGGGCCTGAGCACCATCTTGCCTCTCAATCCCCAAGGCACACTTAGCCTACATCAGCCCAAGGTCTGCCATGTAAACACCACCGGCTCAGCCTCCTTTCAAGCCACCAGGTCACTCCCTTAAGAACGTCTCCAAAACCCTTGCTGAGAATCTTGGACAGGTTCCATTTTGTGATCACACTCTTAACCCTAGAGCTTTCAGCAACACCCACCATCCCTGTGCAGGGCTCCTGATCTGATCCTGAGAACTGGCTCTGCTGTGTATGGTACTGAGCTCTGCTCCATGTATATCACTGCAAGCTCGGACACTAAGCCAGCATGGACAGCAGGGCAATTCCATGGGATTTCAGAATGAAGTCTGACTGGAACTGTCCACCAGTTATTACTAGTCAGAACCAGCTTCCACCCCTGAGTACACTTAGATGCAACAGCCACAGGCATATAGACTGTAAGAACACAAGTGACAGGGCAGAGAGTTTACCAGAGTGTTCCAAACTCAGAAGCCCAGATCACCTCCTCTGTGAAATTCTCAGGCCAGGTGACTGAAGACAACATAGGTGTGATAGTTAATTTGGAACAATAACAATTTTAAAGAAAAACAAAGGTTGGGATATGACCCCACCTGGGCAAGAGCTTAGATTTGTCCTGATTGGAGGAGACATCCTTATAAGTGTGAATCCTGATGTATCGCCTTCTTGGGATGTGGTCTACTCCATAGTGTATTTATTTATTTCATTTGGATTTTGTCAACTGGGTAGGCTCACTGAGATTAACAGTGCCTTTTTCAGGAGCGACCTGGAGTTAATTACATTCAATAGTCATAATTAAATACATATAACAGTCATTGATATTATGTTACAGACAGCAAACATAATTTTGACTGCATGCTATTAAGCTGAGAGTCCCCAAGTTTGTAAAATTTATTTCCTCTTATCCTGACCCTATCCTTCCATGGCTGTATTTAAATTTCTTCCTGTCCTGATCCCATCAATTCCTGGTTCTAATTTAGTTTTACCCCATCCTGACCCTATCTGTCCCTGACTATATTTTATACACATTGCTCACCACACATTCAACCAGCACCCCACCCCATGACAGAAACTGGTGTGGAAGGAGCACACCCCAATATGTTAGGACTGCCAGCCCTTCAGCACAGGGTAGTTAGGTGGCCTTGTGCCCCTCATTACAGCTGTGGGAGGCAGGTGGCAGAAGAATATTCTGAGAAACCCTGACAGTTCCTGCAATAGGCTGATTTTAAATCATACTCGATGTATTACATGAAATTACATTATATTGGGATAGAAGGAGACATAGCCTGTGGGGTCTGTCGTCTGTTCACTAAACAGTCGTACCCATTTATACATACATAGCCAATCACTTTTTGAAAGCTGCAGTTTTACTTGTCCTTACTAGTTCTTCTGGAAGTGGGTTTCAAACCCTAATAGCAACCCTGTTTGCAAAGAAGAACTCAGTGCTGCTTAATCTGAGCCCCTCCATCAGAAGACAACCTTCGTGTTTCACTGTGCTTGATTCCCTCTCATAGCTCTTCCCCATTGGCCTTTGTGGAGCGAGATAAGGTTAGAGGGATCTGATTAGATGGTAGCAGTTTTGTATTTTGTATAACAGACCAATTCAGCAGGAATAATGTAACACATGCACACATACATACACACACGTACATAAATGCACCCGTCGCGTAAAAATATATATATATATATATATATATATATATATATATATATATATACACACACACACACACACACACTGCTCCTTGGTGTCACATGGGATGATGTAACCTGAATGGGTGTACCTTAAGGAACAAGAAAACCTTAGTATTGCTTACAGGGATACCATACAGTTAGGGTCCATGTTGCATCTAAATATAAAACCCACAAAACAGCTAGAATTCATCTTACACAACAAATAAAAGAAAAACAGTTTTGTGACTGAACAAGGGATTTTGTGTTTCTGAAGGAGAATGTCACTTTGGGTGGAATGTTATCTCTCTAAAGATATTGTACTGGGAATCCTACACAGGATACATACAGTCCTTTGGTGTGCTTAAGATGGCATAAAGCAGTAGGCTGAGGTTATCATATCAGGTAAGGTGGGGTGGGGAAAAGTGATCGCTTTGGCAAGGGGCTAGGCACATGGTAAAACAAATGTAAAAATATCAGCTAGGTTTGCAACACTGGAGTGTACCTGAAACCTCACCAGACCCACAGAGGAAGGCAGCACCATCAGAGAGGGTGACCCTATAGCAGCTGCTTTGTCCTCCATAGAGAAGGCAGAGTAGTGGTAGGTGAGAATGGGCAAAAGCCTCAGACACATTATGAGTGGTCAGTGCTAGATAAATCCGGTCCGTGTAAATCCATTGGATGTGATCAGCTTTAGACTAGTTCTGACCTTTAACCCCTTCCAGGCCCTGACCAGCTCTCCCCATCCCTGATCATGTCCCCATGTTGGTCTTTCATTGGTCTAACATGCTTCCTTTTCCACTGCTAGTTTGTTTTCTGGGGTTTGAGCATCTCAAGGAGATCACTTGTCCTTTTGGGACGGTGTACTCTATTCATCTGCTGCCAGTAACTCTCGCAGTACTGGTTGATGACCCGGATCTCGGCTGGCCAATAAGATGGAGCAGGTCCTTCTGCTGTGACATAGCAGTCCACCCATATGCCTCTTTGTCTGATTGCGAGTTTTCTGGGTAGCTGGGTCCCCAGATACCATCCACCATCTCTCGTCCAGAATGCATAAGTTTACTCGTGCCACTGTCTGCTTGAAGTTGTTTTCAGTGGAGACACAGTGATAAATACCACTGTCTTCTTTCTCTGTTGACTTCAGAAGAATGCCATGTCCGGTCTTCAAGACAGGTTTGTCCCTTCACCTGAAATACAGAAAGAATAACACCAGTCAGGTGTTGGCTTAGATACTGCCTTGGCTTGCAATCTATTTACAGTGAGTTTTGTATTTTGGGGAAAACTTTGTAAAACATAATATTTAGATGCAATTGAACCTATTTTGTATGTTTTGCCTTCTTTTCCATTTGCTCTTCTTTACCAAAGTAGGTTAATTTGCATGAAAATAGGTCCCTTGTCCCTGTAAGTTCACGTGCTTCTGCATCAGTTGCTGAAGTCAAAATGCCGGGTTTGTAACATCATAGTATGTTCTGTGGAAATGATTATGATATCACAAACAGGACTGTGACTTCAGTAAAGGATCAAACAACAGCAGTGGATCAATTATAGAGACAAGAATCCTATTTCGATGTATACAAGCATTTGTCAATGCCGAATGTTTGCTTGCTGGCATTAGAATTGGAAGTGCAGGAATTAGAGAGATGCAGAATAGAATGGCAGTGAAGTATTAGTGACACCAGCCCACCCCACCCTGCAGAGATGGACAGGCATTGGGGTGTGCCTTTGGGTCATCACCCATAATGCTCACGCCTTTCACCTCACCCTACCTTGCAGATACTGACAAGTATTGAGGTGTGCCTTGGGGTGTTTGGGCTTTACACTCACCCCATTCTATAAGAAAATATGCTGAAATGGGTAGCCTGTGATGTGGCGCTGCAATTGAGTAACCCGAAGGCGACTCCATTGTGGCACCCGTCACAGGGGCTACCCTCAGGTAGAGTGACTGGATTGGGGGTGGCGACGGTAGTGACAGGAAGTCGCTACATGTACACATGCGTGGGGGAGTGGCGTACTTCTGTACATGCACATGGGGGTGGGAGGCGAGCATGCCGGCAGCAGGGGTGGGAGGGGATGTGAGGGTGGGCGCTGCCGTGGCTGCCAAGCCAACCCCATGGTGCAGTGGAGTCGGCTCACGGCCTCTGTGCCCAGGGTGCTAGGTTCAGGTGTGGGCGCAGGTTCATTTTGCTGCCTAGCCCAAATTTAGTTATTTTTTATGTTTTGCCCCCGACATACCCCCTAAATTGAAAATCCTTTAGTAGGGAGGTGAGGGGCCAAAGCATAAACATAAAAATATAAGTCCCGTGCCGTTTGTTGTTGTGCGGGGAGTCAGAGTGCCGAAATAGATTTTCGGCTCTGAGATTCTTATAATGGTGGTCACCCTTTGGCGGTCACTGTTATCACATAGAACCGCTGAAATGGGTGCAGTGTAGAGAATGGGGTGAACTTTGGAGAAGAGTCAAGGCATGCCTCGATGCCTGTCACTGGCTGCAGAGTGGGGGTGAGGGTGGAATGGCGTGAGCATTACTGTCGACAATCCCAAGTCACACCCTGATGCCTGTCAATCCCTACAGGGTAGGGAGTTATGGTGAAAACCCTAATACCCTGGGCGTTTCTTGGTATTTTCACGCCAAGTTTTCAACATGGGCTTTGTGACTCCACCGCCGAACAGTGACACTATCAGTTCGTTAGCGGTGATTTTGTACAGCGACTGTGACATTTGGTGCCACATGTGCGAAAACATTTGAACAAGATGTGAAAATGACAGCTGCACTGTTTATGAGGAGGTGTATAAAAATGGTAATGGTGAAAATCTGGAGTGAAAATATAACAAAATCGGTGAAGTCCGCGGCGTGCGTAGAAAGCGAACAGCACACCCGTAATGCAATTATTTGGGGTTTTTATACCAGATTTTCAACATAGGCATTTTGGGACCTCTGCTCATGAACAGTGGCATTGTGATTTTCTTAATCTGTCCTGAACATTGATTTCGCTACAGCAACCGTGCCCATTGTGTGCCACAGGTGTGAAAACATGTTTTGGGCAGGATGTGGAAAATGACAGCTGTACTGTTCATCGGGCAGAGGTGCAAAAATGACAATGTTGACAATCTGATGGAATATAAATAATTGGCGATTCACGGTGTCGTAGAAACTGCACAACAACATTTGGTAATGCAGTCATTTTTGGGATTGTTTTCACCAAATTTGCAACATGGGCTTTTGGGACCTCTTCTTATGAACATTGTCATTGTGATTTTCTTAATCTGTCCTGAACATGGATTTCGCTTAGAGACCATGCCACTGTGCCCCACGTAATGCGAAAACACATTTTGGGCGAATGTGAAAAATGACAGCTGTACTGTTCATAAAAGTGTGGAAAAATGGCAAAGTTGAAAATCTGGAGTGAAAATAAAAATTCTCAAAGTTATTGAGCTGATTGGGAACTGCGCAACTGCGCTTGTAATAGTCATTTTGGATCTTTTTCACTAAATTTGCAACATAGCTTTTGGAGAGCCCACCTCCTGAACAGTGACACTGTCATTTCATTAATCAGTCCCCGGAAGGTGATTCCGCGTAGTGACCGCGAAATCACTTTCGGACTGGATAATGACATGATAGTGACTAAGTTCATGAGGTAGGGTCCCAAGAACCCCATGTTGAAAATTTGGTGATAAAACTCAAAAATGGCCGAGATATCCACTAAGTTGACCCCCATTTATGCCATTATACAGCTTACCAGCATTTCTTCAGTTCGTGGTTGGCTTTGAAGAGTGCAGACATGCTCCTGCTCCACCAAAGATCATCATGCCAGGCTCAGAGGTAAGTATGGGGTGAGGAGGGTGTGGGAAGGTGATACTGTGAGGGTGGGTTGGGGAGGAGGCACACGAGACAACGAGGACTTTTTTTGTTTACAGGTTTAAGAAAAAAAAACTTGCGGGAAGGTTTTCTTGTTTACAGGTACATTTGACATGCTGGGGTGGGCTGCCAGTGTGGCACCTGTGTTTTGGGGAGAGGGACTGGAGCCAATGGGGATTGGGCACCTGTCGGCAAAGAAAAAGGGTCTGTGTTTGGGGGCATGATGCCTGGGGGACTGGGCACCCCCCTCGCAGACAAATTATGGGGGACATTCCAATGGGATTGGACTCCCCATCAGCAAATGAGTTGGGAAGCGGCCATGCTGCCAGAGGGATTGGGCACCCCCATGTCGGCTTTCCTGGGACTGTGAGAGGCAGGCGGTGACAGCAGCTACCATGTTTATTGAATGTAACACCAGGCAAGGCATGCCCTGCAATGAGGCTCCTCATTGCAGCTCAAAATCATTTCAAGTTGGTGGCATGCTTCTGAGCTGCTGTCATAGACAGCATACTCATTTAGTGGTGCTACAGACACAAGCTCCCAAAAACAGTGGCGGCACTGGCCACAACACAACTGCACCTCCACAACCTCCTTCTCCAGCAAGCTGTCACAACATGTTTCTTGCACATGTGCACCAGCAAACATAGTAAAACTAGTAATGAAAAATACAGAGAACTGAAATACAGAAAATAAATATAAAATATATCTTTGAACTTCTATTTTATTACATTTACATTCATCAAGACAAGTCTGTCTCACATTGATGCATGTGATTAAATACTAAGTGCATCATATCACCATAGGATTTACTACTCTGTAATGTTATACATTGAGTGGGGTTATTTAATATCTGTAACCTGAAGTAACCCAAGAGCCCACTGCTGCCATGAGCCAAAGCTGACTCCTCTAAGTAAGTAAAACATAAGCTACATCCAGCAGTAACTGGATTTAATGATCTACATCTCAGAATAGCTAATAAAATGAGACAGCAGGTTAACTAAGCCCGACGTAGATTGCAAGTCAGTTATTAAATAATTGCAGATCTGTATAACATTCATTAAGCAATTACTACTGATTCAGTCATCTTCCTTTGATCTGTAATGATAATGTTTGTCTGTTGAAGAAACAGGCACGACTGCATGAATACGTAAATAAGTAACTGTTGTACCTGTTTTGTTTTGTTACCATTCTCATGCAAGACTTTGTTTCTTCTTAATTGCCCCCATCTTTCCTGTATGCCTCCAATGCTGTCAACCCTAGTCATTTTATCTCAGACTAGCTCCCTCATCTAGCTGAAGTCTGCTCTTCCAAAATCTAGGACTTCAGTTTTTGATAGGGACATTCTGGTCCTGAAGTCCAGTCTGAATCAAATGTAGTTCTGGTCACTGGATTCCTGTCGCTGCTACTCCAGTCACCATTTCTGAGTCAGTAGTCTCTTGTCTAGTGTGTTTCTTAACCAGCTGTACCAGCAGGTAGTCCTGCAATGTCTCCAACAGGACCTGGCTTCTGGAGCACCTGGCCGCTAGACTGTCCCAGTAGATATCTGGCAGGTTCAGATCACCCACCACCAATGCTACTTCTCCTTTTTTACTTCCCTTGCCAGATCTTCCCTGAGCTCCCTGTCTTTCTCTTCCCCTTATCCTGGTAGTCTGTGGTCACCCACACCCATATGTTCTTGCCTGAGACACCGTGAGGTGAAACCACAGTGATCCCATTTTCTATGGTGGTAAACGTCCATGGGGATGGACCACAATAGCAGAAACACATTTCCTGGAATGGAATTGCTCATCTAGGCCATGCTGACAATAGGGGTGCCGCTGACTCTCGTGGTGCTGGGCTGTGAAAGGAAAGGTCTGGTTAACAGCATAAACTGTTCCTCAAACAAACGAAACAACTCCAGTAAATGCAGAAACAAGAGGATCCCTTTTAATAAATGGATAAACACCCAACAAATTACTCCATGGAGCAGTCACTGGGTTTAATGGTGGGGAACATCACATTGTTATTCGGGACCATGGTGGTCACACTAGAACATTTAAAGTCTCTGGACCACGATGGTCACACTGAGTCCATCAGCAGCAAGTCGTTACCCTGAGGCGTTAATTAGACAACCCCACACAGGCAACATAGGCAGCTCAGATCATCCTAAAGGAAAACTCAACACAAGTTGCACATACTCAAAGAAAATCCTGCTCCCTTAAACTCTGCAGTGCCTGCTCAAATCAGGGCATGGCTGCACTGATCCTTTGGAGCTCCCAGACTTAAAGCATTCCTGCCCCTTACTCTCAGCAGTGACCACTCACATCGGGCCATGGCTGTATTGTCCCATGGAGCTCTGATTGTTCAATGTAGCAATCCAGCTCACCACACACTTGAGGGCTAGCTGCAGACCCCTTTCACTTGCACTCTCCCTTATCTGGCTATGGCTACACACCTCGAGGCCATAGCTCTCTGTTGGCTGTCCCTTCTCCTTTCCAGGGCTGGCCTGGCACTTTTGCCACCTCCTCTCGTCTCTAACTGCCACATCTTTCTGTGGACCAGCACTATAAACACACCAGGTCTCCCCTTCCTCCCAGTTGCCACTCTACTTCCTCTCTGACCTTGCAGCATGGCTCTGGCATCGGCTGACAACTCAAGATTGGGGTTTGACTCTTTGACACCCCAACCTGGGGCTCTCCTAGGCACAGCTGCCACCATGTCAGCCAGGGCCACTTTTCTATGTAACCCCCTACAAATGGGGGTTCCCAAAAGTCTTCCTCGAGCTTGCCTAAATGCTCACTGCCAGGCTGGTATCCTGCATTTTAGCAGTTTAAATGTGATTGCCAGGCGTGCCTGTATAGCCTCTGTGCACTGTCTTTTTAAGAGCTGCCTGTATTGCAGTCATAAATAATCTGAAAGGAGCTCTGCTGAAAGATGTAACTATTTGCTGGAAATCATTTAGAGTGCTAATGATAATGTAGTTTGTCTAATCTGCCTTCTTTGCAGCAAGGACTGTTTTGTTTATCTCCACTATCTTGGTCCTGCACTGCAAATTGGACCAATCAGTACTGGTGGGACCTAAACTGGAGCGGACTACAGGAGCTGTCTGGAGTCAAAATCTGTAGGAATTGTAGTTTTGGGCTTTTTAGCCTTTTTGCACCTGAAGGGGAGCCTTTGTTGTGACTGACAGGAGGATCAGCCAACTGAACCTTTTCAATCTTGGGAATTTCCCAGGCTGCTGCAGCTAATTTTCAGTTTTCAGTTGAAGTGAGTAACAGCTCAAGTGATTTCTGAGCAGCAGTTCTGTGTAGTTGTGCATGGGAGAACTGTGAAAGGGCTGAGTTTTGGCCTGACTCTCTGCCTGCTGCCCTGAGAGGGAAAATAGAGTTTATTCGGACTGAATCCAAGTTGTGAGGACTATTTAAGCCACTGGACTGTGACCAGGCTTTAACCTGAAGAAGACCAAAGATTTGCTGAATGCAATCGGCCTGTCAGGATTTCCAGCTGCTTTTGAATCCCCGGTTTGTGCAGAGACTTTGCAATCGTGACAGGAGAGCGGTTTGCCTGGTACAGTAGAATTTCCTTACATGTAAATGTGCTGTGTATTGAAAGTGTGTCGTGATTTGTTCCCACAGTCTGAACTGTGTTCTGCTTGCTGGTACCATAGAATCCTTTACATGTAAATGTGCTATGTATTGAAAGTGGGTTGTGATTTCATTCCCCACTGTGTGAACTGTGTTCTACTTGCTGGAATCTTTATCCAGCCTAATCGGACTGAATCAGTGTTAATCTCCATTGGCCTGGGCCATGCCACGCTGGCCCTGCCAGACTACCACTGCACAGAGAAGCCACTGATGAGAGACCTGCCTGGGGATCAGCCCTGCTCCACGCTTGAACAGGAATGACACCTCGGCGAATCGTGTGGGCCCTGTTTCTCCTGGCACTCAGATTAACCACCTGCTGTCTCGATTTACGTCCAGCCTGTGTCCAGTCTTGGGTATCATGAGTAATCATCAGGGTAGCTCCCTGCAATAACAGCATAATCTAAAAGTGTGTCATCTGATTGTCTTGTTGTTTTCTTTTCATGAACTGAGCCCTCCGGCTCCGGATTACAAATAGTGTGTGTTGTGCATGTTGTTTCTTCCATCACAGGGCCCCAACCAGCTGCAATGTTCCTGGCTAGCCCACCATTCTCCATTTGGGTACCCAGAGTGTGTGACTGTTTATGGACCCTGAAGTGCATGTCTAACTGTTGATTGATAGAGCCTTTAAGCAAATTAACCTGATTCGCCCTCTCTTGTTCAAGCCCTTAAATAAATCAGATCTAACTATTTTTTGCATTTACCCTGACTGTGGTTCCAGTTTGTGCAAGAGTACTGTACTGCTGTTATTTGCTGTGTATAAGCTTGTTTTACAGGGGTTACCAGGGCCATGGCAGAGGAAAGCCCTGGTGGTAAGTGTAAACAGTGTGGGTACTTGTGTGGTGTATCAGGGTATTGTAAAAGTGATTGTGTGTATTGTTCTGGCCACTAGTAAGGAAAGAGGGAGAGTTACAGGGTTCCGGAGGGCTGTACCCAGGTTAGCTTGACCATTACCAACCCTGACCTCTGGGTGGAGGCACCCATTTCAGAACTCAGGCCCCTTAACCTGCTACTAGCCAAGCAGGCAGGGGTAGTAGCCCTTGGCACAGCGCCACCTAGGGGTTACATTTTGGAGGCTCACGCTGGGATTTTGTGCCTTCTAGTGGCCAAAAATGATGAATTATTGTTAAAGATTAATGGCTACCCCAGTAGAAATGGTTGTACACCAGCTGGTGGGGTGGTGTACTGAGCAGGAGATCAACCCCAAAATGCTCTACTCATACTGGATATTCCCTTGGTACCAGTAAAGACACTGTAGAGGGAGCACTCTCAAAGTTGAATGATTAAAAATCCCTGTGGTGGTGGGTCGACAGGCTGATTTGATTGCCCAAACTTTTATAGCCTTGGTAGAGTGGCGTGACCTCATGGACAGCTCTAAAGAGCCACAGATTATTGCCCCAGAAGGGGTTCCAGCTGCCTGGACAGTGATAACAAAAGACAGTAAAGACCCCAAGGAGGATGAGCTCCACCATTATCTGAGACTTTTGAGGAGAAATTTGCTAAGTTGTTGCTGGAGGAAGGGAAAACCGTAGAGGACTTTAAGAAATTATTCCTGCCGCCACCTGGGGTGTTCCTTCCCCAACACCCTTCCCACTCCAGCACCTGTTACTGCCCCACCTTCTGTGCCTGTGCCAATGCTGGCCCCTATATCTGTACCTGCCATTGGTCACGACTCCTATCGAGGCTGAGAATCTTCTCTGGCACCCTCCCACCCCAGGGGAGGATGACTGGGAGACCTGGATAGACTATGTTGCCCCTCTAGTACTTGAATGGCAATGCTCAGAAGCAGAGAAATGAAAGAGGTTGAGTGAGAGCCTCCGAGTCCTGCCTGACTACCATCCATGCCAAGCGGGCCAATAACCTGAAGCAACTGCAAGGACTATCTTGATGCATTGGAAAATGTCTTTGGGAGCCCAGTTCAGATGAGAATCTGTGGTGGAGACAAAAAACACTCAGCAGTACAGAGGGAGCCATTGTCTGTGTATGTACCTCGGCTTGAAAAACTGCTACAAGAATTCCTCAGAAAGGGTAGTTTGCCGTCAAATTAGTTAGATCGAACTAGGCTGGACGGATCCTTAAGTCTGCACGTTTTCAGAATTGTTACTGCTTCAGTTGCGCCTTGCCACCCGACTGAAATCGCCCCCTCCTATGCGAGCTAATGAAAGAAATTGGAAGTCGAGCAAAGGTGACCCATGGGTGAATTGCACCCATATCTTCTGCTGCTGCAGCACAAGTGACTGAGAGTGATCAGCCAAGTGAGGCTCAGGGGCAAAAGTCGGCACTTAATCGAGCACTCTGAGAATGAAAAGGACTTCCGCCTGGGCCCGGCATTGGAAAGATGAGCTACTAAAGGAAGCCCGAGAGTTGAAGACGGGTGCCTCTGCAAGGGTTTGCCCCATGGAACAAGATTCTGGTCCCTTTCAGGATGTGACTGCCATGGGGGTGGCAGTGCTCCTCAGGCATCTGCTACGAGGGTGGCTCCAAGGCTGAGATCACTGGATTGACTGCCATTCTAAAGGAACTGTTAAGACACGTTGCACCACTCTCACTGCTGCAAGCAGATACTAACCCCAATCTCTTACTACTGCTTCAGTTCCTCATACGATGTTCTCTCCCAGGATGACCCAGGAGTCTATCATTTGTCACAACTGTGGAAAGGATAGCCATATGAAAAGAGAATGCGGTCACAGAAGGACTTAAAAGAGTAGTAAACAGACCCCAAGGAGAGCTCTGAAAAGCAAATCAGTGGCCAAGGGTGCCCACAATGACTGCAGTGAGGGTTTGAGAAACCCTAACTCAAATTTCTTGTGGCTAAATCGTCTGTCCAGGCCTCTGCTACTGCCTCTCCAGACTGATCCAAAATAGTGGACCCTTCAGTGGAGACCATGGTGACTGTGAATGGTATTCATACTCGGGCTGTGCTTGACAGTGGGTTGCAAGTGACCATTGTATTCCAGGACTGGTATGACAAACACTTATCTGATGTGCCTTTGCAATCCCTAGAAGCCTACATGTGTGGGGCCTGAGTGACAAGTCTTATCCCTACCTAGGGTATGTCTGCCTCTGGTTGTCTTTTCCTGCAACTGTAATGGGTGTAGAGGAGCAAGTAGAGACATTGACCTTAGTGTCCCCCCACCAGACTGTATGATGGGGTCACCCTGTTAGTACTACAAATGCCGATATGTTTGGGGAGACTGGCAGCACGCTGTCACGAGAAACAAGGACGGCGGACTAGGAGGGACCTGAGATTTCCGGCTGTTAACAAGAGGCCTATGATTTGCAACAGAAACCGAGGAAGTAGACCAGGATTAACCAGTGGGGACTGTGTGGAAGAAGGATCCTGATTCAGTGGTACTGGCCCCAAACGCCAGTATACCAGTCAAGGGGAGGTCTGCCTCCGGAAAGACAGCAAGAACAAAATACTGATGTTGGATGTGCCAGGTGATGGAAAATTGCCAGAAGGATTATAGGTCAAGCCCAGCATCTTGCTTGCTCATGCTCATGCCTATGCACGACAGTGATGGTCTAGATTCACAATGTGTCAGATTGGGAGATCCAGGTGAACAGAGGGTGCACCTAGCTATGGTACACTGTGCAGACACTGCAGTATTGCCAGCAACAAGCACCCTGGTGAGGAAGGAGAGAGTGACCCCAGACTTGTTTGACTTGGTGACTCACTGTTGGCCAGCTGAATGGAAGGCTAGAATTAGCAAGAGACTTGCCCAGAGAGACCAAGTGTTTTCATTGAAGGAATGGGATGTGGGATGTGTCCAGGGTGTGGAGCATCACATATGCCTGCAAGATGAGCAGCCATTTGAGAGAGGTCCGGCGCTAGCCCCAGCAGACATAGATGATGTGAGAACACCTGCAGGAAAAGCTCACTGCTGGCGTAATCACAAGAATCCAGGAGCGATCGCCTCTCCCATTGTGGTTGTGCGTAAGAAGAATGGGTCTGTGAGGATGTGTGTTGATTATCGAACCCTGAACTGGTGGACCATCCCAGACCAATACACTATGCCTTGTATACAAGATGCCCTGGACTGCTTGAATGGGAGCAAATGGTTCTCGGTGTTGGATCTTCTAGCGGATACTACCAGATCCGATGGCCCCGGAAGACTGTGAAAATAGCCTTCATCTGTCCATTGGGATTCTACAGTTTCTGAGGATGCCACAGGGGATATCGAGCGCCCTGCCACCTTTCAGTGACTGATGAAACGTGCGGTAGGAGATATGAATTTGCTGGAATGCCTGGTGTACTTGGATGATGTCATTGTGTTTAGAAGCACCTTAGAGGAGCATGAGAACCAACGATTTAAAGTTCTAGACTGACTGGAAGACTTGACCTCAAGCTGTCTATTGACAAGTGCCAGTTTTCCAAACCTCCGTGAAGTATGTGGGGCACATAGTATCTACAAAAGGGATAGAGACACTGATCCCAGTAAGGTTGAAGTACTGACTACTTGGCCCCAGCCCCATAATCTGAAAGAACTACAACATTTCCTGGGGTTCTGTGGCTACTACTGCAGGTTTATAAGAGACTATTCCAAGGTGATTTGCCCACTCTTGAACCTTACCCAGGGTTACCCTCCTATCAATCGTAAATACAAACAAGCATTTGTCAATGCCGAATGTTGTCGTGCTGGCATTGGCATTGGCAGTGGTGGAGCTAGAAGGCATAATAGGAATGGCAGTGAAGTATTGAGTGATGCTAACCCCACCCACCCTGTAGAGAGTGACAGGCATTGGGGTGTGCCTTTGGGTCATCAGCTATAATGCTCATAGCATTGTACCTCACCCTACCCTGTAGACACTGACAAAGTGTCGTGGTGTGCTTAGGGTCTTTGGGCATTATACTTACCCCATTTCATAAGGAAGTACACTGACATGGGTGCAGTATAGGAGCATGGGGTGAGTTTGTGGCCGAACAGTGCAAGACACACCATGATGCCTGTCAGTGGCTGCAGGATGGACGTGGGGGTGGAATGGCGTGAGCATTACATCCGATGATCCCAAGTCACAGCCTGACACCTGTCAGTCCATTGCCGGTGAGGTGCTGAGTGGAAACCCTAACACCGTGAGGCATGTAGTGGTAGTTTCACTCCACATTTTCAACATGGGCTGCTTGTCAGGCCACCTCATGAAAAGTGGCACAATCACTTTGTTAGCTGAAGCGTGGTTTTGCACAGTGGCTGTGCCATTTAGCGACAGAGAGCGAAACACAGTTTGGGTAGGATGAGAGAATGACAACTGTATTGCTCATGGGAGGCGTAAAAACTGCAACACTGAAAATCTGGGTGGCAATATGAAATATTGGTGAAGCACTGAACCTGCATACAAACTGTGCAACAGACGTCTGCAACCAATTATTTGTGGGAGTTTTTAAGCTATTTTCAACATAGGTATTTTAGGACCTCCCTCATGAACAGAAGCGCTGTGATTTTGTTAATGTGTCCCAAAGGTGATTTCCCACAGCGAGCACGCCATTGTGCACCACAGTTGTGAGCGTGGTTTGGGCAGGCTGTGAAAATGGCAACTGTACTGTTGATAAGGAGGTGTGCACAAATGCCAGTGGTGAAAATCTGGCATGAAAATATTGCAAATTCTAAGTTACCAGGCTGCGTGGAAACTGCGCAATGCGCTTGCAGCACAGGCATTTTATGGACTTCGGCACCAGATTTTCAACATAGGCATTTTAGGATCTCTGCTCATGAACAGTGTCACCGTCATTCCGAAAACTGTCCTGAAACTGATTTTGCACAGCGACTGGGCACATTCTGCGCTTAACGTACAAAACACATTTCAGCAAGGATATGTAAAATGACAGCTGTACTGTTCATAAGAAGGTGTGAAAAATGCCAATTTTGGAATATCTGGAATGAAAATATTACAAATGCACAAAGTCACGGCGTGTGTGCAAGTCTAACACTACGTAAATCAAACATAATTTTATGGACTTTTGGCCCCAATTTTTCCACACAGGCATTTTAGGACCTGTGCTAATGAATAGTGTCACTGTCATTTTCATAATGTGTCTCAAACACGGACTTTCCACAGCGACCAAGCCATTCTGCGCCCGAACTGCGAAAACACATTTGGTCAGGATGTGAAATGACAGCTGTACTGTTCCTAGGAGGTGCAGAACAATGGCAATGTTGAAAATCTGGAGTGAAAATGTTATAAATTAGCAAACTTATGATCGTGCATGCAAACTGCATAGCGCACTCTCGTAACTCGTAACACAATCATGTTATGGAGTATCATCACCAAATTTCCAGCATAGGCATTTTAGGACTTCTGCTCATGAACAGTGTAACTGTCATGTTTGTAATTTGTCCTGAACACTGATTTCCCACATTGAGTGCGCTGATTCTAGCGCTGGAAGTGCGAAACCCATTTCGGGCAGGATGTGAAAACTTACAGCTGTACAGTTCAAAAGAAGGTGTGGAAAAATGCCAATGCTGAACATGTGGCATGAAAATATTGCAATTAGCTAAGTTACGGCGTGCGTAGGAACAGCGCCACCTGCCTTCGTAAAACAGTCATTTTTTTATTTTTCCATCAAATTTGCAACATAGGCTTTTGAGACCCCCTCATGAACATTGCCACTGTTGTTTCAGTCCTCACTCCCAAAAGGTGATTCCACGCAGTGACTGCGAAATCATCTTCGGGACTGAATCTAACCCATGACAGTGCAAGAATTCATGAAGAGGTCCCAAAACCCATGTTGAAAATTTAGTACCAAAATTCAAAAATGCCTGAGATATACACCAAAGTTGAAAAACCCTATTTATTCCATTATTCAGCTTACCGGCATTTCCTCAGTTAGCGGTCTCGGCTTTGAAGAGTGCAGATGTGTTCCGTCCACTGAAGATTGTGCGTTGGACTCCGGAGGTAAGTATGGGGTGAGGGGAGTGGAGGCAGAGTGCGCAGAGGGTGGGGCGTGGAGTTGCGGGAGAGGGGGCAGGAGGCAGTAGCGTGACCGTTTTTGTTCACAGGGTAAAAAAAAAAAACATATCGCAGGACAGTTTTTTTATGGGGTATTTGGCAGCATGGGTGGGCTCCCAGTGTGCCACCTAACTATTTGGGGGGTGCTACAGCCAACGGGGATTGGGCACCTCCTCGGCCTACAACACAAGGGGGTTAATTTATGTTGGCGGGGATTGGACACCCGTCGGCACACAAGGAAAGTGGGGTGGGGCCAAGAGCCAAGGGATTGGGCACCCCCTCGGCATATGAAAAATGGAAGGGGAGTGCTTTATGCCAGCGGGGAGTGGGCTCCCCCCCATCGGCACATACATTGGGACCACGCTAAGCCGGCAAGGGGACTGGGCACCCCGAAGTCGGCAGATTGGCCGCCATATATACAATGTGGCGAGCACATTGGGAGTTCCGCTGTGTCTGGCGAGCTTTGCTCGGATGCAGCGGACCTTTCCTTAGATGTGCTCGCCACATTATATATACATGGTGTGGTGCCGGCATGCAGGCTGATTGGGGAATGAGGACACACCTACTGATGCATGCCCTGCATTACGCCCAACAGTGACCGCGCCTCCGTACTGCACTCGCATGATGTTGCTGCGCCAGCGCACCAACATAAAGGGCTGTTAAAGAACCAGAAAAAGTATACTTCCATGCGAGTGAACTCTTCGGCCCTGCTGGGCCCCGACTGTGAAGCAGCCTTCCATGAGATCATATACCAGCTCACCACGCCCCCATCCTCGCCTATGCTGACCCCACCAAACCCTATGTGCTGCATATGGACGCTAGTCTGCAGGGTCTAGGAGCGGTGCTGTATCAAGACCATGAGGATGGCCTGAGACCAGTAGCTTTCTCTTGTAGGAGCTTGACCCCATCCAATCAAAACTACATTGTGTATAAGTTGGAGTTTCTTCGCTAAAATGGGCCATCATTGACCAGTTTCATGAATACCCTTTGGGGCAAAGATATTAGTGAAGACTGACAATAACCCGTTGACCTATGTACAGACTTCAGCAAGTTAGATGCCACTGAGCACCGGTGGCTCTGCATTATCAACCTATGATTATGCTGTCGAATACAGACCGGGCCTGAACCATACTGATGCTGATGCCCTATCATGAAGGCCACTTCCAAGAGTGATTGGGTCAGGTTATCTGAACCTGACATTCAAACATTGCCAAAAGTTTGATAGAGATGAACAGATGTCTGCAGACACAATGGACTGTTTAGTAGATTGTTTGGGCCCTTCTGACACCTGCATACCAGCTGGTTATTGCCACTTCTCTGTTCTAGACATTAGTACTACCTCAATTTGACAATGACAGCATTCAGTGGTCTCAATCCCAAGATCCTATGATTCAGCCAGCACTTGATGCCCTGCGTGCAGGAAAGATATGTCTAAGTTACGTTCTACTGACTTGCAAACTGCTTTATTGTTTAAAGAACCCCAGACTGAAGTTGCTCAATCAGTTGTTGTATGAGAGACAGTAGATCATAGTGGCAAAGTGAGCGAGCAACAATTGGTCCTGCCCACGGCCTTTGAAGATTTGATACTGAGGTCCCTCCACAATCACATGGGGCACCTCGGTATTGACAGAACCCTTGACCTGGTACAATCTCACTTCTACTGGCCCAAAATGGGGCTGATATTGAGCACCATGTAAATACTTGTTAGTCTCTCTGCAAAGAAAAGCCCTGCCCTCAGAGGCTGCCCCATGATTAATATTACTACCAGCGCCCCCATGGAACTAGTCTGCATAGACTTCCTGTGTTTAGAACCTGATCAGTGGAACATTGACAATGTGTTAGGGGTTACAGATCATTTCACACAGTATGCACAAGCTTTTCCACCAAAGATCAAAGGCATCTACCGTGTGGCCAAGGTACTAGTGGAAAATTTCTTTGTCACATATGGTGCCCCAAGCGGATTCATTCTGATTAAGGCAGAGACTTTGAGAGTCAGCTAATCAAAGAAATACTCTCTCTCTATGGGGGTGAGAAAGTCAAGAACCACCCCTATCACCTGCAGGAGACCCTCAACTAGAACATTTTAACCACACCTTCTAGACATGCTGGGCACCTCCACCCAAAGACAAGCATAAATGGAGCCAGCAGATTAGCACTTTGGTACATGCATACAATTGCATGAAAATGATGCTACTGGGTTCTCCCCTACTGCCTCATGTTCGGGACAGAGGCCCGGCTGCCAGTTGATGTCTGCTTTGGGGTCTCTCCAGATGGGGTCCCAGACGAAAACTATTTGCAATATGTACAAAACTGAAAGCTCAATTGAACCATGCTTATCAACTGGCCCAGACAATCACCAAGAAATCTAGCCAACAAAGAGAGGCATGATAAAAAGTAAAGGCTCAAGAGCTTTGACCTGGAGACCATGTGTTGTTATGTAATTTGGGACTGCATGGTAAACACAAAATTGCTGATCGGTGGCACCATCTTCCCCATGTAGTAGTTGGAAAGTTGGATGATTTACTGTGTACAAAGTGCACCAGAGAACAACTGCAAAGCTGTCAGGACCACGCACCGTAACCACTTGCTACCTATCAGCCAGTCATGATTGAGGCTGAACCCTAGAAATTGAGCCCCTGGCCCGAGTGACTACGTGCTGCTGCAAGAAAGAGACAGAGTCAACCTACCCCAGTGGTCACAGATTTAAGGTTTCCTCCAGCAGGCCCAGAATGATAGTGACTGTCAGTCCACTTCTGACGAAGTGAATACGACCATGCCTATTACCCCTCTTATGAACTGAGTCAGCTGTTTCGAGGTAACCCCTGATAAATTGTGGGATGAAGCTGGGCCTTCTGGACTGCCTTACCCACCCCCCACCCCAAGTTTCATCCTTGGAGCCAATGCTCCCAGAAAGTGAAGTGCAAAGTATCACATCCAAAGATGTTGAGTCTCTGTGTTTGGGAACTGTATGAGCTGCCTGAAGAAGGGATGAGGGTTTGAGTCTTTCTGGTGACGCACTAGAACTTGAAATACACTATAAGTGCTGACCACCCCTTCAGTGCCTCAAAGCTTGATTGTGCCTGAGCCTTCACAAAGTGAGTTAAGTGTTGTAGAAACAGAGCCTGCAGAGCAAAGGGCCGACAGTGCCAAGTTTGGATGTTCCCACCAGGCAGAGCACCCCTCACAAGTGAGCAGAGTCCCCAGACCAGTGCTAAGAATACAGAGACTGTAGTTGTCCCCTCAGAAAGACTGGCCGAGCTGTCATCCAGTAGTACACCTTAGTTATGATTCTCCCGGGAGGCCAGTGGATTTGCCTCTCAATGTCGTGCACAAAGGTGTTTTATATCTCACCAAGCTCACTGCCCAAATTGAGCTTGACAGCCAACTCCAGGTTACTTGTCTTTCCTCTCACCATGGTGCCCCCCCTCTAGCCCAAGTTAGCTAATAGGAAGGACCCCTCTTGCATTGTTTAAGGTACAAGAAGTTATTACCTGATTCAGTATAGTAATGTTCAATTTACCTGTGTGAAATATGCAATGTGTTGTCAGAATGGATATAGTATCATGAAGTGTAGTGAATATGTATAGTAAAGTAATAAGTTTATGTTAACTGATGCATGATGGTACAGACTTGACGCAGATGCCAAGGTTTCTCCAGGCAGGGAAGGGTGTAACCCCCTACAAATGGGGGTTCCCGAAAGTCTTCCTCGAGCTTGCCTAAATGCTCACTACCAGGCTGGTGTCCTGCGTTTAGCAGTTTAAATGTGATTGCCAGAGAGTTCCTGTATAGCCTCTGTGTACTGTCTCTTTAAGAGCTGCCTAGATTGCAGTCATAAGTAATCTGAGAGGGAGCTCTGTTGAAAGATGTAACTATTTGCTGAAAATCATTTTGAGTGATAAAGATAACCTAGTTTGTCTAACCTGCCTTCTTTGCAGCAAGGACTGTTTTGTTTATCTCCACTATCTTGGTCCTGGACTGCAATTGGACCAATCAATACTGGTGGAACCTAAAATGCAGCTGGACTACAGGAGCTGTCTGGAGTCAAAATCTGCAGGAATTGTAGTTTTGGGCTTTTTGCCTTTTTGCACCTGATGGGGGCCTTTGTTGTGGCTGACAGGAGAAGCAGCCAACCAAACCTTTTGGATCTTGGGGAATTTCTCAGTCTGCTGCAGCTGGTTTTCAGTTTGAGCTGAGAAGTGAAGTAACAGCTCAAGTGATTTTTGAGCAGCAGTTCTGTGTAGTTTTGCATGGGAGAACTGTGAAAGGGCTGAGTTTTGGCCTGCCTGTCTGCCTGCTGTCCCTGAGAGGGAAAATAGAGTTTATTTGGACTGAATCCAGGTTGTGAGGACTATTTAAGTCACTGGACTATGACCAGGTTTTAACCTTAAGAAGACCGAAGATTTGCTGAATACAATCGGCCCGTCTGGATTCCAGCTGCTTTTGAATCCCGGTTTGTATAGAGACTTTGTGATCATGACCAGAGGCGGTTTGCCTGGTACAGTAGAATTTCCTTACATGTAAATGTACTGTGTATTGAAAGTGGGTTGTGATTTGTTTCCCACTGTGTGAACTGTGTTCTGCTTGCTGGAAGCTTTATCCAGTCTAAATACAACATATAATAACCCTTCCTGGAAGCAAGATGGTGGCGGTGTGTGAGCTGCCTGAGCTGTGTTTGTTAGTTTAACTATAGTAGTGCTGTAGCAGTCACTGTTGTTTTGTTTGATCCCGCGGATTATTAAATGCTACAGCTGTAACCCCCTGCAAATGAGGGTTCCCAAAAGACTTCCAGGAGCTTGCTTGAATGCTCCAAGCCTGAATGGTGTTTGGCATTTAAGCCATTTATCAGTGAGTGTTTTAGAACCTCTGGTACTGTCTCTTTAAGAGCTGTCTGCTTGCAGACATAATTAGTTATATGGGGACTGTGCTTCTCTGAGTACCACTCGAGCTGCTGCCAATTCACTTCATTTTTGCAGTCACTAGAGTGCAAAGGAACCTATCTGGAAGATGTAACTGTTTGCCAGAAATTATTTAGAGTAATAATGAAATTACAGTTTGTCTAACCTGCTTTCTTTGCAGTCAGAACTGTGTCTGCTAGTTCCCCATTCTAGTTTTGAACTGCTGAACTGGACCAATCAGTGTGGGGTAAGCTAGCTCTAAAATGGTGCCTTGGACGAATCAGAACTTGGACTCATAATCTGAGCCAGCCACAAGAGGATTGTATGGGCAGTGACTCTGGGAGATGTAGTTTAGACTTCAGTGCCTTTTGGACCAACAGCAGCAGTCTATTGTGAGAGAGCCAATCCAGTCAAGAACTGGGAGGAACTCAAAGGAAGTGCCGGTTTTGTCGGTTGGAGTTTCAGTTGAGCTTTGGCAGTGAAGAAGGAACCTGTGCTTTTCAGTGTGCAGTTTTAGTCAAAAAGCGTGTGTAAGGCCCAGAGTTCGGTCTGCAGCTTGTATAACAGCTTGTTAGGACTGAATCCGTCCTGTGAAAAGAATCAAAGGATCTCTGAAGAGTAGAAACCAGGCTCACCCTGTAGAAGACTGGAGGAATTGCTGAAAATTGCATTCGGTCTGTCAGGAACTGAATCTGCTGTGTGTTCTCCGGGTATTGTGCAGTAATGCGATCGGGATACAGATGCAGCCTGCCTGGTATAGTGCTTTCTTTATATGGATGTGTGAAGAGGTTTGTGTACCTCAAGTGAGCCCTGCTGACATTGAAGGACCCTATCTTATTTGGAGGTCGTGAGTACTAATTCAGGGTCGCTCCTGTTGAATTGCCACATTAAATCCAAATGGAATTACTGTACTGCTTGACTGTTTAATTCTCCTTTTCTCTGTGAAAGGGCCCTACCAGCTGCCACGGTTTGGACTAGCCACTGGGGCAGGTACCCAGGGACAGTAACTGATAGGGATAGGCCTGTGCACAGAGCCATAGGTAGATTATTAGAGTGATAAGCTAATTAACCTGATTTCCCCTGTCCTTGTTATATCCCCTAAATAAATCAGAGCTGCTTGTTTCAGCAAAGTTATACTGCCTAGGTATTTGTCTATGTTAAGTACTGTACTGTGATTGTTGCACTGTATCTCATTTCACAGGAGGTCCCAGATGCGGAGCGAGTCCTGGGGGTAAGTGTATACTGTGAAGGTAATTCTGATATATTGTGTGGGCCACTAGTGGGAAGAAAGGGGGTTGCAGTGTCCCAGAGGGCTGTGACCAAGTTAGTTTAACTATTGCAAACCCTGACCTCTGGGTGGAGGCACCAGCCATTGGATCCAGGCCCTCAACCTGTTAGTGGCAAATCAGGCAGGGGTAGTAGCCCTGGGATAGCGCCATCTGGGGTTACACAGCTAATTTATTTTATTGTTTTATTTAAATGTATGTAGTGTCGTCGAGGTTGTGCCGAGAAGTCCGAATCACGATAAGCTACGGTCCACGTTTGCTTGTTTGACTGGCGGTCCCTAGAAATGTTAAACTGCTTTTAATGCGGTACTGGATGTTTTTGAAGCATTCAATTGCGGATAGAGGCTTGGTGAAGGATTGCCGAAATCGGGAGTAACTGCTATGGCGCGTTGAAATGGTGTATCGATTGCTGAAGTTTTGACTGAACTGACTCCAGCTGGAAAGTGGAAGAATAACGCGAGTTGTGGAAAGAAGTTGCCACATCAGTGGAAAGTTCAGGCTACCTGCAGTCATTTGAGCGTGCTGAGAAGGATAATTTTATCATCCTTGGTGGATTGGTGAGCCAGACCCGGCTTGCCCTGAGGTGGGTACTGGGTCTAGGAACTCCTCTGTGGGGGCTGGGGTGTTGACCGAAGGGTGGGCATCTGGC
Source organism: Neoceratodus forsteri (assembly GCA_016271365.2). NCBI lineage: Eukaryota > Metazoa > Chordata > Ceratodontiformes > Ceratodontidae > Neoceratodus > Neoceratodus forsteri. Next base: position 411,765,222 of record CM028138.1, read on the forward strand.
TAGTTCCCTTTGAGCTACCGTGGGTTGCCTGTCTAGGTCGGGCAGCTCCAGTGGTTTAGTGAAGGTGTTTGTTTTGACTATCTATCTGCCTTGGGGTGGGTGGGGTTGGCAGAAAGACCCTTGATTTATTCCCTCAGGATTGACTGTCGGGGAAGACTTTACAGTAATATATGACCGTGGCAAGCATCATTATTCTTCTTGTTTTTGATTGTTCTGCAATTTGGACTGGGTGGTGAGAGTACCCTGATTTTACTTATCCAACCTGCATTATTGAACTGTGGTTGGGAAAGCATTTTATAAACTGGGTTATGGCTCTGGGGTGTGAGAGACTCTAAGGCCAAAATATTTCCCTTTTGGGACTCATGAATTGAATCAAGTGAGAGATGATTCTGCTTTCATCTTGGATTTAAAAGGAAAAGAGACTCTGGGGACTCTTCTTTGGACTTCTGAAATTTCGACTTTACTACTGTTTGTTAAATGTGTAGTTGATTTTGTTTGAAGTTTTAGTTTTGATTTATTAATTTTAAAATTGCTGGTAACTATCGAAATAGTTTTATTGTTATTTTGGGGTTATATTTTGGGCTGGGATTTTATTTTACTTTTTCTTTTTATGTGTAACAGTGTTTTTGTTTGACTCCTTCCTCTGTGAGAAGAGTGAAGGAGTGATTTACTATTTTGGTTATTTGATACTTATAGGTTTATTTTTTGTTTATTATTTTTGTTTTCTTTTGTTATATTGTTTATAATGTGTTGGGAGGTTTAGTGATGGTTGGGCATTATTCCTCTACCAGGCTCAGGGAATTATGTCCTTTGAATGCCCTCCATTGTCATCTGAGCACCCTATTTTAGGTGTCGTGCATTGAGCATTCTCAGGAAGAGAGAAGCGAAGGTGGAGAGCTGGGCCTGTTGGGGAACAGGAAGGGGTAGGTGGATTGGGGTTTGGGGTCAGGAGATGCCCTGGGGTGAAATGGGGTCAGGATGGGGTCATTCCTGCCTTGTCCCCATACAAAAGTTCCGATGTTAATGGACAGGTGCCGAGGTCTTCCTCGACAACTCATCCTGCCTTGGCGGTGTTGTGCAGCGCAGATCTATAAAAACAAGACAGCTATTGTGGCTGATCTTGTTGGGTCAACTGATCTGGCTTGCATCACTGAGACCTGGCTGGATGAAAATCAGGCCCTATATTGGCCTTGGCAGTTCCAGCCGGGTTTTCGGTGATACACCATCAAGGTTGGATCAGAAGGGCGAGGGGTGTGGCCATTATGTTTAAGACTGAGCTGGGCCTTGTAGATGTGCCATTAGGAACTACCAGATCCTTTGAATATATCCTGGGAGAGGGTGTAGGTTGTGGGATTCTCTCATTCACCGTCCACCAGGTGGCGGTGGAGATTTCCTGCAGGAGATAGCAGACTTCATCGTCGACTTGGTTTTGAGTTCCCCAGACTGATAGTTCTGGGTGACTTCAATGCCTGGGTCAACAATGAACTCTCGCATTTTGGTCAAAATCTCCTCCAGCTGATGACAATGCTGGGCCTAACACAGGTGGTTACCTCCTCGGCCCATGTAGGAGGTCATTCATTGGATCTTATCTTTCTTTTGGGTATGGAGATCGCTGACCTGGGGTGGAACCAGTCAGCTGGTCTGACCATCACACATACGGTTCAGCTTCAGGGTCCCCCAAATAGGTCTGCCCCTACGGAGATGGTTCGGTACCGCCTTTAAAGGTGTGGCCCAGTGACCAATTAGGCGGTACTGGATCTATCGGGTTTGTCGGGTGAATGCATGAGTCCAGATGATCTCGTACTAGCCTATAATAAGGCTGTGGGAGATGCTCTGGACAAAATTACTCCTGTTGGTGTTCAGCCTCTAGCCCTCTGTCCAAGGAGCCCTTGGTTTGATGGCTTCTTGAAGGAGTTAAAGCGAATTGGCGAAGGTTGGAAAGAGTCTGGCGGAAGTCCGGCAATGATGTTGACAGGCTTAGGTTGATGGCACATTATGATGGTTATCAATCAGAAATCACCGTGAAGGCAGAATTCCTGTCCAGGAGATTTCTGCTGCACAGAACCGACCGGCTCAGTTTTTCAGACTGTGGACAGATTGTGCAATCCAATCTGTCTCCAGCCAGAGAAGCTTTTCTCAGCTAAGATGCGAGGAGTTCGCTCAGTTTTTGCAGATAAGGTTGCCAGCATCAGGTCTGGCATCGGTCTGACCTCTCCTTTGGGGACTGCAGTGATTGACGGGAAGTGGCATGTACTCGGTCTGACTGGTCAGACTTTCACCGGCTGGAGTTCAGTGACATTGTAAAGATCATCCAGATATTGCGACCAACTAGTTGTAGTTTGGATCTGGGCTCTACCTCCTCTTAGTAGGATGTGTAGAAGTTATCTGCCCAATCCTTGCCGACATTGTCTGGAAGTCCTTGGAGAGGGGTCTTTCCAACACCCTCAAGGAGGCAGTCGTTCGACCACTCCTTAAAAACCCTCCTTGGAGATTGTCTAGCTAACTACCGGCCTATCTCTAACCTGCCATTTGTTGGTAAGGTTATTGAAAAAGCGGTTGCGTGCAACTGGATGATCATCTTATGACTCTACAATGTCTATGATACTCTCAGTTTGGTTTTAGGAAGAAGCACAGACGGAGACTGCCCTTGTCCGGGTATTGAGTGATCTCCTAATGGCTAGAGATCGAAAGGCATGTACTATTCTGGTCCTTCTCGATCTCTCTGCTGCATTTGACACTGTAGACCATGGCGTGCTACTGGAATGCCTGCGGGTTTATTGTGGGCTGTCTGGTACAGTCCTCAAGTGGTTTCATTCTTACCTCACAGACAGGTCTCAGAGAGTTGCCACTGGAATTTATTCCTCTGGCGCTCATTCCTGCCTTGTGGGGTACCACAGGGCTCTGTTTTAGCTCCCATGTTGTTTGCATTGTATATGCTGCCATTGGCAGAAATCATCCAGGCGATACAGTTTGGGTTTCACTGCTATGCAGATGATACCCAGCTGTATCTGTCCTTTCTCCCCAGCCAGGTGATGCACTCTCCATGCTAAACAACTGCCTTGCTGAGATCAGACTTTGGATGAGTTCCAGCTGGCTGAGACTGAATCTGGATAAGACTGAGGTATTGGTAGTGGATCCAGGTCATCCAGGGGCGGGTTTGGGAGTTGGACAACCCTCAGGTTTGTTACTTGGTGATATGCGCTCCTACCTCCGATCAGGTCGTAATCTGGGCGTTATTTTGATGAGGGACTGACCTTACAATCTCAGGTATCAGCTGTCGTCAGATCCTCTTTTACCATCTGAAGAATATCGCCGGGTGAAACACCTGGTTCCGTTAGGTGATCTTCCAACATTGGTCCATGCCTTTGTCACTACCTGTCTTGATTACTGCAATTCCCTTTACCTAGGGCTACCTGGGGTTGATATCCGCCATCTGCAGCTGGTGTAGAATGCGTGACGGGCTTTGACTAGGATGTACAGAACCAGTCTATATTACACCTGTGCTCCGCGAACTGCACTGGCTGCCTGTTAGTGGCGGATCACCTTTAAGGTTGGTTTATTAACCTTTAAAGCCCTATATGACCAGGGACCCGGTTACCTGAAAGATCTCCTGATTCCCTACTGCCCCTCCGTCTTCTCCATTCTGCCAGCGAGGATTGCTAGAGATTCCCGGGGTTCGATTGAAAACATCAGGTTCACGTGCTTTTGCTTTTCAGCACCAACCTGTGCAAATTCTCTACCTCGTTAATGATTGAGAAATCTTAACCGTCGATAGTTTTAAAATTGGTTTAAAAACATATTTATTTAGTTTAGCCTTTATTTAAATATAGTTGACATATTTTAATGTTGTTTTAATCTATTTTATGTATATGTTCTTATGTATAGCGCCTTGGCTCTGAAGGCTATATAAACAAAGATTGATTTGATTTGATTTTAATCGGACTGAATCAACGTTCATCTCCATTCGGCCTGGGCCATGCCACGCTAGCCCTGCCAGACTACCCACTGCACAGAGAAAGCCACCGACGAGAGACTGCCTGGGGATCAGCCCCTGCTCCACACTTGAACAGGAATGACGCCTCGACGAATCGTGGCCCTGCTTCTCCTGGCACTTCAGATTAACTACCTGCTGTCTCGATTTTTGTCCAGCCTGTGTCCAGTCTTGGGTATCATGAGTAATCCTCAGAGTAGCTCCCTGCAACAACAGCCTAATCTAGCGTGTGTCATCTGATTGTCTTGTTGTTTTCTTTTCTGAACAGACCTTCCGGCTCGGATTACAAATAGTGTGTTGTGCATGTTGTTTTCTTCCATACAGGGCCCCAACCAGCTGCAACGTTCCTGGCTATCCTACCATTCTCCATCTGGGTACCCAGAGTGTATGACTGTTTATGGACCCAAGTGCATGCATAACTGTTTGATTGATATAGCCTTTAAGCAAATTAATCTGATTACACCCTCCTTCTTCAAGCCCCTTAAATAAATCAGATCTAACTCTTTTTGCATTTACCCTGACTGTGGTTCCAGTTTGTGCAACAGTACTGTACTGCTGTTATTTGCTGTGTATAACCTTGTTTTACAGGGGTTCCCAGGGCCATGCCAGAGAAAGCCCTGGTGGTAAGCATAAACAGTGTGGGTGCTTGTGAGGTGTATCGGGGAAAGTGATGATTATTGTGTATTTTTCCAGCCACTAGTAAGGAAAGTGGGGTTACAGGGTCCGGAGGGCTGTGCCCAGGTTAGCTTGACCATTACCAACCCTGACCTCCGGTGGAGGCACCGTTTCAGAACTCAGGCCCCTTAACCTGCTACTAGCCAAGCAGGCAGGGGTAGTAGCCTTTGGGATAAGCGCCAGCTAGGGGTTACATCTACATTCCTCTCGGAAGAACTACAACAGCTGCTCAAGCGGCAATCAGCCCACTCAAAACCTGTACCTTGATCACCTTCTGGAGTAATGGGCTCCCTCTGGGCTCTCTCTCTTGCTCTCTGTTCCTGCACTAGCTTTAAATCCTCCTGACTGCTCCTCCCAAAGTCTGGTGACTGACAGTCCCAAAGCGGAAAGCAATGAACCCTTTCTTCTTCCTAGAACAGAGGACGAAATGTCCCTAAACAATTTATTCACTGTGAACGTCCAAATGCAACTAAATACTGCCTCTAACCCACAGGGTGTTACACTTCCCTTGATGTGACTGTCCTCCACAATCTCTCTGTCCTCCTAACATATATAAGCTACCCCCCTTTGCCTTTCTCTCTGTTCTGTCTAGACATTGTGTAACCTGAGACTGACAAGGCCCAGTCATTATTCTCTGCAGTGATTATTATTATTCCACAGCAGTTCATATCATGGCAAAAATCTTGAACCTGTACCATTTTATTCCATTTTAGATTGTCCCTTTCTTTTTCCATCCCTGCCCCCATTTTTGAATCTGCTTTAGACTTTTACTTTTGAACTAATTAAAGGAGTGCTTTAGATTGTTTTGGCCTGGTGTTAGTCCTGATGTCCTCAGTTTCCTCTAAGTTTAGGAAGCAGTGTTTGTTGTATGCCAGTTAATCTTAGTCACAAAAAGTGGGCGCTAAACAATGGGCATCCAAACACCACTGAGAATCCCGAGGGAAGTCTAGGGGCAGTCACAACACTTACCACTTTTCTGGGGAGGAGCTGTCTTTCTGAACCAGCCATTTCACTGAGGGCCTGCCGGAGGCCGAGGCTGGCACTCCAGGAACACTGTGTTTCCTTCCGCCATACTGTTCGGTCTCCTTCAGGCGCTTTTTCAACTACAATGTAAAAAGTAGGGATCAGTTCAAGCTCTCTTGTACTACTATCCCCGTCAACATTTCATCCCTATAGCGCAACTATCTCTCTGTGCATGCCTCACTGCACAACAGGTTGAACTCATCTGATCAGTGATAGAAGCAGTGCCAGGTATTCAATTGTTTTAGTTTCATGAAAAATTAAGTAATACAGAGTGGAAAGGTACCAGGTATAGGTGTTAGAATAGAGGAGAGGGTTGCCAGGCATTTTTTTTATCAAATGTTATGCCCGCTTTTTCCTCCTGTTACCTCACCCCAATGATTTGGAACCTCATAGTGCACCTTTCTCCCTCTGGAGGCAGGGAGGAGAAGCATTGGTCTTTACAGCAGGCAATAATACCATCAGTGACTGGTCAGCAAAGGGGTGTGTGTGAGATGCTGTGTGACTCACACCCTTACTCTAGGATATCTGAGGGCCTCACTTCTACAATGATACTTTTCACAAAAGCTTGCACTCCAGTATACCACAAGGAGAAGGCAAGGCACAGGATATGTGCAAAAGTTACCTTTAGTGACAAAGTGGCAGTCTTTGGCATGACATGTTGGTGACTGATGGCTAACGGCTGCAATTAAACACTTCAATAAAGGTAACTTTTGCACAGGTTTGGTGCATTAGTTTTTTGGGGGTGTTCTACCCTTTCTTGACATGTATATACATTTATGGATAGAAGCAGGGTGAGCAAACCAATGCAGACATCCTCAAACAGTATTACTGCCAATATAAGTTAATATTTGTCTCCATTTTCCCAGGATAATCCATCTGAAGTGCAAGATCTTATTTTCAGATGGACAGGGAGGTGAAGTGACTGTCTCTGGTAGGGCTTGAACCTGGGATGTCCACAATTCAAAGCCTGTGCTTTAACCACTAATTCACACTGCTTCCCACATAGATATATAGAATGTGATGGCAGATAAGGGCTGCTGGGCCCACCCAGTCTGCCAATTGTGTTTTTTTTATTATTATAATTATTCCCCAGACCCTGCTTAAGCCACATCACAACCTTAGCTCCCTCTACCCTACCTCCATGATTCCCTTGTGCTTACCCAGACATTTTCAAACTCAGTTACTGTTTCTGCCCTCACTACCTCCTCTGGAAGACTATTCCAGATATTCACTGCCCTTTCAGTGAAAAAGTACTTCCTCATATCCCTCCTGAATTTACTCCACCCAAGCTTCATACCATGCCCCCTTGTTATACAGCATCTTTTTCTCCAAAGATACTCTCACCTGTTCCTTATTAAGCCAGTTTTCTGCCATATCCTCCTCTCCTTCTCTCCTCCAGGGTGTTCATATTTAGCTTTTTAGTCTTTCCCTGTAGGGTTTTTTGCAGACCCTACAACATTTTGGCAACCCTCCTCTGGATCGCCTCCACTCTGTCTGTGTCCTTTCTGAGGTACAGGCTCAAAACTGTACAAAGTACTCAAGGTGGGGTCTTACCAGTGATTTATATAGGGGCAGAACCACCTCTCTTTTCTAGTTGGAGATACCCTACCTATGCACCTCAGCATCCCATTAGCTTTTCCGACTGCCTTATCACACTGCCTGGCCACCTTTAGGTCATCTGATACAAGTACCTTGGGCCTCTTCCTCGTTTGGTCTGTCAGTATCACTCTGCACATCTTGTACTCTGCTGCTGGGTTTCTCTGGCCTAGATACATTATTTTGCACTTTCTTGCATAAAAACTCCAGCTGCCATACCATTGACCAATATTTCAGTCTTTTTAGATCCCTATGCATTCTATCCACCCCGCCCGGTGTGTCCACTCTGTTACAGATTTTGGTGTCATCCCCAAAGAGGTAGACTTTCCCTTTCAGTTCTTCCGCTATGTCACTTATAAAGATATTGAAGAGGACCAGTTCCAACACTGATCTCTGAGGTACCCCACTGATCACCCTCCCTTTCTTGGAGCACACATATTCACCACTACCCTCTGTGGCCTTTCTGCTAACCACTTTCTTATTCAGGTCACCATCTTATTATCTACCCCTATGTTACGTAACTAACTTGCTTACTACTTTTCTGTGGGGAACAGTGTCAGAAGCCTTGCTGAAATCCAGGTAAGCCATCCACTGCTCCTCCCTGATCTAGCCTCTTGATCACCCAGTCAAAGAAGTCTAACAGATTTGTTTGGCATGACCTTCCCTCTGAAACCATGCTGCCTTGGGCCTGCAATCTATCAGATATAAAGTATTCTTCCATCTTTCCTTCACTAGCGTTTCTACCCACAATCGTACTGAGCATATCCACACTGGGCTACTCATGTCTCTCCATTTCTTGAGTCAGACTATGAAGTCAGCCTTCCCTGAGCTGCTGCAGTCTGTGCCCATGCTGGAATTGTTTTAATTATTCCAGTTATACTTCATGGTAAGGTGATTGACGCTTACTCCTCTTTCCACATCTTCCCTCCTTCCCTTTCTCTTTCACTCCCTCTTCCTTCCCCAGTCTGCCACCCCTCTCCCTTACCCACTTCCTTGCACTGCCTCCTTCTCCTTCCCTTCCCTTCCTCCCTCAGCACCACCTCAAACAACAAGGCTTTTCTTTCAGGGCCACCCTATTGCACTTTGTTCTGTAGCTGGGCTCACAAAATCCTTCAACAGGTGTGGCTCCTATTTGCCACAGGCAACTGTACAACACATGGCTAAGATGCTATCTAGCGTTATCAATGACTAGGTACTCAGTGAGGCAGAGGGAGCGAGTCAGTTGACATACAGAGGTGAAGGAGGTAGGAGCTAAGGAAAAGCTAATTGAAAACAAATGAAAATTTAAAAAATGGTGAATTACCCAGAACCACATAAATTCTGCAGCAGGATGTAATTTGTGTGGTTAGTTTATCTTCTTGAAAGTCAAAATTCATGGACCTGGCTTCTGTTAGGATGAAAAAAATTACTGGTTCTACTTAGAGCCCAAAAGTGTTCCAGAAGGTTCTTCCTTTTGACTCACTTTACAAGCCCAATAATTTGTATGCATTTGTATAATAGGCATGTGTTAATTACATAAAATCACATTTTAAAATGCTAGAATTTTTTTTTTTTTAAAGGGAAGTTCTTTTTGGGTCTAAATTTCTGAACTGCCCAGATTTTAGAGGTCTATTTTTAGAACTTTTCCTGCTCATCTAGTTTCTATGTACAGTACCTGGAAATGACTGATACCAGCCCTTTTGTTAGTTACCTTTGGCGTTAAGTCCTCTGCACTGTCTCAGAGGATCTCCGTGCTTGATATCCTGTCGTCTGCTTCGCCTGGGGAGCAGAAGGAGAAAAAAGAAAAAACACATGAGGAGAGGTGCCCAGCAAGGACCGATTTACAACTTCTTTATCAGCTGAAGGTGTGCCTTGGAGGTACTGTATATCACAGCAGAAATAGTGTTCATAGGAAGGGAGGAGGTTGAGAGGTGCACAGTCTTGCCATATACTGCTTTGTACACTGCTTGCTAATAAACAAATATGGTGTTACACAGTGGATCAGCACAAACCTATCATAGAAACAGAAAGAATATTTACATTTTTTAATTAATATTTTATGCCACCTTCTCCAATGCTGGCTCCCCAGAACCCTCCGGCAACTCCCTCTGGGCCCAACCTACCTGCATCCCATAGCTCCCAGGAAGCCTCAGTTTATCCCTGGGTAGGGCATGGGGGATGTACCCCTGAGCATGTATAGCATCAGGTGGTGGATGAGGTGGCAGGGGCCAGGCTGGATGAGGGCCCCTAGGACACTGGCACTGGGGCCACATTTCTGTGTTCTGTTATGCGTGTTTCCCTATTGGCCCCTGTAAGATGCCAGTGCATGAAGGGGACCAATGAGTATGCATTACACACAGCCCAGGTCCTTGGCCAGCACCTTCCCCACTTGGCACCCTCAGCTGCACTGCCACCTGTGGTCCCCCAGGTGGCAGTATCCTGTACACAATGACCCTTCCTTGCCGGGAGGACAGCATCCTCTGAAACACTCCAGTGCTTCTACCTTGGCTGTCCTCCAGTGACCTAGGTTAATTCTTGAACCTGGGTCAGTGGCATTGTGAGCGACAGCCCTACTGCTGTGCTGACGGGCCAGCTAAATTTACATGTTTACAATAGGAAGGATGACTCTATATGTGATGTGGTGATGCATTAATAGAGAGGAAACAAGCAATGAGGCTGAAGAATCAATGATATTTGCTTACTGTAACTGAAGATCTTCCAGAATATCTTCTCCATGGAGTACCAATTATGAGTCTAAATCTGAGGTGCTAGACCGCCCCGCCCGGAGCAAGTCTTTTGGCCAGGAGACTGGCAGCAGCAGCTCCTGGGTACAGTTTCTGCACAACACCACGTGGTTCCACCCACCTGTTAATAACCATTGTTGGCTCCTCACTTACTTCCTTTCTGTTTGCCAGGAAAGTAAGCGAGTGGCAACAAGCTATGCTTGCAGTGTTGATAAACATTAAGGTGACAGGAAAAGGATATAGGAAGGAAAAGAAACAACCAAACAAAACTGACCACCACCTTTAAGAAGAGATAGAGAGCACACACATATACATATGCTCTATATACAGCAAGTATGTGTACAGCGTTCTTAAGTGCCCTGTAAGGGGCTAGTGGTAGTCAGAAAGCGTGAGTCAGAGCTACACAGAAGAAAACTCTAATTACCTATTAGACAGCAAGAATTTGCTGACCTGGACACTAGAAGCAAAAGTGGAGTAATAGGCAGCAGCCTTAGAAGACTGTTAGCTTTAGGCTCAGGCTAAAGTGATGCTATGACAGTGCCAGAAAATAGGTCTGGCTCAATGACTTCTGCCTAAGTTTAAGTTAGAATTTAGAGCTGAATTAGCCCAGAATGTAGACAAGAGCATATTACCAAACAATGAAGAAGACATACCTTCTGTCCCATTTTTATGGCTGCAGTGGGTGGAGCCTGCAGATGTTTTGCACATTATAAAAGGAGTGATGTCATGTTTTCTGTCCGTGGAACTGACTGAAGGTGTAAATAGTCTCCTCTGCCTTACCCTCCTCCAAGAAATGTTTTCTGCTCTCAAATAAATACGCTTTCATGTTAATCAATGGTTGCAGGGCACTATTTTCTTTTTAAATGGGAGGTACAAGAACTGGAACCTAAGTAGTGGGAGGCAGCATTAGTTTTCTTGGAGGATAAGATCCACCCCACCTCCACCAAGAAGCTCCTAAAGATCCACCCACCTTTTTTGGTTCATGTGGGAGGAGCATGAGGTGGATCTATCATGTTGGAACAAATGACTATCAGAGCTGCCTGGGAAGTAATTAAGGAGTGCCTGAAACTGCATCTAGGCATACCCCCCACACACACAGGCATCATGATTATTTTTTTATTTTAACTCTAAGCATGTCAATATTTGGCTCTAACAGTATGAGCAAGTTGGGCATAAAACAAAATAGAAAAACGGATCAAGCAGGTGCCTTTTCCTTTGTCAGATACATGCAGACAGAAGGTCACAAATCCTGTATGAGAAGTTCATTATATGGATGTTTTCCATGTAAAACAGAAATGTTGTTAATATCATGTCTGTAGCATCATTTTTATGCAGTAAACTATTATTTACATAGGTACTGTAAATTACAGGTTTTAATTCAAAAATTCAGTCTTGATAAATTTGTTTTTTAGCAGTTCTGCAAGATTTATGTCTCTCTAATGTAAGAGTGCATAGCACAGAAATGAAAGGGTTTCTGTATTTGATTGTTGTTTGCAGGAGAAGTGGGCGTGACAGTGGCATGCAAGAGTGAAGTCTAAATTGTTTCTTGGCCATTCTGGGATCTGAAGTTTAACAGTAATGTGTGAAGAGAATAAAGTCTTGTGTTTGTGCATTTGAATAGTTTTAGTGTTTTGAAGTTAAAGATATAAATACATATCGTAGTGTCATAGGCACCTGAAAAGGAAGGAGATGCTACTAGAATAAATGTTATTCTGATGATTTATTTATTTATGTGTGAGATTTTAAGTGTAGTTCTGCCTAGGTCACAGACACGTGAGCTATAAATAGTACATTTAAGGATGGATGTATTAGTCAAAGCTTGTAGTAGCAAAATAAAGCAAGAAAATAATATATTGTGTTTTTTCTTCCAATTGTTTAACCAGGAGTGGCACACTAAGCTAAAAGCTTGTTTACAGGGCAACCTGAGCACATGGAAGTTAAGTGACCTGCTCCAGGGTCACCCAGTATGCAAGTGGAGGCTGTAGATTCAAACCCAGATCTCCAGCTCAGAACCTAAACCACTGTGCTATACTGCTCCGTAGTTATGGCAGTCATCTGTTTTATGGTTCATGATGTTGGTGTAGTAAGCAGCAATACATTGCATAGCTGTTGTAAAATGTCAATAAGTAGGTCATGCAACAGATGTGCTGAGCAGTTACTGAAACAAGAAATGTATTTAGGATAGTAAATTATTCCTGATAAATGTGTGACATTTGCATCTCAATTTCAAGGAGGTCCTTATAGGGTGTCAATATACAATATAAATATAAAGTAGTTATAGTTTTCAAGTTGTCTGAGTAATTGCTTTGTACTACCACTGTTACTAAATTTAAATTATTCTATGAAGGAAAATAAGTTTATGTAACTGTCTGTAAATGTATTAAAAACATTTACTTGTCCTTATAATGTAATGCATTAAATGCTGTTGCTAGGTTAAGAAGTCACATAACAGCAATAGAGATGAAAACAATGGGATGCATAGGAATTTAAAAACAATTATACATTAGCAGGAGCAGTGTCATGACTTCACCAGTTTTTTATAGTTTCACTCTAGATTTTCAACATTACCATTATTTTACACCTCCTCAGAAACAGTACAGCTATTATTTTTACATCCTGTTCAAAATGAGTTTTGCACCTTTGGCACAGTTGCTGTGCAAAATCACCTTTGGCTAATGAACTGATAGTGTCACTGTTCATGCAGTGGGGTCACAAAAAGCCCATGCTGAAAACTTGGGTGAAAATACCAAGAAGCCCAGGGCATTAGGGTTTCTGACCATAACACCCCTGCCCTGTAGGGACTGACAAGCATCAGGGTGTGACTTGGGATTATCAACAGTAATGCTCATGCCATTCCACCTCCATCCCACCCTGCAGCCAGTGACAGGTATCAAGGTGTGCCTTTGACTCTTCAGCCCCAAAGTTCACTCCATTCTCTTATACTGTACCCATTTCAACGCATTTCCTTATGGAATGGGATGAGTGAAAAGTCTGAACACCCCAAGGCACACCTCAACACTTGTCTATGTCTGCAGGGTAGGGTGAGGTGAAATGGCATGAGCGTTATTGGCAATGACCCAAAGGCATACCCCCATGTCTGTCCATGTCTATAAGGTTAGGTGAGGGTGCAGTTAGCGCCACTTTAGTATTTCACTGCCATTCCTGTTTGCCTATCTGACTGTGTGTGTCTCTCTCTCTCTCTATATATATATATATATATATGTCTATATAATTATCTTTTTATCAATTGCATGTATTGCTATTTTACCCATTTCTAAAACAAACCTGCATATCACATTTGCCTGCACTCTGAGCACATACTTATGAAACTGTGCATATTTGTACTCCACTTCTGCATAGACCTCATACTTTCCTAAGATTCCATTATCACAAGCATAACTACAGTACCTTGCCCTTATCAAAGCGACCCCCTCTGAAAGTTACTATCACATTTTCTCTGCTAACGGTCCATCATTACACCTGACTTCCTGACATCAACACATTGCTTAAATATAACTTACATCACCTCATGGACAAAAACCATGTTTTCAAAAAAACAAACAAAAAAAAAAACTGTGTAAATAATCCCAAGGCTGAACATATGCCAGCCATTACTTTTTCATGTACTGCCACCTTCTGTACCATCATGGGGATTTGCATATGTTTCCCATGATGCTTTGCATTATTGGGGTATGTGCAATTGTTTTCTTTAAAATTTGGCTGTCCAGCCAATATAGTCTGGGATAACACATACATCAATGGCATTTGCTCTGGGGTTCTTTTGTAAACCTATATTGCTTCCTATTCCTTCCATTAAAATGTACACCTCCATATATTTTCCTAATATGTATGTAGTATGCCTTCCTTAGAACAGAAACTAAAACAAATCTTACTACTTACAAATCATTGTGTTGTTTCTCCATACCTGCTTAAGAATTCCACACAACTTCACTAACTTCATTATGCAGCCATGGTGGATCTGACCAGATTTTGTTTTAAATAGGATTGGAGATAGGGCTCCTGACCCAGCAGGAAACAGGGAGCGAGATATGACTGCTTTATGGGATGTGTTCATTGTGGCAACTCTAAGGGGCATGGAAAAGACCCTAACAGTGGGCTCAATTCACAAAGGTATCCCTACCCACAGAGGGTTGCCTACAAGGGCGACGGAGTGCAGAGGCCCTGTGCATTCGCAGCCCTTGCTGCACACCTCCTCCTCAATCGATCCTGGCTATGCCCACAGCTATGCACCCAGCTGGGTTGAGGGCACTCATGCAGCATCACATATGGCCTGTGGAAGGAGCATATGGTACATGGCCTGAGAGGCTGCTACAGCACCTACACACCCCTCTGTGCCAGGCCTGCAGCTCAATACTGGGTCCAATCGGTCCTCCACCACCCAGCCTTAGGGGCATCTGTTTGGGGTGTCATCACCTCTAGCCATATATTGTGGTAAAGTATCGTCACAGGTTGGAAATATGGCAGTCTGTGGAGAACCAACACGGACTGTCATATCCCATGGTCCCCATTCTGCACTAAGCAGAGGATCCACTAGAGAGCAGATCCAGGCTTTTCCATCAGCACCGCTCCTGGTGCTACCCCATGTCTTGCACAGAGCTCTCTACCTGCGGAGGGCAGGGTAATGGGGCTGTGTATCACAACCATCCCTGCATGGTCTGTGCATCTGACATAGTCTCACACAAAAGATTAATAAACAAGTTAGCCAGCCTAGGGTGGATCCCGGGTGGTAGTCTGGGTAAAAATTGGCTGGACAACAGGACACAGGGTAATAGTAAATGGAGTCCACTCCGAAGAAGGGGTTACTAGCGGGGTACCGCGGGGTTCAGTACTGGGACCGGTCCTTTTAATGTCTTTATAAGTGACATTGCTGAGGGACTGGAAGGAAAAGTATGCCTCTTTGCAGACACAAAGATCTGCAACAGGGTTGAAACACGGGGGCAAAGGATGAGAAGGGACTTGGCAGGGTTGGAGGAATGGTCAAAAGTATGGCCACTTAAATTCAATGCAAAGGAGTGCAAAGTAATGCACCTGGGAAACAAAAACCCATGGAAAGAGTACACAACGGAGGGAGGTACTAACAACAACGAAAATGGAAAGGGACCTGGGGGTAGTTATATCAGATGACCTAAAAGTAAGCAAGCAATGTGAGAAGGCAGTAAGGAAGGCTGGAAGGATACTGGGATGTATAGGGAGAGGCATCACCTGTAGAAAACAAGAGTTGTTTTCCTCTGTACAGACAGTTGATGAGACCCCATCTGGAGTACTGCATGCAGTTCTGGAGACCCCATCTCTGCAAGGACATAGACAAGATGGAGGCAGTCCAGAGGAGGACAACTAAAATGGTGCAGGGTCTGCACCAGAAGCCATCTAAGAAGAGAGACTAAAGGAGCTTAATATGTATACCCTCGAGGAAAGGAGGGAGAGGGGGACATGATAGAAACTTTCAAGTACCTCAAGGAATCAGCAAAGTCCAAGAGGGTAGCATCTTTCAGAAAAGAAATGCAAGAACAAGGGCCACAATTTGAGGGGGATGGCTCAGGGCAATGTGAGGAAGTATTTTTTCATGGAGAGGGTGGTGGACACATGGAACAGCCTTCCTGATCAATCAATCAAACTTTATTTAACCAGGCAGTTACATCACTGAGCAAGCTCATTTTCAAGATGGTCCTGGACACATGGGACACATTCAGTAACAATAACTTAACAGTTCACGCATAACATACATAAGTACACAGTAATATAAAATGAAAGTCAATAATCATTATAGCTAAGCTTTGATGGTAGATACAAACATAGGCAATTTAGTATATTCTGAGACTTAACATGATACAGTGGGAGGAGAGGGAAGAAGACACAGAGGAGGTTAGAGTGATAAACAAGACCATGGTGGAGAAAGAGGAGGGCAACCTAATAAGGAGGCAGCCCCAGAGGAAGCTAGCTAGGGCAGGAGGGTGGGAGCAATGGTAGGGTATAGTTACCCTAAAGGGATGCCGGCTGAACAGCTGTTAGATAGACCTGGTCGACTGAGAAATAAGGGATAGATTAGCCAGAAGGAGGTGTTTTACCTAAAGCAATCACACACCGTATTCAGGCATTGGTTGAGCAGCTGTCTGAACATGTAGGGGCTAGGCAGAATGGAGAGTTTAAGTGCTTTTGCATGTTGTTCCAAAGCATAGGTAGAAAAGAGCTAATGGCAGTAGAGCCAAGACATGTTCTGGTCCGTGGTATTTTAAAATTGATAAAGGAGGAGTTCCTTATGACATAGGAAGCCTTAGAGCGCTGAACAGTTCGCCAATATAGGGTGGTAGATTGTTTGACACAGCCTGGAAGAACCACATGAGGGCGTTTTTTTGTCTCCTCAGGGAGAGGGACGGCCAGTCTAATCCTTGGTACAGCAAGCAATGATGAGTCTGTAGGGGCAGGCCAAGAACAACTCTCAAAGTGCGATGGTAGAGTATCAAGTTTTTGGAGCTCACGTTGGGGCAATGGCTATAAAGAAAGTCAAGTAGGGGAAGGAAGGTTGTTTGAACCAACCTGTTTCTGGCTTCCAGGTTGAGTAGGTGTCTTATAAGGTAGAATAGACCAAGGTGCCTTAGCTTTTAGATAACTCATTTAGGTGTACATTGAAGTTCAGTTTGTTATCCAACCAGACTACCAGATATTTGAATGTGTCCACTATTTCTAAAGGTTCACCAAGGAGGGTGATAATCTGGGTGGTACTGGGGGCTTTCATATTGAGGGTGGAGGATGGGGAGATGACCATGGCTTTGTTTTTTGGCATTTAATAGTAAGTTCAGATTCAGCAGGTTGTGTTGGAGTATGATAAAGTCCTGTTGAAGCTCCTTGTATGCAAGATCAAGAGACGAGTTGGTTAAATAGATGACAGTGTCATCTGCGAAGAGGTAAACGCTTCCTGCTAAAGGGCCAGAGTCAATACGGTTGATATAAAGAGCAAAGAGGATAGGTCCCAGGATTGAGCCTTGTGGGATGCCTCAAGGCAGAATTTTTAATGGGGAGAATTCATCTTGGATTTTAAATTGCTGTCTCCTATTTGTAAGGTAACAGTGGAACCACTTTACTGCAGGAAGGTTAAATCAGTGCATCCCAGAGAGTCAAGTAGAATGGAATGATCAACCGTGTTGAATGTTTTACTAAGGTAAAGGAAGAGTGCGTAGATGTGCTGCTTGTTGTCCAGAGCATGTAACCAATCATTAGAAACTTTAGCTAGGCCGACACGGTGCTATGTTTAGTCTAAACCCTGATTGAACAGGGTTGAGGATATTTTCACTATCCAAATGATCCCTTAATTGAGCGTTGGTGATTTTGTCAAGTAGCCTGGATAGTACAGAAAGCAGTGAAATGGGCCTATAGTTGTTCAGCTCTGTGGGGTCTCCTGATTTAAACAATGGAATAATGTGCAAATTTCCAACTAGGTGGCAGTTCCTCTTGGATTAGTGAGCAACTAAGAAAGTGGGCAATTGGTGCTGTCAAATAGAAATAACCTGCTTTTAAGAAGAATGGTTCTAAATAACCAGCACCACACTCTTTTGATATCCAGTGAGAGGAGGAGGTCCTCCACCTGTTTATAGGAAACCAGCCGGAACTTGAACAGGGGCTGTCAGACCCAGGGCAGAAGTCGGGCTAGGTACTGAGCTGGCAAAACAAGTGGTACTCATTTTACTAACAGGTGACATGTCAAGGAGAGGTCTGCAGTTGCCAAGCGGTTATTAAACTGTTCAAGGATCTCAGCTCTGTCTGTGTATGTGATATTATTTGCCACAATTTTGGCTGGGAGAGAAGTGGTGGGAAGTGACCTAACCTCTCTCAAATCTGCCAGAATTTGGCTGAGCAGTTTCGCTCACCTCAAGGGCTGACTGGAAAATTGTGCTTTTCCCAGCCTGACCAGTTTGGTGCAGGCATTCCTGGCTACTGGAAGGACAGCCAATATGAGTCAGACTGCGACTTCCTTGCTTATTTCCACAGGGTGTCTCTATGACAGAGCTTTCTTCAATGCTTGGCTGAACCAGTCAGGAGTACATTTCCTAACTTCATTTTCCTTAAGGGTGCATGCTTGTTGATGACCTTAAGTAATAGGTCCTGGAAGATGCTGAAGGCTTCTGACACAGTGGGTGCAAGGTAGAAGTCCTGCCAGAGAATGCTCCCAAGGTCTGCCAATGAGGCAGGAGCACAAAATATTTCATGCTGTGATTAACCTTGAAGGTGGAAGTGGAAGGGAGGTGGGAGTACCTGACACAGGCAGTTGCGCAGTGGTCACCAGATCATTATGAAAGACCCCAGCATGGGACATATTATGTGCTTTACTGACCAAAATAAGGTCAAGTAAGGAACTATGGTCAGGCTTTTTTTTTATTTAGACGAGTAACCTCCAGGGTCATCTGAGTTAGCCCATGGTTGTCACAAAGTCCTTAAACCTGTTAGCACAAGCATCAGTCCAGCTGAGGTTAAAGTCTCCCATTAAGATGCACTCTGTGTTTGCTTTTCCAGGAGAGAATGTAGGTGGGTTAATATGCAGACCGGCTACAGGCAGCCTATAGCATTTGGCTACCAGTAGGGCTACTCCAGGTGATAGAGTAATTTTAAGGAGAGGCACTCGAATTCTTTGGTCATCGAGTGCGGTCAAGGTCGGTGGTTTGGAATTTATCTTTAATATAGATGGTGACACCACCGCCTCTGGATGATCTGTTGCACCTGAATAGATTGTAGCCAGGGATATAAAGCAATTTATCAGGTGCATTGCTCTTCAGCCAGGTTTCCGAGATCATTGTTACATCAAGAGGGGTGTGTGACACCCAGGCTTGGGCCTGGTCAAATTTGCTGGCAAGGCTGCATATGTTCATGTGTAGGAAGCTCAGGCCCTTTAGCTGGGAGAGTTCCCCAGAAGCAGCTATCAGCGTGGGGGCCCTGGATTTAATTCCACATTATGTGCACAGAGTAGCAACAACACTAGTAATTTCCTGAGGCATCTAACCAAGAATCTCAGAAAGGCATTATTAGGTCACTTTGCTTGGTCACTGGCTAGAGCAGCAGGACAGGAGTTAGTAGGGCTGCAGAAATTGGTCAGAGCGAGTAGTATGGCCCTAACGGAGAGGGTAAGAGGTGTCAGCTTGGGGGTGTGGGGCAGTAAGGGATGTGAGCCGTTGTGGATGTGTGAGGATTACTGCCCTTGGAGGGAGTTAATTGAATAGTTGATACCATAGGGCTTGGATCCAGACACGGAATTGTTCGACCAGTTTTTGCCTTTTTAAGGTCCGTGACAGGCTCTAGTGTAATTAGGAGGTTGCAGCCAAGAAGGAGGGAAGCAGAAGCCGCCATCACTGGGGTATTAAGTGTCTGAGGAGGAGGCACCTTCTGTAAGATTGGCTACAATCCCGAGGAGGCCGTGGGGTCAAAAACAGTGGGGAAATTCAAGAATGCATGGGACAGACATAAGGCAATTCTGGTGGGAGTAAGGAAAAAGTAGGCTGTTGGTTAACTAGGATTTGCAGCTTATCCAATAGGTAGGGAAATGGGCAGACTAGGTGGGCCAAGCGGTCCTTATCTGCCATCAAAGTCTATGTTTCTATGGTCCTGGGTGCACAGATGGGTGCACTGGATTCAAGCAAATTCAGGCCACCAGTGTGGATTGGGACCTAAATTAGGTATACTGATGCTCTCTGTTTGTCCTGATCTTGGCCTGCTACAGTAAGAAACAAAGGAATCAGAGAAAATAACAACAAATTGGAAGACTGAGAAACAAACAGACAACTGCCAGTCCATGGAAGACATGGCAACTAGGTCAACTGAGCAACTGCTACACACCTAACTTTCAGGAGACATGAGAATTTACCCCAGTAGAAGAGGCACATACAGTACTCTGCAGCCTGACTCAGTCCTGCTGCTGAAAATAACCAAGTAGAATAAAACTACTGATAGGGCAGCAGGACAGGAGTTAGTAGGGTAGCAGAAACTGGTCAGAGCGAGTAGTATTGCTCTAACGGAGAGGGTAAGAGGTGTCAGCTTGGGGTGTGGGGCAGTAAGGGATGTGAGCCGCTGTGGATGTGTGAGGTTTACTGCCCTTGGAGGGAGTTAATTGAATAGTTGATACCATAGGGCTTGGATCCAGACACGTGAATTGTTCACCAGTTTTGCCTTTTTAAGGTCCATGACAGGCTCTAGTGTAATTAGGAGGTTGCAGCCAAGAAGGAGGGAGGCAGAAGCCGCCATCACTGGGGTATTAAGTGTCTGGAGGAGGAGGCACTTCTTGTAAGATTAGCTACGATGCCGAGGAGGTCGTGGGGTCAAAAACAGTGGGAAATTCAAGAATGCATGGACAGACATAAGGCAATTCTGGTGGGAGTAAGGAAAAGTAGGCCGCTTGGTTAACTAGAATTTGCAGCTTATCCAATAGGTAGGAAATGGGCAGACTAGGTGGGCCAAGCGGTCCTTATCTGCCATCAAAGTCTATGTTTCTATGGTCCTGGAGTGCACAGATGGGTGCACTGCATTCAAGCAAATTCAGGTCACCAGTGTGGATTGGGACCTAAATTAGGGTATCCTGATGCTCTCGTTTGTCCTGATCTTGGCCTGATACAGTAAGAAACAAAGGAATCAGAGAATATCACAACAAATTGGAAGACTGAGAAACAACAGACAACTGCCAGTCCATGGAAGACATGGCAACTAGGTCAACTGAGCAACTGCTACACACCTAACTTTCAGGAGACATGAGAATTTACCCCAGTAGAAGAGGCACATATAGTACTCTGCAGCCTGACTCCCAGTCCTGCTGCCGCAAATAACCAAGTAGAATAAAACTACTGATAGGGCTACTATCAAGTGGAATAGGGTTGATTCAGGCACCACAGCATGCAGTGCTGCATTTAGCAGCTAATAGGAATATATCCAAGGTAAGGAGTATACCCTGGGCAGGAAGAGCGGAGAAACAGCTGGTGAGCAAGAAATCATATTTTGTTTTTGGTTTGTGCTTTTTACAGGAAGCCACAGTCTCCAAGAGGGAGAGGGAGAGACAGAAAAGGCTAGAGGTCTTGCACTAGCCAAGCAAGATACCAGCACTAAGAGGACGAGCTGCCCAGTGACCCTGGCTCAGCTTTGAATGGGTGGGTAGTTGTACTTATGGAGAAAAGAAGATATTCTGGACGATATTCAGTAAGTACAAAACTTTTCTATCTTCCCAGAATCAGTCTTCTCCATGGAGTCCCCCTTATGGGTCTGGAACACCAGGCTTTCTACTACCAGGATAGACTTAGCCATCTGTCTGGGGAGAACACCAGAGGGCAGGGGCTCTCACAGGTCTGGAGGGACCAGAGACAGGTCAGGTCATGACACTGGCTTCGTGGTGCAGGAGAGTCCCCAGACAGTTGCCAACAAACCCAAGGGAGAAGAAATGAGCACCCTGGTAATGTGAGTTTAGCACCTTTCACAAAGCCAGGAGAGTCAGT
Source organism: Neoceratodus forsteri (assembly GCA_016271365.2). Taxonomy (NCBI): domain Eukaryota; kingdom Metazoa; phylum Chordata; order Ceratodontiformes; family Ceratodontidae; genus Neoceratodus; species Neoceratodus forsteri. The sequence goes on from CM028138.1 coordinate 411,786,710, forward strand.
TGTGAAAGGTGAAGCCACAACATCCATCTGATGCAGATGGCTGATCCTCCTAGCTTAGAGGCCACATCTTTGGCATCATGATGTTCTTGAAAAGTGCCGTACTGTCTCCAGATGCTTAATGGAAATGTTGATAGACTGCTTGACTAACTGCTGACAGGCATGGCAGCTGGCATGGTGTGCAGCTGCATCGACAGGTTGCAGACAAAAGCTGCCATGTGAGTCAGATGTGCTGAAATGCTCATGATGGAAGATGCAAGGTAAAAACCTTTCTACCAGTGAATCGAATCCTAGTGAGTCATGTCTGGAAGGGTGGTCACATTGAGGGCACTATGGTCCAGTCCAGGTCTACAGTACCTGAAGCCCCAAGGTCGGGTGGGTGAGGTAAATTCACTGGATAACAGGTGGGTGAGCAATACTGGATATGGAGGTCCCCATGGGGAAGAGAGGAGGAATGGGGCCTCTATACAGTCCTTGATGCCTCCTGTATGGCCCTGCCCCATGAAGATACAACACAGGTGTCAGTGTAGGGAACTCCAAGGAGTCCCTATTACAGGGTAACAAAACACAGTTGGTGTGGATGGAATGTCTAATGCCTGCAATATCTGATCACTCCCATGAATCACTGGTATGGAACATATACAGCAGAAGAAGCCAAGTGGAGGATGACTCATTGTCCACAGATGAGGACGCCGAGGAGAAGAGGAATAGACCATGGCTGGGTTAGCAACCACATTAGGGTCCCTTAACTGGCCCCTATCAGACTCCCTTCACTATGACTGAACAGTGCCAATGCAAGCTTGGTTTTGTTCCCACGAGAGGCCATGGCGGGCTGAAGAATGTGGGGAGCCTATACACAAACTGCCAAGGCCCCATTAAGATAGGGAGCATCTTGGCCTCAGGAAAAGCCTTGAAGCTCTAGCAGTAATCTTACCCTAGGGAAGGTCAAACAGAGTCTTCCCTCACTCCCACACCTGCATTGAGGGATGTGACAGGATGGTGGCCATGGGAAGGCCTCATGTGAATGAAGGATTCCTGCTGCAAAGCAAGCCACTCAGGCAGGCCTAGTCCATGACCAGTGTTAATGTACAGAACAGGCCCAAGAGAAACTCTGCACCAGGATCATGCTGAATTCTGAATCAACAGCACTGATGCTGGAGGTCACCTCTTCCATGGCACTGAGATCCACCTCTGTGATGAATTGATCTTGACACTGACCCCAGCATGGATGTCAGTGTCATATTCAATGCTGTCCTTCCTCGGTGTCACGTGCAACACCGAGGTCAGAAAACAGTGTAATGGATGAATTCAGTCACTGGAGCCAACACTGACACCGGCTTTCCTCCAACATGGCAAATAGTGTCCGATTTACACTCAGCGCTGTCACCGCAACTGGTGCCAACAGCATAGGTGATACCTTCAGCAGGCATGGACTAGTCCACTGACGGAACAGGCCAAAGGCCTCACTCCAGTCCTGGGGTCATCCACTGCTCAGAGAGTTTACTGTAGTAGTTTCTCAGCCAGCCGTCCAGAAAGGGTTGGCTGTCCAGCTGACTCTACCACCAAGGTCTCAGACACAGCCCCAGCATGGCAGGGGAATGGAGAACCTCATGCTCAGATAACCATGTAGATTGTTGAGAAGGCCTGAGAGAAGGGCCCAACATCCTCTCTTTGGACCTTCTGGACTGAAGCCGGCTTCTGAAAATTGGTGGCGGCCGTCATATTCAACACATGGATTTCTGTCATCCGTCAGTCCATGCTGAAGCAGGTGTCATGGGAGTGTACGCTGTGGCCTGGTTTCAAATAGGAAAAGCATGCCAGATGCTTGTTACCTGAACTTGTTTTCTTACTACATAGACACCGAGGGAATTAAGGGCCTTCAGATGAGCCCTTCTTCTTCTTCTTGAACTGAGCATCCCAGAAAAATAAAGAAAATAAGAACTTCACGAAACTCGTGACAAATGTTTGAGGAACTGAGTTGATGATTCACTCCAATGGTGCACATTTGGTGGCAGAAAAAGAGAACTGAGGTAGATGAAGGAGCCAGGATCGGTTATTGGCAGGTGCAGGGAACCATGAGGTGCCACCCAGATGCTGTAGCCAGTAGCCATTGCTGACCTCCTGGTCAAAAGATTTGCTCAGTGGATTCTTAGCGCCTCTAGCTCAATTCCATAAGTGAGACTCCAAAGAGAAGATGGATACTGCGGAAGAAGAAAGGATTTACTATTAACTCAGGGCAGCTGCGGTTTTACTTTTTTTTTAAATTGTCTCTGGCTAGCTTTCCAGATTCCATGGCCAGCTTCCCAGATTCCCCAGCTCATCCTCCTGCTCCCTGTTTTCTTCCTCCATTTGCAACATTCAGGTCTGTATTACCCCCTGAGTGGGGCATTGAGGTGAGGGATGAATCTTCAGCCGAAATAGATAGGCAACCAGGACCATCCCGGATGTACCAGGGTCTCGAGGAGTCAATGCCAGGGCTAGCTTTTTGTCCCCATTTTATTCTCAAGGATATAAATAAAAAAGCTGTATGTGTTACTAGCTAAATAAATAATGGTATTAAGAGCTTGATTGAGAAGACAACTACAGAATTTACAGTAGCTGGCTGTGGTTGGACAACTTGATTGTGGTGACAACCTGGTCAGTTATAACCACCTTTGGTGGACAGTAGTGATTTTTTATCAGTCTCTTTTATCAGATATTTCTATTTTCTCCCTATAACCCACCCACCCCTTAGGGATCCCCAAGACAGCTAGGCCTCCATTCCATTCATAGTTCATGCACCTGAGGCATGCTAAAGCTGACTCCTGGCTACTTGCAACTCTATCACTACATCAAATGGGCTGGTCTCCCCTGTAAGGGTCTGTGTTGAGTTGCACTGTGATCCTACTGTGGTCAAGGAAGCCCAAGAGACAAATTCCTTGTCACTTGGAGGTGTTCACTCTTTGTGGGGACAAAACCCATGCTGGTGTCAGGGGTAGGGTTCAGTGCTGGTGCTTCCGCATCCTCCCACCAATGGACCTTGCCTAAGTCCCAACATCAAGGATGAGGTGGGAGTAGGGACCAGTTTCCAGCAGAATGGCTCCCAGTACCTAAGCAGCTGGTCTGTGAGGAGTGCTATGAGCCCTCCCAAGAGCAGAGTGAACAACTGAGAGACTGCTCCTCCATCTCCTGCCAGCGCTGATTGGAATCACAAGTTTAGGGGGTCAACCTGCAGTTCCTAGATCTGAAAGTGAAGATCTTATCCACTATGTCATTGGAGTGGCCTCAGTGGAAATTTTCAGAATGCCACTTGTTCATCTTCCACTTGTCATTCTTCAGTATTCTGGTGTGAAACCCAAGTCCCTGTCAGTACCTCTTTGACGTTGGTGTAACTTGAGCAGGAATCCCCATCCCAGGCACAGTATGGGTCCCGTGCCAGGCAGCAGTCAGCACAGGCTTTTCCATAGACACTGCAGCGGTGCAAGGTTAGCTTGAGGACGCCAATGTCAGATGAGACATAGAGTTGTTGCTGTAAGGAAACACAGATGGGATTGCAGTTTAGGATTAGTTCTATTTATACCTTTCAAGTTTTCATCACAAAATATGGCACACTGTCTCTCAAAGAGTGCGAAAATAGGCAAAATGTGGGATACATGATCAAATCATTGAGACAGAAGCTTAGAATACTGTGGAAATTAGTGTTTTAACATCACAACGCTTTCCATTTATTAAGAAACGGGTTACCATGATTTATGCATCAAATTCAGAATGCAGAATGTGGGGCAGCACCTTCTCCGTGTGGCACAGAGGGGGTTCAGTGATAATAAAAGAGATATCCCTCCTACTCAATGTCAGTGGCTCAGCAGGTAGCCCACTCCACCTCTGGGACTGGAAGGTCAGCATGTCCTGGTTCTAGTCCCACGCCAGGTACTTGAGGTAATACTCATAACTGACACTGTAGTGCAGTAGTGAGGATAGTGATGTACTGCTGAGGTGCTATCCTTCAGAAGAGACTTTAAACCAAGGTCATATGACCCACCCCAACCCATTTCTGGTCACGATCCAGCTGAAAGTTAAAGATCCCATGGCTTTTATCAAGAGGAGAAGGGAGTTTCTTAGTGAGATGATCAACATTCCCCTATCAATAATACAGGTCCACATAACCCACCTGACAGGATACGCTTGAAATGAGCTATCACAGCTCAATATGCCTTTTCTGGTCAAACATTACAAATAAATAATGTGGGACAGCTGAGCGGTACCGGTCCCTCTGCACAAAGTGGAACAGCACTCTCTCCATTTGGGACAAATGTCAGAGTGTTCTGAGTGGTACAATGAGGACATCCCTTATAGTGTGGGACAGTGGAGAGGTATGAAACCCATTGTACAATATAGGACAGCACCCTCTTCATGTGGGGTAGAGGGGTTCTAAAAGGAAAATAAGTGATGTCCCTCCTAATGTGAACAGTTGAGAGATAAAGCACACTGTACAGTGGTGCAACCCCTTCTGCTCTTGGGGCAGAGGGGTTCTGAGTGATAAAACAATATATTGTATTTAATAATGTGGGAAGGTTCAGAGTTCTGGTTCTGTCAAACTACTGGGGAAGGAGGGAATTATATGCACAAACAGCCAGTCTCCAGGAAGTAAAATTCTGAAAGCTGGGTGTCAGTGGGCTCAGTTGTTGAGCACATCCGCCTCTGGGCTAGAAGGTTGTGGGTTCTGGTTTCACACCAGGATTGGGCTCATACCATAAACACTGGCACCCGAGTACAGTACTAAGGGGATTATGGACTGTCAGGGTGTGCTGTCCTTCAGCTGAGACGCTAAAACCGAGGTCCCTTCTGCCTGTCTCTGGCGCTGTCCTGGAAGGTGTCCACCTGGAAGTAAAAGAACCCAAGGCACTTTTCGTAACAGTAGGGGCATTTTTATTTGATTCAGTAAACTATGGCAACAGGATTACCACAAACAAATCATTACATGCCGTAAATAAACCAAAGAAACAGTCAGTTAAACAACTTGTGAACCAGGAGGCATATTCTAAAATGTACACATATAGATACACATTTCAGTTCATACATTAGTTTAGAACAAGAGAGTCCAAGGAATTGTCTTTATGCTGTAGACAGAATTGGCATTGAGTAGTGCAGATGCACCATTTAAGACAAGCACATATAAGATTTACAGTGCTGGGGTGCCATTTTGTACATCCCCACAACAAAAACCGTAACCCACGTTTCATAATTTAGGGACCTAAAAATGTCTCTTTCCATTTATCCACTATAAAATCCCCAAAATATTTAATATGAGCACTTAAAAAGGTGCTGCATGGGTTCCTCTCAAACAGTATCTACCCTTTGTAGCTTTACATTTCTGTGTATTTCTAACATTTAATCTATCATGAAAACACAGCCAAAGGGTGTCCCACATTTTTTAATCCGTCAGTAAGTTGTTTGATAACTTTGTGTCAGAATTCCCAGAGGAAGTAACAAAACAGGTGAGACAGCAAATTGGCTCCCCAAACATAAAGATAGCAATTTTCTAGAGATTTGTGTCATTTGTGAAACTTCCAGGTGCCAATGATTTAATTTTCTGACATATATTCAGTAGATAAAGTGGTAGTTTTAAACATCCCAGTTTAGTTCTTTTGACTGTTCCATGCTCCCAGACCTGTACAAGACTCAGTACATGAGCCTTCAACAAGGATACACATAACTGATCATTTTGTTGCACTAATAAGGGAAAATGCTACTACAAAAAAGGAGCAAAAGAGAAACTATAGGATTAGGCATTCCTACCGTCAGATTTTCACAGACAAATAAGTTATATACCGCTTTAATGGGGTTTAGTCTACTTCCTCACAATACCTGGAAGAACACACTAAGACCGAAACTTCCAGGACTGCAGCCATAGGTAAACATAGCTAGTTTAAAGGAATACAGGCACTAAGCACATTTTGATCATAACTGCCCTTTTCACTTTGCTCATTTCCCAGCCCTTCCAATGGGTAACAATACTGAATGCTTCTTTTTTTATTTTTAAAAGAGTTGCTGACGCCTCAAGGAAAATCTAAAAACATTATCCTTAGGCACAATCCAGCTTGTATTCCATAACTCTTCTACAGAATTCTCCTCCCCATGATTTATTATTGTGGAAATCTGCATGAATGCATGGTCATTTTTCATTTGAGTTCATCTGCCTCTATAGCGTATTCCCTACTTGATGTCATAATCTTTGGTTGTGACATCACTATCTGTTGCCAAGGGAGTAACTGTGATGTCACAAGCAGTGCATTATGACCTCAGGTATGGAATAAGTAAACAATAAGAACAACAGGGTGCACATTGTGTTGAGATAACCACATGCCCAGAGACGTAGTGAGGCACAAGGCATGAGGCACAAGGTGCTTGTGCCAAGTGCCTCAACCCCTGGAAGTGCAATTATCTCAGCACAATGCACACCCCTGGAGTGTCTTGCACTTATAAAATAGGTCCCCTGCTAAAAAAAATTAAGATTAAAAAGTTCTGGTTTTAAGATTAAAAGAGTCCCTTTGCAGCTTGTCCAGTTGTCACTGCTGCAGTTTGTACCCATTATGTGGTGCTGTTGTGAACAATGCACCACATCTCATTTTAACAGCTTCTTCTTTTACCCTGATTATCTGAACTGTAGCTTCTTTTTGTCTGTCCTCTTCTTGAAAGTCAGGGAGAGAGAGCTAACAGCATGATGTGATCTGAGTTAAGAAGGAGAAGAGAAAGAGCCCCTCTCTTTAAGGATAGCTAGTGTTTTGTTCAGCCAGCCGTTATGAGCATAAGAAGAGCACTGTGGGGCTGGTCATCAAGAGAGAACAAGAAAGCAACATCGCATGTTGGGTGGGGCGAGCGAGTGCTGTATGGGTTTTTCTCTGTTCAAAAGACAGCACTTCCAGTTGTATTTTACTGAAAAGGAAGTAAGCACTTAGGACGCAGCTTGATTTGAAAACCATGAAGCAGGAAACTGCTCTGTACGGTGACCGATAAGGGACATGCTAGCTCTGAGTCAAGCTGGCTGCTAGCTGCAGATTGGATGAAAAAAACAACAGCTTTATTTCTTCGTGCTGATTCAGTATGTGGGGGTCACATACAAACAGACAATGGGATGGATACAGAACTGTCGCCTGCCTACCTGCTACAGAAATAAACAACAGTGATGTAGTTAAAAGATTACCTGGCCAGAAAATGGCAACTGAAAGCTTTTAAAACATTCCAAATAGAATGCCTACAATGAATCACTGAGCCATCAGGTTCTGTGCTCTGGCTGATTTATTGGGACTAATTATTTATAGCGCATTATAGTCCTATATTGCACTATAAATAACTAATCAGATTAGTCCATTGCTCCTGCCATTTTATAAGCAACAGGAAAGGATGAACTCCTCAGGAGCAAAGATCCTATTTTCATGCAAATGGCCTTAGCAATAAATGATGGGAGGAGAAATGCAGAGCTAAAGTGAAATATGATCTGAACTGATTATAATTTTGATGTTTTGTTGAAGTTCTCCTGAAGGCATCAACTGCTCTTTAAAAGGACACTAGATTCAGACTACCAGCTACATCAGTATCTCTACAGAATGTGAACAATCATAACGTGTTTAATTTTAAAACTAGGGACTTGGGTGTTGACAGTGTCCTTTAAGCCTCAAATTATGCCAAGTCATGTTTCCTGCTCTAAAACACATACCTACAATTTTAATAGGTTCTCCAGTTGTTTGTAGGCCTCTATTTCTGTAGGATCCCCATGTTCAGAATGTCCCAGCTTTAGTCCAATGCTCTTTTCTATGTTTACTGCAGAACCTGATGCATCTGAGAATTTCTGAAAAGGCCATACCATTTCTTTGTCTGCATCTATGCCTTTAATTATTAATGTAATATCATCTCGTATGCCATAGCAGAAATGAGTTCCTGACCCTATACAGCTATTGGGGGTTGAATTCTGAGATCACTATTCAGGTGTGTAATAGTGGAGCTAGACAAAATGTATATAAGGGGATTATGAGACAGCCCTGTCCAACCCTATATTTTTGGAAAAAAAAAAAAAAAAGTCTGTCATCCAGCTACTTATGACCAGCCTTCACTTTGTGGATTCACACATTTTATTTATTTGGTTTAGCTGTTATTGACCCAGGTAAGCACACTAGACAATCATAGTGCCTATTTTAGGTGCACCCAGGAGAATTACAAGGCAATACAAAACCATAAAGCAACAACAACCATACAATGATATTTACAAGCTGCAGAGTAACAGATTGACAATTACATAGGCAAAGAATTGAAATTATAAATAAAGTGAACCTCAACATAGAGCTCCATATTATACATTGTTCAGGAAGGCCATGTTGACATACAACTTGAAAAAGAAACCCGTGTGACACATGGTCAAACGCCTTTGTCCCGATCCAGGCTTAATAACCACCATGATACCAATCCTGCATTCTCATACCCCACCACTTCCCTTATATACCAAAGGCAATCCTGAATTTTTCTCCCGAATCGAGCAGAACCGGGTTGAGAAAATTAGATGCTCAGCAACCTTTGCCAAACATGAGCATAATGTCCTAGGCAATATTTTAAGGTTGGAATTACAGACTCAAAGGTCTTCAACTTTTAAGTTACATTTATCCCTTTTTATGAATCAGGACCAGGAAACATTTGGTCATGCTAAAGGCCAAAGTGCCTGATTCTAATAAATAAATGTAAAGGGACAGTAATTTGTCTTCCAATGAGTCTTTTAAAAGTTTACAGTGCCTTTGTAAACCATCAACCCCTGGTGCCTTGTCAGTCCCATGTACAGATATAACAGCATGTAACTCCTCATGTAAACATAGTTAACCAATTTAAAATGTCTACTCTGGAGACAACTCAGGTGCTGATATAGTCAGAGGTATTCTTGACAAGGCATACCTGTATCTTCCTTACAAGGAGTACCTATTGAGCCTCAGAAAAATTTGAAACAATATCCAGTATAGAAGTAGCATCTGTACTAAGTGTTCCCAGTTCATCCAATAACCCTGTGATAGTCAGTTTTCACTCTATCTTTATATCCATCAAATGGATTAAAATGTGAAGAATTCATTGTGTCCTAATTTTCCTTTGTACAGTAATGCCAATCTACTGTACTGATAATGCTGAAGATCAGGTTTAAGCTGTAAAAGTTGTTCAAAGACACCTAAACCATCTATTTACACATTTTGTTTTAAAAATGACTCCATGAGTTGTAAAGGAGAGGCTGTTGTTTACATTCATACTGAAATGCATTTATTAAAGTAGGATAAATGCAGTTTCATAGCATTTGAAAATTGTAAACACAGCCTCTCCTGATTCAAAACCTTGGTGTAGGGCTGCCAGTCGAGGTGGTGGGTGCAAAACCGTTAGGGTTTTATTTAACTCTAAAAATTGATTAGCATTTTGCTCATAAAAGTGCTAAAACATTGTAAAAATGCATAGCAATTGCCTCATCGTGTTTAACAAACATAACACTTCTAGAAAACCTTTATCAATACTTTCTGTACAGTTAGTATTGTCCCAGGAAAAAAAACTGCTAATCAATTATTTAAAACCCTGTTACTAGTTTTAAGCATGGCTGAGACAGAATTAAGCAATTAGGCATGACAGGAGTGCGTATGGTAGGATAATGGCCTACTTGGTGGGTTGAAGCCGCGAAACTGGCGCTAATGCTTCCACCACTCAAGAAGGGCTATTAGCTCACCATAACGCACCCTGAGTGCCTTATTGCGATTATGAAATGGGTAATTTTCAGTAAATTTTATGCCTTTTTAAACATATTACTTTCAGCTGGGTCGTTGTGCTGGGATAACAGCCCAGCTAAAAGCTGCTCTTGGCCAATCAGGAGTCAGCATTCTTTCTACTTATTTCATAATGAAAGGTATAGTGGTTGCTCAGGGTGTCGGGATCCAGGAGAGAATGGAGGAAGGAGTGGGGAAGGCTAGGACACTGGAGGAACAGTTCACCCAGGGCCTTTGCTTTTTTCTGCCATCAGTGTCTATGTTTCTAGGTTGTTTTTCTTCTGCTACTGTGCCTCCCTTTCTCCTTCTCCTCCTCCACTTTTCCCTTTTCCTTCTTCTTCTTCCATAATGCTAGATCTTCAAAATATCTTCTCCATAAAGTCCACTCTTCAGTCTTAGTGCCGGGTGACAGGACCCCAAGGAACCAGAATTTTGGGGACAGCAGACTTAGTACATAGCATGGATGCATAATGTTGTCTGCACACCCCATAGTGGTGCCAGCCCTAAACACCTCACCACCTTTTCTACTGAGGAGAAAGTGTTAAAATATGTAACTGAAAATTAGTAATGAATAACATTAAGGCATAAGAGAGCCCATTGTTCCATATAGGAAGGAACAATAACAACAACAGGTGTCTTCACAGCCCATGCCCATTGGGGGTGGAGGGGACAACATGCATGGAACTGGAGTGAGTCCTGAGGATGGAAAGTGGGTAAGTGGTAGTATATGGAGAAGATATTCATTAAGATCTGAGTTATGGTAAGTAACTTCCTTTCTTTCAAGAATCAATCTTATTTATAGAGTCCTACTCTTTGGTCTTGACTAGGAAGCAGTCAAAAATCCTCTGGATTAGGAAGGATAGGGATATAGGACTCTTGAAGAGAGCAGACCATGTAACACAGCCAGTACAAAACCTGCATGTTTTCTGGAATGAATGTCCAAAGCATGCTGTTTAGTGAAGGCCCTACAAATCTCTGAAACAGGAACTGAACGGAGAAAAGCCACCAAGGCAGTAATTGCTCAGGTGGAATGTTTTCTAACAGAGCCCTCCAACTGTCCTGTTAGTGTGTAGCAGTGGTGGATGCAATTGACAATCCAGTTAGACAAGCATTGTTTGGAAACAAGAACACCTTTTGATTGGGATTAAAGGAGACAAACAGTTGAGAGACTTGTCTGCTGGCCTTGGTTTTATCAAGGTAGAAGCTAAGTAATCTTTCAACATCAAGAGACTGCAACACCACTTCTCCCAGGATTTCCAGCTTGGCGAGAAGGCTGGAAGCACCAACGTTTATTAAGGTGCAACTCCAACAGCACCTTTGGCAGAAATTTAGGATTTGTGCAGAGCACCACCTTATCCTTGGGGAAGCACACGATGAAGAGTTTTCAATTAAAAAATATGTGCAGTTGTAAACCATGAACTCCAGAGCACCACAGGCACAGCGCACACTAATCATCAAGAAAGAATTACGTAGCTTGAAAAATGTAATTTATTGGCTCCAAAGGTAAATGAGGCAGGACACAACTACCACAGCGCTTCTCCAGTTGAAGCAAGGCTTTGTCAGAGGCGCCACATCTAATAGGAAAAGCACTGGGATAGTTTGTGTCCTGAACTTGTTTGTCTTTGGAGCCAGTTAATTAAACCGTCGAGCTACATATCTTCTTTATGAAGCCTTAGTGTGCACTGTGTCAGTGTTCAGCTCTTGTTCTTGTTGAACGCAGTGTAAAGAGGATCAGTCACTAGGGCCTGTAGTTCAGAAATTTCACATGCAGAGGAAATGGTCACTAGAAACACTGTTTTTCAGGTAAGGTACCACATGATACAGGTAGCCTCTGCTTCAAAGGGCTTCGAGAGAGCAGGTCTAGTACCACACTGAGATCCCAGCTGGTGGTAAGTTTCTTTACAGGAGTCTTGCATGCAGAATACCTCTCAGAAATTTTCTGATGAGAGGGAGTTGAGCTAAGGGAAGAGTATCCAGAAGCTCATAGTTTGCTGGAATGGCTGACAAATGGTCTTTTATCAAGGAATTCTGCAGACTGGACGCTGAAAAGAGTCCAGGAGATAGGCAAGTATTCTCTCTGGAATAGCATGAAAGGCATCTTTGGAATCTTTAGAGGACCAAATACAAAACAAAGCTTCCACTTTGCACCATAGGCATTCCTAGTTGAAAGCTTATATGATGCCAGAAGAACTTGGGAGACCCACTGAGACACCTAAAATCTGCCCACGTTCTCTCTTCAGGAGCCATGTCTGGAGATGTAGGAACTGTAGGTTGGATGTACTAGCTGACTCTGAAACTGTGTCAGAAGGTTCTTTCTTATGGGTAAGGCCAGTGACTGCTGAATCACCAGCTGGTTCAGCAACGGGTACCAGATCTGTGTTGGCCAGCATAGACTGTCAGGATCATCTTGCCACCCTGAGTTTTAAGCTTGAGGAGTACTTTCAGGATGAGGGGTGGCATCGGGAAGGCAAGAGAAAGCCATCTGTCCACTGCAGCCTGAACACATCCTGACAAAAAGCATCACACTCTCAGTTTCTGGAACATAAATTTTAATTGTGGGTTGATGAAAAAAGTCTAACTCTGGCACCCCTACTCACTGAACAGAGACCAAACTCGTTGTCTACTAAGGATCATTCATGAATTTCTCCTACTGTTCAACTGCGATTGTCAGTCAGGGTATTTTTCCCCAAGCAGATGAGTTGCCCGAAGAAGAGTCTTGTTTTTCAATCACTACTCCCAAACTCTTATTTTTCCCCTACAGAGAGGATAGGAGTGAGTCCTCCTTGTTTGCCAAGGTAGAAAATGACACACCAGTTGTCTGCCTGGAGATGAACTACCTTGGCACATTAGGTCTGAGGGACCTGTAGACCTTAAGAACAGCTCTCTCTGCAACCCATTTACAGTATGTGGAGATGGGGTTCCGAGTTCAACCAAGTTACCTGGGTCTGAAGACTCTGGCAATGTGCTCCCCATGCTAGTAAAGGCATCAGTGATGATAGTCATCTGCAGCTACCAAGGGAGAAAGGGAGCCTTCAAGAAGGTTCTCCGTTGAGGACCACCAGAGGAGGCAGTGAGCTAGAGGCTTTGTCACCCATACTGGGTGGTTCAAAGGGCGAGATGCTTGCTACCACTGTGTGCTGAGCATTGACTGAGATGTTCTCATAAGCAGTCTCGCAATGGGTGTTGTGAACACTATGGCTGCCATGAAGCCAGACATGCTCTGCATGGAGTGCACTGTCACCTGAATGTGTTCTGTGTTCTCTGATGTTCTCTGACACAGCAGGCCACGCTGTCTATTGACTCCACTGTGTCTCCTGGAAGAAACAACCAGGCTTGACTTGGATGCAGCCAACAACAGTAAAACTGCACCCCTACCACAAAATAAGCTCAAGCAGAAGTCTCAAACATAAAGGTTTATTTGCCAAGTGGTGAATTTATTTACAGAGCTTACAAGACAGTCACCATTTAGGAAGAAAAGCCCCAGCAGTGCACCAGCAATGGCTTTGCCCCTTCCCCTAACAAAGCCTTTACTGGTGAAGTGTGTTGGGGCTTTTGCTTCCTATATGGTGACTGGCTATATGCTCTGTGGATAAATCTCATTATTGGCAAATAAACTGTCTAGACTATTCAGGGCTAGCCACCCTTTGCTTCCCCTCCACTCCGGTTCCCACTTGAGCGTGGTTGCAGTTTGTGTGGATTGAATTGAATCCAGGATTGTCTCAATGAACTATAGTCTGTGGGAGGGAATCAGCTGTCATTTTTTCCCCTTCAATTTTCCTCCCGGGCTGCTCCTTTGAGGGAGCTCACATCTACCCTATGAGCGCTGTTGCTCTCTCAGACCCCAGTCCAGACTCTGGCGAATCCCCCATGGATTTTCCCCATGGCAGGGCTAAAGAGGGAGGGCCATCCTCCCTCGGGTACACAAATCCAGTTTTGCCAGGGCTGAGCTGTGGCTGGGAGTGTGGTCCAGGCATCATCTAATCTGCCAGTGCTTCTCCATTTTTGCTTTCTTCCCATTCCTCCCATTGCTGGGGCACATATGTCAGCATGTGCGCGTGGGCGCATGCATGCTGCAGGGCCCTGCAGCACCTCCCACTGTTGGTGGCCCTGATCCGCACTACCTCAGGCCTCTACCTGGGGTAGTCATTTGGCAGGACTGCCAAGCCACCCTTCCCTGGGAGAGGAGAGCTGTATTGTGGATGCTTAATCCTCTTCCTCCTGGCCAACCCTCAGCAACCCATATTTATCACTGAATGCAGGTCATCAGTGTGGCAGAAGGTAAGGCGTGATGCCTCAGCCCTCCACACCTTTGGGCCAGCTATCAACTATAATTTTTAAGACTAAGTATGACTCCCATGGATGTCAGAAACTGGCATGTAAAGGATACTGTCATTTCTGTCTGCTGCTTGGACCAGCTCTTTATGAACCAATTATCCAGATAAGGGAAGACTTGATGTTCCTTCTTTCTGCAGTGAGCCACTTGCACTGCAAAGCACTTGGTAAAGACACACAGCAACAGCACAAGCCCAATGGTAGAAATCTGTGCACACATACACAGAGGGATTTGTGATGATTGGACCTGACAAGGACATGCTGATATGCATCCTCCATGTCCCTGGATGCCAACTAATCCACAGATCTCAGGTACCAAAGGAGAGATCCCACAGACACCATCCTGAATTTTTTGTACCTCATGTACTTGTTGATGTGTCTGAGGTCTGAATCGGGCACATGCTGCCCATCTTATTGGAATGAGGAAATTATCTGGAGTAGAAGCCTTTGCCCCATGTTGATTCAGGATGGTACTTTTTCTCCTGCCCTGTTCTGCAGCAGCCCTGCTTCCAGGGACAGGAGGTCAGCCATCAGGCCTGTTAGCTGATGCCGATTCCTGGGTGGTGGCCGAAGGTTGCTCTAACAGTTCCGGGGTAACCATCCTGAATAATCTTCAAGATCCATGTGTCCATAGTATTGGCTTCCTGTTGATAACAGAATAGGGATAGTCGCCCACTTACTGGAGACGAGTGATCCATCTTGGTCAGTTGAGGTAGACACAGAACTAGCATCCCACCAGAGGGTAGTACTGGGAGCCTTTTTGTTAGCACCTCCTGTTGTAGTTTCTGCATTTGCCACTGCTGAAAGGGCTTCAGCTTAAACAGTTGGTGGAAGCATCATTGGGCAGGCTTGCCAAGAAATGGCTGTTTTAGCTGAAGAAGCCACATGCTGTACCTCCCTGAGGTGGAGTGTGGATGTTCTTTACATTATTAAGGGTTGTTTTATTTTCATTGAGCTTCTTAAGCTATTCTTCTAAATGCTGACCAAAGAGAAGTTCCTTTGAACTGAACATTTATAATCTTCTGTTGGACATCAGAAGCAAATCCTGCCATTCGCAGCCAGGAACGCCTCCTGATACAAACCCTGCAGCAGCTGCACAATACGTTGCATCAGAGGCATGCAAAGCAGCCTCAGTTAGCAGTTATTAGACTCATAACCTTCTGTAATTACCGTCAAGAGATCTTGCTTCGAGGACAACTCCGATAGGCTCTCTGTGAGATCTCTGAGCCTGATCCATTGGAAGTATTCATACCTTAAAATATGGGACCGGTAGCTTGCACTCCTAAGGCCTAGATTAGCTGAAGCAAACAACTGTTTTTTCATAATATCAATCTTACAATATTCCTTGAGAAGCAACTGATTTATTATTACCCATGATAACAGCCAAATGAACCTCTACCCAGCAGCACTTGCCACGTACAAGGGTAGTCTGCCTCAGCACTTGCCCACATACAATGGTAGTCTGATTGTCCTACCCCCCACAGCCTTGTACATGCACCAATACCTTGGTCTGGGGTTTTACCACCTAATCCACACTCTACCTCCTCCCACACCCCCATCCCAGCTCCCTTCACCTAGGCCTCCCTTTGGTCAGATCCACTCAATTCACTCCCCACTCACCTCCCTCCTTTCACCAGTGCTATCCACCAGCAGGGCTGGATAGCCGACCCTAGCACTTCACCCATCTAAATGGCCACCTTAACCTGGCATCCTTCCTCATAACCCTACTACTGGCTCTGCTACCTGACAAAGTCTACTCTCATGGCTGCAGCCCAGCTTATAAGTTGATCAGTCCTCTTTCCACACCCCTCAGCCTCCTCTTTCCTTGATCCACCTCACATACCATATAATACCTTTTCCTTAACCATTATGATACCATGTTTATTTACTTATTTATTTATTTGTACATCAGTTTACAACCTTTGAGCCAGAGGCTCATTTCCAAAAGTACTCGTCACATAGAGGACAGACAGAAACACATTTAGGTTACAGCATAAAACATTTAGGTTACAGCATAAAAGTCATGTCATTAGAGGTACACAGAGTGGTTTCATACATTTATACAATTTAGTTGTAATTACATTGATACAATTTAGTTGCAATTACATGATACAGCTGAGCACATTCTGGTATTAACAGAGGCAGTATGCAAAGGGAGAGATGTGGGGGTGAGGTGGAGTGCTGCCCAGTGGCGTTATCAAGTGTGGAGAGATCAAGGCCATATTTAGAGACAGGAGCAGCTACGAAGTGCTAAATAGTTGGCTCTGAAGGGCGGTTTTTGCTTCAAGGACAACTCCGATAGAGCTCTCTGTGAGATCTCTGATCTCACAGAGGATACAATGAGTGCTAATTCGATTTACCTCCTCATGATGTAATGCAATGTATAGCAGTGTTTTGATATTCACTATTGACTGTTGTGTTATCTAATTGTATTGTCTCCCACCTGCTGACGTGGCACCTTTGAAAAAGAGCACACTGCTCAAAGGTTATTTCTGAATACTGAAAAAATAAATAAAAACAGCATCTGCAACAGGGTTAGTGTAGCAAACTGGTTTTGTCTGGAATACCTTATACTGTACTTCTTATCTGGGAGACAAGGACTGCCAGAATATAAGCAAGTTTGCTCCAGGCTGCCTCAATGAAGGTTTTAGAGCAGGCTGGATAGGTGGCACTAAAGATATAGGTAGAGAATGTATATTAACATACTTAATCTGTACCCTCTTGGATTCAACTATAGCCACTGTCTCAAAGTTCAGAACTTTGTGCATGTTCTTCAGCAGCAACTGCAAGGAGGTCCTCTTGTGGAGCATGGACTGTCTGAGCAGGTGTAGATTCCTCTGGTTTAGAGGATACTCTTAAAAATCCTTTGACTCATCATCAATGAGATCTAGATTGTACTGTTGCTCATCTTCTAATAAGGGGAAGAAATCAGTGTCAAGTATATTCCCCACCCAGCACCAAGGCTGGACTCAGTGTTAGTAGTAGCATTCTATGAGGAGACCACATTGCTCGAAGAAGGACCCATCACATAAGGAAGTCGGCATCTACAGAGGCACAGGTCCCAATGATACCTTCAGCACAGTCAATGGTGCTTGCTACTGGCGGTGTCAGGGTCAAAGTGCAAGCACTTAGGATGGTGCTAATCCTGAGGAAGTCCCTGCACTGCAGACAGAAATGCAAGTGGTGCTGAAAGGATGCAAAGGATCCACCACTTCATGAGAGATGTCCACTGTTCAAACTGCTCATCCAATGCATTCCCATAAGACATAGAGAATATTGGAGATGTAGGAGTCAGTCCTGAGTGTGCCAAGGAGTCTGGTGTGATATCCCCTCACCAAAGGTGATGAAAGAGGGACACGGGACTTCAGCACCCAGTAAAGTTGACTGCCTCTGGCCAGAATGGTGAGAACCTGAACTAGCCCAGAGTTGTTGCTTTCTTTACTCTTTTCATGCAAGGATGAGGTAGAGTTCAAATGGTCCCTGGAACTGATACTGATCACATGCAGTCTGGGACCATTACTTTCTTTGACTATGCAAGGATTACCTATCCTCCCAGTCATAAGATTGCTCGATACCACAACACTCACCTGGAGAGGAGTGGTGGATAGGCACAACCTCACTACAGGAGTAACTAGCTTTATCAGGTGCACTGCTTGCCATAATGGTTTCTGAACATTGTTGAATGGGAGCAAGGCTGTGAAAAGAAGCTGATGATGTAAACTGCTAAAACTGATATAAAAACAAAAGGTTAGTTAATACAGTGATAGAAAAAATGTGGCAAACTAGACTAGACCACTATTTATATATAAACTGGTGTTCTGGTCCCCGATGAGAAAGTGCTGTGCTTGATGATGAGGAAAAAAGGAACTGAGTCAGTGGGGTCTGCGCACGCTATACACTCTGCAGGCACCTGGATGCTGATGTGCATCAGTGCTAGGCACTTATACCACCAGCCCCAAAGATCTTGGTTACCATGGGGTCCTGCTATCTCCTGCACCAAGATCAAACAGTGAACTCTATGGAGAAGTTTGAGTCTCAAAAGATACTTGATGATTTTAAATTACTAAAGCTGACAGAAAAACAATGGAAGTAGTTAAATATGGTGATAGAAATGTGACATACTAGACTAGAACACTACTGGTATGCAAATTGGTGTTCAGGGCCATGATGAGGAAGTCCTGCACTGAGACAGTGGGGCAAAAGGAATTGAGAATGTTGGGGCAGGCACCACTTTATGCCTCGATGCACAGATGACGCTGTGCACTGGTGCACTTACACTGATGCCACTGGCCCCAAGCGTTCTGGTTCCCCTATGGTCCTGTCACCTCCAGCACTAAGACCAAAGTGTGGGACTCTATGAGGAAGATTGATTCTTGGAGGATTGTAATTTACTGTGTGCTCTCTAGTGGTATAGGACACAAAGATGGGAGCACAGATAGCTGAGCTACTTGTCTAGCTGACAGAGATTTCTCTTCTAGCTGACAGCTAGAGCTCCTGCCATTGGGACACAAAGTACCTGTTTCTAATCCCATCTGTGCTTGTTCTTTGTTATGTCTAAATTTATTTATTTGGTTGATAACCAGGTAGGTACTCTGTACTCAGGGACCATTTTCAGGTACAACCCAGACCACGTAGATAGCACATATAGTACAAGGCAAGAGAAAAATACATAAGCAAAACACAGCAGACAGTGCATGAGAGTTACTGATACAATTGTTTGGCACTCTCTCATACTCATGAAGTAATGGGGAGACTGGACACAGATTAAAATAAGGGATAGACCTTGAACTCTGTTCATCTACTATTCCTCAAATTTCTTGTTACATATATACTATACATACAGCTTTAGGGAGTAAAGAAGACCCTCAGACTCTTCAGAATGCATAAGGAAGAGAGGACAAAGGAACACACAATGTCACTGACAGGTGGAAGACTGAAGGGAAATGTCAGGATGAATTACTTCACAGAACAAGGGCTAGACAACTGGAATAGACTTCCAGAGAAGGTCAGTATCAACGGATTCAGCAACTGTTCCAATATTTAGTGTGCTGGTACACAGGCTGGTCAGATATAATGGGATAAGGGAGAGGGTATTATCTTGTTGACTTCATCTCGGGGACCTGAAGATCAGAGAGCAGATTTTCAAAGCCAGAATTGCCACAAGCTCAGGGGCGCCATAGAGAGATGGCGCACCAGGCTTACAGCAACCTAATGGGACTTTATATCCTTTGTCTCCATGTGACACCCCATAGGCCATCTTTTGTGGTCTAGTGTGTGTTACTGTTTGGGACCCCTGACACGGAGCTTGTACCTGAGATGTGGCACAAGCTGCCATAAAGCAGGTAAACTGTTGCAAAGCGCATTCCAAGATCGTAAAAGTGGGAGCAGCTGCAGCAATCGGTAATGCTGCAGCTGGTTTGAAGCGCGCTTTATGCAAGCCCTGCTCCAGCCTTTTAAAATCCAGCACCCTGACTCTAGATTGACGTGAGATGTGTTGAAGGTGTTCACTCAACAGTGCTGGTCAATCGTCAGAACACAACTAGTACTGCACACTGTGTTGTTACTTCACATTGGGGTAGGGAAAAAATTCAGAGAGAGGTCTACAGTATGAATGAATAAGCTCATGTCCTCACTTCAGAAGGGCAGCCTCTGTAGGGAAAGGGGCAATAGGCATGAACTACTCTAACACACACCACTGTAGCTGTTATAAGAATGGCAATCAAGAATCAGAACCTACCCTCTTGGATGAAATTTTCATGGTTTTCACTGGCACTGGAGACTGAAACAGAAACATACACAAAGAATTTAGTTACATCTATTTTCAAAAAGTTTTCTGAGGTTTTCACATTGTACTAACAAGAAAATATATAACAATAAATCTGCTGCCAATTTGATCATTTAGCAATTAAAGGATGCCAAAACAACTGTTTAGCTATAGCGTGCTTTTCAAAATGAAGCCCAGGACTTTTAGTAGACTTTAAGCTCTGCTGAGCTATGTGTCTTTACTTTAAAATTCTTAGGTCGAATGTTTAGTCACATTTGAAAAGATAAACAAAGTCTGTCTCTACTTAAAAAATCACACCATGTTCCAACTGGGAAATGGTGCCATATGTGATGACCTCATGGGGAGGTAACATAGCCTAGTGGTTGAGCACTGAGCTGTGAACCTGCAGAACCAGCAGACCTGGGTTTGAATCTCATGAACTCCTGTGTGGTCTGAGCACATATCTGAACCGTCCCATAATTAATTCTCTCACAGGCTGCACCTGGAAGTGAGCTACCAGCCTATACAGCTCGGTGTGCTTTTCCAGAAAGAAAAAATATGAATAAATAAGTTGAAACAAGATGGCTCCCAATGTATTACTATGGTCTTGTGACACAGTGTTTGTACACGTTATCATTTGCTTTGTTTATCAATCTTTTTGTATTTATCACGATGGGCCAAAGCCTTCTCTTGAAAACCAAGCCACTCTGAATGCAAGTGGTTCAGTTTTTGCAAGACCCAAACTGAACGCAGCTGGCTCAGTTCTGATCTCACACTCCCCAGCTTCCCTGTCATGTGACAGGCTTAGGAGGCAGGGAAGAGATCAAAGGGTGCCAAAGCAGTGTGGCCTCAGTTATATACTGAGTTTGTACATGTGGACAGACTCGGTATATAGCAGATAACTGGATAGAAACATTGAAACATAGACTTTGTGGCAGATAGGACGCTTGGCCCACCTAGTCTGCCCATTTCCCTACTTAGAGGATAAGCTGCAAATCCTATTTAACCAACAGCCTATTTCTTCCTACCCCAACAAAAATTGCCTAATGTTTGTCCCATGCATTCTTGAATTCTCCCACAGTTTAGACCGCACAACCTCCTCAGGAAGGCTGTTCCATGCATCCACCACCCTCTCTGTGAAAAATACTTCCTCACATTGCCCAGAGCCATCCCCTCTATCTTCAAATTGTGTCCCTTGTTCTTGTACATCTCTTTTCTGAAAGATGTTACCCTCTTGGACTTTGTTGATTCCACTGAGGTACTTAAACATTTCTATCATATTTCCCCTCTCCCTCCTTTCCTCAAGGGTATCGTATTAAGCTCCTTTAGTCTCTCCTCGTGTGGCTTCTCTTGCAGACCCTGCACCATTTTAGTTGCCCTCCTCTGAACTGCCTCCATCCTGTCTATGTCCTTGCAGAGATGGGGTCTCCAGAACTGGTCACAGTACTCCAGATGGGGTCTCACCAACTGTCTGTACAGGGGATAACAACTTCCTGTTTTCTGCTTGTGATGCCTCTTCCTATACATCCCAGTATCCCCCAGCCCTCCCTACTGCCTTCTCACATTGTTTGCCAACCTTAAGGTCATCTGATAGATTACCCCAGTCCCTTTCCATTTTGTTGTTGTTACTACCTCCCCCATTGTGTAATCTTCCCTGGGTTTTGCTTCCCAGGTGCATTATTTTGCACTTCTTTGCATTGAATCAAGCTGCCATACTTCTGACCATTCCTCCAACCTTGCCAAGTCCCTTCTCATCCTTTCCACGCCTCCTAGTGTATTAACCCTGTTGCAGATCTTTGTGTCATCTGCAAGAGGCATACTTTTCCTTCCAGTCCCTCTGCAATGTCCCTTATAAAGACATTGAAAAGGACTGGACCCAGTACTGAACCCTGCGGTACCCCACTAGCAACCCTCTTTCTTCAGAGTGGACTCCATTTACAATTACCTTCTGTGTCCTGTTATCCAGCCAATGTTTTACCCAGGCTACCTCCCTGGGACCCACTCCCAGGCTGGTTAATTTGACTATTAATCTTTTCTGTAGGACTGTGTCAAATGCCTTGCTAAAAGTCTCGTAGGCCATGTCCACAGCCCTTCCCTGGTCTACTACTTTTGTCACCAGTCAAAGAAATCAATTAGATTCATCTGATATGACCTTCCCGTTGTGAACCCATGCTGCCTTAGGTCCTGTGCCCCACTGGCCTCTAAGTACTCAACAATTATTTCCTTCAGAAGTGATTCCATCACTTTCCCTACCACAGAGGTCAAACTGACAGGTCTGTAGTTTCCTGCCTCTGTCTTGGTCCCACTTTGTGAAGGGGAGTCACACCTGCCTTCCTCCAGTCCTCAGGTACCACACCATCCTCCCACGATTTGTTAAAAGGGTGGTCAGTGGTGTCACTAGTTCTCTGCTTAATTCTTTTAGAATTCTGGGGTGAATTCCATCTGGCCCCATTGCTTTGTCCACCTTCAGTTTTAGGAGTTGTTTCAGAACCCTTTCTTCTATGAAAGGACTGGGATCAACCCCCTATCCAGAGTGCTTCTGTTAATTGGATTAGGCACCTACCCCACCTCCTCTTTTGTGAATACTGAACAGAAGTATTCATTCAGTATCCCTTTTCACTGTCCCTCTCTGCCCACCCACCGTCCATTCTATTCAGCCTCACTATCCCTCCCTTTGTCTTTCTCGCTCCCTGATACACCTATAAAAGGTTTTATCCCTTCTTAGCGAGTTGGCTATCTTTTCCTTAGTTTGGGCCTTTGCTATTCTGACTACCCTCCCTGCTTCCTTCTGCCTTATCTGTTACAGTTCTCTGTCCTGCTCCTTCTGTGTTTCCTTATACTTCCTAAATGCTATCTTTTCTCTCTAAACTTCACCGCCTCCTCTTTTGAGAACCACAGTGGCTTTTCTTTCATTTTGATTTGTTTATTTGCTTCACACAAAGGCTTGTTGCCTCTGTGATGGCAGTTTGATATTTCCCCATTGTTGCTCCACCCCTCCTTCTAGCCTGTTTGCTAGTGCTTTTCTAAGGCACTCTCCCATCTTGCCAAAGTCAGCCCTCCTGAAGTCCAGAACCCTCACTTTTGCATAGCTTGACTCTGTAGCTGAGTTTATCGTGAACCACACTGTTTTGTGGTCACTTGTTCCCAAATGGCTATCCACTTCTAGATCTGTGATCCTCTCACTGTCCCCATTTGAGAGTACGAGGGTCTAAGATTGCTCCCTCATGAGTAGGTTCCAAAACTAGCTGTCTGAGGCATGCCACCTGAAGGGCATCGAGAATGGCCCTGCTTTTGGATGTGGCTGCAGCAAAGGTGCTCCAGTTAACATCTGGCATATTAAGGTCCCCATCAACAGTATCTCCCTTTCTCTGCCATCCTAAGTATGACATGGGGGTCCGTATACAACCCGTGTGGATTGTGGTGCCATTTCCAATCTAAAAGTGACCCACAGTGCCTCTTCTCCTCCCTGTTTACTCTTTTCTTCAGTTGCTTTTATCCCTTCCCTTACATGAAGAGCTACTCCGCCCCTCTTCTCCCCTCCCTGTCTCTCCTGTAGGTTGTGTACCCTGGTATGTTAACATCCAAGTCATGGTTCTCTGTGTACCATGTTTCTGTGACTGCTACAATATCCAGGCATCCCTCTTCCATCAAGGCCACCAGTTCAGGGAGCTTGTTGCCCAGACTTTGGGCATTGGTACTCATTACCCTCCATTTCTTGATGGCCTTACCCTTTGCCCCATCCCTGTCCTTATGGCGTTTGTCACTTTCTCCATTTATCCCTGCGCTTCTCCCTAGCCACATCTCTATGTTGGTGTCAACCTCACTTAGCACCCTGATTTTTTGGGGGCTGGGATTTCCTGCTCCTTTCCAGTGCCTCCCCTTGGCTAGTTTTAAATGCTTGCCAATGAAGCATTTAAACCTATCACCTAGGATCCTATTTCCCTCCTGGACAGATGCAGACCATTATTCCAGTATAGGCCTGCATCCCTCCAGGTGGACCCCAGTCCCCAATGAAGCCAAATCCCTGAGCTCTGCACCAGTTTTCAACCACTGATTGAATCCCATGTTGTGAAGCACCTTAGCCTCACCCGTGCCATAGATGGGCAGCACCTCCGAGAAGGTTACCGTCGTGCTGTTTGTCTAAGGCCACTCCCCATCTCCACAAATGCTTCTTACACTGCTCTGATCCTTTCTTAGCCAGGTCATTTGTTCCTAGGTGGACAATGACATCCAGCTCCCTCCCTGTGCAGCTGCTCCTGCGATCTTGAGGTTGCTCCCTGTCTCTCAAGCCATGGTGCCAAGCAGGCACCTTACCTCCCTCTCCCTTCCTCCCCCAGTTCTACCTTCCTAACAATGGAGTCCCCACCAGGAGTTGTTTCCTTCCCTGTGGGGTCCCATGCCACACTCCTGTGGGTCTCCTTTGTGGAGGTTCCCAGCATCCTCCTTGGTCTCCACTGTGGGTGCCTCCATGAGAGGAACCACACTTTTCCAGAATGGCATAGAAATTGTGGAGAGGTACAACTGGAGGATGCACCTCTGTTCTACCACCCTCACCCTCCCTGGGCCCACTGTGGTCCAACCGCTTCTCTTTCTTGGCAACCTCTGAGGCAGCGGCAGTGACCCTGGTGGTTCCTGGGTGGGAGAGGAGGTCCCACAAATCCTGGCCAACTCAGCCTGGAGATGAACAACCTCCTCTCAGCCCAGAGAGGTGCCTGCAGATGGGATAACACCACATCCTCAGAACTTCTCCCGGAAGACTGCTGCTCACAGCCACTGCACTGCACCACTCCCATCATATCTTATTTCTGGCCCCTAATTGTTGTTTGGAATACCTCTTTCCTCTGTTTGTTTATTTCTTTTTTTCCTCTCCCTGCTTACGTACTGCCTCTGTGCCCTTTTAGCTCCTGATCTTCCTGTTCTAAGACAAGAAGTTCCTGCATTTCTTAGTAGTCTCCTTACTTTCTCAGAGTCAGACCTTCAGCAGCTGGGGAGTTGGGGTGAGAGCTACTCTTGCCCTTTTAGGATGGTCAGTCTTTGGTGGCTCTGTGATCACTCACTTCCTGCTCCCAAACAGGAACTTCCTGTTGTCAGTCAAATCCTGTGCCTATAAAAGTAGAACTGCCGGGGGTGGGGAGGAGGGCAATATAGTCCCAGTAGAGAAGTTTAGTTATACAGCAGCTCCTTCCTCCTGGTGCTCTGCTTGTTCTCTGGCAGAAGCTATCTAGGGCAGTGTTTAAATCTGGTTTTAACCTGGCTCCTTCTAGCTAAGCCACTCCCCTACTTTTGCAAATCTTTCTACACTTTGTTAATTTCACAGATAATTCCCTTCAGCCACATGTGACAAGCACCTAAATAACTACACAGATAACAGATACACAGATAACAATTCACTTCAACTAACTCTGACAAACACACTAACTTTTTTTTTTTTACCCTAAATTGAAGGTCCCAGTACAAGAGTTCTAGTTCTTTGTCCCAGTAGAAGTTTAGTTATACCAGCAGCTCCTTCCTCCTGGTGCTCTGCTCAGCCGCCATTCTGCTAGAGAATGCAGGAGGGAGGAACTGGAATCTTTGGCAGCCACAATGGCCAGTATGCAGCCTTTTTGGGGAGGGCCGCAGTTGCCCAAGCTCAGTGGCCACAGAAGATGCCCCCCACGACCCCGGTCCTCCATCTCATTTTTGGCCACCAGGTTGTCCAAGCCTGGTGACCACACAGACATAGACACCTTTCAGTCTTTTTCACTGCAACAAGGGACATGAGCACTCAAAATGTGGGACAATGAGGGACACAACCTCAGAATGAAGGACACATCCTCAAACATAGAGAGACAAGTGCAAAACACTGTGGAAACAAGTGTCTTCAGTTGTACAAAGTTTATTTTTGATTTTGTATCTTAGAATATCAAACATTTCTGCTTTAAAGTCTGAATTTTCAGCACATTCTCTGTATGGGCAGCACCTTTTCTCTGAGGGACGGATAAGGGTCAGAGCCATTTTAGGGGCAAAAGAGGGACTTCTCTTGTAATCAGGGACAGTCAAGAGGTATGCACACAGACATACCTCTCAACCTTCTTGTCACTGAAATGAGAGACACAGATAATCAGAATGAGGGGCACTGACCCTCACAATGAAGGACATATCCTCAAGCATGGAAATAACAATCTCAGAAAACTGTAGAAACCATTGGGTTTACTTGTTTTATTTTTGATTTGTCATCTTACAATACTATGAATTTCTGCTTTAAAGTCTTAATTTATAGTATATTTTCTGTGTGGGCTGCACCTTTTCAGTTGTTCCTGCCATCAAGAGCACACCATCACACCATGGGAGTACAGCACTTCAGCTTGCCTCCTGCCTCTTATTTTACTGTCACTATAATTGTTTCTTTATTTGCAGTGCCACCTGTCTTTATTTATTTTACAGCGATGCAAAGTCTGATAATAAAGGGCCAAGTCACTGAAGAAAGTCCGACAGCTGCCCATTATGTGTTGGTGACCTTGTGGAAAACCGATGGCTGTGCTGGACCGGCATCAGTTTTGTGCGCCCGTGTCTTGACTGGAGCATGACATGAATGCATGTGATGCCTGCTTCTCAGTGGACCACCATACCCTGAGAACGGCACACTGAGGTGGGGTCACCCAATCCCCACTTTCAGGGGTAGGTCTTGCATGCTTGGGTCCAAGACCAGGTCTCTAGACCTTTACCCTAGACTCTTCCTCGAACCTCTGGTTCCATGGAATACGGAGTTCTCCTCAACCTCACTGTGCTGACACATTGGGAAACACTGCTGGATGGATCTGATGTATGAAGTCAACTCTTCTGGACAGTTGACTGTGAACCTCCACAGTCTCTCTGCCCTAATCAGCAAACGTCCCTGGTGGCAATGCCGCAGCTATATGGTTGGTCTACACTGGTGCACACCTCAACATTGTTCATTTGTTTGTTTATTTTTATACTGAGTAACCAGTGAGCAAAATAATGCCCATTTTCACTGATGTCCAGTTCATTGTCTTCTGGCATAGCCCCTACTGTTGTCATTATTCACACTGATGACAGAGCAGGTGGCACCTGGGACAAAGTTGGGCCTCTTCTTAATGCTGTTTGCAGTGTCAAGAGGGACTGGCACTGAGGCTGTTGTCTGTACTGTTGTCAGTTCATATGTCGCCACCCTCCATGATGTTGCTAGCCAAATTGGAGAGGGTGGCAGCTCAGGACATGATGACAGAAGTTGCTGCAGCAGTGGTGCCAATCCTGGGTCTGGCTCCAAGTGAGTTGCTGATGACAATGCGATCTCGGAGGTCATCCCTGAATCTGGTATAACCTGCCACACCAAAGGCGGTGATGGCTCCAAGTGAGACATTGAAGTTGGCACCAAGTAAGGTGTCGAGGGTGGGGCTGGCCATGTTGATAGTGAGAACTCTGTCTCTGAGGCTGTCACCAATCCTGAGCCAGGTACGGAGGTGGAGTCAACTAAGGGCCAGATGACAGCCTTCAGATGGAGTTCTCCCAGAGCAGTTGGACATCATCATAACCAGTGAGGACCAAAGTCACACTTTGGGACCTGTCTGCTCCACTCTCCTCACCTGGGGGTCCCGCATTGGCACCACTTGGGTCATCCTCAGATGTAGAAGGATGCTCTGTGTGAATATGCTAGGCCCTCCCTCAGGCAAGACCTCGATGCAGTTCAACAGCCCAGGTCAAGGCCCTCAAGACCAGGTGTCTCAACCCCTCTAGTAGAGCCTTGGCTTTCTAGAGAGGATGCCCTCATTCATCGGCACTGAGGCCATTAACATGGGACCAACTCTGTCTTTCATTTGTGTTTTAGAGAACTGGTGCAGTGAGTCTGACCCAGCCCAGTACAAGCCCTTCTTCACAAAACCAACAATACTGGGTTGGTGGCCTTGTCTCCATCTATGTCCTCCTCAGAGGACAGTGAAACAGCTGTCCATCTTCTTTAAGCTGCTAAGTACACTTTATACCAATGATTCTTGGTGGAAATGCTCCAGGTGCTAGACCTGCATACTGTTACTAGTCATGATCCGGCGGCCGGCAGCCTGCCATTGGACTTTTTGGAGTTCCCAGTCTCGACCCTTCTGTTATTCCTGCATGGCCTAGAGCCTTTGAGGAGGCATCCAGGGACCTTATCACACTGCATCGCACATCCACTGGGTCTGCTTTTGATATAACACACCCCCTTTTTGGGTCTTGAAGTACTGCAGATCCCATTGGGGCCAAGGGGCATCATGTGTGACCAACCTCCTGAGGCAGATTCTGCTCAGACTGACACTCTTGAAAGGAAGGCTTTTCCTCAGCATGCACTCTAATGACTGTAACCCCCTACAAATGGGGGTTCCTGAAAAGTCTTCCTTGAGCTTGCCTAAATGCTCACTGCCAGGCTGGTGTTCTGCATTTTAGCAGTTTAAATGTGATTACCAGAGAGTGCCTGTATAGCTTCTGTATGCTGTCTCTTTAAGAGCTGCCTGGATTGCAGTCAAAAGTAATCTGAGAGGAGCTCTGTTGAAAGATGTAACTATTTGCTGAAAATCATTTACGGTGATAATGATAATGTAGTTTGTCTAACCTGCCTTCTTTGCAGCAAGGACTGTTTTGTTTATCTCACTATCTTGGTCCTAGACTGCCGAATTGGACCAATCATTACTGGTGGGACCTAAAATGGAGCCAGACTACAGGAGCTTCCTGAGTCAAAATCGTAGGAATTGTAGTTTTGGGCTTTTGCACTTGAAGGGGAGCCTTTGTTGTGACTGACAGAAGGATCAGCCAACCGAACCTTTTGGATCGTGGGGACTTTCCCAAGGCAGCTGCAGCTAGTTTCAGTTTTGAGCTGAGAAGTGAAGAAGTAATAGCTCAAGTGATTTTGAACAGCAGTTCTATGTAGTTTGTATGGGAGAACTGTGAAAGAGCTGAGTTTTGGCCTGCCTGTCTGCCTGCTGTCCCTGAGAGGAAAATAGAATGTATTCAGGCTGAATCCGAGTTGTGAGGACTATTTAAGCCACTGGACTGTGACCAGGCTTTAACCTGAAGATAACCAAAGATTTGCTGAATGTGATCGGCCTGTCAGGATTTCCAGCTGCTTTTGAATCCCTGGTTTGTGCACAGACTTTCGATCGTGGACCGGAGAGCAGTTTGCCTGGTACAGTAGAATCCTTTACATGTAAATGTGTTGTGTATTGAAAGTGGGTCGTGATTTGGTTCCCACTGTGTGAACTGTGTTCTGCTTGCTGGAAGCTATATCCAGCCTAATCGGACTGAATCCGTGTTCATCTCCATTCGGCCTGGGCCATGCCATGTGACTCTGCCAGACTACCCCACTGCACAGAGAAAGCCACCGACGAGAGACCTGCTTGAGGGATTAGCCCCTGCTCCACGCTTTGAACAGGAACGACACCTCAGCGAGATGTGTGGGCCCTGCTTCTCCTGGCACTCCAGATTAACCACCTGCTGTCTCGATTTTTGTCCAGCCTGTGTCCAGTCTTGGGTATCGTGAGTAATCACCAAAGTAGCTCCCTGCAACAACAGCCTAATCTAAAAGTGTGTCATCTGATTGTCTTGTAGTTTTCTTTTTCACGAACTGAGCCCTCTGGCTCCGGATTACAAATAGTGTGTGTTGCACATGTTGTTTTCTTCCATCACAGGGTCCCAACCAGCTTCAGCATTCCTGGCTAGCCCACGTTCTCCATCTGGGTACCCAGAGTGTGTGACTGTTTATGGACCCTGAAGTGCATGCATAACTGTTTGATTGATAGAGCTTTTAAGCAAATTAACCTGATTACGCCCTCCCTTGTTCAAGGCCCTTAAATAAATCAGATCTAACTCTTTGTATTTACCTGACTGTGGTTCCAGTTTGTGCAAGAGTACTATACTGCTGTTATTTGCTGTGTATAACCTTGTTTTAAGAGGGGTCCCCAGGGCCAGGCCAGAGGAAAGCCCTGGTGGTAAGTGCAAACAGTGTGGTACTTGTGTGGTGTGTCAGGGGTATTGTGAAAGTGATTATTGTGTATTGTTCCAGCCACTAGTAAGGAAAGATGGAGGTTAGAATGTCCCAGAGTGCTGTGCCCAGGTTAGCTTGACCACTACCAACCCTGACCTCTGGGTGGAGGCACCTGTTTCAGAACTCAGGCCCTTACCTGCTACTAGCTAAGCAGGCAGGGTTAGTAGCCCTTGGGATAGCACCACCTAGGGGTTACATGTACATTTCTGCACTCCAAGTGCATATGGTGACTTATAACTATTGCCTATGTTTGTAGTTAAGCACACTCATAACTATACTGCTTTAGAGCAAGACAGTCAGGCACTCCATTGACTTTCTGCCTGGGGCCAGGAGGTAGCGTGGCACCAGTCAAGGGCATCTTCCAATACCAACTAGATAGTCTCCAGATTGGCAGGAACTGCAGTCTGCATCAAGAGGCGGCATGGCTTCACCTCTCTGAACCGGCACCTTTGGCCTGACATAAAGTGCTTATCTCGCACTTCCAGGGGCTCATTTCTTTTCCTCTGGGATGAGCTGTCTGAGAACTCTCCTGCTCCTGTGCCACAGGAGTTCCCACCTCTGCCTGACCAGTCTCCAGTCTCACCAGACTTGTATGGAGCCCTGCCATCTGGTGTTCATGAGGGGACAAATGAGGGATGGAGCAATGTTAAGGAGTAAAATGAGGGATGTCCCTTGTAATCAGGGACAGTTGAGAGGTATGCACACAGATCCCCCCTTTTCCCTTTTTGCCCACAAGGTTGCAGACACAGTGGCCACACATATGCCCCCAATCTATTTTGAAAACTGGGCTGCCTCTGGCCCGGTGGCCAATAAAACAAACACCCTCCCCTCACCCACCATCTTAGCACCCATGCCACCCACCTCCCAATCCAAATTAAATCCTGTAAAAAAAACAGTCTAACACTGTCCTTGTCCCCTCCCACTAACCTGTAAAAGAAAATGGTCCATCGACGCATCTCACACCCCTCACCCACCCCACCCCTCAGCACCCAGCTATCACTCACCTCCCCAGTCACCCACTTACCTTGATAAGGTCCCTAGTAATTCTTTCTTATTGCAGCACATGACCTCTCCAAACCGTGTCCAGCTCTGCACTGAGAAAAAACCTAAGTCTAAAATGATTTTCACACTTTGATTTTTTTCAGTTAATTTTAACTTACACTTATCTATGGTTTTTAAAGATTTTACCCCAAATTTTCAAAATAGGTTTTTTCTGTTATCCATGTCATGAACTAGACAGGTGTAATTTTTCAAATCCCACCGGAAATGCTGTTTTGCTGTCATTCTGCAAAATTACATTTCCAGTGGGATTCAAAAAACACCTGTCTAGTTCATGAGGTGGGTCAAAAAGCCCAAATTGAAAGTTTGGGGTCAGAATATCAAGAAACCATGAAATTATAGGTTAGTTTCCCTTAGCACGCTTTTCAACTTCAACCTCATAGTTGTTGTTTTTAAGCTTTTGACCCCACATTTTCACCGTGGCCTTTTCTTACCCCACCTCATGAACTAGATGGATGTCATTTTTCAAATCCCACCCAGAAATGCCATTTACGCCATCGTTATGCAAAATGATGTTTCTGCTGGGATTTGAACACCACACAAAGCCCATGTTGACAATTTAGGGTCAAAACATAAACTGGTCAGAAATGAACAGCAGGATGCAGTGGGCTCAATTTTGAAGGGCCCTAGAGGCGACACAAGTTGTGTCACTCTAGGACTGTGATGAACTCCGGTGCATCAGGGACCCTCTCCCAATTTTATAAAGGGTGTCCCTGCACCAAAAACTCAGGAGTTGCCACAGCCACAGGCTAGCACCAAACATTTGTCACACCTGTGGCAGTGCCACAGGATCCAGCTCCCCACCCGGTGCAACACTAGAGGACTGTGAGGGTTGGGGAGGAATCTGCATTCCAGAAGAGGTCTGGGGCAGAAAGGGCATGGGGATCCTTGGGGGCATCGGGATACAGCGGGCATGTCAGGGAGTGACAATGTCTTGTGGATCTGGGTGAGAGGATGTGGTTCCTGCTATTTTGGCAGCTCAATTCTTGGTAATATGGCCGGATGCACAGCTTCAAGAGAGCCACTGTTAGTCGGCACTCTAGCCTCTCTCCATTTATCTGTTTAACTCTATGGTTATAACCATCAATTGCACACTACAACATCGAAACAGAAAATGTTCCTTTAGTGCCCTCTAGCAGCAGTCTTCCAGTGCAAGAACTATTTAGCTAAAGGAACACATCTGTAAGCATTTTTAAAATGTTGTTATTCATTTCTTAACACTGTGACACAAAACTCATTTGATCAGTGCAGTAAGACACTCCAGGGTTGGATTTATGCTGAGATCACTGCACTTCCAAGGCTGTAAGGCCCTTCACCTGTGGCATCAGGCCTCAGCACCCCCTGGGAGTACAGTAATTTCAGCATAAATCCCACTTTGCTATATCTTATTGCTTACATACATACATACTACCCTACATACAGTATTTATGTATATATTGAATACAACCTCTATGTTGTGCCTCATATTGATAGCACATAAAATCATGTCGGGACCAGAACACCATGACCTCCTCCCACACAAACAGAATGATGTAGTCATACAGTTGGCAGCAGATGACTTTGGCACACATCCCCTGTTGTGAAAGCAGTTACAGATGGTTACCGTCATGCTGACGACTGCAAAATACATCTTTGTTTTCCAAAACATAAAGTAATATAATTTACTGCACTGAGCTCTTGTTTATCGACCTTCCATTTTTGATGACAGAAAAGCAAAGGAGAGAGTGTTTGTTGAGAGCATTTATCTATGTGCAGTAGCCGAGCTGAGACGCTGCTCATGACCCAGGTTTGGAAATAAGCCCACAGAACTGGGATCCATTCAGGAAAAGCAGCAAGCATCACAGAGGATACTTGCCTCTTCTGGGACGGAAGGTCATAAGATTCTGCTGCAACACCAGAGTGACAACAGGTGGTGATGAGTTGGAGCTGTGAATGGGAGGGGCCACACTGACTGGCTCCAGAGCAATGCATGAGTACCACTAGGCCCTTGCCTTTGACATCCCATGAGGGTAGGGGTTACAGAAAGAGGAAACATCCAGGACCAAAACATAATGACGTCAGCATTCTCAAGCCCTGCTGATGCTGACCGCCCAAAACCTCCCAACACTGAGTTCTCCTGTGAGACAGATGAGGAGCTCCCAAACTGGCCTTACCAGAAGGGGTTAAGAGCACCTTACCTGGCACAGTTGTGCCTAAATAATATGAACCTTACCTTCCCGGAGTTTCTCGGTGAAATCATTTTTAGACGAAGGTTTTTGGGAGGGAAGGATTGTATTACAACTCACGCAGCTGAGCCATCGATCCTTCACTTCCCTGTCCTGAGAGCACCCCAATGCTAGCACATTATGGGATGCCATTATATGGAGAGTGCAACGGTGAGCTCCATAGACTACTATGGGGCCTGGATTTAAAGTTTCTATTATACTTCAGGGTTCTGATTTGGATAAATCAGGGCCACTGCATAACTAACAAGACCCTTGTTGGTTGAGCAGGCCTTGATTTATCAATTGAAACTCAGTATTAAAAAAACTGCTGTACTTAAATCTGATCTCTCTTGTAGTCTAAGGAGTATACCCCCGGCTCTTCACATAATGACATCACATAAAGTGCTAGCTGGGCGGTGCTCAGGTCAGGGAACAGGAAGGATCGCAGCTCAGCTCCACGCGAGCCAAAATATGATCCCTTCCAACCCCAAAAAACTTGCATCTAAAATGATCATTTATCTATCTAGGAACCTAGGGGTGGTATGGTTCACATTAAGTTTGTGGGGATTTCAGAAAAGGCAGGAAAGGTGCTCTTTATAACGCCTGGGAAGAAGAGGTCAGTAAGCAACGGTGATATCACGGGATGGGGCTGTGATGAGGGTTAACTGAGGGAAAGTAGGTACAAAGGCATGGGGATAAAAAAAAAAAAGGAAAAATTTTTATCCATAACTCTGAGGGCAAAATAAGGGTGGGTTTTGAGAAGGAACTGTGCTATGATCTGTACAGAGAAACAGACTGGACATTAGACACATGCAGGAATCCCAGGTCAGTATCCCTAATACACACAGATTTACTATATATTCAAAGGGAGGGTAGCAGGAAGTGGGTTGGCCAGATTGAGCATTCATTACAATTATGTAGACAGCACTATTTCTTTTACCTCGCAGTCCATGATGTGTTAGAATAAACTTCAGTTTCTATTTCCTATATTTAGTTTCCTTACAACTACCATACACATGAGCAATAAAAACAGCATCACGGACCCCTAGACTGCACTGTTTGCTTGTCCGTAGCTGGCATCACAGTCTTCTACTTGTGACATCACACCTCTTATTGTGTAAAGGGTTGTGATATGTACCAGAACTGTGATGTCAGGTGAAGTTAAACAGACACAACAAATAAATCCAGTGGACAGTGTCTTCTTTTTTTTCATGATAATATGCTAGTTGTGGAAAAGGGTAATATTATATACAGAGATTGTGTGAACTACAAGCTGAAATGTGTTTAAAATGATATTTTTCAAGGTTTTCCTGCGTGACATCAGGAGCTCGGTAATCCTTTCTTGTTTTAACGTCTCAAGTGCTGCCATTCCAAGTTAGGGAATCTTGGGACACACTGAATGGATGGTTCATAGAAACTGTCAGCAGAAAAGGCCTTGACCCACCCAGTCTGCCCAGATGTTCCGGCCTACTGTCTCCATGAACCTAACTTGTCTCCAGCAGTCCTCACCCTCCTGCCTATTTACTAATATTCACCTATGTCTATCCCACACATGCGAAGCCCCCTGCCCCATTCTCTTTGCCTCCACCACTTCTGCTGGCAGTCTGTTCCAGGTGTCTACTACCCTTTCAGAGAAGTAATACTCCTCATATCCCATCTTACACTCCCCTTCACCCAGCTTCATTGCATGCCCTATGGTTCCGGTGCTCTTTCTCATTTGAAGAGTCTCCCTCCTGCATCCTGTTCACCCCTGTGAGGTACTTGTAACCTCTGTCATGTCCCTCTCACTCTCCTCTCTTCCAAGATGTACATGTTGAGATCCTCAGTCTCTTTCGTAGGCTTCACCTGCAACTCCTGTCTCATTTAGTTTCATTCCTTTCTGAGGTTCAGCCTCTAAAACTGGACACAATACACCAGGTGGGGTCTCACCAATGAGCAATACAATGGCAACATCCCACACTCCTACTGCTGGAGATACCTCTCTCTGTGCACCACAGTATCCCACTAGCCCTTCCCACTGCTCTGTCACACTGCCCTGCCACTTTGAAGTTGTCAGTTATTATAACCCCAAGGTCTCTTTCCAGTTTAGTGAACGTCAGTACCTCCTCCACATCCTATACCCTCTCCTGTGTTCCTGTGCCCTATGTGCATGATGTTGTACTTTTCACACTGCACCCCAACTGCCATGCTCTAGATCAGTCCCGAATTTCCCAAGATCCATGTGCATTCTTTCTACACCCTCCTGAGAGTCCTCCGTTACAGATTTTGGCATAATCTGCAGAAAGGCATGCCTTCCTCCCAGTTCTTCTGCAATGTCACTTATGAAGACATTGAAGAGGACTGGACCCAATACTGAGCCCTGTGGCACCCGCTGGTCACTCTCCCATCATTAGAGTGAGTGCCATTAACTACCACCCTCTGTCGCCTATCCATTAACAAGTTTCTAACCCAGTTTACCACTTTGGATCCCACCCAAGGCCGCTCAATTTCTTTATCATTTTTCTGTTCAGCAGTGTCAAAGGCATTGCTAAAGTCCAGATGGGTTATGTCCACTGCCCTCCCTGATCTATTTCCCTGGTCACTGAGTCAAAGAAATCAAATTTGTCTGGCATGAACACTTCCCTTGTGAATCCATGCTATCCATACTGCCGTGGTCTTGCAGACCATTGGATTCAAGATACTCTACCAACTTTTCCTTAAGTAAGGTTTCATTAATTTCCCACCACTGAAGTGAGACTGACCATCTTATAGTTGCTAGTCGAGGGACCTCATTTGCTCTTCTCCAGTCCTCTGGAACCATGCCTGTTTCAATGAACTGTTGAATAAGGTCATCAGTGGGGCAGCTAGCACCTCTCTGTGTTCCTTTAGTACCCTTGGGTGCATGCTGTCCAGTCCCATAGCCTTCTCCACCATCAGAGCTGCAAGTCCCTTTAGGATTCTCCTTAAAAATGGACTTGTTCCACCTCGCCCTACTTATTCCTGCTACTCCCTAGTGGTCTGTCCCTTCCTCCTCCACTGTGAAGACTGAGCAGAAGTGTCTGTTAAGGATGGCATGATTCTTTTAGCCTCTTCTGCGTCATCTCTCGGCTGCCTCTTAATCTTCACTATCTTCCCTTGCTTTCCTCTTCTCACCTACAGTATGTGTGATATTGTATGTGAAGACAGTCTTATCCCATTAGCTACCCCTTTGGCCATCATTTCCTCTGTCTGTACCTTTGCTCCCTCACTGCCCTACCTGCTTCCTCTTTACCTGCGCATCCCCCTGTCCTCCCACTCTCTGTGTTTCCTTATACCTCCTGAATGCCACCCTTTTTCCTTCACCACCTTGGCCACTTCCCTAGAAAACCATAACAATCTCTTTTTCCTTCTGCTTTTACTCACCTCCTTCATGCAGAGGCTGGTTGCCTTACTTATGCCCTTCCTTGTTGTGTTTCCTTATACCTCCCATCTGCTCGTTAGTCTTAAGGTATTGGGACTAGCCGTTTCAAATGTAAATTGGTTTGCCAGCTACCTGGAAGGTAAGCAAACAGATCAAAATCAATGGAACCCTTTCCTTTTACCACCCCTCTTCTGAGGAGTTCCTCAGGGTTCCATCCTTTCTCCTTGTTGTTCTTATATATGTAAACAACTTGAGAAGGTATTGTTGATTCCAACATCCATCTATTCACAGACAATACCATCTTGTATACATCTAAGTCATCCTTGAACAAGTCTGCTCTGTGCTCAAGTCTGACTTCATCAAATTACAGCATAACACTCACGTCTAAATTACTACTCAATGCCAAAAACTAAGACCAATATTTTCTATCCACTCACTAGCTCCACTGCCAGTCCACCCACACCTATTATCACTCTCCTTGGGGACACGCTGAGGTCGTGGATAAATTCAAATATCTAGGCTTCATCCTCAACTCGCATTTATCTTTCTCCTCCCACACTGAATCACTAACTAAAAGCTAAAATTAGACTAGGCGTCTTCTTCTTCAGAAACAAAGATCTAGTCTCTTCGGACTTGAGAATTAGGCTAGTGCAGGCTACATTTATACCACTACTGGATTACACCGACATTATTTATAACAGCTCTCCTAATATAAACCTACACAAATTAGATACTTTATTCCACCGTGCCATCTGTTTCATTACCAGTGCCTCAGCCAGAACACAGCATTCTACACTGTATAAAAAGGCAAACTGGACATCCCTAGCAACCAGAAGACTCACCCATATCTATTTCTGGACATACAAAGCTTTGCTGAATAGGTTGTCACCATACGTTACCTCACTCCCACTGTCTACATAGTACCTATGGTCTCAGAAACTGTACCTACATCTCCTGGAAGTCTCCAAATTTCGATGCACGCTTTGGCATGGTGGCCCTGAGCTATGTTCTCCCTACCATCTGGAATAAACTCCAATCTACTCTTAAACTTCAGAATTTAATACCACTAAATGCATTCAAAAGATAATCTACGGCATTATCTTTGAATCCTGCCAGTCTTCTAAGCTTCTTCTTTAATTTGACCCTGATACCTTGCACTCCCTAGCTGGGGTCCTTTTGTGTTTCTGCACTCCCATCCATCTCTGCTCCCCTTCTGCCTCATTGTATTGCTTATTCTGTGTAATGTCTTACTTATTCCAGTGTTGCAATTTACAAGGGCTGTCTTGAATACCTTTTGAATATTTGGCGAATATTTGTTATTGGTGCGAAATATTTGGTATTAGATTATTAGGATAGCTGGAGGAGGGTATTTAAAAATAAAAAGAGCACTCCCTTCTGGCCAGCATTAAATAAATGTTTTATCCCTGGTAACTAGTGGTCCCACCCACCCTCTGGCTGATTGCCGGTCCAAAATAAAGAATCCCTCCACCCCTGCCCAGACTCTTAGCATTATCCCCAGCCCTTGTTCCCAAATGTATAAAATAAAAATATTCCCTAATTTCCCTGGTGTCTAGTGGACCCCCACCCTGTCAGGAAGTGCTTCCCACCTCCCCCCGCCCATGACCCCAAGCGGGCCACCGCACAGCCCTCCACTCACCTCCACGGCTGGCAGCCTGACTGAGTTTTCATTGAATGAGCACTCATTCACTGAAAACTCAGTCATGAGGGGAGGGTGGAGGCACTT
The DNA here is from genome assembly GCA_016271365.2 of Neoceratodus forsteri. Taxonomy (NCBI): domain Eukaryota; kingdom Metazoa; phylum Chordata; order Ceratodontiformes; family Ceratodontidae; genus Neoceratodus; species Neoceratodus forsteri. The sequence goes on from CM028138.1 coordinate 411,824,953, forward strand.
TCTGACAGGGTGGGGTCCACTAGACACCAGTGAAATTAGGGAATTTTTTTTTTTTTATATACATTTGGGACGGGGACTGGGGTATTATGTGGGTCTTGGAGAAGGGTATTCTTCATTTTGGACTGGGATTGCCCGGGAGGTGGGACCACTAGATACCAGGGCTAAAATATTTATTTAATGTTGGCCAGAAGGGTGGGAATTACTGCTTTTTCCCTACAGGTGATGGCCAATACCGAATACCAGCCAAATAGTGGACTATTCGGTATTCGGTTCCAAATATTCGGATAGCCCATTATTCATGGTATTGGAAAGTAATATTCGGTATTCACACAGCCCTACTATTTACCCTCTGACAGATGTATTCCTACCCTAATTTTGCTCGATGTATTTAGTGTATACTGTATTTTATATATTGCTATTGTGGTTTTGTTGCATATTTTGCTGTATATATTTGTATATTTCTAAGGGACATCCTTGCAAATGAACTTGCTCAATGGATTTTTATCCTTCACAATAAACTGAACTATTGTTCCCTACTGTGCCTCTACCCTTCTCTGGCAATCCCCCATGAGGCAGTTTCTGAGGCAGGCGAAGTGTATCAATTCTTTGGGATGTATGGTAAAGCATTTTGCCCAAGACAGCCCAGCTAAGCTGCACCATCTTGTCTTCCAAGAATCTGTCTTTACCATTGATTCCACTTATGGGTCTGGGCCAGAGGCACTTGGACCCTGTGGGAGCAAGCTTTGGCCAGAGGGATAGCCAAGGCTACTGGGTATGCACCTGTGCACCCCCATGTGGTGCCATGTGCTCGCACTAACCATCGCCGACTCCCTCACCAACCTCAGTTCAGTTGTTCCTGCCATCAAGTGCACACCGTGGGAGCACAGCACTTCAGCTTGCCTCATTGCCTTTTATTTTGCTGCGTCCCTATAATTTGTTCTTTATTTGCGGTGCCACCTGTCTATTTATTTTACAGCGGACGCCAAAGTCTGATAATAAAGGGGCCAAGTCATTGAAGAAAGTCCGACAGCTGCCCGTTATGTGTTGTTGCCCTGTGGGAGACCAATGGCTGTGCGGACCGGCATCAGTCTTGTGTGCCCTGTTTGGACTGGAGCATGACATAAATGCATGTGATGCCTGCTTCTCTGTGGACCACCATACCTCTGAGAACTGTGCATTGAGGTGGGGTCACCCAATGCCCACTTTCGAGGAGTAGGCCTTGCATGCTTGGGTCCAAGACCAGGTCTCTAGGCCTTTCTCCTAGGCCTCATCTTGGAACCTCTGGTTCCATGGAATACAGAGTTCTCCTCAACCTCACTGTGCTGACACATTGGGAGACACCAGTGGATGGGTCTGGTGTACAGTCAGCTCTTCTGGGCAGTTGACTGTGAACCCTCCACAGTCTCTGCCCTAATCAGCAGACGTCCCTGGTGGCAAGGTCACAGCTATATGTTTGGTCTACACCAGTGCACACCTCAACATTATTTGTTTCTTTTTATAATGAGTAACCAGTGAGCAAAATAATGCCATTTTCACTGGCGTCCAGTTAATTGTCTTCTGGCACAGCCCCTACTGTTGTCAGTATTCACACTGATGACAGAGCAGGTGGCACCTGGGACAAAGTTGGGCCTCTTCTTAATGCTGTTTGCAGTGTCAAGAGGGACTGGCACTGAGGCTGTTGTCTGTACTGTTGTCAGTTCAAATGTCATCACCCTCCATGGTGTTGCCAGTCACATTGGAGAGGTTGGCAGCTCAGGACATAGTGACAGAAGTGGCAACAGCAATGGTGTTAATCCTGGGTCTGTCTCCAAGTGAGTTGCTGATGACAATGCCATCTCGGAGGTCGCCCCTGAATTTGGTATCACCTGCAACACCAAGATGGTGATGGCTCCAAGTGAGACATTGAAGTTGGTACCAAGTAAGGTGTCATGGGGGCTGGCCGTGTTGATGGGGAGAACAGGGTCTCTGAGGCTGTCGCCAATCCTGAGCCTAGTACCAGAGGTGGAGTCAACTCGGCCAGATGACAGTATTCAGATGGAGTTTTCCTGGAGCTGTTGGACATCACCATCACCAGTGAGGACCAAAGTCACACTTTGGGACCTGTACAGCTCACTCTCCTCACCTGGGGGTCCACATTGGCACCACTCAGGTCATCCTCAGATGTAGAAGGACACTTTGTGCGAATATGCCAGGCCCTCCCTAGGCAAGACCCTAATGCAGTTCAACAGCCTAGGTCAAGGCCCTCAAGACTAGAGTCTCAACCCCTCTAGCAGAGCCTCACGGCTTTCTAGAGAGGATGTCCTCATTCATAGGCACTGAGGGCCATTAACATGGGACTAACACTGTCTTTCATTAGTGCCTTAGAGAGCTGGCACAGAGAGTCTGACACAGCCCAGTACAGGCCTTTCTTCACAAAACCAACAATACTTGGTAGGTGGCCTCGTCTTCATCTATGTCCTCCTCAGAGGACAATTAAATAACTGTCCATCTTCTTTAAGCTGCTGAGTATGCTTTATACCAGTGATTCTTGGTGGAAATACTCCAGGTGCTGAACCTGCGTGCTGTTACTAGTCGTGAACGCGGCTGGTAGCCTACCACTGGACTTTTGGGAGTTCCCAGTCTCGACCCTTCTGTTATTTCTTGCATGACATAGAGCCTTTGAGGAGGCATCCAGGGACCTCAACACACTGTATCGCACACCCACTGGGTCTGCTTCTGATATACCACACCCTTCTTTGGGTCTTGAAATACTGCAGATTCCATCAGGACCACGAGGCCTCGTGTGTTACCAATCTCCTGAAGCAGATTCTGCTCAGACTGACACTCTTGAAAGGAAGGTTTTTTCCTTAGAACGCACCCCTAATGTGCATTTCTGCACTCCAGGCACATATGGTGACTTAACTATTGCCTATGGTTGTAGTTAAGCACACTATTAACTATGCTGCTTTAGAGCAGACAGTCAGACACGCCATTGACTTTCTGCCTGGGACCAGGAGGTAGCTTGGCATCAGTCAAGGGCATCTTCCAATACCAACTAGATGGCTCCCAGATTGGCAGGAACCGTAGTCTGCACCAGGCGACTACATGGCTTCGCCTCTCCCAACCGGCACTTTTGGCCTGGCATAAGGTACTTATCTGCATTCGGGGCTCATTTCTTTTCCTCTGGGTGAGGTGGGAGCTGTCTGAGAACTCTCCTGTACCTGTGCCACAGGGGTTCCCACCTCTGCCTGACCAGTCACTGGTCTCACCAGAACTGCATGGAGCCCTGCCCTCTGGTGTTCTCTCCCTCGCAGAAGGCTAAGGGTATCTTTTACTGTCAGTGTGAGCCAGCTCCTCCTCAGACAGAAGGAACAGCTTGGCACTTGGACCTATAAGTGGGAATCAATGGCAAGACTGATTGTTGAAAGATAAGAAAGTTACAACTTACTGTAACTGTTGACCTTCAGAATATCTTCATCATTGATTACGATATCTGCCCACTGTCCCCACTTCTAGCAGAGCCAGAGCCTCTGGGCAGCTCACTTTGATAGTGCTAGCCCATACCGCTTAGTGCCATGACATCTCCCCAGTTGTACTACCTTTTGTATTTATTTATTTATTAACTTTGTTAACCAGGTAGCCCCTCTGAGACATAGCTGCCCCATTTTCAGGGGTGACCTGGAATTAATTACAACTTATTTCTTAAGATGTTTTATACTCCCAGGCCATGGCAGGGTGAGCTCCTTTAGCCAGCTCCACCACCCCTCCATCGTCCACCATCTGCCCTGCTTACCTGATGGTGGCATGCCCTCATGGATCTTCCCCCATGGTGGGACTGGGAGATGGAAGGCTGTCCTGCTCCCTCCACCCCAAAGCACAATCCAGCATCTTGCCGCGAGGCACCAGTGAAGGGCAGATGCAGGTGAGCTGAGTGGGCATCATATGCCCTTCTGACATTTTCTGCCTGCTGTTTCTCCTTGGCCAGGAGTTGCAGCTACAGAGGTTCATGCATGTGGAGGAACACATGCACTCTGGCCTGTTTCCTTTTCCACCCCTCCCTGACGTAACGTCAGCCTCCAGACCTCCATGTTCTGACACCTAGCCTCTGCTAGGTGTCAGCCAAGATGGAGATGACTTGGAACCCTCCCTGGGAGAGGAGAGCTGCCATATGATATGTTCCCATCCTGCTCCCCTTCCCCCCGGCCAGCCCCCAGCAACCCAGCCTAATTCAACCAGGGTTGCCAGCGCAGAGCAAGGTAAGGTGCTGTAACAGTGTCTCAATCCTCAGCACCACCAGCACAGAGAATTAATTACAACTTGACAATCAGGCAGAACAACAAATAGTCAGATACATTGTAAGGACAAGTCAGATATGACAAAGTCACAATACATTAGATGTGAGACTATTCAATTGGCCAAACATGGTGTTCAACACATGACAAAGAGTTAATAACAATCTTGGAACTACACAATGTAGGGAGAAGAAACATTAATCAACAGTGCAACAAAAATATCCAAGATGTTCCCAGGTGGTAGAGCATCATGAATTACAGCCCAGGGTATGTCACCTATTACAGGTACAGAGGATCCATTCAAGTAGTACAACTTTGAGCCCTTTTTATGTTTGCTTGCAGCATGTGCAAGAAACATGGTGCCAACATCCAAGATTCTGGATGCAGTGGCATACAGTTGAAAGGAGAGCTCTGGTTCAGTGAGCAGAGCTCTTCCCCCTATGCTCAGGTATGCAAGCACTGCATTTGCATGCTCGTGCACATCGTGCTCCCCGCCTTTACACACTGTATGGCTGACAGGGTGCCCAATCCCCATTGGCTCCAGGCCCCCAAAAAACAAGCTTGCCAGTGCCAAGCTGGGCCCTCCCAGTGTTGCAAACAATGTAATGGCCGGGGGTGCCAAATCCCCGTCGGCTCCACGTCTCAGGACTCCCCAAAACGTTTCCAGGTGCCGCAGTTGGAGCCCACCCCAGCATGGCAGAAACTGTTATGGCAGATGGGGTACCCAATCCCCGTCGGCTCCAGCTCCTCTAAACAGCCTTCCGATTCCGCTGGGAGCCCACCCCAGCGTAGCAAACATCCTAAATAGTCTTCCTTTAAAAAAAAGTCCCTGAAAAAAAAGGTCCTCATGGTCTCATTGGCCCCTCACCACCACCTTGACCACCCACTGTGCACCCTGCCTCCCACCCCTCTACCCCTTACTTACCTCCGGACTCCGGGCGCGAGTCTTGGTGGACCGGGAACACGTCTGCACTCTTCAAAGCTGACCATGAACTGAGGAAATGCTGGTAAGCTGTATAATGTAATAGATAGGGTTTTTCAACTTTGTTGCATATCTCAGGCATTTTGGAATTTTTGCACCAAATTTTCAACATGGGGTTTTGGGACCCCTCCTCATGAATTCACTGCGCGAATCACCTTTTGGGACTGATTAATGGAATGACAGTGTCAGTGTTTATGAGGAGGGCTCTCAAAAGTCTATGTTGAAAATTTGGTGAAAAATTCTAAAATGACTGTTTTATGAGCATGTGTGCGCAGTTCCTCTGCACGCTCATAAGTTTGTGAATTTTTAATATTAGACTTTGATTTTCAACACTATTATTTTGCCACACCTCCTTATGAGCAGTACAGCTGACATTTTTCACGTTGCCCAAAATGTGTTTCCATGCATGTAGCGCACAATGGTGCAGTCGGTGTGTGTAATCAATGTTTGGGAGATTAAGAAAATCACAGTGACACTGGTCATGAGGAGAGGTGTTAAAATGGCTATGTTGAAAATTTGGTGAACAAATTCCCAAAAGTGACTGTTTTAGGAGCGCACGTTATGCAGTTCCTTTGCACACTGGCAAGTTTGCGAATTTGTAATATTTGCACGCCAGATTTTCAACATTGCCATTTTACCACCTTCCTTATGAGCAGTACAGCTGCCATTTTACATCTCGCCTAAAATGTGTTTCCAAGACATGTAGCTACAATGGCAGCCAGTGTGCTAAAAAGTTTGGGACAGATTAAGAAAATCACAGTGACATTGGTCATGAGCGGAGGTCTTAAAATGGCTATGTTGAAATGTGGACAAAACTCCATAAAATGACTGTGTAACGAAAATGAGCATTGCGCAGTTTCCACGCACTCGTAGTTCATGAATTTGTAATATTTTCAGTCCAGATTTTCACCAGTGGCATTTTTCCACACTTCCTTATGAACAGTACAGCTGTCATTTTCACAACATGGCTGAAATGTGTTTTCACACTTTCTGCACAGAAACGCGTGGTCGCTGTGGGAAATCATTGTTTGGGACAGATAAAGAAAATCACAGTGACACTGTTCATGATCAGAGGTCCCGAAATGCCTGTGTTAACAATCTGATGTAAAAATCCCCAAACTAGTTACATTACAGATTGTGCGTTGTACAGTTTCTATGCATGCTCGTGACTTCACCAGTTTTTTTTTTATATTTTCACAGCAGATTTTCAACATTGCCATTTTACATCTCCCATGAATAGTACCGCTGTCATTTTCACATCCTGTTCAGAATGTGTTTTGCACTGTGTTACCAAACGTGAGTTGCTGTGCAAAAGCAGCCTTTCAGCTAACAAACTGATATTGCCACTGTTCATGAAGTGTGGGTCACAAAAACCATGTTGAAAATTTGGAGTGAAAATACCAATGAATGCCTGAGGCGTTAGGGTTTCTGACCATAATGCCCCACCCTGTACAGAATGACAGGCATCAGGGCTGTGACTTGGGATTGTTGCCTGCAATGCTCATACCATTCCACCCCACCCACACCTGCAGCCAGTGAGAGGCATCGAGGTGTGCCTTGGACTCTTCGCCCCAAAGTTCACCCCATTCTCCTATACCGCACCCATCTCAGCATATTTCCTGATGCAATGGGGTGCACATAAGGCCAAAGACCCCAAAGCACACCGTGACACTTGTCGGTGTCTGCAGGGTAGGTAGTGGTGAAATGGCATGCCGCTATGCCTGATGACCCAAAGGCACACCCCAATGCCTGTCACTATCTGCAGGGTGGTGACAGGCTTGGCTCGTTCAATACTTACTGCCATTCCTAGTATGCAGCTCTGTAACTCCTATGCTACCAATGCCAATGCCAGCAAGCAAACATTCGGCATTGACAAATGCTTGTTTACTACCTGTGGAGTAGTTAAAAAGAAAAGAAAGAGAGAAAGTAGACCCTTCCTCCTTTCTTTCTCTTCCTCCTCCTCTTCCCTGTCTGGGGTATATCTTATGTGCTACTAAATGCACTCTGTGCCTCTGGGCACTATCCAATCTAATTCCACTTGACAGTAGTACTGTCTATGAAGGAGTGCTGGGCACTGGATTGAATCAAGTTCTACTAGTTCTGACATAGGCAAAATCCCTGTTGTTTCAGGACAGGCAGATAATTTTCTCTTGTGGTTTTTCTTCTGGCTATGCCAGACTATTCTTTTCAGTTGGTAGGCCCTTTTTCCTCTCTCAGGTCAGCTGGGCTGTTAGCACAAAATCCTTAAGGGTGACTGGGGAGATGAACACATCTTGAATCCTTTTGGGCTGTTCATCCCTACAGCTCCACACGAACCTAAAGCTTCCTTTTCTTCTCTTTTCCTGATGGGAAAAGGGCATATTTTGCTTACTATTTAGTCAGTCCTCTATCTGGTAGCAAGGGGTTTGGTTTTCTAGGAGTGTTTCATTCCTATTTTGGCACATTGTGTCATCTCATTTGCAAGGGGTCCTAATTCTAGATATTTCCTCTTAGCTTTCTGCAAGAGTCACATGCTTCAGGGTTGCCACCTTTTAAGATCATTATCCATCTTTTGTCAGGCCAGTGCTGTGAGGCTCTGGTTTCATACCCTACTACCTCTTTGTGCCAGCCAGTGTGTCCTTTTCTCTATTTCAAGGTCAGTAGTTGAGTTCTGTTTTGTTTCTCATTTCCTGTATCATTTCCTATCCATTTGGACTAGAAAATTCTTAGTCCTCACTTTACCTTTCTCCACTTTGTTTCACTCCTGGCAAACAGAACTGAGGTTGGTGAGGGAGCTGGCAACGGATATTGGCCAGCGTGGCACCACATGGCAAGTGCCATGTCCAGTAGCCATGTCCAACCCTCTGGCTAAAAGCTTTGCCCCATGGGGTCCTAGTGCCTCCAGCCCAATCCCATAAGTGGTAATTAATGTTGGCGATATTCTGGAAGATCAACAGTTCTGGTAACTATGTAACTTTCATTTTGTGAGGGCCCTGCTGTTTTCAAATTAGCTGGAAGGAGGCAGAAGTACAGGAGGTCAGGTGACTTGCTCAAGCTTGCACAAAGAGCCAAGGTGTGGTGCGATTTAAACCAGAATGTCCTGGCATTAAATTTTTGCTCTTACCATTAGATGACTCCACTGCCTTATGATCCTGTATCCCAAGTGTGGCCTTGCGTTAGGGCATTAAGCGTTACTGTTTGAGAGACAGTTCTAAACAAATGTGGTAGTGAAGGTGGGGGGTAGGAATGGGGAGGTTATAAAATAATGCCAACTGTCCTCTGAGGATTTCAGCTCTCTTACCCTGAATGCTGTCACCTCTTCCAGAGTGAGTTCTTCCAGTTCCCTGTCATTCTTGGGCAGTACTATCACCTTTTGGACTGTACCACGATCTGAAAAAAGGGATTAAGATTTGTAATGCTGATATGATAGCTGAACATGTATTTCTGTTCTGATGAAAGGTGTTCGACCCAAAACACTGCCACATCAACCATGGTGTAGACAACAGTAATATCAGTGAACTAGCCAGGACTCAGTCTGGGGTGCGCTTGCCACTTTCTAATGGGAATACACTGTAGTTTGGCACCATCTAATGAATTTAATTACAAATTGTCAGTGCTGATTCAAGCAATCAGCACAGATATTTACTTGGAGGACCTCTTCAAAAAACAAGAGGTTCTTGCATGCACATTTTTAAAAAGTGGGCTTATTCAACTTTCATGAGAGGTGAACACTTTAATTTTGAAACCATTTTGTTTTACATTTATTAATATTTTATAAATTGGATAATTTCCTCAGGATGGTGGCATTAGGCACCTTTTGTATATGTAAATTCATTGCAAAACCAATGCTGTTGCTGAAGTTAGGTTGCAGCACAAAGAGTAAAAAGTAAGGAAAGAAAGTCCAGTGAGCATTGTTGACTCTGTGGCGTTGCATGCCTAGGGGTCTGAGTGATCATGTGATGCAGCATTGGTGTTGCTCTAACTTTGGCACGAGTCTCAAGCTCTGGTGTGTGACTGCTCTTTTTCTGCCTGGACAGACAGTGCTGAAGTTAGGGCAACATCAACATGGCACAACAAGATCATTTAAACCCCATGGAATGCTACACCAGCAATCTAACAGGTCTCAGTGGCCTTTTGCTGTAATGCTGCATTTGCCGCCTTTCATGCTTTGTGCCTGAGATTCTAACTTGTGGATTAATGTAGTTTTCATTGCAATTAATTTTCTGTCTTTTGAGATAGATAGTATGTTGTGCTGTAGCTAGCTATGAATGGCCAGCAATGTAGGTAGCCCAGTGGGGACTGCCCTGAACCAGTAATCTGCTTCATGCATGGCCTCATACACAGCAGCTGTCCACCAGGCATTGCAGCAGACTTGTAGCTAGCTTCAAGCTGAGGTGAGAAATGAGGAAATTCTATCAGACTTGCACTAATTTCTTTTCTGTTAGCTCCAATGTTGTCAATGGGAATTAATTACAATATGGGTAAAACACTTACCCATGGACTCACGGTACAGCTATAACTTTATGGTTAAAATCATTTTGTTAATGCAACCCACCCTCAAATGGTGGGCATACCTTAGTGTCTCTTTGGACCTCGAAGGTTCTCCCTATTTAATAAGGATCCCAGCTGGTGCTCTGCTTCTAGGCCTGCCCCAGTGCTTTAAATATAATCCAGTGTAAAGCATTGATGAGATCTTGGTTTCTGCATGAGTGTGCGAATGAATGCCACTGCACTGTCCCTTTAAGACATTCAAACCTGCCATTGCAGGAAGTAGCCTGCACTGGGTCTGGGAAATCTAAAGCCTGAGACCAGCCAAGCAGCACCCCAATAAGTTTCATTGTGCAGTAGCTTGTTAGTACAGTATGTGAGAAACTCTGTTGAATGCTGGGATTGTTTATTGCTAAATCCAGCAGTTATAGTTAAATTTAACTTTAATGTTGGGACGGTTTACATTATGAACAACTAACCGCAATGTTTGTCTCAGGACTCGTCATTTGGACTAATCAAATTTCAGGTGTCTTAAAGAATTCGTTGTTACAGTGATTTCTGGGAGAAACTGAGAAGTTTTCTCTTGGCACCCATTTAAACCAGTTGGACTCCGGGACTCTGACTGACAGTTTGGGCAGTTGTGAGGACTGTTTGAAGGAGATTCCAGCTCGAGCTTCAGGAGTAAGGAGGCTTGAAGATCAGCTCGAGCTCTTGAGAAGGAGGAATCCTGTATGACTTAGCTGAAGAAATGTGGGAAAAGACCTGCTGGCTTCCTTGCATGGCCTGTGTGGACTGCCTCAAAGCAGAAAAGCAATTTTGTCAGCCCTGAGCTTGGGTGAAGAGCTGCTCCTGGAATCAGTAAATTCTGGTGGAACTGTCCCAGAGGCTGAGGAGCTGCTGTGAGATTTGTTTAAGTAACTCAGGTGCAAAGTGGAGTCTGTACCTTTGGCAAGTGTCTCTTGCCATGTTCCAAGGAATGGGGAGACCTGCCTGAGTTGTACTCATCCCACCATAAGGAGACTGTAAGCCTAGGCGTGGGTAAGCTGATTATACTGCGTAAACTGCACCAGAGACTGTGTTGCTTGTGCTGGGCCTCTGTCACAAAAGGCCCACAACACTGCTGCTGTGGATCTGAAGCCAGCCTGGCCACAGACCATTTGGAGGAGTCAGCCCCTGTGGAGAGAGGAATTTCAGGTTGTAGCCACCTTAAAGGAAAGGCCATGAAGCAGGTGAGTCGTGTCAGCCCTGGCCCCCATGATCATTCCTGGCAAGCAAGAATCCAGTCTGACTACAGCCATCTTTCCTGTTGGTCCTGGTACAATGAGTAACTTCAGGGTCTTAACTCTGCAACCAAGATAAAAGCATTTGTGGTCATCTAATTTGTTTCCAAAGTTCTTTTGTGGTTTAACTGTGTTTGCAGGCCATTGGGCCTGGGGATTACAATTCTGTGTGGGTTTAAAGCACTGGTGAATGTGTCTGCAGATTAAAGTAAATGGGATCAATAACCAAATGTTTATTTAAGATCCCCAACCAGCTGCAATGCCGGTCACTGCAGTGGCAACATGAGCCTGCAACAACTTAAATCCTGGGTACCCAGATTTCAATAACTGAGATTAAGTCGGGGTTAAAATTTGTGGTTATCAATACATCAGCAAAGTCTAATTATTTCTTCCTCAGTGACAAGTGATTTGCCTGCCATCCCCTGTTAACATCCCCAATAAATCTGTTTACTGTTTGAATGTTAATTGGCTTCCTGAGCATATTATTACTGAGCAGTGGGGACTAGGAATGGTATTAAGGTGTATTGCTGTTATTGTTAGGTTTTCCTTACAGATGTACAGGATATCAAAGAAGCCCAGATCCTGTTGGTAAGGGTGGTAACTGTGGGCATATTATTAGCACTCACCAATAATTGTTTCTTTGAATGTCACGTAAAGTGTTGGTTACAACTGCATGTGGGACCACTGGTTGGGGTGTGGGTAAGTTCAACTTCCTAGAGGGTTGTGCTAGTTTAACATCGAACCCATTGAAACTTTCTCTGGGTGGAGGCACCATGTTAATCACATTATTGTTGGAACCCAGGCCCTCAACCTGCTGTTAGGAAGCAGTCAGAGGTAGTAGCCCATTGGGAGGTGGCACCGGGTTACATCTCTGGAGCCCCACTGGGATCAGCACCCCTAGTGACTAAACTACAAAATTCTAGTTGGACCACCACGTAGAGTCTAGCATGAAGATGGACAAAGCTACTAGTTTCGGTTTGTATTTTCTGCTAATAGAATGGCTGTAAATTGTGTAATGGGCTGGTGTGAGGCAGAAGAGGTAGACCCAGCCAAGCTTTGCAGCCATTGGACATACCTCTGGGAACAGATAAAGGTACCATTGAGGGAGCTTTGGATAAAGTTAAATGTTTGGGCGAGCCACTGCAAAAGGATATATGGCTGATATGCTCGCTCCAGACCTTATTAGGCGCTAATTGAGTACAGTAACCCTGTAGCTCATGAGAGAGTGCCAGTGCCTTTCTCCCGACAAGACTCTCCGCAGCTTGGAAAGTAGTTACCATGTATAGCACCTCGTCCACCCCTGGGGGTCTCCTACAACAGAAGGATTAAAAGAAAAGCTGGAAAAGTTATTAATTGCTGAGGGACAGACTTTTGAGGACTTAAAGAGAATATCAGAGTCCACCAAAGGTATCTTCTCCTCAGTACTAGTACTGAACCCAGCTTCAACCTCTGCCTCTATGCTTGCACCTGCCCTGGCACTGGTACCCGTGCCCTCAGTTAATCTCGAGTCATATCACGGAGCTCGGTATTTTCTGGCACTATCCCTACACGCATGGAGAAGATGATCTTGAGACATGGATGGATTATGCCTCACCCTGGTACAAGAGTGGCAATACGAGAGGGAGAGAAAAGAAAAAGGCTCATGGAAAGTTTGAGGGTCCTGCACTATAAACAATTCAGTTCCTAAGGTTCACTAACCCTGATGCTTCTTGTAACAGTATTTGTCTGCTTTAGAACTTGTTTTGGCAGCACTGAATCTGAGGAAGATTTAGCGTAGAAATTCAAATCTACCAAGCAGTGAAAAGGTGAACTGCTTTTGTCATCTAGAAAGGGCACTGAAAGAGTTCATAGAAAAGGTGGGGTGCTGACCAGTGATCTAAATCAGTGAGGTTGGACCATATTTTAAAATCTGCAGATTATCCAGTGTGTTAATACTAAAGTTAAAGTACTAGGATAGAAGGGACAATCCCCTACACATTGCTGGCTTATGAAAGAGATCAGAGAGGCTGAAAATGAGAAGGACATTTGGGATCCCTATGCAGGCACTGCCAGAGTAGCCTTAGCACCTGAAAATCCTAATGAGAAAGAGACCGTTATTAACCCACAACAGCTCAAAGATTTGTTGAAAGAGTTAAGGGAAGTGAAAGCAAGTGAGCAAAATGCGGTTGAGATGGTAAAATGCCAGACAGCTCGGATGCATGCCACTAAGGCAGTCAGTGAACCTCACGCTACAGTAAATGGTGCAAGTGCTCAAGTTCCCAGTGGGAAAACAATGGTGATATGCTGAAAGAAATTAGAAATTGAGAGCTTTAGTAGCTGATCTTGCCAGAGTCCTCCCACTCAAGTTAAGCCCTAGAGACCCAGTGAGACTTGAACATGCCTACAGGCCCAAGAATTATTCTAAGCCCTGTCTATACAGTAGCAGTAAAACAGCTGAGGAGCCTGTTGGAGCCCATAATCCAAAGGCCTACTGTTTTCTGCTACCGTTGCGGTGAGGATAGTCACACAAAAAGAATGTGTCAATCTCCTGAAGATCTGCGAAGGTAACCATCAAGTTGCTTAATCAAGTCAGACAAAGTCATTTAAAGTATCCCTTCAAGCTGCCCTACAAGCCTTATGTCACCAAATCTACAGTGCAGTCCTCTGACAGTTCAACTCCTGACTGGGAGAGTTGGTAGATCCCTCCACAGAGACTACTGTTCACGTTGAAGGAATTCCTGCCAGGGCAGTGCTTGACAGTGGGTCTCAAAAACTATAATTTTAAAGACTGAATGCGACCACCATTTATCCAACCATCCATTACTGCACCTTGATGGATTGAATGTTTGGGGTTTAAGTAGAAGTGTTATCTGTACTTGGGATATCTCAAAGTGTGGCTCTCATTCCCATCATCTGTAGATGGGGTGGGGGATCCTGTCGAGACACTAGCTTTGATTTGTCCTCCTTCCGTCTATATGATGGCATACCCATACTAACAGGCACAAGCACACATGTTTGATTGTCTTGCTCAAATGTGTCAAGAGAGACAACAGAGAAAACTGATCAACCCCACACATCCATGCTATGGTGAAGAAAGTCTATGAACTGCAGCTGCACCTAGAGATGGAGATCAGATGAGCCTGTGGGTACTGTATGGAAAAGAACCCTTCTACTATCCAGCTGCCCCAAATGCTGAATGCAGCATCAACAGGAAATTCGGCTGAAAAAGATGTCACAAATCAGATATTGATGCTGGGCGGCTCCTGAAAATGGAAAGCTGCTCGATGGACTACTGGTCAAGTTGAACATACTTCCAGTCACTGCCCATGCCTATGCATGATGAGCAGTAGTCCAGGTTCAAAATGTTACCGATAGAGATACTGTAGTCCCAAGAGGATGCACCTAGCCAAGGTTTACTGTGCAGACACTGTGCTACCTAACAAGACCAGGGATGAAAGAGAATGTGAAGTGTCTGTGGACATGTTTGACTTTGGGAGTCACCTATTTCTGATAGTTGGAGAGCCCACGTCAGCCAGAAGATGGCATGGAGGACAAAGTATTTTCTCTCAAAGAATCGGATGTTGGATGTGCTACTGGTGCTGAACACCATGTCCGATAGCATGATGACAGACCTTTTAGAGGAGAGTCTGAAGACTGACACCAGCCAATATAGACTATGTGAGATGCCACCTACAGGAATTGCTCACTGCTGGAATAATCCAGGAGTCCTGGGATTGATTCCTCATGATATTCTGGTCAGCCAGTTACCAGTCTCAGAATAGATTGATCCCCAATGAATCAATGAGATGATATTAGCCCTAGGATTACCACTCCTATCATTCTTAACAAGGATTCCACTGCCCAGGAGAGTTATCCTGATTCATATAAGTAGGATGTATTCTGTAAATAATGTATGTAGATATTGAATTGTACCTAATGCTCGAAGGTTTAGATTGGTTTATACCAAATATACTAAATAGAAACTAAGTACCAAATATACAGAATAGAAACTATAGCTAAAAACAAATCCAGGAGTCCCATGATCCATATGCCTCTCCAGCTGTGGTGGTTCACAAGAAAAATGGCTCTGTGAGATTGTGTGTTGATTACAGAACACTAAATAAATGCACTATACCAACCAATATACCATGCCATGTATCCAGGATGCATTGGACTGTTTAAATGGGAACAAGTGGTTTTCCATCCTCGACCTATGCAGTAACTGCATTTATTTGTCCTTTAAGCTTTTATGAATTCCTTCAAATGCCCCAGGAATTTTGGGCACACCGCAACTTTTCAGTGGCTCATGGAGCGTGCAGTGGGTGATATGAAGCTTCTTGAATAGCTGGTTTACCTCGATGATGTGACTGTATTCAGAAAGACTCTTAAAGAACATAAAATCCACCTGTTCAAAGTGCTCGACTGGTTGAGGAGTTTGGCCTTAAATTATATCAATAGACAAGTGCCAATTTTTCAAAGTTCTGTGAAATATGTGGGCCACATTGTGTCTCCCTGGGCATACAAACAGACCCCAGCAAGGTAGAAGCGTTAACAGACTGGCCTAGGCCAAACAATTTGAAAAGAGTTGCAAAGATTCCTTGGTTTCTGTGGCTATTACCACCAATTTGTCAAAGATTACACTAACGTGAGTACTGCCATTGCTCAACCTAACTCAGGGATACCCTCCCATACACACAAAGTTAATCAGGGTACTGGCAAAGAGACTGTCAAAACCTCCATCAGGCCCACAAGCCTTTTGGTCAGAGATGGACCTCTGATTGTGACATTGCATTCAAGGAGATCATTTACAGATTGCCCCACACCTCAGTACTGGCTTATACTGATCCTACAAAACCCTATGTATACATACAGATGCCAGCCTAAGTGGTCTGGGGCAGTGCTTTATCAAGAGTTCTCTGAGGGTTGCATCCAATAGCTTTTGCTAGCAGGCGTCTGTCACCATCCGAGAAAAATTATCCAGTCCATAAACTGGAGTTTGTAGAACAATTCCAGAAGTACTTATATGGTGCAAGATTCTGGTAAAGACTGATAACAATCCACTAACATATGTTTAGACCTCTGCTAAACCTTCAACTTATGATTATGCAGTGAAGTATTGGCCTGGTCTAAATCACACCAATGCATATGCTGTCTCATGCAGAACCGCTACAGGTTCCCAATGGCACGCCTTTTCTGTGCAAGCAGTAAAGCCTTATGCCACAAGTTCAACCGAGGTGAATCTGCAGCAACTGACAATGTTGACCAAGTGGTGGATAGCCTGGGACCTCCAGACACCTGTGTGCCTCTGGTTTATTGCAGTTTTTCTGCCCTGGACCTAAGTACCCTGCACCAGTTGACTAAAGCTGACCTGCAACAAGAGCAGCATTGTGATCCCATGTTGAGAACATTTTTCTGTTTTGAAGTGAGGAGAAAATGTTTCTGCTATGAATTTCTCTAACCATGACACTAGTTTGTTGTTGCGTGAAAGGCTTAAGTTAAGACTAAGAGATAGATTGCTGTACCAAAAGCCCACAGTACCTCAGATGAACTGGCCCAAAGCCAACTGGTTTTGCCTTCTAAGTTCAAGACTATTGTGCTGAAAGCCCTGCATTATGATATAGGACAGCTAGAGATCAAAAGAACACTAGATTTGGTCCTATCACATTTTTACTGGCATCGAATGGAGCCAATGTCACAAGATACTGCAAAAACTGTGCTCAATGCATCCAAAGAAAGGCTCAACCTCAAAGAGCTGCTCGAGTGGTTAACATAATAACTAGTGCCCCAATGAAGCTTGTATGTATAGACTTCCTTAGTTTGGAGCCGATTCATGAAATATTGCTAATATATTGGTAGTGACTGCTCATTTCACAAGGTATACACAAGCCTATCCTACCAAAGACCAAAAGACTTCAACAGTGACTAAAGTCCTGGTGGAAATGTTTTTGTACATTACAGTGCCCACAATGTAGACACTCTGACCAAGGCAGAGATTTCTAGAGTCGGTTAATCAAGAACTGTTATCACACTGGGGTGTGCAAAAATCCAGAACAACTCCATACCACCTTCAAGGAGATCCACAGCCAGAGTGATTTAATCATATCTACTGGATATCTTAGGCATATTGGACCCCAAGTTAAGCCTAAATGGAGTCAACAGAGCAGTGCTCTTGTACATGCATATAATTGCACAAAAATGATGCCATTGGCTTTTCACTGTATAAGCTTAATGTTTGGCAGAGAAGCTCACCTCCTGTGGATGTGTGTTTTGGCATCTCTTCTGATGGCACCTGGTCAGAAAGCTACCTGCAGTATGTTAAAAAGCCCAAGGAACAACTAAACTATGAGTACCAGTTAGCTAACATTATGGCTGCAAAAAAACTTAGCCAACAAAGTCCATCATAGCAGGAGTTTTAAAGCCCACAAACTTCAGCCTGGTGACCGAGTGACGATTCATAACTTGGGATTTCAAGGCAAGCATAAAATAGCTGATCATTGGGGCACACTCCACATGTTGTAATTGCCAAGCTATATCAATTACCTGTAAACAAAGTGCAGCCAGAAGGGGACAATCAAACTACTAAGACAATGCTGAGAAACCACCTGTTACTTATCAGCCAAATAGTGCTTAATGAAGTTCAAGAATCTGAAACTCCAAAAGACCCTGTGACCAGGTCTACTACTCGTAAAAGCAAGCTTGCCAGTTGCTTTCTGCTAACCAACTAGCCTCACCAATACATAATGATGAACTTGCTATGATAATGATTCTAAAAGTAATAGTAAAGAGTTCTGTCCTGCCTATTATCCACTGACGAACTTGCCAAGTTGTTTCAAGGTCTACCTTCTTCTGTCACAATAATGCTCCTGCAATCTCTGTAACTCACAGTAATCTTGAATCTGTCAGTAGTCCTGAGCCTCCAGATAGTGATAGTGTATAAGTTCTGATATCCATGATTCCTTTGTGTAGTGAAACTGTCTGGCATAAGTGAAATCTCCAGTGAACCTGTCCATAGATCAGAGATCACAACTATCTTAAGTGGGCTACATGACGGTTGCATTCAAAAGAAAGTATTGATGTCCCAGAAAGTGCTAGCTGTGTTCTAGATGACTCTAATTTTGTGGATATACCACTCACAGATGAGCCTAACGAAACAGAGTGAAAGAAATGTTCAATATCCACAGCCTAACCATACTAATGAAAATCAAGAAAGTACAGTGGTGCCTACTTCCTCAGATGCCATTTCGTTGCTGGACAATGAACCAGGAGTCACAAACCCAAATACTAATGTGGAAGTGCCAGTGCCAACTCCAAGTTTGCCATGTCACTCTGAAAGAACTGTCAAACCAGTTTTGAGGCTCACTTATGACACTCCGGGAAAGCTTGTAGATCTACCTATGAATGTTGTCCACAAGCAGTGTATATCACAGCTAATTCCTTGCCCAGAATAGTATTCTGTGCCTCCACCAAAAGCAAAGTCTTCACCCAGCCTAACAGGAAATTCAAATAGAAAGAGAGAACTGTGTGAAGTATACCGGTAAAATATCTAAGGGACCCAAGTCTGTATAGTGCAACTTGAATTTGTCCGTCTAATGCCATGTGAGTTTAGAAGTGCATAATCAGTAACAGCTAAGTTGAAATTTCATGAAAATGTTGTTAAGTAGTGTGGGATATCCTAAAGTGTAAAGTGTCATCTAAATGAAATAGCATGCTATATTGTATATAGTTAACTTATATCTGTGCAGATATTCTATGTGTATATCACATTAAGGTATTAATAACTATAAGGTATCGTAATCCTAGATTGAAATAAATAAAAAATATATGGTGAACTGTTAGTGTACATATTGCCATTCCTTTATAGACTTGGTGCCGCAAGTTCCTTGGGCAGGGAGAGTGTAACCCATCCCCGAATGGTGGGCTTACATTAATTGTCTCCCTGGACATCACAAGGTTCTCCTGCTTAATAAGGATCCCAGCTGGTACTCTGCTTCTAGGAGTCTGGCATGCCCAGTGCTGTAAATATAATCCAGTATAAAGCATTGATGTGATCCTGGTTCCTGCATGAGTGTGTGAATGAATGCCACTGCACTGTCCCTTTAAGACATTCAGTCCTGCTATTGCAGTAAATAGTCTGTGCTGGGTCTGGAAATCTAAAGCCTGCAATGGGTCAGGCGGCACCCGATAAATTTCATTGTACAGTCACTTGTTAGTATGTGAAACTCTATTGAATGCTGTGATTGTTTATTGCTAAATCTAAATAGTTATATTTAAAATAAACTTTAATGTTGGGACTGTTTATATTACAAACAGCCAACTACCATGTCTGTTCGGGACTTGCCATCTGGACCAATCAGAATTTCAGGGGTCCTAAGGGGTCCTTGTTACAGTGATTTCTGGGAGAAACTGTAGAACTTTTCTCTTGGCTCCCATTTTAACCAATCAGATCTCTGGGACTGTGACTGACAGTTTGGGCAGCCAAATAAAATACAAATGATCCCAGTCTTCAGTTGTGAGGGACTATGTGACTGAGAATCAGCTCAAGCTTCCAAGGAGTGAGGAGGCTAGGAGAACAGCTCAGGCTCTCGAGAAATAGGGAGCCTGTGTGGCTTGCTAAAGAAATGTAGCGGAAAAGGTAAAGGTGAGAAGCGGCTCCTGGAATCAGTAAATTCTAGTGGAACTGTCCCAGAGGATGAGGGATTGCTGTGAGATTCATTTAAGGGTTTATGGGACTCCAGTGTAAAGTGGAGCCTGTACCTTTGACAAGTGTCTCCTGCCAGGTTCAAGGAAGGGAAGACCTGCCTGAGTTGTATTCATCCCACCATAAAGAGACTGTAAGCCTAGAAGTGGGTAAGCAGATTGTACTGAATAAACTGCACCAGAGACTCTGTTGCTTGTGCTGGACCTGTGTCACAAAAGGCCCACAAGACTGTTGCTGTGGATCCAAAGCCAGTCTGGCCACAGACCAGTTCAGGAGTCAGCCCCTGAGGAGAGAAGAATCACAGGTTGTGGCCACCTTGAAAGGAAAGGCCGTGAAGCAGAGGTGAGTCTTGTCAGCCCTGGTCCCCATGATCATTCCTGGCAAGCAAGAATCCAGTCTGACTACAGCTATCTTTCCTGTTGGACCTGGTACCATGAGCAGCTTCAGGATATTAACCTGCAACCAAGATTAAAGCATTTGTGGTCATCTAATTTGTTTTGAAGTTCTTTTGTGGTTTAACTGTGTTTGCAGGCTATCAGGCCTGGGGTTACAATTCTGTGTGGGTTTTAAAGCACTGGTGAGTGTGGCTACAGATTAAAGTAAAGGGATCAATAACTAATTATTTATTTAAGGGCCTCAACCAGCTGCAATGCCAGCCACCGTGTGGCAATGCTCAGGACCTGCAACAACTTAGATCCTGGGTACCCAGATTTCAATAACTGAGATTAAGGCAGGGGTAAAAGTTTGTGGTTATCAATACATCAGCAAAGTCTAATCATTTCTTCCTCATTGACAACTTCTTTGCCTTTTACCATTTGAATGTTAACTTGCTTCCTGAGCATATTATTACTGAGCAGTGGGGACTGGGAATGGTATGAAGGTGTATTGTGTATTGTTAAAGGATACCTAAACAGGCAGTTTTTAAAACTGCAAACTCAAAATCTGGCTTCATGGTGAGGTAAAGTAAAGGCTACTGTTTTACATTTATGCTAAAACTACATTTATGTAAATAACATAAATGCAGTTTCATAACTTCTGAAAATGTAAACATCTGCCTTTCACTTACAAAAAGCACCTTGCCTTCTCCCTAAGATGTCTGCCAATTGTGTTAAGTGATGAGTTATGATGACATCATCGGAGCCAGAGCCAGAGACCAATATATATTCCTATAGGCTACCTACTGTAGTTCTTCTTTCCTCTTTGTTTTGAATTGTTTTACCAGAATGATCAACACC
The DNA here is from genome assembly GCA_016271365.2 of Neoceratodus forsteri. Taxonomy (NCBI): domain Eukaryota; kingdom Metazoa; phylum Chordata; order Ceratodontiformes; family Ceratodontidae; genus Neoceratodus; species Neoceratodus forsteri. Next base: position 411,845,865 of record CM028138.1, read on the forward strand.
ATGTGTTAACATATGGATTATTTTGATCAGTACACATGTTAGGCTATGATTTTGTTCATTTTATTTACTTTAACTTGTTGAAAATGTTTTGCAGTCTAGCTGACTCTCTGTGGCAAACTGCAGAACAGTACAGCACTTCAAATTCCTGATGATTTAGTGTTTATGTGATGCCCTAAGTTTTTTTGTTAACAAGGAGAGACACACTATGCTGAAACCTTGCTAACAGATGTGGCCTGGCACACAAAGGAAGTTAAGTGACTTGCTCAGGGTCACACAGTGAAGTACCGGTCTGGTCCAGTTCCAAAGCTCATGCATTCTTTGTAATCAAAAAAAGCTTCTCTTGTATTCTTTTCCAAGTGAACCCTTTCACCAGCCTGGCTTCTGTTGAACACCCCACCATCCATACCATGTCTTTAGTACTGCCTGGGGCTGCATATGAGCTTGTGGTCTCATGAAGAGAATTATCACACCTCAGACTGTAATGTTATCGTCAGAGGTTGTGCATACCTACACCAATATGGATCATCAGCTGGCACTGTTAAAAATACCTCCCAAATCACACTTAAGTCCACTTTTTCAATGTTTGACTTCCGCTCCCACAGTAAACATTGAGTGGGTCACCACCCTTCTGCACAGTGAAGACAGTATGTACAGTTCCCTGTTGTGTTTTTGTCCCACCTCATTAACCAACAATTGGGTCTTCGTGGAGGGCCAAGCAATAAGCCTCAGGACTCACCAGAAAACTTCTGTTCATGCTCTCATAAGGCTGTACTTACTAACCTTTGCATGTTAATTATGCTGACCAGTATGTATAGGCCCATATTGACCAGCACCTTCACAATGTTTTGTTTTTGCACCTGTCCACCGTAATTATAATCTTATGAAGTGTACTGTATTGTATTAATGCCGGGACCACCTTGAAAATGAGCTTGCTTAATGGTGTTTATGCCTGGTTAAATAAAGTGATTGATTGATTTATGAATAACAATATTATTAGCAGGAGAGGCATACTAATGCCTTGGCGAATCCACCAGATTTCCAGTGTCAGTCTACTCCTTTACCTGTGATCTGCAGAACCCGTGAGGACAGTTCCCTGAAAATCTTTTCCAGTACTTTTTAGTGCCTTACTCCACAATGCGAGCTGACTATCACCCTTCTAAATCTTGAATGATCTATACACAGCTCCATCAATACTGTCTTAACAAACGTCAACACCCCCAACCTGAGGATAATATCCCTTCACTGAATTTCAAGTAACACTTTAAGTGCAGCCCTGCCACTGAGTATTTGTTATCTCTGGCTGCTCTCATTCACAGTCAGGTAGTGATCATGGTGCTGGCAGCCCTACATTTTAGATCTCACAATGATCTGCTAAACATCCCCTTCCTGTCTTCTCCTAACCTGAATATAGCTGTACCCTGCTGGAATGGCCTCTTCAGTCCCACTCTGGCATTCATTCTTCTCTTCTCTTCTCTTCTGCTCCCCACACCAAAAACTGGTGAGCTCACTACCCTTCTGCATCATGAATGTGGTTAGTACAGTCGCCAGTGTCATTTTACATATTAATAATAAACATGATCTTCTGGTAAGCCAGGCTGACAACAATAGGGCACAAAGGGAAACATAGGCTTTCCTACCCATGCAAGATCTAATCCACCTATAATTAGGCACTATTAAATGATATGCATCATGACGCACACCCATCTTTTAATAGTTCTAATCAAAGGTAGCCTAGCTCTTTTACGGATAGTTATATTCCCCTTGTGTCCTGCTGCTATCGACTTGACTTACTGGAAAGATCTGTTTACTTTTGATATATCAAAGCACCTGGGGACTGTACTACCTACATTCATGATGCACAAGAGTGATGAGCTCATCAATTTTTGGTGTTGGGAGAAGTAGTGAGAATGAATACCAGAGGGGATTGAGAAGGCAACTCTGCAAGGTGCTACTATATTCAGGGAAGGGAAGACAGAAGTGGAGAAATATGAGCAGATCACTGTGAGAAATAAGACATGGAGCTACCGCATCATGATCACTACCTGACCCTATTGTTCTGGCCAACATTCCCTTCCCATAAAACCAGTTCATGCAATTGTCCAAAGCTGTGTGTGGGTATTAATGTATGAATTGTCTGCCACTACACATTCAGTCACTTCACTACCAGTCTGGCATTGCTTGTAAAGCACTTTGGGATAGTGTGTATGAAAGAACTATATAAATACTGATTCTTCTTATTAATTCCCATGGATAAAGATGAGAGACAAGACAAGCATATTTTTGATTTCCAAGAAAGTATGAACTCTGTCATTGGACTACAGAAGAACTTTGCTACAAACAAGTGGTCGATCTATGGAGTGGTGAAGGGTGCGCTGTAACCCCCACTGTAAAGTACTCGCTTGCTGCTGCTGCATTTCACTTTGTTGAAGTCTGATTTATTGATTGTACAAATATTTACATTCAAAATATGGATTACATTTGTAATTTCAGTCAAAAGCATACTAGAAAAGCATAATAGCAAAAAATATAAAGGTTTCATAAAACTGACAACAAGTGCATCACAAGTATGCACACTCCAACCCCATTGTAGCATCCTGGATCCCACCATAACCACTAGACCACCAGGTTATTCAAGATGTGTACTGCACTGTAGTTTGCCAAAGAGAAAGTCGGTTGGATTAAAACACAATTTCAGCATGTTAAAGTAAATAAAATGAACAGAACCATAGCCTAACATGTGTATTGATCTAAATAATGCACATGGTTTTGACCATTTGGTGAAACAATTCATACAAAGGAAAAAAGAACTAGTTAACACTATAGAGAACCATATAGCTCTCTGACTTTGGCTCGATGATGTCATCACTTGACACATTTGGGGTCCATTTTAAAAAGCAGGTAAGGCATTTTTTTGGAATTGAAGCTGATTTTACATTTTTCAAATGCTTTGGAACCACACTTAGGTAACTTACATTAGTGTAGTTTCAGTATTAACAAATTCAGCAGCCTTTCCTTTAGTCCTGTTTGAGGTCAGATTTTTGAATAGTTTGTTGTCAAAATAGTGTTTAGGTATCCTTTAAGTTTTCGTTACAGGCGTACAGGATATCAAAGAAGCCCAGATCCTGTCGGTGAGGGTGGTAACTGTGGGCATATTATTAGCACTCACCAATAATTTTTTATTTGAATGGCACATAAAGTGCTGGGTACAACTTCATGTGTGGGTCCACTGGTCGGGCTGTGGGTAAGTACAACTTCCCATAGGGTTGTGCTAGTTTAACATCGAATCCACTTGAAACTTTCTCTGAGTGGAGGACCGTGTCAATAGCATTATTATGGAACCCAGGCCCCTCAACCTGCCATTAGGAAACAGGCAGGGGTAGTAGCCTGTTGGGAGGTGGCACCGGGTTACATTAAATTTAATGGTACAGCTAAAACATTTTTTATTAAAACAGTTAAGTGAATATTATGCAACAGGATTACATAAAACAAATAAGACATTCATTACATAGACAAAATAAATGTTCAATACTACATAATCATGACCAGTCTGAAGACTACTTGCATATACTAAAAAGGTATGGGTTATATTACATAAATCATGCAGGAAATACATATAACAGTATGCAATAAATAATCACAATGGAACCATTGTGTGCATTAAACTCTGTTATGAGTTTGAATCTTTGTTTTATTTAACAAAGATGAGGTGGAACCTTTGACCATCATGGAAAACATAAGCTACAGAAGATAACAACTGGGACCTGACGGCTCCTGGGTATTCAATGTTCAGGAGGCATAGAGGAAATGCTAGAGGGAGGAGGAGCCCTCCATGTCAGGGATAGCATTGAGGTGGTGAAGGACTGGTGTATCGGGGTAATAATAGTGAGCCGGAATTGCTGTGGGTGCAACATATGGCAGCCTCGGGCAAGAAACTATGCTTAGAGGTGGTCTATAGACCTTCAGGGCAAGGGAAGAGAGGATAGACAGCCCACAGAATAACTTGAAAGAGGGCTAGCAAAGGTAGAAGTAGTGGTAATAGGTGATCTGAACCTACTGGACATCGATTGGAATGATCCGGTGGCCAGAAGTACCAGGTGTCAGGCCTTGCTGGATGCATTCCAGGACTGTCTCCTAGTTCAGCTTGCTAAGGAACCCACCAGACAGACTGCCATTCTCGATGTGGGCGCAACAACTCAGAGGAGGTAGGAGACATGACAGTATGGAGCCACTAGGAACAGAGACCATAACTCCATTTGGTTTGAATTGGCCTTAGGGACTGGAAGCCCTAACCAAGAACTGAAATCCTTGATTTTAGGGCGTGGATTTCAGGAAGCTGAGGAACTGGTCAGGGAAAAGTTAGTCAGGGTAGACAATTTGGATGAGGTGGAAAAGAGTTGGGAGAAACAAGGGGGCCATTCTGAAGGCATTTAAGTTATGTATCAGAATGGTAACCAAAGAAATAAGTTCAAGAAACCATTATGGTTCTATTATGGTTCTTGGCAAAAGTCAGGAGAGCAGTAGAGGCTAAGAAAAGGCCTTGTACAAGTACAAAGAGAAGCATGGCGAGGAGGAATGCGGAGAATATTTACTGAAAAGTAAGGAGGTAAAGATGGTCATTTGAGAGGAAAAGCAGAGCTGCATATTGCAGAAGGGGTCAAGTGCAGAGAAAACATTTCTGATATTTTATGGAAAAAGAAGGGGATCATTAGGCTGTTGGAGGGGTTGGGTGATATAAGAGAATGAGCAAAAGGCTTCTATCCTTAATGATTATTTTGTTCAGTTTTCTCCAGGAGAAAGGTAATCCCTTGCCTGAAAGTGACATCAAAGCAGCTGATAAAGTGATCCCAGAGATGAGACAGTCAATATTTACAAGTGAGAGGGTCCAGAAAGGTCTGAAAGCCCTAAAATAGATAATATTCTAGGAACAGATGGGTTGCATCTGAGGATTCTCAGGAACTGGCAGCAGAACTGGCTGAACCTCTGGTAGGACTATTCAACCACTCACTATGGAAGAGGTAGTTCCAAAGGACTGGAGGGTGGCAGACATTGTTATGCTCCATGGGGGCACAGAACAAGTGAGACACTGCAGACCTGTCAGTCTGACCTCTGCTGTTGGGAAGCTGATTAAGTCACTGATCAAGGAAGACCTTATGGACCGCCTGGAGAGCAACAATCTCTAGGATTGTAAATAGCATGGGTTCTTGGAAGGTGGGTCATGTCAGATGAATCTGAGAGTTTTCTTTGAGTGGATGATGAAGGAATTGGATAGGCACCATGCCATGGATTTGCTCTATTTTGACTTCAATAAGGCTTTTGGCTTGGTGCCCCACAGATACTATGGAAGAAGATGAAGGATCTGGGTGCTGCTAAGGACACAGTAAACTGGGTAGGAAACTAACCAAAGGGTAGGCAGCAGAGGGTTGTGGTCCATGGGGTAAAATCAAAAGAGCATGACAAGTGGGGTGCAACAGGGATCTGTCCTGGGCCTAGTCCTCTTCAATATGTTCATCAGCGACACTGAAGACAGTATCCATGGCAGGTTGTGTCTCTTCACAGATGATTCTAAGCTCTGTGGAAGGATGCACAGCAGCTAGAGAATCAGGAAATGCACAGTGACTTACAAAAGCTACAGGGTGGTTTAAGGTTTGGCATGGGAACTTTTCCCTCCCTCTTGACTCTGACCCACCTTCTCACCAGCTCCCCAGCCCCATCACCTGGCTTCTCGTGGGCTTGCCATCACTCCTTCTCCACTTGTCTCTCCCTATCCTGGGAGTTACAGGCTAGGAGTTGGCGGGCGCGCTCTCACTGCACAGACCAGGTCTCCGGGAGGGACCCAAAACAAAGGAAAACACCTGGCCCCAGCAGGATGACTACAGGCCCTACACTGGCGATATAGCACTCCTCTGACCAGGGCAGGTGAAATTCAACACCAAAAAGTGCAGTGTAGTGCATCTAGGAATAAGAACCCCAGGACAAAGTACTGGATGGGTGGGTGAGACTTAGCACAACAGCTGAGGATTGTGACCTAGGAGTTATCATTAATGACACCCTCAAGCAATCAAGCCAGTGCAAGAAGGCCTATGGTAAGGCAAGTAGGGTGCTGGGGTATATAGTGATAGCATTCATAGCAGGAGGAAAGAGGTAATATTATCCTTTATAGATCTTTAGCTAAACCCACAATTAAATGCTGAAATAGGGAGCAGCTGAGCCCTCTAAGCCCACTTCTCTTCTTTTCCATTCCATACAGACACTACTCATAAATGCCCATGCTTGGCCTCTGACCCAGTGACCCCAGGTCCGACCAGCCGACAGAGACAAAGGAATTTAAAATATCTCTGGCAGTGGGCAGCGTAGGGACTGGGCTCACTCACATCGACCTGACCACTTCTGATTGTGTCCTTTCTCTGACCCATCACCTCACTGGGCTCCTCTGATTCCACTTGACCTCAACTATTCAGTCAAAACAGCTCCCAAAAAAGGACCCCATAGCATCCACCAAATGTGTCAGCTGAATACACTGAATACATTAAATATTCAGAATTCAGCCAAATACCCAGAGTATTCAGTGTATTTGGCTGTCAATTCAGATTCAGCACACACCCCTAATGTATATGTGTGTGTGAAGTACTGTGTGTGAGGAGAGAGGAAATTCATTGTGTAGAACTGTACCTCCCACTGACAATACAGAGTCCTGAGTAGGAATATCTGTAGTCCCTATGGAACTGTATAAAACCTCAAGAAGGGTGTAGTGGGCTTAAGATTGCATAGAGTTCCTTGTACATCTGGACCCTATGTAGCAGGCCCTATGAAGTTGCCAATGCCTGTAAATAAGAGAAGTCCCTCTAGGGACAAGATCTGTGTGTGTATATGTCCAATAAATGTTAGGTGCTTGACCTACTTCCCCAAGTGGACAATGGCAACTGTACAGTGTTAATTTTACTTGTAGTTAGCCATTTAAGGGACCCCTTGTTAGCCTCAGGTCCTGAACACAATACAGAACACTGTGTGTGTCTCTGGCTTATGTATGTGGGGCCTGTAGTAACCAGCATTAAAGTGATTGGCTACATTGATATATAAAGATCAAGTGACCTGACTGCATTATCACTCCCCAATGTCACAGAACAATAAGAGCGTTACTGTTAGATCATTCGTTGTATTGCTTTTTGTTAAAGGCTTATGTTTTGTACCCTCAGTTTGAGGAGGCAATACACAGCAAAGAACAACTTGGAAAAAACACACACAGTAAACAGCTTGAAGCACAGTACCTGTGCCAAGGAAAAGCACCTCATAGCGCCCATCAACAGCATCCACTAAATCCACTGCCACTGTGGTAAACTTGTAGTCCACATTGGTCCGTACCACTAGGGGACGCCTGTTTATAGGATAGACTGAATTATACATCAGTGGGTGAGTGCGGATGAAGTTGACTACCTCATCAGAGAAGTCTTTGTGGTGCGAATTCCTGGGGTGAATGTTCCTCCTGGACACTAGGGGAAAAAACAGGTAAACAAACACAGAAACACTCAGTGTTATAAACCTAATCACTGTTTGTTTTTGCATCCTCTAAATCCTCAAACCCAGTGTTAACATAACCATCACAGGTATGCAAATCTTTTGCAAGGCAGGCAAACAAGACTTCTGTAGGAACAGAACTAATTTGATTAAAATGTTTTATTATAATATTATGATAATCTTAATTGCTATTCTATATCATTATTGTCTTAATTATTAGGTACTATAAGTGTTTCTGGTCACATTAATATCTAAGTGAACTCTAAAACAAGGACAATGCTGCTTAAGGCTTGAATACTGAAATGGAGGAATGATGCCATGAAAGGGAATACTACATACATGGTCAACTTCAGAAAAAAAACAGTTTCAGGGATAGTCTGTTTAAATTGAATTACCTCTTCCAATTATTAGCAGAAAAGCTTGAAGATGAGACTAAGAGATTATTGTCATGGAAACTTGACATAATGTATGTCCTTGTTTTTCATAACAGCCAGCCCCAGGTACCAGAAGTTAACAGAGACTGGCTGTACATAAATCAAGCCTTTCATTTATAGAAAATATATAAAACTCTGATAAATTTAAGAATTATACAGGTTATTGGAAATGCATGAACCTGCCCAGTGATTAAGTTTTAAATCTATCAGCAAGGTGTAGTGTGAGCTATTTACAAAACTCTGTAGCACAAAACTGTTTAAAATATATTGACAAATTTGGTGCCTAAAGTAAGCTGACCTTGCCACTTTTTCAATGGAAATGACCGTTGAGTGTTTATCTAACAAGCAACATCTAGTCATGTGGTTTGTAAGCCTTCTAGATAAACTCCAAAGCAATATGAAGTTATGGATCATTAACCACAGACAAAGGAATCACTGTCTTAAAGAAGTTCGCTAAGATTATGAAGTTTCTAATGATAGCAGGTATGCCAAAGTAACATCATTTAAACATGGAAAAGACATACTTCTGAAATCTGTAAATCGTTTTAAGTATCTGTAAAGGAAAAAGTATTATAACATTGTTATTAATTATATTTTTATATTAGAATGGACAACATCATGTTTGGTCTCAAATGAATCCTTTCTTTTAGCTGCATCTAAAAATGTAGGTTTTACATTGTAACAAAGTGCACATAGATGCAAGAAAGTTTTTGAAGATGCAAAATGGCTTAGGAGGAACTAACAGTAACACCCACAAAGAGTACTCAGACCAATCATAATTTGATGGTGATGTCGCCCAGCAAGAGGGACGTAAATGGGATGCTGGCAAAGCCGCCCAGAACTGCCTGATCCATTGGTGTGTGAAGGACCTGTGTTGGCTGCTCTGACAATTTGGGATGAGCTTGGGACTTGTACTAGGCCACAAGCCTGAAGTCACTCCTGTTTGGGACATCATTTGGGTTGAGTCATTGCCACCTCTAGAGGGGTATTAAACCAACTTAAAGCCTGCACAACTCTGCAACAGAGTCCAGCTGCTAAAACTTCTCTTCCCAATATTAGATGAAACAAGGCCTATGTTTTGCATACTGAAGATTTGGACTAAAGTAATGTTTTGGATTTTCTGTTAAAAGCCTGAACAAGAGACTGACTTTGGAATTTACCAGCCAGCAAGCTTGCCGTGCTGTTTAATAGCAGTGAGTACAGAGTTGCAGGTTCAAGAGCAGAAATGAACTAAAGCAGAAAAGAGTCACAGAGTCCAGTTACCAAAACAACATTGCTCTCCTCAGGGAAAGATCTTTCTACAGACTGTACTGCTAGACTGCCAAAATCCTGTTGTCTAATTTTCCCTCACTAAATCCTGAAGTGACTTTTGGTGATTTGTGACAGCAAGCAAGAAGGATCCAGCCCACGTTGCTTCACTGATGTCAGAAGAATCTACAGTTCCAGATTCAAAGGGTAAAGACAGAAGACAAACACTAAGTCCACCACCAAGGACTTTTGTCATCCAAAATCAGAAGTTCTCACCAAGATTTTGAAAGTTGTAGAAGACCGCACCTACAGATAACTAAAACACAAGTATTCATTTATTCTACCTTTAGTACTTATTTGGTTATCTGAGGTGGTAACTTCATGCATTTAGCTCCAAAACCTTGGTTATATAGTTAAGCTAAAATTTAAATGTAAAGAAGTGCCTTCTTGCACATTATAAAGTTTAAAACAATTATTATGTCAAAGATATAACATGAGACACTAGGGTAATGAGTTGCAAGTTCCATAGGTATAAAAGGTCATGATATTTATAAGTATGCTGAAGAAACAGTAGAAACACCAATATCATTTATTACACTGAATATTGCTTATTTATTTGCACTGCTTATTTGTTGAAATTTGGTTTGTTTGTTTTGTTAAATTTACTTCATTTTCTAAAACCTGTTTTGTTTACAATCAGTTTATGTTTACATTATTTTATTATGCTTGATATTTATGCTAATTATTTGTTTTAACAGATCTTTATTGAATTATTGTATAATATGAGACATACAAGACATATATCCCGAATACAGCCGGGCTCACGGTCCAAAAACTGATTGTTCAACTATGTACAACCCCAACTATTTACATACACAGCAGGTGGGCCAACCCCTGTAATTATAATCATTTCTTATAGCATTCCAGTCAGTGAGACCCATTCATTGACTGGACTTATTCCTCAGCAGCAGAGGAAAGAAAACAAAGGAAAGATCCTCGATGCCTAAACATAACATCCCCTAATAAGAGAACAACTGGGTCCTAAACTGGGCAACATTGCCTCCAGTAGGTAGCCCCTGCCATGTCCCTGGGAAAGAGAGACATCCCACCCATCCTAGTCGCTAAGCAGACCAATCCTGTATTTTATTACCTTTTACCTGTATCATCACAACCCAAAAACAAGTGTGACCAGTAAAATAAATCCGTTTAAAACAGCTGAATCTAAATCAAGCTATACATTTCTCAGAAAGAAAAACACTAATCACAATCTGACAGACAGGCCTGTGTTTGAATATTACAAACCTTCAGGGAGTAAATTGCCTCCAATGTCGACCATCTTTTATTATATAGCCCCTTCCTACCCTCGATAAGCAAATACCTCTTCATTCTTCCCAGGGCCCTGATCAGGTCCCTCACCCACTGCTTGTACAGTAAGTATAAATATAATCATCTTTCCAATGTTTTAATATAGCAGCTTTAACTATCACAGCCATCAAAGATAAATGATACTTAGTTGTAATCCCGATACCTGCGATATATCACCTAAAATGCATATTTATGGTATTATAAATTCGAATAATCCAATAGAGGGCCCATTTGTTGTTTAATTTCATTCCATAGGGGTACTATCTTACTGCATTCCCACAGCATGTGTAGGATCTCTCAGAACCCACTCAACATCTAAAACACAGATCTGTCTGTCCAAGGTGTCTATCATATAGTTTCACAGGGTAAAGTGCAAACAAATTGAATAATCCTATACTTGGGTACAGATATATCAAGAGACCTCAGATAATGTCCCAGCCAAGACTCTGGGAGGACAATGTTCTCTCCCAGTAAAGGATCTTGATAGTAGAATTGGCCAACATATTCCAGAAGCACTTTATAGATTTTGGATAAATAGTGAGAAGTAGGATCCACCTCCTCAAGATTGTCCCATGTGAAAGAATGTTCCTGTGGACTTCCTAATCCTCTCAAAACCCCTCCAACATTTTGGTAAACTGTAACCTTTTAAAAATGGCATTGCATCACATTTTCTTGGTAGTATCGACTTGTTGTCCTGCACAGCATCCCTTAGTTGGAGGCCAAGGAGCTGAGCTGCCCAATGGCGAGTAAGGACCCGCCCCAATTAAAAATTAGGGTTGCCCAACAGCAGTTGTTCTAGAGTCTTCCTTGATCCTCCTTTGACTAGGGGTAATTAATGACCATCAGGCCATAGCTGATTTAACAACTGGATTCAATGACGCTTGTTTCAGATATTTTCTGGATTAGTGAAAGAAATGCCTCTGGAGATAGGCTTAGGCCCTGAAAGAGTTCCTTCTCTATGTGGAGCCAAATCGGGATATATGATTCTCCTCTACATGCCTAACCCACCGACACATAAGGCCCAATTGCCCGCCACATAATATAAATGAAGATTAGGCAATTTAATCCCCCCTATTAAATGTTAGCCACAGGACACTATGCTTTCTCCTAGAGGCCTGAATTCCATAAGAAATCCAATAGCAGTTTCCTAATTTTAACAAACCAGATTTTGGAAATGTGATAAGGGGCTAAATGTATTGGGTATAGTAACCTGGGTAAGGTTCATTTTAATTAATCCCAGCCTATTCACGAAGTTCAAGGAAGCTTAGTCCATCTAAAGTACGTCCCTTTAATTGCCATCAGGATCCATCCATATTTGTTGCTGCACCATCTTCCACATTAGCTGTGATCCATATATCCAAATATTTGAGCTTGTCTTGGCCCCAATGTACCTGTAAAGGTTCAAAATCTACCCTATTGACATGTGGTGTCAAGAGGAGAATTTGCATCTTGTTCAAGTTTAACTTACAATTCGAGACCCTAGAATATTGTTCAATAATTTCAACTGTCCTCTTAAAACTGGAGGCCGTGTCTTGCAAATGCAGCAAAATATCATCGGCAAAGACCAAAATTTTAAGTCCCACCCTGTGATCATAAGCACTTTGATGCTGGCATCATTGTTAATTGCCCTCGAGTGGTTCCAGATATATATTAAACAATATTGGGGACAGGGGGCACCTTGTCTAGTCCCATTTTCCAACCTAAGCTCCTGTGAAAGCTACCCATTACACAACACTGTAGCTGTGGGGCCACATACAAATTTGTAATACCTCTGAGAAGGTTGTCTCCGAAACCCATCCTTTCCATTGTAGCAAATAGAAATGGGTGAGAGACCCTATTAAAAGCCTTCTCAGTGTCTAAAGATATCAAGGCTAGAAAGTTGGGAATCCGTAGCCTGACCTAGTATGTGGTAGAGCTTCCTGAGGCATCCTGTGCCCCCTACCAGGCATAAATCCCACCTGCTCATGGCTAATTAAGGTTGGGGCAACATTCAATATTCTATTAGCTATGATCCTTGTAAGAATCTTAACATCTTGATTTATCACAGCAATAGGTCGGTAGCTGCCTGGCAGATCTTTCGGCTTGCCTGGCTTTGGCACCAGGGTGATATATGTTTGGTAGAGGGAGGGTGACTAACCCTCCTGCATAACTTGGCTAAAAAGTCTTTGAGTTGAGGAAGCATAGTGGGAAGATGAGTTTGATAAAATTTAGCTGGTGTTTTGCCAGAAGGCAAAGAATGGATCACATCTATTATCTCAGATTCTCTTATGGGGCTGCCAGTGCTCAACCTACACCTCATCTAAAACCAGTAGAGGTATTCCTCCAAAATGACCTAATTACCGTCACCCCAGCAAGGTGTTCTGCCAGTATATGTCCCTATAGTAAGAGGCAACGCATCCGCCTTTTGTTGAGGGTCTGTTAGGCGCTTCCTGCATACTGTATGGGACTTAACTGTCTGAGCCACTTTCCATTCCTTAACCGGGCTGTGAGAAGGTGACCAGATACATCTCCTGTAATAAATATTTGGCTTGAATCTTTTCCAACCAAATTCTACTTTACATACACTATATCTGACAATTCTTGTTCTAGGCTTTGGAGCTCCACATCTATATCTACTGAGGATCCTCCTGAGGAGCCAATGATTCAAAGCCCCACAATAAACTCCTCTTTAGCATGTCTTAATTTATTTCTTTGTGCAGCAAGACCCTGTGCTTCACCTGCATATAACACCTTACAGGTCGGCCATTCTAGTTGTTTATTCTGAAGTGTGGGCAATTGACTCCATAGGATCTCCAGGAGGGTAACTCTAGTTTACACCAGGCTGAAGAATCTGCCAGCAACGTATCTTGCAGCCTCCATCTATACGGTCTAGGGGAACAACACAAGGCTCCCAGGTCAACTGAATTGGGGCATGATTCGAAAAATTCTATCCGGGTTACTAATTCCCTGACCTCACACAGTGCCACCCTATTAACCAAAAAAAGTCTATTCTAGATTGAGTTTGTGGGCCACCGAATAGAAAGTCATGTTGTTGCCCGCTGTAGAGTAAATTCGGAGGGGGATCCACCAGGGCAGTGACTTCCAAAATCTATTCAGAGCTTTCTGAGCTCTGGACAAAGATCCTCCTGTTGGAGGTATCCTGTCCTCCATATTATTACTACATGTTCCAGTCCCTGCCAAAATAAGAGAGTGCAGAGAGATGCTGTACTATCCAGCTCACTGAAGCAAAAACTCAGGATTAGAAGGGTGGGACCATATATAGAAGCAACTTTGAGCTCTCTACCCACTAGGGTGCCTGTGAGATAAATCCTCTACAATCATCCCTGGCAGTCACCTGCGCTATAGTATATGGACAGGTTTTCTCTATTAAGATCACCACACCCCTGAGGACGTATCCTTACCCACACCATAAACATAGAAACATAGAAACATAGACTTTGACGGAGATAAGGACAGCTTAGGCCCATCTAGTCTGCCCATTTCCCTACCTACAGGATAGGCCGTAGATCCTAGTTAACCAACAGCCTATATCTTCCTGCCCCCACAAGAATTGCCTTATGTCTGTCCCATGCATTCTTGAATTCTCCCACAGTTTTAGACCCCACAACTTCCTCAGGAGGCTGTTCCATGCATCCACTACCCTCTCTGAAATAATACTTCCTCCATTGCCCCTGAACCACCTCCTTCTATCTTTTAAATTGTGTCCCCTTGTTCTTGCAAGTCTCTTTTCTGAAAGATGCTACCCTCTTGGACTTTGTTGATTCCCTTGAGGTACTTGAAAGTTTCTCATGTCCCCCTCTCCTTCTTTCCTCAAGGGTATACATATTAAGCTCCTTTAGTCTCTCCTCATACGACTTCTCTTGCAGACCCTGCACCATTTTAGTTGCCTCTCTGACTGCCTCTATCCTGTCTATGTCCTTGCAGAGATGGGGTCTCCAGAACTGGACACAGTATTCCAGATGGGGTCTCACCAACTGTCTGTACAGAGGGATAAACCTGTTCCACCCACAGCCTCTTTAGGAAGCTCAGCTCCTCTGTCAAAAGATGAACCTCCTGTAATGTGACAATGTGAGCCAACATCTATCCAATATGCATCAGAATTACCATTCTTTTCCATCTACCCCCAAGACCTTTAACAGTCCATGAGATAATTTTAACACATGACATTGGAAAAATTAAAATAGATTAGGTACAGAACCATCACACTAAACCCTTGCTAAGTCTGCCTCTAGCAAATACCCCACTGTAGACTCTTTCTCTTCCAACCCCTGAAAACCCCCAAACCCCAATCCATAGATCGTCCTTCCGTCAGTCGCCGATACAAGGACAAGCCCATTTCTGTGGCCCTCCCCAGCCCTTCACATTGACTGGGCGTTCCTTAGACCACACCCACACTTAAATGAATATTGTGGCAGCAGAAATGCTCCTGTGGACATTTATTTATTTTATTTATTTAGCTTTTGTTGACCGGGTAAGTGCACTAGACAAATCCTGCCTATTTTCAGGCACGACCCGGGAGGGATACAGATGAATGCCAACTGACCTTGAACCAGATTAAGCTGTTGGTGGTATTTTTTAGTGAATGAGGGAAATTTGGCCAGGACACGGGAAATTCCCCTACTCTTTCGATAAGTGCCATGGGATCTTTAACATCCACCTGAACTACCACCAATCCAAGCAGATGGGACCTCGGTTTAACGTCTTATCCAAAGACGGCACCTCAGAAATGCAGCACCCTCTCATGCTGCAATACAGTGTCAGTACTGGGATATTAACCTAGTGCCAGATGTGGGAACTGAACCCACAGCCTCTGATCTCCTGGCCTCAGAGAAGTGTGCTACCTACTGAGCCACTGATAATTAGCATAAATATGGGGATCACGTGCAGAGCCTAGCGTGAAAGGACATCTTCTGTGCTGCTCCTAGGCCCAGTCTACATAAAATAGCTCATTTTGTCGTCGGGACCCTTACCGCATAAGTTTATTGCTTCTCTCTTGCTTACGAGGTCTATTTGAAGAGTTTTTAGCACCGAAAAGTAGCGAGTAGAGCAGGTGTAACCGGCAGTTCTTGTCCTGAAATTGCTCTCTCGGCGGTGGCAACAGGCGAATGGAAACAGCAGGATGGAGGTAGAGGCTCTAGAGCCCTTGGCTACGTACACCAGCAGTAAAGCGCCCAAAACCCCAATCGCTGTGCCAGACCAACAGGCAGATTATGCTGATGTGGAAGGGGTGTTAACATGACTACTGAGGATATATTGGAAATTAACAAATGTTACAAGGGCTAGTCATAGATTTTATGCCTCAGAAACCAGCTTTGCACTCACTGGCTCAGAGGATGGGGACGGGAAGCCAGAGTCTCCTCACAGGAACGGAAAGTCTTCTCCTGGATCAAGAGTTGATCACTGTATGCAGACAAGTTAGAAAACCTCAAGAGTGGAAAGAGGATCAGGAATCTAAAGTAGGAGAAATAATCTCATATTAGCAGGATTACTGGAGAGGGCTGAAGGTGCTGATTGTGTTTCTTTTACATAAGATCTCCTGCTTAAGTTCTTGGGCCCCACGCAGTTCAGCGAGGCCTATAATCTGGAAATGGCTCATAGAGCTTTATGAGAGATGCTCCCACCAGGGACAAAGCCAAGGGTCATCATAATGCGATTCCTGAACTATAAAGAAAAATCCCATGTGCTTTTAATGCCCCAAAAATAAAAATCTGCAATGGAATGGTGCATCCCTTTGGCTGTTTCAGGATCAAACATCATCAGTCCGAGAGAAGCAAAAGAATATTCAGATATAAAAAGAAGCTTTATTTAGCCAGAATTAAATTTCACCTACACTAAAAATACACCAACAGCTTAATCTGGTTCAAGATCAGTTGCCATTCATATGTATCCCCATCCCTGGGTCGTGCCTGAAAATAGGCAGGACTTGTCTAGTGCTCCTGGTCAACAAAAACAAAATAAATAAAAAATAAAAATTATGAATATTTAGGACTTGTATGTGCATATGTGAATAAAATATATATTTATCTCTTGTATAAATCCAAAGTGTGGCAGAGTGTTTTCACCATCATTTTTAATCTGGAGAGCATAGAATATAGTAATATATTTGAATATTATTAGTTTTGGTAATTTATGAAATAACTTTTGTGTAAGGCCCAAGGTGAATCCAAGTGCATCACTGTAAAAGTGATATTATAAGCCTTTGTTCTGACACTTCACCAGGACAAAATGTGCCATGATCAGACACAGAGGCACACATACACACACATATCCTGCACCAACTCAGCATACTGCCCTCTGTTTTCTCAATACTTTCAGCCCTTTGATTAAAAAAAAAACAAAATAAAAAGAAAAACACTTACTGTGCCTGGCCGAGGTATGGCATCTTCCCAACATATGGTGTCCACTGGTAGTTGTGCCTCCTTGTGGGCGAAGGGCCCATTGAAGACAGTTCGGATGTCGGCCATGGAGTAAACTGACACACAGATCCTTTAAACACAGAGCTACATGGTGGAGAAGGAAGACAGAGATGTAAGCTGCTGGTTATATATCACCTCCACAAGAAACTTACTGAAAGGATAACCTGGGAGACTGGGAGAGAGGAAGGCTGTAGGCCTCCCTCTGCCACACATTAGCATTAATGACAACAGGATATTCACAGTTCGTAAGCTTTGCAGTGCCACTGTCCTATCTCTTCAGACTTTCAAGCTGAGTTGATAAAAGGAAGACTGATTCTGGTGTTGTATTTCTTTAATTTGCATGATGAACATCAAATTTTGCCATACTATAGTGCATTGTCAGAATTGCAATACAACGATTTATGTATAACGATGAAGACTGACCTCTTGCAGGTATACAGATCACCTAAACAAAATTGACCTAGGTCACCATGGGGCACTTACTACCTGGTAAAACATTTTTAAATACTATAAAATAAAAAAAGACTAAGGTGCTGATCCCACCAAGCCAGTACAGTGCTCCCTCACTATAAAGAACTACCCAAATAAGAAACTCCCTCTTACAGGAGCACCTTTGATGGTTCCCATTGTTCCCTAAGTAGGCATATTAACACCTCTATAGTGAACACCTCAGCTGACTCCAGAGGTATTTGCTATAGAGAGGGACCACTGTATGTGCATGATTTGCACCTTGCTGCCCTGTGCAACTCTGCCTCATCCCCGATGCTTCTCCTAATTTGAAGACATTTTCAGCCCCTCTCTACCCCTGTCCCCATGCATGGAGCATCATGGGGTGAAGGGGCAAGCTGCGCCAGACACCTGACCTTCCGGTAGGAAGCCTGGGTTAGCCACAGAGTGGATTCCTGTTCTGCATGAGCTAGAGATTGTGAGATAAATCATTCTGTCACAGACTTCTGTAGCCCGTTACATAATATTTAATTAAAAAATACATTGTTTTCATACCTCTCAGCCATCCATTCTGAACCAAAGGGCTAGGGCAACAGTTTTAGGGAGGGGAATTGAGGCCCAAAGTACTCATGTCCAACTCAGCTGGGGGTTGCAGATGGCTTACTAGCATAGCTTCTGCACCCTCCTGCTGGCTTTTGCAATGTGCATCTTGTGCTTTGGATGCCCTGCCCATGAACTGAAACTGAATGCATAGATCCACAGATTGGGATGCAATATGTGGGTGGGGTGGGAGGTTTTGAGGATCTGCAGGGCCTCTACATCTGTGAAGAGGGCCTCTCATGTCTGGGGATAGCCTACACGCCCAAGTAGGGGTGCATAGGGCTCTGTGGATTGGGTCCTATGTTAACTCTCACTAAAGAAATTTAAAGTAGTATGCAGGAAATGTATTTAATAGGTCCCATTTATTTTGCATTCAGTGGCAAGCTCAACCAATACATCCATTTCCCTTCACCTAGAATGCCAGCAACATAGCTCATCCAGTCCCCAGACTTACCCAGATGTCGAGAAGACAGCATAGATGATCGGGTTTTCTCATCCTGGGCTGGCTGGATAAAACATCACCTGGAATGAGAAAGAGACATGAACTGTTAGGTGCTTGGTTATCATTCCCTAATGCTGAGGGAGATGGTGAGAAACCGCTGGGTGTTGGGAGCTCTTCTACACCCTGTGCAAGCCCTTCAGTCTTCAAGATGAGAACTGTCTGCAACACAAAATGCCTACAAATTTATGAGGAAAGTCTGAAAGTTTGCAGTAACTCATATATACCTAGATTCCATTTAAAACAGGACTGCACATGAAAAAGGTTACTGAGACTCACCCAGTGGCACGGTAGCAGCGCATGCATAGAAACATAGACTATGATGGCAGAAAAGGACCATCGGTCATGCTGCCCTGGGACACCAGAGTTTAATTAAGATCTCCAGAATCTCCCACTAAGGCCAACTGGGGACAGAGCATGCCATTAAGATGAGGCACTTGGTTCCTGTGGAGAGAGGGCTTGGGCAATCAAGGAGTGGCATTAGTGCTGACTGTGAAGGCAGCTGCTCATCCACCCTCCTGGACAGAGGAAGGCTACAGCTGCAATAACCCTGGTGCTTGGAGGGGCACAGGGTGAAAACAAAAAATGAAAAAATGGTGATTCAACTTTTAAATGCCAAGTAGATTTACAAAAACAATGGTTTTCTTTTGTTACATATTAATACTTTTATGTTTATCTAGGTGGTCCATTCTTTTTAGTTTGCAGCCCCCAATTTTTCTAGTGAAACACACAATTTGTTGTCAGAAAAGGCCGCATGGCCCACCCAGCCTGCCCAGATTTTTCCTGCCCAGACTGTCTCTGAAGATCCTAGCTGGTTTCCTGGTGACCCACACTCCTCCCTAGAGATTTACTAATATTCCCCTCTGACTATCTCACTATTTTGAAGACCCCTGCTGTTTTGCCTCTACCACATCCACTGGCAGTCTGTTCCAGGCATCCAACACTCTTTCAATGAAGAAGCAGTTCTTCATATCCTCTAATCCCTCCTAGCTTCATCACATGCCCCCGGTCCTGGTGCTCTTTCTCATTTGAAAGAGACCCACTCCTGTACCCTGTTCACCCCTGTGAGGTACTTGTTGGTCTCTTTCATGTTCCATCTCATTCTCCTCTTCCAGGGTGTATATGTTGGAATCCCAAATTCTCTCTTCATATGGCTTTTGGTGCAACCCCTGCACCATTTTAGTTTCCCTCCTCTGGATCACCTCTGTCCTGTCTATGTCCCTTCTGAGATACAATCTCCTGAACTGGACACAACACTCCAGGTGGGGTTCTTACGTGAGAGATACAGTGGCAACACCACCTCTCTCCTTCTGCTGAAGATACCTCCCTATGCATTCCAGCATCCCACTTATCCTACCCACTGCTTTGTCACACTGTCCTGCCACTTTGAGGTCATCAGATATGGTAATCCCAATGTTCCTTTCCTGCTTAGTGACTGACAGTACCTCGAACCCATTATATACTCAGTTCCTGGGCTTCTCGTGCTGGGTGCATGATTTTGCACTTTTGGCACTGAATCACAGACAGCACTAAAAGGTTAAGCCAGACCCTGAGAGCTGTTCTCTGGGGAAATTACCAGAGACAGGATGTTTGGATGTTCATGCTTGAGTGGCCAGACTTAGCTAAGAGTGGGGAAACTGGAGCATGAATATGCATAGTTCTGCTCTTCCCCAATACTTATAGAAGGGGAAGGAACCAGGGCAGCTTGGGCTTTTCCTGGGAAGAGAGAGGAGCAGTCCAGCCTTTCTGGCTGCAAATGGGTCTTGGGGGCCCTGTGGTCCCAAGGATGGTGGAAGGGCCCCAGTATTGAGTGGCACTGGTCCCCTTGTTCCTGATCTCAGAGAAGAACAACATCAGGAGCAGCTGGAAGGATGGCCCAAGGGAACTCACCTGGACAGGAGCAAAGACATCAGCTGTGAAAGGCACAACTGGGAGAGTGGTGGGCCACCCCTAAAGGGAGGTCACCAGAGCCCTTGCATGTTCACTCCCAGTAGCAACAGTGAAAGAGACAGAGAAATGGGAAAATTCTGTGTTCAGAGCAAACTGTTTGTTGTCCTTGCTAAACAGTAATGCTCATTGTGTAAAGTCATAGGTTGTTCATATTGAAACCCCTGGCAGGTAGACGAATCAGTAGGCATCAGGTAGGAGGGCTGGCAAGGGTTAGGGTTGGTAAGTCCCGTGTGAGGGACCAGACAAGAAGTCTGCTTTTTGGATCACTAGGGTTGTCAGTGTAGTGTCGAAGGTAGGCATGCACAGCTGGATGAACCATGCTTTGTACACTTAGTAATGATATCATGCACTGATATGTTTTAAGCAATTGTTGTCCTACTGGGCACATTGAGACATGTGCCGGCACAGCTTGCCCTGCCTGGGAGTGTGCCACTGCACAAATGATCTTGGGAGTGCCAGGGCTCCAGGATCATCACAAGGGAGGTAGGGTTTTGAAGGGTTGAAAGAGACCCAGTATGTATGTAGAACATAATTATACCTCTGTATTTCAAGAGGCAAACCTGAAACTTATGTAGTCATGGGGTGGGCATATAAGCCCCAAATGTAGCTAGGTACCATCCATCATGTATATAGTAGTAGTAGTAGCAGTAGAATTGGATGCACACTAGTGGTGGGGCGGGATGTGTGACCACCCCAGGAATAAAGGGATGTGGCACAGAAAAGAAGTGGTAATATGGTGTGTGCAAGCACCATCATAAAAAGATTTACAGCCTGGAATGCCTGGAGAGCTGTGCACCACCTAGGCAGCAATTAATAAACACTACTATGCTTGATCTCAGCTTCAGTACGGACATTCTAGTTTGTGTATGGTCTCATGTTAATGGTGCCCCAGGGTATGATTTGAAGGAGCCCCTGATCCCCATCACCACTGACTCATGATGGCAAGGTGACTGATGTTGGTACTGTGCTGGTATTTTTGATGGCATAAGGCAGGCATTCTCCTGGGTGAGATGCCATCATATGCCCCTAGTCACATGTGGGTGACCCAGCCTTATACTTAGCTCACCAAGGGCATTAGACATATAACACTTGAGCAATGCATGATCACCGAGCAGTAATGGAACCACTGACTAATGGGGAACATGCTTGATGGAATAGTCTCAGTTCACTCCTGTTTCCTATGTAATCCTACATTTGTGAATCACAAAACCTGCATGGAGTCAGTACGCATGCCAATGAAGTCATTAGACTGGACTACTGCCACCTTATGTGACATCATTTCTGAAAGAATATCATTTTGGTTTGTAAGCTTAATATGGACAGCACTGCTGCAAAGGCTGCCAGCTCTGAATCAGATGAAGTCTGCATGATTTCAACCCATGCTTTACTCCCAAGGAATTGACAATGTTTTACTCTGAGTTTTCATTTTCACCACACTGGTGGGACAGGACAGGACCAGTCTGTGAGCATATTATCCTGAGGAACACAGATACATCTTCCTTTGTCCAGTCATACCCCGTCCCAACACCACCATACACTTCCTGTATCCAAGAATCAGTAAGAGCTATACAACACTTGAGAGAAGAGAGGAGGTAGTAAGCACTGTGTAACCCTGGCACTGTTATACCAAGGGCTACTACCCTTTCCTGCTTTTCTGATTGCAGGTTGAGGAACCTGGGATTGGGTTTAACATTTACTGTGTCTGCTCTACAAGCAGCAGTACTATGATTCTGGTGCCTCTGTCATGAACCCACTCCTGAGGGTCAGGCCCACTGAGCTCACTGTGCCCACCCATAAGTGCAATCCATGACAGGGAGGGAAACAGGGATACCCTCTTCATGTCCTTCTATAGTGCTTGCTGAGTTCACAACTGAACAAATGCCACAAAGTCCCAGGGTCCCCACTTTACTCTGGATCAGGGTACAATACTAGTCTCAAGTCTTGTAGCCAAATATGAACCCTTCTTGGTTGTTACACAAAGGGGAAGAGCCAGGCATCATACCCTCTTTGGGGTAGCACTGTAACCCTGATTCTGCCTTCTCCCACAAGGCATGCAGTAACCTGGTTCAAATCCTCACAGACTCTTCCCTGAGACTTTTGTATTCTCCCAATCTTTACCCAAATTTCCCTTTTTAGATCATTGTTCGATTGGTAGCTTATAGTGCACCCCTTAGGAATAACAGTTTGGTCACAGATTATTAATAACATCCCACAGTCACACACAATATAAAAATCTTGCCCAGGCAGGTTTCTTAAAACAAATATTTTTACTAAATACTTAAATAATTATCATACATTTAGAAATCTGATCACAGAACACCACAAAAAGTGGACATGTAAAAAAAACACACTATAAACTGATGTCTAGTTTCTACCTTAAGTTCATAGTGAATTGAAGTCCAGAAAAGTAAATAAAAGTTTCAGCTTCCTTTGTCTTGGCAACCCCTGGATCTCAGCAGTTTGCGCTGTCGAGAGAAGAATGTCCTTGAAGATGTTCAACAAAAGAGGATTGCTCCTGTCCTAGCTCTTTAAATAGCCTGACAAAAGTCCTGGTTTGGTCTAACTTTTAGGCCAGTAGATGTCACTCTTGCGCATTCCCAAAAATTTATTTAGTTTTTTCCCAGTTTCAGTACTTCCTTGACAAATAACACCTATACAAGAAGTCACACAGGTCTGCCAGAAAGGATATTCTTGTCCTATCCTGTCCTTTCACTTCATAAAATGTAATATGCCATGACAGTTTTCTGGAACTAAAGCATCCTGCCTTTGAAGTGCAAAGGTTATTATAAACAAAAGGATTTTGGCATAGCCCTGATAAGGGGCTCTGATAATGCAATCTCAGCTTCCCCAATTAAGTTTACAAGACCTTTCCACTACTACTCCTGGCAAGCAGGCTTTTCTCAGATCATAGAACACCAATTTCCTAGGTGACCTTTTCAGTAACACAGGCGTTCTTATAGCATTTCTTATGTATTGGACATACACAAAATCACATAAAATATAACAAATATATCTGCAAATGATGAGTGGCAGTGGCTAGCTTGGACATCCCTCCTCCCTCCTAGACTGAATTTGTGGGAACATGCCCCTAATGCATGGTAAAGTTTTCACAAATTCAGTTAGCAGTTCTAACTAGCGAGATAGGCCATCTTTGTTTGCATTGGCTGACCTGCTCTGTGTGTAATGGTCATATCATAGGTCTGCAGGGCAGTACTCTTCCTTAAGAGATGACCATTTGTTTATCCATCTGATTTAGCCACTCCAGGGGTGTATGATCGGTCTGTACCTGAAGCACCTCCGTAGTGGTACACGCTCTAATTTCTTCAGTGCCCATACCAGCGCCCAAGGCATTCCCTTTCAACTGTGGAAGAATATGCCTGCTCCTGGAAAGTAACTCTTTGCTAAAGTACACCATTGGGTGATCTTTTCCTGATTAGAGGTCTGACTGAGGACTGCTCCAATCCCCATATCTGAGGCATCTGTCTGTACAACAAACTGCCTATTGTAATCTGGACTGGCTAACACATGGGCAATGCACAGTGCCTCCTTTAGCCATATGAAGGCTCATTTACAGGTTGGCTCCCAGTTTACCTTTTTGGGCTGTGTTTTCTTTAGTAGGCCAGACAGGAGAGCTACCAGGGTACTGTAATTTTGTACAAACTTTCAGTAGTACCTGGCGGCTCCTAGGAAGCTCTAACCTGCTTCTCAGTTTCAGGCATAGGCCATACCTCTATTGCCTCAATCTTCGTTGGATTAAAGTGAAGCTGCCCCACCCCACTATATGGCCTAGGTATGCCACCTCCGCCAAGGCCACCTAGCACTTTTCAGCCTTGACAGTGAGCCCGCCCTCTGTATCCTGCCCAATACTTCCTTCAGGTGGGACAGGTACTCCTTGCAGCTGGTACTGAAGATGGCAATATCATCCAGATAAGCCACTGCATACTCTTCAGTATCATGTAACATCTGGTTGACCAACCTTTAGAAAGTGGCAGGGTGTTCTTCATTCCAAAAGGCATTGCCTGGAATTCAAATAACCCAATTGGGCGATGAAGCTGACCTCTCCTAGCTCTGGCAGTTAACTCCATCTGCCAGTACACTTTCATCAAGTCAGTTGTGGTAAGGTATGTTGCCCTCCCAACTTGTCCAGTAGTTCATCTGTCCATGGCATTGGGTGGGTGTCAGACTTCATGACTGCACTGAGCCAATGATAGTCCACACAAAAGCGAGAATGAGGGACTACGGGTGAGGTCCAGGGACTGTGGGATTTCTGGATTATCCCTAAATCCAGCATTTCTTCCACCTCCCTCCTAGTGTCCTTTAGGATGGTCTCAGACACCTAGTAAGCTGTCCACTGTATGGGCACTTGTGTCCCTGTGTCTACATCATATGTCGTTAAGGGGTTCATTCAGGCTTGGCCATAAACAAAGAAGCAAAGTCCTCTAAAACCTCCCTCACTTCCTAGGTCTGTTCTGGGGTCAACTGGGGTGACAGTTTGATTGCCTCCACAGATGACTACCATTTGCTTTCCTCTAGCAAGTCCAGGAGGGTCTTCCTCATCCATCCCCTCCCCAGGACTACACACAGCAAATACCATGTCTACCCTATTTGCATATAGCTACATCATGTTGACATGGTGCATCCTATGGATATGTCTTCAGTCAGGCAGTTCCACAATATAACACCACGTCATTGACCTGTCAGACTACTTTATATGGTCCGCCCACTCAACCTGCAGCTTGTCCTTCCAGATCAGGATTATGACCATTATTTCCTAACCTACACTGTCTGAGCAAGGTCTGGCTCTGTGGTCATACCAGACTTTTGCTTCTGCTGGGCAGCTGACAGATTGCTTTGGGCCACCCCTAAGCTCCTTCAGCTTATCCCTAAACTGCAGGACATACCCGCTATAGGAGTTCCCATGCTTGCTCTTGCCTTCCAGTCTTCCTGGATTGAGTCTGAGGTCCACACTACTATATGAGTTCAAACCCCTCTTGGGCACCTCTCTGTACGAACAACAGGTGGGGAAGGTATTTCTCCCAGTCCCTCCCATGCTGTTTAGCAAACATTTGGAGCATAAATTTTAGGATACCATTAAAACATTCACAAGCTCACTGGCTTGTGGTGATAAGGTGTCATGCATCTGCACTACCCCATACTTCTCCCACAAACACTTCATCAAGTCTGACATGAAGGTACCCTTTGGTGGGATAACCTCCTGTGGAAACCAGACATGAGAGAAAACCCTAGCAAGGTATCTGCCACTTTCTCTGTCCTAAGTGAGGAAAGGGTGACCACCTTTGGGTATCAGGTGATGTAATCTACCACCATCAGGATAAGCTTCTTCCTGGAGGAGCTTGGGGTACTCAAAGGTTTCACAATATCCATTCCTACCCTCTGGAATAGCTCCTCTACAATGGACAAGGGAATTAATTAATTTATTTATTTTATTTAGCTTTTGTTTACTGGGTAGGTACACTAGATAAGTTATATGCCTATTTTCAGGAATGACCCGGGAGAGTACAACAGGTATAACAGGTACATCAATACAGCAAAGCAGGTGAGCAAATACTTTATACATTTTGTGGTGAGGTACAAGGAGTCAACAAGATGGGGGCAAGAAACATTTTGTGAATTAGGTGCTGTACATAGTCAACAGAGCAACAGAAGAGAAGGTGCATAGGGTCAACAAGACATCAGACAGTATGTAGTGCATTAGTTCAGGTTGTGGTTGGGGAGTAGTGTGCCACCTGGCTTGTGACATCCAGGACTATGTGCTAAGGTGGTTTTAGGCATTCGCAGTGTGAGGCCAGCTTGAGATGTTCCCACAGGGAGGTCTGAAGGCGCTTATGGGAAGGAGCAGTGCGGACCTGTTCAGGGATGGAGTTCCAGAGCCTAAGTGCATGAGCTGTGACCCCTGTCACCCATAAGGGTGCAGGTGGAGGGTACATTTAGTAGTCCTGAGCCCTGGAATCTCAAGGGGTAGGGTGAGAGGTCAGCTGGGAGAGGAGCTGGGCCAGTTCAGGGGTGGCGGTGCTGATCACTTTGCTCGAAAGCACCCAGTACCAAAGTTGAGGTGATTGGTCGGGATAGCCAACCTAGCTTATCGTAGAGTTCGCAGTGATGGATGAGACGAGGGTGGCCAGTGCAAACTGGCAGATGTTGTTGTACATCATGCTCCACTTGTTAAGGAGGGCCTTAGAGGTACGAGCAAATAGGTGGAGACCATAGCTGAGGGAAGGAGTACTCCCTGGCAAGAGCCAGATGAGCCGCTGGGGTAAGGGTGTACCTAGCCCTATAGGCCAGCCCCAGCTTACAGTTTCGCCTCTGCAAACATTGTGGATGTGGTTCCCCAGGTCCAGTCGGGAGTTGAGTGTCACACTGAGATATTTGAGGGAGGTCACGGTAGGAGGGAGGTACCATCATTGTAGTTGATTTGCAGAGGGACTGAAGAGGCCCAAATTTTAGCTAATGAGCCAAATAACATAGCCTGGGTTTTTCTGGTTGAGGACCAGCTTCTGTTTGTGAGCCATGCCTGGATGTTCTTGAAGTCCTCTGATAGGTGGTGGTTTAGGGTGATTGAATCACAGGAGTGGGCCAGGAGGACCAGATCATCCACGTACATGGTAACCCGGCACCTGCTAACCACAGCAGGGAGATTGTTAATAAACAGAGAAAAGAGTAGGGGTCCCAGCTCTGAGCCCTGAGGGACTCCAGATATAACAGGCAGGGGCGAGAGGACTTGATTAAATTTAGTTAATTGTTCTCTGCCGTGCAGGTAGTCAGTGACCCATTTCAGTGCAGGAGGGGACAAGCCAAGGGACCTCATCTGCGTGCAGAGCAGGTCATGGTCCACAAGGTCAAAGGCCTTGGATGAGTCGATGAACACGGTACCAGAGAGTTGTCCATGGTCCATGGCTGCTCTGATGCTGGAAGAGACATAGATCAGTGCCGTGGTAGTGCTGTGCCCTTTGCAAAGCCATGTTGGGTGGGGACAGCAGTTCATGGGTATAGATATGCTCCATGAGTTGTTTGGCTACAACCTTTTACAGAAGCTTACTGACAGCCGAAAGGATGGCTATAGGTTGGTAGTTGTCCGGGACTTTAGAGTTGCCTGCTTTAGCACAGGGATGACCCTGGCAACCTTCCAGATATCTGGGATCTGTCCCAAGGTGAGGACAGGTTAAAGATGTGGGCCACCGGGGAGGCAATGTAGGGGCTCAAGTTTGAGAAGCTTGAGCTCCAGGTTATCTAGGCCAGGGCTTGAATGCTGGAGAGGCCTTTGAGAAGGGACCATACCTTGTTTATTCGACACCACCCTTAGGTGGAAGGGAGTACAGGGTGGGCCAGGCTCCTGCTGGTCCATGGAAGGGGGCAGTTGTCACTCCTGGCCATTGGCAAATGTGGGAAGACAGCAGGGAGGTCGGTGAAATGGGAGTTGAGAGCATTAGCAATCGTGTGTGGATTGTTGCAGGAAGCTCCTCCAATGATCATGTCAGTAACTCCAGAGTTGGAGTGACCACTAACCAGGGTTTTATGGTTCTCCAAAACTGTCTGGGGTCATTAGCAGAGCTGAGAAAGGCAGTCTTACAGAAGTCACTTTTAGCCCCTGATGGCTTTTGCACTCATTTCTGAGTTTTCTGTATTGTTGAAGCAGGGTCAGGTCATGTGAGCATTTGAAGCGGGCCCAGCACTTGTCCCTCACTCACACAAGGGTGAGGAGCCCCATGCAGCCACTGTGTGGCCATCCCGGACCTTCATCTAGTGATGGGGCGTGCCTGTCTTGCAGATCCACAAAGGAGTTGAGGAATGCGCTAGCGGCAGTGGAGGGATCATGGGCACTGTAGACTCCTGACCAGTCGGTGAGCCTTAGTTCCTCCATGAATAGATCCGGATCAAACCTAGCGAAGTTTGGATGTGGATGATTTTGTGAGGACCTTTGGGAGGGGATTTTCCATACACAGAAGACCGGAGAATGGTCTGAGATGGAGTTGGATACTGTCCCCACAGGAGATCCTCTCAGGATGGTTTGACATGATCCAGTCCAGAAGGGTGCTGGTAGTTCCATTAGCCATCCGTCGGGTGGGCTTCTGACGAGGTGCATCAGGGTTAGGGTGGCAAGCAGGGCCTCAAACTGCCTGACATTATCCCTGCCCAATTTAGGTTCACATCTCCCAGGATTAGGAGTTCATTGTCTCTAGTACAGGGACTGACAGTGCCCAGGATATGGGTGAGCCCTGGAGCCTTCCTTAGGGGTTGTAGGTACACACCATGTTCAGTTTTTAGCATTGCCAAGTAGGAACACGGTGTGAAGCAGCTCACAGGGAGACAGCAGCGAGGGACGGTGGTTTACTAGAGATACATTGAGGTGGCTCTATAGTAAATCAGGATGCCTCCTCCCTTTGCTTCGGTCCTATCCAGCCATTTGAACTCGTAGCCTGGAAGCCACAGGCTGAATCAGGAACCTGGGGTTTGAGCCAGGTCTCCGTTATCCCCATGATGTCGGGCTTATAGAGAGTGACCCATGCAGTGAGCTCATCCAGGTTGGGAAGTAGGCTACGAACATTAAGGTGAGCCACTTTCAGTCCCTTGCCCAGCCGCCATTCCTGAGGAGTTTCAGAGGCCGGGGTGGAGGGCCAGGGTTTAGTTCAATGTCTCTGGCTAGGGCAAGGGTCAGTAGGAATAGCCACAGGAGGTGTCCTCTGAGGGGACCTCCTGGTGGTTGACTTTCGAGCCTGATGTTTGCACGATTCTGGTACGAGACAGGATGAATCTTGGTATCAGTCATGAGTGGGATAGAGGACTCGCGGTGTCGGCTAGGAGGTTAGAAGGTGAAGTCAGTCGCGCAGCACTGGAAGGGTCCATTCTCGGTCACTGCCCAAGCCAGGGCAGTGGCATATGGAGGACACAAGTCCCAGGAAGAGTACAGCTAGAGTGCATTGCAGGAGGGGTGGAAAGCAGATTCCTTGGGAGGTTCCATTTTAGAGCAGAGCACAGTTGTTCAAGGTACCCACTTCAGAAGGATGTGAGTGAGTAAGAACACCTGAGGGAAAACGAGGGAACAGGAACCTGTGTGGAGATTGGTGGAGTACGAGGGTAACCACCCAGAGTTCACTGTAGTGATGGAGAGGTCCCTTGGGCAGGGGATACAAGGACCCTGTGGGACTGTGGGGCAGAGTACTGGCTGAGGTCAGAGTAGGGCAGGGTACTGATGTGCCCAGTGGTGGACTTGCAATTACAATAATCGCCTGTGTAATAAACTGTAACATTATTATTCAAATTAGCTGGGCTTGCAAATACAATAAACACAGTTGTAATAAACTATAACTATTAGCCACATTAGCCTGACAGTGGTAATTGTCACGGAGGGAGCAGGTCCTGTCTGGCTTGGTGGGCTGGCAAGTAGTATGAGAGACCAGAGGGCAAATACCAATTACTGTTTACACAAAGTGCCAGGACAGGGTCATGAGAATAGAGGAATGGAGCAAAGCAGATCGAGATTACAGTTCATAGGCAGTGAAAGAGATCAGGAAGCACTAGGAGAGGAGCTCCATAGATCGTAGTACAGTTCTCTTGACTGAGTATAAGGCAGTGTCAGTACAGCGCCGCCCCTGCAAGCCAATAGGCTACAGCAAGGCCTGTGGGTGGGGCAATCAAGGATTTAATGGGAGGAGGGAACAGGATGGGTGGGAGGCCGAAAATAATGCTTCATGTAAGTCCGAGTGTTTTACCGAGGGAGGCCGTGGGAGCTTGCGACTCAAGCCTCACCTCCACTCAGGTATGAGTCCTTGGCAGAAAGCACGTGTCCTTGGTAGAAAGCATGGGGGACCCTCAGTTCAGGTCTCCCTCACTTCCCTCCGTCAGCAAGTGGCAGCTTTGTTTTACTACCGCCTTCCCTATCTGTTGGCACTGGTGACAAGACCTGCAATATTCCTTCACTTGCTGGGTGAAGTTGGGCCAATAGAAATTTTGGGCCAATGGCTGTGTGGTACACACAATTCCTAGATGTCCAGACATGGGAATGTCATGAGCAACCATGACCAATCACGATACCCTGGGGAATGACAAGCTGCCTGCCCATCACCCCTGTCCTCATGACCTGAGTATACAACAGTCCATTATTCCAAAATACCCTATGTCTCATGTCACCTCCTATGTCTTGTCAGATTCTGCAAAGCCCTCAGCCTTTTCAAATTAGGGTCTATTGTCTGAGCAGCTGCAAGATCCTTACATTTTCCAAGGCATGGGACATGTCCCTTCAGTTCCTAAATTAGAGTCCACAGCTATAGCATCAGGGCATTCAGGGTCACTGCCATCTGTAACCTTCTGACCATGTGTTACTCCTCCCTCCTCGGAGTAACCTTCTGTAGCTGTTTGTGAATTGTTACTTAAGGAAGTCCTACCTCACTTTCACTACTCTCCATGTCAGGAGACACAGGCTGGGGAACCAGCCTCCCATTTTCCACAGAGGCTTCTATGGGGTTCAGGGAACTACAAGCAGCCTCTGCCATCTGAATGTGGATAACTGCACACACCACCTTCTGTAGATTATTCCCTATAATCACATCAGGGTGAGGCTGTCTGCTACTGCCACTTTTTGCACCATCTCTCGGTTTCGCCTAATCCAAGAGAACATTAATGGTGGCAGGGTTTTCTCCTTCCCAGTGAATCCCTCACAGTGATAAACTAATCTGGTATAAGCTGGTCAGCCCATCAAATCCCCTTTACCAGGGTAAGAGATGCCCTCATGTCCCTTAACTCATGGGTTTGCACACTATTTAGGGTAACCGGGTGCATGTCCTCCGTCACGTTTACAGGCATGCTTTTAGGGATACACAAACAACCCAACTCTGTTCAAAACACCACTTTGTCCACTCTGTGCCCTTTTAGGACACTGTCTAGCAAGATGCCCTGGTTGTTTACAAAACCAACATTAATCGTTTTTCTAAGAAATCCCTTTTTGTAACCTGAGGCTTTCTCCTTTCTGTAGAGGCTGTGAGGGTTTTAGCTGCCCTGAAGGTGCGCTTTTCCCTTTTGGGCATGTCACCCTGCCCCACTTCTTTTGGAGCAGGTCTGCTCCTGGCATTGTGGTCAGGCTCAGCAGCTTGCTGTACTGCTTTTGGATCCTCGGTCCTCTAGCCAGGTTTCAGCTCTGCTAGACAAGCCCAAAAGAACTGCTCTAAAGTACAACCTCCTCAATTTTCCCCACAGAGTTTGCTTCCACCCTTCCCATCAATGTCTTAAAAACTGATGTTGCTTGGTGGCGAGTTCCTCAAAGCTCATGTCAGGGCTTTGGAGTTACAGAATTTAACCCTGTCGGCCTGAGAGTCAGTTAATACTTTTAAGCAAAGCTTCAAGTTTCTCATAATCACTACTGTCCTGATTGTCCATTTGGCCTAGTATCTCACACCTTTACCAGTAAATAGTGGGGATGGCTGGAAGCTAAAGGACTCTCTGGGTACCTTGGCCTGGTACAGACCTTTTCAAACAAATTCAAAAATGCATCCATATCCTCCCCTCTTTAAATTCAGCTATTAATTTGAGTTTAACTTATATCCCAGTCCTGGAGTTTCAGGTTCCTCCTGCCACTTATCTCCTCTGGTACTGGTTGTTAGAGTCCTAGCTTCTCCAGTTCAAACTCTCTCATCTGCTGTTTTTCTTTTTCCTCAGCCTCTCTCTCTCTCTCTCTGGCATTGTTTTTCTGCATCTCCAGTTGAAACCTCTTCTCTCAAACTCCCTCTGCTACTGGGCTTTGAACTTTCTCTGCTCGAATTCCAGCTGCAGTTTCCTCAACTCCAGCTACAGCTTGATCCCTTCCAGCTCCAGCTTTGTGGTGGCCTTCCCTGGTGCTGTGGTCCTGGGTTCCCTCTGGTCTCGCTGTCCTCCTCCCTGGAACTGGACACTCGACATCCCTGGTACCCCCATACCCAAGGTCTGGTCCCTTTCAGTCACTTGCTGTGACTCAAGGATCAAACAACTGATTGCTCATCTGCTGCTATGGGATTACCTCCACAAGGTTCTTTTGATTCACCACTCGTACTGGACCCCTCTTTCCTAACACAACTGCCTTAGGTAGTCTGTGGTGTATTAGCTGTAGTTGGAAGCCATTTTGTTTCCTAACTACTGCTACACTTACACTAAAAAAAAACAGGCATGAAACTTTACACTGTAACCAAATTATTATTTTTTTTTCAAATCTCTGCCTTGATTGTTTTCAGTTTATCAATCTGATACATTGGCTTCAAATCCAACTGTAATGCCTATGCCACCAATATCTCTCAAATCTCACCACCAGATCTGTCAGATCTCACCACTGTGCACCAAATCTGTCATGAATCCACTCCTGAGAGTCAGGTCCACTGAGATCACAGTGCTCACTCCTAAGTGCAATCTGTGACAGGGAGGAGGAAACAGGGATACCCTCTTCATTTCCTTCTATAGTGCTTGCTGAGTTCACTACTGAACACTCACCACGAAGTCTCAGGGTCCCCTCTTTACTCTGGATCAGGGTACAATATTAGTCTTGAATCTTGTAGCCAAATATGAACCCTTCTTGTTTGGTACACAAGGGGATGATCCAGGTGTTGCAACCTCTTTGGGGTAGCATTGTAACCCTGATTCTGCCTTCTCCCACAAGGCATGCAATAACCTGGTTCAAATCCCACAGACTCTTCCCTGAGACTTTCATATTCTCCTATCTTTACCCAGATTCCCTTTTAGATCCTTGTTTGATTGGTAACTTATGGTGGCACCCTTAGCAATAACAGTTTGGTCACGGATAATTAGTAGCGTTCCACAATCATACACAATATAAAAATCTCACTCAGGCAGGTTTCTTAAAAGCAAATGTTTCTGCTAAATACTTAAATAATTATCAAACATTTACAACTAAAGATTTAGACATTTGGTCACAGAATAACACAAATAAAAGTGGACGTGTACAAGAAAATGCACTATACACTGTTATCTAATTTCTACCTTAAGTTCATAATGAATTGAAGTCCAGAAAAGTAAATGAACATCTCAGTTTCCTTTGTCCTGGCAACCTCTGGGTCTCAGCAGTTTGCTCTGTGAAAAGTGTGTCCTTGAAGATGCTCAACAGAATGAGAGAGATTGCTCCTATTCCAGCTCCTTAAATAGCCTGTAAAAATCCTGGTTTGGTCCTATCTTTTAGGCCAGTAGATGTCACTCTTGCACTCTCCCCAAGTATTATTTAGGTTTTTCCCCAGTTTCAGTACTTCCTTGACAAATAACAGCTGTGCGAGACTTCACACAGGTCTGCGGAAAGGATATTCCTGTCCTGTCCTTTCACCTCATAAAATGTAATATACCATGACAGTTTCCTGGAACTAAAGCATCCTGCATTTGAAGTGCAGAGGTTATTACAGGCAAATGGATTTTGTCATAGCCTTGTTTAGGGGCTCTGGAAATGCAATCTCAGCTTCCTCAATTAAGTTTACAAGGCCTTTCCCTACTCCTAGCAAACAGGCCTTTCTCAGATCATAGAATGGCAATTCCCAATGTGACCTTTTCAGTAACACAGACATTCACATGGCATTTCTTGTGGTATTTGACATACACAAAATCACATAAATAAATATAACAGAAATATATCTGCAAATAATGACTGGCAGTGGCTAGCTCACCACAGCCTCCACCCAGAGTAATGATTAAGTGGGTAAATTGTCAAACTAGTATAACCCTCTGGGAAGCTATATCTACCCACAACCCTAGCTAGTGATCCAACACAGAGACTGGCAATAAACACTTTTCTCTGCTTGCAATACCACATTTAATGACTAGCACTAATAATATGCTCACCAGCTTCACACTTACCAACAAGGTCTGGACTTCTGGCATACACCCTGTGTCCCCATAAAAGAACAGTTAACTAGCAACCACAGTGCAGCTTTACTTTTCGCACTTGACTTACAACAATAATGTGCTCACAGACCCAGTTAACATGCAAAATAAATCAGTTTTATTCAGGGGACTGAACACAGGAAGGGTGAAAATTTAAGTTAGCTATTATGGCACTATAATTAAACAGATAGCTATTAATGATCATTAAATCTGTCCCTGAATTAGTCAGTTTTTCAAACTGCTGGGTACCCAGGATATGGTTAGGTGCAGGCCTGAAGCATTGTCACAGGTAGGCCAGTGTTGCTGCTGGTTGGGGCCCTGGATGGAGAAAAGCCTGATAGTAGACAGATTGAAACACCTGCAAACAGTAAAATACTTGTAATCCCAGGCCAGAAGGCCTGTAGGCACAGTCAACATCCAACGAGGACTTATAGTGCGAATCAGATGACACAAAACATTTATTTGGTTGTTGCAGAGGCTACCCTGATTGTACTCACTGCACCCAGACCAGTTGGAGAAAGGATGAAGACATCACGGGTCTGCTGGCTAGCCAGGACAATGGCAGGGACTGGGGCGGCACAACTCACCTCCACTTTGTGGCCTTTCCTGTAGGTGGCCACAGCCTGTGACTTGCTTTCACAGGAGCTGACTCCCGATGTTGGTTTCTGGCCAGGTAGGTGTTGGATCTAATGTAGAATAGTCTTTAAGGCCACAGCTGACACAAGCCCAATACATGAAGTTAAGCTTTGGATGCAGTTTAGAAAGCTTGCAACTTGCAGTCTGGTTTAACTTCAACAGGAAACAAACAGGAACAAATGGCACTAAGTCTCTCCTTTTATTGAATGTGGCAAGAGACAAATGTAACATCCACAGGCTCCAAATGCCACCAGAGTCCTTAACTCAAAAGTCTTTTCACCATTCCTTCAGTTGCCCTTTCTTGGCAAAATGCTCCTTATTCAGCACCAAGTGTCTGAACTCAGTCAGGATAGCTGAGGATTTATTTCTCTAGTTCTACATTTCGCAGTGTAAGTCCCACAGGATGCAAGGCAGGCCAAATTCACCGTGACTTTTCCAGCTCACCACACAGGCTTCCACTTCTCTCACAGCTTGAGCTGATCTGCCCTCTCTGCTTTTAGGCAGTCTGCAACACTTTTAAGTCCTGCAAGGAGGCAAAACAGGCCTTTCCCAGCACTTCTCAGCTCACCACACAGGATCCTTTCTTCTCGATGGCACGAACTGAACTCTCCTCTGTTCAAAACATAGTCCCAACTGAAGACCAGGATCTCTGTATTCATATGTGTTGGATGCTTTTACTGTCAATCACAGTCTGAGAGCTCTCATTGGTTAATGTAGGCACCAACAAGAAAAGTTCACAGCTTTTCCTGCAAGTCACTGTAATTAGGGACCCTTGATGACCCCTTGTTTCTAACTGGTCCAACCACTGAGTCCTGGACCAAACATGGCAGCTCCCATAGTAGAGGAATAAATAGTCAATGTAAACAGCTCATTTATACAATAACAAGAAGGATTTAGAGATAAACATTTACAGGGCATTGAAAGACTCCCTCAGAGCTGCTGTGGACTGCTGAATAGAGTTAATAGGGTTGTGCCCATCTGGTCACAAGTCTTGATTTACTCAGACCCAGCCCAGGTTATATACACTATACACAGGCTGAACTTCTTAAAGAAGCAGCATGGTGGCATGGCATTGCACACTCCGCATGAACCACAGCACACTATTGTACCTGGATTTACCTTCCCACACTGGATGTCACCAGACAGTGGGCATTACTAGAGCCCAGGGGACACTAGGTAAGCTCCCCGATTTGGGGGTTACACTCCCCTACCCAAGAAACTTGGGCTCTGTCAAGTCTATAATACAGTAACAGTTCCCATTAAAACCTTTTGTTATATACAGGTCTAGACCATACATTATTATATACAATATAGCATGCTTTAACTTTAAATGGTACTCTTTCACACATTTTGCATAGGTTAGTTATTTAGCACATTATCATGACACGTGAATCTATTTTTCATACATTGTTTCAGACATTTACCCCCATAAAATAACATTTGATCTTTGGAAACCCTTAAGTATGGCTTCATTTGTACAATTAACCAGCATATGCCTCAACTAACCTTTTCACTCTATGAAGGCATCCCTAGGTACTGGGCAGAGGTTTTGATTTTTATTTTAAAGAGGATGCAGTGAACACCTATTTTGTGCAGGAATTGGCTATAACATATACTCCTTTATGAACAACATTCATGGGAAAGTCAACAGACTTTCCTGGTGTGTCATATATGAGCCGAACCACAGGTTTTACAGTTCTTTTGGATCTTCTAGACATAGGGGCATAGGCACTTGCACTTCACCATTAGCTTGGTTTGCACCTCCCAGCTCACTGTCCAGCAACAAGACAGCTTCTGATGAAAGGGTACCACTGCACTCTTTTGAGGATCAGACTTGTTGTAGGCTCATGACTTTGTACTTTGTCATAATTCTCTGGTTCTGGCAGCTCATCCTCATTGGACAGAGGTATGTCAACAAAGTTAGAGTCTTCTAACACACAGCTAGCATTTTCAGGAACAGCAATGCTCTCTTTGGAATGGAACAGTTCACTTAGCCCACTTAGTCCAGCATCACTTTTAGGTTCACTTGTATGCTTGCTACTAGTTTCCTCTGATTCAGGTACATTGAGTCCGGTTAACTCCACCATGCAAAGGGAATCAGCACATTTAGAGCTTATGCTTTGGATATCACTATCTGGAGGGTCGGAATGACTGAGAGTTCAGGATTGTCAGAAGTCACAGGGCTATTAGCAGCATTACTAGAGGTGGAGGTAGGTTCCCTGAAACAACTGAGCAAGTTCAAGAGACGGGTAATAAGCAGCACCAAACTCACTTGCATCATCTTCAGAATTGGCATCATTGTAAACTGTAGCAGTATTGGCTAAGGGCGGATTGTTGGGCAGCAATAGGTAAAAGATGATTTCTGTGAATGGTTTAACAGCACAAGGGTCCCTTCTGGACACACTTTGTACACAACCAAATTATCCAGTTTACTGACTACAACATGGGGTGTGACTCAGTGGTCAGCTGTTTTGTGCTTGGCTTGAAATCCTAAGTTACGTATGAGTACATGATCTCCTGCTTTGAGTTCTTGGACCTTGACACATTTATCATGGCAAGCTTTGTTAACCAGATTTCTTTTGCAGCCATGGTATTTGCAAGCTGTTGCACATGGTTCAACTGTGCTTTTAACTTCTTTACATATTGAAGGTAGTTGTCTGATCGAGCACCATCAAGAGACACTCAAAACACACATGTACTGGGAGACTAGCTTCTCTACCAAACATAAGGTAGTCGGTGAAAAACAGTAGCACTGTTCTTTGTACAAGCACAGGCATGTGCTAATGCACTTATTTGTTGACTCCAGCTGGGCTTGTCTTTTGGGAGTAAGGTGCCAAGCATATCTAATACAGTGCAGTTAAATCGCTCAGGTTCTGGATCTCCTTACGGATGATAGGGGTAGCTCTGGATTTTGGACACCACACATAGATAATAGCTCTTTAATTAGTCTGCTCTTTAAATATTGGCCCTGATCTGAATGAATGCACTGAGGGGTGCCATAGTGCACAAATAATCTCTCCATAAGAACTTTTCCCACAGTTGAGACCTTTTGATCTTTAGTAGGATAGGCCTGAGCATACCTCGGAAGGCGATCAGTTACTACCAACATATTTGCAATGTTCTTTGACTCTGGCTCTAAACTAAGAAAATCAATACATATACCCCATTTGGGTACTTGTAGTTATATTGACCAGTGGGCTACTCTCTGAGGCTGGACTTCCCTCTGAAGACACCTGCTGCATGTCTTACAGTATTGTTCAATGTCTATACCCATTTTAGGCCAATAAAAGCATGTTCTAGTCAGGTCCAGGGTTCTTTCACTTCCTAAATGTCCCATGTTATCATGTAAGGCCTTTAGCACAACATTTTTAAACTTGATAGGCAATACTAGCTGCTTTTTGACAATCCCTCCTTGGCTATCAGTTAGTTCTCGGTATAACAACTGCTCATGTAGTTTGAGTTTAGGCCTTTCTGCTAATAACAAAGCAGTGTTGGGGTCACTGGAACACATTTTGGAGATGTATTCTCCTCTTTCAATGCATTAACCACTTGTCTTATCATTGGATCACCGTGCTGCTCTCTTTGAATGTCAGCTGGGGTTAGCTGGGGTAAAGAGCTTAAGTCTAGAGCTGCGAAATTAGAGTAAACCACTGGTATGCAAGTATCTGGAGGTCCCAAGCAATCTGCCAAGCAATTAACTGTCTCTGTGGATGGAGGTTCATCTCTATCAAATTTGTGACATAGGGCTTTTAATGACTGTTCAGGAATATGTACCCACTGCTGATTGGAGGCAGGTCTACACGAAAGAGCATCTGCATCAACCTGATTTAAACCTGAATGATACTTACTGCATAATCATATGTTGAGAGAGAGCAGAAAGCCATCTGTGTCTGGTGACATCTGGTTTGGCAGAGGTCTGGACATATGCCAACATGTTGTTGTCGGTCTTGACCAGAATCTTTGCACCGTACAAATATTCATGAAACTGATCCACTATTGCCCACTTGAGGTGAAAAATTCCAATTTATGTACTGGATAATTTTTTCTGAAGGTGTTAGACTTCTACCAGCAAAGCTACTGGGTGTAATCTCTCATGTACACTTGGTAAAGTATGGCCCTAGTCCACTTAGGTTAGCATCGGTATGTAACACATATGGTTTGGAAGGATCAGCATAAGCAAGTACAGGAGTGTGAGTCAACTGATAAATAATTTCTTCAAAGCTGTGTCACAGGCAAGAGCCCATGTCTGACCAAATGGTTAATGGAGTCTGAAATATGTCTTTGCAGTCTCTTTATCAGTGCCTTTCTTGAACTTTTGTAAGTAGGTGGATACCCTTGAGTTAAGTTTAGCAGTGGTGTACTACCTTGGTGTAGTCTTTGACAAAATATCAGTAATAGCCACAGAATCCAAGAAACCTCTGAAGTTCTTTT
The DNA here is from genome assembly GCA_016271365.2 of Neoceratodus forsteri. Classification (NCBI taxonomy): domain Eukaryota; kingdom Metazoa; phylum Chordata; order Ceratodontiformes; family Ceratodontidae; genus Neoceratodus; species Neoceratodus forsteri. Next base: position 411,885,263 of record CM028138.1, read on the forward strand.
AAGTTCTTGGGCTTTGTCCAATCAGTTAAAGCTTCCACCTTTGTTGTGGTCTGTTTGTATACCCTCGGAGATACAATGTGGCCTACATACTTTACAGAGCTTTGGAAAAATTGGCGTTTGTCTATAAATAGTTTCAGACCAAACTCCTCAAGCTTATCAATCACTTTAAACAGGCAAGCCTCATGCTCTTCAAGGGTCTTTCTGAAGAGAATAACATCATCAAGGTACACCAGGCATTCAAGGAGATTCATGTCACCCACGCACACTCCATAAGTCTCTGAAATGTGGCTGGTGCACCAAAATTCCTTGTGACATATGGAGGAATTCATAAAATCCTAAGGGACAGATAAAGCTGTTTCTCCTTGTCTTCTTGAACCATTGGGATTTGTTAGTATCCACCACGGAGACTGAGGACGAAAACCACTTACTCCCATTCTGACAGTCCAATGCATCCTGTATGCAAGGCATGGTATACTGATCAGGGACAGTTCTGTAATTAAGAGTTCTGTAGTTTACACACATTCAGACAGAGACATATTTTTCCGCACACAACAATTGGAGAGGCATATGGGCTCTGTGATTCTTGTATTATGCCAGCAGCTAACATCTCTTGCAAGACGCCACACATCGTCGATGTCAGCAGGAGCTAAGCATCTGGACCTTTCCTGAAGGGTCTCTCATTGTGCAGTCATATGTGGTGTTTAGCCCCAGTTACACAGCCAACATTCCACTCCTTGAGGGAGAATACCTTGATTCGCTGGGCCAGCTTCTGGCTAATTCTGCCCTCCAGCTATTTGAGATGGGAGACTCTCCAAAGTCAAACATGTCAGGCGACACTTCACATTCTTCTCCAGTCTGGCACTTAGATGGCAGGACAGCAGTGTCAGCACAATAAACTTTTGCCAGAGTGCAACCTCGTTTCACCTTAATATCTCGGTCAGTAACATTCTGAATTTGGACCACAACTCTTCTGGCATAGGCATGAGCACAGACAGGTAGTATACTGGGCTTAACCAGCAGTCCTTCAGGCAATTTACCTCTCCTGGGGCATCCAGCATTAGTATTTTATTGGTCACATCTCTTCACAAATGCACTTCTCCACTAACACTGCACTCAGCATTCAGATGGAAAATAAAAGCAGAGGAATCTGTTTTCCAAACAATTCCCACAGGTTCATCCTTGTCATTCTCTTCAGGTGCATTTGCATCTCATGGGCTTTTTATCATGGCATGAACATGTAGTGCACTCCCAGTCTTCTTCTTCTGTCTCTCTTGACATAGCTGGGCTAGGCAGTCAAACATATGTGCATTGGTACCAGTTAGCACTAGGATACCACTGTATAGGCCAGAGGGAGGGCATACCAGGGCTAGTGTCTCCACAGGGTGTCCTGCTTCTGCTACAGAGGACAGAAAGAGAAAGCCACACTCTCAGATAAACAAGATATGGATATGATTTGTCACTCAACCCCATACATGTAGTCTACCAAGAGGTTGTAGTGGCTGGTCAGATAAATGCTGATCGTACCAGTTTTTGAATATTATGGTGACTTGGGACCCACTATCCAGAACAGCTTGAGCAGGGATGCCATTAACATGCACAGTAGTTTCCATGGAAGGACCCACCAATTCTGACCAGTCAGGAGGGGCATTATATGCAGGATGTGTGACAGAAGACTTGCCGACATAAGGCTTGTATGGAGGTTTAGAAGACTTTAGATTACTTTGTCTGCCCTGCCTGAGCAGCTTTACTGTTACTCTTTGCAAATCTTCAGGAGTCCAGCATACTCATTTTGTATGTCTATCCTCATCACAATGGTAGCAGAAACCATTCAGTCTTGGGTTGGGAGTCTGAGAAGGTTCTTCAAGTGATTTATTACTACTGTAAAGACCAGATTTGTAACCATCTTTAGGTCAATGTTCATTTTCAGCTCCACTAGGCTTTCTCCAAGAAGAAGGCTGACAAGATGACTACAAGATCCCTTACCAGTGCCCATAATTCTCTCATCTATTTCAGCATGTCACTGTTTGCCTCCTCTTTGTGGACTTGAACACTGGCACAAGTTGCAGAGGACTGGACCTCACTGGACACTTCAGCAGCATGGGTGTGGGCAGTCTGACCTTTGATGGTTCCATATCAATACAATTAAAAGTCGTTGTTGAATCCCCGACATAGATGAGAATAATGCCGACTTTCAGCAGTGTTCCCATCAGGAAGGTTTTTTTGCAGGGACTTCACCCCGCACACCCCATCTCTACATACTCTACACTAACTTGTCTTTTTTCTCTTTTAGATACTTCCTGAAGAAGACCTAAGGTCGAAACATAGATTTTAACTCTATTTTCTATTTTCAGCGTGCATTTAATATAACCATTTTGTTTTGCTTTTAGACCACATGCTGACTGGCGCCTTGTCTTTGTTTTTTACCATCTTACATAACCAACTCGAGTCGGAGTTGGTTCGAGATGGGATATAACACTGGGAATCACTGCGTCAACAGACAGCAGACCACCACAGTGACCTGGCGAGATTCTGTCACTGTGGTGCTGTTCTAAAAAAAGTCATTGTAGTGGTGTGCTATCACCTTTGACCATTTCGACAGTACTTTGTGCACCAGCCTTTAGTTCCTTTAATTCTTTCAATAAATCTTTAAGTTGCTAGGGCATCAAGAGCAGTCTCTTTTTCAGTGGGCTTCTCAGTACCTGCATAAGGATCCCAAAACTCTTCCTCATTTTCAGCCTCTCTGATCTCCTTCATGAGCCAGCAGTAAGCAGGGGGATCATCCTTTCTGTACTGGAACTTTAGCTTAGCATTAAGCACACTGGAAAATCTAGCAGATTTGAGAATATGGTCTAATCCACTCTGTTCCAATCACTGGCCAATGCCCCGCCTTTTCTGTGAGCTCTCTGTAAGGCCCTTCAGACAAGTAACATAAGCAGACAAACATTCAGCCTTCCACTGCTTGGTGCAGTTGAATTTCCACATCAAGTCTTTTCCAGATTTAGTGCTACCAAAGACACCTTCTAATGCAGACAAATACTCATTGGCTGAAGCATTAGGATTTGTGGACCTCAAAAATCTAATTGCTTCAAGTGCAGGACCCCTTAAGCTTTCCATGAGCCTTTTCTGTTTATTTGCTTCTGCACATTGCCACTCTTGGACTGGGGGATGCATAGTCCATCCAAGTCTCTAGGTCATCTTCACCCTGGGGTGTCAGAACAGTACCAGAGAACATCCTTAGCCTGTGGTAAGAGTCAAGGTTCACTTATGGAACAGATATTGAAAAGGCCCAGGGCAGGCCCGGCAAGGGTGTCAGTGAGGGAGCTGGTGCAGGGAGGGGTTTGTAGGAGTAGCACCCCTGGGGTCTCTAAGGCATTTTAAATCCTCAATTGTCTGTCCCTCACCTGCTAGCAACCTCCCAGTTTCTTTTTCAATCCCTGTAATCTGGGTGATTCCCCAGGTGTGTACACCACACTATGCATAGTGGCTACCTTCCAACCCACTGGGGACTCATCAGGGGTAATAATATTGAGCACCCTATCAGTGTCAATTAAGGTACTGCATTCTACTAAGGTCATTTTCTTTTGGGCAAAAGATCAGCCATTTGCCCTTTCACTGTGGTTTTACCCAGACATTTAACATTGTTCACAACTTCCTCTATAGTACTTTTGTCAGTGCCCAGTGGAATATCCAATAGTAGCAAGGCCTTTGAGGGTCAACCTCCTCAGCTTAACACCAACCCAATAAATGATGTAAAGTCATTTTACAAGCAGGACTCTCAAACTTAGTGCCAGAAGCTTTCTCCATCTTAATGCCAGTATTCATATAAAATTCAGTTGAAATTTTGGGTTTTGGCCACTGGGGCAATAATCCCAGCGGTGCCTCCACAGATGTAACCCTGGCACCATTATACCAAGGACTACTACTCCTGCCAGCTTTTCTGATTACAGGTTGAGGGCCTGGGTTCGGGTTTAACGTTTACTGTGTCTGCCTATAGGCAGCAGAACTATGATTATGGTGCCTGCACCCAGAGTAATGATTAAGTGGGTAAATTGCCAAACTAGTATAGCCCTCTGGAAGTTGTACCTACCCACAACCCCAGCTAATGGCCCAACACAGAGACTGGCAATAAGCACTGCTTTCTGCCTGCAATACCACATTTAATGGCTAGCACTAATAATATGCTCACCAGCTTCACACTTACCAACAGGGCCTGGACTTCTGGCATACATCGTGAGTCCCATGCAAAGAACAGTTAGCTCGCAACCACAGTGCAGCTTTACTTTTCCCACACTTGACCCTACAACGATAATGTGCTCATAGACCCAGTTAATATGTAAAACAAATCAGATCTATTCAGGGACTGAACACATGGAGGGTGAAAATTTAGGTTAACTGTTGTGGTACTGTAATTAAACAGATAGCAATTAATGATCATTAAATCTGTCCCTGAATTAGTCAGTTTATCAAGCTGCTGGGTACCCAGGATATGGTTAGGTGCAGGCCTGAAGCATTGCCATGAGTAGGCTGGCATTGCAGCTGGTTGGGTCCTGGTTGGAGAAAAGTCTGTTAGTAGACAGATTGAAACACTTACAAACAGTAAAATATTTGTGTTCCCAGGCCGGATGGCCTGTAACTACAGTCAACACCAAACAAGGACTTATAGGGCAAATCAGCTGACACAAAACATTTATTTGGTTGTTGCAGGGGCTACCCTGATTGTACTCACTGCACCCAGACCAGTTGGAGAAAAGGATGAAGACACCATGGATCTGCTGGCTTGCCAGGATGATGGCGGGACTGGGCCGGCATGACTCATTGACACTTCATGGTCTTTCCTGTAGGTGGCCACAACCTGATAGATGCTTCTTTGCAGGGGCTGACTTCCCAATGCTGGTTTCTGGCCAGGCAGGTGTTGGATCTGATGCAGGAACAATCTTTAGGGCTGCAGCTGACACATGCCTAATACATGAAGTTCAGCTCTGGATACAGTTTAGAAAGCTTACTCAACTTGAAACTTGCAGACTGGTTTAACTTCAATAGAAAACAAACAGGAACAAATGGCAGTAGGTCTCCCTTTTTATTGAACATGGCAAGAGACAAATGCAACATCCTCAGGCTCCAAATGTAACGGAGTCCTTAATTGAAAAGTCTTTTCACATTTCCTTCAGTTGCCCTTTCTTAGGCAAAATGCTCCTTATCCAGCACCAAGTATTTGAACTCAGTCAGGACAGCTGAGGATTTCTTTCTCCAGTTCAATATTTCAGCAGTGTAAGTCCCACAGGGCGACAAGGCAGGCTGAATTCCCAAGTGACTTTTCCAGCTCACCACAGGCTCCCACTTCTTTCAGAGCTCAAGCTGATCTGCTTTCTCTGCTTTTAGCAGTCTACTATGCTTTCAAGTCCTGCAGGGAGGCAAAACAGGCCTTTCCCATTGCTTCCTCAGCTCACCATAGGCTCCTTCATTCTCGGTGGCTCAAGCTGAACTCTCCTCTGTTCAAAACACAATCCCAACTGAAGACTAGGACCTCAGTATTCCAGTTGGCTGGTTTTACTGTCAAGCACAGTCTGAGAGCTCTAACTGGTTAGTTTAGGTGCCAACAAGAAAAGTTCACAGCTTTTCCCACAAGTCACTGTAATTAGGACCCTTGAGGACCCCTTATTTCCAATTGGTCCAACCACTGAGTCCTGGACCAAACATGGCGGCTCCCATAGTGGAGGAATAAATAGTCAATGTAAACAGCTCATTTATACAATAGCAAGAAGGATTTAGAGATAAACATTTACAGGACATTGAAAGGCTCCCTCAGCACTGTTGAGCGACTGTTGAATGGAGTTACCGGGTTTTACCCAGCTGGTTGCAAGCCCTGATTTACTCAGACTCAGCCCAGGCTATGTACACTATACACAGGCCGAACTTTAAAGAGACAGTGTGGTGGCATGGCATTGCACACTCACACAGGACCACAGTACAACACTGCTATACCTAGATTTACCTTCCTTCACGGACGTCAGCCAGACAGTGGGCATTACTGGAGCCAGGAGACACTCAAGGTAGCCTCCCAGTTTGGAGGGGGTTACAACTGGAAGCATGGAAGGGCAGTTGTACCAATAACAAACATTTCTTGGTGGTGGGAGACTGCGCATTGCTCATGAGAGTTGCACAACTAGCAAGCCTGGCTCAGGTTGTGTCATGCCTGTGTTCAATTCCTATACTCTCTCTGTATGAAAAGGGCAGGTAATTATTTAACTGCATGATGAACCAGGGACATGTGCTTTCCCAAGCAATAAAGGAATAAAAAGTAGCTGCAGGACTTGGTATTAAGTAGCATTTATTTTCAGCTTAGTAAGGCAAGGTGGGAGGCCAGCTCAACTGCAAGGGGAGGAGGGGTGCCAAGTATTTGTTTCCTGTCAGCACAGTGAAGAAACAGTTTAATGACAGAATCAGCAAAACGAAAATGGACCTCTAAGCAGGTGGGAATGAATACATTGCTCCACAGCCCAGTGGTGGATTGGATCCAGGATTTTACAATGGGGGTGCTGTGGTGGTGTGCATACTTGATATGCAATTTAAAAAAAATTATCCTTTGCATTGTCTGCTTTTATCTTTTCATTACATTTTGACAGAAAATACAAATGTGATCTATAGTTTTGAATGTATATTTTCTTACAATCAATACATTAGACTTCTCCAGTAAAGTGAAATGCAGCAGCAGCAAGCAAGTAAGTTACATTAGGGGTGCAGCCATTCCTTCGTTCCCCCTAGATCCACCACTGCCATAGCCACTGTTTGCTTTTCTTTCCTGTCCACAAAACATGTTACAGATCAAGCTTCCTGAACAAGCTTCTTTGTGAAGGTAGCTCGAGTTCTGACAGCAAGACTTAAAATGCTCTGATCAAATGTTGTTGGCACCAGTCACATGCAAAGAGATTTGAAACAGTCCTGTTTTTAATGGCATGAATTTCACTTCTTCTCTGCCACTCCAGTTTTAAGTCCCAAGCAGCTTCACGTTTCCATGACCCGAGAAGGAACTCTTGGCAAGCAGCAGCTTAGTTAAAACATTTTTACTTGCAGTCAGTTCTTCTTGTATGCAGTTTTAATGTCTGCAATTTTCAGATATACTGTATGCACATTTTCCTTCAGTCCTGAATGATTTCCTGTTGTATGCTGTTTAGATTTTCAGTTGTATGCACAGCAAATTTCAGTTGAATGCAACAGTTTGCCTTTTCCAGGTATACTGACCTGGCGAAAGGTGTTAGTTGCTCAGATTTGGAATGAAATTAGGTACTAAATTGTGTTGTAGGTGTATCTTAAAATGCATGAGTAGACCAGTAAATTCAGTATGATGCCTGCCAAACAATTGGGAAAGTCAGAACAGTGCTCTCCCTTGAGCATGAGGTATAAGTTCCTGATAAGCCTTCCTGCCTGGAATAAATTAAGGCAGTTAATTACTCTACTGATACACATGCCGACTTGCAGGCATTTAAAAGTGTAGTTCATTTTCTGGATATATCTCATTGTATTTACAAATATGTTGCATCTCCTTTTTGCTTCTCTGTCTTGTAGTAACCTAGACACTTGAAAATAGGCCCAGCCTAAAGGGTTTTGTGTGTAATAAATAAATAAATGCAGTTTCAGATGTATGCACAAACATTGCTGTCCCCAACAGTGTGCATACAAAAGGAATAAATAATATCCTTTATTTTTAATGTGCCTTTCAAATGTCAAGGTGCAGTACAATTAAAACAGTTAAAACAGATAAAATCATCTTATAGCCCATAAAAATTCACAATATAATCAAAGCCTGCAATCTTCATCACCATATGCCTTTTTCAGTGTAGCTCTTTTTCAAACCCCAATATTGACTTGCAATTTTCTGTTTTGTTTTCAAATCTTTCTATGTGGTGTCACATTTCATTTAATGTTCACAATGTCAGAGATAATGCTTTATGGCCTGGAGTTAGCCCAGATGATCCCAGAGGCCCATGAGGTCAGGGAGCCATGTCCGTTGCTTGCTAGTTCACCTTACTCACAAGAAAACTGATGTTAAACTATCTGTGTTCGAGTACAGCTGAAAACAGTGATAAAACTTTGCTGTGGTCATTTTAATGATGCCCACTATCAATTGTTTCAAATCTAAAAGGACGCTAAAGCAGAGTCAAACCAAGGAAAACGCATCTTGCAAAATAGGAGCAAAGGGTGATCTGAAATGGAATAAAAGGTATAGGTACAAAGTATTCCCTGTATCATGAACAGGTGCCAGCAGCTTCCTGGAACAGACATTTCAAGGGCTCCATGAATGTACACTAATCGCTCCACTGACTCAAATTTGGGAGTGCTCCATTTGCAGGTACTGAGACCCCAGTAATGTAATGGAAGTTGAGAGGCCTCCTGGTATTTGTTATTGAGAAGGCTTGCATAAAGGTGCATTGATTCTCATGTAGATGTTTGAATTTGGATGCTTTACCAGTGTAACCCCCGTGGGCCTTACCTGATTTGCCTCCCATTCTTGCCCCAGTGCTCTGTCCCCCCGTCCCCTGCCACCTGGCACAGGTTCCAGTGTGCCCCGATTGCCTCTTGAGCCTCCGTCTGGCCCTGCAGTAGTTTTTAGTTCAGAATGGGGCTGGAGGAGCTGAACCGTGGGGCCGCCATGCTGTCGTAGTTTGGAATGAGTAGCGGCCTGAGCATGCACAGTAACATATATTGATTTTCCAACCGCAGCTGTGGTACAATGGAGGCTGTTTAGAAGGTCCTGGCCCCTCTTAAGCTAATCAGGGACTGGAGACCTGATGGAGGTGACAGAGGAGCTGAAAACACTTTTTTATTAAGGAGCACCAATCGTGCTGTTCTCCTGCCTCATGAATATTAATGAGACTATTGAATATTACTAAGCTGACCCTGTCTGCTGCCTGGGAACAGTCTAAATCGGCAGCAGCAGCAGCAGCAGCAGCAACAGGCAGGGAGCTAGATAAAAACTTTAAGAGATGTAATTGTATGATGGGGCACAGGGACGGCTCTAAAGCTGCAGAAACTGTTAAATAAAATGTCTGTTGGCTGCACCAGGACAGTAAAGTTAGGAACTGGTATGGACTGCATGTATACTGTGGGTTCAGCAGCCATGTTAGCAGCCTTTGACCCCATTTGCAGCCAATCAGAGGGCCAGAATATTTGAAAAGGACTTCTGAGACGACATAAAGGAGTATGGGGAAAAAGCTGGGAATTCTTGGTGCCCTTTGCAGGACCAATCAGGCACAGAAGAAGATTCATGCATATTAATTTTGAGAAGGGACAGTTAATTCAGCCAATCAGGAGCTGCAGAGAGCTCCCAAAACCTGGGGACCTTTGGTTCTGGTCTAAGTTCAGCAGGAGCTCCTCCAGAGGAAGGGGTCTCCAGCCTCTATGCAGAAAGATGGGGCTGCAAGGCTGGGGAAATGGCTAGTTAGGGGTTGCCAGCTACCTGTCCCCAGGGCCTGCATTTGCCTCACCCATTTTGGAGGAACTTCAGTCAAGGAAGTCTGTTTAGCAGCTTTCAGCTTGGAAAGCTGTACGTATATAGAAGGCAGTGAGAATCTACACTTAAATGGTGGGAAGTACTGCTGAAAGGTTCAAGGAAGGAAAAAGGTTCTGTCTGTACCCTGGATCGACTCAACGTCACAAGAAAAGGGAGGACATTGGTATAAGCAAAAGGAGAATGGATGGTTCTGGTTTTAGGATAAAGGATTTATGGAAAACAGATTTAGTTTACAGAAAAATGGCATGGGAGTCCCCTGACACACAGGGAGGGATTGCCAGTATTGTCAAGGTTGGTCTTCAAAGAGAACAGAAAGCCTCTTCTGGTTGTAAGTACCTGCAGGTAAAGGAAAGTAATGTCTGGTAGCATGGGACTGTGCAAGTAAAGGCTGGCATCTCAGTGCCAAGCTCATGGTCCTCGGAAGACCCCTCAGTATATGCCCCAGTCTCACTGCGACTGTGTCTCCAGTGAGCCAAAAGAGACAGTTACCTGATTTAAAAGGGCCATGGCTGCCAGGCCTGCAATGTAGCCGAAAATGCCTTTAGTACCCAGAAGTGACTAAACTACAAGAGTAAAGTTGGCAACTTAGTCTAAAGCTAAAAGAGACTGAAAACCTGTTCATCTACCCTTTGGAGCCAGGTGGGGAACTGCGGTCCCTATCAAGCAGGGTAGACTGGGCCACAGGAAGCCACGTGCATGTGTCTAGGTGCTAGAGCACTCTGGATCCATCGGGGAGCTGGACCATGGGGTCACTCCTGGGTCTGGGTTCACTTGTGGCCTGGAAAGCCTTGTGTTGTGCTCTGCATTTGGCCTGAAAGCAGGCTGAAGGTGACAAGCTGCTAGACCTTCAAGCAAGTCAGAAGGTCCAAGCTGCAAGGTGCCTACCACCCATCTCCAGCTTCCAGAGTTCTCAAGTTCTGCTGTTCCACCTACCCCAGAGCTACAGTCCCAATGCCATGTGAGACGGTCTGTAGAACTGTGAGTAAAGGCAGGGAGTGTCCTGCACCTGGGAGCTGTATATAGTTGTTTCAAGTTGTGCCCAATGGCACAGTAAAATCCTAAAGTAGCTGATAAATGTACGGAATGGTTCATTTTTGATTTAAGCAAAGCGCGCCAATGCCAGCCGACCAGCTGCACCACAGTCCTGCAACATGTTAGTACTGGGTACCCAGGTACAGAGTTTTGGAGGTTTAATCTGGACTGGGGACTGGCACCAGTTGGGATTTGGTCAATGGTAAAGATCTGCAGCAGTTAGTTAGTCACAGGGCTGGTGGCTGCAAGAATTGAACTATGTTTTGACTTTAAAGAGGAAATAATTGTTCTAAAAATGCTAGTCTCTAAATGCAAATTGCCAAATGAAAAATGTTGCCTGACCTGACTTCTGCTCCATTTACCCTTTCCTAACCCTCCCCATGTAAATAAATGGTGTTTATCTGTTTTTGAAAACTTTGACTCATGAGCATATTATTAGCTTAAGCCAAAAATTCAGAGCATTGAAGCTGGGGTTTGATTTATGGTATCCATGTGTTGGGGTGACTGTATGGGGAGGTGGGTTGGTACAGCATCCCAGGGGTTGTACTACTAGATTTCAGGCCCACTAATTTGTACTCTTGGTGGAGGCACTGTGCTATTGTATTTCAGTTTGGGAAGGAACCCTCATAGCAGAAAAATAGGGACCAGGAGCCTCAACCTGGTTAGTGGCCAGCCAGGCAGGGGTAGTAGCCCATGGTGGTTGGCGCCCCAGTTACACTAAGTATGGATGTTTTGGGAGGGTGATTTAGTTACTTTAGATGTTTGAATTTGGATATTTTACCAGGTTTTGATGTTTTGGGAGGGGGATTTGGTTGTTTTAGATGTTTGGATCTGGTTACAATGCCAAAGATATGCTTGAGGTTTAGTGGGGTAACAGGTGACGCATGCCATGCCCCCCATGAATGGTCCTATAAAACTGTCAATGTTCAAGAGTCTTTTGGACACCCGTTTTAGTTGCTGCCACTATCCTCCCTCCTCCTCCAGCACCTCCTCTCTTTCCTTATGGGATCTGTGGACTTTCTTCCCTAGGGTACCTTTGGTCTAAGGGAACCTCATCCCTGTAGTACGTCTAGAGGAAGAACTTTCCTCAGGGAGTTTCTGTGTCTTTTCAGCACCTCGAAAGGGTGGTAGTCCCCATAGCAGTGACAGGAAGTATGTAAGCCAAATCTGCATTGAACAAGCATTCAGACATCCTATCTTACAACTGCTCGCTCATTCTCTCAACAACTTCAGCACAAATGTGGACAGTACCTAACATGGTAATCATTCATCCTAGCAATGATTCCGACTGCTTGCCTAAGCATTCCTACATAAACTGCCTAATGTACCAGTGAGTGCTTGGATTTGACTGTTTCAGATGTTTGGGTTTGGATGTGTAAGGCCACAGACTAACACACACACACACACACACACACCATTAACATGAGACCACTCACAGAATGAATGTTCATACTCAAGAACTGGGGTCAAGCAGGTTATGTATTGTCACTGTCTAGGTGGTACACAGCTTTGAAGGAATCACCCTCGCCAGTCACTGTTACTATGATGTCAGTCTCATGGACGTTATCATTACAATCACTACTAGTTTGCAGATATTCAACTTTCTAGAAACCTTATCTCCCATACAGGGTCCCAAGGACTCCACTACCTGAATAACTAGTGCATGGTGGCACCCTCACCATAACCTCGATTTGCATACTGTGTGACTTTGAATGGTAACAACCACCCAGTGCTCCCAGGGCGCACCTTGAAACCAGTTTCAGTTCAGTCGTCTTTCCCAACAAAACTTGTAAACACAAAAATAAATATAATAAATATACAGTTTTGTGTAGATCTGTTACGTAGTTTATTTTTCATCTACTTGTTTTTCTCACTGTGGAGTTTGTTGAGATGCAGTTTGTATGAAGACAACGTACAAAAATTAAAGAGAGTGCATAGTGCTGTGAAGGACCCATGACTGCACACCAAGGGATTCTGGTATTAGTGTACACAGAGTGGGACCCATGAGTGTATATCGGAAGGCCCCTGGCAGTGGCTACAGATGGGGACTCTGGAAGTGTACATTCAATGGGCCCAGGTGTGGGCATTCAAATGTCCCTGAAAACAGGCACTATCGTCCAGGCTGAAGAGTAACAGAGAGACATGCTAGTGCCAGTAAAGGTAGCTGGTGAAAGTAAGCAGGCAGTGTGTATGTCCCCTGCTGCATCTCTCATATAATCAGCACAGAGAAGTTCATTCACAGGCATCTCTGATCTGTGTTTACTTACAGTTCATCAAAATAGGTCTCCACTCCATCATCCCGGGAACTGAACAAATGAGCCGTGCCTTCAGGAAGGTTGTCCACTTGTTAACCAGGGAGCGCTGGCCACCATCGTCATTCTGAAAAAGGTCGAAGATTATATTACATCTGCCCAGAGACTCAGAACTAAGAAACCACATAATTGGGCGTGAAGTCTGGCACCATCTTTTTATTTTAATACAAGAGGCAGTCTGTGCTAGTGGTTAGAGCACAGAGTTGTGAACCTGGAGACCTGGGTTTGAATCCTGCAACTGCCAATTACTTTGTGTATGACCCTGAGCAAGTCACCTACACTCCTGGTGCACAACCCTTTCTTCCATTCTCCCTCTGTCTGCTCTTTAAATCTCCCTGTACACCTGAAATTGTAGCAACAGTCTTTCACTTCACTTTCCCAGATTGTAAAGCAGCTTGGGATACAATCTGTATGAAAGGTGCAAAATAAAACAAAGTTCCTTCCTTTCCTACGTACAAGGCAGAGAAACATTCTTAAGGATGTTCCCATGGGATAAAATCCAGCAAATATTTTAACTCACTGGATAACATGGTACCCATCTAACTGGTTGCATGTCTTTTGTTTATCAATCTGTAGTACTTCTTCACTCAAGGAAGTCTGGGCACTTTCCATGATGTCACCATCTCACCAGCTCCTAGTTCCACAACTGCAGGAAAGAGAGCCAGTGAGGGCTGGCTGTCACTCCAGAGAGGAAGGGCTGGGTGAGTCACTTTCAGTGCCTTGTGGTTGAGTTACAAGAGGTACTTGGTGAAGTCTGGGAGGAGACAGCTGCATATACTCCTTATGGTCTAGGTTTGGCCCAACACCTTGAGGTTTTTAGAATGGAGGATACATGTAGGTAAGTCTGGCTGCAGCAGTAAAGCAGCTCTTGATGCTGATATCCAGGGCTCGCATCCCAAGCCCAAGGAGTCGGAGGGCCGGCAGAGGGAGGAGCATTGGGTCACCCAGGAGATAGTGTGCAGCTGATGTATAGTAGGAAGGAGGATGCCTGTTGAGCTCTGCATCACCATATTTGTGTGTGTGCCTCCAAAGCCCCTCACCTGCTGGTGTCTTGAGGGTAGGAAGGGAAAATGAAAACCCTACACCTGCAGGATTACACCTGCTACATTCAGCCTCCGCACAGCTGCCTGTTACCTCCACCTGTCCAAGTGTTTGGAGGAGTGTCTGATGCCCTGACCCTGCCTCAGGAGTAAGCCAGAAGATTTCTAAAGAAATGCCACAGGTCATGGGGCTAGATGGTTACACAGAGCAGATGGGGGCAGTACCAAAGTAAGGGTCATAAACTACAAATGAAAAAAAAAAAGAATGTAGGAAACGTGGACTCAGGGATCTACTGGGATGGAAGATCATAAAAATATTTTTTTCAAATCAAGAAATAGGGATAAGCTGCATACCAGACAGACTCGGCCTATCCTGGAGTAGATTGTATGACCACTGCTACTGTCCAGGGACTTCTCCCAAAGAAGAAGTATAGTTTGTCATCATTTCTCTCTGAGCCATCTGGAATCATCCGAGCATGGAGGAAGACAGGATCTAAAATACCAAGGCAGTAATAGGAGTCAGACAAAGAGACTGAGGGAACAAGTTGTGTGCATTGTTTTCACTGTGGAGCAACACTGGGACCCTAGGAACCAAAAGATTTAAACTAAGGTCTCTAGGGCTGTGTGTCAGGGCCTGAAACCACCTGCCAGTAGAACTTCATACAAGTATGAGATGCTAGCACACCCCACTTTGTTTTACATCCAGGAGAGCTGTACTACTACAAGAGCCATCAAAGTGATGCGTGTGAGAGGCCACAGGGAGAGAGGTACTACAGCTAAAGCTAGTAGCAGAGAGAGAGAGAGAGAGAGAGAGAGATGGACTAGTCTAATGAACTAGTCAGAGCCAATGTAACCCTCCTCCTACAACACATCTGGAAAAAACAATAGAACAACTGGTGTGACAGCAACAGAGAGAGGTGTACTACAGTTGGATCCATCATGTGACTGATGTAACAGGCTGCAGGGAGAAGTGTACAACAGTTGGAGCCATCATGTGATAGGTGTGACAGGCTGCAGGGAGAGATGTACTACAGCTGGATGCATCGTGTAACTGGTGTGACAGGTTGCAGGGAGAGCTGTACAATAGTTGGAACCATCATGTGACTGGTGTAACAGGCTGCAGGAGGGATGTACTACAGTTACAGCCATCATGTGACTGGTGTGACAGACTCCAGGGAGACATGTCCTACAGTTGGGGTCATCATGTGACTGGTGTGACAGGCTGCAGGGAGAGATGTACTACAGTTGAAGCCATCATGTGACTGGTGTGACAGGCTGCAGGAGAGATGTACTACAGTTGAAGCCATCATGTGACTGGTGTGACAGGCTGCAGGAGAGATGTACTACAGTTGAAGCCATCATGTGACTGGTGTGACAGGCTGCAAGGAAACATATACTACAGTTGGTGTCATCATGTGGCTGGTGTAACAGGCTTCAGGGATACATGTACTACAGCTGGAGCCATCACGTGACTGGTGTAACAGGCAGCAGGAGAGATGTACTACAGTTGGAGCCATCATTTAACTGGTGTGACAGGATGCAGGAAAGTGTATGACAGTTTTTATTTATTTTATGTATTTATTTTTTATATAAAATTTGATAACTGGAAAAGCACACTGAGCCGAGGCTCGCTTCCAGGTGCAACCCAGGTACAGTTTGTACAGAGAGTAACAATAGCTTGAAGTATACAGACAGTTTGTAGAACATTTACATTTGTACAGAGAGTAACAATGGATTGAAGAAAACAGATAGTATTGCAGAACATTTTACAGCAATAAAATACACTAGATGACAGTTGAGCCACCATACCACTGGCTTAAAAGGCTGCAAGGAGAGATGTTCTACAGTTGGAGCCATCATGTGACTGATGTAAGAGGCTGTAGGAGAGATGTACTGTAGTTGGGGCCAGCATGTGACTGATGTAACAGGCTGCAGGAGAAATTTACTACAGTTGGAGCCATCATGTGACTGACATAACAGGCTGCAGGGAGAGGTGTACTACAGTTGGAGCCATCATGTAACTGGTATATCAGGCAGCAGGGAGACATGTACTAGAGTTGTAGCCATCATGTGACTGGTGTAATAGGCTGTAAGGAGAGATGTACTACAGTTGGAGCCATTGTGTGACTGGTATAACAGGCTGCAGGAGAGATGTACTACAGTTGGAGTCATCATGTGACTGGTGTAACAGACTGCATGGAGAGAGCACTAGAGTTGGTGCCATCATGTGACTGATGTAACAGACTGCTAGGAGAAATTTTTCTACAGTTGGCCATCACGTGACTAATGTAACAGGCTGCAGGGAGATGTACTACAGTTGCAGCCGCCATGCCACTGGTGTAACAGGCTGCAGGGAGAGATGCACTAGAGTTGTGGCCATCATGTGACTGATATAACAGGCTACAGGAAAGATGTACTACAGTTGAAGCCATCATGTGACTGGTGTGACAGGCTGCAGGAAGAGGTGTACTATAGTGACAGCCTTTGTGTGACTGGTATAACAGGCTGCAGGAGATATACTACAGTTAGGGCCATCATGTGACTGATGTAAACAGGCTACAGGAGAGATGTAGTACTACAGTTGGGCCATCATGTGACTGATGTAAAGGCTGTAGGCACAGACACACTTCAGTTGGACCACACGAATATACAAACATACGAAAAAGCCAGCAGAAGAAGGCCATTTGGTCTATCAAGTCTGCTTTCATATTGCAGGGTCCAAAGCTTGAGCTAATGTCCCTGCCCTCCATCCCCACTCCTCCCATCCTCTCTAGCCATGATCCTCACCTTCCCTATGCCTATCCCAGCCTCTTTAAAGCTGCCCACTGTCTTCAATGAGATAACCTCGTCTGGCAGCACATTCCAAGTGTCCACCACCCTCTCTGTGAAGAATTGCTTCCTGACCGGCCTCCTAAACCTCCCACCCACCAGCTTAAGACTGTGCCCCATCATGTTATGGCTGCCACTCAGCTTAAAGAGATGCTCCTTATCAACCTTATTTATTGCTTTCAAGCAATTGAAGGTCCCAGTCATATCCCTCTCTCTCTCTCTCCTGTCTTCCACGGAGTACGTGTTCAGCGCCTCAATCTCTCCTCGTATGCCTTACTCTGCTGACCTGCTATCATCTTTTGTAGCCCTCCTTTGGACCTTCTTCAGAAGGTTAATGTCCTTTTGATGTGTGGACACCAGTACTGAACTCCATACTCTAGATGTGGCCTTACCAGTGACCTGTACAAGAGGCAGTATAATCTCCTCTCTCCTATTACTGATCCCCTAGATATGCATCTCAGCATCTTGTTTGCCTTTGCTGCTGCTTTCTTGCACTGCGTGAAGTGCTTCAGGTCACTAGTGATCTCATCACTCCCAGGTCCTTCTCCTCCTCTGATGCAGATACTTGGACTCCACCCAGGTAGTACTCTGTCCTGGGATTCTTGGCTCCAATATGCATTACTTTGCATTTCTTGGCATTGAAGCCAAGCTGCCAGATCCTGGACCACTTCTCCAGCTTTCCAGATCTTTCTGTAGGTCCTGTATCCTTCAGCTGTGTCCACTCTTCCACAGAGCTTGGTGTCATCTCTGAATAGGCACATTTACCCTTAATGCCATCTCAATGTCACTGATGAAGACATTGAACAACACCGCCCCAGCACTGAGCCCTCGCGGGACCCACTGGTTACCTCTCTAGTGCCAGATAACTCTCCCCCACAACCACCATCTGGGTTCTGTCTCTCACCCAGTTTTCCACCCATCTGGCCATCTTTTCCAGAACCCCAAGATCCACGAACTTTCTGATCAGCGTTTGTGGGGCACAGAGTCAAAGGCCTTGCTGAAATCAAGATAGAGGATGTCTACTGCTTGGCCCTGTCTACTGTCTTAGTGACACAGTCAAAGAGTCAGTCAGATTTGTTTGACACAATCCCCGCCCATAAACCCATGCTGCCTCACATCCTGAAGACCATGCTCCTCTAGATATTCCACCAACCTTTCCTTTATTATGGTCTCCATGAGCTTGCCCACAATGGAGGTCAGACTGACTGGTCTGTAATTCCCAGGGTCATCCTTGGGACTGCTTTTGTGGAGGGGCACCACATGTGCTGTTCTCCAGTCAGTTCTGCAGTACCACTCCTGACTTCAGTGAACTATTAAATAGGTCTGTCAGTGGCCCTGCAAGCTCCTCAGCCAGTTCCTTTAGTACCCTTGGGTGTACTCTGTCTGGGCCTGGTGATTTGTCCACCTTCAATGCCAGCAGCCCCTCCCTCACTTTATCCTCTTCTATCACTGCATCTGTGTTCCCCTCCTCCCTCCTCCTCTTTTCCCTCCTGAAGGCACTGGTCTATCCTTCTCCCTGGTGAAGATGGAACAGTATTCATATCATTATCTCTGCTTTTCCCCATTATCCTCCACCTACTCCACCCTTTCTTAAACCTAACAACCCTTCCTTGTTGTCCCTTTTCTCACTTATATATCGAAGAAAGCCTCCCCTTTTAATTCCTTCAGCTATCTGCAGCTCCTTCTGTGCCTTTGCTCTCTGCACTTCCTTACTTGACTCACTAACCAACCTTGGTAATTTTCCTATCCACCTCTCTATTGGTCTTCCTGAATTTTCTATAGGCCAACCTCTTTTCCCTTACTGCCTGGGCAACCCAGAACTGAACCAGCTGGGCACTTTGGCCCTTGTGTTCTCCCCTGTGCCTAATGCACTCATCTATGGCAACCAGTATTCCTTCCTTAATGATGGACCACCTTGATCCACCCCCATATCTGCTCAGATGCCCTGCCAGATGGCTCCTTAGCACTTCATCCATTTTCCTGAAGTTCGCCTCCTGAAATCCAAGATTTTTGTCTTAGTCAGGATGCTTTCCTGCCCATATCCAGCTGGAACAACACTGTGCAATGGTCACTTCCACCCAGTGGCTCCCTGACCAATATTTCCTGTACATGCCCCCATTTGTGAGCACCAGATCAAGAATTGCCTCAGCTCTTGTTGGTTCAGAGACACCCTGAGTCAAGAACCCACCCTGTAGTCCTTCCAGGATCACTTGATTCCTAGCACATGTTGTGGATGGTATGCTCCAACCCACCTTGGGCAGGTTGAAGTCCCCTACAATTACCACCTGTCCTTTTCCTGCAGCTTCCAATATTTCTGAGTTCAGTTCCCTGTCCTTCTCCTCATCCTGACTGGGTGGTCTGTAAACCACCCCAACCTCACCTTTCTCCTCTATTAGACCTTAACTGAACCCATAATGCCTTCACCTCCCTTCCTCTGACTCCTCCCTCGTGCAAGTTATTCCATCCCTGATATAAACTGCCACCCCTCCCACCTTCTTGACTACCCTGTTCTCTCTGTTATGGTTTATATCCGGGGATCGCAGGTCCCAGTCATGGTATAATGCTGCCCAAGTCTCGGTTACTGCAGTTATGACCACCCTCCTGTCTGTTAATAGTGCCTGCAGGTCATCCATCTTGTTTCCAAGACTCACGATTCAGAGATACCACCCTCCACCTAGAATCTGGCTTTCCTTCCCTTCACTGTATTCTTTTTATTCATATGTATCCCTCTGTGTGCACCCTCCACGTACCCTTGTTATGTGTTCCTCATCCCTCCACCCTTTGATAACTGTGTTCTTGCCCTTCCACCTCCTCCCTCCAGACCTGTTCCATCACTGTGGGGATTTCATTAACCTCCTCCTCTCGAGTCTGTGGGACTGCACACCTGCTGCTCCCCCAGTAGTTTACATTAAGTGTAGTGGTTATATAGTCCCCAGTTTGTCCCTAGTACCCTCAAACCCTCCCTACTGAGGTATAGCCTGTCTGGTGAAAAGATGGCTTTTGTTTGACCAGGTCTCCCTCCCAGTCCCCAATACAGATGAACATCTCCTCCCTGCACAATTTCCTCAGCCAGTCATTAAAATCCTCTATTCTTCTTTTCCTGGCTGTGCTGGCTTCTGGTACTGGTATCACCTCTGAGAAGGCTAGCAAACTTTCTTCCTCCCTGCAGATCTTCCCAACTCCCCAAACCTACTTTGTACTACCTCAACCTCCTCCCCAGCTAGGTCGTTTGTTCCCAAATGTATAACTAAATTAGGTTTTCCTTCAACCTTCCTTACTATTTCCCTTATTCTTGGGCCCACCTTCCTGCTGTCATCCCTGGCATACAAACCACCCTCCTGCTTGCATTTGGGTCCTCTTTCCTTCCCCAGTGAATACCCCTAATTATGGAGTCCCTGATCGCAACCCTTCCATCCCTGTATCTGTGCTCCCAGTCCTTCTTTTCTTACCTTTGGTATTAGCTGCTTCCCCACCTAACTGCTCCTCTGCACCCTGGTGAACTTATCTCCACATCCACAATTTATCCCTTAACTGTTTTCCATCTCCCATTCTGCCCCTCCCTTCTGACAATCTGTATCTGCTTTCAGTTTTCCTTCCCTCTTCCTTTTCTTTTCTCTCCCTCCCCCATCCTCTACTCTGTTTGCCTGCCTCCTCTTCTCTGCTCACCTTGATTAGTTCCCTCCCCTCTTCCCTGTACTCCTACTCTCAACCATGGCTCAACCTGACCTTCTACCTCACATCCTGCTGCTCCCACCCTCCTTCCAGACAGTGGTGCAAATCTATTCAATAAAGGAACCCCTTTAGAATTTCCCACCCTCGATGCTACTCTCACATTCCACCCCTTCCCTTACCATTTGCCAATCCTCCACCCTGGGCTGCCTATTCCTTTGAGGAAGAGATACTCCTGTATTTGAGTGCTCCTCCCACTCCCATCCCCTGCCTGATGCCATCACTCCGCTGGGCATCACCCTCTGCCTTTCCCTCCACTGCTCTGCTCCTCTGACTTCCACACCATCCTTCCCAGCTTCCCATCTGAGAAGCTTTATTTTTAGCCCTTAGCTGTTCCAGGCTCTTACATAGAACATCCCCTTTGTTCCACATCACCCCCAGAAAGACTGCTGCCCACAGCTATTGCAGTTTACCACTCTCCTGCTTCCCATACATGTACCTAATCCCCCACATCCTCCCAGCCCAGCTTTTCCTAGTCTCCAGTTATACATAACTATAAAGTAATGATAAAACTATAACATTCAAAAATATATAAATATATAAACACAGGCTGAAGAAATCTAAAACAGTTATCTCTGTGACTCTCAGAATAGTTCAATTTAAAATAAACACAGGCTGAAGAAATCCAATATTTGTTAGTATGTGCATCGTTTACCCCCCACAGTGTGCTGGGCTGATAAAGATATGACAAGTGTATGTCCATTGCCCTTTTAGGAAGTGATGTCAGAACCCCTGGTATAAAGGAAGTGATGCTCATGTGGTGGGTGGGACCAAGCCCATGCCCTCCAGAAATAATCAGCCACAGCTCTGACCCACCAGCCCCCACACTCCTCTGTTCCACTGCTTCCCAGTGATTCAGCTAGCAAAGCTGGCTCCTGCTAGTTTCTCCTCCCTACTCCCAAAGTCAACTGATCTGATCTGAGCCATCACTTAACTGTCATAATAGGCTGCAGGAGAGATGTACTACTGTTGCAGCCATCATGTGACTGGTGTAACAGGCTGCAGGAAAAAGAGTACTACAGTTTGAGCCAATGTGTGACTGGTGTAACAGGCTGCAGGGAAAGATGTACTGCAGTTGAGGCCATTGTGTGACTGACATAACAGGCTGCAGGAGAAATTTACAACCGTTGAAGCAATCCTGTGACTGATGTGACAGGCTGCAGGAAGAGATGTACTATAGCTGGAACCATCCTGTGACTGATGTAACAGGCTGCAGGGAGAGAGTACTACAGTTGGAACAATCGTGTGATTGGTGTAACAGGCTGCAGGTCGAGAGGTACTATAGTGGAAGCCATCATGTGACAGGTGTGACAGGCTGCAGGAGGCATGTACTACAGTTAGAGTCATGATGTGACTGACGTAGCAAGCTGCAGGGAGATATGTACTACAGTTGGGACCATCACGTGACTGGTGTAACAGGCTGAAGGGAGAAATGTACTTGAGTTGGAACCATCATGTGACTGGTGTAGTCATCACTAAAAACATAAGTCGTAAACAAGCATTTGTCAATGCTGAATGTTGTCGCTCTGGCATTGGCAGTGGCAGTGGCAGAGCTAGAGACACATAACAGGAATGGTAGTGAAGTATTGAGTGGCGCAACCGCCCCCCACCCTGTAGAGGAGCGACAGGCACTGGGGTGTGCCTTTGGGTGGTCAGCTATAATCTCCATGCCATTGTACTTCACCTACCCTGTAGACACTGCCAAGTGTTGTGGTGTGCTTTGGGGTCTTTGGGCATTATACTTACCCCATTCCATAAGGAAATATGCTGGCTGGGCAGTATAGGAGTGGGGTGAAGTTTGTGGTCGAACAGTGCAAGACACACCACGATGCCTGTCAGTGGCTGCAGAGTGGCGTGGGGGTGGAATGGCATCAGCATTACATCCAATGATCCCAAGTCACAGCTCTGACACCTGTCAGTCCATACTGGGTGGGTGCTACAGTTGGAAACCTTAACACTGTAGGCGCGTAGTAGTTTCACTCCACATTTTCAACATGGGATGCTTGTCAGGCCACCTCATGAAAAGTGGCACAATCACTTTGTTATCGAAACATGGTTTTGCACAGCAGCTCTGCCATTTAGTGACAGAAGGACGAAACACAGTTTGGGCAGGATGTAAGAGAATGACAACTGTATTGTTCATGAGGAGGTGTAAAAATGGCAACATTGAAAATCTGGAGTGGCAATATGAAATATTGGTGAAGCAATGAACATGGATACAAACTAAGCAACAGATGTCCGCAACCCAATTATTTGTGGGAGTTTTTAGGCACATTTTCAACATAGGTATTTTGGGACCTCCCTCATAAACAGTGGTGCTGTGATTTTGTTAATGTGTCCCAAAATGTGATTTCCACAGCGAGCCGCCATTTATGCGCCACAGTTGCAGAAATGCATTTTGAGCAGACACTGTGAAAATGGCAGCTATACTGTTGATAATGTGCACAAATGTAAGTGGTAAAATCTGGCATGAAAATATTGCAGATTTACGAAGTTACAAGGCTGCATGGAAAATGCGCAATGCATGCTTGCAGCAGTCATTTTATGGACTTCGGCGCAAATTTTCAACATAGGCATTTTAGGACCTCTGCTCATGAACAGTGTCGTCATTTCCGAAAACTGTCCGAAAACTGATTTTGCACAGTGACCGTGCAATTCTGTGCCAGACGTGCAAAACACATTTCAGCCAGGATATGTAAAATGACAGCTGTACTGTTCATGAGGAGGTGTGGAAAATGCCAATTTTGAACATCTGAGTGAAAATATTACAAATGCAGAAGTCACAAGCGCATGCAAGTAACTACACAATGCACGCCAGAAACACTAATTTTATGGATTTCGCCCCAAATTTTCAACATAGGTATTTTAGGACCTCTGCTAATGAACAGTGTCACTGTCATTTTCATAATGTGTCTCAAACACGGACTTTCCACAGCAACCGCTATTATGCGCCAGAACTGTGGAAACACATTTTAGTCAGGATGTGAAAATGACATCTGTACTGTTCATAAGGAGGTGCAGAACAATGGCAATGTTGAAAATCTGGAGTGAAAATATTATAAATTCACGATCTTACGAGCATGCGTGCAAACTGAGCAACGCACACTTGTAACACAGTCATGTTATAGAGTATCATCACCAAATTTTCAGCATAGGCATTTTAGGACTTCTGCTCATGAACAGTGTAACTGTCATTTTGTAATTTGTCCTGAATGCTGATTTCCACATTGACACGGCTATTCTGCACCAGAAGTGCAAAACACATTTCGGGCAGGATGTGAAAATGACAGCCATAAGGTTCACAAGAAGGTGTGGAAAAATGCCAATGCTGAACATGTGGCATGAAAATATTGCAAATTCACTAAGTTACGAGTGTGTAGCAACTGACAGCATGCAGCTCATAAAACAGTCATTTTGGATTTTACCACCAAATTTAACATAGGCTTTTTGAGGAGCCCCCCTCATGAACACCGGTACTGTTGTTTCATTCCTCACTCCCAAAAGGTGATTCCATGCAAGTGACTTCAAAATCACCTTTTGGGACCAAATAACGCCATGACAGTGCAATAATTCATGAGGAGGGTCCCAAAACCCCATGTTGAAAATTTGGTGCCAAAATTCAAAAAGATGAATGAGATATGCATCAAAGTTGAAAACCCCTATTTATTCCATTATACAGCTTACGGCATTTCCTCAGTTCGTGGTCAATTTTGAAGAGTGCAGGCGTGTTCTCGGTCCACGAAGATCATTGCGCCAGACTCCGAGGTAACTGTGGGGTAAGGGGAGTGTGGGGAGGCAGGGTACACAGAGGGTGGGTGCAGGTTGTGGGAGGGAGACTACGAGGGACCATTTTTGTGTTACAGGGTTAAAAAAAACATTGCAGGACTTTTTTTTTTTCTCAAGGATTTGGACGCTGGGGTGGGCTCCCAGCGTGCCACCTAACTGTTTGGGAGGTGCTGCAGCTGACGGGGATTGGGCACCTCATCCAGCACACCAACAAAAGGGGTTAATTATACCAACGAGGATTGGGCACCTCCGTGGGCACACAAGGAAAGCAGGGGGCAAGAGCCGAGGGACTGGGCACCCCTCTGCATATAACAAATGGGGAGTGCTTTATGCCGACAGGAGTGGGCTCCTCATTGGCACATACATTGGGGACATGGTAAGCTGGCAGGGGATTTGTCACCCCGAAGTCGACTAGTTAGGCGGCCGCCATGTTTACAATGTGGCCAAGCATGTCGGGAGGTCCGCTGTGTCTGACGAGGTTTGCTTGGATTGCAGCAGACCTTTTCTTAGATGTGCTCGCCACATTATGTATGCATGGTTGGCGCCGGTATGCAGGCTGATTGGGGAATGAGGGGCACCTACTGATGCAAGGCTCTCTGCATGCGCCTAACAGTGACCACGCTCCAAATCTGCACTACTTACAGAAGATGTTGGCTGCAAGTGCAACAACATAAAACGAACTTATAAAATATCAAGCCATCCAGGTAAAAATAGGACTGAGTCCACA
The DNA here is from genome assembly GCA_016271365.2 of Neoceratodus forsteri. Lineage (NCBI taxonomy): Eukaryota > Metazoa > Chordata > Ceratodontiformes > Ceratodontidae > Neoceratodus > Neoceratodus forsteri. The sequence goes on from CM028138.1 coordinate 411,910,226, forward strand.
GCACTAACTCCAGCATTTTGCATCCCTACCCCAAGGATGTGAAGCACTGGGGTTAGTGCTGTGGACTCAATCCTATTTTTCACTTGATGGCTTGACATTTTGTAAGTTCTTTTCTTACTATTATGTTTTGGAGGGCTGCCTTTATATGTTTGATGTTCCTGTGTTGTTTGGTTTAGCACCCACTCATTTTGAGAGCATGGGTTCTTTTGTGTATTCAACTTCTTGTGATAGGTGTAACAGGCTGCAGGGAGAGATGTACTACAGTTCAAACCATCAGGTGATTGGTGTAACAGACTGCAGGGAGTTACTATGCTCGAACCATCATGTGACTGGTGTAACAGGCTGCATGAAGAGATATACTACAGTTAGAGCCATCATCTTACTGGTGTGACAGGCAACAGGGAGAATCACTCTTTTCTTGGTACAATGTGCTGTGTGTGCACTGTGCTTTTTAGGGCAGCTGCAGTGGCCCTGTGGTCTAATATTCCACATTGTTGCTGGGCAATAAAGTTTTCATATTATCTGCAGATCATGCTTGACAGTATTCTACTGTCAGATTCTTTGCCATCACCTCTGCATCCACCGTGCCAGGGACTTACAAAATAAGGTATGTTCAGTTAAAAGCCTAACTAGAAGGCCTATAAAACCGATATGAGGGAGAGGTGCTGAAGCTGGGTTGCGTGAAGACTCAGGAGTTTGAGAGACAAGGGCAACTTTATAGTGATGACAGATAATTAAACGGCTAGTGAAAATTCAGTGTTCTATTTTAATTCTGAAATTGCAACATAGCAAGCTCAGCATAAACAGATTAAAAGAATAGCTAAATAAATAAACGGCATCAATATATATATGTCTCATTATATTATATTCTATGCATACATGTTTACATAGACCATGGGCATCAACTGTAGTCTCTTTCTTCCCCTGTCTCTACCTGTACTGAATTCCTTTCATGAATGACTGCTAGGCGTTCCCTGACCAACTCCAGCCCTACCAGTATCTGTCAGGCCTCCATCAACCTGCTTTTGATCATCACTATATCATAAGGGTAAGTGGCTTGCCATGTCCCCCCGACCTGCCCTAGATGACCCCATACAAAATTGTTTTTTGTAATAACTATTTTTGCTGCCAACTTGGACCAAATTTCAGATCTTCAGCGCCTTCCCAGCCATGTCCCCACTAATTTTGGGACTTCCTGCCATCCATAAGCCTCCGTGGATTACCTCTCATAGTGGGGCTTTGGGTGGATAGTCCATTCCAGTGACTGACTGCAACTTGAAAACCGTGGCGCCCAGTCAGCAAGAGTGGGGCCTGAGAGATCTGAGCATCATCCTGCCTCTGGACATTTTATTCTTTATTCTCTCTTCCCAAGACACTGGCAGAGAATACGTGTTCCTCAACTGCACACAACAGGAATGCGTACAGCAAAGCTAGGCATTTCCTCCCTCATCTGTCATTCTTTCACCTGGTGGATCCCAGGTGGTGCTAACAAGGCAGGCATAGACAACCTCCCACCCTGGAGGAGGGGCCTCTGGGACACCTGCCTACTCTTCCCACCAGTCCTCCAGCAACCCAAGCTTGTTCCTGAACCCAGATCACTGGTGTCACATGCAACACTGGTGTCACACGACCCTGCTCCTGTGCCAACAGACTAGTCCCAACCCTTACCAATTAATATAACAACCCTGAGTACTGTATAAATAAACTTTACACAGAACGTAACATTTCATGTCTTAATAGCTTTTAATGTTTACACTTTATGTATTCACATTAGCATTAGCATCTTTTATCCCAAACAGTAGACCCCTGATTCCTTTAATGAATGGCAAATCCTTTGTATCACTGGAAATTTACCAACAGTCCTTAGATCCAAAGAAACAACTGGAGGATCTGCAGAGAGCAGCAGTGGTTCTTGTCTTGTTCTGTGGAGGTGGATGGCTTCTTCACTAGAACGGAAACAAACAGCAATGCAGATGGGAAGTAGTGATACTTTCCAAACTGCTCCATAACTGTCCTGATTTCCAATGCTGTGATTCAGGTGCTCTCTATCTCCTGTGTATACTGTCCCCAGGGACTGCACCTGAACTGAGAACCTGTTCCTCTTCCTCGTAGTGTGGGAGAGTTATGAGGTATACCTAACCTGGTTTATAGGTTATAGGTCAGGTCCTCTGATCTATCCAGCCTCTCAGCTCAAACTCTCAAAGAGTACTGTGGTACAAAATTTACATATGCAAATATTTGCCCTTGGAATAGTCAATGTTGCTTCTGGCTATTTCAACTTCCAATCAGGAACATCCATCTGCTTGAAGATAACAATGGAACTGTTGGGCCAGCATGAGCCACAATAAACTATTCAAGTCTGAAGTACCTCTCAGTTAATTGTGCTTGTGACTCTGCCCACTTTTCTGACCCCTCAAAATGGCAAAATCAGTTACGGTACTTTATTTTTAAAGTATCAGAAGTACATTTTCCTAAGGTCTGGAAAAGATCTGGTAAGTCATTTCCAAAATCAGATAGCTGTGCATCTCAGCTAGCTTCTGAACTGAATTATTTTTCGAATTGAGCAATGGGCACTTGAGTCGCTTCAGGCTGAAGCTGACTGCCACTCTGTTCTCTTTGTCCCTCAGGAACAAACCTAACTGTGGTGAAAATCCCTGTAAATCTCATTCTGCTATATTTAATATGCTCATCTCTTTAAATCCTTTGTTTATGTGCTGTTCTCCAGGTTCCTCCTCTAATCCTCTCCTAATTAATGTGTCTTTCAAGCTGTTAAACATTTTACATTCTATGTGGGGAGTTCTTATTGTATTTATTAATTAATCTGTGGCCCCAGTAGCCTGCTCCTGAGGCTCTGGGCTCTTGCACTTTGTAGGCAGCAGGAGTGAGGCACCAATACTCAGCCTCCTCCCTGTCACATGTGCAGGTGTCAGCCTTCGCTTTTACCATGTTTGCAGTCTCCTGCAGAGGGACTACTCATAATGAACAAAGAATCTTTTCTCTGCCGCCACATTAGCACTACACGCAGTTCTCTCTCCTTGCTGTCACAATGCAATGCGCTCTCTCTCTCTCTCTCTCTCTCTCTTAAATACAGACTTTTACACTACTCATGTATTAATGAACAGACTGCCTGCAGTGCAGCATTGGCCTCTCTAAGTACTAGACCACCAGGGGAAAGAGACATCTGTCTGTGTCTGTATTCTCTCTGTATTCTCTCTCCTCTCTCTCTCTCTCTCTCTCTCTGTATTCTCTCTCTCTCTCTCTCTCTCCTCCCCACCATCTATCTACATGGATGTATGAGTGTGAGTACATTGTATGTGACCTCCTCCCCAGTTAGCTTTCTCTCCATTTTGTATATAAGTTTAGTATGTTCCCCTCCTTCTTTTCCATAACCTAGGCTGACACTATCTCCTTTGTCACATCTTCTTTGGAGGCCCATTTTCTGCACCCCTAAAGGACAAGCAAGTACTTTGGTGTTTTTATTATTAGGACTCAGTATAGTAGGTGTTCCCATGCTTATTGTATTTCCCATTACAGCACCAACACTTGGAAAGCTCCTTTGACCTTTTTGTATTTTTATGTTTGCTTGCGATGTGCAAGAAACATAGTGCCATCATCCAAGTTTTCAGAGGTGTGTCACCCCTCTTCCAATTCAGTCAGTGTGTTGTGCAGGCCGGCCCCAGTCCTCCAATGCATGCTGGAGCTGTCTATGACAGCTCCAAAATGCAGTGGAGTACAGTTAAGCAAGGGAGCTATGCTTCAGTGAGCAGCGATCAGATATCGCCTGCTCATGCAGCTCCCACTACACCACACACACACACATGCATGCATACTGCGTGCTGCTCCTCCCACACACACATTGTAAGCTGACGGGTGCCCAATCCCCGTCGGCTGTGCTGCTCCCCAAAGCCTTCCACATGCCACGCTGGGTGCCCACACCAGCATGGCAATTCATGGTATAGCCAACAGGGTGCCCAATCCTCGTCAGCTCCACTGTCCTCCTCTCCCAGAGTACAGGGTGCCACGCTGGAGCCCACCCCAGCGTGGCAATAGATGCTATGTCCGGCCAGGGGTGCCCAATCCCCGTCGGCTCCACACCCCCAACCAGCCGTCCTTGTGCACGCCTGGGAGCCCACCCCAACATGGCAAACATCCCGGCGGCCGTCATTTAAAAAAAAACCTGTAAAGAAAAAGCGGTCCCACGCAGTCTCCTGCCCCCCACAACCGCACCCACCCACTGCGCACCCGGCCTCCCCACACCTGTCCTTACCATGGAAGAACTGGAAGCCACCTCTCCTATGTTCAGGAGGGGCGGCAGGTCGGTTTACTGACACTAATAATTATGATACTGGCCCTGGGGCTAGTCCTCCTTTATTGTGCTACCTCAACTCCTAGCTCATTTATTGACCCAGGTTGTGGCCTCCTCCCCATGATGACATTGATTTCTCCTTTTCCAACCTACCTGTAACTAAGGTAATGCACTATGGTACTGTCCTTAGCCTTGACACTAGATGCCTTATGTGTACAGTCAGGGTGAAGAAAGTCCAGCATGCACAGGCCTGGAGGTAGGCCGCTCGTAAGATTGTTCCTCCTGGCTAGCCCTACTCTCACTTCTCATGGCTGGAGATATTGAGCTCAATCCTGGGCCATCTAAGCTGATCTCTAACATTCCCTACCACCTGGAATGGGAATAAGGGACCAAAATAGTGCATATGAATATTAGGAGCTTGCTTCCTAACCGAGGCGATCTCCTAAGCGTGGACTGAGCTATACAAGCCAGACATCCTAGGGATAACTGAGACTTGGCTCAAACCCTTAATTCCTGACTCTGCCTGCTTCCTAACAGGATATGAGTTCATTCGTCTAGACAGGACTGGGGGTAGGAAGGGGGTGGTACCCTCATCTACTATAGATCCCATTTGAAAATCTCCTGGTGGCACAGAGTAAACCTGATCATCCACCTTGTGAGTTTCTTCATGTTCTCCTGCTGCTGGGCGATGCTAGAAGCTGCACTTGGTGTGCGCCTATAACCCTCCTGGGGGGTCTGACAGGACTCACTTACCTCTTAGATGCAGTTAGGCCCAGTATAGGTGACAATGAACTCATTATTATGGTGATATCAACATGAACTGGGGAGTGTGCAATATGGAAATGCGAATCACAACTGCCTGCCTATCCCTTAACCAACTAATCCATGACCCGATGAGACAGGCAGCCAATGGTTCCTCAAGTTCCCTGCTGGACTGGATCCTGACCAACCGGCGGAGAGGATTGCCTCATCAGGCACGCTATCAGACTCCATATCTGACCATTCCTGGTATGCTGTGTCTGGAAAATCCCTTCCTAGAATTCCACACAAAATCATTCAAGTCAGAAAATACTCCAGTTTTGACCCTGAGGCTTTCCTGGCGATCTAGGATGTACTGTCTGGACCAGGGTTCTTGAAGCCTCTGATCCCTCAGTGGCAGCCTCCTGCTTCATACATTCCTTTGGTGTTCTCCAAGATAGACCCGCTCCCCAGGGTCACCGGAGGGTGAGGGACAACCACCTTCTGGCTGAATGGTGACTTACTTGCCCAGATCGGGACAGAGACAAATGCTGGGCAAGTACTAAGAGTTCAGAGATCCTGCTAATCTCCTGAGATATCGGCAACTCAGGAATCGGTGTAAAAAAGCCATTAGGGCTGCCAAAAGTAACTTCTGTAATCGGCACTACTTTGCTCTGTCAGTGATCCTAGGAGGTTCTGGAGGAACATTAAATCCCTCGTCAGTGGGCCCTCTCACTGGGTGTCGTGGACATGATTATTGATGGAGTCTCGTGCAATAATCCCACACTATAGCCGACCACCTCAATCTCCACTTCTCCGACCCTTCGGCCCTCACCTCTTTCGTTTTCACGACCTCGATGGGGCGGCACAAACTAACTATCCCTCCGATGCAGAGTGAACATCCTCCTCGGGAGTATTTAATCTTAAGGCCGTGTCTGTCCTTGATGTTCAGAACTGCTTGGCTGCCCTCTCCCAGCACTCCAGTGCAGGGGCCTGACAACTAGGCCCAGGCTTCTCAAGCTGGGAGCAGCTTACATTGCCTCTGATTGCCCATATCTTTAACTTATCCATTAGCTAGGGATAATCCCTGACATCTGGAAGGAGGCAAGGATAGTCCCTGTTCTGAAGCAGAGAAATCCCAAACTCCCTGACAACCTATCGCCCTATTGCTGTTCTCCCATCTCTTGGTAAACTCCTGAAAAGGTTGTGGCGGAGCAACTCTTGAGTGCGTGGATACTCATGAGCTGCTTTCTGGGCCCAACATGGTTTCCGGAAGGGTCATAGTACCACTACTGCCCTGATTACTGTAACCTCTAGTATTAGATCCGTCATGGATCAGGGCAAACTGTCAGGTGCTATATTTATTGACTTGTCAAAGCTTTTGACCTTGTCAACCATGACCTACTGGGGAGCAGCTCAGGGCTCTCGGAGTTCTCTCCGCATGCCATGGAGTTGGATGATGGGCAACCTAGCGGGTAGAAAGCAGTGCACCTGCTTTAACAAGGTCCTCTCAGAGCCTAGGGCTGTGACCATGGGAGTTCCCGGGATCGGTACTTGGACCTCTCCTATTCTCACTTTTATTAATCAACTCCCACAGGTGATCTCTCGTTGCCAAGTCACGCTTTATGCAGATGACCTTGTGCTAGTGGCCCATGCTCGTAATGCTGCTGACCTTAACCAGTGCCTATCTGAAGACTTCAGCAGAGTCTCAGCCTGGATTACCAACCATAGACTGGTATTGAATCCTAACAAAACTCAGGACATGCTCTTTGGTTCCACGGCCAAGTTAAAAGCCCCAACAGCTATACTTAAAATAGCTTGTGATGGAGGCCCCCTGTTGCCAACAGCGAGCTCAATTAAATATCTTGGGTCACCTCGACCCACAGCTTGACATGGGAAGCCATATCCGAAACATCTGCAGAGCCACCAGGTGTAAGCTAGCCCTTGCCTACAGGGCCAAATACAACCTGACTCCGGGGCGAGGCTGGCACTTGCGAGTGCTTCTCCTCCATAGTTATGGATACCACCTATTTGCCAGGTCACCTCAAATCCATCTTAATCGGTGGAACCGGCATATAATGATATCTGTCGGTTTGCCACTGCTCCCAAACTCACCCACCGATGTGAGCTCTATGACAAACTCAACTGGCTCCCCTGCGAATTCCTGATCCTTGGTGTGAGGAAACTTCACCAGGAAAGTGCTTGCCACGGGCATACCGTCGGCACTGGCTCATCTCCTCCCAAAACTGGGCGCCATCCCCTACCAGCTCAAGTCACAGACCGCCGGGTTGCTTAAAGTTCCCCTACTCGGACCCTTATGGGGATCGTGACTTTGCCACTTTTGTGCCTAGGCTCTGGAACTCCATTCCGGACTCTGTTCGCTCTGCCCCTTCCCATGGGACCTTTCGCTCCTCCCTGTGGTCCCACCTAAAACAAACGACAAGATGTGACTGCTCCTAGTCTCTGTAATGTAATACTCTGCAGTCCACTATTGTCCACCCTGAGTCCATGATGGTCTATGAAATATGTATTCAGTGATTCTAATGTTTTATCATGTCCTGTAACAATTTGTACTATGTGTGGCAGTATCTCTGCCCTTATATAAGCGTTGTTATAGCTGTTTTTACTGTATCATGCTGTTTCTCCAATGTTGCCATGTATGTATACTGTATGTTTTGTGCTCTCCGGGTCGTTCCTGAAAATAGGCATACTACTTGTCTAGTGTACTTACCCGGTAAACAAAAGCTAAATAAATAAATAAACACCCCACCCAATACTTACCTCCGAGTCGAGCGGCGATCTTGATGGACCGGGAACACGTCTGCACTCTTCAAAGCCGACCGCTAACTGAGGAAATGCCGTAAGCTGTATAATGGGATAGATAGGGTTTTTCAACTTTGTTGCATATCTCAGGCATTTTTGGAATTTTGCACCAAATTTTCAACATGGGGTTTTGGGACTCCTTCTCGCGAATGCTGTCACTGTCATGGCGTTATTCAGGCCGAAGGATGATTTCGCGGTCACTATGCGGAAATCACCTTCGGACTGATTAACAAATAACACAGCCAGTGTTCATAAGGTGGGCTCTCAAAGCCTATTTGAAATTTGGTGGAAGATTCAAAAAGTGACTGTTTTGAAAGTGCGTTGTGCAGTTCTACGCACGGCTCATAAGTTCAGCAGAATTTTCAATATTTTTCACTCCATATTTTCAACATTGCCATTTTACCACACCCATTGTATGAGTAGTACGCTGTCATTTTCACATCTCACCCAAAATGTGTTTCGCCCATGTAGCGCACAATGGTCAGTCGTTGTCTTGAAATCAATGTACAGGGCAAATTAAGAAAATCACAGTGAGACTGTTCCTGAGCAGAGGTCTTAAAATAGCTATGTTGAAAATTTGGTGAAAAATTCCTAAAATGACTGTTTTACAAGCGTGCGTTGCGCAGTTCCTCTACGCTTTCGTAAGTTCGTCGAATTTTCAATATTTTCACTCCAGATTTTCAACATTGCCATTTTACCACACCTTCTTATAGAGTAGTACAACTTTCATTTTCACATCTCACCCAAAGCGTGCTCGCCATGTAGCGCATTATTTAAATGGCTCAGATCGGTGTGTGAAATCAATGTATGGGACAAATTAAGAAAATCACAGTGATACTGTTCATGAGCAGAGGTCTTAAAATGGCTATGTTGAAAATTTGGTGAAAAATTCCAAAAATGACTGTTTTCTGGCGTCGTTGTACAGTTTCTCACATGCTTCGTAGTTCACGAATTTTCAATATTTTCACTCCAGATTTTCAACATTGCCATTTACCACACCTTCTTATGAGTAGTATAGCTGTCATTTTTCATCTCACCCAAAATGTGTTTCCGCCCATATGGCGCATAAAATGGCGCAGTCGGTGTGCAAAATCAATGTATGGGACACGCTAAGAAAATCACAGTGACAGTGTTCATGATCAGAGGTGTTAAAATGGCTATGTTGAAAATTTGGTGAAAAAATTCCCAAACATGACTGTTTAGGAGGCGCGTTAGCGAGTTCCTGGCAGCTCCTGGCAGTTTGCAATTTGTAATATTTGCACACCAGATTTTCAACAGTGCCATTTACGCACTTCCTTATGAGCAGTGCAGCTACCATTTTTCACATCGCACAAAAGCGTGTTTCCGCACATGTAGCGCACAATGGTACAGTCGGTTTATGAAAACAATGTTTGGGACAGATTAAGAAAATCACAGTGACACATGTCATGAGCAGAGGTCTTAAAATGGCTATGTTGAAAATTTGGTGACAAAGTCCATAAAATGACTGTGATACGAGTGAGCATTAGCAGTTCCACGCATCCTCGTAGGTTCATGAATTTGTAATATTTTCAGTCCAGATTTTCACCAGTGGCATTTTTCCATACTTCCTTATGAACAGTACAGCTGTTATTTTTCACAACATGGCGAAGTGTGTTTCACACTTTCAGCGCAGAGATGCGTTAAGCTGTGGGAAATCATTGTTGGACAGATAAAGAAAATCACACTGACACTGTTCATGATCGAGGCACCAAAATGCCTGAGTTGACAATCTGCTGTAAAAATCCCCAGCCTAATTATATTACGTGGTGTTGCACAGTTTCTATGTATGCTCGTGACTTCACCAGTTTTTAATATTTTACTGCAGATTTGCAACATTGCCATTTTTACCTCCCCCACGAACAGTATAGCTGTCATTTTTTACATCCTGTTCAGAATGTTTTGCACCTGTGGTGCTAAATGCCGTAGTTGCTGTGCATAAGCAGCTTTTGGCTAACAAACTGATATTGCCACTGTTCATGAGGTGGGGTCACAAAACATGTTGAAAATTTGGGTGAAAATACCAGCGAATGCCCTGAGGTATTAGGGTTTCAACCATAACGCCCAACCCTGTAGAGAATGACAGGCATCAGTGGTGTGACTTGGGATTCTTGCCTGTAATGCTCATACCATTCACACCCTGCAGCCAGTGAGAGGCATCGGGGTATGCCTTGGACTCTTGACTCCAAAGTTCACCCATTCTCCTATATCACACCCATCTCACCGTATTTCCTAATGGAATGGGGTGCGCATAAGAGCAAAGACCCCAAGAACACAGTGACACTTGTCAGTGTCTGCAGGGTGAGGTCTGGTGAAATGGCGTGGCGTTATGCCTGGCGACCCAAGCACACCCCAATGCCTGTCACTCTCTGCAGGGTGGTGGTGAGGTTGGCTTCAGTTCAGTACTTCACTGCCATTCCTATTACACAGCTTTGTAACTACACTACCACTGCCAATGCCAGCAAGCAAACATTCGGCATTGACAAATGCTTGTTACTATACACTCTTATACATTTCTAACGATTTTCCTAACATAAAATGAAGTAAAACTGGCAACATGTTTAAAGTTTCTGATTCACATATTGCTCTGTGTGTGTTTCCTGTGGAGTTGAGTCTGGCCCTATGATTGTGTGCAATTGGCAAGCTACGGTCTAGTAGTTAATCTCTGCTCTAGGTCTAAGGCGATCACTCTGTGCTCCTAATGGATTCAGGTTTCTGGCTTGTCCAAAAATATTTGTACATTTTGCTGTGCTCTCCTGAACCTGCACCAGGTAGTCAGTTCTATCTCTATCCCTCAACTGCAAGTTGACTGCTGTGGTGTAGCCCCATATCTAGATCAGTTGCTTGATCTCACAGCTGGTAGGTCACATCCAAATAATCTCCTTACAGTTGCATGTGGCCTTTCCCATCTTTGGGCAAGCTTTGCTATATAATGCATGCCTGGATAAAATGTAGATCACCTTGGTTCAGACCTCCTTTATGACTTGGCTCTGTAGTTGGTCATACTTTGGATTTTGTGGTGCTTATATGCTCTCTGTGCCTCTCCTTGCAATTTTGCCAACACTTTCCAGGTAGTCCATTAATTGTTGAGTATACACTTTTACTTCCATTACATGTTTATGTATTCCTTTGACTGAAAATACCTTTCCTCTAAAGTTGTTCATTGCCAATAAAGACACATACCAATTCTTGACCTGCCACTACATTAAGCCTATCAGCAGCATATCCTCCAGATCACAGTGTCTTCTCTTTCTCCACCTTTGGTTTTCTTAGTGTCACATTAGAGGTCTCTCTGACAGAGCACCTCAGCTGCACCAGCTCCATTTCTCTGACGGTCTCCCTCACCACCTCAGAATACTTTCTCAGTACTTATTCCAGTTCCTTCTCCTGTAGGCCATTGACTTGAGCTAATTCGCAATGTGGTGATTGACAAGTAGCATGGTATTTTGTAATATGTCTTCAAGTTTCAGAAGAAGCTTGCTTGCTACTTGCTGCTCTGGTTGCGTCTTCTCAAGAGACTTCATCAATCTGCCTCCTGTGACCTTAACTTCTTTTTCTGGGTTGCTCTCCTTGCCTTGCGGGGCAAGTGATCAGTTTTGGATTATTGAGTATCTTCTGTAGCTCATGACTATGCCAGTTCTAATAATGAGGTCTGTTATAACATTATCGAAAATGTAGGCTTGACCAGTTCACAGCCTATCCATAAAAGTCATGCCTCACATGCCCTGTGGGTAGTCGCCTCCTCAGAAACTTGCGTAATCTTCATTTCTGATCTCTTTTAAAACCAGCCTCAGCCTCAGTGTTCTATAACCATACTTGTTTGGAAGCAATAGCTATGGTCGCTGCAGTATCCACCACACCTTGCACTTAATTATCCCTGATCTGACTTCCCTGTAAGCTAGGTTTTGGCTGAGACTGTGGTCACATTCTCTTTGACCTCTAACACAGCATTATATTGATAGGTAGTACTTTCACCTCTGTTCTGTCAAGTGCAGTTGAAACCATGTTCTCCATCTGAGCTGCATGTTTCTGTGGACAGTTGTAAGTCAGGTGACCTGGGTTACTGCACCCACAGTGTCTCTGCTCTCCTCTCTCTACTTTCATTGATGGTTGTTGTTGAGGTTAGTACCACTAAGATGGTAGAGTTCCTCTTGTGCCCATTACCTGTTGGTCTCCCTCTCTCACTACTGGCCTCTTGGTCTGACCTTACGTGTTTGAGGTTCTCACTGAAGATCCTACCCTATCCTTTTGTATTTTAGCTTCTCAGACTGGTGCACATTGAAGATTCTGAAAATCTGGTTGCAACGTAATGATGATGATGAATTCAAAGGCTCGTTACTCTTAGCACCTGGTTATAACTATTTGTAAATTTCACATGTGTCTAATATGTGTGTGTCCCACTGATCTCTGGGATGTTGCTGTCCATCCAGCTACCCCTCAAGTGTTGTCAATTTTTCCTTGGCTTAAGTGCACCAGGAACTGGACACAACATGCCTCCAGTCCCTCATTACACCTGCTTCTATTGCAACTATTTACTGGCCATGCCCTTCATGGCTCCCTCAAAATGTTGCAACTGCATCTTTTCTGGTGCAGTACCAGCACCCTTCCTGCACCCCCACAATGGTTGGGAAAGTACCTGGGTAGATCTAATTATTAGAATTGGATGTAACAGGTGTTCCCATGCCTGATATAATGCATTAGTGCAGATGAAGTGCTAATGGCTGGTGAGAGCCTGACAGTGTTTGAGTCTGAAGTGCCTTGTTCATTGGCTGTCTAGCTACAGGACTGTGCAGGCCTTGTTGCATTCTGCCGCTCATGGTTTCCAGGATTACCCTCCTGTTGGTGCCAGCTGTTCTCATTCAGTCTGTTTTTTCTTTTTATAGGATCAGATCTATCAAGCATTTCTGCCATGCGGATCATTACACAAGGATTGTCTTGATCCTTAGCATACTAAAACGCTATGTCATCATAACCCAATGTCTGTACTCTGTCCCTGCCATCCCCCAACTTGATCTCATACTTGCTTTTGAGAATCATTCAATAAAATAGTAAAAGCTAACCATAGCCTGTTACAATATTTAAGTCTGTTTTCTGTTATATAAAGAAGTATCTCTAACATTACACATTCAATCAGTAAATTTAGCCACTTAGGATATGGGGCAAATGAACATCCTTCCAATGTTTCAGCAACATTCTTTTTGCCATAATAATTACAAATCAATGAACATTTCTAGCATATAAATCATATTGTGTTTGCAGCAAAAACTTGAACCTAGTGTCACTAACTCGCTCAGCCGGTCAGCCCTCTACTCCCAAAGTGCCAACCTCTGAACGTATGATTTGTGTATAGTGAACAGACAAGGTAACCTCTTGTCTATTTTGTGGGTTCAAGTCACCTTAGTCTCAAGCTCTGAAGGGATTCAAACTGATAACTTCTTGTTAGCGTACTCTAATTATCAGACTCAGATAATTCTGTCTTCGGGGCAGATATCTTTGCCTACGGGCACCCAACCAGGTCTTTCTGATGTACCCTTAGAACTCAATGCAAGACTTTTAGAGAACTCTATCCATTTCCCAGTTTGGTATACAATAAGCCCATACACAGTGTTACTATAACTTTAAAAGCTCCACTTAAAATAAAAAGAATTGTCAAGGCACTCCAGCAGTTTGATTGTAAAAAATATCTTTACTTGAAAAATATCAAAACAGAACAATAATTACAGAACAAATTATATACATCCCAACACATACAGCCTTAAACAAACAGGAAAAGTACAGTTCCTAAATACATACATTTAGACTGGTCTAATCTTACTTTTTTCAGTGCTGTGATGATTCTCCCTCAGTCAGATAATATTCTCTTGTGTCAGTCAGAAATATTTTCTTGTGTCAGTCAGAAATATTTTCTTGTGTCCTCTGTCAGGTTCTTTCAGCACTTAAACACACTTCTGAGCTGGCCTTCATGAGGTCACTAACTCGCCTTGGTGAATCAAACTTATATTTTACAATACAGGGTCTCCAAATAAAATATTTAAAAACATATGAGAAGACCTCACTGACTTTCCTCTCCACAGGTTAACTGGTCAGAACTGGTTTGTGCTCTGCACACACACACACATAAACAGTCTTTTGATGTAAGTCACTGTATTCAAATGAGAAGTGTATTTGACTCCTAAACCTCGTCTGGGCCCTGGGTATCTACACATCAAAGGGTATTCATGTAATTCAAGGGTTCCCTGAAAGTATTGGACCTTCCAGAATCATCTGGGTCCTCCCTGGCTCAGACATCAAACCTCTTCAATGTCCATTCTGGTCTCCCTTCGACACCCTCCCACAAGTCCTTCCTGGTAACCTTGCAAGTCAAAGGATCTCCCTGAGGGCATTATGAATGGCTAATCTTATTTCCTGGGATAAAAGCAAATTGACAAGGTAATTGCACCCCAGATCTCTGTAGTTTAAAATACCTCCTGTCCTTTGAACTTATTCTCGGGGTCTTGATGTGTCAGTTCCAGTAAGACAGCCTTTTCCTTGAACTGACCTTCCCTTCACATATTTGATATGTAATAACAAAATTAATACAGCATTTGAGCACTCAGAGCTGGCTGTCTACGCTACACCTAGTATCAAAATTCCAGGGTCATACGTGAAATCCATTCCCAACATACCTCCAACCAGAGAGATAAGCATGTTCCAATATATTCTGAGTACTGGACATTTTACCAACTTGTGTATTAATGTCCCTTTCCATCTGACATCTTTGACATCTAGCTTAGATTGTTGGGGAAAATATATGTAATTTAGCTGGTGTATGATATGCCTTATGTACAGTATTACGTTGAACTACTGTATATTTGCCTATAATTATTACACTTCCTACCTCCTCCCTGGCTGATTCCAGTACAAAATTGCATTGGGCATCTGTTATCTCTTTTTCCAGATCCTTTTCCCAAGCACCCTTAATTCAGGCAAATTGTCCAAATTAGCAAAGGCCAGTAAGTCATATATTTTACCTATCATTTTATCTGGTGATAATTACTTACAAAAAGCTGTTCGACTGGGAATAGATCAATCAATCTAAATTGCCTACCATCTTTTGTACTATTTTTTTAAAAGTGTAAATAAGATAGAAAATGGCTATCAAGTAAAGCATATATTTATTTAAGATGTTCAAAACTGGCAAATTTTCCACCTAAGTTTAAATGCCTCAGTTGACTTGTAACTTTTTTCTTCCACATCTTGAAGTATTAATTATTACAGTTAATTGGTAAATATGCATGACTGACTACTACTGGAGAGAATTGTGATATTTTCCTTTTGTGTTTTAATATATCATGAGCCTAATGCCAAGCTCTTCCTGTATTTTTCCAGTCTTTGTTTTTTATTATTATTTAAACAAATGGACTGTCAGTTCTAGTGAGTTGCGATGGACTAGTAACAGCATAGAATTGTATGTGGTTGCCAAACTCAACCCAGGTGTGACCTGAGATGGCATTCAAACCGGGTCTCCAGTTATAAAAAAATAGTACAGTACTGGTTGTTACAGCCACAACTCCCACAGTGCAGGCTTCTCTGAGCAAAGCCTGTTCTGATGGACTGCATAAAGACTCCTCGGCAGAGTAACCTACAAAATGGTACTACTGTGACTGGGGGGCTAGTAATCAAATCTCTCAGCTGTGAGAAAGGCCAACCCTTTACCCACCAAACCCTGACTTCAGGCATTCAGAAATTAAGTTGATGCTATGTCCAGTGATGAAGTGCAGTCTGACTTAGCTTTGACTGAATTAATATTGGGGTGGGTGTGTGTGTGTATCTTTTATTTTAAATCTCTGGTTAGGTAGAAAGCTGATATATATAATGGATGATCTCTTTACCATTGAGCCACCTTGAATCATGCTGCTCTGTCCTAACAGCAGGCCGGTGTCCTAGGGTGCGGAATAGTGCTGCATCAGTCCCCATGAAGTCAACATGCATCCCTGCGTACACAGATTCCCATCTGACAAGAGACAAAGAAAGCATTCATCATTTTCTAAACCTTGGTATAACGTTTCAGACAACAGAGGATGTGTTGCTTTATTTTAACCCTTTCCTCTCCTTTTTTACCCTTTGTTCTTGATCTCCTTGTCTGTATTTTTCAGTCTTTTCTGTCACCCTCTATCCTTAAAGTAGTCCCTTTACTTTAAAGTGTTACTAGGTAGTCACTTTGACTACCAATCAAAAATCTACCAAGCCAAAATAAAATTTAAGATAGAGAATATATGTGTGTGCATGTACATACAGAGTCTAAGTACATGTGTGTGTATATATATATATACTGTATATATATATATATATATATATATATATATATGTATATATATATGTATATGTGTGTGTGTATGAGTATGCTGCGTGTGTGTGTATATCTATATATGGAAAATGGGCTCTAGAATCCTAGAACTTCGGTGATCTACACACATCACCTGACCATTTATTACCTCTGGTATAAGAACAGCTTGTAACTAATTAACCCTAAGCCACAGTACCTAGCAACAACCTAACTAAATGAAAATAAAACCTATTTGCATTAAAATAAAGAAAAATCCTCACTTTTTAAACACAAAACACCCACAACAGGATATAGCTTTCAAAATAAATGCACTTCTCAGGTTCATCGAAGGCACTCGGCTATTGTTACTAAACTCACCTAGTCTACCTAGCAACATCCTAGCTAAAGGAAAATAAAATATTTTTTACATAAAAAAAACCTTTTCAAATTTTATAACCCACTCCAGGGTGTGTGATTTTTGAGAATTAATGCGTTCCTGCCATGTTGGAAAGTCACTTGGCCTTCCAACTCACCTGGAACATACATTAATTCTGTAAAATACACGCCTAATTCTGGATTATTGCTTACATATCTATAGTATAGCTATCTGTCTGTCTGTCTGTCTGTCTGTCTATCTATCTATCTATCTATCTATCTATCTATCTATCTATCTATCTATCTATCTAAAAGTGTAGTGTACAGGAAATAATGCAATGGGGAGGTTTACAAGCTCATAAACCACCAGCTTGAAGAATGAGTGGATTTATGAGCTCTTTAGCCCTTCAGAATGGCATTATTTCACAACTACACAGCCGGTTTCTAGAATTTATTTCACATAATTCATTTGGTTAGTTAATGAATGGCTTTATTACAACTTTTTCATAGAGATGTGAAAACCTTCCAACATTGCAGTAGTTAACCTTAATATAATAAGCTTGTGAACATCAGAGTGATTATTTTACTGATTGCACCTAACTGTAAAGGTGGTAGCCCAGTTAGTTGCCTGACTTTCAAATTGTGCTGCTGTGAGCCAGTGGTACATGGCTATGATCAGTTTCTGTACTGTTTGAGTGAGTGCTCCATTCTTCAGCAGTGTGTTTTCCTCTGTGTTTGAAAACTGTTTGAAAACCTTAAGAGATGTAAGTTTATGCTGCTTGTTTGCTGTACTGAAATAATAGTTTGAAAGCTACAATAAAATGTTTTCTTTTATTTTAGAATGTTGTTTGTAAAATGTGTTTGTTTTAAGTGAACCTAACCTGTTCGCAAAGCTGTTTTTAGGAAAGTCTGTTACTTGTAAAATGTGCTTGTTGGAAACTGAATTCAAACTCTTTGCAAAGCAATTTGTAGTAACATAGAATCTGTCTGCAGAAAAGGAGTGCTTGGCCCACCCAGTCTGCCCAGATGGTCCCTGCCTAGTATGACTCTGCAGACCCTAACTGGCCTCCAGCAACCCTCCTTCCTCCCTGCCTGTTTACTAATTTTCAATGTCAATCCCACGATGCTTGAAGACCCCTACTATTTTCGGCCTCCAGGCATCCACCATTCTTTCGGTGAGGTAGTACTTCCTCACATTCCTCTTAACCTCCCTCCCCAGCTTCAATGCATGCCCTCTGACCCTGGTGCTCTTTCTCATTAGAAATAGACTTCTCTCCTGCACCCTATTCATCCATGTGAGGTACCTGTAGGTCTCTATCATATCCTCTTGTTGTCCCTCTCTTCCAGGGTGCACATGTTGAGCTCCTTCAGTCTCTCTTCATAGGGCTGTCAACGCAACCCTGCACCATTTTTGTTTCCTCCTAGACTGTCTCCACCCTGTGTATTTCCTATCTGAGGTACAGCCTCCAGAACTGAACATAATACTTCAGGTGGGGACTCAGAAGCAAGTGATACAGTAGCAACACCATCTCCTCCTCCTGCTGGAGATACCTCCCAATGCATCCCAACATCCCACTGGCCTTACCCACTACTTTGTCACACTGCCCTGACATTTTAAAATAAACAGATATGATAACCCCAAGGTCCCTTTCCTGCTTAGTGACTGCCAGTACCTCCCCATCTTATACTCAGCTCCTGAGTGCCTATGCCCCCAATTGCATGATTTTGTACTTTTCATACTGAACCCGACTGCCATACTCTTGACCACGCGTGAGTTTCCTAAGATCACTACCTTGGGGTTGGAAAGTCTGTTGTTTGTAAAATATCCTTTGTTACGTGAACCAAGCTGGTTGTAAAGTTGTTTTCATGAATGCATGTTGGTTTTAATGTGCTTGTTGGAGGGACTCTACTGTTGAGAATCCCCCACACACGCTTTTGTTTCTCCAAAAGTCTGGTTTTGAGGTTGAAGTAAGAATTAAAAAAAATCATCAGTTGGTGGTGTCATAATTAATTAAGCAGTGTGCTGATGCTGCCACAATGAACTAACTAGTGTGTCATCATATGGGCTAAGTTAATGTGTGTTTGTGTGTTATGAGGAAATAAAGACCTAACCATGTATCCGCTTACTGCAAAACTACACTAATGCACAAGTTTCTTAAACGTAAGGAAATGCAGTGTTAGGTTTTTGAACTTCTAACTACATCCACCTCCATTCACCATCCCAATTAACCCAACCAAACTGAATGCCAAAGCACAATAAAGATTCAATTACATATTTTAATATCAATCATGCGCGTGTGTATGTGTATCTGTATGTATGTGTATGTGCGGTGTGTGTGTGTGTGTGTGTGTGTGTGTGTATGTTTGTATCTGTATGCATGTGTGTCATGTGCATCATCATACACATTGTACCAGACCTGTAGTGGACCTTGTGAGTGGCCACATGGACCACTCAGGAAGCAGTTACATGATCACACAAACTGTGCGAGACCATTGCTCTAGACCTGAAGTGGACCTTGTGAGGAGCCCTATGCACACTCACAAAACAGCACTAACGAGTGCAGTGATGGTTCTGAAAATATGTGGAATATTTAGAAATAAGCAATCCTGGCTGCCTGTCAGCACAGCGATAGTGCTACTGTCTGTGACGCTGGAGACTTGGGTTTGGAAGCAAGTGCAGAGCATCGAATCAGCCAGGAAGGAGGACTGCGCATCCCAGTAGACATTCTCCTCCTCCAGGGAGGCTGGGAAGCAGATCTACCATAACACCACCATGTAGGTGACCAAAGAAAGACATCCATGTGCCTGACTCAGAAGGCCATGCCTCGGCTCCATGGAGCATCCAAGGAGGGCATAAATATAAACAGAATTTGATGGCAGAAAATGACAGCTTGACCCATCCAGTCTGCCCAAATGTTCCTTGCCTATTCTGCCTCCTGCCTCCTCAAACCCTATCTAGTCTATGGCATCCCTCCACATTCCACCTTCCCACATCCCTGCCTCCTATCTAATAGTATCTAATATACCCTTATGGTTATGTCTATCCCATACTGTACAGAGAAACAAAATTTGCTGGCAGAAAAATATCATTTGGCCCATACAGTCTGCCCAGGTGTTCCTTACCTATTCTGTTTCATGACTCATCTGGTCTCCAGTGACCCTCCGACATTCCACCCTCCCACATCCCTGCCTCCTACCTAATGTACCCTTATGTCTATCCCATTCATGCTGGAAGACCTCACTGTTTCAGCCTCTACCACTTCTGCTGGCAGACTGTTCTAGGCATATTCCACCCTTTCAGTGAAGGAATATTTCCTGATATCACTCTTTGTATTTTCCTCCTCCTCCAGCTTTATTGCATGCCCCTGGTCCTGGTGCTTAACCTCACTTGGAAGAGAATCTTCACATGCATCCTGTTCACCCTTTTAGATACTTGTAGGCCTCTATCATGTCACCTCTTTCTCTCCTCTCTTCCAAGGTATGCATGTTGAGATTCCTCAATCTGTCCTCATACAGCTTCTCATGTAAGTTATGTACTATTTTAGTTGCCTCTCATCTAGACTGCCTACCTCCTTTCTATGTCCTTTCAGAGGTGTGGTCTCCAACCCTGAACTCAGCACTCCAGGTGTGGTCACACCAAGCAGTAGTATAACAGCATCATCCTTCCTCCTCCTGCTGGAGTTTTCATTTTATTCTTTTGGTAACAGGACAATGCCCACTAGGCACAGGTACCTATTTTCAAGGGTGACCCAGGAGCACTGAGGTGGTTAAATGACTTGCTCAGAGTCTCACAGTATGCAAGTTGAGGTTGTGGGAATCAAACCCAGGTCTGTCTGCTGGATGTACCAAGCTCATTCATAGCTCATTACTCTAATGATGGGTTACTCTAACCTCTAGGCTATACTACCCTCCCTATGCACCCCAGCATCCCATTAGTCCTAACTGCTGCCTTGTCACACTGCCCTGCCACCCTGAGGTCCTCAGATATGATAACCCTGAAGTCCCTTTCTGCCAATCACTATTAGTAACCTCCCACATCTTTTACTCAGTACTGGTTTTTTATGCCCAGGTGCATGATTTTGCACTTTTGGCATTGACCTCCAAGTGCCATGCTTTTAACCACTCCTCAGTTTTCCCAAGATCCTGCTCATTCTTCCACCCTATTGCAGGTTTTAGTATCATCTGCAAAAGGCACACCTTCCTTCCAATTTTCCTGCAATATCCCGTATGAAGACGTTAAAGATGACTAGTCCCAGAACCAAGCCCTGTGGTACACCACTGGTCACTCTCCCTCCTCATAATGAGTGCCATTAACCACCACCCTCTGCTTCCTACCTGTTAACCAGTTTCTAACCTAATTTACCACTTTGGATCCCTCCTAGGCTGATCAGCTTCTTCGTCAGCCTCCTGTGTGGCACTGTGCGAAGGCCTTGTTAAAGTCCAGAGAGGCCACATCCACTGCCCTCCCTGATCAATTTTACTGGTCACTCAATCAAAAAATCTATTAGAGCAGTTTGGCATGACCTCCCCATGAATCTGTGTTGGCTGTGGTCTTGCAGACCATTGGATACAAGATACTATACCAGCTTTTCTTTCAATAGTGTTTCCATTAACTTCACTACTGCTGAAGTGAGACTGACTGGCCCATGGTTTCCGCCTCCTCCTGCTGCGCTTTTATGTATAGGGACCATGTCAGCCCTTCTCCAGCCCTCTGGAACCATGCCTGTTTTAAGTGAGCTGTTGAACAAGGCTGTCAGTGTGGCATCTAATGCCTAGTAAAGTTAAAGGAGGAAAATCCATCTGCTGAATTGAATGGCCCTCCGAGACCCCTCATTGCCAATGGGCTCAGGGTGGGCTTGATCAAACATGACTACCTGGGGAACTGGGGTACCCTCACCGGACCCATGACAGGGGAAGCTGTGGGGAACCGGCCCAGGCCAGAGGTTAGTCCCAGAGATGGTGGGTGATGGGATGGAAGGCTGTTGGCAGAGAGAGGGCCTGCTGATGAGCTGGGGCAAAAATCCTGATTGGCTAAAATGACGATATGATGTATAATGATGCTAATGACCCCAGGTTCGCTATCTCCATGCAGCACTGCCTTAAATGGGCAACTCATCCATATCCACCTGACTCAGAAGCATATTTCTGGACAGAGATAATGCAGTTTGGTAACTTACTGACAAGGGCAGCCATGTTCTCCTGCTTGGGGTCATAGGGGCATTTCCTTTGCCTGACTCAACTTTCCCAGGCACCAGATGAAACAGGTATTCCTGTGGATGGAAGAAGAGAAAAAAACACAATCCTCTTTCAGACTGCACTTCAGGGAAATTAAAGTTATGCACTTACCGTAACTGTTGATCTTCTTAAATATCTTCTTCATAGCTCATCACTAATGAGTCTGTGCCTGAGGTGCTAGGACCCTCAGGGAGCCAAAACTTTTCTGGAGAGCTGGCACTGTAAGTAGGCTCTCTGCACATGTGCTATTGCACATGCCCACTGATATATAGTGGCGCTAGGACCCTACAGGAGCCAGAACTTTCTGGAGAGCTGGCAGCATGAGTAAGCCCTGCACATGTGTCACTGCACATGCCCACTGATATATAGTGGAGCCATCCCCAGCTGCCTCAGTACTTTTACCAAGGAGGTGAGCAGCATGAACCAACAATTAACCTATGCACTTAACCTATGGGCAAAATACAATAATACTGGCGTGAGTCCAGGGATGGTGGTGGGGGTGGGGGCGTGGCAATCTATGGAGAAGATATGGAGGAAGATCAACAGTTATGGTAAGTACGTTACTTTCATATCTTCCAAAATCAATGTTCTCCATAGATTCCTACTAATGGGTCAGGTATCAAGCTCAGAGACAGTCCCTCCCCAGACTAGGGAGGCTAGCACTCAGGGCTCCACTCAGGATAGTAATCCATTCAGAATTGTTCTTCCAAAGGTGGCATGCTGCCTTTCAAGGACATTAAGTCATAGTGATTGGTAAAAGTATGCACTGTGCTCCATGTTGCAGCTCTGCAAATTTCTCCAATAGGCAGAGAGTGTGTTTCTGCCAGGAAGTGGCAACCACTCTGATGGAGTGGGCATGTATCTTGCCCTCCAGTTTAACCTGGGCCATGGCATAGCAGTGGCACAGGAAATTCACAATCCAGGCTGAAATGCACTTGACTGTGCCAGGCTGACCCTTTTGATTAATGCCAAAAGAGAAAGAGCTGTTTTGACTGTCTATAGTTGTTAGTGCTGTCCAAGTAACACCTAAGGACCTTCTTAACATCCAGTGAGAGAAGAGTCCTTTCTCCTCATTCTGAAGTTAACAAAGTAGGCAGGCAGGATTAAACCCTGATTAAGATGGAACTGCAACACCACTTTAGGTAGAAACTTGGGTGTGTACCGAGAACTACCTTATCTTTATGGAAAACAGTAAACAGAGGATCTGTGATCAATGCATGGATTTCAGATACTCGCGTAGCAGAGGCGATAGTTACAGAAATGCTGCTTGGCAAGTTAGGAACTTCATGCTCACAAGTGACAATAGGCTCGAAGGGTTTGTGAGTTAGCATATCCAACACTAGGTTCAAATCCTTAGGAGACAAAGGGCCTGATGGGAGGACTTGTATGGAGAATACCCCTGAAGAACCTCTTAAATACTGGCAGCTGATCCAAAGAGAGTGTACCTTCAAGTTTTTGGTATGCTGATATAAAACCTAGGTGGATCTCAGCTGTGGAATACTGCAGACCAGCATCAGAAAGGTCCAGCAAGTACTCCACAGCCTTTTCAAGTGGACACCATAAAGGGTCCATGGGGTTTTGGAACACCAAATGAAAGATCTTTTCATTTGACTGTTTATGTCTTCCTGGCAGAAGGTTTACATGCAGTCACAAGTATTTAAGAGACCCCGTGAGTTATTTTAAACTTGTTCACTTCTATGTCTTCAGGAGCCAGGCCTGAAGGTGAAGGGAGCACAGGCTGGGGTGGACTTGCTGACCTTGGGTTAATAAGTCCATCTGGAGTGACAGAATCCTTGGTTTGCTGGCTGAAGGTCAGTTCAACAGAGGAAACCATATCTGCTGAGTCCAGCAGGGGCCACTTACATAGAAATATAGACTTTGATGGCAGATAAGGACCGCTAGGCCCATCTAGTCTGCCCATTTCCTACCTACAGGATAGGCCGCAGATCCTAGTTAACCAACAGCCTATTTCTTCCCTACCCCACAAGAATTGCCTTATGTCTGTCCCATGCATTCTTGAATTCTCCCACAGTTTTAGACCCCACAACCTCCTCAGGAAGGCTATTCCATGCATCCACTACCCTCTCTGTGAAATAATACTTCCTCACATTGCCCCTGAACTGCCCTCCTTCTATCTTTAAATTGTGTCCCCTTGTTCTTGCAAGTCTCTTTTCTGAAACGTGCTACCCTCTTGGACTTTGTTGATTCCACTGAGGTACTTAAAAGTTTCTATCATGTCCCCCTCTCCTTCTTTCCTCAAGGGTATACATAATAAACTCCTTTAGTCTCTCCTCATACGGCTTCTCTTGCAGACCCTGCACCATTTTAGTTGCCCTCCTCTGGACTGCCTCTATCCTGTCTATGTCCTTATGGAGATGGGGTCTCCAGAACTGGACACAGTACTCAGATGGGGTCTCACCAACTGTCTGTACAGAGGATAACAACTTCCTGTTTTCTGCTGCTAATGCCTCCCTATACATCCCAGTATACCCCAGCCTCCCTACTGCCTTCCTCACATTGCTTACTAACCTTAAGGTCATCTGATATGATTACCCCAGGTCCCTTTCTTTTTGTTGTTGTTACTACCTCCCACCCATTGTGTATTCTTCCCTGGGTTCTTATTTCCCAGGTGCATTATTTTGCACTTCTTTGCATTGAATCCTAGCTGCCATACTTCTGACCATTCCTCCAACCTTGCCAAGTCCCTTTTCATCCTTTCCACGCCTCCTTGTGTATCAACCCTGTTGCAGATTTTTGTATCATCTGCAAAATGCATACTTTTCCTTCCAGTCCCTCTGCAATGTCACTGATGAAGACATTAAAAGGGACTGGACCCAATACTGAACCCTGCGTACCCCACTAGTAACCCCTTTCTTCAGAATGGACTCCATTTACAATTACCTTCTGTGTCCTGTTGTCCAGCCAATGTTTTACCTAGGTACCACCCTGGGTCCCACTCTAGGCTGTTAATTTGACTATTAATCTTTGTGTGGGACTGTGTCAAATGCCTTGCTAAAGTCTAGGTAGGCCATGTCCACAGCCCCTCCCTGGTCTACTACTTTGGTCACCCAGTCAAAGAACTCTATTAGATTTGTCTGACATGACCTTCCGCTGTGAACCCATGCTGCCTTGGGTCCTGTGCTCCATTGGCCTCTAGGTACTGGACTATTCTTTCCTTCAGAAGTGACTCCATCACTTTCCCTACCACTTGGATTATCTTGCCCATATTTGCCTCCAACTTGAACAACACATTCTGGATGAGAGGATTGGAGGGAATGCATACAGAAACACATTTTGCCACGGCAGTCTGAATGCATCCTGACAGAAAACACCATGTCCTGGATTTCTGTAGTTGAATCAAGGCTTACTGGCATTGAGTGGGGATGCAAGAAGGTCAACATCTGGGGTGCCCACTTTCGTCAAACCGGGATCTCACAAAGTCTGCTGGTAGTGACCATTCATGAGGATCTGCTTCTGTTTGACATAACTCGCCTGCCAGAGTGTTCGGGACTCCTGGCAGATAGATGGCTTGGAGCAGGATCTCTGTTCCAGCCACCATTCCCACATTCTCATTGTCTCCTTACAGAGAGGGTAAGATTGTGCTCCTCCTTGCTTGTTGATATGGTACATGACAGACTTGTTGTCTGTCTGAGGTGAATTGTCTTTTGGCTTACCAAGTCCACTAGGACTTTCAAATCATACAGAACTGCACACATCTCCAATACATTTCTGCAAAGATGCGCTCTGATGGGTCCCAGATGCCTTGCATCTGAGATCCTGGCAGTGGGTCCCCACCCCAGCAGGGAGGCATCCATGGTGAGAGTCATACATCTGGAACCTCAACAGGGTTTGTTCACATGAATAGGATAGTTTCAAGGTGTGATGCCTGTGACCACTGGGTATTGAGCATTCAATGAGTTGTTCTCGTGTGCAGCTTAGCTAGTGGCGGTGCACCCTTTTGTCGACACCCGATGGCTAAACAGGAAAATTACCATTATGGCGAATTCGCGGTAATGGTCCTTTTCTGTGTTTCACCTTCCCCAGTGTTCCGCCTCCATGGACCAACTCCAACCTGGAGTTGGAATCCTAAAGTCCAGGGATGCAGAGGCTGGAGCTCCCCGCATGGTGTGGGGGGGCACAGTCCCCACAGAAAATACCCTTAAAACAGGCGGCACAATACCTGTGTCAGTATTCTGCCATCATTGTGGGGAGGTCAATTGTCACTGTCAACCAAACTTGGTGCTTCCCTAGTGGCACTTTGAACACTGAAGAAGCTATGAGGCCCACCATGTGTCACATGGGTAGGCAGGCACAGTCTTGCTTTCCATGATGTAGCATGCTGTCTGCAAGACTGCCCATAGTCTGCTGTCTGGGAGGAAGGCCCGATCCCAGGTCATGTCCAGAACAGCCCTATGAACAGCAGTTGCTGGGTGGGCTCCAGCTGAGACTTGAGGGTTCAGCAGAACTCCAATGGATGCTAGGAATTGAGAGCCAATTTTATCTCCTGTTTGGATGGGTTTGAAATTAGCCAGTCATCCAGATATGGAGTACTAGCTTGAAGTGTGCTGCTAGTATTGCAAAGCACTTTGAAAAAGACTTGTATGCTTGAGGAAAGCCCCAAGGGTAGGACTCTGAACTGGGAAAGCCCCAAGGGTAGGACTCTGAACTGGTAGTATTGCCTTTGCACACAGACCCAGAGGTACTTGTGGTGGCTGGGGTGTACCAGTATGTGCTGGTATGTGTCCTGCATATCCAGTGATGCTAGCTAATCATGATGTTTCAGTTAAGGTAGCAAAGATCCCAGAGAAATCATTCTGAATTTTTTCTCAATCCATGTATTTGTTCAGGTGCCTGTGGTTGAGAATGGGGAGCATAGCCCTGATTTCTGAGGTATCAGGAAGCAGTAAGAGTAGAACCCACTGTTCCGTTTTGGCTCTGGCACTATTTCCTGCCCTGTTGCTCAGAAGGCCTGCAATTTCCTGCACCAGAAGCTCTGCCATATGAGCTGACAAGGAGACTTGCCTTCTGGGAGGATTGTCCAGGGGGTTCCAACAATTCCAGGAAGTACACCTCTCAAATGATCCCTAGAATCCACTTGTCCATCGAGATGGATGCCCACTGATTTTAAACTGGGTTAGGCAACCCCCCACTGGGGAGGAGTGGTCCGCCTTGAGGGTCATAGGAGACACCACAGGTGGGACAAGTGTTGACAGTGCCAACAGCAGCACCAGTATGGAGGTGACGCCATCTCAATTGACTCTTTGAGGTCAAGAGCCAGCAGCAAATACAGCAGCACTTCACTTATACGCTGCACCCACCACTACATCAGAGCTGCCCAGTGGCCAAACTGCCCTCCGAATCCCCCATTGGACAAAGGGCTCTGGGACAGAGACCTCGACCTCACAGGTCTAGGCACTCCACTGCCATTAGTGATGATGGCAGGGTACCCAGGTCCAGAGAAGTTGAGTGTCTCACATCGGAATGACCAGAGGATGACTCAACTGGTACCATTTCTTTCCTTATGCTTTTGAAGAAGAAGTAGAGGCTGAATAGTGCAAAGACCCTACTGCAGAGTGAGTGCAGGATCAGGATCATTTATTTGTGTAACTCTGAGAGGACCGTCTATCCTCTCAGGTGCCGGACTGCCCACTGGGAGAGCACCCACCCTAAGAGGTGGTGGCCAGACACAGCCCTGTTGCTCTCAGCAACAAGCCTTTCAGGCTTCTATTTTCTTCCATGGTTGCCTACCATTAGCACAAAGTAGGGATGAAAGAAAACAGTAGAGTGTTGTGTCTTAAATTAACTAAACTGTCGCAAAACTAATACACTTAAGAGTATTTTAAAGCAAAACTGAAGAACTGAACACTGTCGTTGTAAATATGGTGATGTTCTGGCCCCAACGTGAGAGCGACGATGCTGATGCTGCACACTTGATGGCAGGGAAAAAGGAACTGAGGTGGTTGGGGCTGGCACTTCTGTATACCAGTGGGCGGTGTGGTGATGCACATCGGGTCTACTTAGCGCCACCAGCTCTCCAGAAATGTTCTGGCTCCCAGGTGGTCCTAGTGCCACCAGC
The DNA here is from genome assembly GCA_016271365.2 of Neoceratodus forsteri. Taxonomy (NCBI): domain Eukaryota; kingdom Metazoa; phylum Chordata; order Ceratodontiformes; family Ceratodontidae; genus Neoceratodus; species Neoceratodus forsteri. The sequence goes on from CM028138.1 coordinate 411,938,102, forward strand.
ACAGACCCATTAGTGGGACTCTATGGAGAAGCTTGATTCTTGGAAGATCATGCTAGCCATAACAAAATGTTAATGAATGAACTAGCTCAGAGGTATTATCTCTTCAATACCTGGAACCTAGCTTATATTACATTATAAACTAGTGGCTGAAAATAGGGAATTCTGATTGGCTGACATGCATTCTGAAGGATAAGTTTAACAGCTGGCAACCCTCATGTACAATATAAGGGATAATATGAGTGACCATATACGACATGCCTGTGTTTCCATTGAGAGGCATGAATAATAGCATATGGAGCTTGAGAGCAAAGCTTGAGAGGTCCATGCTGTTATCTCAACCCCAAGAAGGAAACACAAGGCAAGCTGTGGATGGTCACAAATATTTATTTTGATAGTACAGGGTTTTCTAGAGGGAACTAGCAAGGGAGCTGTGAACGGTGCTAGTAAAGAGAAAGAGAGAACTCAGTGAAAATAAAATCAAGCTGCCAGATGGGAGTCAAGCGAAGCAGGGATCACTAAGTGAAAATGAAAGCGGGTGCCAGGTGGGAGTCAGGGCAACGGGGACAAAGGTGCACTTGATGATAGAACATGCACAGTAAGATCTTTAGAACGTGTATGACAACTTTTGACTGTGCGAACAACTCTCTGAGAGCCACTGACTACACAATAAGCCCTAACCATATAGTATAAAACAATTTGAATTTAAAATGTCAGTTTAAAACATTAATTAAATAAAAATAACACATTTTAGTTTTATAAATGCAATCCTACACTCCAAAGGTTGAGGTACCTTTTAATCTAACCCTAGGAGCATAAGGCACTTAGCTAATATTGTGCTACCTCAAGACTCCTAGGGTTAGATTAACTGATGGTAACTCAACCCTGGCCATGCCTTAGTGCTTCATTATTCTCTTTATTCACCATTTTCCTCCTACTATGTCATGTGGGCTCCTGTTTCATTGGTGGAATACAGTAATGTCTGCTTGACAGCTTCAAGAAAACCTCTATCTGAATGTCTCTGATCCCCTCTCCTTCTCCAACCAGACTTACTCTCACACCAACCCATGTTGGACGCAGCTGCTGCTATCATAGTCTGTCTTCTGGCCCTACAGTGGCAGACCAGATGAGCTCCATGGAGAACAGTTCACTAGAACTTACTCTTTCTCCCAAACCCCTTCCTCAAGCAGGTGGCAGGAAGAGTCCTCCCAGTGAACTGGCTGCTCCAATGGGGACAAGTTGCTAATGGCCAGGGGTGGAGTTGGGAGCCAGAGTAGCCTCACAAGCATGGTGAATGACAACCATGCCATTCCCATGCACCTCCAGAGTAGCCCTCAGAGGATGCACCACATATGGACATGTGTCACCCCCCACTGAATGAACCCAAGCTCCATTGCCCCCTGGGGTCACCCAGATAGCAGTCTTGCAGCAGGAGCTGTCTCACCCTCCCTGCAGGAAAGATTCCTGTGAGTGCTGGCACCTTGTCAGTTTGGGCTTGAACACAAACTCAGCATCGCAGGCAGTACCTACGGTACCATCCCAAAAGTAGCTTTTGTCACAGTGGTCAGTACACTCCATTCCACAGTTTGCTGACTTTTTGTTGACCTGTTCGTGCATGTGTGATAAAACCACAGATGCTGCAGTGTGTAAAACAAAGGAATCTACAGTGAAAGAAATACTACACAGCTTACTGCATTGAGGTGTGTGGAGGCAAAGATGCAGTTAGAATACAAGATCCCTGCAGTTTGCAAGGGTCTGCTGTTTCAGAATCTCTCAGCAAGTGAACTTGAGCAGAAGCACAGTGGCACAGTTTCACCACTAGGGGCACTACTCCCTCAGTTAATTCAGCTCACTAACTCTGGTTAACACTAGCAAATATGTACCAGCAGTACCCCAGTTATGCCTATCAGTGTAATGACAAACCCAATAAAATTAAAATTGCTGGCATTTACTGGCCCTGCCTGGGATGAGGTGTGGCACAACAATTTAGGGAGGCAGTGTGGTCCGTGGTTAGTGCACAGAACTAGAAAACAAGAGATAAAAATAAAAGCAGATAAGTCAATGGGACCAGATGGGATCCACCCCAGACTACTAAAGGAACTCAGGAAAGTGCTGGCGGAACCACTGGCTGCCCCTTTCAATGCATCACTAGAGACGTGGGTGATACCTGAGGGCTAGAGGGCAGATATGATCCCTCTCCACAAGAGTGGGAAGAGAGGAGGCAGGCAACTGCAGGCCTGTATGCCTGAACTCTGTAGGGGAAACTAATGGAGTCCTAGTTAAGAAGAGGATTATGAAGTTTCTGAAGGATAAGGGCTCAGGATCCAAGACAGCATGGATTCTCAGTGGAAGGTCCTGTCAAACAAATCGTATAGATTTTTGACTGGGTAACCAGGGTGGTAGATCAGGGAGGAGGTATGTGGCCTTAGCTGGATTTCAGCAAGGCCTTTGACACCATTCACGCATAGAACTTGCTAAATAACTTGGAGAGCTTGGGAGAGGTCCACGGTGGTAAAGTGGGTTGGGAACTGGCTAAGGGGCAGGACTCAGAGGATGGTGGTAAATGGCATGACATCTGAGGAGAGGAGGTGACCAGCAGGATGCCACAGTGGTCGGGTGCTGGGGCCAGTCCTATTCAATGTCTTCATTAGTGACATTGCAGAGCATCTGAGAGAAAGGTATGTCTCTTTGCAGGTGACACCAAGATCTGCAGCAGAGTGGACACACCGAGGGGTGGAAAAATGAGAACAGACCTAAGCCTATTAGAAAAGTGGTTGGGTGTCTGGCAGTTGAGTTTCAATGCTAAAAGTGCAAGATCATACACCTGGGTCACAGGAATCCAAAGGAGGGGTACAGGATGGTGGGAAATTCTGGCAACCACAAGTCAGGAGAGTGACCTGGGGTTATCATAGCTAATGACCTGAAGGTGACCAAACAGTGTGAAAAGGTGGTGGGGAGAGCAAACAGAATGTTGGGGTACATGAGAGGGGCATAACAAGCAGGAGGAGAGAGGTGGTGATGCCACTGTACAGATCACTGGTGAGGCCGCAGCTGGAGTACTGTGTCCAGTTCTGGAGACCACATCTCCAGAAGGACATTGACAAAATAGAGGCAGTCCAGAGAAGGGCAATGAAGATGGTACATGGACTGCACCAGAAGCTCTAGGAGGAAAGACTTAAGGACCTTAATATCTATTCACTGGAGGAAAGATGGGAGATATGATAGAAACTTTCAAGTACCTTAGGGGAATAAACAGGGTACAGGTGGAAAGCATATTTCAGAGAAAACTCTGCATGAGAACAAGAGGGCATGATATGAGGCTGAAGGGTGGAAGGCCCAGGGTAATGTTAGAAGTACTTTTTCACTGAAAGGGTGGTGGAGCCATGGAACAGCCTTTCAGCAGATGTGGTGGGAGCGAAAACAATACAGGGGTTCAAGAGTGCATGGAATAGACATAAGGGTACCCTGGAGATGTGCAGAGCAGGACAGTCACAGATCAGATAGGATCTGGGGCTGCAGCAGTGAGTAGGGAAATGGGCAGACTAGGTGGGCCTATGGTCATTATCTGCCAACAGATTTTATGTTTCTATGAGAGTCCAGGTTTAGATTCCACTGTTATCATTTGCTCACAGTGTGACCCTAAACAAGCACCATGACTTCCCTGTTTCAGTTCTTATCAGTGGTAGAACTGGGGTAGATGAGACCCCCAAAAGAAAAAACATGCTGTATCTCAGTTGGTCTATGCTGGGAAATAAATTGTTACAAAAATAAATGAATTAGCTGTAGCGAACCAGTTTTTTTTGAATGAGGCTCAGATCTGCAAGTAAATAATAAATCATGACAGTGTGTGTATTAAGTTATATTGCTAAATGCCCCAGGTGCATTGTGGGCTCAAAGTCAAGGCTGAGGTCCTTCAACCAAGATAATGAGGCTATATGAAGACAAGTTACAGTGCTTACTGTAACTGAAGATCTTTGAATATCTTCTCCATACAGTATCATCCTTGGGTCTAAGCGGAGGTGCTAGGACCCCAGAAGAGCAAATCTTTGGTCGGGGCCAGCAACAGCCACTGGCAAGGGTGCCTGAGTGACATCGAGATGCTGCGTGCTTGGCAATAAATGTTGTTGGCTCCTTCACCTACCACAGTTCTGTTAGCCCGGAGAGTGGGGAGGTATGTGTACAGATATTGTATAGAAAGAATTGGAAAATGAAGAGAAATGAAACAACTGAATATAATTTTATTACCAACTTAGAGATATAGAAAGGACAGGGAAAATAGGAGTATGCCCCTAGTGGAGGTTAATGGTAGTCCAAAATGGAAATTTTAATCAAAGCTACTGTTACTCTCAGTTGCCCTCACAGCAAGGAGAGCTTTATTGACCACCAGGGAAAAGGAGGGTAACACGGACAAAAGCCCCAGGTGAGCCAGCCAAAGTCTGTGTCAGAGCTGTCTGTCACATTAAAAAATACTTTCAAGTAGTAGCCAAATAGAACTTGATATACAATGGAATGAGGGATACAACCATTAACATGTTTCCTTAACAGGAAAAAAAGTGAAAACAAATTGAGAGGATAAATGCCCACAATTATGGCACCCCTGTACAAACGGTAAGACAGCTGTGATTGTGACAAGATGCTGCAAGTAAAAAGCAAAAAAGAGCTATTCTCCATTTCTCCCTGATGGAAGAAACCACAAAGGTAGAGGAAAAACCTTCCAAAAGGGTTTGACTAAGGGTTAGCAAAAAGCTAATAATCTGTTCCCAACTGGACCTACTGTATGGTGTTAGTCCTTGGGGCTGGCCTAAATTGTCCTCTGCAATGGCAAATGAGGGAATTTACCCACCAGAGACATCTGGGCACCGAAAGTCCTGACTTGACCAAACTGTTCATTCTAGAATAGAGCAAAACTTCATTTGCTAACTCTGATAGGGCTACTATCAGGTAGAATTATGATGAATAGCCAGGACACCACTAGGGTGCAGTGTTGAAGAGGAGAAGAAGAAGAAGAAGAGGAACAGGGGAAAAAACACTTTAAAAAATGTTTTAAAACCTTTATGGAATGTTTTCTTTAAAGGGCTCTGAAAAGCTCCTGTAGAAAACAAGACTTGCCAGAGCCGATACAGCTGTGGCAAGCCTGAAGAAGCTCTAAGGAACGAGCACCACTGATGGAACTGCACATGCACAGCACTCACACATGTGCAGTTGTGTTGAATGGCATACTACCATTCCCAAGATGGCAGCACCGGTGCTTTACATGCACAGTTCTAGTACAGAATGCAGAAGTAGCGGCCAAAATAGTTCCATTGTGTGCTCTGCAGTGAGCCACCATGGTGGACTGGTTCAAGCTCTGTTAGACCGTCGGAAGTATACTTCTGAAAGTCTAATGGAAGCATGCCATGGTTGCTCATTTTAGAGCTGCCAAAATGGCTGTAGGCTCCACCCACAGCCATAAAAAGGAAGAGCGGAAGAGTGACTGCCAGCAAGGCTAAATACCTCTAGTGGGGTGAGCTGCCTTGTAGCCCTGGCTTTACAGAGAGGTGGATGGTGGGCTTGATGAGTGGTACTCTATGGAGAAGGTACTCAGTTATGGTAAGTACTATCACTTTGCTATTTTCTCTGAATTAGTCTTCTCGAGTCCCATTCTAGGATCCAAGTACCAAGCTTTCCCTTCACGATGGCGGAACCTGTTCACAACTGAAGCTAACTAAAGCCTTAGCCTCAGAGGAGGAAGAACGCCTGAGGGAGGAGGCTTTATTTGTCTGAAGGGACCAAGGACTGATCTGGTTCAGGCAGTGGGTCTGGGGTCCAGGAGTGGAGGGTCCCTGGATAATTGCTGCTTGACACACAGAGAAAAGAAAGAAGCCCCTTCCCCATAGTACTGAGAGCTGAGTTCCTTATCCCAGGCCAGAGTTGCTAGATGGGACAGGCAACCAGGACATCCATCTGATGCAGATGGCTGATCCAAACAGTGCAGTAGTAGGAATGATGACCCACTCAGCGTATTATATGTTTAAAATTATTTTTGAAGTACAGTGTATCAGACCTGCCAACTGTGCCAATAGTTCGCTAGCTGACTAGCTTCCTCAAGGCAGCAGGGGTCCAAATCAGATTATATTTCTGCTAAAAACTTAATCATTTTAGAATGATGGTCAATCCAAAGTAATATTACAACAGAAAGCTATACTGACAAAGGCTCTATACCTGATATACTTAATCATACACTTCAAACTTGAAGGCACATTTGTTGATTTTGTTTCCTGGATATAAAATGACATCTCTGTGCATGCGAGAACAACTGAGAAAAAGAAGTATAGCCTTTCAAGAGCCTTAGGTGCTCATAAGTTCAAGAAATCAGTTTTATAAACATGGATTTGTCAGCACTGTCAAGAGTGTAGGGATAGGTTTGATATAGAAGCAAACTTAGAATGATCTTTTAATATAGTAGATAACTAAGTTCTATTATTATGAACCTTTTAAAAAATGTACAGCACTTGGTGTACTAGTCTCTATTTCATATAGGCCATTACAAAATGGCCCCCATAATGGAGGGACATCATATAGATTAAAAATTCATTTTATCTATTTAGGTCTAGGATTACAATTACCTTTGAGCCAAGGCTCTTTCATCTAGGAAACAAATATTAAGAAATGTGCTTTCAAGTTTGAAGTGTATGATTAGTATATCAGGTACAGAGCCTTTGTCAGTCTAGCTTTCTGTTGTAATGTTACTTTGGACTGACCATCATTCTAAAATAATTAAGGGATTTAGCAGAAATTTATTTTGATTTGTTTTACTTTAGACACTGCTGCCTTTAGGAAGCCAGTCAGCTGTCGAAACATTGGCACAGTTGGCAGGTCTGATATGCTGTACTTCAATAATAATTTTAATCATATAATAGGCTGAGTGGGTCATCATTCCTATTACAGTACTGTTTGGATTGGAAAATTTCTGGGAATTGGATTCCTCACAAGTTTTGTTCATTTTCAGGTCAAGGAACCAGGAGGGTGGTATTTGTTTGTTGCAGATGGACGATCCAACAGTCCTGAGGCTGCCTCTTTGGTGTCATACGACTCCCATGACTGGTGCTGAACTGCCGTCAGGGTCCTAATGAATATGTCCGTGTCTTGCCTAGTGTATCCCACATGGGCATTTTCAGAGAGCAAGGTGCACCTGCATCCAAGTGGCACTGTTATGCTGCCATGTGGGCCTGATGTCAGAAGATTGACAAAATTCACTTGGTGCAGGTAAAGCCTTCCTACCCAGTGCATCAAAACCACTGGACTCTGGACTGGGAGGGTGATCAGCAGTCAGCCGCTGTGGGCCAGTTGGGTCCTGAGAACCTGAAGCCCTGCTAGGGGTGTATTCCAACTGACACTGTGGTTGACAATACCTGAAGATAAGGTCCTTTGTGGGTGGGAGGTGGTGTAGGACCCCTCCAAAGTGCCCTCATTGCCTCCTTCATGGCCCTGTGCTAGGTAGGAGTGATAGTGTTGTCTGTATGGGAACCCCAGGAGTCCCAATGGCAGGGCAACAGGATTGTGACTGGTATAACAGGGAATCCCCAGTGCTTGCAGTATCCCCCAATCACAGGTACAGCACATGCTCAGAAGCTGAGGTCAGGTGCAAGGATGATTCATTGTCCTCTGAGGAAGACGATGAGGGAGAGAAGTGGGAAACCTCTTGGGTAGGGAGCCAGGAGATGCCCTGAATTTGACTCTGTTGGAGTCCTTATACAGGGCTTCTATGGTTTCCACCCAAAATTGTGCTGCTCCAGCTTTAAAAGGCCTGGTGTTCTAAACAGCATGGGCAACGTGCCATCCACTCCTGAGACACTTGAGGCATAGGCCATCTCTAGCATGTAGCCAGTCCACAGGAAGCAGTCCAACATCCTGAATTACAAACAGACCAGGAATAACTGTACCAGGACCATACGAATAGCCAAACACTTATACTAAAAGGAGGCTCTAGCCAAGGAATTGGAATGATGGTCGTAAATTCTGGGAAAACTTAAAAGAGGTCACGGACGTGAGCCCAAATGGCCCCCACCATGCTCAGCATTGATGGATCCCCATCCTTGATTCTAAATTTATAACCAATACTTTCAACCTTGCTTTCACTGACTTCATAATGTCCTCCTTATCGACTTCTTCTCCTCACCAACCCTGCTGCCCTTCACAGACCCCAGTGCATCCCCTTTGCTTCAAGACTATTACATAGAAACACAGACTTTGACGGCAGCTAAGGACCACTTGGCCCACCCAGTCTGCTCATTTCCTACCTACTGGATAAGCTGCAGATTCCAGTTAACCAACAGCCTACTTCCTGCAACCTCCCACTACAATTGCCTTATGTCTGTCCCATGCATGTTTGAATTCCCCCACTGTTTTAGACCCCACAACTCTCAGGAAGGTGGTTCCATGCGTCCACCACTCTCTGTGAAAAGGAATTTCCCTACATTACCCCTGAGCCATCCCTCTAACTTTAAATTGTGCCCCTTGTTCTTACACATCTCTTTTCTGAAAGATGCTACCCTCCTGGACTTTGTTGATTCCCTTGAGGTACTTAAAAGTTTCTATCATGTCCCCTGTCCCTCCTTTCATCAAGGGTATACATATTAAGCTCCCTCAGTCTCTCTTCATATGGTTTGTGATGTAGACCCTGCACCATTTTAGTTGCCCTCCTCTGGACTGCTTCCATCCTGTCTATGTCCTTGCGTAAATGAGGTCTCCAAAACTGCATGCAGTACTCCAGATGGGGTCTCACCAACTGTCTGTATAGAGGATAACCACTTCTTTCTACTTGTGATGCCCTCCTATGCATCCCAGTATCCCCTGGCTCTCCTTACTGACTTCTCACATTGCTTACCCACCTTTAGGGTCATCTGATATGACTACACCCAGATCTCTTTCCATTATTGTTGTTGTTAGTACCTCCCTGCTATTGTGTACTCTTCTCCTGGATTTTATTTCCCAAGTGCATTACTTTGCACTTCTTTGCATTGAATCTAAGTTGCCATATGTCTGACCATTCCTCCAACCTTGCCAAGTCCCTTCTCATCCTTTCTACCCCCTTGTGTATCAACTCTGTTTCAGATCTTTGTGTCATCTGCAAAGAGGCATACCCTTCCTTCCAGACCCTCTGCAATGTCACCTATAAAGACGTTAAAGAGGACTGGACCCAGTACTGAGCCCTGAGGTACTCCACTAGTAACCCCATTTCTTCAGAATGTGTTCCATTCACTATTACCTTCTGTGTCCTGTTGTGCAGCCAGTTTGTTACCCAGGCTACCACCCTGGGACCCACTTCCAGGCTGGCTAACTTGATTATTAATCTTTTGTGCAGGTCTGTGTCAAATGCCTTGCTAAAGTCTAGGTAGGCCATATCCACAGCCCCTCCTGGTCAATTACTTTGGTCACCCAGTCAAAGAAATCGATTAGATTCATCTGACATGACCTTCCTGCTGTGAATCCATGCTGCTTTGGGTCTTGTGCCCGCTGGCCTCTAGGTACTCAACAATTCTTTCTTTCAGAAGTGATTCCATCATTTTCCCACCACTGAGGTCAAACTAATAGGTCTGTAGTTTCCTGCTTCTGCCTTGCTCCCACTTTGTGAAGGGAATCATCTGCCCTCCTCCAGTCCTCAGGTACCACCCCATCTTCCCATGATTTGTTAAAAAGTGTGGTTAGTGGTGTCACTAGGTCCTCCCTTAGCTCTTTTAGGATTCTAGGGTGAATCCGTCAGGCCTATTGCTTTGTCCACCTTAAGTTTTGGGAGTTCTTTCAGTACTCTCTTCTGTAAATGGACTGGCGTCAACCCCACTATCCAGAGTGCTTCTACTGTTTGGTTTAGGTTAACTCCTCCTCTTCTTCTTTGTGAATACTGAGCAAAAGTATTCATTCAGTATCTCTGCCTTTTCACTGTCTCCCTCTGCCCACCTCCCTCTCCTTTATTAATCTTCATCATCCCTCCCTTAACCTTTCTATGCTCCTAATGTACCTATAAAAGGTTTTATCCGCCTTCTTAACTGAGTTGGCTATCTTTTCCTCAGTTTGGGCCTTTGCTTTTCTGACTGCCTTCCCACTTCTTTCTGCTTTAATTGATACAGTTCCCTGTCGGTGTTCGCCTGTGATTCCTTATACTTTTGAATGCAGCTCTTTTCTCCTTAACCTTCCCTGACACCTTTTTGAGAACCATAGTGGTTTTTTACTCCGCTTTGTTTTCTTTTATTTGTTTCGCACAAAGGCTTGTTGCCTCCATGATGGCAGTTTTGATTTTTCTCCATTGTTCTTCCACTCCTCCTTTCTGGCCATTTGCTAATGCATTCCTCAGTTATTCACCCATTATGCCAAAGTCAGCCCTTCTAAAGTCAAGTATCCTTGTCTTTGTATGGCATGTCTCCATGGTTGTGTTTATTGTGAGCACACTATGCAGTGGTCGCTGTTCCCAGATGTCTACTGACTTCTAAATTTGTGATCCTCTCTCCATTTGAGAGTACCAGGTCTAATATTGCTCCCTCCCGAGTGGGTTCCACCACTAGCTGTCTAAGGCATGCCCCTGTAGGCATCAAGAATGACCCTGCCTGGATGTGGCTGCAGTCCATGTCGCCCAGTTAACATCTGGCATATTCAGGTCCCCATCAACAGTATCTCCCTTTTCAGCCATTTTGAGAATGCCTCTATCATTTTCTTGTCCATTTCTCCCTTGAGACGGGGGTCTGTATACAACCCTGTGCAGATTGTGATGCCATTCCCTGTCTCCAAGGTGACCCAGAGTTCCTCTTGTCCTCCCCTTTACTTTTTAGTTCTGTAGCTTTGATCCCTTCCTTATGTAGAGAGCTACTCCACCTCCTCTTTACCCTCCCTGTCCCTTCTGTAGATTGTGTAACCTGGTATGTTGACATTCCAGTCATGGTTCTCCGTGTACCATGTTTCTGTGACTGCCACAATATCCAAGTGTTCCTCTTCCATCAGGGCTACTAGCTCTGAAGCTTGTGTAACCCTAGATGGCGCTTATCCCAGGCTACTACCCTGCCTGATTTGCCACTAACAGGTTGAGGGCCTGGATCCAATGGCGGTGCCTCCACCCAGAGGTCAGGGTTTGCAATAGTTAAACTAACTTGGTCACAGCCCTCTGGGACACTGCAACCCCCTTTCTTCCCACTAGTGGCCCACACAATATATCAGAATTACCTTCACAGTATACACTTACCCCCAGGTCTAGTTCCGCACTGGGACCTCCTGTGAAATGAGATACAGTGCAACAGTCACAGTACAGTACTTTAACATAGACAAATACCTCAGGCAGTATAACTTTGCTGAAACAAGCAGCTCTGATTTATTTAGGGGGATATAACAAGGACAGGGAAATCAGGTTAATTAGCTTATCACTCTAATAATCTACCTATGGCTCTGTGCACAGGCCTATCCCTATCAGTTACTGTCCTGGGTACCCAAGCCTAGTGGCTAGTCAGCAAAGTGGCGGCTGGTGGGGCCCCTTTCACACAGAGAAAAGGAGAATTAAACAGTCAGCAGTACAGTAATTCCATTTGGATTTAATGTGGCAATTCAACAGGGAGTGACCCTGAATTAGTACTCACGACCTCCAAATAAGATAGGGTCCTTCAATGTCAGCAGGGCTCACTTGAGGTACACAAACCTCTTCACACATCCATATAAAGAAAGTACTATACCAGGCAGGCTGCATCTGTATCCCGATCGCAATTACTGCACAATACCCGGGAGACACACAGCAGATTCAGTTCCTGACAGACCGATGCAATTTTCAGCAATTCTTCAGTCTTCTACAGGGTGAGCCTGGTTTCTACTCTTCAGAGATCCTTTGATTCTTTTCACAGGACGGATTCAGTCCTAACAAGCTGCAGACCGAACTCTGGGCCTTACACGTTTTTGACTAAAACTGCACACTGAAAAAGCACAGGGCTCCTTCCTTCTTCACTGCCAAAGCTCAATTGAAGCTCCAACCGAAAACTGGGCACTTCCTTTGAGTTCCTCCCAGTTCTTGACTGGATTGGCTGTCACACAATAGACTGCTGCTGTTGGTCCAAAAGGCACTGAAGTCTAAACTACATCTCCCAGAGTCACTGCCCATACAATCCTCTTGTGGCTGGCTCAGATTATGAGTCCAAGTTCTGATTCGTCCAAGGCACCATTTTAGAGCTAGCTTCCCCACACTGATTGGTCCAGTTCAGCAGTTCAAAACTAGAATGGGGAACTAGCACACACAGTTCTGACTGCAAAGAAAGCAGGTTAGACAAACTGTAATTTCATTATTACTCTAAATAATTTCTGGCAAACGTTACATCTTTCACATAGGTTCCTTTGCACTCCTAGTGACTGCAAAATGAAGTGAATTGGCAGCAGCTCGAGTGGTACTCAATCAAAGAAACACACAGTCCCCATACAAACTAATTATGTCTGCAAGCAGACAGCTCTTAAAGAGACAGTACCAGAGGTTCTAAAACACTCACTGATAAATGGCTTAATGCCAAACACCATTCAGGCTTGGAGCATTCAAGCAAGCTCCTGGAAGTCTTTTGGGAACCCCCATTTGCAGGGGTTACACCCTTCCTGGCCTGGGAAAGCTTGACGTCCAGCGTCAAGCAAGTACCCTATAAGTTTCAACTGCAACCATATACATTTGCATTAGGCTCGCACATGTAATCATCAGTCAATATATCATTTTACCAAGAACACATTTCTGAAACATTGCAGTACGTCACTTTTACACAGTATTACATACACATTGTACCATAACTCAAGTTATTACCTCTTGTACATGAAACCTGAAGAGAGGGGCCCTTCCTATCAGTTACCTTGGGGCTGGATGGGGCAAGGGCACCATACTAGAGGGCAACACAAGTAACTTGGAGTTAGCACTGATGCTCAGTTTGGGCAGTGAGCTCGGGGACACATACACTCCTTTATGGACAACATTGAGGCAAATCCACAGGCCTCCCAAGGGAATCATAACTGAGGTGCACCACAGGCTTTCACAGCTCGACCAGTCTTTCTAGGGGAACTGTTACAGTCTCTGCACTCTGAGCCTCATTTTCAGCATTGTCCTCACTTGTCAGGAGTCTCCATGGGGTAGAGAGGCTAGAACTTGGGGCACTTTCAGCTCCAGGAGTTACAGTTTCTGAGTCCACAACATTTGGCTCGATGGAGAGCTTTCGGACACTGGCAGTGGACTGTCAGGGCACTCAAAATACTCTTCTTGTTCGGTGTGTATCACCAGTCTGCCCTAATCTATCATTTTCCTCCTGAAAACTCAAACAGTTCAACCATGCACAATGATTCCATTTCATCTGATCTGATGCTTTGCACTTCACTTTCTGGGAGCAATGGCTCCAGGGATGAAGCTGGGGCTTAGACAGTCCAGAAGGCCCAGCTTTGTCTCCAGTATTGACTAGGGATTTCCCAAACAATTGACTCAGTTCGTAAGAAGGATAGTATTCAAAGTCACTCTCACTTTCTTCCGATATGGACTGACAGTCATGCTCAACTGGGACTTGTGGAGGGAACACTTTAACTTTGCTTCTGTAGGTGCACACTTTCTGATCTTTCTTAGCAGCAGCTCTGGTCACTGGTCCAGAGGGGCATCTTCTAGGGGCTCAGACTCAATTAAGATTTGTCCAATGGGCAGTAAATGATTTCTATGCATTGTTTTACATCTTTTGAATTATTCTCAGGCCTTACTTTGTACACTGGCAGATCATCTAGTTTGCCCACTACAATGTGAGGGAGATGGTGCCATCTGTCAGCAATCTTGTGCTTGCCATGCAGTCCCAGATTTCTTAGCAATACCCGATCTCCCTCCTGGAGTTCCTGTGCTTTCACCTTTTTATCATACCTTTCTTTGTTGGCCAGATTTCTTTGGCAGCCATGGTTTGAGCCAGTTGGCACGCATGAGTTAGCTGGGCCTTTAACTTGCACATACTGTAAATAGTTGTCAGCTTGAACCCCATCAGAGAGACCCCAAAACACACATCTACTGGTAGTCGAGCTTCTCTTCCAAACATCAGGCGGTAGGGGAGAATCCAGTGGCATCACTTTTGGTGCAGTTATAAGCATGTACCAGGGTGCTAATTTGTTGGCTCCATCTAGGCTTGTCCTTTGGGTGCAGGGTGCCTAGTATATCTAGCAAAGTGCTGTTGAAACGTTCAGGCTGTGGGTCCCCTGGGGTGGTAAGGAGTGGTTCTGGACTTTCGCACTCCCCACAGAGAAAGCATCTCTTTGATCAGACGACTCTCAAAGTCTCTCCCTTGATCAGAATGGATTCTTTGTGGAGCCCATAGTGAACAAAAAGTTTTCTACAAGTACTTTGGCCACAGTGGATGCTTTCTGGTCTTTGGTGGGAAAGCTTGGGCATATCTCGTGAAATGGTCAGTGACCACCAGCACATTACTGATATTTCTTTGATCTGACTCAAACTCAGAAAATCAATACAGACCAGCTCCATGGGTCCACTGGTGGTGATGTTAACAAGGGGCAGCCCTCTGGGGCAAAGCTTTCTCTGTAAGCAGCGACTACAAGTTCGAATGTGTTGCTCCACATCAGCCCCATCTTAGGCCAATAGAATCTGGATCTCACCAAGTCAAGTGTTCTGTCTATACCAAGGTGCCCCATGTGGTTGTGCAAGGACCTCAGTACTGAGTCTCGAAAAGCAGGGCAGCACTAGTTGTTGTTTGTCTACTTGTCCCCTCTGTCTACTGTTTCTCTGTATAACAGTTTATTGATCAGTTTCAACTTAGGACCTTCTTTGTATAACAGTGCAGTTCTCAAATCAGTGGAGCGTAATTTGGACACATCTTTTCCTGCATAGAGGGCTTCTAAAGCTGCTTTGATCATGGGATCGCAGGATTGGGCCGCGAATACTGTCATTGTCCAGCTGAGGCAGTGCACCAATGTCTATTGCAGAAAAGTGGCAATAAGCAGCAGGTATGCAATTCTCAGAGGCTCCCAAGCAATCCACCATGCAGTCCACTGCGTCCGTGGACATTTGTTCCTCCCTGTCAAACTTCCGGCAGAGTGCCCGAATGTCAGGTTCTGCCAATCGGACCCAATCATTCTGGGGAACAGGCCTCCGGGAGAGAGCATCAGCATCTATGTGGTTCAGACCTGCTCGGTATTCGAGCATAGTCATATGTAGATAATGCAGAAAGCCACCTATGGCCAGTGGCATCCAACTTAGCTGAGGTCTGCACATAGGTCAAAGGATTATTGTCAGTTTTACTAGTATTTTAGCCCCATACAAGTACTCATGGAATTGGTCAACAATAGCCCACTTCAAAGCTAGGAACTCTAACTTATGTACAGGATAGTTCTTTTCGGATGGGGTCAGGCTTCTACTGGCAAAGGCCACTGGTCTCAGGCCATTCTCGGTGCTCTTGGTACAACACAGCCCCCAACCCTTGCAAGCTAGCATCAGTGTGCAGGGCGTAAGGTTTTCTTGGATCAGCATAGGCCAGCACTGGAGCATGGGTAAGTTGATATATGATCTCATGAAAAGCAGTCTCACAATCAGAGTCCAGCGGGCCCCAAATACTTCACTCGGATGAAAATACACTCTTTCAGTCTTGAGGACGCTGACTTTGGTATTTTTTGTGGGTTGGGGATACCCTTGAGTAAGGTTAAGTAAAGGCGGATCACTCTTGAATAGTCCTTGATGAGCGCCGATAATCACCACAGAATCCCAGGAATCTTTGCAGTTCTTTTTAGATTTTTGGGCTGTGGCCAGGTGGTCAAGGCCTCAACTTTACTTGGGGTCGTCTCTATTCCTCGGTGGATACTATGTGTCCCACATACTTTACTGATGTTTGAAAGAATTGACACTTATCAATGGACAGTTTAAGGCCAAAGTCCTCCAGTCGGTCCAATACCTTAAATAATCTGCTCTCATGTTCCTCCAGTGAGCTGCCAAACACAATAACATCATCTAGGTATACCAGGCACTCTAGTAGTTCATGTCCCCCACTGCACGCCTCCATCAATCGTTGAAAAGTGGCTGGGGCACCTGAAATCCCTTGAGGCATCCTCATGAATTCATAGAAGCCAAGCGGACAGATAAAGGCCGCCTTCTCACGGTCCTCTGGGGCCATCGGGATCTAGTAGTACCCACTGCGGAGATCCAGCACAGAGAACCACTTGCTCCCGTTTAGGCAGTCCAAAGCATCCTGAATGCGGGGCATTGTGTACTGATCAGGATAGTCCGCCGTTTAAGGTCGATAATCACACACATCCTTACTGTTCCATTCTTTTTCCTCACTACCACAATGGGGGAAGCATAAGGCTTCTGGATTCTTGTATTACACCAGCAGCTAACATCTCTTGCAGATGCCGTCTCACATCATCTATGTCAGCAGGTGCCAGGCGCCGAGACCTCTCACGAAATGGTTCTTCGCATGCAGCCGGATATTGTGCTCAGCTCCTTGCACGCATCCTACATCCCATTCCTTTAAAGAAAACACCTGGTCTCTGGGCAAGCTTCTCACTGATCCTTACTTTCCATTCAGCTGGCAGCGGAGTCGCCAATCAAACAAGTCAGGCTGCTACTCTGTCATTCTTCCTTGAACTCTTGCTGCTGGGTAGCACTGCAGTGTCTGCACAATGCACATTAGCCAGGATGCAACCTCTGTTTACTCGAATGTCTCTTTCAGACACATTATGAACTTGGACCATTACCCTTCTGGCATAAGCATGGGCTCTAGCGGGCAAAATACTAGGCTTGACCAGCAGTCCCTCTGGCAATTTTCCATCGCCTGGTGCATCCAACATTAATATTTTATTCTTAACATCCTTTCTGATACGGACCTCTCCTGTAAGGTACACTGGGCATTTGGCGCCAGGATCAGAGACTCAGGATCCTTCTTCCATACAATTCCACCGGTTCCTCTGGTTCTGTTTTTTCAGCATCTCTGTGCCTCATAGGCCTTCTTAATTAAAGCCGGAACTCTTAAAGCTCTACTAGTCTTTGACCCCTGTTTTCATAACACAACTGTGCCAGCCTTCCGAACATATGAGCATTTGTTCCAATCAACAAAGGGACACCATCATACAGTCCAGTGGGGGGACACACTAAGGCTAGGGTCTCTACTTGTTCGGCCACTCCAGCCACGGAGGTGGGGAAAGACAGCCAAATTCGGATATACCCGAATAGGGGTAGGCCTTCTCACTTAACCCCCATACATGCAGTCCTTCTAATGGTTGTAAGGGTACGTCTGACAAATGCTTCTGATACCAATCCTGGAACATAATTGTCACTTGGGAGCCACTGTCTAATACAGCTCTTGTAGACACTCCATTCACCTTTACAGTGGTCTCCATGGAGGGACCCACTATTCTGGACCAGTGGAGAGGCGAGTGGGGGGGGCCTGGGCAACTGACTTTGCCACAAAAGGACGTGAATTAGCATTTTGGTGCCTCACTGGGATCATGTCGGCACCTCTTAACCACTGATTTCTTCTCTGAAGCTCTCCTTGTAGCCTATATGCAACTTTGTCAGTGTCTTTTGGGGACTGGCATTCCTTTCATGTGCCCATCTTTCCCACAATTATAGCAAAACATACTTTCTGGAGTTTGAGCTGGCCGAGGCGCCACACTGGGAGCCAGGGCGGGGTATTACTAACTGGAAACCTGGGTGCCATCTCTGTCTCAGTGTGATAAGCATTTGGAGACATCTGTCAGTTTCTCCACTTCCATGGTCAAGGAATTGAGTTTGGAGCTGTTATC
Source organism: Neoceratodus forsteri (assembly GCA_016271365.2). Classification (NCBI taxonomy): domain Eukaryota; kingdom Metazoa; phylum Chordata; order Ceratodontiformes; family Ceratodontidae; genus Neoceratodus; species Neoceratodus forsteri. The sequence continues at coordinate 411,955,847 of CM028138.1, forward strand.
AGCAGGAGATACATGGGTGGTACCCCACCCCCATAGCAGATGCAGTCGGATATAGGTCAGGGCCCGACTTGAGGCGTGGCCTTCACAAAGGGACTGTTTTGAATTCGGATCTCTCTCAACAGTTCGCCCCATTGTGGCATATCTTTTCCTTGTCAGAGCACTCATTGACTGTCAACCTCTGCCCCTGAACTTCACTTGATGGGTCACCTCAGTCACTGGTCGTAGCCACAGCTGTTGGTGCAGGTACCTCCCGAGGTCGCCTTTTTCTCAACTCCTCGAATTTCTCTCATTAACTCATCATAGGAGGGTGGGATTCCAGTCGATTTGCCAGGCGATGAAGCAACAGCAGTTCTGAGAAGGGGCAGACTTAAGGATTCTGTCCAGTCTGGTTCGGTCCAGTTCAATCGCTGCAAACTACCCTTTCTGAGGCATTCTTGCAACAATTTTCCAGCCGAGAGACATACACAGACAACAACTCCCCTTGGTACTGTTGTGCATTTCTTACTCTCCACCATAGGTCCTCATCAGAATCTGGGCTCCCATACACATCTCTCCAAGGCCTCAAGATAGGCCCTGTGCAGTCGCTCAGGGTTACTGGCCTGCTTAGCACGGATGGTAGCCAGGGCAGGACCTCTGAGGCTCTCACTAACCCTCTTCGCTGCCCGAGTATTGCCATTCTAGCACTTGAGGGCAACATAGTCTATCCAGGTCTCCCAGTCATCCTCCCTTGGGGGTGGGGAGGGTGCCAGAGAAGATCCTCAACCTTCGTAAGAGTCGTGACTAATGGCAGGTGCAGAAATAGGAGTCTGCATTGGTTCAGCCACCATTACGGGCACTGGAGCAGGAGAGGGTGTTGGGGAGGAACACCCCAAGTGGCAAGAATAGTTTCTTCAAGTCCTCCACAGTTTTCCCTCCCAGCAACCATTCAGCAAATTTCTCCTCAAAGTTTCAGATAGTGGTGGGGCTGATTCCCCCGGTCTTTACTGTCCTTAGTTATCACTCTCCAAGCAGTGAGGGCTCCTCTGGGGTAATGGTCTGTGGCACTTTGGAGCTATCTATGGGATCCTTAAACTCTACTAGGGCCAGGAAAGTGTGGGTGAGCAGATTAGCATGCCGACCACCACCACAGGGTTTTGTAAACCTTCCACCTTGGAAAGTACTCCTGCACAGTGTCCGTATTGATACCCAGGGGATGTCCAGGATAAGCATAGCATTTGGGGTCGATCTCCCCAGTACACCACTCCACCAGCCGCACAGCCACTTCTATCGGGTACCCATTTTTTCTTAACAGTGGTTCTAGAATATGGCCACTAGAGGACACACAATCCCAGCGGTGAGCCTCCAAGATGTAACCCCTAGATGGCGCTATCCCAGGGCTACTACCCCTGCCTGATTTGCCACTAACAGGTTGAGGGGCCTGGATCCAATGGCGGGTGCCTCCACCCAGAGGTCAGGGTTTGCAATAGTTAAACTAACTTGGTCACAGCCTCTGGGACACTGCAACCCCCTTTCTTCCCACTAGTGGCCCACAATATATCAGAATTACCTTCACAGTATACACTTACCCCAGGTCTAGTTCCGCACTGGGACCTCCTGTGAAATGAGATACAGTGCAACAGTCACAGTACAGTACTTTTAACATAGACACATCCAGGCAGTATAACTTGCTGAAACAAGCAGCTCTGATTTATTTAGGGGATATAACAAGGACAGGGGAATCAGGTTAATTAGCTTATCACTCTAATAATCTACTTATGGCTCTGTGCACAGGCCTATCCCTATCAGTTACTGTCCCTGGGTACCCAAGCCCTAGTGGCTAGTCCAAACCGTGGCAGCTGGTAGGGGCCCTTTCACAGAGAAAAGGAGAATTAAACAGTCAGCAGTACAGTAATTCCATTTGGATTTAATGTGGCAATTCAACAGGAGTGACCCTGAATTAGTACTCACGACCTCCAAATAAGATAGGGTCCTTCAATGTCAGCAGGGCTCACTTGAGGTACACAAACCTCTTCACACATCCATATAAAAGAAAGTACTTACCAGGCAGGCTGCATCTGTATCCCGATCGCTATTACTCAATACCGGAGAACACACAGCAGATTCAGTTCCTGACAGACCGAGTGCAATTTTCAGCAATTCTTCAGTCTTCTACAGGGTGAGCCTGGTTTCTACTCTTCAGAGATCCTTTGATTCTTTTCACAGACGGATTCAGTCCTAACAAGCTGCAGACCGGAACTCTGGGCCTTACCACGTTTTTGACTAAAACTGCACACTGAAAAGCACACAGGGCTCCTTCCTTCTTCACTGCCAAAGCTCAACTGAAGCTCCAACCGACAAAACTGGGCACTTCTTTGAGTTCCTCCCAGTTCTTGACTGGATTGGCTGTCACCACAATAGACTGCTGCTGTTGGTCCAAAAGGCACTGAAGTCTAAACTACATCTCCCAGAGTCACTGCCCATACAATCCTCTTGTGGCTGGCTCAGATTATGAGTCCAAGTTCTGATTCGTCCAAGGCACCATTTTAGAGCTAGCTTCCCCACACTGATTGGTCCAGTTCAGCAGTTCAAAACTAGAATGGGGAACTAGCACACACAGTTCTGACTGCAAAGAAAGCAGGTTAGACAAACTGTAATTTCATTATTACTCTAAATAATTTCTGGCAAACAGTTACATCTTTCACATAGGTTCCTTTGCACTCTAGTGACTGCAAAATGAAGTGAATTGGCAGCAGCTCGAGTGGTACTCAATCAAAGAAACACACAGTCCCCCATACAAACTAATTATGTCTGCAAGCAGACAGCTCTTAAAGAGACAGTACCAGAGGTTCTAAAACACTCACTGATAAATGGCTTAATGCCAAACACCATTCAGGCTTGGAGCATTCAAGCAAGCTCCTGGAAGTCTTTTGGGAACCCCCATTTGCAGGGGTTACACTTGTTTCCAGACTACGGGCATTGGTACCATTGTCCTCCATTTAATGTTGGCTTTATCCTTTTACCCCATCCCTGCTTTTATTGCCCTTGTTCATTTTTCCATTTACCCTGTCCTGCCCTCCGACAAGCTCTGTACCTCAGTGTTTACCCTACTACCTGCCATGTTTTGTGGGGAGGCTTGAACTTTCCTGTTTCTATCAGAACCTCCCTGGCTAGTTTAAAAGCTTCCAAGGAAGCCTTTAAACCTGTTACCTAGGGAGCTGTTTCCTTTCTGGACAGATGCAGACCATCATGCCAGTATAGACCTTCATCTCTCCAGTGGACCCCCAGTCCCCAATGAAGCTAAAGCCCTGTGTTTACAGATCGTTTTGCAAACCATTCATTAAACTGCATGGTGTGCAATACCTTAGCCTTACCCCTGCCATAGACTGGCAGCACCTCTGAGAAGGTTACCGTGCTTGCTACCTGTCTGAGGCTCCTCCCCAACTCCACAAATTCATCCTGCACTGCACTGATCTCATGCTAGCTGGGTCATTTGTCCCAAGGTGGACAATGATATCTAGTTTCCTCTCCTGTGATGCTGCTTCTGCAATCCTGAGGATTTGCTTCCTGTCCCACCAAGCCATGGCACCAGGCAGGCACTTTACTCCCTCTCTCCCTTCCCAGGTCTACACCCCTAACTGTTGGGGAAGCCAGGAAAAACCTGTTTAAGGTGCTTAGTAAGGGTGATACAGTGAGATAACCTCGATCTGAAACTAATTTGCTTTCTCTGGAAGAAATCCTGTCTCCCTTACCCATATCCTCAACCTATCACTCCGGTTCGCAGTATTCCTCAAAAATGGATAGTCGCAGTAATTACCCTGTGTACAAGAGCAGGATCGGGCCATGCCCAAGAACTATAGACCCATCTCTATACTTCCACCACCTCAAGGCCCTAGAATGAATCGTCACTGACCAACTTGTCAATTCCTGACAAACAGAAGATCCTATGCCCTGAGCAGCATGGCTTTAGGCAGGGCACAGCACCAATACAACCCTCCTGGAATTCATGGGCTTCATTCATAAATCTCTATCTTGGACAGCTTGTTGGGCAATCTATATCAATCTAACAAAGGCCTTCGATACGGTCAATCATGCCCTCCTAGTTGACCAACTCACTGCTACAGGGCTTGCCCGAGGTGGTTGCATGGTTCCTCAGTTGCCTGCACTGCTGCTCCCAGCAAGTTAGGATAGGTACTGTCCTCTCAGACAGCAAACCTGTCTGCTCAGGTGTTCCACAATACTGGGTCCCCTCCTATTCAGCTTATTCTTGAATTGCCTCCCCAAGCCAGTCAAGGCGCATCCTCCTTTATGCAGATGATGCGTTATCTTCCCAAATGGCTCAGACTCCAGTGCCATTGAGCAGCAACTACAGAGTGACTTCACCAGTGTAGAGACGTGGTTCAAAGGTCATAAATTGATAATGAACTACAAGAAAACAAAAACAATGCTGTTTTCCAGCTCTCTAAACAAACACAAAACTACCAACTATCAATGCGCACATAGTGGCAGGGTTTCACTTGAACTTGTTCAACACTTTAAATACCTCGGTATCACTATTGACAACTCGCTCTCCTATACGCTGCACACTGAAAACACGGCCAAAGCTATCAAAGCCGGAGTAGGGCTACTTTATCGTCCACAAGCATAGCCTCCCTGAAGCCCTCAGCATAGCTGTTCACAGTTCTGTGGACTACAGGCTGTCTATATATGGTTCTGCCACAGATACTGCTCTCCAGCACATAAAAACTGCACTCAACAAAGCCTGTCGGCTCACCTTTGGTACATACCAACCGATTCACACCTGTGATCTCTATGCCAGAGCACACTGGCTCACACTCAATGGTCGGCTAAAATATCAATCCTGCCTTCTGGCCAAAAGATCTGCCTTGGTCAGCTACCGCCAGCGGTCCAACAACTTCTGGTTCCCAGCAATAATCCACGGCACACCCATAACTCTGAACACCAGTCCTTCCTAACTCGAAATGTTGAACATCTCAAGGACAAAGGTCCTTTGCTTACTGTGCACTGCTGTGGTTCAGCTCTCCAGGAGAACATTGCGTGCCTGCCCACACTGGGTACCTTCAAAATGAACTTGAAGCTCCTTATGATATGTGAATCTCAATGTGCCTGCCATTGCCAGCACCACCTTTCCACCCCATCACTACTTCCATCCTCTGCCCCTCAACCCTCTCTCTCTCACCTGAGTAGGCTATCCTGCTCCCCTCACACACCTAGCACCCTCTCCTCTGTCTCCAATCTAGTAACCTCCCTCTGATCCCTACTGCTATACTGATATTACGCTCTCCTTTGCATATTGCACTTGGGCCTCCCTTCACCCTCTTTTTTCTATTTTTCTTAGCACTTAGCAACGCCTAACAACCTCTTGTTTGTTGACAACTGACTGGTTTCACCGTTGGGCTCTGTAACTGTCTGTTTTCCTGTGACCTGTACTGTGTTTCATGTATAATCCTGTTTGTTTACCTTTGTATTTCTGCAATCCTTTGTATAATTTCACCTATCTGTCGTACTGAAATGTCTTGATGTGGAACCTATGTAAAGAGCTCTGAGATCAAATGGTTTTCAGTACTGAAATAAATAAATTAATAAATAAACAAATAGGCCTGAAAGGGGACTTAAAAGCCTGCTGAGCTGCAGTACCCATGTCTCAGGCAAAATCTTGAGGCTGTGTTGACACCCTTGCCCTAGGGAGGATCAAACAGAGGATCCTGCTGCTGACACTCCTACGATGGAGGAGGTGTCTATGACTAAGCAGGCCCCACTAAGCGCATTACTACAGCCTGGCACCATGCTATGCCAGAGCCAGGCAAGAACTCGGCACTGAAACTATCGTAGTTATCTGAGTCAGCATCATTAGTGATGCCGGCACCAAAAGCCACAACAGCTCCAGCACTGGGTCCAACCCTAGAACTAACTGTGGCACCGACCCTGGCATCAACATTAGTGTCAAGGCTGACATGAACCTCTTCCTTTGTGCAGCTAGCAGCACAGGGTCTGAAGTTGATGCAGTGGTCGACACTGACAGTTGCACCAACCCTGGCACCAACACCGTGCATGGTGTCAGCACTGAGCTGGCCGTCATTGTTCCCACTGGTGTCATACCCATGAATGGTGACAACAGTCAAGACAACGCCAATGGTCTATGATAATGTCACCAAGGAGAAGGACAAGGCCAGTCTGATCCCGACTACGAGGTGATCTGTTGCCAATGGGGAATAGACTATGGTGTATTCTCCACTGCCCACCCAGAATAAGCCAATGGTCTGCCTGACACCACCATCACTGGAGACTCAATACAAGCCCAATATGGTGGGGAGGGAGCTCCATACCTCAGCTGACTCTGGAGAGTGGAGAAGGGACCTGCGGAAAGGATCCACTGTCCTGACAGATGACCTCCATACCAACGCCTACCTCCAAGGTTGGGGCCTCATGGCCCAGCTTCAAACAGCAACTCTACAGCATCCCGCAGTAGAAAAAGTAGCAGGTGTCCAGTGAATCCATATCATGGTTGGGACTGAGACAGGAGACTCAGAAAGAATACCCGTCATCTTTGACTTAGGCATTCTTAGGAAATAATAAAACAAGAAAGAAAAATACCAAAGTTACAAACTGAGGTACACATGATTCACTCCTACGGTGGGCACTTGATGGTGGGAAAGACAACTGAGGTAGTTGAAGGAGCTAGCAACAGTTATTGGCAGGTGCGCAGGCACCATGCAGGTGCCCTAACCAGCAGTCAATGCTGGCTCCCTGGCCAGAAGATTTGCTCCCGTGGGGTCCTTACATTTTTGTCTTAGACCCAGGCACGGGACTTGATGGAGAAGATTGATTCAAGGAAAATCTTAATGCACACCATATCATTTATTACTGCACTTATAAAATAGGTCTTTAAAACAAAACATGTAAAAGACACCCAAACTTGTGACTGTGCCTTAAACAATATGGATGCACAGTCATGTGATGGGTCTCAACCAATTATAGTTTTTCGTTTTATCTACCAGTTTTAGAAAATAGATCAGGTTATACTCAAAAGCATCAGGCTGGAAGTCAAACCTTGTGGTCCATTATTTTTGTGTGAGCCATGTTTCATGTTTGCGAAATAAAGGATGAAGTCCATCACACCCCTAAAGATATCGTCTGTGACAAATACAGGAAACTTTAGTTTACTTTATTAAATTCATAAGAGCACATTCCATAAACACTGTAAAGTGCTTATCATAAAACCTGTTAAAGAATAAAGAACTGAACAACAACCAAATTTAGTGTTCTACAACCAGATCCAAGGTCAGAATAAATTGGACTAATCCTGCAAGGTCAACAAACTCATACCATCATTGGTGAGAACCTCCCCCAGAGTACTGTGTCCAGTTCTGGAGACCACATCTCAGAAAGAACATAAACAGTGTAGAGGCTGTCCAGAGGAGAGCAACTAAAATGGTGCAGGGGTTGCATCATAAGCCGTATGAGGAGAGACTTGGGGATCTCAATGTGTACACCCTGGAAGAAAGGAGGAAAGGAAGAACGTGACAGAAGAGACCTGTAAGTACCTAACAGGGGTCCAACAAGGTGCAGAGGGGGTATTTTCAGAAACAAAAGTACACCAGGGCAAAAGGGCATGCAAGGGGGAAATTCAGGAGGTATGTGAGGAAGTACTTCACAGAGAGTGGTGGACACCTGGGCAGTCTTCCAGCAGAGGTGGTGGGAGTGAAAACAGTGGTGGGCTTCAAGCTTGCATGGGACAGGCACATAGGAATCTTAATAAGAAAGTGTGTGTGGGGGGAAATAGCCAGAGATCAGGTAAGGTCTGCTGTGACAGTATAAGCAGAGACAAACTGGGCAGACTGGGTCGGCCAAGTGGTCCTTATCTGCTGTCAAATGCTATATTTCTGTGTTGCCAGGTCAATTCGTAGAAGCAGGTTTCTGGGCTGCAGACTGACCAAACAGTCTCTTAAGGTTATGCCAGTGTATGTAACCTCTCTGTCTTTCAAATAGACAGCACAGCACAAGTAAATGAAATGGAAAACTTGTGGCAATGAGGTCTGTAATTCGATCATCAACTGAGTCTCAGTCTTGCAAAAGCTGACATTGCCTGGTAAAGCATATTTATATTACATACCCCTCCTCCTCCTCCCCTCTGCTCCACAGCCTCCTTACCTCAGACCGCCAGCCTCTGTTAATGAAGGTGCAGACAGGACTGTAGGCACCAGTGCCACAGACATAAAGGTGAGTCCGGTTCCATGGCTCAATCAGGCGGATATAATTGGCGCTTCCCCCTGCCAAGCAACAAGTAGAGAGAAACAAATGAAGGAAAAAATCTCATACAAAGATAGGAAATGACCAGACAAAATAAAGGATCGCAGCACAGTGTGGCCTTATCTGTGCTTCTATAAAATGACCCATTCCATGGTCATTACACCTCCTATTATTTATAAATCACTATTTATTCCCTCTTCCTCTCTGGCTCAATCCCTTCCACCCTGTGGCATCCACCAACCCCATTTACCCTGTGGTAGAGTCAGCGGGTCAGTGCCAGCACTGGAGTGCCCTAGGTGTGACGACAGTGGCCTGCTGAGGGCTAAATGTATACAGTGGCATCACACCAAGTCAAGGTGTTTTCAACTTGTTCTTTCTCGTTCCCATAGATACTGATGATGTGGCACCAAAATCATGTACAGTGTGTGCTGCTGGAGCACCCATCAGCGCCCCCACCCACATCATGCTGCACTGCTGCTTGTCACCAGCTGGCAGTACAGCAGCAGTGCCACCCTCCCTTCCTGGAGAAGAAGTGCACCCTCTGAAATGCTCAGTCCTCCTCTCTCAGTTAGCTCATCAGCACTCCGGACGCAGCAGGATCGCCAGCATCATAAGTGGCTACACTGCAGTTGCACCGAGAAGCCAGCCCCATTACAACAGTTTTAGTGCAACCAAGCATTTGATTTGCCTTACTAACTGGTGCTGCATATTATTACGAAGCTTCAGCTTCTCATCCATGATAATCCCACATCTTTGTCAGGGTCTGTAGCTGCTAGTTTTACTTTTACTATTTTAGTAATAGCCCTGACTTGAATTCTTCAGGCCTAAGTGGAGAACATTGTAGAATTTCATTAGCTTGCTTGTCAATCCATACCACACTTCTTTTTAAGGGCTATAGCTGCTAGTTTTTACCATTTAAATAACTGTCCTGATTTAAATTCTTTGGGCCTAAGTGGAGGATGTTGCAGAATTTCATTAGCTGCTTGTCAGCCCATTCCCTAGGTATCTTTTTGTAACTTTGCTGTTAATCTTCTTTCCTGTATTTTACAGTGCCATTGCCATTAGCTCGGTGTCATCTGAAAATTTAATTACCGTTCAGACAATAGCATTTTCTCAAAAGTACCTTTCCTGCTTTTTAATATTGCACTTAAAGCTACGAAAGACCCTTACCTGCCCCAAGTCAATTGGTGCCCAGATCAGACTGTTTTCCCTGTTTTGGAAGGAAGGATGTATTTTAGCTCCATGAAGCTGAGCCTGCCAATCCCTTTCCACTTCCTGATCTGAGCCACCCATTTTCCTGATGTCACTATCACGGGAGAGGCGTGGCGTGCTCTCCATAGATGTGAATGGTGCCATTTTTTTATTCCATTTTTTCATTGTAGATGGCTGTTGGGAACAAATCAAGGGCACTGCTTAACTAAGAAGGTCATTGTTAGTTGAGCAGTGCTCTTCTTATTTGTTCGTGATAACCATCTACAATATGAAAAACAGAATTAAAAAGGGCCCATTAATGTCAATGGAGGGCTGCCATACTCTCTGTATAGTGACAACAGGAAAATGGGCAGATGTAGTATCAGGAAGTGGAACGGATCAGTAGCTTGGCTCCACAGGTCCAAAATACAACCTTCCCTTCCAAAATAGGAAAATAAAGTCCTATGTGGGCACCAAATGACTTGGGGCTGGTAAGGGTTCTTGTTATTTTTGGTGAGCACCAGGAAAGGTTCTCTTTAAGGTATTAATGAAAAAACAAGATACTGTACTCTATGAGGTTATATATTTAAAGAAGGGATGCAGCCAGCATCAACAACAACAAGAAAAATTATTACAGCATCAGCACAACTCGTTTGCATCACATAATTTTAATTTTAAATCACTCCATTTTCAGAGGGCTGCAGCATCGCAGTCCATCTGTTGTAATTACTCTGTTAGTTTTCCCAAAAATGAAGGAAAGTGGAAAAATATTCCATGCAGGCCTATTTTGACATGGATTTGTAATGTTGGCAATACTGCTGCACACATTTGTATCCCGCTGTATCAATAAGAAGTTTCCAGTTAGGTCATCTTGTGTGCAGTGATCTTTTGAGTGTGCTCCCCTGGAAATCCTGGAAAAGCAGGAACCTGCCATTTCTCTTTTACCTGGGGCACTGGACACTTCTGTCGTGTCCAGTGGCTTCCTTCCCAGCTAACATGGCTGAAAACAACTCATCTCCCCCGCATAAGTCCTGGACGCCTCCCAGCTCAAGTCAGGCCCCAAACAAATAATTGCGTCCCCAACCCACCACCAAACTCCCTCTCATTGCTAAGACGCTCACACCACCAACCTCCCTACTGCTAAGAAGTCCACCTGCACCCAACACCCCCCAGAGAAGCCCACCTGCCCACAATCAGAAAACCCTCACTGCTAAGAAGCCTGTCCACTTCCGCCACCAAACACCATCCTGCTGCCGAAAAGGCCACTTAGTCCACCTGGAAAAATCATCCAGCTGCAGAGAACCCCACCTGCCACCCAGCCAGCAAATGCCCTCCAGCTGTTGTGAAGCCCACTAGCCACCTGCTGTAGCTCCCATGTCCCCTTGGACTGTTGAAGTTGGGGCCTTGCCACTCCTTTCCTCAGGTCCAGCAGGAACTTTTGAATTTACAGCTGTGCCATTCCTGTGTCTCCTGGGCCAGACAGAGACAGCTGAATCTGTGGTCTTGATACTCTGTGCCTGACAGAGACTTTTGAATTTTGGCCTTGCACTCCTGTTCCCCAGGCCCAGCAGAGATTTCTAAATCTGTGACCTTGCCATTCCATGCCCCCCAACCTGGGGCGTGAAGCCATGTTGCTCTGTGTCCCACTGGTCCACATTCACAAGTAGTCCACTGCCTCCACCATCCCCAGCTTTAGCTCTCCCTGGTAGTCCACTAGTACCACCTCTCTAGCCCCAGTTCTGCACTGCTCCCCTTGGCCTAGTCACTCACCTCTTAGTGTTCCACTACAGTCAGCTACAGAAATGGGTAGAAGCAAGGCCCTACTGAAAATGAGACTTTGCATCTCAGCTGGGCTATCCTGGGAAAAAGGGCTCTGGACGAGTCAGGCATTATTGTTAAGAAAGGCATGAAAGAAAACAATGTGTGCGTATGTGTGTGTGCCTGTGCATGTGTATTTGTATGTAGTGTACTGTAGGTGCACAAGTATATATTGCTGTTTGTGTGTGCGTCTGTATTTAGTGCTGTGTGTACCTATACGTGTGTTCATCTATGTACGTAGTGCTGAATATGTCAAGTGTGTTTGTATTTTGATCTGTATCTACTTGCATCTGTGTATATTGCGTTTTTTGTGTGTCTGTATGTAGTTCACTGTGCATGCATGTACATGTCTGTATATATCTCGAACCCAAATAAACATTTTTGAACTCAGGCCATCAGAATACTGCTCGCTACACTACCAGCTGTGGCACCAAGGCAGCTGGAAACCTGGGTACTCCCAGAAGCACCTTGCTCTTTCTCCAGTGAACAACCTGGTGCTTCAATATAATTACATTTTATTTTCAAGGGCACAGTGTGCATGTATCTGGAACTCTTCTGTTTGTTTGGGATATATATCGCCCCTATAGTTAGGGTTGAGTAGCCTGTTTAATGTTAAACCCCTAACTTTGCACATTAATATCTTTGGCTCTATTTGACAAAATGAGCTAAAAGTTTGTATGTGTTAGTTAAGAGGCAAGGTCTTGATGTGTGGGAATTTTGTGATAGCAGCTTGTGCAGATTCTGAGATCTGTAGCTGTCATTTTTGGGAAAAACCTAACTTTTTTCCTATACTTAACATGGTTTTTTGCTCTCCCTATGGCCTACATGGAACAGAATTTTTCCACAACTTGCAGGGGACATGTGTCATGTCCTAAGGTAGTGCCTTTGACAGATCTGGAGAAAAACATTAAAGAGTTCCAGTTATAAGGCTTTAAAATTTAGTGGGTTTTGACCTGTGCATGTACTGTAGGGTTTTAGAGATAACATTTTGTGGCAAAAGTAAAATTTGATGCAGCAAATGTGCATTTTGATTTCACGCCACTTGCTTGGCTGTGCAAACATTTTTATGCCTTGCCAACTGCTAAACTTGTTGATTTTTTCCACAAACTAACAAACGTTGACGTATACTTAAAAATGCTGGATTTTAAAACAAACATCAGAACCTAGTTAAATGGGACCCCTTTAGCTAGATTCTGATGTTTGGTTAATATTATGGCTACATATACCTTTCTGGGCACCTAAAATCCCAGGTGCCCAGCTTAACGAGAGGAGCGCTTTCCTGGCATGGTGGGGCCCACTGGGACATGGACGTTTCCATTAAGCTAATTAACTTAGTGCCTGAAAGAGTTCTGATTTTTAGATACTAGAATAGGCTCAATTCTTTATAGATTCATAAACATCTATGCCATGCAAACCAAGGCAGATACAGTGGACCTTTTAAACTAGTCCTCCCTACCTTTATTCTGCAAAAACATTGTTTTTGGTGGAGACTTTAACTCATGGAATCTCATTACAAGACAGGGGTAAGCAAGCTAAGATGACTAAACTTTTTGTGATATGTCCTACTTGGCAAATTTTATTTCTGCTACCAATCTTGTGGACGACACCGCATCACGACAGGTAGATCAGACCCACATTTCAAAAGGCAATCTTACCACTAGAACAGACTTTCTTTTATTACTAAAAGTCTATACATCCATACTATATATGTTGAAGTGGTGGAATTTTCTGATCACAATACGCTAATACTCCAAACTGGGCATACTATCATACCTACAAATGGTCCTGGTACTGGGAAATTTAATTTATCCCTATTACATACCCCCAGGTCTGGCGGGACCCATGATACCAGCAAAAGAGGTGTTCATAAGGGTGCCCAATGAGCCCCTTGTTATACAGTATGTATTTTGTATTGATTCTCTATTGAGAGCTTTACTGCTGAACCCAAGAATTTAGCAATCAGTTTGACTTCCTCTGTGGTGATTGGGTGTAGTAGAATAAATATCGTGCTAAATTCTTAATATACTAGGCCTTGCATTTACCATTTTGTAGCCTCTTTTGTGACTGTATAAATTCAAATGCATTTGCACTTTCCTGTAATTGTTTTTAAAACAGTACTTTATGTTTTACTGATTTTGCATGTATTACTTTGTATGTGTGATTTTGTAATATCCACAGCTTTGTGTTGGACGAACAATAAACCTGAATCTGAATCTATTGAGAGCTTTAAATTCTACTCCTTCTCTTACACCATTACAGCCTGCAGAAGGTGTTGTCCCTTACACATCTCTGGCATATGCGGATGACATTTGTATTTTAGTAAGAGATGAATTCTCAGCTGAGTAAGCTTTAATATTATGTATAGCTGATGGCACCTTTTCAGGTGCTTCTTTACATTTGGATAAATGTGGGAAAACCGTTAGACCTTCAACAGCATATTTTACCTTCTAAAGCAGGCATCAAGCTTATAATAATAATAATGTTCTTTATTTCTATGGTGCCTTTCAAAACCAAGGCACCTAACAAATATAAAATAACATATCAGACAGTCCAAACATTTTAAAAAAAACAGCTACTACAGTTAAAAAGAGATCAGTCACCAAATGCCTGGTACCACAAGTATGTCTTTAGTGCCTGTTTAAACCCCTCCATGGTCGCACATCCCCGTAACCAATGGGTAGAGAATTCAAAGTGTTGGAGCCACATGCATAAATGCTTGGGCCCAGAAGATTTCAGACACACCCTAGGAATCTCTAGCAACCCCTCATCTGCTGAGCAGAGCTATCGCCTCAGGGCAGTAAGGAACCAGGAGCTCTTTCATGTAGTCCGGCCCAGTCCGTAGGGGCTTTAAAAGTCAGTAAACTGACTTTAAAGGTGATCCACCACGATTGGCAGCCAGTGCAGTCCATGCAGCACCGGCGAATATGACAGGATTGGGAAGTCCCTATCAAAAGTAGGGCTGCAGCGTTTCTGCACTTGCTGCAGGTGGCGGATTTCACCCAGGAAGCCTAGGTAAAGGAGTTGCAATAGTCCAAGCGTGAGGTCACAAAGGAATGGACCAGCATAGGAAGATCGCCAGATGGAATAAGATGCTTAATCCTGGAGATATTCCTCGGATGGTAAAAAGAGGACTTAGCGACAGCTGACATCTGCAAGCGCAGAGTCAGCCCTTTGTCAAAATTACCCCAGGTTTTGCACCCGTTCAGAGGTCGGAGTGGTAAGCCCCAAGAAAAGCCCAGAGGGCAAACCAACCCCGCCTCCCCATCCAGTGCACAGTCCACAACCAGCATCTCAGTCTTTTCCGAGTTCAACTTCAGCCAGCTCGAGTCCATCCAGTCCTGGATTTCTGCAAGGCAGTTGTTAAAGACCGAGAGAGCTCCATCCTGGTCAGGTGCAAAAGAAAGGTAGAGCTGGGTATCATCATCATAACAGTGAAACCTCAGCCCATACCTTCTTAAATGTCTCTGAGTGGCAGCATGTACACTGTGAACAACATGGGGACAACACTGAACCCTGAGGGACCCCACATGGCATGGAGAAAGGGTCCGAGGAAAAAACTCGGGACACCACTCTTTGAGTTCTTCTGGTGAGAAAAGATGTAAACATCTGAGGACTGCACCCGACAGTCCGCAGATGAGCCTCAGGCAATCAAGTAGGACCCCATGGTCCACAGAGTCAGATGCTGAAGAGAGATCTAGAAGAACCAAGATGGAACGTTTTTCTGTTCTCTGGCCATCAGGAGATCATTGAGCACCTGAACCAGTGCTGTCTCAGTACTATGCCTCTTTCAAAACCGGACTGAAGGGGTTTGTAGATGTCATGGATGGTCAAATGGTTCTCTAGCTGTACGGCCACTACTTTCTCAATCACTTTCTAAGGAGGGAGGTTAGAGATTGGTCTGTAGTTTGCATGGCAGTCAGGGTCCAAATAAGCTTTCTTCAAGAGGGTATTAGGAAACTAGGAAACTCTCCTATTTCCAAGGAGCACCAGACTATCAGTGCTAGAATCCGTACTTACCTTAGACCCTATTAAAATCTGGGGATTAAATCTGGAACAGAGCAAATAGATGTTCTTAACTGGGATTCTAAAATTGCTCAGGGTAAACAGATTGTTGCAAAATGGAATAATTGGAAGTTTGGAAAAATAAACAAATTGATCTTATAAAACTTATCTGGTCCCCTATTTTTTATATATAAGCTATATATTTCCACCTCCTAAATCCTAGAAACCTCAGTTCTTAGTGTCTTCTTCTGGGCATTATGGGGAGTAGATTAAATCCACTGAAAAGGAATATAACTTTTACCTTTAAAACTGGGGGCCTCAATATGGTTGACCCTACTGTTGTTTTCTATAGCACTTTTTAGTTACAAATTTAAAACCATTGTTCTGGAATACGGATGAATGTTAGAACCTCTATTATTTCCCCATTGTAAATTATGGTTTACACAATGGGATACCAGACTACATAAGGTTCAGAAAGGTATACCTCTAGCCCCTCCCTATCTTAGGGAAACTTTTTAACTGAAAATGCGGAAAGTTACAAGCCAGCAGATTTTATTATTCACCTGAAAATGTCTTTATCAATAGATAATTGTCACAAATTTTTATGACACTTGATTTCGATCCTGCCCTATCTCTATGAAGTCTATTGACTGAATCTAGAATACTCTAGGATGTGGGCTGTACTTTGGCTCTGTTGCCATGAAAAGCTGAATATACAGTAAAAGCTATATAGGCAGAAACAAATACTGGATAGGCAATGTTCCAGCGAACTCTGTCTCCAACAGTTAGAGACAATGGAACATCTGTATTTTCTTACTCTTATATTTCAGGTTTCTGAAGTACCTTGTTCAGGCATGGCCTGCACAGCAATTTAGTTTTGCTACATCTGAAGTTTTGATTTATGGTTATTATTCAGGTCCTTGGAAAAGGTAGCATACAAGCACTCTCAATGTTGTTTTCTCAGTCCTTAAATGGCATATCTGGCAGGCGAGATGTTTATTTTCCTTACAGCAGAAACAGACTTCTTACATAACTCTTATTAATAAAGTTACAATGACCTTGGACGGATATACTGTGCTGAATCTAACCATGTGGCTCATGTTTCTCTAACAAAACTTTGGAACAATATGCCCTGGATTACTGATTCTGATGGTCCTATTACCTAAATGTATCTTACATAAATTTAGTTTATTTTTGTTGTTGATACACTTTACTGTGCTTAGATATTTTGTAGCTAGCTGGCATATTTAATTTCAGCAACTAGCTTTTTTTTCCTGTGATAGCATACTTACCCTGCTTTTTCTTTTTGTTACTTCTACTGCAATGATGTTAATTGCACTATTTTCACTGTCATTTGATTGTATTTGCTTGTTTGATTTCTTGTCAATAAATTCCTTTCTCGCTCAAGAAGAGCCATGGGATCTTTAACGCTCCACCTGAACAACCACCAGGATGGGCAGACGAGATCTCGGTTTAATGTCTCGTCAGAAAGATAGCACCTCAGGAGTGTAGCATCCCACTCATGAAGCACTACAGTGTCAGTATTGAGATTTACCCCAAATGCCTGGTGTGGGGCTTGAACCCCAACCTTTTGCTCTTCTGTCCTCAGAGGTGAGTGTGCAACCTGCTGAGCCACTGACACCACAGATGATCACCCCAGCTGGACCCCGAGGCATCCATAGTAAGAATCCGCATGGGAGCTGGAGAAAAGAATGGAATGCCCTGTAACACATTCTGGTGGTCCATCCATACTATAGCATGATGTACAGGGGAAAGGATGGGGACCATTTGTTCCAGCTCGTCTGTTAGCTGATCCCACCGTGTCCGAGGTGTACAATGCAGTATGTGCAAATGGAGACAAGCAAGGGGAACCATAAGGATGGCAGCAACCATCAGCCCCAAGAGATGTAGCATCATCAGAATGGCCAGGTAATGACTCATGTGTATCAGCTGGGCCTGGACAACAGGAGCTTCCACCCTGTTTGCAGGCAGAAAGGCACAGCCCGTCACTGTGTCCAACACCACACCAATATATTGGAGGTGTTGACAAGGAACATGTATGGATTTCAAAACATTTATCATAGCACCCAGTTCTCAAACAGCTGTCTCATTCTGGACAATGTGTAAACGCTTACCAGGACAGGATCTTCAGGAGCCAGTAGTCCAGAAGTGGGAAGATATAAAGCCCTTCTGTCTGAAAGGCTGCTGCCACAACTGCTAAGTGTTTGTAAATACCCACGTACAAAAAGATAATCCAAAGGGCAAGTCTCAGAATTGATAATGGCTGCCTCCAATATGAAGCAGAGGTACTTCCTGTGGTGCTTAAGTAATCTTGATATGAAGGTAGGCCCTTCATGTCCAGAACACAAAGCCAGTCCACCCGTAACAGAAGGATGAGAGCCTGAAGAGACACCGTTCAAAACATTTTGTATTCAAGGAACAAGTTTAGGTCTCAGAAGTCCAGTAAAGGACGAGATCTGCTATCCACTTGGGAACCAGGAAGTATCTTGAATAGAACCCTTTGTTTCTTGCTTGGGAGGAACAAGTTCAATAGCCCGCTTGTGTATGAGTGACTGAACCTCCCTAGTAGAAAGAACAAGTGGCCCTGAGGATAATGACAAGGAGGGACAGGGTGAACTGAAGGGTAGTCAGCCACCCAGAGCATGGCCCTTTTCCACTAGTTCCAAGACCCACTCATCCACCGTTATCTCACCCACTTTGACATGTGAAGGAGATCCCACCCCACTTGTACCCCTGGAGGCAACAGTGGAGAGAGAGAGGAAGCAGAGAGTCAGAAGGTGCTGGGAGAGGCAGGAGGTTGCCTTGACCGACACTCTTGGTGCTTTTACATGGGCACTGGGAGGGAGGGACCCAGAAGGGACCACCACCACCACAGTTTTGTGCATGGGGCTGCTGATGGGAGGCATGGCCACCATGAGCAGCAGATCTGAGAAATGAGCCCCACCACACCCTCTGGTGGGTTATGGAGTCAGAGATTTGAGTGGCTTTAAAGTCAATCTGGAGGACTGAAGCGCACGACAGCATTTCAACATCTCTCCCAAACAGCCTGGATCTTCTAAAATATGGGCAGCAGGTCTCAGGAATTAGCCCTCACCACACCCCTGGTGGGTTGAGGGGTCAAAGATTTGAGTGACCTTAAAGTCATTCTGTAGGATTGAAGCTCACACAGAACATTTTCAACATCACTCCAAACAGCCTGAAGCTTCTAAAAGGGGCACTCAACACAGGCTGTTGTTATGTCTATATATATACTGGAGCAGTGGAAAAGGGCACGGTGGGCCACTTATGAGTCATCATTAGGGGGGTCATTCAGACGGCCACGAGCAGCTGTATCAAAGTGAGGGGAAGAAATCAAGCCAAACCACCAAGCTGGTTCAGTGGGAAGGTGGCCAGAGTGGTAAGGGAAAAGAGGGCAGCCTATAGAAAAGTCAAAAGAACAGCAAAGGAAGAGAATGAGAAAGAATACCAGAGGCTGGCTAAGGTGGCAAGAAGGGGGGGCAGCAGGCACAGAAAGAGCTCCAAATAGCTGAGAGAATAAAGAATGGAGAAAAGCCTTCTTTCACTACATAAATGAAAGGAGGGACAAGAAGAAGGGCATTGTTAGGCTGAAGAAGGTGGATGGTTGAGCAGAGGAAGATGGGAGCAAAGCAGAATAAATGAATACTTCTGCCTGTCTTACAAAGCAAAAGGATGGACTGGTGCCATGTATGGGCAGAAGAAGGAGGAAGGAAACAGAGGGGAAGCAGTAGTGTAATTGGGATTGAAAGAGTGAGGGGGGTGATGGCCTGAGGGTAAACAAATCCCTGGCACCAGACGAAATACACCCCCAGGGTGCTGAAAGAGTTGGCGGATGATCTGACGGGGCTGCTGGCTGTTCTCTTCAATAGATATCTGAGTCGGGCATGGTGCCAGAGGAGGAGAATGGCATGAGGTGCCACCCACAAGAGCAGAACCAAGGATGACCCGGTAACTACAGGCCAGTCAGCATGGCATCAGTAGTATGTAAACT
Source organism: Neoceratodus forsteri (assembly GCA_016271365.2). NCBI lineage: Eukaryota > Metazoa > Chordata > Ceratodontiformes > Ceratodontidae > Neoceratodus > Neoceratodus forsteri. The sequence continues at coordinate 411,975,135 of CM028138.1, forward strand.
CATGGGGACCATATTAAAGGAGGGCTGAAGTACATGGAGGAGAATGGTCTGCAGGACAATAAACCACACTGGTTTGTGGCAAGCAGATCATGTCAAAACAAACCTGATCGAAGTTTTTCGATTGATCACGAAGGCAGTGAACAAAGGCCAGGTGGTGACATTGTATACCTGCACTTTAGTAAGGCCTTCATTCGTGCCACACAAAGGTTGATAATGAAACTGAGGGACTAAATGGCGAAGAGAATATGGTAAGATGGATTGAAAATTGGTTGAGGGGCAGAACCCAGAGTGTACTGGTTGGGGATGAGTTCTCCAGCACCAGGAGATAACCAGTGTGGTCCCAAAGGCAACGTGTTAGACCAGTGTTGTTTAGTGTCTTCTATAAGTGACATCAGGGAAGGCATTAAAGGCAAAATATGCCTGTTTGCAGATGACACCAAACTCTGTGGGAGGGTGGACACCAAGGAAGGGATACAGGACCTGAGGGAGGATCTTGCCAGACTAGAGATAGATGGTCAGGAATCTGGCTACTTGGTTTCAGTGCTAAAAATGCAAAGTGATGCATATATGGGCCAAGAACCCTTGGAAAGAGTATTACATAGGAGAGGTTCAGGTAAATGCTTCTGAAGAGGAAAAGGATCTAGGAGTGGTGATTACAAGTTACCTGAAACACACCTACTAGTGTAAGAAGGCAGTGGTGAAGGCTAACAGGATGCAGGGTGTATTGCAAGGGGATCTAGTAGCAGGTGGAGCAAGGTTATTTTACCACTGTACAGGTCGTTGTGAGACTACATTTAGAATATGGGGTGAGGTACTGACAATCTTACCTTAAGAAGGACATCAGCAAGCTGGAAGGGGTCCAGAGGAAAGTAATCAAGGTGACAGAGGGGCTACATGATAGGTCCTATGAGGAAAGGCTGAGAGTCCTGGGATGTACTCCCTGGAGGAGAGGAGGAAGAGGGTGATTATGATAGAGACTTTCAAGTACATGAAGGAATTAACAGAGTGCAAAGGAGGATCTCTTTATAAATGAGTGAAAACAACACCACTAGGGGCATGAGCCTAAAATTACTGGGGGATTCTGAAGGATAAGGAAACATTTCTAAACAGAGAGGGTGGTGACCACCTGAAATGAGCTGCCAGAGGAGGTGGTATCAGCAAAGATGGTGGGAGCATTCAAGACAGCCTAGGATAAACACAAAGTGAACCCTTGGGACCAAGGAAAGGGGAAGAAGGAGGAGGGAGGGCAGTTGGGGGGTAGGGTCAGTGGCGTAAGTGTAAGACCAGACCTGCATCATTATGAGCAGGCGTGATAGACCAGTGGTCTTCTGCTGGCTCTTTTCATATCTGCGTGTATCAGTAGAAAATCCAGCTACCCTAAGCCAGGGATATCTCCGAAGACATGCCGGAAGCAGCAGCCCATGCAGAAGCCTCAGAAGCATCGTATGTAGAGTGTAACAGATGCTTTCCAGTATCCACACCAGCAGAGTTGACTTTAAACAAGTCAGTCTTCATAGGACCATCAGGCAGAACCTGAAAGGTATGCACAGCAGATTTCCACAGGCCATTTTAATATTTATGCCTGGTAGTTTGCAATTCTTTGGGTTAAGGATGTAGAGGCATTCTTCTTTAGTCCATAACATCCAACATCCTGTATTCTTTGTCAGATGGCAAAGTGCTAAAGTATCTAGGGGCTCTAGAGTGGTGTGGAGGCTATTATGACTACAGAATCAGTTTCAGGCTGGGAAGCCTAATCAGGCTTAATGGAAGGAGCAGGGTACTCTGCATCAGCCTTTCTAGGTACTGCAAACAAGGTATTAGATCTATGCAAAGCAGCAAAGGTAGCATCCTCTAAAGCACAATATACAGGAGGAATCATGAGGAGGGTGCAGTGGAATCTCAAAAACTCCATTAATTTTTTCTTACTGAGTCTATCTCTTCAGCTTCAAATCCCATGACATACTGAATTTGTCTGAGAAAACCTAAAAAGAGGGATCATCAGGAAGGGATCTAGGGTAAACACTTCAGAGTCCTCACTGAATAAGTAGAATGTAGACCTGGAACACAACCCCCCCCCGGTATGGATTATTGTGCTTTCATTATCCTCCAAATCCTTCTCCATATTAAGGTGATCAGGATTGTATTCACCTCATCGCCATCTGGGATGACAATGAAGCACCTGATGGAGCCAGCGATGGAGGTAGCTGCTGCAATGGAGGAATGAAAGGCCTGCTTCCAGATCTTGTCGATGAAGATGATGCTCATGGAGAGGCCCAGTCAATGGGATGACCAACATCATCGTGGGATCAACAGTAACAGATGTCAAAATAGTTAAGACAGCACCATGTAAAGGGTCCAGGACAACCAACGTCAAGGGGTAGAACCCGCCAATGGGGGACTGCATATTGTCTATTGTAGGTATGGCAGCACCAGAACCAGACCCAGACACCACTCTTTGACAATCCGGGAGCTGTAGTCACTGCCAGAGTAGATGATGAGGGTTTACCTCCTTTAATGGAGACCTCAAACTCACTGGCAAAGCATGAACTTTAAGCTTGCGCTTATGGTGATGGCTGGAAGAGGAGGACTTTGACTTATCCTTGTCTTTGTCCTTAGTCCTTGATGACTGTGGTGGAAACAGTGTCAGCGAATGCCAGGAGATCCTTCCCAAAGGTGGTTGAGTGAGGAGAAGATCATTTAGAGCCAGTGGCCTTGGCTTGAGCTTCTATGTCCTTAATGGCGATAAAGGTTTCTAGAGCCTTCTTTTGATGTCTCCTTGTGGCCTAGTTGAATCCCTGGCAGATCTTGCAGGCCCTGACATTGTGGGACAGGCCCAAACAGCAAACACAAACTGTGTGAGCATTGTTCTGCAGATCTTGTAACTGCAGGTACAAAACCTAAATAAATGTTCTTTGATGGTGAATAAAGGACAACATCGACAGGTGAAATGAAAGTTTTCAAAAATAGTGATGTCAAAGAAATAATGGCATTTTCTCTGCATGTCTAATGAGCTGTCAATGGCAGAAGAAGGAACTGGAGGAGTATGGGACCACCAATGATTATATAGGCGCAATGTTGCATGTCATCATGGTTGACCCCTGGCCAGCAAAGGTTTCCAAGTAGTCCTGATGCTAATGGCTTACAGTTCTAAAGATGAGACCCAGAGTAGAGGAGATGTCATTGATGAAGATCTATCTATTTTGTATGTAGAACATCTTGAATCACCCCCCCACCCCCAGATTCCAGTAGATGCTATGCTACCATCAATTCCCATGGATTTCTATCAACCATGGTAAGGAGCACGCTACAGAGGCTCAAGGCCACCTCCACCCCACTCACTCAGCACTAAATTGATGACACACCTTACCTCTGTATACAAGGAGCCGGCAATATGCTAGATTATTTCAAGTTACTTACATGAAGTCCTTTCCTGCCATTCTGCATTCATTCTGTCGACGTTGAGATGCTGACCAGTGAATCTAGGAATAATATTGTACCAAAATTAACAACATGCAGAAAATTAACCAGTGGCAGAAAACAAAGCTGTCAGATGTCAGTAAATTGTAATACTCAAGAAGAATAGGTTACTTACTTGAAACTGTAGTTTTACTACCAGTATTCAGTTCACATTCACACTTAAACAGAATCCACTGAATATGCTCAGTCACTGGAACAGTCTTCAAGCTTGACTCCTCCTAAAACCTAATCATGTGTCCTCCAGCTATGCCCTGCCACTGCAGATCTGAATGCTGGAATGCAAAACTGAAATCAAGCCTTGCCAGGAGGTTGGCTGGCTCTGTGGATGTTAACTGAATAAAAAGATGTAGGACTACATTTAGAGGTATGTAAGCTATTCTACCTAGATTTAATTCACAATCCACATTTAGGCAAAATCCAGCTTATCTTCTAGGAGGAGGGACTAGGCGAATGCTCAAAGGTTTTAGCAAAATAGGCTGGACCACTGAGGACCCAAAAACAGCTCTTGGCCACAGTGCAGGTCAATGCTGTAGTAGCAAAACAGTGTGCATATTACACCAGGTAGCAGCCTAACATGTTTCTGAGATGGCGATGCCTGCTAGAAGCAATAGAGTGGCAGTATGTCTGGTGGAGTGATCTTGTTACCTCTTGAGCAGCTCCTTCCTAAGCAACTGATAAAGAGTAGTATGGATTCCTTCTTGGAGTCCTGGCTTAGTGCTGGAATAAACCGCGCCGGATCCTGCTGGTCCTGTACTTTCCTTTCAAGAAAAATATTGAAGATCAGAGTTTTTAGGGTTTAGAAGCACCATTCAGCTGACATTTATTTGTGCAAAAGTGCAGGTTATAGCAGCAGCTCATGGGGAGAGCAGCCGATAACAGCTAATGTTTCACCAGAATCGGCTTTTTCAAAGGTCTGTAACCTGCACTTTGCACAAATAAATGTCACATGAATGGTGTTTCTAAATCCTAAAAACTCTGGTCTTCAGTTTATTTTTTCTTGAAAGGAAATCAAGACCCAGCAGGATCGAGGGTTTGTTCCAGCACCAAGCCAGGGCGCCAGGAAGAACTCCTATACCACATGTGGGTGAGTTCCGTGACTTTTCCTATTTCTTGGTACAGTTATAGTCACTTGAGCACCAGCTTCCTAGTTGAGCAGCTGTTTCATTTGCTGATAACAGAGTACTATACAGGACATGATCAACCGCCGAGTTTTCTTGGTTTGCTGCCAGCCTGCCTTAGGTGGCTTCAGCATATGCAACAAACAGCTAGTAAGCCTCACCAGGAAATTCTGACATGCACCCATATTAGAAGAGCAGAGCCTAGCAAGCATCAAGTTAGTGAGGTGTCTGCTCAGCATTCAAAACATGAGGCCTTGTTAAAAACACAAGTAGAATAATAATTAGCATTTACATAGCACTTTTCATACACACTGTATCCCAAAGTGCTTTATTAGCAATGAAAGACTAGTAGTGAAGTGACTGTAAATTGTAGTTAGCTATTTCACACCATCAGTACCAAACAGCTCTGGACAATTTCATGATCCAGTTTTATAGAAAGGGAATGTTGGACAAGGCACTGGGAAAATCTCTTACATTTGTGAAAAGTGCCTTGTTCTTTTACTTCTACTGCTACGACTGCACCAGAAGGGACCTTGCATTAATGTTTCATCCAAAGGACAGGACACCCTGACAGTACAGTATCCCCTAGTTCTGCACCTACATGCCAGCGCTGATGGTATGACCCCGATCCCACTGTGGGACTAGAATCAATGACCTTCATGCTAAGAGACAGATGTGCTATCAAGGCTAGATTTAGATGGAATTCAGAAACTACTTTGGGTAGGAATTTTGGATGGTGCATTGGAGAACCATGATAACATCAGAAGTACATCCAATGGTTGAGATGAGACATGCAGCAGAGGGATAGGGGGTCTAGGCCTTTAAAAACTGAGGGATCACTGTCTCCTTGGCCACTGTTGGTATACTAGGCTTAGTGAAGTAAGCCAAGCTGGCTATCAGGTGCACCTTCAGGATATGTGGCTAGTAGCCCTGACTGAGACAAGGGCCAGAGGCTATTGAGAATGTGTCTAATCAAGCAGGAAAGCAGGAACAGCCCATGCTCCAAGCACCAGCATGAAAACCTTTACATTTAAAATCTTAGGTTTTGTGAGTCACCTTTTGATATGCCTCTGGTGCTCTGAGAAAGTCTTTGAACACCCTAAGGCTTGGAACTCTTGCCATTCAGGAACCTGGCTGTCTGGTATAGGATCTGCTAGTCCTGGTGCATGATTGTCTTTCAGACCTTGCCAGATGGTCTGACCAGGAGCAGCTGGGATGCTTTACTGCTGAGGCCGAGGAGATCCTGGTACCAAATGTAGATAGCCAATCCTGACCTAGCAGGATGAGTGACAGTCCTTCCAGGTACTGAGGATCACCTTTGGAACAGAGGCAATGGGATGAATGCATATAGGAAGACTTTTTTCACAGCTGGGCAACAAAGTTCCTGCCGCCAGCAGAGTACCCTGATGGGGGTCAGATAATAAACAAGTGCAGCTTTCTGCTTTTCTAGGAAACAAGCAGGTTCACTAATGGGGTTTCTCATGCAAAGAACACCTGGCATTGAACCTGTGGGTGCAGCAACCACTCATGGGATGCCTCCACCACTTAGCTGAGAGTGTCTGTTAGTTGTTGTTCTTGCCCACAACATAGACTGCCACTGAGCCTAGCTGAAGCAAGCGAGGAAGGACCACATCCATAAAAACTTTCTGACACAACAAGAAGGAGTAGTGTCACCTTTATGTTCAATCCCATCAAATCCAACTTTCTGTAGTATATTGTGCTCATCCAAAAACTGAGTGCTGCACTACTTTAAATGTAACCATAAAATGTTTATACACTACACTTACAATAACTCAATAAAGCATATATAATTAAATAGACATTAAAACACAAAATATATTAACAAATAGTAACAAATTTAATAAACACTTTGGGCGGGATATTCAGAAGGGTTGTGCATGGCGAACACAGTTACGCCGTGAGCAACCCACTGATGGCCCGCCGATATTCAAGGGGATTGTGCCTGCTTACAAATCCCGATGTGCCGGAGCACATCAGTAATGTAGCGCGGCGGAGGTAGGGTGTGCCCGATGCATACTCTGCACATCCTGATATTCAGCCCCGATGTGCTGAGCCCATGCATGCGCGAATCCTTACGGCGCTGCACACAGGTGAGCTCAAAAGGAGCAACAGCTGATCACCCACAGGTGAGCTGCCAGACAGCAGAGCGCAACACGGCAGCTGCCACCTGTGGGTGGCCACCCGAGCTCCAGCACCTTCGTTGGACGCCCCTCATGACCGATCATGGGCATTTGTTATAATTATATAGTCCCATATCCCTGGTGGTCCAGTGGACCGCATCCCGATCATGGGCATTTGTGAAAGATAACCGCCCCATATCCCTGGTGGTCTAGTGGACTGCTTGCAGCCTGAACACGGGCATAAGTACATTTCAAACAGTTAACTTTATCCCTGGTGGTCCAGTGGATCACCCCAGCCGATCATGGGCATGTATAACAAAGAGGTCCAAAATCCCTGGTGGTCCAGTGGACACGTCCAGCCCGATCGCAGGCAACATTTCACAATAGAACACACCAAGCCATCCCTGGTGGTCCAGCTGTACTCTCCCCACCCGCCCACTGAGCTCCCAGAACCCTGCCCCCGGTCAGCAGCGGGTGGCAGTCCTCACCACCTAGCCGCCTCGGGCTACTTTGCTGGATTGATCGGGATGTAGGTTGCACTACTTGTTCAGTGTGGGCTAATGGGCATACAGATCAGAGTCAGCTTCCACAGTCCAGATTTATGAATGGATCATTCATATATCTGACTGTGTAGGCACCAGAGGAGTCTGTATGCCCATTGGCCCACACTGTGGACCAATGGGCGTGACAGCCCCACCGCACGCAGTCAGTCGGGGCGGCAGGGCGGCTGGCAGGTGGAAGCTGCCACCACCGCTGACTGGGGGCAGGGGTGCTGGGGCCAGTTGGCGGGTGGGGAGGGGGTACCGCTGACCACCAGGGATGGCTTGTGTTTCTATTGTGAAACATATGCCCGCGATCAGGCTGACATGGTCCACTGACCACCAGAGATTTTGGACCTCTTTTGTTATTACGCATGCCCGCGGATAGTCTGGGAGCGGTCCACTGGACCGCCAGGGATAGAGTTAACTGTTTGAAATGTACTTTTGCCTACATTCAGGCTGCAAGCGTCCACTGACCACCAGGATATAGGACGCATTATTGTTATACATATGCCTGTGATTGGCTGCGAGCAGTCCACTGGACCACCAGGATATAGGCGATTATTTTTCACAATGTTCGCAAGCGTCCAATGGACCACCAGGGATATGGAACTTTATAATGCAACATATGCCCATGATCTGGCAGTGGGGCACTTTGCCACTTGTGCAGGGGCATCGGTCCCTGATGGCTGCAGCCTGGCAGGGCGCCAGGCACAAGTCACCAGGGATCAGCGCACTGCATACAATGGATAGATGACATGCAAATGGCCCCATTTGCACCTTGCATACATTATGGCCCCATTTGCATGTGCTTTTTGAATATTGCAGTTGTTGCACCTAGCACAACGGAACCTTGCGCCAGTGCATCCCCTGCTCCACTCTGGCCATTTGCGCTGGTGCAGTGCCACTGCGCCCATGCGATTGCGAGGCCAAGGTGTGATATTCAATAATGCTGTGCCATGCTAGCTCCATTGACTATCACCCTGTCAATGCCCCTGCACAGCCAAGTTGCGCTATGCCCAGGCTTGCACCACAGCCTGGCGTAGTCTGAATATCCCGCCTTTGAATACATTAGTTTCAGGTGGTCGCAAGGCTTGTGCAAATGTTTCAAGCGCAGATTTTAGTATGAACTGTAAAATCAATTAGACTAAGGGTAGGAGGAACGACATTCCATAAGAATGGGACTCTAACAGCAAAAGCCTACCACCTAGTTTTTAGATGGCATCTGGGATTGAAAACAACTAGCAGCTTAGAGTTAGTAGACCTCAACATTCTTGATGGAAGATGCTCAATTAGCAGATCTGAGAGCCATTTAGGACCTCACCATGAACACAAAACAAGGTGATTATGTTATCTTTGTCGACCTTGGACAATGTAGTGTAGCTCTTGACCAAAGAAGCGTATTCTGGCCTTCACTGTCTGACAGACATGTACAACACCATGCTCTCTATGGATTTAAACACTGGCTCGACAAGTTTCCAAATTACTTGTGCTCTCTCCTCACCCCTGCTGCTCTGCCAGCACACAGTCTTCTTCTCACTCTGGTAACAGATTCACTGGGCCGAATTTTCAACATTTGCTGAATGCCGTAGTCCCTGGTTATGCCGAACATATAGTGTACGGAACTTGCTTCATTCTCCCAGCTGGCAACTGGGATTTTCTAGCCATGTGCCGACTACTGTAAGTTAGACCAACTCTTTGCTGGTCTAGCTTGCAGCAATCCCAGATACCCTTTTACGGGCTTTAGCAAACATTTGGTGCAAGTTGCGTAAATCAGGTAAAGTGTTGCAACTGCCTCCGACCTACTAAAATTGGAGTGCAGTTGCGTCAACGGTGTTTGAGCAGCTGTGCCAAAAAATGTTGGACAAAAGGCTTGATGTAGGTCTCATGCATTTTTGAAAATCCAGCCCATTGTCTCATGACACAAACTGAGTTCCAGGCAGCTTGCCTTTAGTTACTGACCTCAATTATGGAACAAACCCACCAGTATTACCTCTGCTAAACTGTTTCAAAAATACAGTTGTCTCCAACTGTGACTTTCTGATTTGCTGGTAAACTGTTGTTTTACATGGCCATTTACTGCTGAACATACCTGATGAATATTGTAACCTTTGATTTGTTTTGTATATTGTATTTATTTTGCTTATTGCTGTATTTGCTGCACATTTAGTTCCCCTTTTCCCTTTCCCAGGCCACATCTGAAAACAAGATTGTTTGTATATCTCTATGTCTGCCTGGGGAAACACTTTAAATAAATAAACAAATAAATAACTAAAACTTTAATTCTGAGAGAGCAAGGAACTGCCCAGAGCTCAGGCATGTTGATGTCCATCCAGGACTTGCGTGATGACCAGATGCCCTATGGTTCTGTAAATGTGCCCCCGTCAATGAAGGAAGTGTCTGTCATTAGAAGACTGAGGGCTCTGGCCAAGTGAACAAGATCCTTCCAGAAGGTTCAGCCACAACAGCCACCAGCAGATGGTGTCCAGCATTAGCTGGGTCATCTGGACCGCTGGTCTAGGTCTGAATATGTCTGGGCCACTGATGGCCCAGCTCACACTGGATGGCCCTCTTCGCCAGTGGGCTCAATGGACCACAGTCACGTAGCTGCTATGAAGCCTAGAAACTTTAGAAAATCCTAGGCAGAGCACAATTATCCATCCCAAAATTACTGGGAATAGGATAAAAGATCCAATAAAACAAAAAGTAAGAGCACAATCATGAAATAATTTTTAAATGCTCAGTGCATAGTTTTATTTATGGGAGCTGAACATTGTCACAGGCCATTCCTGGTGCTTTGTGATGTTCTGCCACTTTCTGGGGGCGGGGGATTATTGGCCCTGTCCAGAGGTACAGTAGGTTTGTGGCCTCCAACCTGCAGCAGTCTAGTTCTGCCCCAGTGAACAACAGTTACCTGCACTGAATTAAGCTCAGACTATTCCAGACTGACAAGACGACCTAGATACTGGTATGCCTAGATGGCTAGGTTCCTGTACCATTCCATGTCCTGCACTGAGCTGCACATAAGGAACCAGTCATCGAGGTAAGGGAACACCATGATGCCCCTGCATCTGAGGAACGCCACCACTAATAGACATTTGCTGAATAAACTGCAGCCTGTGACAGGTTGAAAGGCATGGCTTGAAACAGATACAGGATTCCATCCACCCTAAACTGTCTGTGTGAAGGATAGAAGGAGATGTAAGTATGCATCCTGGAGGTCCAGGGAGCAGAACTATGGTCTGACCTCCATTGACAATTTGATCTGGTTCAGCATGACCACACGAATATCTGTTTGTGGATGAACTTGTTCAGGACCATCCAATCTAGGATGGCGCACCATGCCGTGTCTGCTTGGGTACCAGATGTACCATGTGACAAATCTCTAATCTTGGTTTTCTGGGATAGGCTCTATTGTATGCCCAATTAGGAGTTTCTGAACCTTGTCTTGTAGCACTGATAGACATTCCACAAAAGCAAATTTTCCAGAGGCTCACAGGGCCAGCATAGGCAACACTAAGCCTATCACTTCCAGGACTCACCTGGTGATAGTGAACCACAATTGGAGGAAGTAAGAGTTGGCCCCAACTGAGAGCTCCAACCGGGGACTACGGCATGATGGGGATGAGGCCTCCCATTTATGCCACTTTTGCCTTGGCATTAGATCCAGATGCCTAAACTCTGAAATTGTCATCACCCTTAGGGGAGTGTTGTTAGATTCATGGGATCAAAGGACTTGGTTGGACAGTACTGCTGATACTGTTATCTCTGTAGCTAAGCTTTAATAAAAGGAACTACCAAAGATGCAGCCACCTTGTGGCCCCTGCTCTGTAGCTGTCTTGACAACCAAAGTCACCAAATACAATGTGACACTGTACTGCTCAGTCCTCATTAGATAACTCTTGGCACTATGCTGAAGCAGATTACTGCATGTGAACATAAGATTCAGCACATTCTGCTTAATTTATTGTGAGAAGGGGAGAGGCAGTTGATGAATGGTGACTGTTGCTATTATGGCCCTGGCTGAGGTGTCAACTGAACAAGGGCTACCTATAGCTGATGTTTGGCAACCCAGCACCCCATGTCCTAGATATTCATAAGGTCCTATTAGTTATCCTCCCGCAAGAGGGCCACAGATCTGAGTCTTTGAACACCTCTTGGCTATAAATAGCCATCAGGGCCATGTGTAACTTGCCTGATGCCCATGGACACAGTTGTGTAATCCTGCAGAAAAATAGTCCTGTGTTTTTAACTTCTGTCCAGGGGTTCAAAGGTTCTCCTTGCATTGTATCATTGCAATAAACTGCAGCCATAATCAGACCTTCTGTGGAAGGGTGCTCCAAGAACACAGTGTACCCATCCATGGGCACCAGACATTTGCAGTCCACCCTCCAAGGGGCACTGGACAGGATGTTGGATGCTGCCAAATACAGAATAGAGCCCGTCATGGCTCAGATGCTAAAGAAGGTCACGCTAGGAGTATTCCTTCTTGGGGACGCCCACCAAGGATAAGACTCCTTCCACACTGTCTCCAGATGAGTGTTTACAGTCATGAGCATCTTGTCAAGGAGAAAAATGAATGGTGAGAAGTTGCCCACAAGATGCTTAATCAGAACTAATTAGTCAAAGTGAACTCTCCAGGGCTGATGACCTGTCAGAGTCTGAGTCTAGGTAGAGTGCATCTGGATGTCTACTTGTTGAGGACAACCACTAAATGGACCTTCAGAAGAACTGTAGCAGTTCTGGAATACTTTGTTGGAGCTCTCCTGTGGCTTGAGCATTGTTTGTTCAACTTGAATCAGCAGCTGTGGTGTTGTCAGCAGGGCTGGCTACAGGAGTTATGCCAGAGGAGCAACCAAGCAGTGGTGGTGGAAGAGGCTTCCATGCCCTAGACGGTGCTGGAAGAAGCATCAAGGGCTGGCAGTCTTGCAGTTGGCTTAACAGTCCATGGCCCACTACTGCCACGCAGCATCCTTGGTCAACAGTGGCTCAACATCATTGGAGAGGAGGACTGCATCAATAGAACTCAGTGTCAACATTCCTTCCCTGACCGGAAAGCACTGCTTGTGACAGCAGTGTTTCCCAGCCTGCAAAACTCCCAAGTTTACTTCCAAACCTGGGTCATTGGTATGCCAACGGGCAGCCCTGAGCTTGTTGATCTTGACGTGGCCCATATTCAGTGGCTTGGTTAGACCTTTGACTGGTGTTGAGTTGGTTGGCTGGCCTGATGGAATCTCTGCAGGCAGACCAGTCTACTCAAATGGTAGTTAGGCCTCCTTAGAGGTTGACTGACCACATGGAGCATTCAGTTGAAAGAAAGATAGGCCCTCTGATCAGGTGTAACCCTTGACCAACAATGACTCTTCTTATGTTGGCAGTGCCTAAGGGTAACTACTTGAAGAAACCTAACATGTGCTTCAACTTACAGTAGGCCAACAACTCAGAAGGTTAGACTGTAGGGTGTCCATGAACTTGAAGAACATGAGCATAGTTTCCCGAGCATTAGAAACTTTGGAGAAGGTTTCCTGATGGCACAGTGGTAATGCATCATGCCACTGTGCAAGCGAGCTGAGTTCAGGCGTGAGCTTGGGTCACTGTGTCTGGAGACAGGTGGGGCAAGACAGCTGAAGTGAGGCAGTGCACCTCAGCCGGGAGGGTTGACAGTGAGTGCAGGTGCCACAGGCCCCTGCTACAAGGTCAGCTGTGAGAAACTGAGGCTTAGGAGTTAAGAGCACATCAGGGAGGTGAGAGGGCAAATGTAAAGGAGAAAATATCCACTTCCATCTAAATGATGGTTTGAGCCTTTGGGATTTCCCTGGGTCCCAGGCCTGCCAGGACTGTATCCTAGTCCACATAGTAGACTGCCTCAGGGGAGGACAACCTCCCTGGAGCCCCTGCCACAGAGGGCAATCCATAGGTATAACCAGTGCCTTTCCAGGTCCCGTGAGCCAGAAGTTCCTGATGGGGTACTTCCTCTGAATCAAGGTATAACCCTGCAGGATGCAGTTGGACTAGAGAGAAAACCTCTGTAGAAAAAAAAGAACTTTGGAGCACCGCTCCAACTGACCTTTCAGAAGAACAATCACCAAAAGATCTTCATTGTCGAATACCTGCTCTGCAGACTCCACAGTCAGCTAAGACTGCAGCTGCACAGCCAATCCCAAACACTGACATGGTGAACCTGCAAACCATGCACACTTAGTGAAACATCCAGTTATGTATAATTTGTCCATGCCCTTCATTTGGTACAGTGTGAAGATTTCCTGAACTACATGTAGTTCTAAATTTAACACATTTGTTTTTACCATAAACCTTTTGCAGTCAATGGACTTGGACCCTATCGGTCACAACAGTTACTATCATAATTATATAAGCATTAAGAGTCTGCAGGGTCTGCCTTATAGAATTCTAGTACACACAAGTTTTATTACTACACCTATTACTCTGCAAAGCAAAAATAATTCACTTGGCTGTTGATTATAGCATGCTAAACATCAGCAGGATATCCATCGATCTCTCTAGCGACAGCCAACTGGAGCAGTCATAGACTAACATCAAAACATTTTAAATTAGCATTCAGCTTCTGGTTTGCTCTGGCCAGAACCGTTTGTAGCACAAACTAGGGGAGGAAACCTGTAAAGCAAGCAGTCACAGGTTAAACATGTTGATACTTTTGGCAGGTAAAGTTCAGTGACTTCCTGGTCTTTTGTACTTTATAGGTGCTATAAATCATTGGTTTTCCACCTGCCATTTTGAGCCTTACCTACCCCATGTCCATTAACCATTCACAATCAGATTTCAAAACAAATGTAACTTCCAAACCAAGGTATCAGTTAACCAGTCCATTCCTGGCCTATTATTTAGTCAGGGAACATCCTTTCTTCAGCACTCTGAGCAAAATCTGATCATTTATTAATTTGTTTTGTTAACCGGATAAGGTGTGTACCATAAGAATAACTATTTTCAGACACGACCTGGTGGAACATAGTACAGAGCATAATCCGAGCAAATATTGGTGACAAAGCAGTGGTACAGGATACATGACAAGATATATTGGTACAGAATACATAACAGGATCCAAACAATACAGAAACAAAGACAAAAGTAACACAAACTGAGCACTTATTAATACAATTGCCAAAGTAAAATAAAATACAAGATAATAAAGCTAGCCAGCATAAAATTTTTCCAGTGTATGGGTGCTTTTCTACTAAAGCGGGAAAACAACTTGCATTCTCCTGGCATCATGATATGAGAATAAGTAATCCAGCAATATATGTTCAAACTCCTGCCTCAGCCTCCGAATCACTCGGCTCTTCATCCTTCTGCTGCTGCTTTGACCTGCTTTTGGACTAGCTTGTCCACATCCTTTAAGTCTGGGAATATATACTGCAAGTCTGTGAGCCATTCTTGACCCATAGCTTGGTTATAATCACTGCACTAAAGGGACCTACAGCTCCAAATAAAAGTACCCACTGACCATAACTGTTGACCTTCCGAATATCTTCACTGCTGGTCATCGCTTATAGGTCCGGGATCTGGGGCCAGAGGCACTAGGGACACCACAGGAGCAAGTTTTTTTGCAGGAGGGTGCTAGTATAGTTAGCTATGGCATGGCGCCTGCACACCCCATGTGTTTTGCACCAGCCAATTACCATTGACGGCTCTCTCAGTTACCTCAGTTCTGTTTGCCAGGAGAAACAAAGTGAGAAAAGGGGAGCTAAGAAGTTTCCTAGCTCAAAGGGTAGGAAAGGATATAGGAATATAAATAGCAGCAAAATAAAACCTGACCACTACCTTCAGCTAGAGAAATGGGGCACATGACATGGCGCAAAGGGGTAGTAGGGTATACAGCCAATGCTCAAACCAGTAGCCAGACTGGAGGATAAGTGATATTAAAGACAGCAGCCCTGAAGCATTTGACTCTGGCAGAACACAAAAGAGGATGCCCAGAATTGGGACCCGCTTGTAATCGAGGTGGCATAATGTGCTAGAATAGGAATGAGACATAAGGACTCCCAGAAAACAACAACCCCATGCTACCAGATAGAGGACTGACTAGATGAAGTCAATATGTCCCTTTTCACCCTTGCTAGAGAGAAAAAAGTGATTTTTCATGAAGATGGAGTTATTGGACTAAACTTTAAAGGAGTCGAGACGTGCTCATCTCCCCAAGCATCCCTAAGGGTAGAGGGCTAAAAGCCCAGCTGGAATAAAGGAGGAAAATGGGCAAGCCAACCAAAAAGAGCCTGACATAGTCAGAAGGTGATATGAGAGGAAATGACCCATGCCCCTGCAACCACAGGGATGTACCCTGAGTAAGAGCTAGGTGTACTTACTCGAGATCCAGTGTATAGCACCTCAGCAGGCAGTGCAACTGCTAAGTGGAGTTAGACTGGATAGTGCCCAGATACACAGATTGCATTTAGTAAGTAACAGAGATATGCCCCAGAAGAGGATATACGTTGGGCAGGGAAGGAGGACAAAAGAAATAAAGAAAAGAAGGAGGTACCTTCCCTTCTCCCTTTTGTAGCATGAGGGCCCTAAAAGACCCTCACCCCAGTTTTAAGTTTTTCTTTTGGTGGGGGCAGGGGACCTAACAATGAGCCAAGCCCCAATCCCACTTTTATAGTTTTGAAAGCCACTCCAATGGAGTGGAACTGGAGAGATGTCCTAGCACCTGTGCTAGCCAGCACCACAGGGTGAGCTGCCCAGAGGCACTGGCTGTGCTAAAGCAGGGATGGTGGGTGGTGTGGTAATCAGTGGCAAATGCCTGGATGTATAAGATGTTAACAGCAAATCAAGGTCCCTGTGCAACTACCTCACCTGTGAAAGTTACATTGAAAAGGAATTAGGTTACAACATTCTGACAGATGACTGGATAATCACATGGTCTAGCGCTTATCACTCATGCAGAGGTGCAGGACAGGACTACACAATTTAAAATTTTACACTGCTGTTATTATTCCCTCCTAGGCCTGAAAGCAAGAATTACCTCCCAGGAGCCACCTGCTGGAGATGCGGAGAGTCACATGCAGGCCTTCTCCATATGCTATGGAACTGCCCCAACATTGCTGACATTTCGTGAGGGTTCATATGTCTATGAAAATATATTGTAGTTAGAACAGAATTCCTTTCTCCCCAGAGGTTTTCATCTTGGGTTTTGTTTCCCAAATGAAACATCTACAAGAACACCAGATCAAATGGATTATGGCAGCCTCACTTTCTCTAAAGAGATTCCTCAATCTCCTAACACCCTACCTTTAAGGAATGGTATAGCAGTTTAACAATAGTGGCAAATAATCAAAAGAATGTGTTATTTTCTAGCAGGTCAAAGTGAATATTTAATAAAACTTGGGCCCCTTCTTGGAATACAGAGTGTAGGACAAACTGAAGAGCCAAGTGTTTAATATTCATATTTTGCACTGTCTCATCTTTTAAATGACATCACTTTACAGAATCTAATTATTTATTGTTGTCTAACTACTTGTTTATGGTTGTTTTCTATAGAGGATAATGTATGGTCCATAATCGGTAATAAGCGTGGTAATACTGGTAGGTTAATACATTACGAAACCTCGAGAGCTTAAACTTGAGAGGTTTCATTGTCCTGGCAACCTCGATGGCAACACACTTTGCTGCCAATTGTGGACCATACTGGCCATCATCTATAGTGTATGGTCCACATATAGAACAAAAAAGAGAGCAGGATCCTACTTTTTAAGTTTCTTTTTAGTGACTGCCGCTCCATTCTGGGTCCAGCTGTCACCACCGTGGCTGGTTCAGGAAGACCTGATGGTACCACGAGCTGCGTGAATGCATTCTAAGTTGCTGTACCATCCATGTGACATACCCATGATGGTATAAAAATATCTTGACATCACATTGAGTGTACAACAACCCTGTAAAATGATGGATGTTTAGTGTTAAAGATCACGTGCAGCGGTTTTGCAAAATTTTAATAAAAGCTTTAAATGCTGAAATTCAAGTCCTTGCGTCATGATTAGTGTTTCCTGAAAATTTCATGCTGTTTGGTTTGTGGTTTTCTTTAAATCAGCATTTATTAACTTGCTCTACAGTGGCTGAAAACAGTGGAGTTATTTCTGTCCTCTCAGTCAAACTTGAAGTGCGATGACATCACTGTGGAGAAGCCTGCTGTTTCAGATTCCCGATCAGAGAAGCACTCTGTAGAGTTTATGGTTTGCTGAGCTCTCCAGGTTCCTTACAAACCCAGTTTCTGGTTTGTGTTAGATAGATCAGCTTAAAATATATCATTCTCTTCCTTTACAAAGCCGATCATTTCAGTTCCAATGCTGAACTGTAGTAGTGGAAATCTTTTCTATGAGAAATCAGCCTGTCTGTATCACAGCTCTGTTCTTTCTAATTGAACCTCATTTTTTTCTAACTGTATGACACAGGGCTGTTTAATGAATATAAAATAAATCTAAATTTTGTTCATCCACAGAAACAGTTTGTCTTTGATGTAACTTTCATAAATACAATCATGTAAGAACATTTTTTTTTCATGTCAAATTTACAAACAGGTGCTTGTCACACTCTGCCAGATATTTCAAGCACATGTACTGTCAGAATTCACAAATTTAAGCTCTTTGGTGGTTTCTGTGTGAAAATACATCACGACGTAGAACTAGAGCCACTATGTGGCATCCTGATGCACTGTGTCTCTGTCCCACAGTTGAGGCAGCAGCAGTCACTGCCACCAGTCCCTGCCCCACAAGCCCCTGCCTTTTGCTCCACATTCGAGGCTGCTGCACCTGCTGCTCACTGTCTTCTCCCACACAGTCATGGATTGTGCACCCTGCTGCTTCCATCCCCTGCCTAAGAATCAGACTACTGCACCCTGCTGCTTCCGCCCAAGCAATTGGGGTTGCTGCACCCTGCTGACCTATCTCCCCACCCTCAAATTTAGAAAGCTGCACCTATTACCCCCTGTTCCTGTCTCCACAGTCAAAGGTTGCTGTGCTGCGCTAGGCCCCTAAATTATATGTTCCCTGCCTCCATGCAGGGCTCTACATCACATGTACCCCATCTCACAGTCAGGGCTGCTGTGCCCTGATGCCCCATGTGCCTGCCCACAGTCGAGGCTTCTGCACCATGCTGTTTTCTATCACCTATCACCACAGACAGGGCTGCTGCACTCTGCTCCTTTCTATACAGTTGTGGTTGCTGTGGTCTGCTGTGCCCTAGAGCCCCATGCCTCTGCAGTTAGAGCTGCTGTACCATGCTGCCACTTGCCACAAGATTCAGGGTATTTGCTGCACCCTGTTGCATGCCTCTACAGTTGAGGCAGTTGGACCCCTGCTGTCCCCTGCCACCAGAGTCAGATCTTTGCTACACTCTGCTGAGGCAGGAACAGGGGCAATATGTGCAGTGTCCCTGACTGTGAGGGAAAGAGAGGGTAGAGGGTGCAGCAACCCAACTGTTTAGAAAGGGTGCAGCACAAGAGTAAGGGCATTTGTTGCACTCCTGTCACCTGCCTGTGGAGGCAAGGCTGTGGTGTAGCAGGACACAACGGTGGTGGGGACAAAGGACAGCAAAGTGCAGAAGCCTTGACTGTGGGGCAAGACACAGGTGGGTATCAGGATACAGCAGCCCTGACAGTGGTACAGGAAGTACACTGTGCAGCAGCCCAGCCCATTTAGGGCAATGGAAATGTGCAGCAGGACCAGCAGCCCCAAATGTGGATTCAAGCAGCATGAGACTCTAGGTTGTAACAAAGCACAGCAGCCCTGACTGTGGAGACAGGGACAGGGGGACAGGGTGCCGTGGCCCTGACTGTGAGCATGGGGACAGAGAGCAGCAGGGTGTAGCAGCCCTGAATGTTCAGGCAGGAGATAGGTGTGGCATCAGGATCAGAAGCTCAAACTGTCGGACAGGTGCAGCAGCCATGCCTGTCTGGGACAAGGATGTGGGGCAGGATATAGCAAAGAATCTGACTCTGGTGGCAGGGACAACTGCCTGAACTGTGGAAGCAGGCAACAGGGCACAGCAAATGCCCTGCATCTTGTGGCAAGTGGCAGTATGGTGCAGCAGTCCAAACTGCAGTGGCATGGGAAACTAGAGCACAGCAGGCCATGGCATCCCCAACTGTGTAGAAAGGATCAGGGTGCAGCAGCCCTGTCTCTGGTGACAAAAGATAGAGGACAGCATGATGCAGAAGTCTCTGACTGTGGTGCAGAACACAGGGGCAACAGGGTACAGCATCTCTGACTATGAGATGGGGTACAGATGGTGTAGCAGCCCTGCCCATTTGGGGCAATGGAAGTGGGTAGCAGGGTGTAGCAAAGTCTCATCTCTGGTGGCTAGGGCAGCATGGTACAGCAGCCCCAGCTGTGGAGGCAGGGGACCTGGCACACTAGGGCTTAGCACGGCACAGCAGCCCTAACTGTGGAGACAGGAACAGGGGTCAACAGGTGCAGCTTCCCTAACTGTGAGGGAGGAGGAGCAGCAGGGCTGTCATCCCCAACTGTTTGGGCAGGGGATGGCAGAGTGCAGCAGCCCTGATTCTTTAGGTAGGGATGGAGGCAGCAGAGTGCACAATCCATGACTGTGGGAGAAGATAGTGGGCAGCTGGTGAAGCAGTCTCACATGTGGAGCAGAAGGCACGGGCTTGTGGGTCAGGGACAGGTGGCAGAGACTGCAGCTGCTCTCAACTGTGGGGCAGAGACATGGTGCATCGGATGCCAGATAGTGTTTCTAGTTCTACAGTACATGATATATTTTCACACAGAAACCACCAAAGAACGGAAATTTATGAGTTCAGACAGGTGCCTGTCACACACTGCTACAGTATTTCAAGCACATATACTGTTTGTCAATCTGACGAAAAAAAAATTATCTTACATGAACTATATTTATGAAAGCTACATCAGAGACAAACTGTTTCTGTGAATAAACAAAATTTAGATTTATTTTATATTCATTAAACAGCCCTGTGCTATATAGTTAGAAAACAAATCAGATTTTGATTAGAAAGAACTGAAAAGATGTGATACAGACAAGCTGATTTCTCACAGAGAAAGATTTCCTACTTCAATTCTGCATTGAAACTGAAATGATCAGCTTTTATCAGAAGATAATGATATGTTTTAAGTTGATCTATCTAAACACAAACCAGAGACTGGGTTTGTAAGAAACTTGAGAGCTCAGCAAACCATTAACTCTACAAAGTACTGCTCTGATTGGGAATCTGAAACAGTAAGCTACTCCAAAATGATGTCATCGCACTCCAAGTTTGACTGAGAGGACAGAAATAACTCCACTGTTTTCAGCCACTGTAGTGCAAATTAGCAAATGCTGATTTAAAAGAAAACACAAAATCAAACAGCATGAAATTTTCTAGGAAACTCTAATCATGACACAAGGACTTGAATATCAGCTTTTCAAGCTTTTGAAAAATATGTAAAACCATTGCACATGATCTTTAACAACGCTCAACCATGCATTATATCATGTTGCTAGCCTTTGGAAGACAGAAATCTTGCTTGTAGAGCAGAAGGCAGCTAACTAAAAGAAGCTACCATTTTCTTACTAATTTAACACTTCTATCTCAGCAGAAGTCAGTGTCTGTTGAGATTAAGCAGACAGATACTTTATTAGAGTAGAAGGGGTCTTATTCAGGGTTAAAAAGAAAAGAAAGAAAGTCAGTGTGTGTTCTGTGCTGGGAAGGGTGCGTGTCAACTTACTTTGCTAAATAAGGAGGAAGAGAGCTTAGTTGGGGTGTGGCTTGGACAGTATAAAAGCAGGTGACTCCAATTACAACTTCCTGTTGCTAGCCTTGGAAGACAGAAATCTTGCTTGTAGAGCTGAAAGCAGCCAGTTTACTTTTATAGCCACCGGATTTGACTGACAACAGAAACTTCCTATTTGGCAGTAGGAAGGGAAGGATAATAGAGAAACATTAGTTTTGTCAACCATAAAGGAAAAGTAGCTCGCTCCCCCTAGCTGCTGGTAGTCTGACACTGAGCAAGGAAGAAGGAGGCTACTGAAGAATATAGGAAGTTGCTGTACCAGAAAAGGAAGGGTGAGAGTTGTAAGGAGAGGAGAGAGTAGCATAGAGAAACAGGAGAAGGGACACAAAATAAGACATGATGGGAGTGGTGCAGTGCAATGGCTGTGGGGTGGCAGTGTTCTGGGAGACATTCTGGAAGCTGCGATGCTGCCCTATTTGCAGGCACTCTCTGGTCTGAGGGAGGAGGTTGCCCATCTCCAGGCTGACCTGGCTAGGATCAGTGAACCTCCCTCCCTCACCCCAGGGACCACCAGAGCCAATGCCACTACCTCAGAGGTTGCCAAGAAAGAGGAGCAGCTGGACCAGGGCGGGCTCAGGGAGGGAGAGGGTGGTGGAACAGAGTTGCATCCTTCAACTGTACCTCTCCACAATTCATGCGCTGTTCTGGTGAATAGTGGTTTCCTCTATGGAGGCACCTGCAGTGGAGACCAAGGAGGATGCTAGGAACCTTCACAAGGAGACCCACAGGAGGGTGGCATGGGACCCCACAGGAAGGAAGCAACTCCTGGTGGGGACTCCAATCATTAAGGGGTAGAAGTGGGAGGAAGGGAGAGGGAGGTGAGGTGCCTACCTGGCACCACAACTTGAGGGACAGGAGCGAATCCTCAGGATCGTGAGAGGGAGTAGCTGCATGAGGGAGGGAGCTGGATGTCATTGTCCACCTAGGGACAAATGATCTGGCCAGGAATGGGATCAGAGCAGTGCAAGAGGAGTTTTTAGAGTTGGGAGGGCCTTAGACAAGAAAGATGGTAATCCTTCACAGAGGGTGCCTATCTCATGGTAAGGTGATGCAGGTACTCCTACAAGGGAATTCAATGAATGGTTGAAAAACTGGTGAGGAGCTCAGGGCTTTGGCTTCACTGGGGACTGGGAGCCACCTTTAGGATGCAGGCCTATACTGGCATGATGGTCTGCATCTGTCCATGGGGAACCAGAATCCTAGATGAGAGGTTTAAATGCTTTATTGGAAGCATTTAAACTAGCCAAGGGGAGGCACTGAAAGGAGCAGGAAATCCCAGCCTCCCCACAAAACACAGTGTAATTAGTGAGGTAAACACCAAGGTAGAGAAGTCATTAAGGAGCAGGACAGAGGTAAATGTAAAAAAGGCAAAGGCAGTAAGGACAGGGATGGGGCTAAAGGGTAAGGCCATCAAAAGTCGAGGGTGATGAGTACCAATGCTCATAGTCTGTGTAACAAGCTCCTGAACTAGTGGCCTTGATGAAAGAGGGTTGCCTGGATATTGTAGCAGTCACAGACACATGGTACACAGAGAACCATGACTGGGATGTCAACCAGGCTACACAATCTACAGGAGGGACAGGGAGGGTAAAAGAGGAGGAGGAGTAGCTCTCTATGTAAAGGAAAGGATCAAAGCAACAGAACTAAAGAGTAAACAAGGAGCAGAAGAGGCACTCTGGGTCACCCTGGAGACAGGAAATGGCACCACAATCTGCATGGGTTGTATACAGACCCCCATCTCAGGGAGGAATGGATAAGGAAATGATAGAAGGCATCCTTACAATGGCAGAAAAAGGGAGATATTGTTGATAGGGGACCTGAATATGCCAGATGTTAGCTGGAGCACCTTTGCTGTAGGCACATCCAAGAGCAGGGTGTTCTTGATGCCCTACAATGGGCATACTCAGACAGCTAGTATTGGAACCCACTCAGGAGGGAGAAATCTAGATCTGGTACTCTCAAATGGGGATGGAGAAAGAATCTCAGATTTAGAAGTGGGTAGCCATCTGGGAACAAGAGACCACTAAACAGTGTGATTCACGATAAACATAGCCATAGGGTCAAGCCATACAAAAGCAAGAGTATTGGACTTTAGGAGGGCTGACTTTGGGAAAATGAGAGAGTACCTCAGAAAAGCACTGGCAAACAGGCAAGAAGAGGGGTGGAGGAACAATGGGAAGTAATCAAAACAGCTATCACAGAGGCAACAAGCCTTTATGTAAAGCAAATCAACAAAACACAACGAAGGAAAAAATGTTATGGTTCTCAAAAGAGGTGGGTAGGAAGGTTAGGAGAAAAGATAGCATTCAGGAAATATAAGGAAACACAGAAGGAGCAGGACAGAGAACTCTATCAGTTAAAGCAGAAAGAGGCAGGAAGGCAGTCAGAATAGCAAAGGCCCAAACTGAGGAAAGGATAGCCAACTCTTTTAAGAATGGGGAATAAAACCTTTTATAGGTACATTAGGGAGCAAAGAAAGACCAAAGGAGGGATACTGAAACTTAATAAAAGGAAGGGAATGTGGGCAGAGGGTGACAGTGAAAAGCAGGATACTGAATGAATATTTCTGCTCAGTATTCACAAAGGAAGAAGAGGGAGGTACCTAAACCAAACAAAAGAAACACTCTGAAGAGCGGGGTCGATACCAGTCCATTTACAGAAGAAAGGGTTCTGAAAGAACTAATAAAATTGAAGGTGGACAAAGCAATGGGGCCTGATGGGATTCACCCAAGAATCTAAAAAGAACTAAGGGTAGAACTAGTGACAACATGACTGACTACTCTCTTTAACAAATCATGGGAGGATGGGGTGGTATCTGAGGACTGGAGGAGGGCGGATGTGATTACTTCACAAAAGAGGAGCAGGACAGAGGCAGGAAACTACAGACCAGTTAGTTTGACCTCAGCAGTAAGGAAATGATGGAACCACTCTGAAGGAAAGAATTGTTGAGTACCTAGAGGCCAGTGGGGCACAGGACCCAAGCCAGCATGGATTCATGCTGGGAAGGTCGTGTCAGATGAATCTAATAGATTTCTTTGACTGGGTGACCAAAGTAGACCAGGGAGGGCTGTGGACATGGCCTATCTGGATTTTAGCAAGGCATTTGATACAGTCCCACACAAAGATTAATGCACAAGTTAGCCAGCCTTGGGTGGGTCCCAAGGTGGTAGCCTGGATAAAAATTGGCAGACAACGGGACGCAAAGAGTAGCAGTAAACGGAGTCCACAGTGAAGAAAGGAGGGAACTAGTGGGGCACCGCGAGGGTTAAGTACTGGGACTGGTCCTTTTAATGTCTTTATAAGGACATTGCAGAGGAACTGGAATGAAAAGTACGCTCTTTGCAGACGACACAAAGATCTGCAACAGGGTTGATACACAAGATGGAGTGGAAAGGATGAGACGGGACTTGACAAGGTTGGAGGAATGATCAAATGTATGGCAGCTCAGATTCAATGCAAAGAAGTGCAAGGTAATGTACCTGGGAAACAAAACCCAGGGAAGAGTACACTGTGAGGGTAAGATACTGACAACAGTAAAAATGGAAAGGGACCGGGGTAATAATATCAGATGACCGAAGGTGGGCAAGCAATGTGAGAGGGCAGTAAGGAAGGCTGGGGGATACTGGGATGCATAGGGAGAGGACAATAGTAGAAACAGGAAGTTGTTATCCTCTGTAAGACAGTTGGTGAGACCCCATCTGGAGTACTGTGTGCAGTTCTGAAGACCCCATCTCCTAAAAGACATAGAGTGGAGGCTCTCCAGAGGAGGGAACCAACATGGTGCAGGGTCTGCACCAGAAGACATAGAGAAAGACTAAAGGAGCTTAATATGCATACCCTTGAGGAAAGACGGGAGAGAGGGACATGATAGAAACTTCAAGTACCTCAAGGGAATCAACGAGTCAAGAGGGTAGTATCTTCCAGAAAAGAGATAAGAGAGTGTGCTAGGAACAAGGGGCACAATTTGAAGATAAGAGGGGGATGGCTCAGAGGTAATGTAAGGAGTAT
Organism: Neoceratodus forsteri; assembly: GCA_016271365.2. Lineage (NCBI taxonomy): Eukaryota > Metazoa > Chordata > Ceratodontiformes > Ceratodontidae > Neoceratodus > Neoceratodus forsteri. The sequence goes on from CM028138.1 coordinate 412,000,190, forward strand.
TTTCATGGAGAGGGCTGTGGATGCATGGAACAACCTCCTGAGGAGGTTGTGGAGTCAAGAACAGTGGAATTCAAGAATGCATGGGACAGAACAAGGCAGTCCTAGAGGGTGGTAGGAGGAAGTAAGCTGTTGGTTAACTAGGATCTTCAGCTCATCTGTTAGGTAGGAAAATGGGCAGACTGGGTGGGCCAAGCGGTCCTTATCTGCCGTCAAATTCTATGTTTCTATATTAGTGGAATGTTCTATGCTTAATTTTACAGGTTTGGACCTAGTTAACGTGCTGTACAATTTATTAATGTCCTTTTTCTTCAAGATAATAATCCATGTATTAATGCCTGAAGAGGAGCTGTTTGCTAGAAAATAAGTAAGTTGACTCTATATAATTTTATTTTCTGTGTTTGTGATAGACCTTGGACCTTGTTTCTAATTGAATGGCATGTTTGAATGTTTAATCACAATGTAATTCTGTATCTCTGTTTGAAAAAAGAAACATTTTAATGGAAAAAAATGGTGAAGATACTCTATAAGATCAACAATTATGTGAGTGTGTAAATTCATATCTTCTAAGACTTAATCTTCACCATTTTTAGTTGTAGGAAAAAGTGCTCCTTAGCACGTGGTGCACAGTTTCAAAAATCTACTTGAGAGCTGGCAAAAGAAATGGCACTCACCTCTCCTATTAAGAAGCACCAGTTAGTCCTGGGTCACTTCATAAATCTCTTTTATTCACGTGCAAAACTATTAGTGCAAATCAGGAACAAACATATGGTGGGCAGACACCAAATGACACCAGGCGCCCCTCAGCTTACGTTTGCTATGTGAAGCTGTACACATGAAATGTAAGCTCAGGTGATGCTTTTGGCATCCTTTGATGCCTGCCCACCATGCCAATGTTTGCCTCCTGATTTGCACTAATAGTTTTGCACATAGATACATAGATACATAGACAGTGTCGGCAGATGAGGCCTATGGCCCACCCAGTCTGCCCATTTAAGTTTGTAAGTTCAGTTTATGTTTTCCAGGAAGTCTGTTGCCCTTACCCCTGACCTCCAGAATTCCTTTATGTCTATCCCATGCATTCTTAAATCCGGGATTGTTTCCAGCCCCCACCACTTCCTCTGGCAGGTGTTCCACTTGTCCACCACCCGCTCTGTGAAGAAATTCTTCCTCACGCTTCCTCTGAATCGCCCTCCCTCCAACTTCATCCCATGCCCCTAGTCCTGGAACATCTTTTCGCTAAAAATAGTGCATTCCTGCACCCTGTTCCTCCTGTAAGATACTTGTATGTCTCTATCATATCCTCTCTCCCTCTCCTCCAGGGAGTACATGTTCAGTGCCTTCAACCTGTCCTCATAGGACTTGTGATGCAATCCATGCACCATCTTTGTTGCCCTCCTCTGAACCTTCTCTACCCTGTCTATGTCCTTATGTAGGTAAGGTCTCCAGAACTGCACAGTGTACATGAATAAAGGAGATTTATGAAGTGACTCCAGAACTCAATGTATAGTCTTAACAGGGAGGTGAGTGCCATTTCCTTCTGCTGGCTCTAAAATTAATCTTCACCATTGATTCCCACTTATGGGTCCAAGTACCAAGCTATCCCTTCTCCTGAGAGAGGAGCTGGCTCACCCTGAGGGTAACAGATGCCCTCAGCTCTCTGCATGGGGAGAACACCTGAGGGCAGGGTTCCTTATGGGTCTGCGAGACCTGAGACTGATCAGAGCCAGGCGGTATCCAGTGAACAAAGCGACCGCAATTGGCGCTTATAAAATGGTGACTCAGTTACAGAGCCTGTGTTCAGGGCTACCTGGGTGGGCGAGGTAGGGCGACGGGAAGTATGCGATATATGCACGCACACACGGGGAGAAGAAGGAGGAAGGTATGTGGGGGTGGTGAGCAGCTGCCAAGCTGGTCTGCTAGCATGGTGGGGAGGATGGTCGGTTGGGGAGTAGGGTGCAGGTTTGGGTCCGTGCATGTGGGTTCTTTTTTTGTTGGCAGGTGGTTTGTTTTTCTGGGGGGTTAACGATTTCACACACCCCCGCATGGCACTCGGAGTTGAGAATCCTTTAGTAGTGGGGTGGAGTGCACAGTCCCAAGCATTGAAAGGAAGCCTGTAGATCTCGGTGCCTTCTTCCCATTTGCTGCGAGTGTATTGCCAAAATTTATTTTCGATGATGTACACTTGCATTAATGATGATCGTTATTCTGCAGTCACCATTATGACATAGAACCAGCTATGCTGGGACTCCTGTGGCACAGGAGCAGGAGAGTGCCCTGACAGTTCCTGTCTGACCCTGAGGGAGAAGAAATGAGCCCCTGGAAATGCAAGTTAACCACCTTACACTGGGACAAAGCTGCCAGCTGAGAGAGATGAAGCCATGCTATCCGCCCGATGCAGAGAGATGTCCCTATTATCCTGGAGTCCACCTCATTGGTATTGCACGATGCTCTGACTGGTGCCAAGCTACCTCCAGGCCCAGAATAGACAGGCCTATGGCTTGTCTGACTCATTTTGAGGCATGGCAGCTAAGAGCTGACTTAGCTGCAACCACAGGCAATGACTGAAGATCGTCCAGATGTATCTGGTGTGCAGAGATGCCCATGAGCACTTGTGATGAGGTAAAATACTTCCTATCAATGTGTACATCTGAGCAGAGTTTGCTCCTGGAGGTCAATCATGCATGAGACAATGAGGTCCTGATGGGGTCTGCAGTGCTCAATCCTGGAGAAGGGTGAAGTATCACAGCTGCAGACCCTGTAGCTGCATGATACCACACGGAGAGATCTCTAGGAGCAGGTGGACAAGAGAGGATGCCTGCACGCTGCCCTTGATGCCTCCTCATAGGTTCTATGCCATGGAGGGATGACAACCATGTTGTCATTGAAACTGCAAGGATTCCCACTGGCAGGGATTGCCAGATTGCAGCTTTGTATGAGTCTAGGTCAGGTGCCTTGAGATTCTCCACCAGGAATTGCTGGTACAGAGCATACTCAGCTGCATAACATAAGTGGAAGGAGGATTCATTGTCCTCATTGGAGGATGTCGATGGAGATACGGCACTGACCCCAGGGGCTCTTGGTGCCTGAGATAAGAGGCTAATCTAGGCCCTGTCAGAGTTGCTATGAAAGCTATCTAGAGCACCAACAAATGAAGGGTCTGACAAGGGCAACCAAATGGTGCAAGGCATGCATAAGAGCCCTATGAGGAGAGGTGGCAGGAATCGGATCTGTACCCATTGGAGACTAGAAGGAGAGGGTAGATATGATAGAAACATTTAAGTGCATGAATGGAATTAATAAGGTGAGGTAGGGAGCTTATTTACAAGGAAAGTGGGTGCAAGAACTGGAGGTCATAGTCTAAGATTAGAAGAAGGACGCTTAAGGGAAATGTGAAGGGCTGTTACTTCAGAGAAAGGGTGGTGGAAGCCTGGAACAGACTACCCGAGGAGGCTGTGTGGCCAAAATGGTGAAGGGTTTCAAAGGGCATGGAACAGACATAAGGAGTTGATCAGAGGAGGACGGGGGTCCCTTGACAAAGATGATGATTGGGGGTTGGGGCAGACTCAATGAGCCAGAGAGGTCCTTTTCTGCCATCAGATTTCTATGAAACTCACTGTGTTGATCCCATGATAGTGGCCCTAAAGGCCTATGAATGCAGGCAACCTCTCCACAAAATGGTGAGACCCCAGAGGAGGATGAGCCTCAGGATCTTGATGGCCTTTATCTGAGCTGTGGAACTGTGCAGGGGGCCTCACTGAAGGGAGGGCTGGGCAGAGTCACCCAAATGGGGTTCTCCTACATCAGAGGAGTGACCAGACTGATGCCCAAAGGGGGAACCCTTAGGTGAGAAAACACAGCCACACAGTCCCTGTTAGAGGCCGTGGTCCTCACTAGTGGCAGTGTCATACAGTGGCTTGAGGAGTACTCTGCATCCAGGCTGCCATTAGACTCATAGTTCCCTGGTATCAGTTGCCAGCACCTTTAACCTACATCAGATGATTACTGAACCAATGAGGGCCCCAAACCTACCAAACTGGCACCCTTATAGACTGGTTACTTACAACACGGCCTGAGCATTTGATCTCCACAGGGATCCTTGCGGATGCTATCACAGACCATTCTCCGATTTTCTGCATGTGGGCCTCAGGTGCCCACCACCTCCCCCACGCGTTATGTCACTTTTCAAATTTTGCACAGCTTGATGAAAAGGTGTTCCTTCAGGACATTTCTTGTGTAGATTGGTCTGACATCTACTGCACAAACAGTGTTGATGTGGCCCTGCACATCTTTCTCAATAAGTTCACTGCTATCCAATCAAGGCATGCTCCCAAGATCACCAGGAGAGTTACAGGCAAACAAACTAAGTGGCTACACAGGACCTCCTTTCTGATCCTAGCAGAGATAAACTATGGAAGTGTTTCAAACAAACCAGGCATATGGATGATTTTAACTCCTATAGGGCCAATAGAAATCTCTGCAAAAAGAAAATAAGATTAGCTAAAAGTAAATACTGCCAGGACCTGCTCGTGAGCGCAGCATCTGACTCAAGAAATTTTGGGCCCATATCAAAACCTTTCTGGGATCCTCCCAGGCCCATACCTCCAAGGATATGATATTAAATGGGTGCACTGTACCGATCCTAAGACCATTGCAGATGCTCTAGCCAGAAGTTCTCAGACCTGTCTTTGTATACCTCTGCTTTCACGCCACAGACCTCTCCCCTCCAGGGTAGTGAGCCTCAAAGACTACCTGGCTCCTCTACTACTCTCCAGATATCTCAGCATACACCTCCTTTTACTTTAAGGAGATTACTGCACTAGATGCCTTTAAACTTTCTTATCCATATCTGGAAACACTAGTGTGGGTCTGACCTCTTGAACCCCGTCTACTAAGACTTGCTGCTGCCCACATAGCCTCACCACTGGAGACAATATTTTCACTATTCCTGATCACTGGCACTGTCCCAGTCCTATGGAAGTTTGCTCGAATAACTCCTGTATTTAAAAAGGTGATAAGAAGGACATAAACAACTACAGACCTATTGCTATTCTCTCCGTTTTGTTTAAACTACTAGAAAAGGCTGTTGCTATACAAACACGTGACTTTCTAAACAAGTGGGGTATCCTATCTGATGCCCAACATGGTTTCCGTAAAAACCATAGTACATACACTGAACTATCCAAACTTACCTCTGACATAATCTCTCTAACATGGACGGAGGTAGACTCACTGGTGCTGAATTCATAGACCTTACAAAGGCTTTCGACCTTGTGGACCATCCCTTACTCCTATCCTGCTTGCATAGCCTAGGATTCTCCTCTCCAGTTGTACACTGGTTTAGTAGCTATCTATCCAATAGGTCTCAAGCAGTTAAATTTAACTCAGCCATTTCTGACTCTGCCTCAGTAAATGTGGGGTTCCTCAAGTCTCCATCCTGGGTCCTCTCCTTTTCTCACTTTATAAATAATGTCCCTTGTGTCCTACAGAGTTGCTCTTCTCTCTTGTATGCTGATGATCTTGTCATTTATGCCAGTGATAAAAGGTGGAGAATCTAAACTCAGCACTCCAAACTGATTTCACAAATATACAAAACTGGCTGTATGAGAACAAGCTGGTCCTAAACATAAAAAAACCAAGGCCATGCTTTTGGCTCTGCCCTAAACTCCATAGGAGCCCTGTCTCCTTACAGTCTATGACTCAGGTGATACAACACTAGAAACTGTCTCATCATTTAACTATCTTGGTGTCATGCTCGACCAATCCCTTGATCTGAGCCTGCACATTCAATCCATCTGTAAGGCTGTAAACTGCAAACTCGGTGCTGCTTACAAATCAGAATACTTGCTTATGCCATCCGCTAAAAAGCCATTGCCAGGGGTGTACTCCTACCTTCCCTAACCTACAGTGCCCCATCCTCTCTAGTGCTCACAAAACTGCCCTCCAGAAATGGGATGTCACCTACAATAACATATGTCGATGTCATCCTCCTCCTCTAGACAAAAGCACTGCTGTCAGCTTTCTGATGACTTAGGATGGCTCTCCCCCATGGCCCACAAGAAAATATTATCTTGGCTCCTTACTGGCTCTGTTGTAAGGCTCAAATCCCCTAAATCTCTGGCAGAACTTTTAATTCCCCACTCCATGCCTCGCGGTCTGAGGTCTCACGGAAAACTCTCTACTCCAAGTTCCTAGATGTTCTACCACAAAGGCACTGGGGCTTTCAAATGTGCGGCCCCTGCTCTGGAATACACTTCCCCTGAGCTCAAATCAGCTGAAACTCATCAGAGCTTCAAAAGAACTTCACTGCTATCTATTGCCCACTGGCCCTGCACTTGCTTTGATCCTACCTGATGGTCTTGTTTAAGATCGTGCCCCTGATTTCTCTCTTTCCTTTCTTTTTCCTCTTGGATTCGTCTGGTTCCCATACTTTTCCCTTAGTCCTATAGACTTGCCCTCCCTTGTTGTTTCCAATCTCTCAATCCTCTATCTCCCTCCTCCTGTATCCCAGCTCTAGTTTCTCCTCCTCCTCCTGTATCCCAGCTCTAGATTCCTCATGCTATGATCCCTCTGCCCTGGCACACTCTTGCCCTGACCTCTACTTTCCTACCTCCCTCTAATACATGTTCCCTCCCTACCCTGCTCCATCCCGACTCCTCTGTCCTATCTCTATCCTGCCCTATCACCCACCTTTCTCACTTACCCCTGTCACTCTTCTTTCCTTGCTCTTCTCACTTCTTTTCCTCCCCTGCCCTCCTCCTCTACTCTAATTTCAAAAGACCTTTTAGAGTTAGACCTTTTACAGAAATCTCTGCAAAACTGTAATTTGCTTTGACCTATCCTTGTTTACCCCAACAATTTACTACTTGCCTTGCCCTCCATGGCCTACGGATGTTTGTTTCCCTCCTATTTAAGCCATGGTATCTGTTTCTCACCACATGAAAACCTGTAATACTACCTATTACCTCTGTTATGTTAAAAAAAAAAAAGTCCTTTCTTTCAAGGTTTTACATTATGTACCTTTGCCTAAAATTTCTGTTCACTTTTTCCCCTGTTAAAAATGGAAATGTTTCTTTGTACCTGTTTTACTTTATGTTGTACTCTCCCGGGTCATACCTGAAAATAGTCATTGTGTTGGCTAGTGTACTTACCGTAAACAAAAACTAAATAAAAATAAAAATAAAAGACTCCAAGCTAGTGCAACCTCTGGCAGCAGACTCAGGGTTGATGATGCTCAGAGAAGGATCCATGTCCATCACTTCCACTGGCACTGCCCTCGATGCCAGGTTTGTGTTGGCTAAGGTTAATCCTAGAGTCACCCCACCCTGGCACTGCACAGCACTAGGAATGAGGATGATCCCAAGGATGACACTCTCACCATTGTCTCGCCTGTTCCCGGACCCAGGACTGACAACATGGCTGTCATTGTGTCCCTCACTGTGACTGGTGTCATTACCCCCTCAGTGTCGCTAGCAGTACTGGGGGAAAATGGCAACTTCCACCTCAGCAATAGGAAAAGCAGCAGCCCTGGCACTGATCCTTCCTCTGACATTGTGAATGGTGTCACAGGAGGGCTTGATGTAGTCTTTGGTACTGCCTGACTTGTCACTGCAAGCCATGACAACAACATGGGCAATGCCAGAAGTCGACACTGAGGCATCTACCAGTGTAGACTGAGCTTACAGCTTCAGCTTCACCATTGGAGACATGTGCTGCTCAGGGCAGACAGACTGTGGAGGGTTCTCGGTCAGCCATCTAGAAGGAGCTGGCTGTCCACCAGGACTTCAATGCCTCAGCACCATGAGGTCAAGGAGGCCCAGTGTTTCCATGGAACCAGTGGTCCCAGGAAGAGGCCAGGGGAAAGACCTAACATCCATGCCTTGGCGCATGTGTGCAACACCTGCCTCCAAAGGTGTGGGATCATACAACCCCACCTCATCATGTGGATCTCTAAAGTATAGTGGTCTATCAAGAAGCAGAGTCGACACATCCATATTGTGCTCTGGACCAAGGCAAGCCGCACAGCACTGATGCCAGTGTGTCACAATCATGGGTTTCCACGGTGGCACCAAAGCATAATGGGAGGCTGTTGGACTTTCTTCAACAGCTCAGCCCTCTTCTTGGACTTCAGTATTGTGAAAAGAAAATAATAAAGAGAAAAGTCACTGCAAAGGTATTTTAAAGTGGTGACACACTTGGAAAAAGTGAGGATGGAAAATGGAGGTGCTGTAACTTCCACAGTGTGCACCCGGCAACAGGAAGAACAGAACTGAGGAAACTGAGGGAGCCATCAGTGGTTATTGGCTGGTACCCGATACCATGGGTGTGTAGGCTATGCACAGTAGCCAACACTGGCTCCCTCCCTGCAAAACAATTTGCTCCTACAGGGTCCTAGTGCCTCAAGCTCATGACAAGGTGGAATAGGACCCTATCCCATTTGTTATGGAGAAAGTGTTTAAATGCAAGATCTGTCCTTTCCTATTTGTCTGTTTGGTTTGCAACCAAATTTTCCTGTGAGACCTCGGGCTTGATCACCCTGACAGTCTAGCAGTTCTTTGCTTCCCACTGTCTCTCAGTCTTCCTTGCTGTCTTTTTCTCCCTTGCATATCTACTAATATAAAAATATATGCAAATCATTATATGGAAATGTAACTGATATTGGGATCCTTAGTTTAGAAAATACATAGTTTTACTGTTGAAATGTATATAATTATATTTTGAGATGATTGCAAAAGCTACTGGAAACTCGAGAGGTTACCTGAGCGCAACTTTTAAGCCTCTTGCAGAAGAGCTGTGGAAAAGGGCCTCATTTTGGGACATTGTGTTCTAGCTGCTATGCCTGATACTTGCAAGAACAGGATGCTTGTTAAGAATGGGGATTGGAAGGACTTACAAGAGAGAGATGAGCTGCAATTTCTAGAAAGAGAAAAAGGACACAAATTGAAAAAACTCAGATGCACTTTTCTATTTTATTTGTCCTTTGTAAATAGCCATACAGAACAAGTTTATTTCTTTTATGTTAGTGCTAGTGTAAATAAATATTTTAGTGAATTCTGCAACTGATTCTGGTTTTCCTATGCTTCCTGACCTGTGCCTTAATGACAAATGGTGTTAGAGGTGGGATTTATGCGTGTATACTCTAAGCCATGGGTTTTGTGCATGGGTACTGGACCTAGTACCAGGGAAGCACAGAGAAAGGTATGGATTCTGCAGCAGCAAGTCCAGGAGTGGTTACCAGGAGAATGGCAGCCAGAATAGCAGAGACAGAAGTCCAACTGAGATTGTACAGCCAGCACAAGTTATGGAAAAACAACAGGCAGTGACAGAACCTAAAGCCTGATGGACTTTTTCAAATGGTGGGCTATACAACAAAAGAGACTGACAGGTAGAGAAAAAAGAGATTCAACATTTAGAAGCACAGAGGAGAGAAGAGATGCAGTGACAGGAACAGTGATGGCTGGATGCCTTGTAAGCTATCAAAGGCAGAGGATCTGGCATAGATCCAGACGAGCAAACAAACACAAGCAACTTAAAAGCCATTAAACTTACAAAGTTGTGTCCCTTGGATGATATCGAGGCATACCTGACAACTTTGAAAGAGTTACCACAGCCTGTCAATGGCCAAAGCAGCAATGGACAATCAGACTGGTACCCTACCTGACAGGGACAGCCCAACTTGCCTACAGCAATATGGACACTGCACAGTCAGAAAACTATGACCTGGTGAAAAGTGAAATCCTGAAAAGGTATGACATCTCCGAGAGACCTACAGTCAGAGATTTCAATCTCTGAGGTACAACTCAGTCAACAATCCTCGAGAAGTCTTCACCCAACTCAGAGAACTCCTGATAAAATGGCTCCAACCAGAGCAAAACAGTCCCACAGATCATCAACACATTTGCCATGGAGCAATTCATCAACATCCTGCCTACAGATGTGCAGCTTTGGGTAAAGGAACATTGACCAGAGAGGGGGAAAAGGCTGTTTATTTGGCGAGACTACCAAATGGCCAAACAGATGCCACAGCAATGAGGTAACAGCCAAGAACCGGTAAAACACTCTTTTCCCATTTAAACTCCAAGCCTGGTAAGAACTCTGGTGGGGTAACAAATGTGTGCTCAAAGGCGATATCTGCTATAACTGTAATAAGCCAGGCCATACTGCAAGAAACTGCCGTAGGCAAGCAGATGGCACTGGGCAGATTTTGTCCTTGGCAAATTGGGCAAGTACTTAACAGATGTGAAGGTGGGGGATAAGACTGTAAAGGGACTTATTGATTCGGGAAGCAGACAGACCCTAGTGCATGTTGAGGTGCTGGGAAAACACTGTGCAAAGGACCAGGTACTGGAGTCATCTGCATCCACGGGACACTAGATACTATCCCACCACCCAAGTGACTCTGACCATCAAGGTGTGTCCACCAAATGAAAGTGGAGGTAGTACCTTAGTTACCTGTACCTGTGATTATTGGAAATGACTTTCCAGGATTTACTGAATTAATCAAAGAGGAGTAAATCCTGATGTTTCAGCAGCTGTGGTGACAACAGCTCAGGCAAAAAAATTCAGATGGTGAGGACACTTTTCCTTTCAGTGATTTTGATTCAGACTTGTCTGAGCATGGCTCCAAGATCCAGAAATCCAGGAAAGAAAGCGATGCCTGAAGAAACTGCAGCAACAAATGACTCATGGACATAAAGGGTTAAATATGAAATGGTGAAACTAAACTGATAACTGATTGTAATTTTCTTTCAGAGCAAGCTAACGATGTTCTCTCCAGGGTTATTTTAAGCAGCTGGGGTGAAACCAAAACAGGGTGGACCAATGTTTAAAAAATGTAATGGGTTACTGTGCAGACTTTGGGTTAAACCTCAGACACAGGAACAAACAGAACAATTGGTTATACTAAAGTAGTATAGAACAGAGTTGTTACAGAGAGCACATGATAGTCCTATGGCTGGTCAATCAGGGAGGATTGCACCCTTGCCAGACTGCTGTATAGATTTTACTGGCCTGGAATTCATGAAGATGTTGCTACCTATTGTAATTCCTGTGCTGAGTGTCAGAAAGTAGCCCCAGTCACTGGAAAAGACAAGGTGCCCTGCCCTTGATAGATGTGCCTTTTGAGAGAATTGCAATGGATGTGGTTGGTCCTTTAGACAAAAGTAAAAGGAAAATAGATTTACCTTGGTAGTATGCGACTATGCTACTCGATACCCAGAAGCAGTTCCAACGATACTGTCAGTTAAAAGTGGCAGCAGAGCTTGCAAAAATTTTTCAGCAGAGTGGGCATACCTAAAGAAATTATTATTGATCAGGGTAGTAATTTTGGTGCTGCATTACTTAAGGAGCTGCACAGACTACTAGGTATCACTGCCATAAGAACCTCCCCTATCACCCTCAGACAGGACGGTCTTGTTGAGCGTTTAACCAAACCCTAAAACACATGTTAAAAATGTTTGTAAAGGGAAAGGGAAAGATTAGGACCAATACTTGCCTTACCTACTTTTTGCTTACAGATAAGTGCCATAGGCATCAATATGGTTTTCACCATTTGAAATGCTGTATGGTAGGCAGCCAAGAGGGCAACTGGATGTAATAAAAGAAACGGGGAAGATAACCCACCAGAAACAATCTATAACGTCTTATATGTGTGCCCTTAGAAAGAAGCTGGCAAAATATGTTGAAATTGCCCAAAGTAATCAGGAAGAGGACCAAAACCAGCAGAAGGTATATTATGACCATGGGGTAATAGAAAATGTTTTGAGCCAGGTGAAAAGGTTTTGCTACTATTACCCACAACAGAAAATAAACTGTTAATGAAGTGGCAAGGGCCTTATAGAGTGCTTAGATGTAATGGCATCATTAACTATGAGATTGAGACCCGACAGGAAAAATCTTATTAAGATATACCATGCTAACCTCCTCAAGAAATGGGTTGAAAAAATGCCAAAAGCTGCTTTGCTAGTTTTACCAGAAACTGATAAGGAAGATACTGATGTAGCTTATGATAGACTGGAACAAACTGTAAATGCTGATGCTGTAAAGGTGAATGTTTCCTTAACCTCAGGACAAACTGCAGACATTCGTGATGTGCTAAAGACATGTAACAGTACTTTACCACGGTACCAGGCCAAGCAAAAGGGTCAAGCACATAATAGTGACAAGGAATGCTTGTCCTATTAGGCAAAAGACATACAGGTCACCAGAGCGGTTAAGAGTGGGCGTGGTTAGGAAATATAAAAATGAAAGAATTGGATATCATAGAGAGTCGAGAGTGCTTGGTCATCTCCAATGGTAATTGTAAACAAAGAGAAGGGGTGTTAGAATTTGCCTTGATTTCAGGAAACAATCAAGTGTCAGAATTTGACAGTTATCCTAGGCCCAGAATAGATGATTTGGCAGACAGACTGGGAGTGTAAAGTGTATCAGTACCCTCAATCTCACCAAGGGTTACTGGCAAATACCTTTAGCTAAAGAATCCAGAGAACAGCTGAGCGGGAGTCTGACCTGGATGTCATTGTCCACCTAGGGACAAATGACTTGGCTCAACATGAGATTAGAGCAGTGCAGAAGGACTTTGTAGAAGGGGGAGGGGCCAAAGACAAGTAGCACACACAGTATCCTTCTCAGAGGTGCTGCCTGTAAATGGCATGAGTGAGGCAAGGGTACTTGCACCATACAGTTTAATGAGTGGTTGAAAAATGGTGTGGAGCACAGGGGTTTGGCTTCATTGGGGACTGGGGTTCCACCTGGAGGGACACCAGCCTATACTGGCAGGATGGTCTGCATCTGTCCAGGAAGGAACAAGTCTTTTGAGAAATTGGTTTAAATGCTTCATTGGCAAGCTTTTAAACTAGTCAAAGGGAGGCACTGATAAGCAACAGGAAAATCCCAGCCTCTCCCTACAAAACAGGGTACTAAATGGGAAAAAGACCAAGGTAAAGGTCAGTGGGGATGCTACAACAGAAAGTAAAGCCATCAAAAATGGAAAGCAATGAGTACCAATGCACGTAGTCTGAGTAACAAGCTTCCTGAATTAGTGGCCTTGATGGAGGAGGAACATCTGGATATCGTGGCAGTCACAGAAACATGGTTCACACAAAACCATGACTGGGATGTAAACATACCAGGATACACTATCTACAGGAGAGACAGAGAGGGTAAAAGAGGAGGAGGAGTAGCTGTTTACATAAGGGAAGGAATCAAAGTAACAGAACAAAGAGAAAACAGGGAGGAGAAGAAGCACTGTGGGTAAATTTGGAGACCGGCAATAAAGCATAATCGCTACGGGGTTGTATGAACCCCTTCTCAGGGGAGGAAATGGACAAGGAAATGATAGAAAGTATACTTAGTATGGCAAAGGGAGATATTGCTGATGGGTGATCTGAATATGCCAGATGTTAACTGAGTGCAGTTGCAGCAGCCACTTGAAGAGTGGGGTTATTCTAGATGCCCTACAGGAGCATGCTTAGACAACTAGTATTGGAGCCCACTTGAGAGGGAGCAATCTTAGACCTGGTTCTCTCAAATGGAGATGAAGAGAGGATCACAGATGTAGAAATGGGTAGCCATCTGGGAACTAGCGACCATCGAACAGTATGGTTCACAATAAACAACAATAGAGTCAAGCCATACAAAGGCAAAGGTACTGGACTTTAGGAGGGTGACTTTGCCAAAATGGGTGCGTGCTAAAGGAATGCATTAGCAAATGGGCAGGAAGGAGGGTGGAAGAACAATGGGGAATAATAAAACTGCCATCACAGAGGCAACAAGCCTTGTGTGAAGCAAATAAACAAAACTAAGCGATGTGAAAACCACTATGGTTCTCAAAGAAAGTGGCAGTGAAGGTTCAAGAAAAAGAAAGCATTCAGGAAGTACAAGGAATCAAGAAGGAGCAGGACAGAGAACTGTATCAGTTAAAGCAAAAGGAAGCTGGGAAGGCAGTCAGAACAGCAAGGCCCAAACCGAGAAAAGATAGCCATTCGGTTAGAAGGGGATAAAACCTTTATAGGTACATCAGGGAGCGAAGGAAGACCAAGGGAGGATAGTGAGGCTTAATAAAGGGGAGGGTGGGCAGAGGGAGACTGTGAAAAGGCAGAGATACTAAACAAATATTTTTGCTCAGTATTTACAAAGGAAGGGGTACCTAGAACAAACAGTAGAAACACACTGGATACAGAAGTTGATACCAGCCCATTTACAGAAAAAGGGTTCTGAAAGAACTCTTAAAACTGAAGGTGGACAAAGCAATGGGGCCTGATGGGATTCATCCCAGAATTCTAAAGAACTAAGGGTAGAATTAGTGACACCACTGACTACCCTGTTTAACAAATCATGGGAGGATGGGGTGGTACCCAAGGACTGGAGGAGGGCAGATGTAATTCCCCTTCACAAAGTGGGAGCAAGGCAGAAGCAGGAAACTACAGACCTGTTAGTTTAACCTCAGTGGTAGGAAAATGATGGAATCACTTCTGAAAGAAAGAATTGTCAGTATCTAGAGGCCAGGGGCACAGGACCCAAGGCAGCATGGATTCACAGCAAGAAGGTCATGCCAGACAAATCTGATAGATTTCTTTGACTGGGTGACCAAAGTAGTAGATCAGGGAGGGACTGTGGACATGCCTACCTAGACTTTAGCAAGGCATTTGACACAGTCCCACACAAAGATTAATATACAAGTTAGCTAGCTTGGAGTGGGTCCCAATGACACCCTGGGTAACAAATTGGCTGGAAAATAGGACACAGAGGTAATAGTAAATGGGTCCACTCTGATGAAGGGGTTACTAGTGGGCACCGCAGGGTTCAGTATGGACCAGTCCTCTTCAATGTCTTTAAGGTGACATTGCAGAGGGACTGGAAGGAAAAATGTCTCTTTGCAGATGACACAAAGATCTGCAACAGAGCTGATGCACAGGTGGGGTGGAAAGGATGAAAAGGGACTTGGCAAGGTTAGAGGAATGGTCAAATGTATGGCAGCTTAGATTCAATGCTAAGAAGTGCAAGGTAATGCACCTGGGAAACAAAACCAGGGAAGAGTACACAATGGGGGTGAGATACTAACAACAACAAAAATGGAAAGGGACCTGGGGTGTCATATCAGATTACCTAAAGGTGGGCAAGCAATGTGAGAGGGCAGCAAGGAGGGCTGGTGGGATATTGGGATGCATAGGAGAGGCATCACCAGTAGAAAACAGGAAGTTATCCCTCTGTACAGACAGCTGGTCAGACCCCATCTGGAGTACTGTAGAGTTCTGGAGACCCAGTCTTCGCAAAGACATAGACAGGATGGAAGCTGTCCAGAAGAGGGCAGCTAAAATGGTGCAGGGTTTGCACCAGAAGACATATGAAGAGAGACTAAAGGAGCTTAATATGTATAGCCTCGAGGAAAGGAGGGAGAGGGGACATGATAGAAACTTTCAAGTACCTCAGGGAATCAACAAAGTCCAAGAGGGTAGCATATTTCAAAAAAGAGGTGTGCAAGAACAAGGGGCACAATTTGAAGATAGAGGGGGCAGCTCAGAGGTAATTTAAGGAAGTATTTTTCACTGAGAGGGTTGTGGATGCATGGAGCGGCCTTCGGAGGAGGTTGTGGAGTCAAAAACAGTGGTGGAATTCAAGCATGCATGGGACAGTCATAAAGGCAATTCTAGGGGATGGGGTAGGAAGAACTAGGCTGCTGGTTAACTAGGATCTGCAGCTTATCCAGTAGGCAGGAAATGGGCAGACTGGGTGGGCCAAGCGGTCCTTATCTCCGTCAAATTCTATGTTTCTATGTTTCTATAAAACTGCATTTGCCACTCCTGTTGGATTCTGTCAGCTCACCACCATGCCATTTTTGTTTACATGGTGTGCCAGCTACATTCAACGTATATGGATGTAATTTTATCCTCTCACACTGGTTATTGTGCTGCATACCTGGATGTGTTGTGGTGTACAGTCCAGACTGGAAAAGTCACCTGGAACACCTACAAGCAGTTATCCAAGCTATCAAAAATGCAGGTCTGACTATTAATCCTACCAAATGTGCATTGGGCATGCAGAAACCAGATATTTGGGCTACTTGTTGGGAAATGGAGAAGTTAAGCCAGAATTTCTAAAATAGAAGCTGTAGCTAACAGCCTGTCCCTAAAACAAGAAGTATGTCAGGTCATTTTTAGGGCGCTGGTTATTATCTGAGATTGTTCCCAACTTTGTTGAGTTAGCTACTCCCTCACTGAACTCACGAGAAAAATGGTACCCAAATAATGTGAAATGGACCCCAGAGTGTGATGGCGCTTTTCAAGCCATTATGGCTGCATAATGTTCTGCACCTGTTTTAAAAGCCCAGACTCTGGGAAACCATTTTGTTACAAACAGATGCATCAGAGGTAGGCCTAGGTGCAGTCCTGAGTCAAAATATAGATGGGAAAGAACATCCTATTCTGTACATAAGTAGGAAGTTGCATGGCAGAGAAAAAGGTACTCCACTATTGAAAGGAATGTTTAGCAGCAAAGTGGGCCATGGAGTCCCTTAAGTTTTATTACTAGGAACTGACTTTTGCACGTATAACAGATCACGATCTTCTCTGTTGGCTTAACCAGATGAAAGATAAAAATTCCAGAATCACAAGGTAGTACCTGGCACTACAGCCATTTAAATTCACGGTGATACACAAATCTGGTAAAGAGAATAGCAGTGCTGTTTTTTTTTTTTTTTGTTAAGATATGGATCAGGAATTGAGGGTTCTGAACATTGAAGAACAAATGTAGGGGTTTGAACAATACTGTTTGCTGTACTGTTATAGAAAAAATGGATAATGCACATGTGCTTAATTTCTGAAAGTGATCAGCAAATGTTAATAGAAAATTAATAAAACGTTTTGGAAACCTGTTTAATAAAATAGGTTCCCTCTTGAGGAGGGGTGTATGTGACAGGGTGTTATGGGACCCTCTCCCAGTTGTTATGGAGAAAGTGTTTAAATGCAAGGATCTGTCCTTTCCTATTTGTCTGTCTGGCTGCACAACCAAATTTTCCTGTGAGACCTCGGACTTGATCACCCCAATGTCTCGCAGTTCTTTGCCTCCACTGTCTCTCAGGCTTCCCTTGCTGTCTGTCTTTACTTCCTTGCATCTGCTGATATAAACATATATGTAAATCATTGTATGGAAATGTAACTGATATTGGGATCCCTTTGTTTAGAAAAATATAGTTTTACTATTGGAATGTATATAATTATATTTTGAGATGACTGCAAAAGCTATTGGAAACTCAGGAGGTTACCTGAGTGCAAATTTTAAGCCTTTTTGCAGAAGAGCTGTCAGAAGGGAGCCTCCTCATTTCTGGGACATTGTGTTCTAAGCACATGACCTGATATTTGCAAGAACAGGATATGCTTGTTAAGAATGGGGTTGGAGGGACAATAAGAGAGCTGAGCTGCAATTTCTTGAAAGAAAGGGACACAGACTGAAGAAAAACTCAGGTGGACTTTTCTATTTTATTTGGCCTTTCTAAATAGTTATACTGAACAAGTTTATTTTTATGTTACTGCTAGAGTAAAAAAAATATTTTTGTGAATTCTATAACTGCTCCTGGTTTTCCTGTGCTTCCTTACCTGTGCCTCGACAAAGCCCCAGACCAGACCCATAAGTGGGAATCTGTAGAGAAGATTGATTATTGGAAGATCTTGTGTTTCACCCCATCAGATCTTTTCTGCCTAACCCTGGTAGCGAAACTCGGGTTAGAGGAAAAACTATACAGTACTCAGGAACCTTCCACTTCAATGTCTCTGTTTTTCTTTGCAGCTTTGAGGAACATGTCCCCTGTGTCCAGTCGGATCAGCAGGGTTCAAGGAACACCTCTTGTACCCACCTCAGGGTTAATCTCACAGAGGCGGTCAATCACCAGGGATGAGCTTTGCCATCAAACTTCAGTGTCTCCAAGAGCCAGGCCAGAATTGTTTTTCTTGGGAGCAGCACCTTGAATACCTTAGGAAGCTCTGTACTCCAGATGCTTTCTTCATGCAGTTGATTTTTGGCATGTTCTAGCTGAGAGCACAATAGCACATTTTTCTTTAGTATACCAGTCTTACTCACAAAAATCTCTATCTGCTGTTGAGAAGGCCTTTGCGGCAGTGGAATTATCACAATCCACTCCACTTGCTGTTCAAAAATGTAGGAGATGTTGAGAGAACAAATTAAACTTTTGACTTAGTAAGTCTATATTATAGCTCAATATTTTCGAGGATTGTAAAGCATGCAGGTTACCTCTCCCTTGCCAGAGCCTGGAATCTTTCCTGTTTTCCCAATGTCTTTGGCTTCCAATGTTTGTTTGAAAAAGTCACAGGTCGCTGCATATTTCAGGGCTTTCTAATTTCCCAAATCTTTCCCAAGTTGGGTACACACATCCTTTAGGCACTAAGGCATTGAAACATCCAGTTTGGGAGCTCAGATTCAATGTTAAATATAATTTTTGACAGTTTAGCCAGCCCTACAATAGGAGCTTAAGTGATCCATGTCTGGTCACCTGGGCTGCTAGGCTGTACCCCAACACCATTTAAATCCTGTTTTTCCCTCTGGTCCATAGCATTAAAGGAGCTGGCATTGCAGTGCACAGGTCAAACCAGTATAAAACGGAAAAGTTTGAAACAGCCTGAAAATGTGCAGAAAATTCATAAGCATCTGCTGTGAAGGAAGTAACTTATTCATTCCAGAGGAAAGAATGTCTGGGAGCAGAAGGACGGAGCTGGAGAACACACAGAATTACAGAAACATAGACAATGACGTCAGAAAAAGACCAGAGGTCCATCCAGTCTGCCCAAGTTCCCTATAATCCCTGGAATATATTATTCCTCCAGGGTACTAACCCTCCTATCGTCTCTCTGTTCTTCTCCTGGTCCTGTTGCCCCAGTAACCATTATTCCCTTCATTATGTCCCAGCCTCGATTGAATCTGACTGTTTTCACAACCAGCACCTCAGCTGACAGATTGTTCCAAGGTTCCCCACCTTTTCTGTAAAGTAGTACTTCCTCCATCCCTTCTGAACCTACCTCATGATTAACATATAACAAATAACATATAACACATGATTGTGTGGTAGGAGAGAGTCAAGCACGAAACCTGTTCTGGTGACTGAGCATGCTCAGTGGAAACATAAGTGTGGATTGTAAATTGAATCTAGGTATTTAAAAGATGAAAATTGATTGACTGCTCGAAGAAAAAGTCGATAGGACTTTCTGATTTGAACTTCTGTACATCCTTTGTGGTGTTTGGTTTTCAGATGTTTTACTAAGTGCCAATCATGTGGCAGTAGGGTATGTTTATTATAGTTTTAAGCTACCTATGGTGGTTTCAGCGCTTGAGTTTATCATCGTTGTAGATTAAATATCTGCTGATGTTGAAAACAGAACAGCACATCAGGAGTAGTGGTGGTTGGGGGAGGCCGATGAGGTAAGGGCGTACAATTACTTCGGTCCCAGCCTCTTCCAGTTGAGTCACTGTAAATACTATAGGTGTACTGGTTGTGGGGAACTTGCAACTGCTTCAGTCTTAGCCTCTTTTAGTAGAAGTCGCTATAGGTAATGGCATAGGAGTACTAACCCTGGGGTGCTAATAGCTACTCCAGTCCTAGCCTGTCCCCATAGGTGTCACTACAGGTACTGGCATAGATTTACTGTGGGAGCTCATAGCTACTGCAGTACCAGCCACTCCCAGCAGCAATCACTGTAGTTAAAATGCAGGAGCACTGGCTGCAGGGGGAGCTCACAGCTACCCCAGTTCTTGCCTCTCCCAACTGGAGTCACTAAAGGTAATGGTGAAGTACCAAAGGCAAGGGAAGGAGCTCACAGTCACTCTTGTCTCAGCTTGTTTTAGTGGGGTCACTGTTGGTGGCAGTTTAAGAACCCTGGCTGTGGAGGCTCACAGCTACTCCAGTCCAGCCTTTCTCAGCAGGACTCGCTGTGACAATGGTATAGGAGCACTGGCTATGGGGCAGCTCACAGCTACTCCAGTTCCAGCCTTTCTCAGCAGGGCTCACTACAGATAATGGTGTAGAAGTGCTGGCTGTTGGTAGAGCTCAAAGTTACTCCTGTCCCAGCCTCTCCCAATTGGAATATCTATGGACAAAGGTATACTAGAATATGTATGTGGGGGAGCTCACAGGAACTCTAGTCCCAGTCAGAGTAATTTCAATCCATGGGTCCAAAGGACTGCACCCACCTCCCTGGCAAGTGTCATTCTGAGGTAAACAATAGATCAATGATTTGCACTCACTATCAACGGTTCCTTGTTGATATTCTGCAGGTCCAGTGCTACCACGTATTCTCCGAGTTCCCAGGTACAATCTGTCCTGGTCTTGGTCCATCAGCAGAATTCTGTAATCACTTGTATTGAAGGAGAAGCTGAAGGGGCGAGCTGTCAGTCTCCATCAAACCTGAAAAAAGGAAAAACAGTGAGTGATGTAGGCTATACGACTACAATTTCCAGCCCTCCTTCCCTTTTGCTTTTCTTTGTGATTACTGTGAATTGAAGAGGCCTAGATAGTGTGGACAGTGACAGGCCCCACTGTCTTCTCCTTTATCTAAAGACACACTCCACACTGAATGCATTACTTTGTCTACATGACATGTACAGCATGGGGTGATTGCAATGCAAGTTTTCTACACTGCCCCACCAGTGTGTTTCAATGTTGTCATGGTGGGGACTGCCATGTAGACAGAAGAGTAGATCAGAGTCTGCAACCATTCAGTCCTTAACCTCTCATCCAAAACTGCTAAAAGAGTGACAGTGCCAATTCTGTTGGGGGGTTGTGATGTGTAAACCCTTACACTAGGAACTGGGTGGAGAACCAAAATATTTTTACAAAGGCCTTTGAACAGGTATCAGAGGATTATGTTTAAACTACATTGATCAATGGATTTGAACCAGTGATCTAGAAGAAAAGTCTCCTTACCCTACTACCAATCTACTGAGCCATCCAGACAACTAATGTTTTGTAAAAGTCACATTTCCATTTCTGCATGACCTCAAAGAGCACCCTCGGTCAGCCACAATGCACTCACTCATGTGGCCAGCAGACAGACAATACTAGATCATTTTTAAGCATTCCAAAAGAAATAAATAATTTGGGGAAAACACCTTCCAAATCCTGTGTTACACAGGAATCAGCTCTCTGTTTTTGCTGGAAAAGGGCCATGAGGTACCCATTGGGATTTGGCAGTTTCCTTTAATGCAGTTCATGTCTCACTACTTCATGCCAGCATTGGGCAGGTGGGAACAAGCTGCTGCCTGTCCTCCAGGACAGTGAGGCCAATGCAAACTCCCTCTGGCTCAAGCTATTATTAACATGCCATCTATATGTGGCACTGACATAAGGCTTGGCCTTGTCTGTGTTTTTACAACCCCCTTGCTGCCCTCACCCCAGCACTATGTACTGAGGTGCGGTTGAGTTCCTGTGAGTTATGGGCTCAGCTGGTACGGCAGAAATCCTTTATTCCTGTAAAATGCTGGCCATGCCAGGTGCTGATGCAACAGCAGCAGGAGGTCAGATATACCCTGCCATCGACTGGGGATTCCAGTCTCGTGGATTGTTTATGTGTGCTCCAGACAAAGCAGAAGGGCTACTAACAGAAGAGGCACCCTATGTGTGTCAATGCATCTGACGGGGGGTGCATGGGCATGGTTTAAAGACTCAGTAATCATTTATTTTCCTGGAGTCAGTGTGCTGATAATCCCTGCCTGCAATAAAAACAGAGCCCTTAAGCACAAGAAGCAAGAATAGCAGTGCTGGCACAGATGGCAATGATCCTCTGCATGTGGTCAGGATTGAAAGAGTAAGCAGGCCTGACTGAATTAGCTTCCCACCATCCCAGCCAGGAAGGCTGGTTTATCTGGTTACAGGTTCAAATCCAAATGCTATCAGTCAACAGAATCGGTCCCACCCACGTCTCAGTCCCTCTCTGACTTAATGTTAGGTTCGACTTTAAAATTTGCTTTAGTACTAGTAATTGTAGTCATTTCCTTAATGTGCAATGTTTTAATTTAACTTTTTCCTTCTGTGTTTCTCCATTGCTAGCCCTTATGCCACTATGCCTCTGGGGAGGTTGGGTTATTTATGGTCAGGTTGGCATCTGTAGTTAGACTGGGGCAGCTGTGGTCAGTCTGGGACAGCTGGGTTCAGGCTGGGTTTCCTACAGGCAGGCTTGGGTATCTCTGCATCAAACTGGGGCATTTGTTTAGCTTGGAGGTTCTGTGGTCAGACTGGGGCCCTGCGCTGAGACTGAGGCATCTGCTGATAGGTTGGGGCATCTTTGGTGAAGCTGGGCATCTGCAGTTAGGCTGGGGCATCTATGGTCTGGCTAGGTTATATGCGCCCCAGGACTGAAGCTCTCGCAGTGAGAGTGCTGGGTGGAGTAGTTGGCTGCTGGGTCCCAGCAGTAAGCTTGGATATAGTTTAGTTTAAAATTTTTGTACAATATTGAATGAGGGCAGTTTACTAATGTAAAGCACTTTTTGCCATAGCCGTTGCCTTTGTACAATATGTGAATTTTGCTCTCCTTTTATACCAGTGAGACAATATGTATTAAATAAAACTGGTAACTTTGCAGATTATTTAGTTTGGCATTCTGTGCTTTTTCTAAAAGTTGAAATGTTAATGATAGTTTACTTTAACCCCTTTTATTTCCACTTACCCCATATGTATTCACTGTTGTTTGATAGGTGCCTTGAATTTAGTTGCTGCTAGGAGGAACATCTGTGGTCAGGCTGGGTTATCTGTGGTCAGGCTGGGGCATCTGCGATTAGACTGGCCATTTGTGGTAAGGTTAGGGGTTCTGTGGTCAGGCTGGGGCATGCACATTCAGGCTGGGATCCCTGTGGTGAGACTGGGCGTCGTTGTTACTAGGTTGAGGCATCTTTGGTGAGGCTGGGGCATCTGCAATGAGGTGGGGCATCTGCAGTCATGCTGGGGCAACTGCAGTCAGGCTGAGGCATGTGTGTTGAAGCTGGGCACCTACATGAGATGGGGCATCTGTGGATTGGGTTGGGGAATCTGTGGTGTGGCTGGGGTATCTGCAGTGAAGTTGTGGGTGAGACTGGGGTATCTGTGGTAAGACTGGGGCATCAGCAGCTTAGTTGGTTATCTGCAATCAGGCTGGGACAACTACAATGAGACTGGAGCATCTGTGGCTAGGTTGATGCATCTATAGTGAAGCTACAGTACCTGCAGACAGGCAGTGGTATCTGAGGTCATTTTAGGGTTATGGACAGAAGGACAGCACACCATGCATGGACCCACAAACAATCTCAAAAGTTAGGCATCCCAAGATCTGACTTTTCCTCTACTGCCTCCAAATCTCCAGGCAGTTCACTGGACTGGGAATGTTATTTTGGGACATACTGTAACAATTATTGCAATTAAAATGATTACATTTTTTAAAACAGAGTGTAAAATCCTGTTCAGAACCACGGTTCGAATAATTAGTTCTTGGAAACAAAATCCCTCTTATGCAAAGGCCACGGAGATAGGCTTTGTGGTCTACACAACAGAAAAGCACCGAGCTAGGCAAACTAGTGGTCCAGTACTAATGGAATCCCAGCTGAACCAGTCCAGCACTAACAGAATACAGGTTTTGTTTGTTTTACAATCCCCCTCCCCTGGATAGCCCAAAACACTGTAGTTGCAATTCACATTTTTGACCCAAAGCATTAAAAGGTTCAGTGACTTGCTCAGGGTCATGCAGTGAATAAGCAGAGGTACAGGGATTTAAACCTGGGTCTCCTGGTTCCCGAGTCCATATACTAACCACTACACCACACTGCCACTAACCAGTGTATAACCAGCCTGTAATGACAGTCCCAGTAAAGCCAATCTCTTAGGAACCCAGTAAGGAAAAGTACCGGTAAAGTCCCATGGAAATGGGGACTGATATGCATGTCTGAGAAATGCTGTTCTGAACACACAAGATACCATGAGTCTCTTTCTGTGTGAGAGGGAGAGCCCTCTGAGAATGCCTCTGGTCTATCCGATATAACCTTTTCCTCAGTATCTCCTCCCTCTTTTTCTTTTCTAAAAGAGGGTTTGTTCTCATTAGAAAAGGCAGATGTAGGCCTGGCTGGCCATGCTGTGACTCCAATTACGGCTGGGAATGCGTCAGGCAAAACACGATCGCGCTGCTCGCACAAAGCCCCACATCAAGTAGAAAAAAGAAATGAAAGCCCCTGCCTTTGAGGTATGAAGCACAAATCTTGCCTTCTCAACGGCTTGTTTTCTGTTGAATCCTAATTATATCTGTAACCAGGCATCCCTAGGCACTGTGGCCCTGGCAAAGTGTAAACAAATGAAGAACTGGCAGGGACTGGGCACACAGACTGTCGGAAAATGACACTGCTTAGACAGCACCACAGGTTAAATCCCAAAGCGCAAATAAGCTGGCCTTCCACGTTTCTGACCTTTTCTCTTTTATAGCTTGTAATTCAGCCCCTAAATCCCCAAAGACTGCACTAGTGCCTGTCATGCTCCTGCTGGGAGAGTCTGGGAAAAGTCCCCCAGCTAGTGCTTCTACAACTTTGCTGAGAGCAGCTCCTGCAAGGGAGGCTGGAACTGGGTTGCCGTGAACTCCCCAAAGGCTAAGTCAGTGCTTTTACACCATCACCTACAGTGATTCTACTGGGAGAGTCTGGGATTGTGATACGTGTGAACCATGGCCAGTGCTCCTACAGTGACTCAGGCTGGAAAAGGCTGGGATTGTGGTAGCTCTGAGCTCCTCCTCAGCAAGTGCTCTGACACCATTACCTACATTGACCCCTGCTGGAAGAGGCTGGGATTGTGGTAGCTCGATCTCCCTCAAAGCTATTGCTCCTATTATAGATCAAGGCGCACTCCCGACCCTGCAGGCGCTCCCTTTCCTGTGCCTGAGACACTCTTATTCTGTTAAGACTGTCTCATGTCAGATCTCCTAGAAACAGGCACATTCCTGGATGTTTTTTCTTTTTTTTTAAATAACACCGTGCTCCCTCAAGCTATAATATTTTAATGCATCCCCATCACCACTTGTTGAGGGGATAGGGAGTGGTTTCACTTTCGCGTTCTATTTCAAGCCAGAACAGCTCAGCCGAACCGCTGTTCTCACTGGAGGAAGAACATGCATGACACCACTCTTATCCTGCACCAGTGGTTCGGGACATCTTAATATATAAACCACTGCCTACAGTAACTCTTGCTGGGAGAGGCTGAGATCATGGTAGCTCTGAGCTCCACCACAGCCAGTGGCTCTACAACATTGTGTAGTGACTCCTAAAGGGAGAGGAGGGACTGAAGTAGCTGTATATTTATCAACACAAAAAAAAACACATGTACTACTTCTCCACAATCAGTGTTCCTATGGCATTCCATCCCACCTCTGTAACCTACATTAATCTACCTGATAATGATTCTACTCTGATGAGTTTGGGCAGGTCCCAGACACAAATTAGGGATCAGTTAAACCATCCAGCTCTGACAGGCCCTGAACTGGGGTTAACTGTTTGATGAGTTTCAGGCTGTCTGAAATGTGAAGGCAGAATGGAAGTACATGTTATAAAACTCACACACACACACACACACACACACACACACACTCAGCTACAGCTATAGCAACGTTAGAGGAAAACACACCTATCGGCAGCGTTTCAGGAGACAGGCTCACTGAATGCCTTCTGGGCTCCATAGGTACTGAAGTGTGCACTGCTCCAAACAAACAGAAAAGGCAGATAGAACAAATTCCAAAACCTTATTACACTACTGCAAGGCTGTGTCCACCAGAAGGAATAGGATGGGAGAGGGCTGAGGCGGCTGAAGAAGCATCTAATCTTGAACCTGTCATCCCCTGGGCTCCAAGGTCTAATCAGCTAAGCTCCCTCACCTACCCTCCTCTACTATGTTCCTTCACAGCAGCCTGATCAGGCTTTAAGAAACTGCTGGGATTCCTTCATCTGTCTCACAACAAGTCAATATTACCTCTGAGTTGACCAAAAAATCGACACTTTACTTGTTTGTTTTTGAATTATTGTTCAGGAACGGTACCAGCACCGAGCCTGTCTGTGTGTGTGTGTGAGTGTGTGTGTGTGTGTGTGTGTTCCAAGCAGGGAAAGCAAATCAGACTCAAAATACTAGTATAGCTATCACAATATAAATCTAACAGAAGAAGCTAAAGATACAGGTAAAACAGCAACAGTGAACAAAAAAACAATAAACAATAGATAACAGGAAACTAAACTGGAGGAAATGCAGGGGAGAACATATATACAAGGAAAGAGGATCCAAAGCTATAAAATTAACAAGATGAAATCTGGTTTAAACTATCCATTGGTCACTGGACCGATTCCCCACGACCGTCATCACTGCCAACTAGGGTTGTCAGAACCCACTGAGGTTCTGGGTTCTAGTTCTGGTCTAGAACTCTGTGAGTAGTTCTAGGGGTCTAATCTTTAGAACTCAAACTCTTTTATGTATAGGACTGGAGAGAAAGAACAAATAAAGATATAGAGGAGAAAAAAAAACCATCAATAAAAGACCTACGATCTCAGCGCAGCAATACACTTGTTTCACAGCACGTGCAGAAGAGAAATACATTGTTCCTTTCAGCATGCAAATGCTAAGCGTTACAGTTCCATGCATTTGGCACATCTACATACAAGCAGCATATTCTCATATTGTCTCTCTCCAAAACGTTTCAGGATGTACTTCCCAATAAGTAGTTTGTTTTCCAGACTGGCATTTTTGTTTTGAAATGTCTGAACAAAAAGCATTGTATTTTGTATTTAGAGCCCTTAATATTTAGAACCTATAGGAGTTCTAGTTCTAAATGAGAACTGAACCCCTGGATTCTGAAAGGGTTCTAATCTTTTAGAACTAATTCTGACAAGCCTACCCCATTACCAGAATGCAAATCCGTGCAAAGCGCAACATGAGAAAAGATGTGCCTCAGGAACTCAGCAAGAACTTGTCCCATGGAGAGCCATGATAGCTCAGCTGGCTAAGTGTTGGACTACAAGTCAAATGCTACAAGATTCAAATTTGGGGTCAAGTAGTTTGCAAAGCACAGCATTTTAAACACATGAAATGTTAGTGTTGACTAGATTAGCGAGAGTTGTGAAATGATTTGCAGCTTCTTTTCCGATTTGCTGTTGGCAAACCATCTGATTTGCCGACAAAGTTGCTGTCAGAACTCAGCCCCATAATGCAACGGTAATGGGCACTGCTGTTGTACAGGTGAGCAGAATTTGTGTTCTGTGCCCAATAGATCTCTGTACACTGGCTGGAGAAGCAACCTCTTCAAAGTGCTCTCTTGTCCTCCTCGGGGTGGGAGAACTGTGTTTCCGGCTGCTATACCACCAGTTGGATAATCACAGGTGATGGTGCAAGGAGATGGGCAGAAAATGGAAAAGCAGAGGTTGCTGGGCAAGAAGACGAGGCCAGCCCTTCTCCTCCTCCTGTCTAATTAGGGCTATCTGTCTCCATCTCCTGTGGTGTGGCATCTTGGTTTCCTGGGAATGCTATGGAACACAGCAGCTCCTTTTGACAGGAAAAGGCACTGGCATGAGGAGGACCAGCCCTACTGAGACCAAAAAAAAGAAAAGCACAAAATACTTTTGGGGAAAAATAAGATTCAAGACCTAAACATTCATAAAGTCAGTATAAAGGCTGCCAAAGGGCTGAACCATGCAGTTGGAGTTTTGTCCAATGAACTGTTCTTTAATGTGAAACCATGCAGAGACTGTCAACTTCATTTCACTTGTGATTCATGCCAGAACTTGAACCTGTCCTCCGCAGTCAAATGGTAGTGCATGTACCTCTTCAACAGGTACAGAGTCCATGTTGGCGAGATTAGGGACTTCTGAAAATTGGACTATATCTCATGCCCAGTAAATATGTTCATTTCCTATAGAAACAATAGACATAGCCAGCCTGGTGGTGTGGAGGGCTGAGGCATCCAATGCCTTACCACCTGCCATGCTGGCAACCTGTGTTCTGGGTTGCCAGGGATCAGTGGGGGCAAGAGCATCAAGTGCCCCTGGGACAGCTCTCTTCTCCCTGGGAAGGAGGGCCAAGCCATCTCGGCCCATGACTGCCACTGGGTGGAGGTCCAGTAGTGGTACAGGTACAAGCAACTCAAGGGAGAGAGCTGTGGTGATGCAGGGCAGTGTGCCTCCGCATACACATACTGGCACCACAGCACGGGAAGGATGCAGAAAATGGAAAATATTTATTTATTTAGTTTTTGTTTACGGGTAGGTGCACTAGCCATGAAATGACTATTTTCAGGCCACGACCTGGGAGAGTACAACAATCAAAGACAGGGACATAGCATGGTACAACGAAATTACAATAGCATAGGTCCAAATAGTTAGTAGTAATGAATACATGCAGCCAGAACAATAACAATCAATACAATTCACATAGCATTTTAGGCAGAGAAACCTACACAGTCTAGGAAGAGCTACCACAACATAGCAGCAAGAAATATTGTTAAAATCAGTCACAACAGTGAAGATTCAAAGAGGCAGCGAAACAAGGCAAGGACAAATTCCTGACTGGGCAGGATACATTAACATGGCCTCTGAAACAAGGCTCAGGTGTGTGTGTGTGGGGGGAGTTGGGGTAGATTAGCTGTCAAGGAGACAGTAAGGGTAAGAAGTGCTATGAGGTAGGAAGGTTAAGGTTAGCCAAGCAGCATCTGGCGGGTGAGTGGATTAGGGGATTTAAACATATGGGGGCCTGGGCTATGTGAAGCCCTGTCCATGACCTGGGGTCCGCCTTTCTGCTCCAGTTTCAGAGCTGACACTAGATATGTTTGCTGGGGAGGATGGCCTCCTGTCCTGCCATGGGGGAATCCATGGATATATGGAGCTCCGGACCTGGAGAGAGTTGAGATGACTGCTGGGCACATGGACAGGACTGATAGCTGCCCCTGTCCACCAAGGAGGAAAAAAACCTTTGCAGAAAAGAGAAACAATGAAAGTGGTTGGAAATGCTTTTCCTGTGTAAGACTCTGTTCACCTGTTCATCCAGGAATTCTAACAAATGTAGGATTCCTGACAGTTTGATTCGATGCCCATTTCTTTTACTTACAAAGGCAACTGTTTTGCAACACGGCCAAACTTTTCCTGGTGATTTTACTGTAGTTGAAGGAAAACAAAACAGACACCACATTTTTGGATGGAGTTGACCTCTTGTGACTCCCTGCTGCAGGTGTCTATATGAGAAAGCTTAGATGAGCCCGCCATAAGGATCCCCACCCAACTGTGCAGAGGACGGAATACCTGGAAAAGACCACTGGCGTCAGGGCGGATTTTCTGCTGCTGTTGACGTTATGCCACTGTCCAGCAGGCCCTGCATTTCTAGGGGATGACAGCGTGCTGTTGTCCCAGCTGAGGCCATTATTCAGGCATAGCAAATCTGCACCTACTTAGTGCAGTGCCTGTGGACGCACATGTTACGTTGCTGCTGCATGGTTCACATAGCTAAAGCTTGAGCTATTTGTTTTGTAGAGCTGTGACTGAATAAAACACTGGGATGCTAAGTATAGCACTAGAACAAGAAGCCCACCTCCCACACTGCCCACATAACTACCCACCCACCGACCAAAATACTTTACACAGTAGGAGTCACTGGGAGGAAAGCCCCTAACCTCTCAGCACATAATCCAATGCTCAGAGACTCTGTGATTAGTGCAGAGTCAAACATAAAGTGACAAACTGTACCCGAGAGATCAGTGGAGGCTTCAGAGTGAATAAGTCACATTCTGGGGCACTCCACAGAGCAGATAATATGTAATAAGAACATCCTGCAGGGAATCCCTGCTGGGGAGGCTGTGACTGAAGTAGCTGTGAGCTTCATATCAGCCAGTGCTGCTGTCTTGTTACCTGCAATTACTCCTGTTGGGTTGGGTTGGGTTGGGATTGCAGTAGCTGTGACCTCTTGCAGCCAGTGCTTTTGTATCATTACCTACAGTGAGTCCTGTGGGGAGGCTGGTACTGGATAGTAGTGAGCTTCCCACAGCCATTGTTCCTACACCACTGTTTATTGTGATGCCTGTTGGGAGAGGCTCAGACTGGAGTAGTTGTGAGCTGCGCCTGCTGTCAATGCACGCCTGCTATTGCTGACAGTGAGTCTAGCTGGGAAAGGCTGCGACTGGAAGAGCTGTATGTTCACATGAGCATACATGCAAAACTGCCACCATAAGACGGCCTTATAGTCTATCTAATCTGTTGCGAAATCAATGGATTCTTCTTTACATATTGTTCTGCTGTCCCTCCCTGATACTCTAACCCTCCCTCACCTTTATCCCACCCTGTCTAAGGAGCCACAAATGGTTTTCTTGTTTACCACTTCTTCTGGTAGCCTGTTCCACCCTGCAAACACTCTCTGTGTGAAGAAGTGCCTCCTGACCTTTTCCTGAACCTACCCTCAGCCAGTTTGTAACACTACCCTTGTATTTTTGTTCTTAAATGTCCACTAGGTCCACCTTGTTTATGTAAGAAACAAAGTTGGGTGCACTCTTAGGTTATTGCAGATATCCAAAAAGTGACACTGAATCAGTAAATCGACACCAAATGCGGCTTAATAAATGCTTATTAATAGTCACAATATAATGTGTCAGCCAGGTGTATATCCACATCCACAGTGCTCACTGAAAACATCAAACATGGAAACAAGCTGGACCTCTCTAGCAAACACCCAAGCACTTTGGTTCCTGATGGAGCCTTCATCAGGGGTGGAGTCTGCTTGTCCCTATGGTGCCTTTAACATGCTTATATATGAATGTTCAAATATTTAAGGGACAAAGTACCGGTCATAATCCAGGCACACTAATGGGTGGTCTATAAGGACATTATTATATAAGAACATTTTATGTTGATTAGCACAGTGCAAGAAACATATTGCGGCAGCTTTCCCAGAAGCAGGCTGTGAAAGCACGGGCACTGTTGTGCCAATGCCCCCACATCCTGCAAAGGTTTTGTCCCAAGGCTCCCCAATCCCCTTGCACGCCTGCTAACACAAGTTTGGAACCATGGCACCAACCTGTGACAATTTCACCACCGCCTCCCCAAAAGAAAGCTCTCTGGTGACATGCTGGGAGCCCACCCAGCGTGCCACATGCCCCTGTAAAGGGAAAAACAGTCCAGAATGTCTATTTTTTTCCTGCAAAAAGGAAAAGGTCCTCGTAGTCTCCCTGGCCCCACCCACAACCCGCACCCACCCACTGCACAGCCTGCCTCCCCACACTCCCACCCCATACTTACCTCCAGAGCTCAGTGTGACGATCTTCGGTGGACTGGGAACATGTCTGCACTCTTCAAAGCTGACGCAAACTGAGAAATGCGGTAAGCTGTATAATGTAATAAACAGGGTTTTTTCAACTTTAGTGCATAACTCGGGCATTTTGGGAATTTTTCAATGGGGTTTTGGGACCCCCTCCTCATGAATTCTTGAACTGTCCGCGGCGTTAATCGGCCCTGAAGAGTGATTTCGCGGTCACTCGCGTGGAATCACCTTTTGGGGCTGATAACAAAATGACAGTGCCAGTGTTCATGAGGTGGGCTCTAAGAAGCCTATGTTGCAAATTTGGTGGAAAAAATAAAAAAATGACTGTTTTACAAGCGCGCTATGCATGCTCGTAACTTCATGAATTTACAATATTTCCATGCCAGATTTTCAACATTGCCATTTTTCACACCTCTTTATGAGCAGTACAGCTGTCATTGTTCACATCCTGGCGGAAATGTGTTTTCGCACTTCTGCACAGAATACACGGTCACTGTGGGAAATCAGTGTTTGGGACAGATTAAGAAATGACAGTGACACTGTTCATGAGTAGAGGTCCCGAAATAGCTATATTGAAAATTTGTTAATGATGCTCCATAAAATGACTGTCTTATGATGTGATTCTTGCAGCTTGCATGCATGCTTTCGTACCTTGAATTTATAATATTTTCACTCCAGATTTTCAACATTGCCATTTTCACACACCTACTTATGAATAGTGCAGCTGTCATTTTTCCCATCCTGGCCGAAATATGTTTTCGCACTTCTGGCGCAGAATAGAGAGGTCGCTGTGGGAAATCACTATCTGGGACAGATTAAGAAAATGACAGTGATACTGTTCATGAGCAGAGGTCCTAAAATGCCTGTGTTGAAAATTTGGTGATGACAGCCCATCAAATGACTGTGTTACAAGTGTGCGCTGCACACTTTCCACACCCTTGTAACTTTGCAGATTTGAAATATTGTTATGCCAGATTTTCAACAGTGGCATTTTCACACCTCCTTATGAGCAGTACAGCTGTCATTTTCACATCCTGACCGAAATGTGGTTTCACAGTTACGTACAGAATAACACGGTCGCTGTGGGAGATCAGTGTTCGACAGATTAAGAAAATGACAGTGGCACTGTTCATGAGTAGAGGTCCTAAAAGCCCTGTTGAAAATTTGATGACTAAACTCCATAACATGATCAGGTTACAAGCGCATGCTGCTTCCACGCACCCTTGTAACTTCGCAAATTTGTAATATTTTCACACCACATTTTCAACAGTGGCAGTATTTCACACCTCCTTATGAACAGTACAGCTGTCATTTTTCACATCCTGGCTAAAATATGTTTTGCATTCCTGCCGGAGAATAGCACGGTCGCTGTGGGAAATCAGTGTTTGGGACAGATTAAGATCGAACAAGTGAAAGGGGGACCGAGCTCAACTGAGCTCTGTCGGGACTGCTGCATATTTGTTTGTGGGCAGAAAAGGCCCCAGTGCAAGAGCTCAGTACAAAACGGCAGCCTGCAGCACTGGGAGAAACAGAAACGAGAGTGAGTGAGGGAGGGGAGTGAGCAAACTCACCAGAGCACCTTCAGGACTGCTGCAGATTTCTTTGTGGGCAGAAAAGGCATAAAATCAGGCAGGGGCCCAGTAGAAAGAGGCCAGCCTGCAGCGGTGGGAGAAACAATACAGTGGAGTGAGACAGGGGACTTAGTGAGCTCAACGGAGCTCTGTCAGGATTGCTGCAGATTTCTTTGTGGGCAGAAAAGGGTGCCAATGCAGGCAGGAGCCGCATACAAAAGGGCCACATGCAGCACCAAACAAACAGAATGAACGCATGACAGAGGGAGACTGGAGTGACCTCAGCAGATCTCTGATGGGACAACTGTGAATTTCTTTGTGGACAGACAAAGGTGCCAATGCAGCCAGGAGACCAGACACAAGTGCAGCCTGCAGCACCAAAAGAAACCGAACGAGTGAGTGACAGCCGGTTGTAAGTGAGCTCAACAGAGCTGTACTGTGACTGCTGCAGATTTCTTTGTGTGCAGAAAATGCAGCAATGCAGGCAGAAGCCCAGTACAAAAGGCTAGCTTGCAGTGCCGGCAGAAATGGAATGAGTGAGTGGGGGGGGTGAGCAAGCTCAATGGAGCTGTGTCGGGACTGCTTCAGATTTCTTTCTGGCCAGAACAAGCTGCCAATGCAGGCAGGAGCCCAGTACAAAGGGCAGCCTGCAACAGCAGGAGATATAGAACGGCGAGTGAGGGAGGGAGGGTGAGTGAGCTCAATAGAGCTCTGTTGGGACTGCTGCAGATTTGTTTGTCGGCAGAAAAAGGCAGCAATACACGCAGGGGCCCAGTACAAAGGGCAGCCTGCAGTGGCGGAAAACCAGAATGAGCGAGTGAGAGAGGGGGTGAGCGAGCTCAACGGAGCTTTATTGTAACTGATGCAAATTTCTTTGTGGGCAGACAATGGAGAATGCAGGCAGAAGCCCAATAGAAAGGGCAGCCTGCAGCGCCGGCAGAAACGGAATGAGCGGTGAGAGAGGAGTCAGCGAGGCTCAACAGACCTGTGTCGGGACTGCTTGCAGATTTCTTTTGGGCAGAAAAAGCCCCCAACAGAGACAGCAGCCCAGTACAAAGGGCAGCCTGCAGCACCATGAGAACCAGAATGAGCGAGTGAGAGAGGGAGTGAGCCACCTCAACGGAGCTCTGTCAGGACAGCAGCAGATTTCTTAGTGGGCAGAACAAGGTGCCAATGCAGGCAGGAGCCCAGTACAAAAGAGCAGCCTGCAGCACGGCGAGACACAGACTGAGCGAGTGACAGAGGGGCAGTGAGCGAGCTCAACACACCAACACAATCAACATTCGATATTGATAAATGCTTGTTATAATACTGTAATTAATGTGCTGAATATCATGCTACATAAACCATCATGATAACATGAATTTATTCTGGGTGAACAACATATACATACAGAGATATAACAAATATATTTTTTATCTACTTGTCTCCCTTTGGTCTCCCTGGAAACTACTACCCTATCGCCCCTTGTCTCCCTGGCTAAACTCCAGGAACACCTTGTTCTCGCTTCAACTCTTCCCTTCTTCGATTCATCCTCCTTTCTCCCTCCAGACTGGCTTTAGGAAGTCCGACACCACTTCCTCCTCTGGCTCTCTGACCCCATCCTATTTGGCCACCTCTGCTATCTTTGTCAGTTTGGCCAAAGCCTTCTAACACTGTTGTCCACAGCATTCTCTTGGACAGGTTTAAGGCGATGGGCCTCTCTCACTCCTCAGGTGGGTGGTCCTCTCCTACCTTGAAGGCAGGTCTCCAGCTGTCCGGATTTGGCAGTTTCTTATCCCACCACTAATTATCTGCTCAGGTGTGCTCCAGGGGTCTGTCATTGACCCAGTTCATTTTGCCAGATTCTTGAACGCTTCCCCTCTGCCTGCTCCTCTGCATTCATACATATGTGTGCTGATATCATGGTACTCTTTGCCTCTGGCTCCTCTGCCCCAACCTCACAGTCTGGTTCCAGCTGGAGTGTAGCAATATCCAGCACTGGTTCCTGGCCAATCAGCCATTCCTCAATGCCAAAAGATGGTCTCTCTGACCTTTGGCACTAGGAAGAAGCTTGCTAGGCTTGCCCTCTCCCCTTCTTCCATATCCTTAATGGTGCAGCAACTGAGGATGTCTCCCCTTTAAGTACCTTGGGGTTAGGCTGGTCTGCTACCTCAGTTTCTCTGTACATATGGTTACCATTCACCAGCACCTCACTCCCAAACTGAATGTGCTTTACAGGAATAAAGGTATTCCGCTCCCACCAGCCCGCAGAGACAGCATCTTGAAAATTATACTCCCTAGTTGATGCTGTTTACAGTGCTGCTCACTAGTCCACCCTAGCCAGACTGGGCCCACTCTTTCACTCCTTCTGCTGCTTTGTCCTGGACTGCTCCCTCGCACCCACCACTGTTCATTGTACTCCCTCACTCCCCTCCCTTGATGCCAGGAGCCTTGCTCACTGTGCTTCCTTTATCTCCAAATTCTGGCTTGGCTCCCTCCCTCTTACTTTGCCTCTCTCCTCACTGTCCCCCGCCACCTTTACTCCTTTCACAACTCTGGCTCTTACTCTCTCAGTCTTCCCTAATTGAAATACTCTGCCGATCAAGCTGCCTTCTCCTTCCACTTCCCCAAACTTTGGGGCTCACTTATCCCTCCCCCCCGCACCCACCATCTGCTCTGCTACTGCCCTCTATTCTCTCAAATCTCTCCTCAGTGACTGCAGTATTCACTCCTGCAGCTGTCCCTGATTATAAGTTTCAGGCCATTTGTCCATCACCCTCCAGCTCCTGTTCCTGCAGTTCACCAGTGGCACGCCTTCTACTCCCACGCAATTTATTAACCTCCCCCACCATACCCAGTAGTGCCTTGTTGCTCACTGCAAACTGTTCTCTGTACTTCGCTTGCATTGTTTTACTTGTGTAAGCCCTCTTATTTGAGAGAGGCTTATGCTCACCTTAGGGACCTCTTCCTTCTTAGTTGCACTCAGAGATTAGGGATCTGTTAGTGCTCTGGGGTGCAACTACTGTTAAACACCATTTGGTGGCAGCAGAGAGCAGGGTTTTTGGTCAGTATATGAGGGAGGAACAGGAAGTTTGAGGGAGGTTGGTAGAGAGAGGAGACTGACAGGCCTAGGTCATCGGGTGGCAGTAGGTGATGGCAGGACCTCTGCCTCCCAGTGTGGCAAGGCAGCCTGGATTCCCACTGGTGAAGGGGCCTGGGGGAGCCTGTAACCCCGCTAGGGCATATTGGAGGGACATCAGGCCTGGGGCTGCCAGTATTTGAATGAGGAGCCACAGAGTGCCCTGAGGTGTGTTTCCGGTGCTGGTTGCACATATTGGACAGCAGGATGGCTGATGGAAGGTTATCCGGCTGGAGAGTTCAGCATGCACCATGTTCTACACCTCATTCCAGGATCTAGGAGGAGTAAAATGTAATCTGGGAAGACCACTGCATCCGGAAAAGTGACCAGGCAGGAAAGTGTGGGGTATGGTGCAGTGGGTTTTGGCTGTACTGCACCATCCATGTCCCTGGAAGGCTGGATCAGAGAGTCAGGGAACAATGTGAAGAAGCTGTACACTCCCCATGTTGGAGGAAAATGTTAGCCCCCTTTGAAACAAAGTGAGAAGCTTGGTTAGGTACTTACTAGTGCCATTTGGGATCTTTGGAGCGCCACGATCAAGGGTAAGAGGTCATTTAGGTTCCTGGGAAAAATCAGTTCTGCTGTAGAGAGCTGTTAAAGATCTTGCTCTACTGAAAGTTTTCTACTATTTACTCTCTGTATAAAAGTTTAGCCCCATGCCAGTGGGTAGGTCTGCTGTTGGGTCAGAATGGTTTACTGTGGGCGAGCCCACTATGGCAAATAAGGCCTGGAGCACAGCATGGAAGTGGCAGCCAAGCTGCTGAGGGTGCAACGGGCAGGGTTGCCATTAATCCCCAGGTTGGAGGTCACCGAAAGGTGGGACCCACAGTTTGAGCCACTTGTGGAGTCAGGGAAAGTCCATTTGGGGAGTGATGTTTGGGACCCCAGCAGGGTGGCAGTCAGTTGGGTGATTTGTGTGGCACTGGCAGAAGTCCCCTGATGAGTCAGTTCAGAGGTTGGAATTGCTGCATGAGTGGAGCAGGTTGGTAAGGACTGGGATTAGGTCCGGGGCACCAAAACCCCAGAATAAGGCCCAGCCACCAGCTGAGGCATCAGCAGTTGGATGTCTGAAAGGGTTCTGTTGGTTCAGTTCTTGCTATGAGAACACCTAACGAAAAGTACAGAATTAAGATCTTGAAGGGAAAGAAAAGTTTGCTCCATTAAGAAATAGCCCCGGTGGAGAAGGTATAAGATCAAGCAGGTGAAAATGAATTATACTAAGGTTCATACTAAAGGTAGCGATAGGAACAAAAGGCAAATGCCCGTAAGTGTTCCATCCTTGTTAATAATACCTTAAGGCTGCTCTATTTAATATGTATTTGTCAAGTTTGGATTTAAACTCAGTTTGACTTTGGACAATAATCATGTTTAGGGAAGGTTATTCCATAAATTTACAGTTCTAACTGTATTAAAATATGTCCTAGCAGTAGTTCAGAACCGGACTTCTTGAATTTGTAAGGGTATCCCTGGTCACTTGATTAGTGTTTTTAAAGTTTATGTCAAGCTCACATAATAAGCTCAGGATCTTGTAATATGTCTTACAGCAGGAGTAAGTCTCGGCGTGCCCTATGTGTTTCTAAAGACATTAATTAAAGTGTATTTAGCTTGTTATCATATGATACTTTGTGAAAACCCTACACGGTCTTTGTATACCTACATTGTACTCGCTCTAATCTATTCCTATCACCAGCTCTGTAGGGGTTCCAGATCTGGGAAGATTATTCCAGATGAGGCCGCATATAGATCTGTACAAAGGGATCATGACACTGCTTGATCTAGATATAAAGTTTCTCTTTATTGACCATGCCACTCTATTTGCTGTACTTACAGCCTTAGTGACAAGCTGTTTGGAACTTAAGTTATTTGTTATTGACATACTCAAGTCCGTTTTCACAGTCTGTCATATCTAACTTGTGGCCTCCAATATAATAATCGTATTTATTGTTTGATCTTCCCACGTGCATCACTTTGCACTTATCGATGTTGAGTAGCATATCCCATTCTTTGGTCCAAAATACTATTTAGTCCAGTTCTTTTGAAACCTTTTAGAATCTTCCATACTTGTGCAAGGAGCGCATAGTTTGGTATCATCTACGTGATTTCAAGATTATACACTCAAGATGTGTAGTCAAGTCTGAAATGAAAATATTAAAAAGAATGGGGCCCAAAACTGAGCCCTGAGGACTCCACTATAAATGGGTCCCTCGCCTGAAACATATCCATTGATTGTTATACATTGTCACCTATTAGAGAGCCAGTCTGCTACCCAGTTTACCAGATCTGTCAATTTTAAGTTCAACCATTTTCTTAGTATGGACCAAAGTGGATCAGGTCAAAGGCCTTACAGAAGTCCAAGTAGATGATATCACAGGGGATGTTATGATCTAAATATTTGCTAATGTGGTTATAAAAGGTCAACAAGTTAGTTGTACAACTTTTCACTTTGACAAAACCATGTTGTACTAAACCATATCCCTGAATAAAAGAGAATATTTTATCTTTAATAACACTCTCCAATAATTTCCCAATTACACAGGTGAGACTAATAGGCAATAGTTTTGCACAAGCTCTCTATCTCCTTTTATGTCATCTTGTGTGCGCAGCAACATGTTGTGGTAGCTTGGTGTGGAGTAGCAGGTTTTGGAGGTGTGGTCATGTTGTGGCCAGTGATGCCACTGCTTTTTGGGCTGGTCTCTGTGGCATGAATGAAGCAGCATGCTGTCTATGACAGCACTCCAGAAGCTGCCACCAACTTGAAACAATTTCATCACTGCAATGAGGGAGCTCCCGTCATTGCAGGGCGGTCTTGCCTGGTGTAATATTCCAATAAACATGGTAGCAGCTGTCGCTATCACCTCTCACAATCCCCAGCAAGTCAACTTCAAGGGTGCCCAATCCCCTGTCAGCATGTCCCTCCCAGTTCAAGTGGTTTGCCAATGGGGAGCCCAATCCCCATTGGCATAATGTGCCCTTTAATTTGTCTGAGGAGGGGTGCATAATCCTTGGCATCATCCCCCCAAACACAGACACTTTTCTTTGCCAATGGGGTGACCAATCCCATCATCTCCAGTACCCTAAACACCCCAGTGTGCCCTAAAGCAAACCTGGAAAAAGAAAACCTTCCGTGAAGAATTTTTTATATCACCTGTAAACAAGAAAATGGTCCCTCACTGTCTGTTGTAGTCCCTCCCCAACCTGCACCCACCCTGTACTTACCTCCCTGCACCCCTCACCCCATGCCTCCACGGAGCCCAGGCGGTGTTTGGTGGAGTGGGAACACAGCTGCACTCTTCAAAGCTAACCACAAACTGAAGAAATGCTGGTAAGCTATACATTGGCATCAATTTGGGGGTGGTCAACTTAGCTGGATATCTTGGCCATTTTGCAACTTTGACTCCAAATTTTCAACATGGGGTTCTTGGGACACCATCTCATGAACTCATTCACTGTCAGGTCATTATTCAGTTCTGAAAGGTGATTTAGCAGTCACTGCATGGAATCACCTTTGGGACCGACAACTAAAATGACAGTGTCACTGTTCATTAGGTAGAAACATAGAATTTGATGGCAGATAAGGACCGCTTGGACCACCTAGCCTGCCCATTTCCCTGCCTAAATGGATAAGCTGCAGATCCTTGTTAACCAACAGCCTACTTCCTCCTACCCCCACTAGAACTGGAAGGTGGGCTCCCCAAAAGCCTATGTTACAAATTTGGTAAAAATTCCTAAAAGTGACTGTGCTACAAGCGTACATTGCACAGTTTCCATGCATGGTCATAAGTTAGAGAATTTTTAATATTTTCACTCCAGATTTTCAACTTTGCCATTTTTTTCTCACCTCCTTATGAACAGTACAGCTGTCATTTTAACAGCCTGCCAGAAATGTGTTTTCGCACATCTGGTGTACAGTCACTGTGGGAAATCAATGTTCTGGACAGAGTAAGAAAATCATAGTGACACTGTTCATGAGCAGAGGTCGAAAATGTCTATGTTGAAAATCTGGTGAAAGAATTCCACAAAATGACTGTGTTAAGAATGTGCATTGTGCAGTTTCCACGCACGCTTGTAACTTCAAGAATGTTTTATATTTTCACTCCAGATTTTCAACATTTCCATTTTTAACACCTCCTTATGAATGGTACAGCTGTCATTTTTACATCCTGCTCAAAATGTGTTTTCACACATCTGGCCCAGAATGGCGCAGTCACTGTCGGAAATCAACGCTTGGGACAGATTAACAAAATGACAGTGCCACTGTTCATGCGTGGAGATCTCAACTGCTTTCATGAGGTGGGGTCACAAAAAGCCCAAGTTGAAAATTTGGAGTGCAAATACCAACAAACACCCAGGGAGTTAGATTTAACCAAAATGTCCCACCTGTAGAGACTGACAGGTGTCAGGGGTGTGCCTTGACTGTCGGCTGTAATGCTCACATCATTCGACCCCACCCCACCCTGCAGCCAGTGACAGACATCAAGGTGCACCTTGGACCCTTCAACCCCAAAGTTCACCCCATTCTCCTATACTGCACCCATCTCAACATATTTCCTTATGGAATGGGGTGAGCGTAAAGCCTGATGACTCCAAGGCACAATGTGACACTTGTCGGAGTCTGCAGGGTAGGTTAGCTGAAATGGCATGAGAGTTGTGGCTGATGACCCAAAGGCATACCTCAATGCCTGTCAGTCTCTGCAGAGTGGGGTGGGTTGACATCAGTTCCATACTTCACTGCCATTCCTATTATGTATCTCTCTAACTCCTGCACTACCAATACCAGCAATACAACATTCGGCATTGACAAGTGCTTGTTAAAAATTGGGACTACTGAGCTAGTTTCCAATCATTGGGGACTTCAGAATTGAGAGGATAATTCAAAGAGTATTTTAAGTGGTAGTAATAAGTGTTTAGCCATTATTTGAAGAATACCAGCAGATATTTTATCAGGTCCAGGGGATGATTCTTTCTAAGGTTCATAATTCTGTCCAGTATTTCAGTTTCAGAAATCTGTGCAGCTGAATCAGGTGCTGCTTTTACCCTTTGTAATAGTTTTTTTTTTTTAATCTTTTTATAAACACTGCAAAAATAAGTGTTAAATGCCCCAGTCATAGGTTTATTATCAGTTACTGTATCAGTGCTCTATTCTTATCGGTCCTACCTCATTTTTAGGGTTTTCAGGAATGAATATATGAGCAAAATTGCTTAGCATTAGACTCACTGGCATTGGTGGCAGGTCTCACTTCCATGTTCCTCTTTGCCTGCCTAATTTGGCCTTACATAGTTTTGATGTTTTTGGAGCGTCATAAGCAGTACTGGTTCCATATTTTAGATATAATCTAGCCTTTCTTTATTAGTTGTTTAATGTTTGGATTGATGCCATCTGGGACTTTTGTAGGCACTCGCCTTTTCAACCTGTGGGATGTTATTCTTTGAAACCATCAAAATAGTATTTTGATAGTTAGCCAGGCCTCATCAACTGACTTATTCCCTAGAAAACAGCCCAGGATGTTTTCCAGATCCATTTCTATCCCTGCATTGTCTGCTTTATTAAGAGTGAATATTTTGGTGCAACTTCTCCTAGGTATGTAAGTGTAATTTACAGTGAACCATATTGTTTTATGATCACTGTTAGCTACTGGGGAATCAGGCAAACAGTTTGTGATGGATATGCTAGGTGAAGCCAACACAAGGTCTAATATTTCTTTACCCTTTGTTGGTTCCTTGACATATTATATTATATTATGGCAGTGTCAGTGGCTCAGCAGGTAGCACACACACCTCCAAGGCCGGAGATCAGAAGGCTGTGGGTTCTATCTCCCACACCAGGGACTTGGGTTAATATCCCAATACTGACACTGTAGTGCAGCATGGGAGGGGTGCTGCACTCCTGAGGTGCCATCTTCGTATGAGACATTAAACCGAGGTCCCATCTGCCTGTTCTGGTGGTAGTTCAGGTGGATGTTAAAGATCCCATGGCACTTCTCGAAAAGAGTAGGGATTTTTATTTAGAACATAAAAAGAAGCTACAACCAAACAGTGTTTCTCACACAAAAGCAAAACAAAAGCAAAAAAACCAGAAATAAGTATTACATCATACATAGGAACATAATATACTCTAAACAATATTCCTCTGAAATCATAAGAATGAAAAGGATATCCTAAATGAGTATTATAACATACTACTACCAAAGAAAACAGGAGTATCAGAACTCCAAAATTAATAAAAGAAAACCACTATGGTAAATCATGTCCATGAAAACAAAGCAGTATTACATCATACAAACAGATTATAAAAGGAAAGAAAGAAAAAACAGAAAGAAATTATATAGCATACAATAAACCCAAGATGTAACCTCCCCACATGAAATATTATGGGAATAGTTATGTACTACAAACAAAGGAAAAAACTAAACAAAATCCCAACAGAGTAGTACGTCATACTGCAAGAAAAAATGTACAAACAGAGATGGAAAAAAACATAAATACAAATGCCGAATAAATCATACATAAACCTAAATATGATCGAAATGTTTCCAGAAGTGAGCCCAGATACTAGTACTAAAACCATACCGTTCTGTCTGCTTCCATGTACCTAAGTCAGTACAAATCATATGGAAACATTCCAAAGCGGTATATGCTGTTGTTGTAATACCAATCGACAACAACCTATCCACATCCAATACAGAAAATGGACATATATGATGCGAAGCGTTCCATGATGTACTGCAATGTTAAACTGTGGAATCATCCCATAACATAACAAATTAGGGTCTGGGGAACGGACCCACCCACTTCCATCTATTTTTGACAATGTCCCACAACTGTACTGCATATGGACAAGAAAAATATACGTGGTCTATTGTCTCAATTTTCAAAATACAACGATCTCTTGGACAATATCGGTCTTGCAAAGCCTTATGTTTGTGGTTGCCCTTTACATTAATCCGCCTGTATACCCAACCACACATATCCCACATTTGTATCGGGATTCTGTCACCAGTAATATAGTCTGACAATTGTCTCTGATCCACCACGAAAACCCTGTAAAAATGTTCTCATCAATACGTCACAGAATGATATCCTCATAAACAGCCTTCTTGGGAAGACAAAGAGAAGTATCCACAGTTACTCCCCATTTCTTTAAGGCATCAAAGACCCTTCCCACCTCTTAGCCAGACAAGGACGTTGTTTGTTTTATGCAAAAAATCATTAAATGTCCATTCCCTCAAAACCCCTGTCAATGCAGCATAACCCCATTTCCTCCGGTGGGCAGTCCTTTCACCAATGGAATGATGTTAATATAGAAAAATATTGTAAAGAAGAACACACTCGGATGTAACATGTGTAACCCCCATTTTCAGTGTGTTATACAAGATATTCGTTTAACAGGATTCAATCTACCCCCACAAACAAGAAAAAAACATTTCATCAGTGATGTTCCCAATTTTGAGGCAAAAGAAAATTGTACTGATTAATAAAACACTGGTACCAGAAATGTTTTCAACAAAAAATGCTTCTTTTTTTTTTACAGCTTCCACCTATTCCACATCTTCACCTTAGCATGCCCAAGAGTCAATTCCCATTCCCAATTAAAACTTGCCATATCATCGCCCCAAAATAGATCCCCAGGATACGACAAGGGGTCTCAGAAACCGGATACCATCCACCAAAGTGTCCAGACCTGAAATCCAGAAATATCTAAACAAAGGGTCTTCAACATATTAATACTTGCCCCTGTAATTTTACCCACTTCCTGAAGCAAATTACAGGCCAGAAGTATAGAGAACTCATCTCTCACGAGTAGGCAGACATCTTCCGCATAAGCCAATACTTTATAGTCCGGATCCCACCCTATTCCTAACCCAGAAATCAAAGGAGAATTCTGAATCAAGTGGAGCAGGGGTCTAACAAAAACATATAACAAAGGGCTCAATGAGCAACCTTGTCTGACGCCCCTCTGAATTCTAATCTTGTTCCCCATCCACCCATTTTCATAGGGTTTCACGCATGCCAAAGCATAGCATAATTGTAGCCATTGAATAAAAGTGTCCTGGATTCCATAAGTTCCAAGACACTGCCGTAGAAATTAATGAGAAACACCATCGAAAGCCTTTGCCTGATATAGATTAACACTATATCCCCCATATGTGCCCCAGCAGGTAAACTATGAGCCCCATTAATTTTGTAATAATAGGAGAACATCTGTCATTCTCCAGCCAGGAATGGAACAAAATTGAGTAGGTAGAATAAGACCCTCCATTACAGAAGCAAGTCTATTGCTCAACAATTTGGTAACGATTTTGAAATCTGTGTTTAAAAGTGTAATTGGTCGCCAATTATGCATATCATCTCGGTCTCCTGATTTAAATGCAAAATCATAAGCCCTCATACAATAAACTTGGTAAATACTGATCTTGTCAAAAACATTATACACCACTAACATTTCCGAGTAATAATATTCCATAATACTTTATATAATTCCACAGAAAGTCCATCAGAACCAGTGGCAATATTCCCTCCCAATCTAGCTATCACTGTATCCAACTCCTGATGAGAGAATGGCAAAATCAAGACTCCTATAACTCTGATGATAACTGTGGAAATGAAGCTGAAGTTAAAATTTGATGAGTGAAACCCAAATCCAGTACCAGGGTCCCAAATACACCTCTAACATGGTTTTCCAACACTGAAATAATGCCCATATTATCCTCC
Source organism: Neoceratodus forsteri (assembly GCA_016271365.2). NCBI lineage: Eukaryota > Metazoa > Chordata > Ceratodontiformes > Ceratodontidae > Neoceratodus > Neoceratodus forsteri. The sequence continues at coordinate 412,044,867 of CM028138.1, forward strand.
ATTCGCAAAACCCTGTGACGTAAACAAACCTGACATCAACTTTTGCTCTCTCCGCTTTGACTGTCAAGAAACGGATTACCCTGTTCCACCTTCCCTTGTGTACCAAATGTTTGTTCCTGACTTAAAGAAGTCATATGGTCGTACTGGTAAAACATAATTTATCTCTTTATTTCCTGAATCTCTGTAAAGACATCTACTTGTCCAGTATGGTGGCCGGACAATAAATCTCCCAACCATTCCCAGAGTGTTAAATAATAAGAATATGCTTATGCCTGCCTAGTTCTCCTTCCTCCTGAAAAACCCTTAAACAGCCCTTTAAATCCTCCCACCATTGCCCGACATCATCGTACAAAAAACAGAGTGGAAGTTTTATCTTGAACTATGCCACTCAACGTGTGTAGGATGGCAGGTTCAGTTAAAACTGAAGAATCAATCTCCAATACCCTGGGCCTGTCAGTCTGTGGTGAGGGATTCAATATATACCCCTATCAAGACATGATCAGACATTTCAATTGGTACAGAACACGTCTTAAACACCTGTAAGGATTGTTTAAAAAGTAGGCTGGACAGTTTAACTCCCCTCCATGTACATTTTTTAAACCTGCCTGTCCAATCACTGTATGTAAAGGCTTTATCACAGTAAAGCTTGTCCAAGGGGCCATCTCGTGACAAATTAATGTTAAAGTCACCCAAAAATATGTGTCTACTAGTGTGCAAAAGGATGCACTTTTTTCAACAAATCAATACAGAGGGCTTTAGATTGTGGCCCATAAATATTTAGCAGTCTGCATTGTACTGAATTCAATTCTGTATCAAGCAGCAAAGCTCTGCCTGGTTCAATATCCACTAATCGGTGAACCTTCACTACCGAGAAGCAAACAAAACCCCACTCCACTACATGTATCTAGTCCCAATGACCAGAGAGACGACCCCCCCATTTCCAATCTATAGAGACCTGATAAATGGTCTCAACAAAGTGCAGTCTAGTGTCTTGGAGAAAAACATCATACATCAAATGCTGTAAAACCCCAAACGTTGCAATTCATTTCTTCACAGACTGAATACTATTGACATTTAAACTGGCTATCTTGAAACATAGGGCTCAGGGAGGAAGGATAACCACTTTACCACTACAGCGTGTTATCCGTTTCTGAGGAATAGTAACCGTAGGGTTTCTTTTGGGAGCTGGTGGATCCTGACTTGGGGTGAAATGGATCCGGGGCAACCCTTTCCATAGGGATTTCTGAGTCAGCCTGTTCCCTCCAGGTAGCAAAGGCAACAAACCTATTAGACAGTGGTAATGGGAGAGCGTCACTCCCCTTCCCCATCAAGAACTGTGAAGTGGGGTTGGTAAAGTACCGGCCTCCACAGCTACAGAGTCCTCCTAAATTGCTATTTCAAAGAACTAGTGACTGAAGTACTCAACAAATCCCTGTAGATGATGTAGGGGTGGTAGAATCTGTACTGAGCCATAATAGAACCCTGTTGCTGCAAAAAGAAGGGAAAGCCACAGTTCTCAGGGGTGATCCTTGGGGTGTTGCATATGGGTTACCTCTTCATTTTGTCTAGAGTTTGTCTTTGGTCTTTGTCCTGGAAAGACCAGGAACATCTGATAGACCAGATTCCAGCCTCAAGGTCGGGTTCTAGAATGCTGTGACATACTCCTATCAACAAGGCCACTACCTCTGCCCTGCCACGGCCACGCGTTGAAGAGTGTCCTCAGCAGAGTTTCAAAAGAGGTCCCAAAATTCTGCTTAGCTTTGGCCAGGAAAAATCATGATCAGATTCCCTCCATGCTGTGGGCTGCCCAAGGGTAATTTTGAAATAAACGTTCCTCTTCACCACATAGATTACAAAACGGAGGTGCCGTACACTGTGGAACTGTATGTCCCAGTAGACCACATTGTAAACATTTAATTTTGTCACAATCCACATTTAAATGATCCAAAGCTCCACAACAATAATAAAATTCTACAGTTGTCCTGCATAAAACAGGACACCCGATCTCGCCCCAGAAAAAGGAACTAGGCAAATGCTGAATGTCCATCTTAGTTTGTGTCAGTTTTATCCAAAATAACTATCCCCATTCGGAACCCATTTTCATCCATAATGGGTCTACAGTGTTCTATATCTCCATTTTTTCAAGCCAAAACATAATATAATTGATGCAAACACCTTCGACGGAAAAGAACCATAACAGTCTTAAGTGTAGGCTTTGTAATAGGTATTGCTAAAAAGTCAAGCCAGTGTTCTGAATCTTTTAATGCATAATACTGCTTCCAAAATTTATCTAGGGACTGCATTGTACAAAAACTTAAATCATAAGTCTGGTCTCCTGGGGCATGGATGAGGCATAGACTTCTGCCAGTGAAAACCCATTGAATCTTGAATTAGGGTCTTTCCTACCCACACCCTATCTGGTACAATAGAGCTTTACCCTTACAGCAAAGATGGACTAAAAGCATCATTTCGCAGCCTCTGCTGGTTTATGAAAGAGACCAGTGAAAGTCCGAGGACGTTGTAGGTCAGACTGTGGACTCCCTGACCTCCGTTTTCTCCTGCTCAGTTAATGATGTAATAGACATACTTTGATGAGGAACTTCATGTGCAGAGTGCGCTCCATTCCGAGCTTCAGGAGGGCAGAGTTCTTAACCTCTTGTAGCCTCGCATTGTCAGGGTCAGAGGCTATCAGCAATACTGTCAGGGGTACTGTGTCTGGCACAGTAGATGTCTCGGGGCCTCACTTTCAACCACACAACAGCAGTCACTAGATGCAAGGACTTAGAAATGTTTACAGGAATATTCTGTGCCTGCAAGGCAGTGTCCTCCCACCTGTGTGAAGCCAAACTCTCCAGAGAACAGGTAGGGGATGGCAGGATCTGGGACCCAATGGTCATGATGAAATGCCCAGCCAGCTCGCTGTAATGCTGATCCAGGGTCCAAACGGTAATCAGGGCTTGTGAGGTGTCAGCCAAGCCTTCCACCTCTTGAGGCTCTTCACAGAAGACTTGGTCTATATTAGAATGCAAATCATGTTCTGTAGTAACCTCTAATGGCAAGTGTTTACTCATGATGGGATGGACTAGCCACAGATCTTTTCCTCTTTCTTTGTTCTTCCTCCAACTTTTGTTTACTAGTAAGAAAGTCCTGTTCTGCTGCAGAAATCATAAGTAATAATTGCTGTTTTTATATACCAACTCTGCTTGCAATTTCTCCTCCTCAGTATCCAGTTCTGGTACAGATGGCTCCATAGCTGAGAGGGCTCCCAAGAGGAGTATCAAGCCCCAGAACATTCACTTTAGTTCCCATAGAAGTCTGGAAATCCAGTGCAGCATTTCCCAGCATCCACTCCATGTCCTCTCTTCAGAGGTGTGCTCCAAACTGAAGTCAGCCATCCTTCCTGCAGTGCCTCAGCACCTCTGCAGGAAGACTGAGGATTTTCCCCAGTGCCCTGGCCAAATTTCTCCCCATTCACTAAAAATACCACCAGCAGCTTAATCTGGTTCAAGGTCAGTTGGCATTCCTCTATATCCTCCTCCCCAGATGCGTGCCTGAAAATAGGCAGAGTTTGTCTAGTGCACTTACCTGGTCAACAAAAACTAAATAAATAAAATAAATATTGCTCTAGGTTTAACTCAGCACAGGTGTCTAAGAGAGTGTAAAGGTTTGGGACAGTGAGAGAGAGAGAGAGAGAGAGAGAAAGGATGGAGATATGAGTCAGTGAATTGTTTCAGTGTCAAACCACCATGTTTAGAGGCCTTCTCGGCCCTAGAAATGCTGCCAGAAATTCTAGCTTTTGATGGAAGGAGAGCTGCATGAAATGAATAGTCTGTTAGCACAAGAGACTGTTAGCAGTAGATGTCTCAGCTGTGTCTGTGAAAGAAACCCACCGTTTAATACTCCCTTCTCCAGCCAGCCTGGTGGCACTGAGGGTTGAGGCATTGACGCCACACCTCGCACCATGCCAGTGACCCGGTTCGGGAGCGAACTCGGAAGCCAGGAGGTGGTCGGAAGGAGAAGGATTGAGCATCTGTTTGATTGCTCTCCCTCTGGGGTAACTGTCTTGCAGTGCTAGTGACTCCTAGTGGAGAATAGGGCACAGCAGCTGGGGACCACATAAAAGAGGCGATGACATGTGACCGTCCTGTGGCGTGGGTGGGATCACCCACGTCTCACGCTGGATGGCATTGCACGTCCTGCATCGAGGAGGGAGGAACAAAGGAAAATCCCTGGCTACGGGAGGTGAAGGTGAAGCCCTGTGGCCATGCCCACATGCCCAATGCAGGCTCAAACCCGATTCAGCTCTCCATGGTCCCTTGCCTCTCCATGGGCCTGGGGAGAGGGGACCCAGCATACCCAATTTCCCAATCAGGCAAGGGTTCAGGCGGGTGGTGGAGGCATGAAACCCCATGGGTTCACTGGAGAGATGTCTCGAAGCCAGTGTAAGGAGCAAAACTAAGTCTACAAAAAAATACCCCATACTCCATGGAGTGGCTGTTACTGTTTTTCAAGTTTCATCAAATTGTTTTTGCACTTGATTCTAAAGTGAACAATGAACTTGATCAGTGTGACTGTGCATGTCTTGCTAACCAAAATTCCCCTGTAGGCTCCAGGAATTGCAGGCAGAGATTTGGTCCCCTGTTTACAGTGATCTCCAGTCGCAACAGCTCAGTGAACCCAGGTAATGAGATGCTTCTATTCAAATTTTTGGACAATGTTGCTTATGTTGTGAGGTGCCCTCCCATTTATTTACCATCTGGATACCCCTAGACAGGGAGGGGGCTTACAAATGTGGGGCTTATCCAGGATTTAATTAAAAGAAAGCAAAAGAACTATATGGAACCCGTACCATGTTTGAACTGCCTACTGTAAAGCTGCAGGGGATTTCCAAATGTTTATGCCATTTTGAACTTGAGTTGTTTCACACCTCACAGCACAACCATTTGGTAACATGAACTGTGAGCAAGCTCATAATGTATGCAGAATGTGGGAACTTCATTGGATGGCTGAGACTTTAGTGCTGGGCTGTGGGGGTCACGTTGCATTGAGGAAGCAGAGTCATCTGCTCTAACAGCTTATTTAACTGCCACAAGTGTTAGACTTTTGCTAGTGTAAAGACCATGTGCTCAGGAGAACCAGATGATTCTAGTGCCTGCATCTCTGTTTTCTTGGCTCTGGGAAGTAGCACAGCGGGAGGCACTCACGAAAAATGTGCCATCTGCCATCAGACCGGAGGAGGGTTAAGGTCCTCCTGGTGTGCTTGGACTGTGCTGGAAGTGGCTCCATCCTCCCGCCTAGGCCTGCTATTGCCTATCAGCCAGCCTGGAGCCTGGAGACCACCCCTGCTTTGAGCCTGAAAAATTTGGAGCAGTTGGAGGGGTAACTAGTGAGATCCAATGCAACGAGGAGGGTAACAGACATCTGCCCAATCCTTCTCCTCCAGTGGTGCTTGATCCTCCCTGTGGCAGAGGGAGAGGCCATGGGGATGGCAGGTAGGATTGAGCCTCTGTGTCCCCTGTGTTGGGCCCACATCCTATGCTGACAGGTACAATGAGGAAACCCCGAGGACCACCCTGTGGCTCAGGAGGTGCCCCTGCCAACCTGCCTGATGTGATCATGGAGGAAGTTATTTCAGAAGGTGATTCTAGTGATGATGAACCAGAATATCCATGCCTCCTCCTCCAGGTATGCCATACAAAGCTTACACTTTTGATGACCAGCTGTGAGAAAGAGACTTTCCAAAGTCTTATCGATTCCCCAGGCAGAAATTTCCTGACAATATCCCCAGACTGCAAAATGTGCACCAAAAAGAGATCAGATATGGACTCTTTAAGACTCTCTGACCCCCACTACCTGCAATGCACATCAGGGAGTTGGTTGCTGAAAGGCACAGCACCTAGAACCAGTGTTTGCAGCATCCCAGACTGGTCGCGTAGCCTGAACCCCGGTCCGTCTGCCTCATCCATAAGGAGTACCTGGGAGAACACCATTGGGATACCATTGAGGAGAAAAGAGTGGACTGGGTGTTCCAGGCTGCACTGGACAAGGTAAAAGTCAAAAGCTGTGGAAGTGCTTTATATTTGGGAGGCCACAAGTCGGCAGTCATTGAGAAAGCTTGGCAAATGTTTTTGTCAACTGTTTGGACTGGTATAACCTTATTGAATACTTTTGCTATGGTTCAGGACTTAAGAAGGCCAGCGAGTCAAGTACTACATAATTTGTGAATCTGCTGAAGGAGATGAGTGTACTAAACCAGACTCTAAGCTGTATTTTGCTTAACATCTAACAGACATTTCAGTACCTTACAGCAAGACATTATTCTGACTGAAGCAACAAACTTTTCTAGTTGCCTTAAAGTTTTAGCGGTTATTACATCAGACAGTATTGTCCAATGAAAGTGCTCTACATTGGTGCCTATATTCATATTGTTTAAAAGCTGTGTTTTATTATTTTGATTTTGATATTAACTTGCATGATCTTAAATGTGTTTTGAGCTGTTGTTGAGAATGAAAAGAGAAAAGAGATGAATCAATGTAGAATTATTTTAGGTTGTAGGTAGTGGTGTGAATGCGGAGTGAGTGAAGCAATGCTATGATTAATGATATAAAAGTTATAATATTACATTAGAATGGCTTGCGTGTGAGTAGAATAAGGCTTTAAAGTATGTAACTTAAATAGCAATGTTTGGACAAGGTATGCAACCAGAATTTTTTACAGGTTTATTCCTGGTTAACAAGTCTTCATTATTGTTGCTCAAGCGTAAAGGGGAAACGATAATAAACAAATTTGATTTAGGTTGTGCCCATTCCTGGCAGCATTTGGTAGCATAATAAAACAAGCATTTGTCAATGCTGAACGTCTTCGCTTGCAGGTATTTGCAGTGGTGTTTGCACATATGGTACTTTACCCTAATGCCCTTTGCGATTGCTGGTATTTGCACAATAAATTTTCAGCATGACCTTTTGTTACCCCATTGTGCGCCACATAGGCAGAAACACGTTTGGGCAGGATGTGAAAATGACAGCTGTACTGCTTATAAGGAGGTGTGGTAAAATGGCAATGTTGAAATCTGGAGTGAAAATATTGAAAATTCTAAACCCTACTGAGGCGTGGGAACTGTGCAACGCACGCTTGTAAAACAGTCATTGTTAGGAATTTTCACCAAATTTTCAACATTGGCATTTTAAAACCTCTGCTAATGAACAGTGTCACTGTGATTTTCTTACTGTGTCCCATACATTGATTTAGCACACCGATCTGCATTGTGCACCAGCATGGAAACACGCTTTGGGCAGGATGTGAAAATGACAGCTGTACTGCTCATAAGAGGTGTGGTAAAATGGCAATGTTGAAAATCTGGAGTGAAAATATTGAAAATTCGCAAACTTACGGCGTGCGTAGGAACTGCACAACGCCTCGTAAAACAGTTATTTTTGGAATTTGTTCACAGAATTTTTCAACACAGCCATTTAAGACCTCTGCTCATGATCAGTGTCACTGTGATTTTCTTAATGTGTCCCTACATTGAGTTTGACACCGACCTGCGCCATTGTCGCTCACATGGTGCGAAACACATTTTGGGTGAGATGTGAAAATGACAGCTATACTGCTCATAAGGAGGTGTGGTAAAATGGCAATGTTGAAAATCTGGAGTGAAAATATTGAAAATTCACGAACTTACGACGTCTGCGTGGAACTACTTAACTGCGCTCATAAAAGTCATTTTAGAATTTTGCACCAAATTTTCAACATGGGTTTTGGGACCCTTCTCATGAATGATGTCACTGTCATGGTGTTATTCGGGCCTGAAGGTGATTTCACGCAGTGACTGCGGAAATCACCCGCCGAGCCGAACTAATGCATGACAGTGACATCATTCATGAGAAAGGGTCAAAACACCATGTTGGAAAATTTGGTACAAAAATTCCAAAATGCCTGAGAATATGCAATAAAGTTGAAAACCCCTTCTAGCCCATTATACAGCTTACCGGCATTTCCTCAGTTCGCGGTCGGCTTTGAGAGTGCAGGCGTGTTCTCGGTCCAGCGATGATCATGCGCTGTGAGCTCTGGAGAGTAAGTATGGGGTGAGGGGTGAGGGAGGCGGGTGCGCGAGTGGGTGGGTGTGGGTTGGGAGGGGCTGGGAGACTACGTGGGACCGTTTTGCTTTTCAGGTTGAAAAAAAAAAAGACGATACGGGACATTTGCCACGCTGGGGTGGGCTCCCCAGCGTGACCAAAGCTTTGGGGGCGTTTGGGGGCGTGGAGCCGATGGGGATTGGAGCACCCCGTTGGCAGACGACGCCGGACGCTTGCCACGTTGGGGTGGGCTCCCAGCGCGGCACCAAAAGCTTTGGGGCCTTTGGGGACGTGGAGCTGACGGGGATTGGGCACCCCATCGGCAGAGAACCCAGGACGCTTGCTACGCTGGGTGGGCTCCCAGCGTGGCACCAAAGCTTGGGGGACGTGAGGCTCTACCAGCGCTGTGCATGACAGCGGTAGTTTTCTTTGAAGCGAAGATCACCGCTGTCATACAGCTCCCACACCCATTGGTGCAGGACCCACGCCTGCTCAGCGGAGCAGTGGATTGAAAGGGAGAGGCACACTCCAAAGTGTGCTACTCTCCCAAAACGCCTTTAAGTATGCGCTACGAGCGAACGTGAAAAAAGATAGTAGACAGAGAAGTGTATTAAATTAGAGAAAGTGAATAGTGGTAGACAAGGAGGGAGGCGGCAGGCTGCTGCTGCAGTGCCTGGCAGGTGACCATGGGAATCAGTGGCGCATTGTCAATCTTAGCCCAGTAAGGTCTAGGATTTGGAAGAGTGTAGAAAGAGCTATGAAGGTAGTATTGAGGTTTATGGGTTTAGTGTTCCACCATTTCGGTGCAGCCGGCTTAGTGCTCTGACCCTCGGGAGGGAGTGGTCATATCTCTCCTCCAGATGGATTGGTAGTGTGGCCTGGCTGGTGTCCACCAGGAGGTGAACATTTTTGTGCTGAGGAGAAGTGTAAGCCCCCCCTGAGGCGCTACCAGTTAATTTTAGATTGCTAAGGGTAGCTAGGCAGAAAGAGGCAGTGCACCTGAGTCTGGATGTGGTGCTGCCTGCTGACTGCAGGTGGGGCCCGCCATAAATGGTATAAATTGCAGGGAATTTGGCACTAAGGGCAAGAAGGGAGAGACCTGTGGAAAGAAGAGTCGGAGGGGTTGGCTTGCAAGTTCGGCCGGAGGGCATAGGGGGGCCCAGGGGGTCAGCTTGCCACCCCGGCCCTCCACCCTTGAAGACCTGCAAGATGAAAAGTGATGATTCGGTGTAGTAAAAAGGAGCAATGGAGCAAAGCAGAGGGGCCTGTCAGTACATTTGGGAGCTGAAGCCAGGGAGAAGGAAAAAGGGAGGCCCACCAAATGAACTTCAGCATCTTGGTAGGGTAAGCACCAAAAGGGCCTAAATGCCAAAAGAAAGATTGCCCATGGGTAGTTCTACTGTTGGATCGGAATGGTTTGCTGTGGGACGGGCCCGCTTATGGCAAATAGAGCCTGAGGCGTAGCTTGGAAGTGGCAGCCCAAGCAATTGAGGGTACAACAGTGGCAGTGTTGCCCTTAATCCCCAGATTGGAGGCCACTGCAAAGGTGGGACCCACAGTTTGAGCCACTTGTGGAGGCAGGGAAAGTCCATTTGAGGAGTGTGTGGGACCCCAGCAGGGTGGCAGTCCATTGGGTGATCTGTGTGGCACTGACAGAAGTCCCCTGATGAGTCAGGTTCAGAGCTGGAATTGTTGCATGAGCAGAGCATGTTGGTAAGGACTAAGATCAGGTCCGGGGCACCCAAACCCCCAAATAAGGCCCAGCCACCAGGCAAGGCATCAATGAGTGGATGTCTGAAAGGGTTCTAGTGGTTCAGTTCTTGCTGTTAGAACACCTAATGAAAAGTACAGAATTAAGATCTAGAAGGAAAGAAAAGGTTGCTCCATTAAGAAATAGCCCAGGCGGAGAAGTTATAAGATCAGGCTGAAGCAAGGAGAAGAACAAATGTCTTCCAGTAGTACTGATTCTCAGTAATGGAAGTTCTCCAGTACCAAGAAAGACTTTTCTTATTAGGTAAATTAATTTCTGTGGGAGCATATCAGGTACTTGGACTACCAGTATCACAGCAGGGCACAAAAGGGATGTTTGTTCATTGCCTTTCAAGAACAGTAATTTCCATATCCTCAGGTGGAACTCAAGACTCAGGTACTTCACCCATGGCTGGCTACTGTGGACACCGCTTCATTAGCCACAGCAGACTGCATCACATCCCTAGCAGAAGTTGTAAAACTGTTGCCCGGAACAAGTTCCCCAACTACTTCAAGTAGGTTAGCTTCTGTGGGGAAACAAAGTAAAACCCCAGGAGCATTAGCAATGATATACTGTACATTCTGGACACTTGTAAAGCCTGCCCATTACACAAATACTCAAAAGCATAAAAACACGAACACGGAAGAACGCACACACTGATGGAGACTCTCCAACTTTCCAAATTTTGGAGTTTGTAAGAGAGCAAGGAAAATCAGAAACAACAACCGACAAATCTCCAGCCACAGCAGGCACTACCAGTGCTGATCTGATTCACTATCCTTTTCAAAAGAAAGTCGAGAACGTTGTACTACAGCACATGCCTAGCCTGCCCAGTTACACTCACGTCCTTCTCTTTATGCAGGTTGCTTTCTCCCAAATTTGATGTACAATAGAAACACTCAGACCGACAAGTGGAGACTGCTGCCAGCATTCGTCAGCAAAGCTGGACAGAAAAGCATCCTCCAGTTCTTCCTGCTGCTTAAAAGAACACATTTCTCATTAACCACAGTTTCTAGAACCCCACTCAAGGTAAGCAGCCTCTGATTCGGCCCTCTTAGGATAGCCATAGGATGTGAAATTGCCTGTAGCTAAGGAAACAGGGGACTATACAATTTCTCACAGAAACATAGACACTGTCGGGAGAAAATGGACATTGCTTGGTCCATCCAGTCTGCCCTGTTTTACCCTACCCTACCCGTGATCTACTGTCTAGACAGGTATGTCACCCTCACCTCCCCTCTCTGCCTTACTGCTACCCTCTATGTAACCTTACCCCAGCCATGCTTGAACCCATTTATGGGTCTTGCTCCCACCACCTCAGCTGGTAGGTTGTTCCATGGCTCGACCACTCTCTCCCCAAGGTAAAATCTTCTCACATCCTGCCTGAATCTCACATCCCGCCAGCTTCAGAGCATGCCCTTGTTACTGACCTGCTGTTCCTGTGGAACAGTTCCTCATAGTTTACCTTGTTTATTCTTTTCATGAACTGAAAGGTCCATATCATGTCACCCTTCTCCCTTCTGGCCACCAGCAAGTTCATGGTTAAGTGGCCTGAGCTGATACTCATAGGATCTGTGCTGTTGGCCCTGAATCATTTTAGTTACTCTGCACTGCACCGTCTCCAGCCTGTTTCTGTCTGTCCTCAGGTGAGGACTCCAGAACTGGCACAGTATTCAGATGGGGTCTCACTAGTGATATAGAGAGAGGTAGAAATAAATTCTTCCTACTGCTATCGAAATCTCATAGTGTGCTGGAGAAAATGAAGTAGAATAAGAATCATCCTTTGACTTAAATGTTGTTTCTTGCCATTGCAAAGCATGCAAAGCCACAAACAGCTATTCTTCATGCAAAACTGTCTTTTTCCACATGCAAAATTGTATCTTTTTTCCATATATGTGAGACAGATTCTTTTTCCTCCACAAGCTATGAATGACTGGTTAACATTCTTTGTTGTGCCATTTCTTGATGTGATTTGAAAACATTTGCCTTAAGAGGGCAACTTTTGACCTGTCTGCAACAGCCCCTGCCTGCTGCTTTAAGTCAGCAAGCTGTTGACTCAGCACTAACACACAACTCTTATCTTTTTTTTTCAAGGATAGTGCAGCTGAGATGTAATGGCTCATTTGCAGTTGGGTCCTGCTTCTAGTCATTTCTGCAGATGGGTTGACTATAGCACTGGGAGTTTAAGTGGCTTGCACAGGGTCACACAATGAGTATTTGGCTCTAGCAGGGTTTGAACCATGATCTCCCAGTTCCCAAGCCGGTGCTCTAACCACTAGACCGCAGTGCCTTTCTAGTTCTTTTTCTCTTTACCATTTTCAGAGGCTAGAAAATCATTTCTTTGAATTTTAACTAGTTTATTTCAGTAAAAAATGTTTTTGCAGTTCAGTACCTTCATTTTCATGGAAATATCCGGAATTCAGGATAGCTTAAACAGCCACACTTCCACCTCCTCCCTCATTCCTGCTGTCAGCTGTCTTGCTCCTAACCTTCCAGCAGTGCCCACCAGCTTTCACGTCCTGAAGGACAAGCCCCTAGTTAGAAGGATTGGAAGGCAGTGAAACCAGTAGCACTGGCGGCTGGTTTGGAGTTCCAGTTCCCTGTGACATTACCGTCATTGCACCTTATGGCTGTGGAAGATCTTCCACTATTTCTCACCAGTTCCATTAGCCTCCAAAATACGTAATATGCGCTACAACCGTCAGCTGTCACTCACTAAACACTTCATATCAGCAGATGGGATAACACCAACTGAGCCCTTCCTGCAGGATTATCCCAGAGAACATTCACCCTGATAAATATTTTCTTTAAAATTGTCTTCATTACTCCTACCCTGGGCCATTCTGTAATGCAATGCGAACAGTCAAAGGACACAGCACTTTCGATGAAAGCGATGCCTGGAACAATATATGCAAATGCTGTATTTTATTCAGACACGCCAGCACTACCATTAGACAAAACCCTAAGCGCTTCAGCGGCCAAGCCTTTCCTCAGGGGGCGTGGCCTGGGAACACACAGGGGAGTGGCCTTGAAACACACAAGCGCCCATTTAAATATACAAAATGTCATGACATCATCATATATCATACATTGTGTAACTTCTTGGGTAGGTTGACGTTCAGGGATGATAAACTATAATCAGAATTACATTTTCAACATTCTTCTATATTCATTTTCATGTACACAGTAAGTGACAATTACTGTCTACATGAAAATGAATATAGATGGATCTTGAAATGTAATTCTGATAGTTTTCATTCCTGAACTCCCACGCAAGAAGTTACACAATGTAGGACATGTATATATATTTTTCTCATATGTTTCTATGCTTTCTATGTTTAAATATCATTTAGGACACTGTGGTGATGTCATTATGTTTTGTATATTTAAATGGGTGCTGTGTGTTCCCAGGCCACTCCCCTGAGGAAGACTTGACCCAGAAAGTGCTGAGGTTTGTCTAACAGTGTAGTTCTTGGCTTGCCTGAATAAAATACAACATTTGCACTATATTGTCTCCAGGAATCATTTCTCTACTGAGTGCTGTGTCCTTTGGACTGCCTGGATTGTTTGGCGCTAGCCGCCCACACATAGTATCGACTTCCACAGTTGCTGCCAGCACTTGCTGGATTTTGTAATGCAATGCCGAGCCTCTTCCACTAAAGGGGCAGCCTCGTTACAAAACACCCCATGGTAAACATTTCTAGTCTGCCAAAGCCGTCAATGCTTGCCCTCACCAGTGGAGCCTCTCTCCTCCAGCTAGTATGGAGGGGTATCCATATCACCAGCAGTTGGAGGGAGAAGGCATCGCAGGGAGCCATAATCTGTTTTGGGCACAGCTGAGGAGTGGGACACTATCCACCGAGCTCCTACACCATTTTCCATGTTCACCCATACCCTCCTAACAATAACAGAAGGTAAAAGTGGAAGAGACAGTGCCCAGCTGTATGCTCAGCTCCTTTCCTGAGTGCATACTCACCACTTCTGCCATCACCACTACCACGAGCAATCAGGAGCACGAAATAGGACTAATCTCACTGACCCCACCCCAGAGAGTACCCACAGAGATGTTCGATTCTCCTTCAGCAGACCTGCAGTGACAGCACAGTGGGCTCGGGGTGAAGTAAACCCAGGCCATCTGCATGACAAGCACCTCCCAGCCATGGGGCTACCAGGACCAGCCCTGGGGATTTAAATGTAACATATCGTGATCCTAAACCTCATATGAATGAGTTCCTGGCAAAGCAGGGTCTCCCACCTCTTCACTGTAGAGTACAGGCATTTGGGGATGGGCACTCACTTTTTAAAAATCCCCTACCCCAACACTACTTTCACTTTTGGTTAATCCTCTACTGTAAATATGTCAAGACACGCACTTGTAATTTACCTTAGTATGGTCTAGAAATGTAATGAAATTATTTTTTTCCACTCTGCTGTTCAAACAAAAGTGAAACCTCACTACCTATGTAATGTACTATACTGTATTATTCATCTGTTACTTGATATTTGCTGTATTTCTCTGTCTCCCACCTTGTACTACTTGTACCGGTTCGCACCTGGAAGCGAGCCTCGGCTCAGCATGCCTTTCGGTCACCAATTTTAAATAAATAAATAATGCATTCCTCTCATGCTGTATCCATGCTGTGTTGTTATCTTCTCCTCAGCTACAAGTGATGGTGGTAAATGATCTTTTCTGGGACTGATGCCAAGTCTAGCTTGTGAACTGATCACAGTAGCAACACCTCCAGCTAGGACCTTTCTCTGGAGTGAAAGGCGGTTATCTCTATTGGCCCGAGTTCCCACCCAAACCCAGGGAATCCAAGCTGCAGTGCCATCATCTCTGAGTTCTTTTCCAAACTCATCTCTCATGCACTGCAGTGCCATTAGCCTCAAGGTGTCTACTGAACCCAAGTCCCTACACAGCAGTGCCATCAGCTCTGAGGTCTCTTCCAAACCTGGATCCCCACTACTGCAGTGCCATCAGCCCTAGGGTCTCTTCTAAACCTAGGTCCCCACACTGCAGTGCCATCAGCCCTGGTCTCTTCTAAACCCAGGTCTCCTGTTCTTGGTGCCATCCACCATGAGGTCTGTTACAAACCCAGGTCCCCACACTGTAGTGCCATCAGCCCGAGGTCTCCTCCAAACCCAAGTCCCACACTGCAGTGCCTGCAGCCCTGATTTCTTTCCTAAACCCAGGTCTCCTGTTCTGCAGTGTGATCAACCCCAAGGTCTCTTTCAAATCCAAATCTCCTGCACCAGTGTGCCATCAGCCCGAGGTCTCTTCCCAAACCTAGGTCTCCAATGCAGTAGTGCAGGAAACACAGTGCACCCTCACACAGACATATAAAAATACAACAAACAGGCTGGTCCAGTGGCACAGAGGACTGAGGAGCTGGGCTGCCTACCTCTTGCCACATTGATGACCCATGTGCGGGGAATGAGCACGGGTTGCCAGGGGTTGGCTGGGGAGGGAGGGAGGGCTGGGAGTGGATAGAGAGGCCACCAGGCTCTCATGGACTGGGGAGGTAGGCCTCTTGGCTCTTTACTGCCACTGAGTGGAGGCTTGCTGGCAGTGGCCCGGAGCACTGGAGGGGCTCGCATTAGGCTGGGTGGGTGGATTGGGGTGCAGCGTCTCCACATGCATGCGCTGCTGTGAATGGCCCAGGTTCCAGAGATATAGGGGTGAAAACCAGGTGGAAAAACAGAACCTCTGGAGGAAGGATAAAGACCAACCCCACAGGCTCCCCACTGATGGGTGGGCACGTGCCACAAGTCCTGTAGCAGAGGGCGCCAGTGCAAGAGTAAGTCCCAGAGGAGCCAAGTGATTGGGCTGTGGAGGGGTCCGTCAGATAGGGGCAGCCGGAGAAAGGTAAATAAATAATGGAAAAAAATACAACAAACAGCGGCCTGGTGGAGTTGAGGGCTGAGATGCTGGGGTGCCTTACACGCCCGCCATGCTGGTGACCTGAGTTCTGGAACAGGCTCAAGTTGCTGGGGTTCAGCCAGGGTAGGAGAGGATTGGGCATCAGTAAAACTGCTCTCCTCTTTCAGAGAGAGGAGGCATGCTATCGCTTGGCTGTCACCAGGTGGAGACATGGTGGCAGTGCAGGCACAAGAGGCACAGACAAGAGAGGGAGCTGCAGTTCCATAGTACATGTGCACTCCAGATGCATGTACTTACGGTTCAACACAACCAGGGTGTGGGAGAAAAAGCCCAGAAAAGGGACCCATAGGTAACATAAAGTTCTGCGCATCAATCAATCAATCAATCAATCAAAATCTTTATTTAACCAGGCGATCACCGTTGAGCATAACTCATTTTCGAGAGTGGGCCTGGGGTATACAGGATACAAACAGGTCAGAAGATACACTGAATAATATATAATGCAGAAAATAAATGCAACACTAGAAAAATATGAACAGGTATTAACAACCATAAGCATGTACAGAAAGACAGTTGTAATTTGGGTAAACTGACAACACATCAAGCAAAGTATATACACATATCAACAATTTGAAATAATATAGCAGTCAATGAGTACAGCAGAATAATAAGTGCTCAGTATACACTAAAGTAAGGTCCGGGGTAAGGATGAGGGTTAATAGGCTATTCTGGAGGTATTTCAGAGGAGGTAGCAACAACAGAGTAAAGAGAAGGGTCCGGAGTAGAGACATAGTGGAACTGAATGGAGAAGAAAAGGAACAAAAACACGAAGATGATAATGGACCACAGCAATAGCAGGGAAACTACGTCCAGCTGACAAGAGGTTCAGGAGGAGAAGAGACAAGGGTACTGAGAAACAAGCCAGAGATGGCAGAAGAGGCAAAAGCAAGGGCATGGGAAGGGAAGGCAGAAGAGGGGCACAAAATTATAAATATCAAACACAGTGTAACTGTAGAGGCAAGGCTCAAGCTAGGCTAGAGTTATGGGTTAACTGGCATCAAGTGAAACAGGTGCATGGCTCTTTGTTATGACTTAGGTAAAGGGATTTGAAGTTAGAAGGAGATAGGATGGGTTAGTTTCAAGGTTTTTGCAGCTTATTCCACATCTGGGGTAGTACATAGCAAAATGCTGCTCTGCCAAAATGTGATTTTGCCTTATATCATACTGGAAGTAATGAAACAAGCGCTTCTCAAGGCATACTTGCCGAGAGAACATATCGGAGGCAGACAGAGATGTACTGAGGTAGCATTCCTATGATCGCTTTGTATGTCCAAAAGCAGCATTCCTCTGCGTCTGTAGCTGAGGGATGTCCATCCTACTGCCAGTACAGAGAGCAGTGATCGGTAGAATCGGTAAACCTGTAACAAATCTTAAGGCACGGTGATAGAGTGAGTCTAGCTTTGCAGAGTACCAGCAGTACCCTGGCCATATAGGAAGTCAGCATAGTCCAATAGAGAGAGAAGGTGGTTTGAACCAACTTCAGCTTGGCATCTCTAGTGAGAGTTATTTATCCTAAAGAAAAGACCAAGTATCTGCCTAAGTTTCTTTATCAGCTCTTCAATGTGATCAGTGAAAGTGAGTTTATTGTCTATCCAGACTCCCAAGTACTTGAATTTAGATACATAGTCCAGCTGCTCACCAAGGATGGTGGTGATAGGTAGATGTGTTCCATCGACAGAAGGATTTGATGCATGTGAAAGGGGTGATAGGAGCAATGCTTTAGTTGTTTTAGCATTAAGCAGTAACTTCTGGTTTAGTAGTTGAAGCTGCAATAAATTGAATTCGCTTGAAGGGTTTTCTGTGCAGTTACAGGGAAGGGCTGCTGATGTAAATTACTGTGTCGTCTGCAGATAGATGTATTTTTGCTTCACTTACGGTCTCATCGATATTGTTGATGTAGATAGCAAACAGCAAGGGTCCCAGAATGGAACCTTGGGGTACACCCTCAGCAAGGGTTTTAAAGGAGAGACTTCTCCCTCAGCCATTACTTGCTGAAATCAATCAGAAAGACAGTTTGAGAACCATCTTAAAGAGAGGATGTCTAGGCCCATATTCGAAGGGAAGAAAGAAGCAGGCTATGGTCTACGGTATCAAGTCATTATCTCCGTCGAGCCGCACCACCACCTGGATCTTTGAGGCCTTCTGGATATGTGACTCTGTTAGGGAGGGGAGGACAGCTTCCCCCAAGACTGATGGGCTACCTGTGGAGGTAAAAGCTGAATTTAAAAATACAACAAACTGCAAAAGTGGAAAAAATGTTTGTTCACCACATCACAGGCACTAAGACAAAACAGCCTGGACACATCGCACCACTGCCTCAATGCTTTGAGAGCACTTCTGCTTCATCTGGATGCCAAACTCAGGTCTCCAATGTAGCAATGCCATTAGTCCTGAAGCTTCTCCCTTACCCAAGTCTCCCATGCAGCAGTGCCATGAGCCACGAGATATCTCCCACACCCAGATCTCCAAAACAGCATTGCCATGAGCCATGAGATCTCTTCCACACCCAGATCTCCAACACAGCATTGCCATGAGATCTCTCCCACACCCAGGCCTCAACACAGCATTGCCATGAGCCACGTGGTCTCTCTCACACCCAGATCTCCAGCACAGCATTGCCATGAGCCACGAGTCTCTCTCACACCCAGATCTCCAACACAGCATTGCCATGAGCCACGAGTCTCTCTCACACCCAGATCTCCAACACAGCATTGCCATGAGCCACGAGGTCTCCCTAACCCAAGTCTCCCACACAGCAGTTCCATGAGCCATGAGATCTCTCCACACCCAGATCTCCAACACAGCATTGCCATAAGCCATGAGATCTCTCCCACAACCAGGTCTCCAACACAGTATTGCCATGAGCCATGAGATCTCTCCCACACCCAGGTCTCCAACAAAGCATTGCCATGAGCCATGAGATCTCTCCCACACCCAGGTCTCCAACACAGCATTGCCATAAGCCATGAGAGCTCTCCACACCCAGGTCTCCAACACAGCATTGCCATGAGCCATGAGGTCTCTCCCACACCCAGGTCTCCCAACACAGCATTGCCATTAACCCTGAAGTCTCTCCCCAACCCAAGTCTCCCAACACAGCCTTGCCATTAGCCCTGAAGTCTCTCCACACCCAGATCTCCAACACAGCATTGCCATGAGCCATGAGATCTCTCCACACCCAGGTCTCCAACACAGCATTGCCATGAGCCATGAGGTCTCTCCCACCCAGGTCTCCCAACACAGCATTGCCATTAACCCTGAAGTCTTCCCTAACCCAAGTCTCCCACACGCAGTGCCATGGAGCCAGGAGATCTCTCCCACACCCAGGTCTCCAACACAGCCTTGCCATTAGCCCTGAAGTCTCTCTCCCACACCCAGGTCTCCAACACAGTATTGCCATGAGCCATGAGATCTCTCCACACCCAGGTCTCCAACACAGCCTCTCCCACACCCAGGTCTCCAACACAGCATTGCCATGAGCCATGAGATCTCTCCCACACCCAGGTATCCAACACAGCATTGCCATGAGCCATGAGATCTCTCCCACACCCAGGTCTCCAACAAAGCATTGCCATGAGCCATGAGATCTCTCCCACACCCAGGTCTCCAACACAGCATTGCCATAAGCCAGCCATGGATCTCTCCCACACCAGGTCTCCAACACAGCATTGCCATGAGCCATGAGGTCTCTCCCACACCCAGGTCTCCCAACACAGCATTGCCATTAACCCTGAAGTCTCTCCCTAACCCAAGTCTCCCAACACAGCCTTGCCATTAGCCCTGAACTCTCCCACACCCAGATCTCCAACACAGCATTGCCATGAGCCATGAGATCTCTCCCACACCCAGGTCTCCAACACAGCATTGCCATGAGCCATGAGGTCTCTCCCACACCCAGGTCTCCCAACACAGCATTGTCATTAACCCTGAAGTCTCTCCTAACCCAAGTCTCCACACAGCAGTGCCATGAGCCATGAGGATCTCTCCCACACCCAGGTCTCCAACACAGCCTTGCCATTAGCCCTGAAGTCTCTCTCCCACACCCAGGTCTCCAACACAGTATTGCCATGAGCCATGAGATCTCTCACACCCAGGTCTCTAACACAGCCTCTCCCACACCCAGGTCTCCAACACAGCATTGCCATGAGCCAGGAGATCTCTCCCACACCCAGGTATCCAACACACAGCATTGCCATGAGCCATGAGATCTCTCCCACACCCAGGTCTCCAACACAGCATTGCCATGAGCCATGAGATCCTCCCACATCCAGGTCTCCAACACAGCATTGCCATGAGCCATGAGATCTCTCCCACACCCAGGTCTCCAACACAGCATTGCCATTAACCCTGAAGTCTCTCCCTAACCCAAGTCTCCCACACAGCAGTGCATGAGCCATGAGATCTCTCCCACACCAAGGTCTCCAACACAGCATTGCCATGAGCCATGAGATCTCTCCCACACCCAGGTCTCCAACACAGCATTGCCATGAGCCATGAGATCTCTCCACACCCAGGTCTCCCAACACAGCATTGCCATTAACCCTGAAGTCTCTCCTAACCCAAGTCTCCCAACACAGCATTGCCATTAACCCTGAAGTCTCTCCTAACCCAAGTCTCCCACACAGCAGTGCCATGAGCCATGAGATTTCTCCCACACCCAGGTCTCCAACACAGCATTGCCATGAGCCATGAGATCTCTCCCACACCCAGGTCTCCAACACAGCATTGCCATGAGCCATGATCTCTCCCACACCCAGGTATCCAACACAGCATTGCCATGAGCCATGAGATCTCTCCCACACCCAGGTCTCCAACACAGCATTGCCATGAGCCATGAGATCTCCCACACCCAGGTCTCCCAACACAGCATTGCCATTAACCCTGAAGTCTCTCCTAACCCAAGTCTCCCACACAGCAGTGCCATGAGCCATGAGATTCTCCCACCCCAGGTCTCCAACACAGCATTGCAAGGAGCCATGAGATCTCTCCCACACCCAGATTCAACACAGCATTGTCATGAGCCATGAGATCTTTCCACACCCAGATCTCAACACAGCATTGCCATGACATCTCTCCCACACCCAGGTCTCCCAACACAGCATTGCCATTAACCCTGAAGTCTCTCCCTAACCCAAGTCTCCCACAGCAGTGCCATGAGATCTCTCCCACACCCAGGTCTCCAACACAGCATTGCCATGAGCCATGAGATCCTCCCACACCCAGGTCTCCAACACAGCATTGCCATGAGCCATGAGATCTCTCCACACCCAGGTCTCCAACACAGCATTGCCATGAGCCATGAGATCTCTCCCACACCCAGGTCTCCAACACAGCATTGCCATTAACCCTGAAGTCTCTCCCCAACCCAAGTCTCCCACACAGCAGTGCCATGAGCCATGAGATTTCTCCCACACCAGGTCTCCAACACAGCATTGCCATGAGCCATGAGATCTCTCCCACACCCAGGTCTCCAACACAGCATTGCATGAGCCATGAGATCTCTCCCACACCCAGATCTCCCAACACAGCATTGCCATTAACCCCGAAGTCTCTCCCAACCCAGGTCTCCAACACAGCCTTGCCATTAGCCCTGAAGTCTCTCTCCCTAACCCAAGTCTCCCATGCAGCAGTGCCATGAGCCACAAGGTCTCCCTAACCCAGGTCTCCTGTGTCACGTGTCATCAGCCCTGGGGTCTCTCTCAAGCCCCAGTATCCTGCAACACAGTACAACAAGCTGGTGCCAAGTCACCTCACTATCACAACAAGCTTTCCACCAGCTGCTCACAGTTAAATCACTTTTAAAAATGTATTTTCCTTTAAATAGCCGTGAATAGGTAATTACTGTAAAGCGTACATGAGTATGTTCCATCTTTGTGTTGTGCTGCAGTGTTCATAAGCCAGCTATAGAATGGCTCCTAATTCCAGGAAATCCCATTAAAGTCTCTCGCATTGATTATAATGTGCACAGGCATCTCATTACAGCCCTACCATCCACATGGAGACTGTCACATGGTAAAGGCAGCCTAGTCACGAACAGTATGCCATCACTGAGATCAGACTGACCAAAGGAAGATACTAGCACTAATGCTCAATGAAGCAGAAAAAGCAGACACTGTACTGAGTTTCAAGACTAGGCGGACAGACACCAGGAGGAGATTATTTTTATTTTTATTTTGGGAGAAACCCACTCTACGACTACTAAAATGACAGCCAAACTCCAGTTACATTTCCGTCTGCCCATCACAAATTCCAGTAGGTGATCAGCCTGGCTGTCCGAAAATACGAAGTAGAATTTTAAAATTGCATTTTTTTAATCCTCTTTTCTCCTCTACTGGTGACCACCAGCCCCAACACCATGTAAACCACAGGGACGTCTCCAGGTGGTGGAGCCTGAGCATACCAATGGCAGTCATTTGGAAAGGCCCTGCAGTTTTACCCCATTTGTTCTGGTCCACATTCCTCCCACCTCCTGTTGGCACCATGTAGAACCATGAGGGCCCTGCAGCCACACAGTTCCCTACGAGGAGGGTGATCTCCATGGTCCACTTTAGGGTTACTGTGACTGTAAATGGGTGCTACCTCCCCCATTCGGGTGAGCACTGCTGTCAACAGCACCTCTCCCACAACCATAGTCTCCAGTTCATAGATGACCAAAATTCCCTTCCAAATCTAGATCACCTACATTGATCGTCATGGCTGAGACACTTGGCAGTCCTTCAATTATATCTTTAAATATAATGTTCATTTTGCTACCCAGTATTTGGTTTTGCTTGCTTAGATTTTTGATTCACTAGTTCAATGGACAACTAAGCATGGAGTTACTAGGTTGACTGCATCAATAGTTATTACAGTGAATACTTGTGCAATTTAATATATAGAGGATAATGTATGGTCCTCTATCGTTAACGGTCAGTTAACAGTCGAGGAGTTGCCAGGGCACTCATGTAAACCTCTCCCGAGAGCGGCTCGAGAGGTTTATGTCACCATGGCAACCTCGAGACGGTTAAAATTGACTGGTTGCCGATAGAGGACCATATTGAGTTTTATAGTGTATGGTCCCACCTCAAAAGGCTGCTTACTTTTCCATAAGTAGTCACCGCCGTGGCCCTTCAGTCCTTCCTAACAGCTGCTGTTACTTGCACGTCGGTTCCCGTCAAAAAAAGCGCACATCGCAGACCACTCGCTGTTGTTAACTCATCGATGGACGTGAGGATCGATAGGTTAACAACATATCTATGTCACATCGATGAGGTTAACAACCTTAGGAATGATGATTTCCTAAGGTTAACAGCGTCTACCATACATTATAGTGTTATTGTGACTGAATAGGATGAGGTAGCGTAGTTCTGTCAGTAGCTCAGTACTGCTGGTAAGATTATTGCTGACAGAAATTGGAAGACTGAGGTAGCCAGTAGCATACCTCTCACCTGTTCCTGATTATGTGGAATGTCCTCATTTTACCCCTCAAAATTGCTCTTTTCCTCATTTGTCTCTCATGGAAAAGGTGCTGCCAGGGTCGGACTGGGGTACAGGGGTCCACCTAGAAAGTGGATACAGGGACCCACCTGGAAAATCAATAAGGGAGGCACAGGGTGACACATTCTTGTTGGTATTCTACTTACATTTGATACATTAGCTCTATATAATGTATGTTAGAAGCTGTTAACCTTAGGAAAGCATCATTTCCTAAGGTTGTTAACCTATCAATGTGAGCGTAGATATGTTGTTAACCTATCGATCCTACGTCACATCGATAGGTTAACAACAGCAGTAGTCTCTTGCGATGTCGGCGCTTTTTCCAACCGGGGAACCGACTGAAGGAAACCCACGAGGAAGGACTGAAGAGGCCGCAGCGGTGACTTTTTAAAAAGCGTAAGCCATTTAATTTTGATAGTGGGACCATACACTATAAAATAATGTATGATCCCTCTATGGCAACTGGTCATTTTATCACGAGGTTGCCATGGCGAGTGTAAACCTCTCGAGCTTCGCCTCGAGGTTTACATGGTCGCCTGGCAACCTCTCACTGTTAACTGACCGTTAACGATAGAGACCATACATTATCCTCTATATAATGTATGGGAGCCCTTATTATTAACTGAAATCAGGCAGATTACAACCTTGTTATGCCATTGTTATGACATCACTCTGTCGTTAACCCTTCTTAAGTATGTCACATCAATAGTATAACAAAACAGAAGGTTCACGACAATCAATGTTCTAACAAAACAGAATGCTCATAACAATCAATGTTCTGCAAAGTAATCCTGTAAAGTAATTCAATCTGCGATTACACAATCTTGGTAGCCCATACACTGTAAAATATAATGTATAGTTTTTGGTTAACAACCACTCTTAAAACACTTCTTGAGGTTGCCATGACATCTGAAAACCTCTAAGCTGCGCTCTCGAGGGTTTACAATGTCATGGCAACCTCTCAAAGTGTTACAGCATGGTTATTAACCAAAGACCATACATTATGCTCTATGTTTGCATCATGCATTTTTACTTGCAGCACCCCAAATTACCCCATTTATTTAGAAAATAGATAACAAATGCAAAGGTTTTCAGAGTTCAGAAGATGGCCAGTTACCTAACATGGGGGCCGCTTGAAATTTCAGGTATCCGCGTGAGCCAGTCCAACTCTGGCTGCTGTCCACACAGAGAATGTGCTGTAAATTCAGCCTTTAAAGCAGAAAAATCATAATATTTTGAGATGCTACATCAAAATAAATGTTGCACAAGTAAGCACAATGGTTTTCACAGTGCTCTGAGCTTGTATCTCCATGTCTGAGGTTGTGTCCCTCATTTTGAGGGTCAGTGCCCCTCATTGTCCCTCATTTTGAGTGTCCTTCTCCCCCATTTCAGTGCCAAACATTTGAGGTATGACCAGTAGAATGTGGTCTGTACTTGTCATGTGGTCTTTCATGCTGTCTATTCCTGAGTGAATGGCCACCCTTTTGGGGTACCAGAGGCACATGAACCTTCCTGGGGGGTTCTATCCCTTGGGGTGTTGCAGGACCACAGATCCCCTTGTTAAAGGTACTGTAAATGCCAAAATGTCAGAGCCGTAGGGTGAGACTAGAACTGACACACTGTCTGCTTCCATTAAGGAAGAGAGCAGGCCACGATGTTGAACAACCAGTGAGGAATGGAGGAGCCATTGTCCAAGTTCCAACTCATCCAGCAGAATAAACTTACCAAAATATCTCACTACTTTTATGACCTTCATTGTGAAAGAGATCGCACCAATCCCTCTCCGCCCACCCCTTGTCCTGCTGCTGGTATATCCGTGGCATCTCCTTGTAACGTAGGGAATACCCATACCATTGATATGTTTTCTATTCCATTTTACCATGTTAGGTCAAGTGTAAGTGTTCTTTCTTGAGATAACTTAGTTTCCTTTTATGTTGGGACCTGTAACCTCATTGTTACTATGTATTGTATCTCTATTGTATCATCATTGTATGCTTCTCATGTCCTGGCATTTTCTACTTTTTGTTATATTACATGACTGTGAACTGTTATTGTCATTGCCGTAACGTATCTTGTCTCTGCTCTCCCAGGAGCATCTTATAAATGAGCTTTGCTCAACGATGTACTGCCTGGTTAAATAAAACTGAACTGAATTGAGAGGAAAAATACTCTGTGGAGAGAAACCTCTGGGGATTCAAGAGTTTAGGTTGCCACCCCTTCATGCTAATGGGATACTGTTAAAACTCCATGCATGAATTTGATACTGCAACATGATGCTGGTAGGCTAGGGAGTAATAAACCTCTCCTTCTGTCTTTCTAGGACTTCCACCCCATAGAGGTGCCAGAGCTTGGCCTACAACCAAGGGAGTCCCTGAATAAAGAGACTCCACCTTTCTGAGGTGTACACACAGACTGAACAGGCATGCCAAAGGAACACTGAGTTTACTGAAGAACCCGAAGGGAAAGGAGATAATTTGAAGCAGCTACTTCAGGCCTGGTAGCCCTTAAGGGGTCAGTTTGTTGCATGATGCAGACATAGAGGGTAAAAGCATAGTGAGCTCCCAGAAGGGCACTCACTGGGGTGTGTGCTGGACTGCTGGAGGCATATGTGCCAGATTACTGTTGGGGCATGTGCTTGATTGTCATTAGGGTATGTGCCCAGTTTTTGAGGCATATGCCAGAGGTAGTAAGTACAGTAGGAATGATAAGTATAGCAGAGTAGATTGATGAGGAGTAAAGTTGAGTCCAAGGAGAGGACTGGACAGCTGCCTGGGCAGGCTGGTGGAATGTTTGAGGCATAAACAGTGAACCAAGGCCCAAAAATGCAGAAGCAAGGCGCAGCCACCACCATGGCTGCAAGCCAGGAAGCAGGACAGCCATGGAAAGGCAGGCCCAGCAATGTGATGATGAGTCAAGGCCAAGACAAGCCCCCACCCCACAGATCTGGTGGGGGTAGGGGTGGCTCAGCAATGGGAGTCAGGCAGCACAGCAGCAAGAACCCACCACAGGACAGCAGGAGTAGAGCGAAAGTGAAGAAGCCTCCAGGAAATCAAACAGGCCCACAGAAGGCAACAAGCGGGTGGGGGTTAACTGGGACCAGTCCCAAACAGGAGGAGTGGCAGTAACAGCAGCAGACAACAGAGGTGTGGGAGCATATAAGGTGAAATAGTAGCAAGCAGCACACAGGAAAAGCAGCCCCCAGACTGCAGGGCTCCATGGCTGTGAACAACACAGCCAGGTGACTATACTGTCCAAATATCTGGTTTCTGTCTCTCTCTCTGCCAATCAAAGCCTGCTCTGTAGAAGGATTTACATACTGCTACCCATGATACTTTGGGCTTGGGGATTTGAAATGTATGCACATGGTTGGGCAGGAGACACTGAAACCAAACAAGATGTTTAAAGAGTCAAAGATTTTAGAACTACTGTGATATAAACTACTATCTGCCTGTCCTACCGTGTATCACTAAAATCATTATACTCTACATACCTAAACCCTCAGCTCTCTCACGCTCCTGCCATTTGATGTACATATCTACCTATCAATCCATCTTACTTATTTCCCAGTGCTTTTGAACACCTCTACCCCACCTCACCCACTAAACACCAAATGCTTCCCTTTCTTTGTTTGACTCAGTTGATGAAGCAAAAACTGAACCACTAACAAGCAGGCAGCAATCCATTCCCAAGCAGTCATGCCCACCACACCATTAGTTTCTAGAAGTGCTTACAGCTGGGTGAGGGCTTGCAATATCATACTTTTAGAGCAATTAGTAAGTGTGCATTAAGGGGTCCTATGTCTGTCTACCTCTCACTCACTCCTTCAGGCTGGAAAACAACTAAACCCTGCATCCCTACACCAGCCTGTTGCTTGTTAATGACTGTTGTGCATCCACAGCAGCTGAGACTCAATGTAAACTAAACAGATCCTCTCATCCTTGCTGGGAGAGGGAACAGCAGAGGGTGATTGTGTAGTTTTGTCGGACCAGCGTTGGAGCTGGGCTTAATGCGTAACTGACAATGAGCAAGCGTCATGTTGCGTAGCTACATTCAACTTTATGCATTTGCGTGAGATATTGTTATCTTTTTAATTAGAAGATAATTGGGGGGATGGGGCACAGCCCCTCGATAAAAGATAACATTAATTTATTATGTCCACGATTTATCAGAGGCTCGATAGCTGGGTCAGTTGACACGCATGTCTCATTAGGTAAGCGTTACGCTAGCTTAGGTTTACAGCAGAAAGCGGCGGTGATTCCGTAGCTTTGCGCTCACGCAATCTGGGTGGTCTGACTCTCTACACAATCGCCCAGCAGAGATCCTAGTTCATAGTCAAACAAAAGGTACAGGGCCTCACAGGTGCAGACTGAGATCACTAGTGCTAGAGCAGCCAAGTGAGAGAATGTGTTCTGCCACAAATATACCTTGGCCGGGGCTTGTTCTCTCACAGGGAGTGGGGCTACGTGTGCACAAGCCTGCCACTGGGTCCCGGAGAAGCAAGTGAGGTGTGTGGGGTGTCAGTGGACAAAAACAGAAGAAATGGTGGCCTCAAGGGTGACAGTACTGGTACAGTCACGATGTGACTCCTTCCTGCTCCCATGACAGATCCTGTCCTGGCGGAAGCAGATGCCTCCCTACTGGCCCTGCCACAAGGTGCAAGCTGCAAAGGACCTCAGAGCATGGTACAATGTTGAGGCTGGCTTTTAGTCGATACCCAGGAGAGGTGGTTTAAAAAATAACAGCTGTATGGCACTGATCAGGCCTGCTCTGGCATGCTGCCAGCCCTGGATCACAGCCTGACCCTGGTATGTAAGGAATGAAGGCTGGCAGAGAGGGCTCAGAGTGTCTGTGTGAAGGCTCTCCTTCTGGGATGGGAAGGTTTTCAGATGCCTCTCTCATAGTGGCACCGTTGGTACTCCTGAAGGCAGTTGTCAGTATGCACCACTCACATAGGGGATGTAGAGGGACTCTAAATGGAAAATATGCCCGCGCATAAAATGGTGCAACCACTCTTCCCACCTCATAGCTGATGAACATGATTACAGCCCCTTCTTTTGCTCACACCATCTTAGGGAAGCTCTCAGGGGTCGACAAATGTGCAGAGGGCATCCATAGAGGGAAGAAGTGCCAGAAGAAGAAAGAGGTAAGAGACTGTGAGACACTGTAAAAATAAATCAATAATTAAAAGGTACAGAACTTACCTGTAGAGTACAAATGATATGTGAATATAAGCCCCCAAATGTGCTCATCTCTGAGTTGCAGCTCCAGTCTCCCCTCAGCGCTGGCTGCGACTATAGCTCTGGTGGGAGTTGCACATTGCAACTCGTTGGTATAGTCTCGCAGCTGCAGCTACTGGATCCTGGTCTCTCAGCCTGTGCAGGGCTGGGCTGAGTGCCAGGAGGATCTTCCGTGCCTCGGGCACAGTCTTGTGGTCTCGGGGTCAGTTTTAGAGCTGGACGGGCTCAGGACCATGGGATTTGGGGAATTCAATAAATAAATAAATAATGTAAATAAAAATGGTGGCTCGTGCACACTTGCATGCACAGCCACCAGCTTGGGAAGATTTAAAGGAGCAGTTGCTCCGTTAGTTTCGTGCTGGCTGGCGCCGTCGGGGCTAATTGTAAATAGTTACATTGGGACAATGGAGGACAAAGTGTTTTGGCACCCTAGGGTTGGTCCAGGATTGGATCTTAGGCTTTTTGGCACCCTTTGAGAGA
Organism: Neoceratodus forsteri; assembly: GCA_016271365.2. Classification (NCBI taxonomy): domain Eukaryota; kingdom Metazoa; phylum Chordata; order Ceratodontiformes; family Ceratodontidae; genus Neoceratodus; species Neoceratodus forsteri. The sequence continues at coordinate 412,073,826 of CM028138.1, forward strand.
AAGTATGTAAGGGGGAGATGCAGCAGGAGAGGATTCGAGAGACACCAAGAGGAGAGAGAAGTTGGAGCAGGGCGTTTGCCCGCTCGGCCATGTAGCCACATTTGTTTTAATTGGCAGTGTAGCAGTTGGGAAAAGGACACAGCGGCTGCTATTTCCTTGGAGCCCATGTTGTTTTGGGGCTAGAATTAGAGTAGTCCCTGTGGGGACAGAATGCAGCTGCTGCTAGCCTGAGGATCGTTGCTAAGCGGTAACCTGGTGGAAAGGATTTCTGTTTGATGGGGAGGACATTGGAAAGGGCAGAGACATGGTGGGAGGGTTTGAGTGGGGGCCGGGGTCTTGGGACAGCCTCTGGTCCTATACTGCCCTGTGCCTGACTGTTTATTCCTGGGCTCTGCACCGAAAGGGAGCCCATTGTAAGGGGCTCTGGTATGGGCAGCTGTCCTTCAAGAGGTTTGTGCTCCTGGACTTACAAGAATATGGAGCAGACAAAGAGGGTGGCCATGGCAGGATCAGCCATCCTTGTGGAGGTCTGTGCTCCTAGAAGGAGTTGGAGGCAAGTAGAAGGGGAACTTTAGCTGTTTGCTGTTATAGGCCTGATTTCAACACAAACAAGCTGCCTGTGTTTGGACTGCAGGCTACCTAGCCTAAAAGGTAGCTGCCAGAATTAAACTGCTCCACTTGTAACCTCCATGGTCTAGAGTAGGTGATCCTAGCTTCAATATGTGACCACATGGTCCAGAGTACCTATTAGTTTCTGATGTGACCTCATCTGGTCCAGAGAAACTTGTTTGTGTGTTCCTGCTCCATAGAGTGACTGTTCCTGTTTTACTGACTGTTCAATAACTAGGATCCCTGTTACTGCAGATCTGGTGTTTGCCTCCTGTGTTCTGATGAACTGTTGGCTGCTAAAGAAGTGTGTGTCCACAGCCCAGCTCCGATTGTGTTCCAGGGTGCCATCCAGTAGTTCGGGAGCCAGAGAACCATCAAGGAAGACATCGAGAGGCCTGCCTGGTGAAGACTGTCTACAAAGACCCCTGCAGCAAAGTGGGCAAGGCCAGGCAGGAGAAGATCAGCATTCTTCATCCCTCCAGTGTACCAGCTCTGCATCCTGAAGGTCGGAGAGCACTCTGGTTCCATCAGGTCTGGTAAAACAACCCAACCAAGTATGTGGACTCTTTTGGCTATATAGTGGCCCTTTCCAGGACATTTACCACCATTTATATCCCTAGGCGTGGCGATGGGTGCTTACATGAAGATATCCAGAGTTCTACCCTGATTATATAAAGTTCACTACTGATGCATTGCACAGTAGCTTTGACTGGTGATTACTAGTGGTGGACAGGCAGCATGGTTTAGTGGCTGCAACACAGACTTGAGAACCAGGAGACCATGTTCAACTCCCACCACAGCCACTTACTCAGTGTGTGACCCTGAGCAACTTATTTGTCCTCTCTGTGTTTCAGTCCACCCAGCTGTAAAAACTGGTAGAAGCAGGACCTCATTGAAAGTGAGATATTGTGTCATATCCGGCTTAGCCTGAGTAAATCAATTGTTATTAAAAAAAAGTGCCCGAGATTCTGACTAGATACGCATCCTGTGCTTCTTGTCTCACAAGGTAGAGGCATTCTGCTGCCTATGGGTTTCCCTTTCTCCTTTAGTCTTAGGGTGCTAAGCAGTGACAATGTGGGAGCCCATAGCTACACCTTTTCCAGCCTCCTGCAGTAGAAGTCACTTTACACAACGGTGTAGAAGTACTGACTGTAGGGAAGCTCACAGATATTCCAGCCCCAGCCTCTCCCAACTGGAGTCACTGTACCCAGTACATGGAGCACTGGCTGTAGGGCGTTCAAAGCCACTCCAGTCCCAGCTTCTTGCAGTAAGTCATGGTAGACAACAGTGTAGGAGTGCTGACTGTAGGGACACTTGCAGATATTCCAGCCCCAGCCTCTCCCAGCCGAGTCACTGTACACTGTATACAGTACATGGGAGCACTGGCGTGGGGGCTCACAGCCACTCCAGTCCCAGCTTCTTGCAGTAAGTCATGGTAAACAACAGTGTAGCAGGGTGCTGGCTGTGGGGGCCAACAGTTTCACCTGTCCCAGCCTCTTACAGTAGGAATCATTATCTATATGTAACCCCTAGGTGGCACTATCCCAAGGGCTACTACCCCAGCCTGCTTGGCTAGTACCAGGTTAGGGGCCTGGGTACTAAAATGGGTGCCTCCACCGGAGATCAGGGTTGTTAGTGGTCACGCTAACCTGGGCACAGCCCTCCAGGACACTGTAACCCCCTCTTTTCCCTTCTAGTGGCCTGAACAATACACAATAATTACTTACCACCAGGGTTGGTTCCTCTAGCTCGACCCTGGTAACCCCTGTAAAACAAGGTTATGCACAGCAAATAGCAACAGTACAGTACTTTTGGCACAAACTGGAACCACAGTCAGGTTAAATGCAAAAGAGCTAGATCTGATTTATTCAGGGATTTGAACAAGGGAGGGCGTAATCAGGTTGATTTGCTTAAAGTCTGTATCAATCAGACAGTCATGCATGCACTTGAGTCCCTACACAGTCACACCTCTGGGTACCCAGGTAGGAACACGGTGGGCTAGCCAGGAACATTGCCTGGGAGTAGGCCGGCATCGCCAGCTGGTTGGGGCCCTGTGATGGAAGAAAGCAACATGCACACACACACTATTTGTAATCCGGAGCTGGAGGGCTCAGTTCATGAAGAAAGAGCAACAAGACAATCAGATGATAACACTTTAGATTTAGCTGTTGTTGCAGGGAGCTACCCTGATGTATACTCACGATACCAATACAGGACACAGGCAGGATGAGATCGAGACAGCAGGTTGCTGAGCTGGAGTGCCAGGAGAAGCAGTGCCCACCACGAATCACCAAGACATCGTTCCTGTTCAAGGTGTTGACACGGGGCTGATCCCCAGGCAGGTCTTTAATCGATGACTTTCTCTGTGTAGCGGTATTCTGGTTGGGCCAGTGTGGCAAGGCCCAGGCCAAATGGAGATGATTACGGATTCAGTCCATGGGAGCTGGATGCAGCCTCCAGCAAGCAGAACACAGTTCAGCACACAGTGGGGAACAAATCATGACCCACTAACAATACACAGCACATTTACATGTAAGAAATTCTTCTGTACTTGGCAGATTGCTATCCGATCGCAATTACAGAGTCTCTGCACAAACCGGGAGTTCAGATGTGGCTGTAAGTCCTGACAGGCCGATCACATTCAGCAAATCTTTGATCTTCTTCAGGTTAAAGCCTGGTCACAGTCAGTGGCTTAAACCATTCTCACAACTTCAGTTCAGTCCGACAAAGGCACACGTTCCCTCTCAGGGACAGCAGGCAGGCATGCAGGCCAAAACTCAGGCATTTCCACAGTTCTCCCACGCGAAACTACACAGGTTTGCTGCTCGACTATCTTGAGCTGTTACTCCTTCACTTCCCAACTCAGATCTGACTCTAGCTGCAAGCAGCCTGGGACTTTCCTAGGATCCAAAGGTTTGGTTGGCTGCTCTGTCTGTCAGCCACAACAAGGGCTCCCCTCCAGGTTCATTTAGGCACCAAAAGCCCAAGACTACAATTCCTACAGAATTTTGCTCACACAAAGCCCCTGAGGACAGGCTCCATTTTAGAGTCCCCAAAGGTACTGATTGGCCCAGTTCAGCAGTCCAGGACCAAGATGGTGGAGATAAACAGAAATATCTATGCTGCAAAGAAGGCAGGTTAGACAAACTGCAATATTATTATTATTATAATAAATGATCAGCAAACAAGTACATCTTCTAACAGAGCTCCCTCTGCGCAAATAGCGATGGCAGAAATGGAGCGATTATCTGGCAGCCGGGTGGGACTCGAGCATAGAAGCACTCAGCCCCCTCCCAGATTAACTATAACTGCAATCTAGGCAGCTCTTAAAGAGACAATACACACAGGCTATACAGGCACTCTCTGGCAATAACGTTTAAACTGCTAAAGCATGGGACACCAGCCTGGCAGTGAGCATTTAGGCAAGCCCAAGGAAGACTTTTAGGAACCCCCATTTGTAGGGGGTTACTTATATCTTCTGGGTCCAACAATGAATCTAAAACTGTAGGCAAAGGTGTAGACGTGATAGTGGGGGAGCTCACAGCTACTCCAGTCCCACCCTCTCAAGCCAGTGGTGCAGGAATGCTGACTGTGTGTGAGCTTGCAGCTACTCTAGTCTCAACCTCTCCCTGTTGGAGTCACTGTAGTCGAAGCACCTAGATCTGGTAATTTCTGGAGAGACATTGCATTGCTTTGCCTCCCTGATGCAGGACTTAAAATCAACATACTGTAAACTATTTCTGGACAAAGGAAAAAAGCCAAGTGTGCCTGCTCTGCCAGAAGGAGGTTATGAGTAAAGGTGAGACTGGAGCAAAATAAGAGAAGTAAACAGAGAGAGGCACTGAAGGGCATTCGTAAGCCTGAGCCAGAACTCTGACAACGGACATTCAAAATGAATAGGAATGGAGAAGAGAAAGAGCTGTGCGGGGCATTGGGCAAGGATGCTTTGCTGTTTGTTCCAGGAAAGTACAAGACATTCTTTGCTGAAAATGAGCACAATGAAAAGCACTTTAGGGGTGCCTCTGTCACGATGTAGTGTGGGACGATAAATAGGCAATGCTGATAGTGCACCCCACACTGTCTCCTGACTGAAAAACAGAATTGTTTGTCTAGCATTTAAAGAAAACCCACAAATTAGACACACTGGCTCCCTGTTTTCATTACGGGGAGGGAGAGCTCAGGAAGGATGTGGGCAGCATGTTGTGATTGGAGTCTGACTCACAGGGCATCCTCTGAAAGAGGTGCTCTGTGCCCCTTACGTGAATACATCAAGTTGCCTTTGCCACTGAGGAGCAGAACTGATAGAATTTAAAGGGCCAAGGTTCGCCACCCTATGTGAGGGTATGGGGTTTTAACCAGGGTCAGGAGAAAGATCCCCAGTAACAACATCAGGTGTTTTACCTTCAATGTCCTCTACTCGTCAGGTCATGCCTCAGCCCTGGTACTTTGGCTGTCTTATGGGTGTCAGTGTGGTTCAGTCATAAGCACCATCACTTCTGGGCAACAAACTTGTGGGTTAACGTCCACACCATGGAACTGGGCACATACTGTATCCAGTGCTGACATTGCACTGGAGTACTACTGGGGCTTCTGTCCTGTCGGAGGTGCAGTCCTTTGGATGAAATATTAAACTGGAGTTCTTTCTATCTGAATTTTGTGGTTGTCCAAGTTGAAGTTCATGATCTATTGTTTTATTTAGTTGTTTAGATATCTGGGTGGATGCACTGGCACCATTTTAAGCACAACCTGGGTACTAAAATTGCAATACAGAAAGCCAAAACATGCATACAGAAATATAAATTCAGACATACGATTGAGAAGCAGAAGGTATACAAGATGGAATAAGGTTGCATAAAACATGAACCATATAATGATCCCACTACATTTATTGGAAAAAGTAGGGATTACCTAACATTGCCACAGTCCGTAAACAGACTGACACTAGGATGTGTATATCTGACTTTGCATGTATACATTCTTAAAAGAAGCGGCGTGATCTTGTGGCTAGAGCATAGACTTGGAAAGCAAGAGACTCAGTTTCATATCCCACCAGAGCCACTTACACACTGAGTAACCCACAGCAAGTCATCTAGCCCCAGTTAATTAGTTCACAAACCTATAAAATGGTTAAGTGCAGGACCCTGCTTAAGAAGAGAGAATGCATCCCAGTTGACCTATCCTGGGCCAGGACAGACCAGCTGGGATGCAATATCTCTTATTCCTTGCAAAATTACTTATAAAACAATGAATAAAAATCAGTGCGTGGATGCCAAGTGCTTAATGGCAAGTGTTTGGGATGTAGTAGCATAGCGGTTAAGAGCACTCAGCTATAAACCTGGAGACCTGGGTTTAAATCCCACAACCACTACTTGCATACTGTGTGACCATGAGCAAGTCCTTAACTTCCCTGCGCTCCCAGGATGCACCTGGAAACAAGTCTTAGCTTACGTGTCCTTTCCTGGCCAAAAATTGTAAAATACAATTATGACTAAATACACTCCCTGTACTACTGGTATCTAACACATATCTAGCTCTGCCTTGTAAATAGCACTGTGTCTCATTGTGTCTACTTTAAAAGAGCTACATAGGCGTGGCCAATGCTGTAGCATGGCAGATGCAGCTAGCTTAGCTCCTCATGGCACTCACAAAAAGTGTAATTCTGAGGTTCCCACATACATCTGCAAGATTGTGAGAAGTGTTCAGTAGCGAGGAGCAAATGGCAGCGGACAAGCAAAAAATAAGCAACTGAGGCTGAATTTTGAGTCGGCAGAACCTCTGAAAGAATCCCACCGTGGGACAGAGGCACAAACCAGGGCTGCAGACACCGACATGGAAGCCCACGGCTTATCTGACCTTGAGAGATCCCTGGCCACAGTACTTGCTACCCTGGTGCAAATTCAACATGAAATGAAGGCAGGTTTTATGAATATCACAGCCCAAATTACCCACCTTCAGACTGTGGTAACAGGCCTCTCGAGACCTCGGCTGCTCACTCTTTGCAAATTTCCAAACTGGAGCATAGAGTGGGAGGACTGGAAGATTCCCTGTCTGTGGTAACAAACAAGTGGAATAACCTTAGGAAAATGTTGGAAGAACTGGCTGATAGGGTGAGCGATCAAGAGAACAGATCCAGCGCTCTAATTTGCACATCATCAGGCTACCCGAGGAGTGGAAGGAAGGGAGCTGGAGAAAAATGTACATAAATGGCTGGTAGAAAACTTGGACTTGCCTCAGGAACTGGCTAATTGTGAGGTGGAAAGGGCACATAGAGTAGGATCTGTGCCCAAGCCAGGGATAGGCCTCATCACTGCTTAATCAAATACTTGAGATATACGGACAAGGAGGCCATACGAAAAGGGCTAAGACCAGGGGCCCTATCTCACTCCAACAACAAAAAGGTGTTTATATTTCAGGACATCAGCAGAGAACTCCAAGTCAAGAGGCAACAATTTAATGAGATAACGGCCAAGCTGTACAAGATGGGGGTATTTGCCTTCCTATATCCAGCAAAGCTTAGAATTGACAGGCCTGACTCCACCTCGGGTTTCTTCCTGTGTCCCAGAGCAACCACAAGGTGGGAGAGTCGAGTCCAAGAAACAAAGGGCACTTCACCATCAAAGGATGGAGATGGTGAAGAAAGCTAAGTGGCTTTTATATATTTCATTTTGCTGGGGCTGGCTGTAGAATGTGGTGGGGGTTTCTGCCACTCGTTGCGATGTAACTAGCTCGCATGACTATCTCCGATAATGGTAATGCCAGAAAAGTGGGGAACCGGGCTTGGATGGTGGGACCTAGGTCTTGATCTTTCCTCCTGACAGGTCCTGGACTTATTTTCTAAACTAGGATCGCCGCTAATATTTTGATGAGCAGCGGATCGGAGCCTGGGGTTGGGTGCCATTCCCAACACAGGAGTAGCCCTAACGTTTTGTACTATGGATCTTTATCCGGGTTTTAAAGACAGTTTCTGTACCCCGCTGCCTGCATCCTGGTCTCATGGAGGCTCTAGAGAGCTTGGTGGAGGTGTGTGTTCTGCCCACCGCCCACCCTCACTCAGCTTGCTTGATTCGAGTCAACAGGGGATATCACCATCTGATTCAGCTTGTTCGATCGAGGGCCCCTCTCTCACAACATATGCTGGCTAGTCATGACTGGACATGTTTACAGCTGGACTCTAAATCGAATCTATCTGCCATGACAGCTCAGGGCTCCATCGCTGCTTTAGGAGATCGTTTCTGCCCCGATCTGATCCGAGGATCAGGGTATCAGCGGGGATGCAGGGCATTTGCAGACTCACTGGCTCCATCCGAGAGGAACAAATTACCTGTAGGGGCAGCTGCCTTTACATTACTTTGCTTAAGGTGTTGTAACCTTTTAAGGGCAGCCCCTCTGTACAACCGTTGCCAAATCCAGGAGTGGTATACCTTATGATCACTTGTCTTGAGCTCACAGAGCCGGGCCTGATGAGCTCAGAGGGTAATTCACCCTCACCTGAGTAAACTTTGTTCTATGGGGCTGGATATTCAAAAGGTTGTGCCATGTGCAATAGGGTTGTGCCTGCATAAGTCTGAAATTGCGCCATTCTGCGATATTCAGCAGGAGGCAGTTGTGCCCCCAAGTCATGCTGAGCAACAGCGCAATGCTAATGAAGGCATGCTCAACGGAGGGAGGAACCATGCATAAACTGCACAGCCCGATATTCAGCGGGCTTCATTCATTCACATATCTGGACTACCTTATGCGGTATGGGCTGCACGCCCGTGGCTCTTGCTCTGAACCAATGGGTGTGCAGCCCTACAACAGTCAATCGGCGGGGCGGGTGGGGTGCCGCCGCCCGCCGCTGACGGGGAGGGGGTGGTGGGGCCCGTGAGTGTGTGGGGGGCCACTGACCACCAAGGAAATTGGACTTGGGGTTGACTCTTATGCCCGCGATCGGGCTTCAGCGGTCCACTGGACCACCAGGGATATTGCTCTTTGGGGTGAACTTGTTCTGGCCGCACCGAGCCAGTGAGGGGAGGTTTCTATTATGCCCGCGATCGGGCCAGTTGGGGGTCATTTATGTTATGCCCGCGATCGGGCCAGTCGGAGGTTCATTTATGTTATGCCGTGATCAGGCCAGTCGGGGATTTACTTCACGCTCCGGCGATCGCTGCAGGGGGCGCCGGTCCCCGGCTAGCTGCTCACGGCAGGGCCCCAGTGCAAGTCGTCAGATCGGTGCACCTGCATGCTAATGGCATGCAAATGGGGTCAAGTAGAAGCAAATGGCCCCCATCGCTTTGCATGAATTATGGCCCCATTTGCATGTCACCTTTGAATATCGGAAATTTGTGCATGGCGCAATGGAACTTCGCCACGCATCTTGAATGCTCCACTCTGACCACTTGCGGTGGCGCAAATTCCACTGTGCCATGCACAGTGGTTGTGGCTGAGGCGATATTCCAAAGGAGTTGCTCAATAAGCGCAACTCCGTTGAATATCACGCCCCACAACCAGCAACTTTTTTGGAGCAGCAGAGGCTTGCGCCACAGAATGGCGCAGTTTGAATATCCAGTCCTATCTGTAATGCCTTGGGGATTTGTAGTGCTTTATTCTTCTTAGTTCTGTTACAGCTTTAGTACAAGCGGAATTCTTGCAGAGGTGACATCTCACTATGCCTATATCATAGAGGGGACCTCAGTATAAATAAGAGTTTGAAGAGTGCCTTTAACAGAATGTCGGTAATTACAATTCTTGTTTTAATGTTCACCTACAGTTTGAAGGGAATATTACCAGGTCCCATAGAGGTCTGGAATTGGGGGCTGGGCAAGTTGGATGTTCTGTTAAGGGTGGTGGGGAAAGTCTATGGTTGGTTTGTTAATTGGGTGGGGGTTGTTGATGTTAATATGTTTCTTTAAGAAGGTGAGGGAGGTGGTCTGTGGGGTGGGAGTAGGAGAGGGACTGGGACGCTTGCCGGGCAGTGGGTTTCTTTTACTGTGCAAACCTGCTGGCTGGCGGAACCCTGGCTCTCAAACTTGTCAGGGAAGAGGTCTGAGTGGGTCGTTAGGTAATTTGGGAAAATTGGATGTTGCACAATGGTATTCAATTATCTTGTGGAGAAATGTTGCAGTATTGGTCAAGTATGAAGACCTTTGAGAGCAATTGTATGTATGTGCATTACCTTGATATGCCAATTATAAGAGGCCTGACTATCCATACTGATTATGGCAAACTCATTCAGAGTAGCAACCTGAATATAAATGGCCTAAAGTCAGTGATTAAGGATGAGATTCCAAGCTGAGGTCAAGAAGTCAAACTGGCATGTGGTACTCTTACAGGAGACCCACATGTCATGGGGAGGCCATTAAAACAGGCTCTGCTATGGGGAACTTGGGTTTGCTACGTTCTCGACCAAGGCTGGGGGTTGCCATTTGGTTCCCCAGAGGGACACAAGTTAAGGTAATACACTGCTCGGTTGACACATCTGGGAGGTATGTTCTAGTAAGGGCCGAGGTGTTGGGGTGGGGACCTGTCATTCGATTCGATCTATGCACACAACGTGGAGGACCCACTTTTTTTCAAAAGCTAGCTCTGGAGATGGCTAGATGGCTGGGCCCTGTATCCTTGGGGATTACAGCTGTGTGCAGGACACTATCTTGAACTGCTCAAATGTTGCCCTGGCCTCCTTATTCAGAAATGCCTGTGCCCTGGGATTGCTGGAGAGGAATTTGGATTGGTGGACATATGGAGGCATTTGAACCCCACGAGAGAGATTACAGTTTTACTCACACATACCTCTCAACTGTCCCTCATTACAAGGACATCCTCATTTACCCCTTAAAATTGCTCTGTCCCTCATCCGCCCTCATGGAAAAGGTGCTGCCCACACAGAGAATGTGCTGTAAATTCAGACTTTAAAGCAGAAATTTTAATATTCTAACATACTAAATCAAAAAAAAACTTTGTACAATTAAACACTACTGTGTTCACAGTGTTCTGTGCCTGTATCTCCATGTTTGAGGATGTGTCCCTCATTCTGAGGGTCTTTTCCCTCATTGTCCCTAATTTTGAATGTCCAAAATGTCCATGTCCCTCATTTCAGTGACAAAGGGTGGAAGGCATGACTCACATGCCCACCAATCTTATGCCAGATTAGACAGGCTACTGCTAGCCATGTACCACTTCCTGTGGTAAAGACAGCCAATACTCGATCCTATTGTCAGATCACGCCCGCCTCATTAGAGATGTTTCCTGCCAACTCCTGCCAGTGGTTCGGCACTGAGGTTAGATCCACTACTTCTAAAGGATCAGAAGTATAGAGATGCGAGGTTGGGCAGTATGCAAGAATTTCTCTGCTTCAATAGGTGGAGGACACTTCACCGTATTGGATGGGAGGTCTTAAAACCTTCATTTGAGGGCAATCCATTGCCTTCTCCACTCATAGCACAAAATTGGCAGAGCAAGAGATAACAAAACTTCAGACCAAAATTGAGGTCTGCAAAATGCCCACAAATTGAAGCCCATGCAGTCTCTACATGGTGATTCAGAAACTAAAATGGTGGTTCAACATGTTGAGCAGTGCTAAGGTTGAGAGAGCTATTCTATTAGACGATCTGGAGTTTACTTTGATGGAGGTGGGGGATACTTAGCTTGGCAGCTAAGCAGGTGGAAGGGTGAAAAATTAATCGGACAGATCCACGATTCCTCAGGTCAGCTAGTTCAGGATCCCATAGTTATTGGTGAAGCATTTGGGGATTTTACAAAGCCCTCTATACCTCTGAAGTGGACCCCTCCCCTCAGAGCTAGATCCTTTATTTGCAAAGCCCCACTTGAAACTTTGAGTGAGGAAAAGGCTGGTATGCTAGACTCCCCATTACCAAATGTGAGATAAGTGTGGCCATTAGATTACTAGATGGCAAGGTGCCTGGTCTGGACGGGCTCCCTATAGATGTTTCTAAATCTTTCATGACTCTCTGCTGGACACCATCTTCAACATGATAGCAGAGAGTCTGACGGTGGGTGAGTTGTCCCCTCCACACGGTCCGCTGTTATCACTGTGCTTCCAAAGCCGGCAAAGATCCGACTTGGTGCACGTCCTATAGGCCAATATCCCTACTGCGCCGGATTACAAAATCCTGGTGAAGACCTCACCTCTAGACTTGATAATATGCTCCCGGACCTCATCCACCCTAACCAAACAGGTTTTGTCAAGGAGCGGCATGGCAAGCACAACATCCCAGAACTTTGAATGTAATGCACAATTGGGGAAAAATCCTCAAAACATGAGGCAGCAGTTCTGGCAATAGATGCAGAAAGGCATTTGACCATGTGGAGTGGGGGTATCTCTTTGAAACATTAAGAGGGTAGACATTTGCCCTTCTTTCAATCCTGGGTTAAAATTCTCTACACCCTCCCCAAGGCCCAGATTGCAGTAAGCGGCCAACTCACCCCATCCTTTGACCTAGGGTGGCGAACAAGTCAAGGCTGCCCTCTTTCTTCACTTTTGTATGTGCTATCCCTGGAACCCTTAGCCTTGGCAATTAGGATGCACAGTGATATTACAGGACAGAGAAGAGAGCGTTGAGCACAAATTGGCATTGTATGCTGACAACCTACTTCTCTACTTGCAACAACCCCTAGGGATCTGCCCACGGTGCACCAACTGATGGGGAATATGAGAGGCTTTCGGGACATAAGGTAAACTGGATGAAAAGTGAGCTCCTCCCAATAGAGAACCTTGAGAGATCTGCCCTAATAGCAAATCTGGGTGGACTTCAGTTAGTCTCTAGAATAAAATACCTGGAGATACAGATCTCAGGTAAGGTCAGCTCATTATATGTCCTTAACTACAAGCCCTTAATTCAAAAATTGCAGAGGATTGTGATAGATGGTTAGGCCTCCCATGTCTTTAACTGGGAGGGTGGGGGTAGTGAAAATGTCAATTCTGCCCAGATGTTTGTATCTGTGCTGGTCACTCCCTATAACAGTGCCCAAGTCCACTTCAAGCATATAAATGCAATCCTGCACAGGTTCCTTTGGCGGGGTAAGTCTGCCAGAATAGGTAGAACCATCTTACAATTGCCCAAAAGTAGGTGGACTGGGTTTCCCAAATTTTTATTAGTATTAGTTAGCTGCTCAGCTCGCTAATTTGCCTGTTGGGAGGGTGACATCCAGTTGGCTGTCAATTAAAGAGAAAGCGTTGCCGAGCTCCATGAAGGAGGGATTGTTGGTGGTGGCCCTGTGGCTCACAAGCACTGTGGAGATGACCAACCCCTTTGCAGCCTACCTTGAAGGCATGGAGGAAGCTCACACCACATAAAACATACCCTGCACCCACCCCTTTCACTGACTTAGTCTTTGCTATGAAGCTTAAGGTGCCCGTACAGTATCATTACTGCAGAGGCTCCTATATTGATGGTGTAAAGGGCTGTCCTCGGTGCAGCAACTATACAAAGGGGAACAATATTAAGCTTCTCACACTGCTGTAACAAATGGAGCTTACCCTGTAGCGACTTCTTCATTTACCTTAAGCTCAAAAAGTAAACTGGGGAATCCCTCAATGCCTTCTTGGCTGGGCTCGGCCCTCCCCATTGGAAGAAGAGCTACGTAGACCTCAGCCTAACAAACAAAACCTAACTACTTATTACCAGATCATCCAAGGCTCGGACAGTGGCCCTTTGAATAGGGTGCAGGGTGCCTGGAGTCTAGACTTAAATGTCCCTGTGGTGCTCAGTTATGGAAACAGGCATATAGGCACTTCTTACTTTGCTCCAACAGCAATAAGCTAAGACAAGTTTAATTAAATGTCATGTACAGAACTTGTGTTTTAGAATTTTACTGACATTATTTGTTATATTGAATGTTTATTTTACTGTACAACCTTGGTACTTGAGCTTAAGAAATACATTTTACTTACTTACTTATATAACCAGGCCAGGCTTCATGCAAGGGATCCACAAAAGCCTAACTCGTTCCCCAGATGTCTCAGCAGTCCTGGTGACTTCATACATCTAGCACTAGCCTGTCCCAAGGTTGCCCTGCTTTGGCATAACGCTTCACCGCATCATGACAGATGTACTGGGTTATCGGCCTCTCTCACCCCCTCAGAGCTATTCTTGGGAGCGGACCCTTGTCACTCCGGGAAGAACATTTAACTCTTTGTGGTCTTTGGCCTTGGTGAACACCTGGAAGACTATAGCACAGTCTTGGATGGCCTCTTCATCTCCTTCTATCCAACAATGGTGAACAACCTCAAAGCATGTATGGCTTTGGAGCGGCTCAATATAGAGCCCTGGGCAGGAGACAACACTTCCTAGACATCTGAACCCACTCTTCATGGCTATTGATCTGGGCCTGTTCCCTACCTGAGTAATTTCACCCATTTGCTCACTGATTATTTATGACCCTATACATTGGATAGGCGCTTCACCCCTTAGCTGGATGGTCTGGCTGTCTGTATTATCATAAAAGAGACGGATTCTGAACTGAACAATCTTGTTAATTAATATCCTAATGTATCAGGCTACTTTTACTCACTGATGTCTTTCTGTGTGTTAAATATCTGTACATTATAATATAAGACTGCAATTGCTATATATCTTTAGATATATTGAGTAACAATGGTTGTAACATCCTTCTTTCAATAAAATATTTAAAAAATAAATAAAAGGAGCAACATAAAACCAAAACACATTTATTCATAATTGAAAGAAGCGCTGGGTGAGGGATCTCAATAAGAATTTGGAAATGGGAAAGTAATGTGATACAGTGGGTTAAAGCAACAAACTATGAATCAGGATATCCTCCATACCCACTGGCTCACTGCATGACCTTGAGCAAGTCACTTGACCTCCTTGTGCTTCAGACTTTACTAGCTGAAAATGTGGGAAGGGTAGGACCCAGGTCTTCAATTAATTTCATTTTGGAAGTATCTATCATGTAAAAATAAGGTAAACATTTCACAATAAGAGTAAGAAGTATTTGATTCCCAGATGGAAAGGAAAATCATGTGACATTCAATTTTGCAGGCAGTGAAGTAAAAATGGTTGATTCCCAGAAGGCATTCCTCCCAGGTGGAGTGGGTTGCTACATGCAACTGTATTACCAATCCCTGGTGGAGGGAGGCATGGTGCTGATTCCCTAGGCAGTGTGGGTGACCACAGTGTGCTGGGTGGCCCTTCAATGCCACTGCCAGACACCAAAGATGTAGGAACATAAATCAGGAAAATGTACCTGGCATACGGATGATGGCTCTCCTGAGCCACCACTCCCACACCATCCGATCCCTCAGCGGAATGGCTCCATTCCATTTGGCCACTAGTTTGATGATTAGTTGCTGCTTCCTTTCTTCCTGGTGGTAGCAGGAGCCCCCAGCAAAGTTACATTGGACTCAGGATGGTTGGCAGAGACATTGAGAATCTAGTGGTGGCAGCACAGAAACACAAAGGTGAGTCCAGCGGGCAGAAGGAGGCTCCCTTGTGGTGCCTGATGGAATGGAGTGCTGGATGGCTAGGCAAAGGAGGAATTGAGAAATCATGAAAAAAGAAAGCATGTTTTACCAGTGATATGTTACATGAATTTCCAAAAGTGGTTTCTTCTAGAGTACTGATTTCTGAAAATTGGGAACTGGGAAGTATTTTAAATGGAAAAAAGAATGTAGAATAATTTCAAGATTTGGACCCTTGAAAGTTTTGACTTCCACCAAAAGAAATATTAATTAAGCCCTGGCAGGTTCTGCTTACAAAGCGATGCACTGAATCTCCATTGTGCAATCGTGGTAAATAAATAGTAACAAACAAAACAAACACTGTAACTTTAACTACCTTCTTTGTGTTCTTAAAATACTTTGTTCCTGGAACCTACAGCTTTGTGAGCCTCTTGGCCAGATCACCTTTGTACATGAGAACCTATTATCAATGGTCTCTCTTGTCACCAGGTTCCACGGAACCGTAAAATAAACTGTTCCAGTATGACATGACAAAGTCATTAATAAGATTAAGGTGGTTGGGGTGCGAGTGCGTGTGTGCGTATGTGTGTGATGGATGCTTTGGGTCCTCACACATAAACAGCCAGTCCAACATCCTCATGAAAAAGGAAACAATGTGGGTTGCAGTACAATTCTGCCTCAGTTCAAGAAGTACATAATACAGATTAGCAGGAGCCAGCAGGGGCAGGCTTGAGTTGGGGAACCACGTGTGTGCCACGAGGCTCCATCAGGTCCAATTGGCATCACTGCATAAGCGCAGTTTTCCCATTGCTGCGGTATTTTCAAAAGTGGAGTCGGTTTGCGACCCGGCCCCATGATTTACAGCAGCTGGTGGCCATTTTTAGTGCAGCTGCGGGAAAAGTTACACCAGGTGTAACATCCCTGCAGCTGCGACGGCTGAAAATACAAAACTCCTCGGTGTGGAGATTTCATCCTGCGGCTGGGCTGCGGCGTGGGACTTAGTTCCTGCATCATTTTGAAAATCTAGGCCAAAGACTGATAGATCTCAGAGCCTTAAAGAGGACAGGAAATAATTTGTAATTGGCAGCTGTTTATAATATTCTGTTTTCAGAAATGATTCATAAACCTAAATGATCCATTTTAATTGTGCCTGAATAAAAGTGATGTGCTAAATTTTAATTTATACTGTTTTGTTTTATGGACATAATTCTGTTACAGTTCTCTTCATGGACCAGTAATTTGGAGTTTTGACTATGTCACGGTTTGTGGACCTCTAAGCATGGCTCTGATAGGGCAACAGCTCATTCTTAGCATTCTTTACACAAACTGTGACATAGTCAAAACTCAAACTACAGATTCCATGAGGAGAACTGTGGTGAATGCTGTCCTTAAAAAGGTTAAAACCTGAAAACACAATTTCATCACACGTATTGTTTATTCAGGTACTGTTAAATATGGATTATCTTGATATGAACTTTATTTCTGTAAAAGGCGTTACTAACTCCTGCCAATTAGCACAAGTTTCCTGTCCACTTTAAATCTGAAACTGCACCCTTATGGCATTTATTTATTTATTTTTTTTCTGCCAAGGATTCAAATAGGCTGACCTTATTTCCTCTCAGCCCTACCTATTGCCAAGGCCCTTCTTTTGTCGTCAAAAGATTTTATTAGGTTTGAAGCCCAGTACAGCAATCAAATACAACTGAAGTTTACTTACTTACGTCAGAGGTGTCTGAAGACTGACTCTATCGCTTTGATTTGATCACGAGAGATGCAGTGATATAACATGATTAACGAGCCAACAACCTACTTTGCTAGTGATACAGGTAGGTACAGGGTAGCAATATCTAGCAATTACATTACCATGGAGGGTCGAATTACCTAACTGGAAAGTAGTCTTCGATGATGTACAGACTGGAGCTCTATCATGGGGTGGGGATAGCTGAATGCAACCAAATGAGGTCAGGGGCCCAAA
The DNA here is from genome assembly GCA_016271365.2 of Neoceratodus forsteri. Lineage (NCBI taxonomy): Eukaryota > Metazoa > Chordata > Ceratodontiformes > Ceratodontidae > Neoceratodus > Neoceratodus forsteri. Next base: position 412,090,829 of record CM028138.1, read on the forward strand.
TATTCAAATATGTGCAATAGCGCAGCATAAAGGTTGCACTCTGCTTGCCCTATGCCCAACACTGATAATGCTATATTCAGTTGGATAGCACACCAGCTATCCCTACTGAATATAGGGTCATATCAGTGCCACACTAAGCAAAATAGTGCTGCCCGACATGGACCTTGGCTATATGCAGCCCATAAGAAATTAAGGAACTACACCCCAGATCAGATAGCGCTGGGAGTCCCTGGTATGTGTTCAGTGGAAAAATGCAAATAGTCCATTGGGCATGCAAGGCACTAAGGGCCATATGCACACCCATTGTGGGCTCATTTGCATGGGAAGCGGCAGCAGGTTTGTGTTTGTCCTGTGGCTGCCCCCATGTAGGCATGGTGGCATGCGGCCCTCCAACCTCCAGTTGCCCATTCCCATAATTTTTATGTTTCCTGATGTCTAGTGGCACCCCTCACCCTCAATCCCCATCCCTGTAATATCAGAGTATTTCCTGATGTCTAGTGGCACCCTCACCCTCCAATCCCCATCCTTGTAATATCAGAGTATTTCCTGGTGTCTAGTGGCACCCCTCAACTCCTGATTGCCTTCTTATACTATATAATTTGTCTCTGGTATCTAGTGGCACCACCAATTGCCTGTCCCATACTATGTAATTTGTCCCTGGTATCTAATTGGCACCCCCGATTGCCTGTCCCCTTTATGTAATTTGTCCTCGGTGTCTAGTGGCACCTCCCCACCCTCTGATCCTCCATCTCTGTTCTATGTATTTTGTCCTGGTGTCTAATGGTACGCCCATCTGCTGAGCATCCATCCCCATGTTACCTTGCCTCCCCAGTGGCCACAGCCCCCCACTGCCCACACCAAGCACAACCTCAACCCCCAATGACGCTAAGCAGCTGTACCACGGAGGATCCGATATGGCTGGCACAGCCCTCCTCAACCAACCACCATTTGGAATGACAGGATACTCCCTGTCATCCCTTATAGCAACCATCCCAGGAGGTGAGGAGGAGGGCTATAGTGAATCACTGAATTGAACCCTTCATTCAGCATAGGTACATAGGGGGCGGTGGTGTACTCAGTGTGGGTGGTGCGGGGGCCTCTAGCCACTGGGGAGGGAGAGTGGAACTGGGATGGGTGCTCAGTGGGTGGTAAGTACCACAGATACTAGGAGCAAAATACATAGAATGGGGATGGGTGATCGGAGGGCAGGGGTGCCACTAGACAACAGGGACAAATTACATAGTATGGGAACAGGTGATCAGGGGGTGGGGGTGCCACTAGATACCAGATACACATTACATAGTATGGGGATGGGTGATCAGAGGGCGGGGGTGCCACTAGACACCAGGGACAAATTACATAGTACAGGGATGGGAGACCAGAGGATGGGAGGGGTGCCACTAGTCATGAGAGTATCCATTGATTCAATGGGCCAGGGTTTGGGGGGGTGAGCGCTGCAACGCTGCCTGTGACCAGGACCTGCACCCCATTAAGTCAGGGTGTACAAAGGCTGTAACTTGTGCATGTTTGGGTGGCAGTTTTATTTATTTTTTGATAACCAGGTGAGAGTACTAGACCGAGGGTCCTTTTCAGGCCTGGTCTGGGCAATTACCACCTGTGCAAACCTTGAATTTGTCACTGCACCTGTATGCAGTGGTGGACCCCTCATTTGCATGGGTGCAGCTGTGTTAGCTTCCTCAGACACTACCAGGGTTTGCTCACACTGTGGGGGCTCTAATAGTGATCCCACCCACAAATCAGGTGCAAACCCAGTTAGTGTGGTCAAACACCCCTTAGCAGCTGGGCTAACTTTTGAATGTCTAACCCCAGATCTCTGAGGCCTGGAACCAAGCCTGGTCTACCTGGCAAGGAGTAGTCGCTGTTCAACTAGCCAATGGGGCGCTAGCTAAATGTGAAATATGGCTGCCATTTCTGATAGAAGGTATGAGACTGTCAGTTGTGAGGTATGAGAGGTAGACTACAAAGAGTGGTGAACTCAATTAGAACAAATGACAGAGGTGGGGTTTGAAAACTATAAAAACTTTACTGTTTTGAACAGGCAATGCTGTGCTCATATGAGTATATGTAAATTAGAAATGGTCAAACACCCCACAGAGGTAAGAGAGGCACTTATACTTGGCAAGGGTCCCCAGAGCAGCTTTCCATTCCAGCACAGTGGGAGCTTCAAAGTTTCTCCATCTATCAATGATCAATCATTTTGTTTCCACCTCTGCTGCTGCCTACCACAAATGATGGAGCAGGAGGCAAGGAGTAGGTTTCAAGGCCCTTTACTAATTTCCACAAATATTCCAGAGACCACATCTGCAAGGCAACTCCCAGTGCTCAGTTTATTTGGAAATCTTTACCCAAAAAGCCATTTGTAGGATGCAACATTCCCATCCCCAAGAGTGTCCTGGAAACTTCATGGGAGAGTGGCAAGAGTCAAAACTCATCCGATGTTTGGAGATCAGTGCTGGCTCTAGAACCTGTACTGCTGGTAAAAGTGACAATGCTCATCATAGGTTAAAGACAGCAACAGATTTAGAACCAATGTTATCAGGGAAAGCCACAAATGTCAAATCTGATCTAGAGCTTGACAGATCTATAACAGAGCTTGAGCCAATGTAATTGGGAAAAGTAGCGAGATATGATGCTGATCTACAGTGAGGAAGATCAGCACTGGATCTAGAACCAGTGCCACTGGGGGAGAATGACAAGAGTCCGTCATTATCCAGATTGTTGGGGACCAACAGTGGATATAGGACCAACATATTTAAAGGAGATTAGCAAGCGTCAAAGCTTTGAGTTACAGATATCAACACCAGATATAGACACATCACTGGGGGCGTGGAAAGAGACAAAACTCATCTAATGTAAGGCAGATAGATAAAATATATAGACCCAGCGTAGTTCAGAAAAGTGTCAAAACTCATCTGGAACTGAGAGCTACCGTATAGCAGGAAATATTCACTGTCTTTTATTTTCACCATATTCGCAGGTTCCATATTAGAGTGAAAATAAAAGACAGTGAATATTAGGTAGATCACTATATATAACAACACTAGTGTTCCACCAGTGAAAATAAGAGGAAGTGAACATGGGGGTGCTTGGAGTCCTAAATATAAAGGGTGTGAATTTAAACTGCTATACAGTAATCAGTAGATCTAAAACAAACCTCACAGGGCAGGGGTGGGGGATAGCACTAATACTCTGGGTCAAACAGCTGCTCTGATGGTCAGATTTACTTAAACCTCTAAAACAATCTGGGCCCGTAACTCTTGATTTTAGGGCAACTCGATGGGCAATGAATCAGAACTTCTTTAAAGTTATTCAAAAGTGTCTGTGTAAACTTTTAAAACATAATATTTAGACATGATTCAGACTTTGTTTCAAATATTTTATGTATACCCATCATCCTTAATTACTGAGGGTATTTGCATAAAAACAGAATATTTGTGTTATGGCATCTTCTTACTGTTTCCTCCATTGAAGTTATGATCTTTTGTTTATGCTATTCAATTACTTTCACAGCAACTGATTGTGAGATCACAAACAAAAGAATTCTGACCTCAGCGGAGGAAAAGCAGAAGGATTAGATGAATTCTGAGGCACACATATCTTATTTTCGTGCTGATGTACTCAATAAAGAATGAGGGAGGTTAATACAAAAAAAAAAAACATAAACTGAATTACGTATATGGTATTTTACAAAAATGTTCCTGGCTACTCAAGAAAGGGCTTTAACTAATTTATGTTTTGGACAGAGCTCCTAGCACATCTCTGTGAATTTGTTTTGTAATTACGTAAATAAAAACTGCTCCACACTGAATATGTCCTTATTTCTAGTCACTGAATAACTACAGAACAATCACATATGCCTCTTTGTGCACCATTTTTATAAATTATTTTTAAATTCTCTGCAGTATATTCTAAAATTCTGCACAATATATTCTAGCGTTCTTCATCATTATTTTTTCAGTACATGTGACTTACTACAAAGTGTTGCACACTAGCTATTTTGTTTTTTGGTTGTATATTTACTTAACAACAAAATGGATTATATTAAACAGTACTGGAGTATCTCTAAATAACACAGCAGCTTTCTGTCTCCTCTATACATTGCATTTCTATGTTTTTCCCCATGCTGTATATTACTTTCCTGCAATTTTTTCCTTCTTTAATCATACAGTACTTAAAAGCTATTTTTGGATGAATTCTGTAACATTCTGCACCGTTGAAAAAATAAATATTATTTGTGCTTTTCCTGCACTGTGTAAAAAAAAAAAAAAGAAACTGGCACAAGTGAATAATGTATAGAAAGCAGTGTGTAACAGGCCTTTACACACCTCATGTATGTGATGTCCACATAAACCACAAGAGCGAAACTTGATGCGTTTATAAAAGCATTGCAGGGTGTGAAAGCAAATGCTTCATACGTGCTCCCCATAGTTTATTTCTCTAATTATTGGTTTACTGGCTGTGGTTCCTCTTCACAGGAGCTCCTTCATGACACAGCACACAGGGTCAGGAGAGATTTGTCGAGGACTTATCCATCCACCTCTAGTGGCCTTCAGATCAGTTTGGCAACAAGTGGGATGGCAGCAACATCTTTTTTCAGTTGCCCTGAAAGGTGTCATCGAGGATGCGACTCTCTATTATCACATACTGTTTCTGTAGACTGGTCAATCACTTTAGCAGCTTATTCAGGTGTAATTACTGGTTAGATGTGATTCTAACCTGAAAAGTTACTATACCTGAATACTCTATTATACACTATGTATTGTGTTATAATTAGTGTTACCTCCATCACAGACTTTGTGTATCCGGGAGCTCTTATATACGTTATATAATGTTATGTAATTTTCTTAATGTATTGTACACTTGACTGTATGCCCGTCCAGGACCTCCTTGTGAATGAGATTGCTCAACTGAGTTTTCCTGCAATAAACTTGAAACTTGAAAACATAGATGTGACATCACACATGTATATAACATAGTATTCAGATGTAGTAACTTTTCAGGTTAGAATCACATCTAACCAGTAATTACACCTGCATAAGTGTTTAAAGTGATTGACCAGTCTACAGAAACAGTGCAGACAATATTCCCATCCCATTTACCAGTGTTGTTATTGAAACAGTCATCAAACCTTTGCTGACAGTTAGTCTGTGACCAGTACTAGGGATCTTTACTTTCCTCTCACATTAATTTCATAATATTAAGTATAGTTCAGGGGTTTAGGAACATATCAATCAGGACCTTGAAATGGATCAATCCAAAAGAAAAATAAATACCTAAGTTTGGACTAGGAAGCATCTGCCAACACCCAGAGCAAAATGATCATTGCCAGGAAACCAAATCCAATAAACTCTGTGAATTCATAGGCCTAAAAACCTTCTATTAACCAAGAGTATTCTTAATGAGAGAAAACAGGAACCAGATCAGTTCCTCTGGAAATTTGCCAAAATAGCTCCTCGAGGGAACAGAGATGGTATCACTAAAATCTAAGGAGGGACAGATACAGTTTTATTACTGCATTTCCCCCTCATATTCTATTTATTACTTTTTTTTTCTTAGTTTCCCCTTACAACCCAGGACCCCAAAACACAGTCACGCATGCCCATGGAGGCAAGCATCGCCTATAACTCAGTAATGGACCCATTCCCCTGCCTGGCCCTAAGCAAATCTTCTCTTGGGCTTGGTGCTACCATCAAGCCTCCACTTGGTGGCAGCCAAGAGCCCAGGAGACTCAAATCCTCCCTGGGAGAGGAGAGCTACCAGATGGCAGATCAATGTCCTCCTCACCCTCACCCCAGCCCAGCCCCAGCAACCAAGCTCGCTCCCGAACTCAGGTCACGGTGTAACAGGAGGTGTGACATCCAAAGCCACAACCCTCAGCACCGCCAGGCTGCCTGAATTTTGTTTTTATTTATTAATAGCATGAGGAGGTGCAATACCTTGTCTACAGTGGAGTCCCACAGCACAAGGAAGTCAAGGGACTTTGTTCAAGGCAACACAGTCAATAAGCCAGTGTATGAGCTCAGATACAATTATCAGGATCTGCTGGATCACAGTCCTTTATTGTAACTTCAAACCCTGCTACCTGTATATTCCCTGAGTTAGGGGAAAGACAAAAGTCACAATCAAAACTGAAGCTATTGGAGTGATAAATAATCCAACATGACAATTCTACAAACAAGAGGCATCACTGCTGCTGTTGTCCACTGCCTGTTATCCAGTGAAAAGGGTGACTGAGATTGAGTTACTCAGATTTGGCGACTCAGTCTCAGTGCCTGTAAGGTCAGTGACCCTGAAATGGTAGTGACTGGGAAGGGCAGAGGCAAGGGAAGAAGCGACAGGATACCGGAAGAGGAAAGAAGGTATCGGAAGAGGGACAGAAGGTACATGAGGTAGGAAGCCACTGAACTGGCTGTGTGGCATGGTGGTTAGGGTGGCTGGCTTTGGTGGGAAGGGTGCAGGGTTTGGTGCTGGGGAAGAGCACAATATTTTGTGCTCTATTCAGCTAGTGTTTGTATTTTTTCCTGGTTCTCCCCTCCCGGAGTTTGTTATTTTCAATGAGGGAGGTGCGGGGGAGAAAAATACTAGAGGGAGTTTCCTCGCTGCCAATGTATATCGCTGTTTTTATTCTGATGATGTACATGCGCCCTAACGGCGATCGTGACTTGGTTCACCATTATCACACAGAACCCCACTGTCTCTGTATTGCTACATAGAAACACAGAAGATGAAAGCAGAAATGGGACTTGCAATCCATCTAGTCTGCCTAGCCTAAACTATAATTGGATCTGATGGCCCTAGCGCCAATCATTCCTTCTTCCCTCCTCCCTTGCCCTAATGTTCTTACCAGACCCATGTGTCTGTCTCATCTGTCTTAAAACCCTCCACTGAATTAACATAGACAACATCGTTCAGTAGGGTTATTCTACTTACCCACTACTCTCTTCATGAAGAAATTATTTCTTGATATCTCCCTGAATCCCTCCTGCACCCCAGCTTCTCTGAGTTTCCCTTATGCCAGTGTTTCCTTAGTGTGAAGAGCTCCTGCTATTCACCCTGTTTATCCTATGACAGTATCTGTCCCTCTCTCTCTTCTCATCTCCAAAGTGTATACATTGAATTCCCCATTCGCTCCATGTAGGACTTCCCTGAATCATTTGGTCATCTTTCATTGCACTGCCTCCACTCATCCCTATCATTCCACGTGTGTGGGTTCCAGAACTGCATGTAAATATTCCAGTTGAGGTCAAATCAGGGATCTATACAGAGGCAGAATCACCACTCTTCTACTGCTGATCCTCCTCCCTATGCATCTCAACATCCTATTTACCCTCCACACTGCCTTATTGCTTTGCACTGAAGTTTTCAAATTGCTTGTGATTATCACCCCAAAGTCCTTCTCTCGGTTGTTCTCACAGCTAAAACTCCACTCATTATGTATTTTGTTTTGTGTTCTTAGCTCTTAACTGCATAACCTTACACTTCTTGCATTAAATTTCAACTGCAATACCCTTGGCCATTTCTCTATTGTTCTGGATTCTTCCTCATTGATCTCACACCTCCTCGCTGTCAGCTCTTCTGAAGATTTTACTCTATATTTCTTCCACAACACCACAAATGAACATGTTATAGAGGACTAGCTCCAGGACTGTTTCTGTGGTACTCTGCTGGTAGTCTCCCCACCCTGAGTACTCCCCAACAAGCACATTTTTATCCATCTTGTAATCCTATCCCCACCCTGAGGTTATTCAGCTTCTTCATCAGCCAACTATATGGAATGGAGTTGAAGGCTTTAGGTTCAAAATGTCTATGCCCGACCCTTGTCCATCACTTCTGTCAACCAATCAAAGAAATCAAGTAGGTTCATCTGACATGAACTACCTCCGTGAACCCACGTTGCCTAATGTCCTGAAGTCCAGGAAGCTGATCAGCCCCTCTTTTATTAAGGTCTCAAGGAATTTTCCCATTATAGATGTCAGGCTGTGTGGTCTGTGCTTTTCTGCTTCATCCCTACTCCTGCTCTTGTGAAGGTTACCACATTTGCTGTCCTCCAAAACCCTAGCACCTCCACTGTTTTTCATCAAGCTATTAAGGTGAGCTACCAGCAGTGCAGCCAGATTCTGGCCCACCTCCTTCAGGTTTTGTGTATGCATCCAATCTGGTCCAATGGGTTTATCTATCTTTAGGGTATCAAGTCTTTTCACACCTGTCCCTCTGTAATCAGTACTAAATTGATTGTCTCTCCTCCCTTGGTCTTGATGACACATCAAGGCAGTGGCACTCTATCTTCCACCCTAAATAATGAGCCAAAGTGCTGGTTCAGTGTGTTAGCTTTACCTTTATTCCCCACCCACCCACCCTTTTTCTCAGTCTAAGTATCCTCTCCTTGGATTTGCATTTCTCTGATATGTAACAAAAGATGCTTTGTCCCCTTCATCATTCACACAGCTATCTTCAGTTCAGTGTCTGGCTTTGCCTTCTTCACTGTCCTATTGGTCTCTCTCATCTTAAGATGTTCCTTCCTCTTATAATGTGCACTGCTGGATTTATACTTTTTAAAAGCCTTTTCTCCTTCATTGAGGCTATATTAAGGAAGGGGCAGGTAATGGGCCATGGATAGGGAAGGGGCATAAATGGAAGGAGGGAGCTGGACACTAGCCCTTTACAGAGGAGAGAGTCCATGGGGAACTAGTGCAACTGAAAGTGGAGAGGCAGTGGGGCCAGGCAGAGGTTCATCCCAGGATACTGGGGAACTTAAAGAGGTGCTGACTGTGCCTCTGACGCCCTGTTCAACCTATCACTGGATATGGGGAAGTCCCAGGGGACTGGAGGAGGGCAGATGTGGTTCCACTTCACAGAAGTGGGAATAGGAGGAGGCAGGAAACTACAGACTTGTAAGCCTGACTTCAGTAGTGGCAAAGTTAAGGAAAAACTACTGAAAGAAAGGACTGGGGAATATGGGCAGACCAGTGGATTACAGGATCTGAGGCAGCATGGATTCACGAGGGAGATCATGCCAAACAAACCTTATCGAGTTCTTTGACTGGGTGACCAAGGAAGTGGATCAGGGACAGGCAGTGGATATGGCCTACCTGGATTTCATGAAGGCCTTTGGCATTGTTCCAAACAGAAGGCTGGTAAACAAGCTGTGCAG